>CM065776.1:144664498-145888248 GCA_033296515.1 Macrochelys suwanniensis
TAGCCTTGTTCAGAAGGTAGTAGCAGTGCTGGTTCATAATGCAGGCAGAGCCGACAACAGCAAAAATGAAATCTGACCATATCCAATGAAAGGTCATCTCCAGCAGCATATCCCATTAGTCAGGAGGCAAAGATGGTCAATCATGATTTACAGTAATCTGAAATAAAGCTCTAGTGCTTGCCTTGGAAGGGATGCCAAGTTCAGTAATGGATCTAACAGAATTACATGCTAACTCAGTCTATATTTATGTTTCATAAATGCAAAAAAGCCAACAGGAAAGCAATGAGCCCCCGATGAGCTGTACCTGTCAGAAGAAAAATGACATTTTATTGGACTGGGCCGTTATGTGATCTCAATTAACAGAGAAAAGAACAGTTTGACATTCATTCCCAAGGGTCGGTAGCATCTTCCTTCTACTGGATTGTGTGCACACACACACATGGCAACCACAAATGGCCAATTAACCTATATAGTGTATACATAAAGGAGTGATTAACAAGCAGATATAAAACAGTTACCAGTCTGGACAAAGGGTTGGAGCAGTAGGGCAATTGTACATATGAGCAATCTTACTGCTTTACAGGAATGAGGAGTATTCATGCCAAAAACTCCTGCTCTCTGCATCATGTATTTTATTAGACAGGAAAATTGGGAGCAAGCCTTTTTGAACCCAATGACACACAAACACCTTGCTTTTTTTCATTCTATTCAGAAGTCTAAAGTTGCTTGTTTGTTGTGATCTGATGTTAAAAGCTAGTATAGTAAAGTGATGTTTTGATAGAGATGTCAGTCCATCTGATAAATACCATGAAGAGAAACAATGGAATATGAAACAATTGGAGGAAAAATAGTAATATATGCATATTTCCACGTTATGCATTTGATTAGCACAGCTCTAGTATGGCTTTAACTATATCGCTGGACTGTCTAGTATTTGTGTTTTCTGAGGTGGGGATAAGGAATGGTTTTATGTTTACTTGCTGTTTTGGCTTTTTTCCCTTTTTTAATCTATATCTTAAATAACAGTCCACCAAATGTGGCAAGAAAAATAAATTACTGTTTATGACTGTGTGATACTGTGATTACTTACTGTCTGGGTATACGCAGTATGCCAAAAGATTAACCACTGTGACTGGCTAAGAAGGTCAATACTGAAGCTGAGATTTGCAAAGCTACTTAATAAATTAATGGGAATTAGGCATTCATATTTCTTAGACAGTTTGGAAAATCTCAGCATGCATATTTATTATCCCCCAGATTAACCACTACATGCTAGCAGGAACAGCTATTAACAGACCTTTATTCTCATTCCTCCATGCTAAATTAGATCACCAGACTGAAACTTGCTAACTTTTTTTTTTTTTTTTTGGTTAATCTCTTTTCTGTACAACCATATATTTCCAGCCTTAGCATTTTCCTGCTACTCTATTGGTTTAGTCTCCTCCTTGTTCAGAGAAGATGACTAACCCAAGGGCTAGTGTTCACATCTTCTAGCTGTGAATTGCAATTTCAGCTAAGTCATGAAGAATTAAGTAACTAATAGAAACACTCATCTCGATTTCAGAGGAAATTAATCTACAATGGTGAAAAGTTTCCCAAAATCTGTATAAAAAGCCATCTGACTAGAGCTGGAAAATGAGCCCAAACATGAAAGCTAATAATTGGACTCTTACGCCAGTTAGTAACTCTCTGTCAATTAAAGTTATTGAAGCAAATGAACACTCAGCAACTGCCAGAGTTTTCAGTCCACCCCCTTGGTCATGTGTGAGTGCTGATAAATTACCAGACCCATGACTGCCATTTTGGCCTCTGATTCAATTACTTTAAAATGTTCCTGGCAGGTCAGTTGTTGTTGCTTTAGGCTGTTGACAATACCAGTAATATGCACCTGATTCTGATTTCACACCTGTGGAAATCAAGAGTAGTTCCACTGAAGTCAATGGTGTCAGACCAGTGTAAAACCAGTGTAGGTAAGCTTAGAATCAGGCCTGCTCTCATTAATGGCAACCCAAAATTCTACTGTTTATCAAAACAAGGATGGCATGGATGACATCAAAAGCTGTCCACATTCCCAGGGAGACTGTCACCCTGGGAACAAAAGAAATGCCCAATAAAGACTATGTAATCTTCAGGTGAACTTTTCCAATAGTGCACAATATCTCATGAAAGAACAGGTTAGACATAAGCCATTACTTCTATAGGATGGAAACAATACTTCATGGTCCCGGTCATTTAAATTGGCATTTGTATCACATTTGTATTTTGGGTTATAGATATGTATCTATGTCTGTATTACAAACTCGTGCTATGTTTCTGGGTGACACCCCCGGACAGTTTGGGCATAACCTGCTTGATGGCCCATTAAGGACCATCAGCTGTATAAATGACCCATTGAGAGAAGGCAAGGGATACACCTTATGACTCAGCCAGGCATGCAGGGGCATGCCTATGGACAGAAAAAGCTTCCAAGCCATGTGCTGGGCAGCTTGTGTTTGAAACAAAGGAAGCACAGGCCGCATGGCAAAAGACTATAAAGGCAGCTGCATCGTCTCCATTTTGTCTTCAATCCTGCTTCTTACCTCTGGAGGAACTTTGCTACTAACTGAAGCTCTGAGCAAAGGACTGAATGACCCATCCAAGCTGTGGATGTGTTCCAGAGGGACTTTCAAGCCAGCAAACTCACCAATACTGCTAGGAACCTGATATATGGACTTTGAAGTCTTTGTATGTATGTGACTGTTTTACCATTTAACATCTCTCTTCTTGATCTTTCTTTTTTCTTTATAATAAATGTTTAATTTTAGACACTAAAGGATTGACTGGCAGCGTGGTATTTTGAGTAAGATCCAAATCTATACTGATCTGGTAATGTGGCTGACCTTTGGGGTCAGAAGACCATTTTGTATATGTGAGCAAAGTTTAAAATAACTTCTCACTGTACTGGACCTAGGTGCTGATTGGGAACCAGAGACTAGAATTCAATAAAGGGGGTTTGGTGATTTTTATTTTTATTTTTGCTTCTTGATAACCAGTGTGGGGGATCAGAAGTGCAGTTTGTGACTGGTTGGGAGGTTTAACTTCAGTGTTACCTATCAGTTTTGGGAGTATCTGCTCTCCCTTTACAATCTGCCCTGACCTTGGCATTACCAGTGAGGGCTGCATCGGGCACCCCAGCCAGGTCACAACTACTATTACTTTAAAATGTACTCCCCTGGAATTATATGAGGATTCCATGTAGCGAGTACGTGGAGCGTTACTGCAAGTAGACAGTGTTTATTGATGACTAAGGCCCCATGCTGCAAGCTGCTCTATGCAGGCAAACCCCTAAACCTTTAATGAATCCTAATGAAGTCAATGGCTCCATATGGACCCAGGGGTCTGCCCACGCAGACTTGCTTGCAGGATTGGGGATCCAGTTTCCACAAGCTTTTAGTACCATTTGTGGTTTTGTTTCAGAGCCCAAGTGGGAATGTCCACATGGTTATTTTTAGTGACCTATCACGAGCCTGAGTCTGTAGACCTAGGTTCTGAGACTCACTGACACGGGTTCTGAGGCTCTTTTTGCAGGGTAGGTGGTACCCTATGGGGCAAGGCAGGAAAGGGATATCCCATTCCAAACATGAGGTGTGAGGGGGAATCACTCAACAAAATGAAAATCACAAATTCCCCCATAATTGGGGGGAAATGTTATAGTATGTAAATGACACCATTTGTTTTGCTTCAGTAATTTTTAGGCATTATTATAATTTCAGCATCATTCAATAGCATAATTATACCATATCCATCAGCTTCAAAACATATTTTAAAACAAATGTTTTTATTTTAGTTTCATTCTTTTATTTCTGTTTATATAAACTTAAAAATGGAGGATAATGTAAAAGGGAAATATTGGATAATGAGACTCAGAGATGAGCTCTTCTTTCCTCTATCCTGGTGTTAGAAAACAAAGAGAGAGAGAGAACTGGTCAGAGCACAACAAATATGTGCAATACTTCACCTTCCGGTTACACTTTATTCTATATGCAGGAACTTATATAGCTAGAGCAGCACTCAAAGCTCAGTCACTTCTCTCCATTATTAGCCCCGAAGTCTTTTCATTTTGAAAGGCTTATTCATATTGAAGTTTGGAACATTAAGCAGCACTACTAGTGCTGGGCAAATACTGCAAATAATATTCACAAACATCCATACAAATAAAAAACAGGCATTTGATGTAATGATCAATCTTGACCACCTTTTTACCTGCCTTTCACAAATATTTGTGGGATATATGTTTCATTCAGAAGAAAGTTAGCAGAAAGAGAGTCTCTCCCATATCAGTGAATAGGTATTTACAGGAATATACACACCAGAGATGTTCATGTGCACATCTTGCAAAATCTGTATACATTTAGGAGTAGAGCTGGGCAAAGTTTTCATCCAAAACTTTTTTCAGCTAAAAAAAATGCATTTTTGGCAGCAAAGAAATGATTTGCAAATTTGTGTCAGTTTTATCAAATTGTTTGTGTCCCCACCCCACCTCTGAAAATCCTAAATATTTTTTTACATTTTGATTTTTTTAGTTCATTTTGTTCTGAAATTTCCTTTAATTTTGTTTTTAAAAATTCAAAACCATTAAATAGCATAGAAATTAAATATTTTGTTTTGAGTCAAATGAAATGTTCTGTTCCACTCAAAATTAAAGTGTTAATAACTTTCTGATTCCCCCAAAACTTGTTTTTGGTGTGACCCAAAGCAATTTTTTATTTGTATTATCTTCGGAATTAGCACTGTACTGCAAAATCTGTTATTCACACAGCTTTCTGTAGGAGTCAGTCAATCAATGGGGACAGAAATAGTACCATGTTACTAGGTAGCCAATCACAGAATACAGACAGCAATCAGTGCTTTGTAATTCATGGTGAATAATTTGGTAGCAATAAGGCTGAAATAAATGGCTTATATAAATATGTCAAATAATTTCTAATAAACAAATGTTGAGTGAATGTTGTATATAATAAAATAGGGTAATGAGAAAAGCAGTAAATGTAAGTAAGGTGTAAATTAGATAGTGTGCATTGAATGGAACCGAGATCCACTCACTGAACAGATAGGCTATCTGGGGGGAGAGGTAGCTCAGGGGTTTGAGCATTGGCCTGCTAAACCCAGGGTTGTGAGCTTAATCCTTGAGGGGGCCATTTAGGGATCTGGGGCAAAAATTGGGGATTGGTCCTACTTTGAGCAGGGGGTTGGACTAGATGACCTCCTAAGGTCCCTTCCAACCCTGATATTCTATGATATCAACAAGTTATTGCTGAAAGTACCATGTGCAGATTTCCTCTTGTGTTCTAATATGTTGTTGCAAATAAATATTTCACACCTGTCTCATTCACTTAATACCATCCAGCCTGAACATTGCAGAGGGCAGGTATCTTGCATGAGTAATAGTATATGGTCACATAATTAAACACTGCATTTTAGGCCCCAATCCAGCAATGGGATTTTCAAAGGGAGTTACAGGAGTCAGGTGCCTAATTTCCATTGTTTTTTTTTCAGTGGGATTTGGGAGCCTAGCTCCCTTAGGCCCCTTTGAAAATCCCACCCAAAGCATTTTGTCCTCACCCACAACTATTTCACATTTGGGGACAATATATACCTTCAAGTCAGTGGCACTGCTATGGGTACCCACATGGCCCCACAGTATGCCAACATTTTTATGTCTGACTTAGAACAACTCTTCCTCAGCTCTCGTCCCCTAACACCCCTACTCTACTTGCGCTACATTGATGATATCTTCATCATTTGGACCCATGGAAAAGAAGCCCTTGAGGAATTCCACCATGATTTCAACAATTTCCATTCCACCATCAACCTCAGCCTAGACCAGTCCACACAAGCGGTCCATTTCCTAGACACTACTGTGCTAATAAGCGATGGTCACATAAACACCACCCTATACCGGAAACCTACTGAGCGCTATACTTACCTACATGCCTCCAGCTTCCATCCAGGACACACCACACGATCCATTGTTTACAGCCAAGCTCTAAGATACAACTGCATTTGCTCCAATCCCTCAGACAGAGACAAACACCTACAAGATCTCTATCAAGCATTCTTAAAACTACAATACCCACCTGCTGAAGTAAAAAAACAGATTGACAGAGCCAAAAGAGTACCCAGGGGTCACCTACTACAGGACAGGCCCAAAAAAGAAAATAACAGAACGCCACTAGCCGTCACCTTTAGCCCCCAACTAAAACCTCTCCAGCGCATCATCAGAGATCTACAACCTATCCTAAAAGATGATCCCTCACTCTCACAGATCTTGGGGGACAGACCAATCCTCGCTTACAGACAGCCCCCCAACCTGAAGCAAATACTCACCAGCAACCACACACCATACAACAAAAACACTAACCCAGGAACCTATCCTTGCAACAAAGCCCGATGCCAACTCTGTCCACATATCTATTCAAGTGATATCATCATAGGACCTAATCACATCCGCCACACCATCAGGGGCTCATTCACCTGCACATCTACCAATGTGATTTATGCCATCATGTGTCAGCAATGCCCCTCTGCCATGTACATTGGCCAAACCGGACAGTCTCTACGCAAAAGAATAAACGGACATAAATCTGACATCAGGAATCATAACATTCAAAAACCAGTAGGAGAACATTTCAACCTCCCTAACCACTCAGTGACAGACTTGAGGGTCGCAATTTTACAACAGATAAACTTAAAAAACAGGCTACAACGAGAAGCTGTTGAACTTGAATAGATATGCAAACTAGATACCATCAACTCAGGATTAAATAGAGACTTGGAATGGCTTGGCCATTACGTTAATTGAATCTATTTCCCTTAAGTTAACGATCCTCATTCACACCTGTGTGTCAACTGTCCGCAATGGTCATCTTGTTTATCACTTCAAAGGTTTTTCTTCCCCTGCTGTTATGGTTCCTCTCAATTAATTAGCCTCTTAAGGTTGGTATAGGCACTTCCACCTTATCATGTTTCTCTGACTGTATAAATATCTGTCCACTGTATGTTCCATTCCATGCATCCGATGAAGTGGGTTCTAACCCACGAAAGCTTTTGCTGAAATAAATTTGTTAGTCTCTAAGGTGCCACAAGTATTTCTTTCTTTCTTATTTTCTTTTTGTGTTTCCACTGAAGTCAATAGAACTACTCGCATGCTTAAAGTAAAGCACATGCCTAAGTGCACTGCTGAATTGGGGCTTCTGGAGGTGTATGTGTGGCTACAATGATAGAGAGATCATTTCAAGGTGGTTTTTTGAAGCATCTGTCCATTGCTTTAGGCAACTTTCCAAACTCTACTGTGTTTATCCACCATAATAATGATCCCACCTGTGACCAACCTCTAGCTCTCAACCTATCCCAAATGCTTGAGAAAAATGATGTGCTTTGCAGAGTTCCTGGACACTAGTCTGCCAGAGCTTGGGTGTGTTAAAACAAGGTGGGAGTGAAAGTGTCCATCCAGCAGGCCCATTCTCTTTTAAGCCAGGGGACTGCTTGCTCAGGTGTCTCTGCTAATCACAACTATAGCAGTAGCACACACAGAGAGACTGTGTTTAAGGTAAACAGAGTGAGAGAGGGTAAATGAGGTAATATCTTTTATTGGACCAACTTTTGCTGATGAAAAGTACAAGCTTTCAAGCCACACAGAGCTCTTTGGGTCTGGAGAAGGAAATCAGAGTGTCTCTTACTCTGGGACCAACACAGCTACAACACTGCAAATGATAGAGAGACCGTCTAAGATAAATAGATGCCAAACCATTTAGAGCTGCTTAAATAAACTGTATCTTATCTCTTATCTCTCAAAATTTTATACTGGTGCCCATCCTCTTATTAGCAGAGTGTCCTCAATGTGAAATCAATAATAGTGAAATCCCTAGTGGACTCTGACACTGCTCCCTTTTCTCTGCTTGGAGTAGTGGCTTGGTTAATATTTTAGCTTTTATTATTATTTTCCCTTTTTTTCTTTTTGGTTGGTAGGTGTTTCTTGGGTAGAAGGAGGGGTGTCAGTGTTGGGAGTGTCATTCTTATTATGGAAAGGCCACTAACATTGAAAACCCCACCTTAAGGCTAATGGGCAGCCAGAGCAGATGACAGAGCACTTGAGCAATGTGCTGTCTGTGTGAAGCACCACTTCAGAAGGCAGGCAGCTGTGTTCTAGTTTCAGCTTCCAAACAGTTCCAGGGTGTAGTCTGCATGATAGTGGTGTTCCTCCTTTTGACCCAAGCAGTTAGTCAAATCCTGTTGTGGGTTGTTCCAGTAAGGAGGACAAATTGATGACAGAGGCAGGTATTTGTATGCAATTTTGTTTTATTTACAAAGATTATACATCAAGTCCAGTTTCCCAGAACACAGTAGGAATCAAGCAATAGGAATCAATTCCTCACTGTTCTAAGCCTACCTTGCTAGCCAGTGCTCTGTGCCCAAAAATCTTTCTCTCGGGACCACATTACCAGCGCTTCTGTTACGGTCTGCTTGGCTTTCTGACTGCTTCTACCTCTGTCCTGCTACTGTCTCTCACATACACACATGCTCTCTCATTCTCTCTCTCTCACACACACACACAATGCACAGAGGAGTCCCTGCCCACATAGTTTGAATTCCTGAGCAGACTCATATATCCCTGTTTTGGGTGGTGACATGCTTAACTCTCTCTTACATTTATCTTAAAATTATGAAGGGTGATGGTTAAACTTGTAAATGGTTTAGTCTTGAGGTGACAAAAACGTGGATAAGTTTAGCAAGGTCCAAGACACACACAAAAAGTTGCAGTGTTTATAATTACCCGCAATTAAATTTAAAATTGCTTTTGAATCAAAGATTAACCAAAATACGGAAGAAAATATAGGTCTTTTTCTACAAACACAGAGGATTATCTGACACTTACTAGTCAGGTCTGATTTTGTTACCCATAGTTCAGTTCCATGTGTTGCTGTGCTTGCTTACTCCAGAAAAAAAAAATCCATGATCTAAAAAGAATTCCTGGTACCAATCCACTTCCTAGTGCACAATTGCCACATCACAAAAATCATATCACTATCCTAAAGGCTGTGTTTATCATTTACAAATGTCACTGACTTTGCACTCTTTTTGGCAGTCTCCCTGGAAAGGCCAAGGACTGAGAATGGAGACAGAACTAACTTATATATCTAGGTACTTATGTGGTCCTCATCATCACAGTATCCAAGGGCTTCTCATCTATAGGTTGGGTTCCTTCAGTGTAGGGTTTAGGCAAACTGATAGGGTAAAATGGCACTGTCCATGCTCTCCACTTGATCAGTGGAGAGAGGACTTTATTATCCAACACTATCAATGTAGCAGCTCAGAAGAGCAGTAAGTTCTCTTTCACTCTCATGCTCACAAATATGTTTCAGCCAAAAGAATCTGTAAAGTGGATATATAAACTGATCGCCCCAATTCTTTTTACTTTTAATCTCCTTTCCAAGGCTATTGCTAGTCAGCATTACCATGAACCATCAGAATATTTTCAGTAATAAGCTCTGTCTTGAAAAGCTGAATGTAAAATAAGGGGAGAAAAACGTATCTTCAAACCAGATGCCACAACTGCTCATGAGGCAGCCTATAATTCAAACCTGGATACCCTCAGGCATGCTATGCATACATCTATATTTTAGGGATAATGGTCCCACAATAAAAATACTGTGAGTGGTTTTGCCCTAATGATCCTGTACAATTTATACACAACATACGAGGGTTCTGTCACTTGTAAGTAGAGGTCAGGAACCTGCCTGGGTGGAGGAGGCAGAGCCAGTGCTTTCCTGAAATCCTTCCTTGTGCCAGGAAATGTCACCACACCCACAGCTTCTAGATTTGAGCCAAGGTGTTCCAGGGGCACAGTCTGTCATACAAGGCACGCCTGTGGAAAATAGTTTTATAAAGTATATCCCGTTTCTTTCATCTTTCATTCCTTATTGCTGGAAAAAAAATCAAGGTAGTTCGTTATGAGGGGGAAAATAGAGTTTTTGTTCAGTGGCCAAAACTGAAAGAGCCGAAAGCAAACTTTTGATTTTTCACATATTGCAGACTGGTCAAGACAGGGTTTATTTCCACTGCGCTAACCAGTGGATAATTAAAATTTGACCCTGTTGGCATAAATCAATCCTCTTGATGGAGTGACATGAGAGAGAGAGAGAGAGAAAATAGGCAGAGGTTTCCAGCTCAAGTATTACCTGCAAAAATATTCAACCACTGGCTGTTCCTGGTACATACGTTAATTTGTGTTTGATTAAGTAATCACCCCCACCATACTTGGTTATAAACTCTGGTATTTTGTCATTAGAAATTAAATCAGTTTGAGCCTACCAGTGTACTGTAAAATAACTATTCGCATTTTATTACCTCACTTCAAGTATAACTGTATCTCCGGCCAAAAAATCAGGCTCAGAAAAATGAATACTTTATTTTAAAAGAATTACAATGAAAACATTGTAGGATTGTTTTGGTTTGCTATCATGTTACTGATTATTGTTTTGGGGATGAAGACCCGAGCTAGTTGTCCCTTTTCAATAAGCAATCATATCATCTGTCTCATATTGGCTCCCCCCGGAAAGTGTCCAGATTCATTTGATTTTTACAGTCTATACATTCTGTAAAGATCTTGAATATCTTCTTGCTTGCTTCAGATGTATTTTGAAACTGTAAGTTCAATGGCTTTCTCATACAGGCTGGGGCACCATGTTTCTTGTTTTCAGTGGAGGCTGGAGACATCTGAGAAGTTAGTATGCACAATGGATACATACAGGTACCCTCGGAGATAATATGCAGCAGTGGGTGAAAAAAAATATCTCTAGTATATGGCTGACTGCAAATGGACAGGAAAATCTATGTGCTGCAGTCAGAAGCCACAATCATGAACCAAATGCAGGCACGGGCACACGTGCAAAATGGAGCTGGGATTAGAACTCCTGTCCTTGAGCACTAAAACACACAAGACTTCCTTTAACTCAAATGATAAAAATCCAGGTAATCATTAAGAGTGGTAGCAGATCTCTTATCCTTTGTGACCTAGCCACAGAGGTAGGGTTACCACCTTTGAAATGCACAAAAAACCCAGCAAGGCAAACTTGCTGCAACCCTTACCCAACCCCGCACCCCTACCCGCAACAGCCACTTATAGTATCTCGAGAGATGTAGTCTGTTTCGTTTAGCCAGCTGTCATTAAATGTGCAGCTTCTGATGCAAGCTTTTTCCCCCCAGGGGTAGTGGGATCACTTGCACCATCACCCTTATTTTCCATTATTTAATACACCTTGCACGTCTCCATACTCTCACATGACTCAAACCCTCTCTCGCACACACACGTGGCACACTTGCGTGTTGGTGGGCAGACAGCATCTGTATTTTCAACAGTTTTGATTTGCTATCGCTTTAACTGCAGAAGTGGGAACACTACTGTTGCATCTTTAGCTGGACACAGAGACTTTTAACATTAGATATCTCAGTGTATTGTGATAATAATGCAAATATTTTGACCCATGGGAAAAATACAAAACAACAGATTATTTTTCTGGCAACTGGCAAATCCATAAAAACCCCCAGCCAGGCTGGTCAAATACTGGCCAGGTGGTAACCATACCTAGAGGGTGACATCACTGAATCTCTCATACATACAAAGCTAGTAAACTGGATACTTCCCCTAGTTAGACAAAGCTCAGCAAGCATTTCCTAGCTTCACAGGACTACACATCCTATGTTTAGATGCCATCAGTAAAGAATCTACAAACTGAAAACTATGTTCTATAGACCATGGATTCGTGGTCATCAACACTAGATTTGAACCCCTGTGAATATTTCACAGAAAGATACACAAGGAGCTGAGACTAGAAGCCTGGTGAACTTCAGCAGCTCAGGATTAGCTTTGTCTAACTTGGTGGGGAGGTAAGTAAGTATTTAGGCTGAGGTCTTCATTGCTGCTCTGGCCCCTTTATGCTGAGCAAAAGGGATGGAGTGGCGTAAAGGGGGCTATAAAAGTCCTGGTTCCGGCTAGGAGAAAATTCCCCTGGTGCAGACACTGTGGAAGACAGTTGTAAAAGCCCCCTCGAAAGATCTGGTATATAGGATGTGTGTTGGGGGTGCAGCAGGAGATGGATGGGAAGAGGCAATGCTGTGTCCCCCGGGGTGGAGAGGATGCTGTAACTTAGCCCCCCCATGGCTCTCCAAGTTACACCAGGAACTGCTTCAGTCCATTAATCTGGCATGTGTAAATCCCTCCCTCATGAACTTCAAGTTCTTTGCTGTGCCTCTTAGGGTAAGATTCTGTCCTATACCTCTTAGTGCACTCGTTTCCCATTTATTGGTAAGTGATGTTGCTCTCTAGTGGCTATCCCACAAAGAGGATATGAGATCTAACAGTTGCAAGAGGTCTCCTTTAGTTCAAGTGGTAGAAATCTGTTTTTGGAGCTGATAAGCTCACAAGAGTTCCGGTCTCCATTTCACATTTGTGTCTGTAAACTTTGTAATTTCATGTCTGCTGTTTTGCAGTACATTGATTCATTACAGTTTCTCATTCTTGGCTTCAGACTTTGGGTTGCTGCACATAAATAGTTGCTTCTTTTAATTGTTTTAATTTTGAGTGTTATGCACATACAGCTGTTTTTAACTATAATGGATACAAACATAGGATGAAGTATTGTTTAGTAGCCTGACCTATGCAACATACCAAGCAGCTCTACTGACTTTGATTGGAAGTTAGTTAGCACCATTCAGGATAAAGTCCTCGCAATTCGATTCCTGGCTGTATGGCAGTCTTGCTTGGAAAGCCACCTAAATTTTATATGTACCTAAGTTTTCCTTTGTAAAATGGGGTATAAATGAGATATTTTGAGGATATATTAACTCATGTTTTTAAAACACTTCAAGATCCGTAGATGATAGCTGCTATAAAAGTGCCAAGTGTCATTATTTATTTTATATTCATGATAGTTCTGTATTTTATTCTCAATTCTGATTGGTCAAAACAACATCTTGTAAGTAACTTTTTGTTGGGGTTTTTTTTTGGCGGGAAAATGTAAAAGAAAATAAAGCTGGCAATATACCCAGAATTAACATATTCTTACCACTATTATTCGCACAAAATATATATAAGAATAATATGATAAATAGTTTTAAACAGCTGGACATTGTTGTCCTTTGGAGAGATAAAACCTTAATTGTGAAATAATTCCCAAAGCTGAATATTATCATTTTAAGTAATACATCTGTCCCTGGGGCAATGTATTGTATTATTAAATTATATAGTTGTTATTGAATAACTGCAGTTATATCAGTTGTTTACAGCAATACTATCAATTGTCAAACACATATACAGCGTCTGATCCGAAACCCATTGAAATCAACAGGAACATATTCATTGACTTCAGTGGGCATTGAATCAGGCTCAAGAAATCTACAGTTTAACATATACGATAGGAGGGACCCCTTGAACGCTGTCTGTGTTATATAATGGAGGGCAATAGCTTTAAACAACTGTTCTGAAAGCATCATTTTCCATTCATTGCTTGACAATAACTATCACCATTTCTTCATTAGGCTTTTTGCGTGTGTGAATAAAAGTACGGGACATGTTACATTGCCAGCATATTGTCAACAGAAAGATCATGTGGCTTTATTTTAGTCAGTACTAAAATTAGTGGGTGAAGTAGTGCTTGTGTCCTTGGCTGGAAGACACAGTCCACTTCACCTGTCATGTGAAGTAACTAATTTGACACTCTTGCTCTCTTGAATGATCAATAGTTTTTTTAAACTAATAATTGGTTACCAGTTGGCTGGGGAAAACCCATAAAGAAGCTTTATGACAGAAGAACTCTGACAGCATAGTACATTTAGGGCCACACTTTAAAGGGAGCTCAGCTCTTATTCAGGCACCTAAATAAGCAATCATATTTTCAAAAAGCATTCAGCATGGTGGGTGCTGAGCTCATCTGAAAATCTAGCCACAAGTGGCCCAATGAGTGCTGCGGGGTGCTGAACATTTTTGAAAATCTGGCACCTATTCTTGATACTAAGCACTTGAAAAACCAGGCCATGAGCTCTTTTTAAAACGTGGCTCTCCTTGCCCCTGTTTCTGCCAGATCCTACTTAATCTAATTCAGCTCCCACTGAATCTAATGGGAGTCACTCAGCACTTCACAGAAGAAACACATCACCCTGTAAGCTGGGGCCCTGAGAGTTCAAAAGAAACTGGAAAATGCTGGCTTTGAAACACTGGATTAAATTCTCCTCTGAGTTGCACCTGTTCAACCCTGCTGACTCTACTGGTGTCCCTGAGAGCAAAACTTGACCTACTTAAACTTGTTCCACATTTTGGGCTAAATCCTTGCAACAGTTCTACAGGGTGGATCTCATCTCGGTGGCAGAAATGAAGGCTTATTTTGGCAGCAGTGCAAAAGGGCTGGATGTTTCCAGACTTCAAATAATGTTTTGCATCAGCTGCATGCTACGTCCCCATTGGGGAAAACTGATCTCCAAAAGGGCAGTGTTTTGGCCATTAAAAGGGTGTTTCTAGCCAAATCACCCCTACAGTACTTTAGATTCTATTGTCCTAACACTGGCTGAAATTAAAGCCATATGAGATGCAAAAGTCACTCCACCCCTTAGGTGGAAAAGTTATCCACAACATCCTCTTGAACTCTGGAGTCACTAGGGAAAGGAATGGACATACAGTTTGTGCTGTGTATCCCCCACATACTCCAGCTTTGCCAGTGTAAAGTTCTGAACGAAAACATTTGCGTTCCAGCTCACAGCGTGGATTTAGGACAATCCCGTATCAATTAAAAATTGTTTCGCCGTTATCGCTTTGCTCCCACGTTTCATGAAATGTGAAGGGAATTCAGGCTCTCTTTGCCCAGGTCAGCACTCTGAAATCAAAAGATTAGGGATGCTTCTTGTCAGGAATAGAATAAAAACATAGATAAATAATATATGGGATGACCAGGTTTCTTTTCACTGCTTTTGAATACCCTATGGGAACACATCATGCAGGAAACTGTTTGCCCACGACGTGAGAAGGTCATCAGGCTTTTGCGATCTGTTGGAGTTATGACAATAAAATGACAGACATATCAGACAACTGCTTTTTTTACTGCTGAGTGCCACCTTCTGCCAGATCAGAATTGTCTTACCACAGCCAGAAAGTAGGTGTGTGATATGCAAGTAATTTTGCTGAACGTATGCAAAGTGCTCAAGAATTATACAGATTCTGTTGCCTTTCATGATTTTGAAACCAACTTCTTCACCCAAATCCTTAGCCAAAGTAGTTGTCTTGGGCAGTGAGTGCTGTGGCAGGTAGATACCGCAGCAAGGAATCTTGCCCCCAGGCTATGGAGTTGCTCCAGTAGTGGCTATAGCCCTAAATCACAATTCATCAAAGTGATTAAGCACATGATTAACTTTAAACATGTACTTAAGTCCATCCCTGTTCAGCAAAGCACTTAAGCATATGATGAACCATAAGTGTGTGAGCTAATCCCATTGAAATTAATGGGATTTAGGCATGTGATTAAAATTAAGCATGTGCTTAAGGGCTTTGTGAATTGGGACCCTAAAGTGTCCTCTCCACAGAGGGTAGGTGGATGGAAGAACCAAGTAGCAACATGTCATTAAAGAGTGAGATTCCTAGTGTCATATTACAATGCAATGCTGTCTTATCTTCTGCTTTAAAAAGGCTATGTCATTGCAATCCCGTAATGTAGGCCCCTGACATCACAGCTGTAAAAGTCATTTTTGCACATTGTAGGTGCTACTAAAAACTGGACGTTTCTTATGTATGTGGTATAGTATACTGGACTATCTGCATTGTTTTCTATATAGAGTAGATAGAATATGCAAATTTCCCAGTAAGAGTAAAAAGGGGAAGACTTTCTAAAGTACAAATGGCAGTTATGTGCCAATTCCCATGGGCTTTAGAAAATCTCCTGCAGCGGCACAGGAGGCAGGAAACAGCTGGAAACAGGGAAGTTTGAGTGGAGGTCTGTTGGAGGAGAAGGGAGGAAGCAAGCCGCTGTTCCTAGGGACAGTGCATGAGTTCTTGAGTGTTTCCTTGCTTGTTTGCCAGATATGATGTTTTGGGGCTTTTTTAGTTGGCAGAGCTGGTTGGAGGCAGTGTGCTATAAGAGAAGCAGAGCCTTTGATCACAGCAGAACCCTGATTAGGGATGGGGTTCCCCAATTAGGGGGCCTATAAAGGCAGCCAAGCAGCCAGCCAGTGGCACAGGGAGCCAGCAAACAGAGCTGGAAATGGGGGAGCCTGAGTGAGAGCTTGTGGAAGGGGGAGGTGTGGTGTTCTGTTTTTGGGGTGTGGGTGTGTTCTCTTTTTTCTCCTTAACAGGAGTTTAGGTGGAAAGGCTCTGACAGCTACAGAGACAGCTGTGGTAGTGACCCAAGGAACGGAAGAGAGAAGGAAGATGATCGGCTGCGGAAGCTCTGGCTTCTGTGTTATCCTGGAGCAGGTATTGGAAAAGCGCTTCATTTGTATGAAATGCTGCCCGTTAAAGCTGATGAAAGAGAAGACCGGTGGCTTGGAGATGCAGGTAGAAACTATGGTTGAGTTTTGAAGGGGATTCAAGCAGATGATGGAGGGAAGGTTGGAAGAGACTGAAGGAAAAACTCAAGACTCACAGATGCAAGCAATGCTGGAGAACTGTATGGGTAGACAGCTGGATGAGGAAAGTGGCCAGTGGAAGCATGTGGCTAGGAAAACCAGGCAGAGGAAAAGACTGGCTAATGAAGAAGAAATAGAGCTCAGGAACAGGTTTGCTGAGTTGGAAAATGAAGAAGGGGCACAGCAGGCAGTAACAGAAGGTGGGAGGGCAAGGAAGAAGCGGAGAGCCCTACTCCTACAAAAAGAGGGAGCCAAAGTTTGAAGCCCCAGGAAGATAGAGGATGACTCGTAGAAGATTGCAAGTGAGAACAAAAGGCAAGAGAATTTGCAGCCAGAAACAACAGAAGAGGGAAGGCTGGAGAAACACACCACCACCACCAGAAGAAGGGAGATCTATGTCACTGGGGGACTCCCTACTAAGAATAACAGATGGGCCTGTTGCCAGAGTTGATCCAGAGAACAGAAGAGTGTGTTGTCTGCCAGGAGCTTAGATACAGGATGTGGATCTGAGGCTGAAGAGGATCCTAATGGGAGCTGGAAAGAATCTACTGATTGTCCTTCATATGGGAACAGTTCTCACTGGAATGCATCAAGGGAGACTATGCCAGGCTGAGGAAGACGTGTCAAGAAATAGAGGCTCAGGTGATCTTCATTGGGATTCTACCAGTCCCTAGAGGAGGAGCATAAAGATAAAACAAAATTATGATGACCAACGGGTGGCTTAGGCAGTGGTGCTATAAGGAGGGCTTTGGGATGTTCAACCAATAGGTGGCCTTCATAGACAGAGAACTGTTCTCATGGGATGGACTCCACCTAAATAAAGAGGGAAATAGACTTCTGGGACGGAGGTTGGCACAATTGATTAAAAGAGATTGAAACTAGGAATTTGAGGGAGATGATTGGGAGATGCTCGTGTAATCTCCATGCCTGATTCTAGTATTGACTGGTAGGAAAATCAAGTAAGAGAAAATAAAGCAAGGGGGAAAGGAACAGAAGTTAGGTGAATGGATATTAAGAGGAAAGATAGTGTCAATACTAATGACACTAACCGTCAGGTAGGCAATACTGGCAGTAGAATGACTGTATCTGATTGGGGAAGGAATCTGGGCGAAGCCAAACAGAAACAACCAAGATGTTTGTACACCAATGCAAGAAGCCTGGGTAGCAAAATAAAGGAAGTAGAACTACTGGCACAGGAAGCGAAACCAGATATCATAAGGATAACAAACATGGTAGATTAGTAGTCATGACTGGAGTACAAGTACTGAAGGGTATGTGCTGTTCAGGAAAGACAGAAAAAAGGTAAAGGTGGTGGGAGTAACATTGTATATTAATGATGAGGTACACTGTAAAGAAATTAGAAGTGATGGAATAGATAAGACAGGTCTGTTTGGGTGAAAATCACCTTGGGGAAGAAAGATAATAGAGGCCCCACTGGGACAGTGTTTGGGGTCTGCTTCAGACCCCCAAGATCTGATTTGGATATGGTTAGAGACCTCTCTAATGTTTTTAATTAAATAAATACCACTCGGAATTGTGTGATTATGGAAGACTTTTTAATTTACCAGATACAGATCAGAGAGCAAATGCTACTAATAATGATAGGGCCCAGATATTCCTGGGATTTGATAGCTGACAGATTTCTTCACTAAATAGTCATCAAACCAACAAGAGGTCATATCATTTTAGATTTAGTATTGATAAGTATCGAGTATTTCCTCGAAGAACTGGTTGTAGAGAACAGCCTTGGTTCGAGTGATAATGAGCTAATACAGTTTAAACTAAATGGAAGGATAAACAAAAAGAGATCTGCAACTAGGGTCCTTGATTTCAAATGAGTTAACTTTAAAAAATTAAGGGAATTAGTTAGGGAAGTGGACAGGACTGAAGAACTCAAGGATCTGAATGTGGAGGAGGTTTGGAATTACTTTCAGCCAAAGTTGCAGAAGCTACCTGAAGCCTGCATCCCAAGCAAGGGGGTGGGGGGAATCATAGGGAAGGGTTGCAGATCAAACTACATGAGAAAGTATCTCAGGCAGGTTTTTAAGAGAGAGTAGAAAACCTACAAGGAATGGAAGATGGGATGGATCAGCAAGGAAAGGTACCTCTTGGAGATCAGAAGGTGTAGGGATAAAGGGAGAACTGCCAAAAGCCAAGTAGGGTTGGACCTTGAAAAGGAAATTAAAACCAAAAGAAAAAGATTCTATAGCCCTATAAATGAAAAGAAAACAAGGAAAGAAGAAGCGGTACCACTAATTACTAGGATGGGGTGGATATTAAAGTTAATCTAGGAATGGCCCAACACCTAAACAAATTTTGTGCCTCAGTTTTTAATAAGGGTAATGAGGATCTTAGGAGTAACAGCAGGCTGGCTAATGGAAATCAGGATACAGAAGTAGACATCCGATGTGGAAATCAAACTCAAACAACTTAATGGGACCAAACTGGGCAGCCTAGATAATCTCCATCCAAGAATACTAAAGGAACTGTCACATGAAATTGTAAGCCCAATAACAAAGATTTGTTATGAATCTGTAAACTCGGGAGTCATACTCTGACTGGAGAATTGCTAACACAGTACCTATTTTTAAGAAAGGGAGGAAAAAAGTGATCTGGGAAACTACAGGCCTGTTAGTTTGACCTCAATTGTATGGACATATTTTGAAAGAAAAGGTAGTTAAGGCTATAGAGGTGAACAGTAATTGGGATAAAATACAACATGGTTTTACAAAAGGTAGATCATGGCAGACTATTCTCTTTGAGAAGTCTGACAAAGAAAATTCTCTAGATCTAATCTACCTGGATTTCAATAAGGCATTTGATACAGTTCCGCATGGGAAATTATTAGTTAAATTGGAGAAGATGGGGATTAATATGAAAATTAAAAGTTGGATTAGGAACTGGTTAAAGGGGAGACTACAATGGGTCATACTGAAAGGTGAACTGTCAAGCTGGAGGGAGGTTACTAGTGGAGTTCCTCAGGGACAGGTCTTGGGACCGATCTTATTTAACATTTTCATCCATGACCTTGGAACAAACACTGAGAGCGTGCTAATAAAATTTGTGGATGACACAAAGTTGGGAAGTATTGCCAATACAGAGGATGAACAGAATATCATACAAAAAGATCTAGAGGACCTTGAAAACTGGAGTAATAGAAATGGGATGAAATTTAATAATGCAAAGTTCTAGGTCATGCATTTAGGGAAGAACAACAATAATTTTTGCTAAAAGCTGGGGACATATCAGTTGGACGTGACAGAGAAGAAGGGGGTGTTATGATGAGATTGTCTACAATGGCATGTGGTCCATCTGCAACTGCTAGTAGCAAATATCCCACACGGCATGAGATGGGACACTAGATGGGGGAGGGCTTTGAGTTCCTACAGAGGATTTTTTCCTAGGTGTCTGGCTGGTAGGTCTTGCCCACATGCTCAGAGTTCAACTTGTTGCCATATTTGGGGTTGGGAAGGAATTTTCCCTCAAGTCAGATTTGTCAGAGACCCTAGGGTTGTTGGGTTTTTTGCCTTCCTCTGAAGCATGGGGCATGTGTCACTTGCTGGTTTGAACTAGAGTAAATGGTGGATTCTCTGTAACTTGAAGTCTTTAAATCATGATTTGAGACTTCAGTAACTCAGACGGAGATTATGGGTCTATTAGAGGAAGGAGTGGGTGAGAATCTGTGGCTTGCAATGTGGAGGAGGTCAGACTGGATGGTCATGATGATCCCATCTGGCCTTAAAGTTTGAGTCTATAAATACTGCAGTGTGGTAGATGTCCATTTTTAAGAGAGCACATTCTATATCCTTTCAGATAAGAGAATGATTTGGATAACCGAGGATGATCTTTATAAAATACACTCGATGTGATGGAATATTATACAGTTTCATTGTCATAAGAATGGAATGTCCAAATTTCTCCTAATTTAGTGACTCATGCTAGCCTTCTCAAACAAGTGATGCACGATGAAAGGAAATGATTTACAGAGAATGTACTATTTAGCCACTGGTACTCATCTTAAGCTATATTGCTGGATTTAGGCACATCCACCCCACCCCAAGGGAAACACTGAATCAGTTCTTTGGAACCTGCACACTACTATACCCATTTAAGGGGTGCAGCATACATCCTCCTGAGAAGCGAGACAGCTCAGCAGAGCGGTGGGCATGGCAGGGAGGCAAAAATAAAGAATCTCAAGGTAATGGAGTTCATGTACCAGGCTGCACCTGGAGGGAGAGCCAGGCTTAAATGAGGATGAAGCCCAGCTGGAGAGGGACTGGGAGAGGACTATAAAAGAGGAAGTTGTGAGCAAAAGGGGGCTGCAAGGAGAGAATCTGCCGTTACTTTCTGGGACTACAGAGAGGAGCAACAGGAGGGTCAAGCAGAAAACCCAGGGAGGAGAGTTGGCCCTGGGATCCTCTCCCAAGTGGAAAAGGGTGGCAGGAAGCCAGGGGAGAGGCTAAGCAACAGGGAGTGGAGCTGACTGCAGTGGCAAACTGGTGTGGTGGCATGTGGGTGGAGAAGGGAACAGTGACAGAAAGCCCTGAGAAGAGGAATCCCACAATTGGTGCTGAAGTCATGATACAAGGACTTGGACTTTGTTTTGTTGGCCTTTCTGTTATCCCAGAATGGGTGGACTTGGCGACCTGGCCAGAGGACTGAGTCACAGGGAGAGGCAGATCTTTGGAGGACTAAAGCAGCTCTCTGCATGGGGTGCCAGATGGGGAGAGAGCCACTATGCCATGTCTTACCATGAGGAGGTGCTCCACTGGTGAGACCACCACTTTACACATAAAAATGTAAGGCTCAAGAGGTCATCCAGTCCCTCTCCCTGCCCCTATGCTGAACTATGACCAAGTATACCTAGCCCATCCCTGGCAGCTATTTGTCTCACCTATTCTTAAAATCCTCCAGTGATGGGAATTCTACTGGCTCCCTCAATAATCTGTTCTGGCGCTTAACTAGCCTTACAGTTAGAAAGTTTTTCCTAATAGCTAACCTACGTCTCCTGTGCCACAAATTAAATCAATTACTTTTTCTCCTAGCCTCAACAGACATAAAGATCAGTGGATCGCTGTCATCTTTCTAGTAACCTTTTACATATATGAAAATGGTTATGTCCCCCCTCAAGGCAGCTAACAGGAGAGTTGTGGAGGATGTAGCTATGGACTCTATGCTTGGAGGTAGTGGGATTTGTAGAGTGATGTGTTTGGCCCATATGTGGGTTGTTTGACTGTTTGTTAGTTAGTTCTTTGTGCACAGGGGGTGTGTTTGGGCTGTGTCCCCCTGAGTAAGCAGCTGAGACAGGTCTGTTTGTAGGTGTCTTGGTAAGGGCCACAAGGCTCTGCTCCCTGGAGCTTTGATCAGCCCTGCTGTTTGAAGTCTATGAATAATTAATCACTCCCTGGTGGTGAGAGGTGACGCTGAGCTGAGCTAAGCAGGGAAACCTGGTATAAAAAGTCACATGCTAGGCAAAAACTAGAGAACCATGAACAGAGGCAGAGGAGAGTTTGGAGAGGGTGTGTGAATGTTATTGCTGATTGTTGTAGCAGCTGCTGCTGCTGCAGCATGGCTACTTGCTGTTGGCTCTGTCAGCCATTTCAGCAGCCTGTCCAAATCCATCTTTCTTAGACAGCCCATGGGAATAAATGATTCCTTCTACCCCGCACCTCACCCCAGTTCCCCTTATATCAGGGGTGATCTGATGCCTGTGTTCTCCACCATTTGTCACAGTTCTCAGACTGCTGATGGGTGCCCCCTACTGAACAGACACTGAAAAATCCTTACGGTGCCCCCATCTGCCTAAGGAGGAGTCCCTCTGACACACACATTGTGATCAACAGTCTTTGGACTGATGAGGCTCTTTGGCGCCCACTCCCCAAGTCCCTTTTGTCCATTCTCAGATTCTCTAACCCTGAAAGGGGTAGAGGGTAGCGGCACCAACTGCCTAACTGGCTTGCCTTAGGACCTGCCAAACCTGTCTTACCCGGCCAATAACCCAAAGTTGCTGTTTCCTTTTAAGCACGGAACAGGGGGCTGGTAAATGGCCTTCCTGAGATCAGTTTCCCGGAGATCAGATTCCAGGAGTCTCCTTTGGGAGTTGTAGAGCCACTATTTGGTCCCTCCCAGAGCTGCCCTGCAACTGCTGGGAAATTCCTCTTTTTAAGCCCTTATTCCACTCTTAACATGATTCACAGCAGAGGGTAGGGCCCTCAGCAGCTCTTTAACCCCTTCATCACCCATCATAGTCCTGTATTCTACACCTCCATCATAGTCCTGTATTGTAGAGGAGGTCAAATTAGATTATCACAATGGTCCATTCTGGCCTTGGAATATATGAATCTCTGCCTTCTTGTCTCTAGACTAAACATACCCAGTTGTTTCCTCACAGGTCATGTTTTCTAAACCTCCTGTCATTTTTGCTGCTCTCCTCTGGATTCTCTGCAATCTAGCCATATCTTAGTGTGGCCCCCCAAACTGGACACAGAACTGCAGCTGAGGCCTCATCAATGCTGTGCAGAGCAGAACAGTTACCTCTTGTGTCTTTCTTATGACTCTCCTATAAATACATCCCTTTTCTGCCACAACATCATATTGTTGACTCATACTTAATTTGTGATCCACTATAACCCCCCAGATCCTTTTCTGCAGTAGCGCTGCCTAGCCAGTTATTTCCTATTTTGTATTTGTGCATTTGATTTTTCCTTTCCAAGTGTAGTACTTTGCACTTGTCTTTATTGAACTTCATCTTATTGATTTCAGACCCATCCTGTAATTTATCAGAAGTCCTTCTGAATTCTAATCCTCTCCTCCAAAGTGTTTGCAAGCCCTTCTACCTTAGTGTTATCCGCATATTTTATAGATGTACTCTCTATTCCATCATCCAAATTGTTAATGATAATATTGAATAGTATTGGACCCAAGACAGACCCCTGGGAACCCCACTTGATATGTTCTCCCAGTCTGACAGCAAACCATTGATAACTACTCTGTTAGTATTATTTTTCAACCAGTTGTGCACCTACCTTATAGTAATTTCCTCTATGCCTCTGTCTGCTCTGCGCCACCTTTGAGGTCTCATGCAGCTCAGGGGAAGTAATTAGGATGCAACCCATATACTCTCTTGTGCACAGAAACTGCAGATCTCTACAGCCTTAACATGGCCTGTGTATGAGGTTGTCTCCTTATCGCTTATTTCCCCAACTGTGGATTGGCACAAGGGCCCGATGAATTCGAGCCCTGCATCACAATGAATAAAAGAAAGTAAAACATTTTACTTCAGACCCTTTCCACTTAAAACACTCCTATTTTGGCATAACTTTTGTTATGTTCCAAATGTTCTGAATGATGGTCTCATACTAATCCTTTCTGAATAAAACAATTCCATTCCATTGCCCTAGTGTGGTTTAAACCTACAAGTAAAAAGCTATGATTTATGCAGTTATATTTCTGAATGACATCTTGTCTGATGAAAATGTCATCTCATTTACTTCTGAGGGTCAGTGTAAGCTAGAGTTAAGGACAGGAGACTGAGAGTTTGGCTACACACTGCATCCTTGGATAAATTTATCATATGTATTTTTAAAGAATGGTTCTATTGTGAAGAGTGAGTTCACTTTCGTACTCAGCAACCTGCTCCCCAAGTGTATTCAGGGGCTGCCTTGCATAGCTAATACAGTTGAGAGTGACCTGGATTCTATTACTTCCACTGTATCATCAACAGAATGGTTTACAAAGTCGCACACTTGTGTCTGGCTTAGTGAGGCTTGCTTAATTAAATGTACTAGCACACTTTCAGATTCTTGGATTAAGATGCCATTTATGTGCAATATGTAATCATAATACTATTTTATTTATTTGTATTGTGCTAGTACCTAAAAGTCCCAGTCATGGCCCCACTGTTCTAGACAACGTACAAACACCGAACAAAAAGTTGATCTAAATATATTTTTACCATCTACATTTGCAGTCTAAATAAATATATTGGGCCAGAACCTGGTGTAAAGGAAAGTAAATGGACTTGCTCTGATATACACCAGCTGAGGATCTGGTCCACTAGTTATTAATGGAAGTTCTGGATAAAACCATATAAAACCATCATTTTATTGTTCTTGTACCTAAAATGCTCATGAGATATTTTTCTTATCTGTACATACTTCTAATGACCCCTGTTGCCAAAATATCTGTGCACCTCACATTCAGTGCAACACCCCTAGGATCCTCAGCTGTGATATGTTCCCTATTTTATAGATAGGGAACTGATGCACAGTGACCAGCCCAAGGTCACACAGGTTGTCTTTGGGGGGGTACAGGGAATTGAAGCCAGGTCTCCTGAGTCCTATGCTAGCACCCTGGCCACTGGATCATCCTTCCTCTCCAGTGGAAAATCTTTTCAACAGTCTATTTCTATTTTACAACGCTGCATGGCAGAGCTTTCTTAATGTATATGTATTAAAGTATTTTTAAGTTAAAATTGAGTGTTGAAGATAAAACATGTGCAATTCAACCAGTATGAGTTACTTAACCAGCTACCAAATTTTGCAAGCCCAATTATTTTCTTTGTCAGAGAATCTGCAGTTTGGTTTCCAAAGGATGAGAGTTGGTAGAGATCCTCTGAGTTCAGCAAATAGCTTGATCTCAGAGTTTAAAATTAATTACTACAGATTCAGTTCTCCATCTGTCCCTCATGCAAAAGATTGCTTAGTTATGACTGACATCTTAATATGAGTCAATCATTTTACTGCTTCTTTAATTGTGGCTGTTTAGGATAGCTAAACATTTCAAAGGGGGAGGGGAGAAGAGAATCAGAACTAGCCAAATCTGTGGCCTACCCTACATACTGAACTCGATCTCTTTTTTAGGCTCCCACCTACCCATCACTCTAGTAACACCGCCAGTGTTTTCCAGTTTCCAAACTGCTATAGTATTATAACAGGTTACCTGCTAAAAAATGACACTGCTCATTTTTTCCAAGCCATTTTATATGACAATATAAATATTCATATAATATTAGAAGTCCGTATTCTCTTTCTACAAGGATCATTGGTGTTAAAATGATCAGTGATCATTTACATCAGGCTTCAATACTCTTTTTTACTAGTTGTATACCTCTGTGCATGACAGCGTAATACTGACGCATGCATCTAGATTTAAATCCTACTGCATTTGTCTAGAAATTAACATTTCAGTTCGACTAATGGACCTTAGCACTGCTATAGTGTTATGTGTCAAGAAATAGAAGGAAAAAACTTCAAGAGCTAGACAGGGCTTGCAAACCTCCAACTGAAACCTTGTTCTCATTATACTGTATTTGTGTAATATATGATAGGAGACAGCATTTTGGCATTGGGAAATTGCAGGAAGAAAAGACAGAATTCATACTACAAAATAAATACTTGTAGGAGCTGATTTTCCAACTCTCCTTTTAACATAATGCAGGTTTTATGTGTTCTGCTCCTCTGTAGCCCATACAACGAATAACGACATTGGAGTATCATTATCAGTTGTAAATAACCGAGAGGCACATTCAAGTATTGAATGAAACACATGCAACATATTCAGACCTTGAACCATTCTGAGATTATCAGATGAGACAAGTACTATACCACATCCTCAATTTCATTTTTGTTCATGCTGTGAACCTGTATTCTACTTTTTGTAACAGACTGACAGTTCTGTTTTCACCGGCACGGGGTTTGCCGAGCCTTGGACACAGCAGTGAAAGCCATGTACTCAATCTCTTTTCTACCCATGGTGAAGTTTTTTGGCACATATCTCTTTCCTTCCAATAGAACTTAGGGTCTAATGACAGGAAGTGTTTTAGTTAACCTGTAGAGAGAAATACTGGGCTAAATCCTCAGTTGTGCCAAGTCTACATCTGGTGCAACTAAGGAGAGTGGGGCAGGGACACCACCTTTCTGCTCCCACAACAGCAGGCTGGCCAAGGACTATTTCACCCCAGGAATTACTAGCAGCATTAAAGCCCCAGGACTTGGAGCAGACTCGAGTGCTGCTCTAAACTACCCCAACTGCAGCCAAATGTTGCACCAATCAAAGATCTGGCAGACTGCTGGGAACTCCACCCTCTACATGCTCCTGCCTGAGTATGTCTCCTCCTCAGAATTCTCCATGCCAAAAATGTCCCCTTCAGATAGGGGTGAGGATGGGCGGCAAAACTAGCTTTGCCCACTCTGCTCAAGCTGTGGATTCCCTGGATCGGGAGACTCTTCAGTTGCCCCTTTAGGGCAACCAGAGGAAGGGGCAGGGAGCCCAGTGGGAATAGACAGAGATGAGCTCCCACTGCAAATTTCACCTCCAGATTTGAATTGTGAATATCCCAATGCTTTGGGGGAGTTTGGACTGGCATTTGGGTTCAGCTCATTATCAGGATGCTGTAAAATCCATTTTCAGAATGAGATCTGGATTTGGATTGCAAACACCACCTCTGTTTGGAGAGTGGACAACTCTCCCCCTGCAGAATCTGATTATCCCCCACTGAGGTCAGTGGAAGTTAACTGGATCCTGCAGAGAGAGGATCAATGGCCCAGAGATATGATTCAAGCCCCTCTTTCTCAAATTAAGACTAACCGAGAATGTTACTGAATCTACACCATTAATTGGGGCTGGGGGAGGGGGAGAGAAGGAATCTGGGCTCTCCGATTAGACCAATAAGTGAATATCATTGGTTCATGAAATCTAAGGTGAAAAGCTTTTTTCATAAAACAAATTCATGTACATTCCCCAAAACATCTGTTTTGATCACACACACACAGAAATATCCCTTTCTTGGCTAATAAAATAGTCCTTTCTAATATTTCCATTGTTTGCCAATTTATATTTGCACTGTTTTGCTGAGGCACGATTGCATGGTTTTGTGAATACTTATTGTTTTTTGTTGTTGTTTTTTTGTCAGTGCCCTCTTGTGAAAGTTGTTGAGTTATTTGTCTCTGAGGTTTAGCTGGTAAGATATTATGAATAAACAAATACAAATGGACAGTCCTGTAGTTACTTGCTTCCAAGTTTACTATTTTAACTTTTTAAAAAATGACTCCTTAACTGTTATATGGGTGGGTGGACAGATGTTTGCAATTATGTCCATATATGTGGTCCACAGGTATGCCAGAGCTGAGGAATTTGCCTTTTTCTTAAATATTTTCAAGTAACCAGTTGCCACGTTGCTCCATGCAGCCAAACCACACAAATGGAAACATACTAAAAGAGATGGGTAAAGTGAAATACTTCTTTAAAAACAGAAAAATGAGTCATGCTCATAAAATATAATTACTGTAGTAATTCTTTAAATATACTGACCAATGATGGGAAGGAAAATCTCAATTGACTATTCATTAGAGTGATTTTTTTCCCCTCTGTCCATAATTGCTATGGCCTAAAAACAAGCGAGGACTGGAAGGAAAGACTGAAAGGACCTACCCAACTCTGACTGACAATACTTCCTGTAACTGTGTGCTAAAAATACTGCAACATCACCCAGTCCACAAGTCTGCAGTCATCTGTGAAGATTGGAAAACCATTGGGTTTTCTTTTTTTTTCTGTCTTCCAAAACCAAATCCATTCTAATAACTTGTGATGTTTAATACTGAAGTCATGTGAAACCTGAAAAACAAACATTTTATGAAAGAAGGAAGAAGGAAAGAGAGAAATTTCCAAATTTTAAAAATATCTACCAGGTATACACTGGTGCCATGATGACATAGCTTCTGTTTTTCTGGCATCTGAGCCGGCCAGGCAATTTTTTCCTCCCAGCATCTTGCAATGGAACATATTTCCAGGAGCCACTGTTTCTGTGGAAAACAATCCTGAGAGGACATGGGACCATACAACTAGACACTTTAATGTAGTTCTGTTATTTCTCCCAATTAATGCAACTTTCACACACACCCTCTCTTGGGGCATGATTCTTCATTGCCCTTGTATCTCGTCTCGTCATGTATTACTCAAGTGCAAAGTGAGTGGAAAAAGTGACCAGCTCAGAATGGGTAGCATTATACACTCACTTTGCACTGGTGTAAATATGAACAAAGGTGCATAAACTGATACAGACATTTTCATGTTTCATGTAATCTTTGCTTTGTGTGGGTAGGTGGAGGATATATGTCTACACTGCACATCACTGGCATAAGCATGTCAGGTGTGCGTAGCTACATGCCTCTGTGAAAATCTGGCTGCTTCCGCACTGTAGTGTGTAGCTACACACAAGAGTGAAAAGCTCCGTCAGGGAAGAAAGGCTCCAGTGGCACAGAGTAGTTGGAGCCTTTCCCCACTGCAGGAAAAGATTCAGGCAGTGAGGAAAGGCTCCAGCAATGAGGAGAAGCTGGAACCTTTCCCTGTTGTCTCCCCATTGCCAGAGCTTTTCTCTGCTGACAGAGCCTTTCCCTGCAGCAGGGAAATGCTCCAACAGCAGGGAGGCAGCAAATTATTACGCTGCTGAAAATAGCAGCATAGTTGGGGAAGGCACTGCTTGGGCATGTAGACAGCTATATAGAGTATATAGCCTAAGGTTCTGGCATGTTTACTCACCTAAGCAGTGCCTAATCATCTACTCTGCTCTTTATACCCGTGCTAGGTGGGCATGCAGTATATGTACTCTATATGCTCCTGTAGGGAGTGTGCAGGTGTGCAGTGTTAACCTTGCTCTACACACAGGGTATGGCTTTCACAAAAGCACAGCACTCAGGAGATCACATTCTGCCCCAGAGAATTGCATGCATGTCTATGGTTGTGCTGGAGAAGGAGACAGACAGAGTGGGAGGGTGTCTTCTATTTCTTGTTATGAGAAGTTGTATTTTTAGAGCATTGTCCCTTTATTAAATAGCTCAGCAACCAAAAGGGAACTTGACAGCCTCTGGATGAAATGTCTGCTTTTTTACTTTTCAAAATACCTGGGGACAGGGTGGGTGGGAAAAGTATGTTCTTCCTGTTCAGTCACAGCAACGTAAAGCACTTTATATCAAGGTAAGACAACTGAGAAGATATTAGTGATCAAGATTGATGGTCACAGAAGAGAGAGACCAGAGCTTTGTTTTTTGGTTCCCTCTGCCAGAGCTGACTGAAGGCCAAAAAGGGGAATGATAGCCCAGAAGGCTCAGTCTGGAGGTTCACTGGAGCTGCACAGCTAGTTGAAGCAGGAGCTGGTGAGTTTTCCCCCCATTTCTGATCTTCTTTATAGGTGTTTGTGGCGGGGTTCGTACGCCGTCGCCCCTCTGAGACGCAGGGGGCTAGGAGGTACCCCGCCTGTCTAGTTCCCGGTCCGAATTTTATGCCACTCCTGGCAGCCCGTCCAGCGGGACTCAATGGCCAGAGTCCCCCTTAGTCTCTTCCCCTGAAGGGATAGCATGGCCTAGGGGCCTGAGTTACTTCAGTGAGCCTTCCCAGTCACGTAAGGCAGTCTTGAGTTCTGAGCTTGGGGCCCGTCCCCCCAAGGGCGGCGGTCCTCGGTAGGGGACCTGGGGCCCAACACAGGGCCTTAACAGCGGGTAACACAGGCCGCCAGGGTCAGCGGGGAATCCCACCGAAACACGCTGCCCTCACTGGGGTGGGAGGTACCACTCCCGCACCCCCCCGGGTCACTTCCTACCAGCTCTTTTGATGCTGTAGTCCATGTGCTTTCTGAGCCCCCAGGCTCCTCAATTGCCTGAACTTCCTGGGGTTCCAGTAGCGGCTGGCCTCCAGTCCCGGTCTTGGGCTCTTTAGCTCTCCCTGGTAAGGGCGGCCCTAGCTCCTGGGCTGGAGCCTCTGCTGGGCGTCCTTCCTCCTCAGCAGCCAGCCCTGACTGAGCAGCTCTGCAGGCTTTTATACCTGGCCCCCTGCTGGAGCATGCCCAGCAGGGCCTCAGGGGCGTGGCTTCCTCTGCCAGCAGAGAAGGGTTAACCCTCTCATGGCCAGTGCGGGGCCAGTCTGCCCCGTCACACACCCTCCCCCTTAAAATGGTGGTAGGGGTTCCCCCTGCCCCATCCCCTTCCTCATCCTTCTCTTCACCCATCCGGGAGAAAAAGTCCGCATTTCCATGGGCCTTACCTGGCCTGTGCAGCACTTGAAAGGAATAGGGTTGGAGGCACAAATACCACCTCATAATTCGGTCATTCGTTTCTTTCATGCTGTTGATCCAGCGGAGGGGTGCGTGATCAGTCACTAAGAAGAAGTGGTTCCCCAGCAAGTAGTATCGCAGTGCGTCAACTGACCACTTAACCGCGAGGGCCTCCCGCTCTATGGTAGAGTAGTGCGTCTCGCGTGGAAAGAGTTTTCGGCTGAGGTACAAAATGGGGTGATCTTCCCCCTCTACCTCTTGGGACAGTACAGCTCCTATACCTACTCCGGACGCATCTGTCTGGAGAAGGAAGGGCTTTGTAAAGTCAGGTTGGGTTAACACAGGCTCCCGGGTCAGGTGCTCACGGAGTGCGTGAAAAGCGTTCTTACATTCCTCCGTCCATTGAACCTTCTGGGGCTGTGTTTTCTTTGTTAGGTCCGTTAAGGGGGTGGCCAGCGTCGAAAAATTGGGGACAAACCGCCGATAATACCCCGCCAACCCTAAGAACTGTCGTACCTGTTTTTTGGTCTTCGGGGTGGGGTAGTCCCTTAAAGCCCGTACTTTGTCTACCATGGGGCGTAATTTTCCTCGCCCTACTGTATAGCCTAGATAAGTCACCTCCCGCTGCCCTAAATGGCACTTGGCCGGATTTGCCGTGAAGCCTGCGTCGCCCAAGGCTTGCAGTACCTTGGTGAGGTGCTGAATATGTTCTCTCCAGCTGGAGCTATAAATGACAATGTAATCAATGTAGGCCGCAGCGTATGAACTGTGGGGGCTCAGTACCTGGTTTACTAGTCGCTGGAACGTAGCCGCCGCACCGTGTAACCCGAAGGGCATCACCGTAAATTGAAAAAGGCCAAATGGCGTGGGAAAGGCTGTCTTCGCTCGTGAGGCAGGTGTCAGAGGGATCTGCCAGTATCCTTTGGTTAAATCCAGGGTGGAGATAAATTCTGCCTGTCCCAGTCTCTCCAGTAACTCATCTACTCGCGGCATGGGGTAGGCGTCAAAGTGTGAGATGGCGTTCACTTTGCGAAAGTCGATGCAAAACCTCACTGAGCTGTCGGGCTTGGGGACCAGCACTATGGGACTCCTCCACTCACTCCTCGATTCCTCCACCACCCCCAGGGTTAACATTAGTTCCAACTCCTTCCGCACAGTCTCCCACATTTTCTTAGGGAGCGGGCGGTGGTTCTCTCTCACCTTTTGGCCGGGGATAGTGGCGATGTGGTGGCTGGTCACCGTCGTTTTCCCCGGTTGACCAGACAGTACCGTGGGAAACGCGGCTACCACCTGCCGTACCTGTTCTTGCTGTGTAGGGTCGAGCTCCCGGACAATGTTTACCGTGCCCGGTTCCTCGTACTCTCCGGCTAGGGGTCCAAGTTCGGGCTCTGGGGGGTATGGGGCAATCATAAAACCCTCACGGGCCTTCCACGCCTTCAGAAGGTTCACGTGGTATATTTGGGTGCCTCTCCGTCGCCCGGACAGCTGGATCTCGTAATCAACGGGCCCCACCCACCGAACCACTTCAAAGGGCCCTTGCCACTTGGCTAATAATTTGGACTCGGAGGAGGGCAGTAACAGCAGAACTCGGTCCCCTGGTTCGAAGTTCCTCATCTTCGCCCCTCGATTGTACTGGATCTCCTGGTTATGTTGTGCTCGTAGCAGGTTCTCCCTGGCACGGGTGCCCAGTTCTCGAAGCCGTTCCCTCAAATGGAGGATATACTGGACCGAACCTCTGACCCGGGTCTCTTGCTCCTCCCAGGTTTCCTTCAAGAGGTCCAAAATCCCCGGGGTTGCCTCCCGTAGAGGAGCTCAAATGGGGAGAACCCGGTCGAAGCTTGTGGCACCTCGCGTATGGCGAATAGGAGTGCGGGCAGGTACTTGTCCCACTGGCGGGGGTCATCCCCCACGAACTTCCGCAGCATCACCTTCAGTGTCCCATTAAAGCGTTCTACCAATCCGTCAGTCTGCGGGTGGTAGACGGAGGTTTTAAGGGCCCGGGTGTTCAGTAGTCTGCAGAGCTCTGCCATCAGTTTGGAGGTTACATTAGTCCCTTGGTCAGTCAAGATCTCTCGTGGCAACCCCACCCGGGAAAATATCTGTAATAGCTCATTGGCAATAATGGGGGCCGTAGTCGTCCGTAAGGGTACTGCCTCTGGATACCTGGTCGCATAATCCACTACGACCAGGATGTACTTATGTCCTGAGCTACTTTTCTCCAGGGGCCCCACCAGATCGAGGCATATCCGTTCGAAAGGAGTGCCGATTACGGGTAGAGGCACCAGGGGGGCCCTGGGTACCCCCTTCGGGCCAGCCTTCTGGCACTCCGGGCAAGAGGCGCAGTAATCCCGGACCTCTTGGTGTATGCCCGGCCAGAAAAACCATTGGGCTACTCTGAGGAAGGTCTTTTCTCGCCCCAAATGTCCGGCCCAGGGGACCGCGTGGGCCAAGCGGAGCAGTCCTTTTCGGAACCTTCGGGGGACCAATAATTGACGTACCTCAACTCGTGTCTCTGGCTCTTGGGCCACCTGATAAAGTAAGTCCTTGTGAATCTCAAAATGGGGGCGTTGGGGCTGATATTGCCGGGGATGGGACTCTCAGTCTTGGCTGACTGCTTGTTCCCAGGCTTGGCTAAGGCTGGAGTCCCCTCTCTGTTCCTCTAGGAAATCTCCACCGACCTCCAGCCACCTTGCTTCTCCCCCTGTCGACCCGTCAGTCGGGACTTGGCTCCCTCTGGTTACTTCGGGCCCTCTCGATGTCCCCTCCAAGGGGTCTTGTGACACGGGTTGGCCCAACAAACCCTGCCTCCCATAGGGGGCTCTCTTCCTCTTCTCGGGCAGTCTGCTCCACCCCAGCATAAGATTGGCGAAACCCGGCCAGTCGCGGCCCAACACCACGGGATACGCTAATCTAGGGGCCACCCCCACTAAGCAACGCGCCTCCTGTTGGGCGACTTCCAGATGCACCCAGATGGTGGGGTAAGCCTTCACGTCCCCGTGTATACATTGTAACTGTATCGGGGCCCCGGTGGGAAGGGAGTCCTCTACCAGTCCTGTGCAAATGATGGTCTGGCTGCACACTGAGTCCACCAATGCTAGAGTTGGGGTCCCCTCCACTCGCACCGGGATCACCATCTTTGATGGCCTGTCCGTCTGGGCTCGTCTGTCTGCCGTCAGGACCTGTCCATAATTACAGTCCATGTAGGGGCACTCTCTCCTGAAGTGCCCCCTTTGTCCACACTGGTAGCATCTGTCACGGTTTTCCTCCGTAGGTAGGGTGTCTTGCAGTGGGCTTGGGTCCCCAGCCGGTTCCTCTTGGCCCCGGGGCAGGCGTGCCCCCAAAGGGCCCCGGGTCTCGGGTTTTGGTGGAGACCCCGACTGCCGGGCAGGCAACCGCGGGCCCCCCCTTCTGGTCCTGAACCCCACTCCTTCTGGGGGTCGGTCCCCCCCTCCTGAAGTCCTTGTCTTAAGACCCCCTCGCTCTTCTGGTTCCCCTGCCATGAAGTCTTCAATGAAGGACGTGGCCTCGGCGAGGGTTTTTGGCCTATGTCGCTGTACCCACTCCTTCCCCCCGGTGGGCAGGATCCGGAGGAACTGCTCCAGTGCCACAGCCTCGGCCACCTGGCAACTAGTATGGCGCTCCGGCTCTAGCCATCTCCAGCAGAGGTCGTGGACCTTCTGGGCTACTGCCCGCGGCCTGGCTCCCAGCGGATATTTCTCCCGACGCAGCCTCTGTCGGTACGTCTCCGGACTGATGCCCGTACGATCGAGGATGGCAGCCTTAACCTTCTCATACTGCAGTGCCTCCTGAGGGTCGAGATTGCGGTAAGCAGCCTGCGCAGATCCCGTTAGATACGGGGCGAGAATAGTGGCCCAATGCTCGAGGGGCCACTGAGTGGCCGTGGCTACCCATTCGAAAGTTACTAAGAAGGCTTCGGGGTCATCCCCCGGCCCCATCTTTGTCAGGAGTATCGGTAGTCCCCCACAGCCCTCCCCGGGCCCTCCTCCGGCTGGGTGGGGGGGAGGACTGACTGCCGTCTTCAACACGGTTGCCACCTGTTGGAAGAGCCGATCTTGGCTTACTTGCTGCTGGGCAGCTAACTCCCGCACTAGCTGTTGCTGGGCTTCTTGTTGCTGTGACGCCTGCAGCTGCTGCTGTGACGTCAGGTGTTGTAACAGCTGTGTCTGCTGTTGTTGCTGTTGGGCCGCCTGTTGTTGCTGGTTCTCCAGCAGCCATTTTAGGAGCTTGTCAGTCTCCATCTTGTACATATGGGTCCTTCTAGCAGGCCCTGGTCAATGCCCGCATTCTCCACCACTTGTGGCGGGGTTCGTACTCCGTCGCCCCTCTGAGACACAGGGGGCTAGGAGGTACCCCGCCTGTCTAGTTCCCGGTCCAAATTTTATGCCACTCCTGGCAGCCTGTCCAGCGGGACTCAATGGCCAGAGTCTCCCTTAGTCTCTTCTCCTGAAGGGATAGCACGGCCTAGGGGCCTGAGTTACTTCAGTGAGCCTTCCCAGTCACGTAAGGCAGTCTTGAGTTCTGAGCTTGGGGCCCGTCCCCCCAAGGGTGGCGGTCCTCGGTAGGGGACCTGGGGCCCAACACAGGGCCTTAACAGCGGGTAACACAGGCCGCCAGGGTCAGCGGGGAATCCCACCGAAACACGCTGCCCTCACTGGGGTGGGAGGTACCACTCCCGCGCCCCCCCGGGTCACTTCCTACCAGCTCTTTTGATGCAGTGGTCCATGTGCTTTCTGAGCCCCCAGGCTCCTCAATTGCCTGAACTTCCTGGGGTTCCAGTAGCGGCTGGCCTCCAGTCCCGGTCTTGGGCTCTTTAGCTCTCCCTGGTAAGGGCGGCCCTAGCTCCTGGGCTGGAGCCTCTGCTGGGCGTCCTTCCTCCTCAGCAGCCAGCCCTGACTGAGCAGCTCTGCAGGCTTTTATACCTGGCCTCCTGCTGGAGCATGCCCAGCAGGGCCTCAGGGGCGTGGCTTCCTCTGCCAGCAGAGAAGGGTTAACCCTCTCATGGCCAGTGCGGGGCCAGTCTGCCCCGTCACAGTGTTATAATGCTCAGAGCTGAGAGGAATTTCTCTAGTGGAACTGGATTTACACTTGGCTCCCGTTCTCCAGTCCAGCTGTCAGTTTTTTCAGTTTTTGGGTAGGAGCCTTGTGATTTTTTGTTATAAATGGTGTCATTCTTATCAGCTTAAGTGAGTTCTTTCAGATGGCTCTGAACAGGCATTTAGGGCTTAGCCCTACACCACTGCAGTCAACAAGCATTTTTCACATTGTCTTCCATGGCAAGAGGATCCAGTCTATTCTGAGCAAGTAAATGTCACTTCTTGGCTTTTGTTTTTTTTAAATATGAATTTTCTTTATGCTAATGTGCACGGAGGCTTATTTTTTACTCCCTTAGTAGAAAGCCTATCTTTACATAAATATAAAAAGGATCCTAAAGAAGAACACTGATAATCTCAAGGCTTACTTTAATTTCTTCAGGTAAATTCTGTAATACCCATATACTCTGTAGATGTATATGACTAGTGAGTTTGGGTCCCCACCTTGACACACCTAAATGAGTATTTAGGATTTTCAAACAATGGATTTTCTAAAAACCAAGCCCCTTTAGGGGGTCATGTTCGACACTCAGTCACTACTCACTTTTGAACATTTAAACCAAATACATTTTAAATAGAAACAAACTCACAGAATGAAATAGTCTCAAAGAAAAAGCTGTAGGAGAACTTTTGGAAGCAAATTGTAATAGTTAATGGATTCATATCATTACATGATGCAGTCGAAAGATGAATGCATGTGGTGGTATAATAACATAGATTGAATAAATGCTGCTTACTTTCATTTAGACTTCAGGAAAATCCAAACTCTTCTTTGGGATATGCCAGAATTCAAAGAAACCATATATGGTGTGAAAAGGGCTTGAGGGGAAATGAAACAATAATAAAGTGATAAACGCACACCCATGCCATTATACGATAATAAAGTGGTTTGACACTGTATGCAGATGGAGTTGACATTTTGTGGCCAAAAGGAACAGCTATGTTCCACCTTATCTGGCACCTTGTTTGTTTGTTTGTGAAAGTGTAGCTGTGTGGGAAGTTCCCTTTAGTTCCAACTTTTTAACCAAAGTAACTTTAATAAATAGAGCAGAACTGGGTAAACACCATAATCCTTCAAAATTGCCTGGAGACGTGAGCATCAAGGCCTTCCCCTAAGTTTTGTTGCAGAAACTTTGTTGAGTATATTGCCTGAGTATTTATAAAGTTACAGACACTCCATTGCCCTGGTAGCAGAAACAGAAAGGTCTCAGCAGTTTTGTGCCGTGTGGAGTTCTCTCCCCCGGCCCTGCCTGCCACCCATGTGCACCTCCCACGGAGTGTCCCTGCCTGCGCTCCCTTGCCGGCTATTGCTGCTGCCAGCTACAAAAGGGAGCGGCGCTGGCAGCAGGTGACACAGCCGCCACCTGCGGGGGGAGGTTGGGAGGAGGCGCACACATGATGGCAGCCCCTGCCCACTCCCCCAGCACCCACCACAGGGGAGGCAAGGAAGCTTCCTGGACCTGAGAGGGGCCTGGCCCCTCGGATCACATGCAGTGATGGTGCCGAGTGAGTGTGCTGCCAGAGGAGAGGGGGGCCCCCTCCCCCGGAGCTTACTGCTGCCTGCGGGGAAAGGATTGGAGGGACTGTGGAGTCCTTCTCTCTGGCCCCAGCTGGGAGCAGCCTGCCTGCTCCCCAAACTCATCCCCAGCCCTTCCCCACCCCAGAGCCCACACCCCCAGCCAGAGCCCTCACCTCAACTCTCTGCCCCAGCCCTGAGCCCCCTCCTGCACCGTGAACCCCTTATCCCTGGCCCCACCCCACAGTCCTAACCCCCACACCCCAACTCTCTGCCCTAGCTCTGAGCCCTGCTCACACCCCAAACCCCTCATCCCCAGCCCCAACCAGAGCCCTCACCCACCCCACAACCTAACCCTCTGCTCCAGCCCTGAGCCCCCTCTCACACTCTGAACCCCTCATCCCCAGCCAGAGCCCTCAGCCCCCCACACCCCAACCCTCTGCCCCACCCCTGAACCCCCTCCCACACTCCAAACCCCTCAGCCCCACACCATTAATTTTGTTATGGGCACCAATATGGAGGTGATTTGTCACACATCACCTCCATATTGGTGCACATAACAAGATTCATTCCACACATGAGTGGGAAAAATTAGAGGGAACACTGCCATATACTGTATGAGTGCCTGAGGGAAAAAACACACAACTTAAATTCGATGGTCAGTTTGGGGTATGATTGTGTTTAGCACAATACTATATTATTTTATACTCTTTAAAGTATATAACTGGTTGGAGAACATTGCAAAAGAAGGAGCTACATTTTGTTTTAATTTTAGAAAGTATTTGCTTTTGAGGATTATTTATCCAGGAGTGCTTGGTTGTTTCCATATTCAAAAGGGTATTAATAAAGTTAAAAGAACAGGATTACTTGTGGCACCTTAGAGACTAACAAATTTATTTCAGCATAAGCTTTCGTGGGTTAGAACCCACTTCATCAGATGCATGGAATGGAACATACAGTAAGCAGATATTTATACATTCAGAGAAACATGAAAAGGTGGAAGTGACTATACCAACTTTAAGAGGCTAATTAATTAAGAGGAACTATATCAGCAGGGAAAAAAACTTTTGAAGTGATAATCAAGATGGCCCATTGCGTACAGTTGACACAAAGGTGTGAGTGAGGATAGTTAGCTAAGGGAAATAGAATCAATTAACGTAATGGCCAAGCAATTCCCAGTCTCTGTTCAAACCTGAGTTGATGGTATCTAGTTTGCATATTAATTCAAGTTCAACAGCTTCTCGTTGAAGTCTGTTTTTGAAGTTTTTCTGTTGCAAAATTGCCACCTTTAAGTCTGTCACTGAGTGATTAGAGAGGTTGAAATGTTCTCCTACTGGTTTTTGAATGTTATGATTCCTGATGTCAGATTTGTGTCCGTTTATTCTTTTGCGTAGAGACTGTCCGGTTTGGCCAATGTACATGGCAGAGGGGCATTGCTGGCACATGATGGCATATATCACATTGGTAAATGTACAGGTGAACAAGCCCCTGATGGCGTGGCTGATGTGATTAGGTCCTATGATGGTGTCACTTGAATAGATATGTGGACAGAGTTGGCATCGGGCTTTGTTGCAAGGATAGGTTTCTGGGTTAAAACACTAACTAATTAGCCTCTTAAAGTTGGTATAGGCACTTCCACCTTTTCATGTTTCTCTGAATGTATAAATATCTGCTTACCGTATGTTCCATTCCATGTGTCTGATGAAGTGGGCTCTAACCCACGAAAGCTTATGCTGAAATAAATTTGTTAGTCTCTAAGGTGCCACAAGTAATCCTGTTCTTTTTGCTGACTGAGACTACCATGGCTGCTACTCTGAAACCTGTCATTAATAAAGTTGATATTCTTAGTTAAATAATTTTTTCTTATGTAAGCAGAGTCAGGATGAGCTCTACCCTGACATCTGGTGGTGAGTTGTGGAAAGGGATGTCAGGGATGTCAGGGGCTAATCTTGTTTGCATGGACACACCCACCCTGCAAAGCATGATGGACCACTTGCCCAAATGGTCACTTTGACTGCTGTGGGAGCCCCAGTCTCTCTGTTATTGGGGCAGGAAGAATAAAGTGTTGTTACCCTGATTATGGGAATCAAGGACAGTGGGCTTTTGTTATGATGAAGGGCCTCACCATTAGCTGAGCAGCACTTGCTAGGCGAGGGACATGGATTCCAAAACCCAGTGAATTGAGAGAGAGGTTGGGGACAGGTATTTATATCTGGTGACATGGGCCTCTTCTGAGGGCCCTAAATGTCAATTGCACTTCCTTCTCTCTCTCCACTGTGGAATATCAGAGCTAATTTTGAGTTCCTTAGGAGTCTAATCACAGGCTGCTGAGTTGGAATTACTCTGGACTAAGTGTGCAAATGAGCACACAGGCTCCCCTAACTACAAGCTGCAATCACTAAAAAGCTGAAATTGTTAAAAGCTGAAATCACTGAGCACTGTGTTAAGTAGTGGGGGAGCCAGAAGATCTATTGCTGAGCGGCTGGTGGAGCAGAGCTGCTGACAGAGCGGAGCAGTTGGCGGGACAGCCGGAGCGACTTGCAGGCCGGCTGACGGCGCGGAGCTGCTGGCGGAGCGGAACAGTTGGCGGGACAGCTGGAGCGGCTTGAGAGACGGCTGAGCGGAGTGACTCGTGGGATGGCAGAGCAGAGCAGAGCCGAGCCGAGTGAGGCCCCACGAAGGGACGGGGCCGTCAGCTTCGAGCCACGTAAGGTGCTCCTTTACCTCTCCCCTCCCCAATTTTACCCAGACTGGAGGGGGTGTAACACTCTGCAGATGAACTTTTGAACTCTGGGTCTGGACTTTTGGGTTGTTGGACTTTTGGGACTTTGGGTGATTTTGGGGGTTGCTGGACTCAAGAACCAAAGGGAAAGGACATGGCCAATTTGCTGGGGTGGGTCGTTGTTCACAGTTTGGTTTACAAATCCTAGATGTGGTATTTCCCCAGCAAAATGCCGCATCGTTTCTCTCTGTTATTAAAAGGTTTTTCTACACTCAGACTCTGTGCTTGCGAGAGGGGAAGTATTGCCTCTTAGAGGCGCCCAGGGGGGGTGATATATATTTGTCCCAGGTCACTGGGTGGGGGCTCGAGCCGGTTTTGCATTGTGTTATTGGAATGGAACCCCTAGATACGGAACCCGGCCCTTGTTGCTGCCGACTCTGACTGGCAGAAGGGTTACACTTACAATAGTGATATTGTGAAATATAGGGAAACTGTTAAATGCTTACTGTTTTCAGTCCATTTTTACATTATTTTAAAAAATATATATCGGCTTACAAGGCAGGTGTGTGGGGGGAGGCAGGACTTGGACCCGTTTTGAGCACCACCAAAAATTATACAAACCTGCCACCCCTGTTTCTGAGCACCTATGCACTATGCCAGTAGGTGAGAGATCCTGATTCAATTTGTTTTTTATCCTGGTTACTCTACAAAGGATTTTTGCTTCACAGGTTAGTTGGGACAGTGTTTATAATGGTGCCACTTACCGCCCCTTTCTCAAATAGCGACTTTCTAGAGCAGCAGTCTCAGAAGATGCTGCTTTGCATTGCCAGCAGCATGGTAATTGTGACAATCACAGCTGCTGCTATGACAAAGAGACAAAGAAGGCTGGAAGAGAGATTTAGATAGGAAAAATTAGAAGAAAAAAATGAGCAAAAGCCCAAGGACTCCAAGTTGGACCAGCTAGTTTTGCACTCCAGTCACTGCCTTTGGGAACTGCAGGCCCTTTTGGCATACATGTCCTTGGCCCGGATCAACTGGGTGAGGAAAAACATAGGCTGAGATCTCTCTGCAGAAAGAACGAGGGAGGGGAAAAAAACTTTGGATGGCTTTTTGGAAAACTATAAAATCAAATGCAGTTCATAACACATGCTGTTTGATCAAGCAGAGCTTCCCCTCGCCTGCCAGAACTCTGCCCGGGGACTGAAAGATCTTTTAAAAACTGCCTGTGATATTCTGTTTGGTTTTGTGTACCATAGAATAAATTATTCCATTCTGTGTGGAAACAGAACCCAAAACATGCATGGATGTTAATGGATCACATCCCTGATTTTTATTTACTATTTACTACTATTTATTTATATATATTTTGTAAGACAACCTCTTTCATCAGGTCCTTTAATTCCTCTGCTTATCAATAACCTGTTTCCTCAACACAATCATGATGCTTGAAAATCTCAGATGATTACAGTTTCCTGGCCTCCTACAATAAAGCTGTCTGCCAATGTAGTAATTAATTAACCTCCAATGACTAGCCGTGTCCTTTTAAAGTTTTTTACCATTTGAAAACAATAGATATTATTATTATGTGCCAACTGGAAACATGCATTGTTGCCTGTCTCAGTAAGAGGACTATAAAGCAATGCAATAAAAGAAATCTATGGTCATATCTAAACAAATCAACCTCATGTCTGCCAGGTAGTTAGTATCTGGAGGGTCAGTTGGATAACTAATTGAGGCCTTTTCCACAAGAAGCACTTCCCCTGGTAGAACATCCTGTCCAGACAGCAAATACAATGGGAAAACAAGACTGCTGTAAAGGATGCAGTGAGACTCAGGAAAACCAGAGTCTAATATGTCCATGAACAAACACAGATGACCTGTACTGCCCTGTTAAAAAAGTGTTGTGAGATATATATAGAGCTCTCTGTGCTCCAGGGGTCCACCCGGCTTTATCATTCAGTCTGATCTATGACTGTTTACAATAGAAGTGAACCTGCTTATTTGGGTGACTGGCCTTGGAAGGCAGCCCACCATGACAGTCAGGATTTAGGATTTGAAGATTTAGGAGATCATTAAAGCCTTTTACACCTTGGCCAGTTTGACAAATGAGGCCTGGCCGACACCTGTGAGCATAAAACTTAACACATCCTGTCTAAAAATAATTCCTTCATGTTTGTTTGTTTGAAAACTGATGGATATCCTTGTCAGATTCAAAGACTAAACAATTCATATGCCTGAGTTCCAGTGACTAACAGCTAATCTCTTTTATTTCATTTAGACTCTGTAGAATACTATAGGAAATCCAAGCTGCTCTCCTTTACCTTTGGACTAATTAAAAAGAAATAATTTTAAACTTGATTTTTTTTTCTTTTTCAAATAATCTTCACTCTTCACACTTCCAGGGCAAGTTATTCCCAAAATTTTCCTAGGGTTTATTTCTAGAATCCATATGTAGCAAGACAGTGAGTCAGATTCAATGACACCATGAAGAATATGAAAAAAATTGAATGTCTTTAAAAATTCTGGTTGTCTAACCAGAGACCACAAGTACAATCAATGAATCAATCATAACTGTATGGTTATTGCCTAGAGTCATTGATGGGTACTTTACTGTGTATTTCCAGACCTTAATGTTTGGATTTCTTTTTACGCTCATTGGCCTGGGTTTATAAAGATGTTTTGAGGGATAATATCGCTGTAACTTTTAAAGTAATTTTTGTCTGGAAATATATTTAATTTACAGTAAATGCCCATTTTCAAAGTACTGAGTTAAAAGCTTGTGACTGGGTAGGAAAACACAACAACCTCTCAGCACGCAGCAATACATCACACACAGTGTTGGCCAATTTTCTTGAATATGAGAATATTGGCCCGGAAGCTTCTGCCCTCTTCTCCTTCCCTCCCAAAGTGCCATGGATTCACTTTCACCTGACCCACCACAAAAGACGAGCCAAAGGTATCAGAGCTTAACGTAGCACCCAAAGGTTAGACTGACAAAATATGCCATACTGTAGTGTCTGTACAGTGAATGAAGGCAAGTTCTGGTTAAGACATTCAAACCCATGGGGATTTTCTGGTTCAGAAGTGAAAGTGCTAGCAAATGAATTATATTGACAACATGACTGATTCTTCATCATTTGCCTGGGAAATAAATCTAAGCTTGGAATCAATCCTACTCTGATAAATCTTGTATGTATAAACATTTCCAAACAGTATTTTATTAATACAGCTGGACAACTGGCTAATAAAATAACATCTTACCTTTAAGACAAGGTACCTTTCATCCTGAAGCATAGCAAACAATATGCTGATTCTGCAACCTCTCTGCTCCTGGAACTATCATTGGAGTCAATAGAAAGTGCTTTGTGGGGCTACAGGGTCAAAGCCAAAATATATGCAGCCACCAACCTCTGAAATGCAGTCACCCACTAGAACACAGTCTGGGTAAGGGAAATTTTGGCCAAGAAAATGGCTAAAAACTCCTAATACAATGGAATGAGATCTTTAATGTTCACATGGATCAGATGGGGTTACGGTTTGTGGTGGCGGCAGCAGTGGTTTTAATGAGTACTCTTACTGGGTCATGAAAATAATTCCATCCAAATAATAATTCAGAGGCAGTAAGCAAAGGTAATAAAGGTCACATATGGTACCATATTAAACAAGGAATACTTGCTTTAGAAAGAACATGCCATAAGATCACTATAGGAAGAGGGAGCCTGAGTCTCCTCGCTTGTAACAGTGGAAATCAGGAGTAAAATCATTATAACTGACACAGAAAATATATTTAGGATTTTGGCATGTTGGGCTTAATCCTCTGAGGTGCTAAGCATCCCCTGCAAGATGGCAGTGGCCTCAGTTGCCATGTCAGTCAATGGGAGGTACAGGGCCGGCCTTAGGGAAAATGGCACCTGGGTGAACTTTCTTTGGTGCCCTTTAAGTACTGCTCCCCATGCAGCGGGCAGCAGAGGGTGGAGCAGCAGCAGCATTGCAGCAGTCATGCTGCCGGCAGAGTAGAGAGGGGAAGCGCGTGAGCACTCTCCTCCTGCCCTGCAGCCCCCTTTGTCCCCTCTCCCTGCCTCCTGGGTGGGCAGGCCCTTCCACAGCTTCTTGGCCACAGTGCCCTAGGCAGTCACCCACCCAGAAGGCCAGGCCTGGGGAGGTAAAGGTACTAAATACCAAGGAGGTGGAGTTCAACACCTTGTAGGATTCAGCCCATAAAAAATAAACCCTGAGACATGTTTGCTGTCTATCAGTTCAGTCAAAAAGAATCAACAAATATTATTGGTACATAAAAAACAAAGTGATCATGAGTGTAGAGAACACATGTTTAAGATCTCATCAGCAGAAGGATAGAGAGCATGTGAGAGTACAGACCAGGCATTCTAAAAGAGCTAGATCAACATCATGCCTACACTGTGCTGCAGTGCACTCCACGGGGGTGTGAATTGCACCAAATGACTAAAACATGGTTTCAACCACCCGATATTAAAGCCTATGATAAACATGAATTTTTGCTTCTTCACTGTAAGATCTAATGGTTAGGGAACCAGACTGGGCATCAAAAGATTTGGGTTCAATCCTTGGTTTGGTTGGTGATTGCTTTCTGATCTTGGGCAACTCATTTCACCCCTGCGCTTTCAGTGGTACTGTAATGTGAAAACTAATAGAGAATCATTTCAAGTTACTATTAAATTAAATAATAAGCAGATTATTAAGAGGTTGTTATTATAGAATGTCTTCTTTTAAGTTCTGAAAATAATAATCTCACAAGAGCTACAAACATGAAACTAGATAAAAGTAGTTTGAGTTAAAATGTTATCGTTACCTTATGAAAGAAGTAACTCAATATTTTTCTTGGCTTTCATACCACAAGGGAAGTGAATCCAAACATAAGCATTACTATACGCAAAAACAAGAACAGTGCATAAGAAGAAACGTGGGCAGTATTATGCGTACATGGTGATTACATGACAAGATTTCTGCTAAACTGAGCTTCTCTGTAAGGGTTACACACTCTCTTACAATTGGTGCTATTAGTTCTACTATAAATGTACATGTGCACTTAATGAGCTACCCTGATGTAATATGAGCAAATCTTTCCTTACACTTTTTGCAACCCACACTCGCATGAGAAGTGTTTGCTTATGAGCAAAAATGAAGTCAGTGGGACTACTCATCTGAGTGAACTGAAGTAAATAAGGCTACATGACGGCCAGAGAAAGTCTATCACCTTTACTCAGCTGTGTAGTGCTTCACTTTGCCTTTGGAATGAATGGGTCTGCTTCTGAAATAAGTTACTACTCAAGAGTGGCAGAATCTTGCCCTCAGCGACTAACCCCTTAAATGTTCTTTTCTACCCCGCAGCAAGAACAATCCTGCAATGTCATTTTTACATGATTTTTGTAATATGTTTACTGCAGGTTAAACTGGGTTACCTCTTGCTTGGGAGTGTGAGAAACAACTTCCCACTACAGTTTATAAATCTTCCAACAATGTAGCAACAATGCAAAATCAAATTAATGTTTACCTCATATGAGTACATCTCTCATCTGGTCAAGGGCTAATACTAAACCCTTTATTCCAAAGATCACAAAGAAGAAGAACAGAAAAGGAATGTCTTTCATGCTTTTAGCATATCTGATCACAACAATGAGATCCCTTACCTTGTTTGCAGCGAATGTTAAAACAGGATTGTCGTTATTACAGTTTAATTTTGACAAAAAGAGACAGAAATGATTGCATTATTTTGAATAGGTTAGTAGTCTTGTGACGTCAATGGTTTTGTAAGTAGGTATTGGATGTGTAAAATTCACCTCCCCCCACCCCATAGGCCAATTAAATGGGCAATATGCAGGGAATGAAGTGGTGGCTGAAGTGGAAATGGAATCAACACCCCAGCGCTAGGCTAGGTCTCAAGGCAGCAGTGCATCTTCTCTGGAGCTGCTACTCAGCATCCACTAGTCCTCCACATCCTCTGTTTGGAGAGGTCTCAGGCACTGCTTCCTGGGCACCTGACTATAAGGGCTCCTTTCCATGTGGATCAGTTTCCCCCTGCCCACTCCCAGTATGCTATGCAGCCAGCAAAGAGCCCAACTCCCTGGTGTGGGGGGAGGTGCACAGCTCCACTCATGGCCTCTATTGTGAAGTTACCTCAATAGTTCAATAGCAAAGAGGGCCTTCGACACGGGGGGAGGGATAGCTCAGTGGTTTGAGCGTTGGCCTGCTAAACCCAGGGGTGTGAGTTCAATCCTTGAGGGGGCCATTTAGGGATCTGGGGCAAAAATTGGGGATTGGTCCTGCTTTGAGCAGGGGGTTGGACTAGATGACCTCCTGAGGTCCCTTCCAACTCTGATATTCTATGAATAAGTCAGTGCTGAACAGAGAAATTCACCTGTGCATATACTTTTTACAGTATCCCATGAGGTCTCTTCCTAAGCCTCCCACACTAATAAAGAAAGGAGTAATAAACATTTTATAATGAAGGATGTCTGTCATTTACAATGATCTTGGTAAACTCTGGTAGGTTTGTGACTTACCATACTGAACATACTGTGGATTAATGAGAAAGCAAGAGAAGATTTAGACATACTATTAATGGATTAATAGTATTTTGAACCCATCATGCAAGGCAGATATGTGCCAAGGAACAGTAATTCCAGTCAGTGAAAAAAGTAGCACATTTCCGTGAACTTACATTCCTTTTAGTATATTTCAAGTGCACCAAGTCAAGTGTAACATGCTTCATTAGTGTCTGAAAATTATGTACTTATTTTGAAACTGCATTTTCAAATTTTATGTTTATTGGTGGGGGAGGAGTTGTTTGTGGTGCAGAATTTTATGGAACCTATCCTGGAAAATAGAAAATGCAATCTAAAAAAAAGCTTTTCTAAATGAGACCAGTAGGTGGGAGTGTTGACTTTATCCCGGAACCGTCACAAACCCTAACATGAACTTTTCATTGCTATAAAAGGATAATTCCCAAGAAATGAGCAAATTAATCTTATCTGTGTTTTGAGACTTTCAAAGATATCATCCTTCATATCAAATACCGACATGAACTCTTTCTCAGAAGTACGGCATTGTCCATCTATTGCTTTTGGCGCCATGTCTTATTCAAGAGATAAAGGAAAATTCCCTGATTTGTCAGGTTTAAGTTAACCCAACTCAGATACTTGCTTATCAGTCCCCATAGGTGGCAGGGGATTACTGTTCATCCTGTTGAATACGTGATTTTTAGAGGAAATCTGAGGGGTTGCAAGAAAAACCATGAAAACACCCATGTTTATGCAGAGAGAACAGGAAAAAGCATCCGAACAACTTTAAACTAACACTCCCGTACTTACTTTCAGAACAGAGAGAGAGAGAGATTTTAGAAAACCTTGTCTACATTTAAAATGGGGTAATTAAACGGAGGGATGAGGAGGAATGAAAGGTGTGTTATTCAGAAGAGAGAGCAGGACTGAGGGAGTCAGTAGCCTGCTATGGATTCTGTTCCGAGCTCTGCAACTGAGTCACAGTATGACTATGGGCAAGTCACTTAGTGCCAGATTTTCAAAAGTGACTGTTAATGTTGAATATCTCAGTTTTCAGGTATCCATCCTCAGACACCTGTGACCTGATTTTCAGAGGTGATGAGTACCTGCCGCTCCCTTGACTTTAATGGAGCTATGTGAAAGTTGAATCTGGCCCACTGTAATTACATGTGCTGGAATATGGCCATTATACTCCTGCCACAAAAGATGTCATGCCTACAAGAACCTCAGTTTTCTATCTCAGGAAGAAGATGGCACCTCCAGAAGCACAGATTTCCCCTAACACTATGCTGGGGCTATGGTTCAGCAACTCAGCTGAAACCGTACCTACCAGTGGACCACCAACACAGCCTTGCTTTGTTTTGCCTATGGCAGCTCCAGGAGGTATTGTGTCCATGTCAGGCATAATGCCAGCCAAAGCACAGGAGCAGCGGACATACCAGCAGCTGCTGTTATGTGCTTTAACCCTGTGGGCCAGGTCAGCTTGGCTGGCTGGTGCCAAAAAGAGACTGTGGCCCAACTTTTACCTGTTTGCTTCCTGCTCTTCTGGTGCAATCAGCACTAAAATACTCAGTCATTCTGCCACCACAGATAGATTCTCTCTGTTACACAGATATAAATAAAAGCCGAATTTGTCCCTGGGAGCAGAACACAGAGCCCAAGATTATATCTAGTTTCTTCAAAAGGGGAAAACTTGAAGGACTAGGAGTAGTCTAGCCTGTCATACACACAAACAGCCCAAATTCCAGGTGATGGGAAAATATATCTGGTAAAAACAAATCATTACAACAGTACATGGATTGAACAAAGCATAATTTAAAAAATAATTTTTAAACTGTCAAAGTATCAGCCCTACATACCTGCACTTATAGAGTAACTTCATGACCAAATTTAGGTGTTTTAAATTTGTGTTTATTATTCATTTGAATGTATACTGTAATAAAAGGGCACCTATCCAAGGCTCTCAGAGTCTGTACTACAAGTTATAAGAACAAATATAAAATAAAACAGCAGCTTACCCTCTGCCAGCCAGCAGAACTCAGCCCCTAACAAAACACACACCCTTTCCCACATGCAGGTCTAACAACCATCAAACCCAACCCTTCACAGCAGCCTGCACAAAGAGATGCACCTGGTAGTATTGCCCTGAAGTTCAACAGATGTGGGATGTTTCAGACTGGAAAGCTTGTTGCAGAGTTGCGGGTCCCACACTGCCAGCCCCTCGCTTTTATATCAACAATCTGTGGCAGTGCAGTACAAGGAGTGAGGCAGTCTTATCAGTAGGAAGGTGCCAAGCTATATAGATGTAACCCATTCTAGTGGCTGGGCCATGTAGAGGTGTTTACGAGTCTGTGACTTCCTCCAAATGAAGGACCTCGCCTTTAGCTTGGAGGCAGTCACAGACTCATAGACCTCTTTATGTGGCTCAGCACTTGAGTGGGACAAAGACACACTTGCCCAGTGTCTTACACAGGGTTTTACTTTCTGTCATTTTGGCTGATTGATACAATATCTGCAGAGATGCAGGCAAGAGCAGCAATACGGCAAGCTTTGAAAGTGAAGATGAAGAATTTGAAAGGGGCCAGTGCCAGGGGACAGATTCAAACAAGGGAATAACATGATCAAAATGGTGGAAGGAAGATTAATTTGGCTGAAGTATGTTGTATGGATTGTAGAGGGGAAAGATCAGAGGAATGTGGGGTCCAAGAGGAGAAAGAGGAGCCTTTACTGCAATTAAAGTCTCATCCTTGACATTGTACTAATGTAAATTTACTGCATGAAATTTCCTTTTTAAAAAAAAGTAAAGGTATGAAAAATAAATAGAAAGATAAATAAATATGAAAGTTCATAGGTGGAAAATGGAGAAGTATGAGGAGAACTGTCTGAATGAGTACCAGAAACGATGGACTAATGGTTACATCCATGTATGCAAAAGATAGGGATCTTCAGTGGACTCTTTTTCTCCCTGGAAGTCTCCCATCCAAGTGCAATCCGGTTTATTTTAGAAGCTCTAACACCACATGAACCTGCAGAGTATGGCCATTAGGTTAACAATTCCTTACTGTTGTAGGCTGTGATTTACAAAGGAGTCTAAGAGAGATAGGTGCGCAATTCCTATTGAAATTCAAAGGGAGTTGAGTGCCTAACATCTTCAAACCTCTTCGAAGATCTCAGCCATACTCACTAAAACCCTGGGGAGTGAGGTAACAGGGTCAGAATTCAAACCCAAGTCTTTTGCAGAATACTGCAAAGCTGTACCATTGGCCAATGGATAACAACAAATACACCATATTAAACCTTGACAATAGAAATATAATGATAAAATCATTAAGAAAATCTATTGCTAACAAAAACAACAAACCAGATTTTCTGAGGTTCTCCCTGCCAACCACTCTTCCCACTCTATAAGCAGACCCAAATCTGCTTAGCTCTTAAATAAGACATGGGGTAAATTTTCAAAAGCACCTAAAAGACTTAGAAGTGTAAGTCTTATTTTCAAAAGTGACTTACATACTTTAGAATCGTAGACATGTAGGGCTGGAAGGAATCCTAGGCCCATCAAGTCTAGCCTCTTGGCTGAGTAAACCTAAGTAAACCATCACCATCCCTGATAGATGTTTGCTCAACAAATGATAGAAATGTAGGGCTGGAAGGAACCTAGGGAGGTCAGCAAGTCAAATCCAGGGCTTGGGTGGAAACCTCCAAGGTCAGAATTCCTGTCTGGCAGGGGTCCCAACAGGTACAGGCAAAAATGAGCTAGTAGCACTGTTGTCAACACGCCATTTTCTTCCCATTGTGGGTCTTCCTTGTAGAGTACCTGCAAATTAAGGGGGAAAAACCCCACCTCCCTGCCTTCCTCCACTGGTGAACTCCCTTATCTCCCATCTGCCTTAATTCCACCAGCCATATGTCCTAATGCCTGACTAATTTCAATGAGTCTTAGGCTGCTAAGAGACTAAGGGCTTGTGTAGATGAACAGTTAGTGTGCAGCAAACTGGGGTGGAAATCTACAGCACGCTAGTATGCTGCACATTATCTACATGGACCCTGCTACTGTTCCCTAGGGCACATTGACCTACTCCTTTTTTAAAATGGAGGTGATCGAAGCACACTATGGAACTTTTAGTGTGGTAGCAGAGTCCATATGGACAGTTAGGGTGCAGCAGACTAGTAAAGGTATGAAAGTAAAGAGAGTGGTAGATTTACACCCCAACTTGCCACGTACTAACTGTTCATCTATACAAGCCCTAAGTCACTTTTGAAAATGGGATTTAGACTGCTAAGTCACTTGCATACTTCTGAAAATTTTACCAAGATCTTCCTACCCTCTGTGCGGATTTGTAATAGTGTCCATCATCCTAGTATTTGAGTACCTCCCACTTAATTAGATTAGCAAAGTGAGGTCCCTAGATTCTCCAGATGAGGGTCACCTATTCATAGCAGATGAGCCATCTGTTTTATGCATTTATCAACTGCTCCTTCCTCCGCGACTTTCTGTGACTCCTAAAAAATTATTAATCCCAAGATTCGCTACTACATCTGTAATATCATTATATGAGTTTGCTGTACCATTCACCTCCATGCTTTTACAAACTGTTTGTAAATGACAAATGGGAAAAATTATGGAGGGTTAATGTTGCTGTTACTGAGCTATCCACATCCTGAGAAAAAGGATCAGCACACTTAGAGTTTCTTAAAGCGTGGCGCGTGATGCTTATAAAAATTGCCTCATCAAATTCTGATTCAGCTAGAATCTTTCCTCTTGGGTATATTCACAAGTGTGAGCAGTTGGTGCATTGCACGCTGGCATGTGTTTTTGAATGTAAGGATATAACACTGTGTATGCATCAGTGGCTATTTTAGCAGTCTGTAATAGCATTTTAAATCCAAATTTCTTTCAACATGCCCAGAGCACTATGAAGGGATTCACAAAGGTATTTAGGCACCTAATTCCTAGCACCCTTCTGAAACCCACTCCTAGTCTTTATTAAGGATTGAGTTCATGGCAAGTGTGAGTTTTTAAAACAAGCCCATTTACATGTACTTTCAATTTATGAAAGGTGTTGCCCTGTTTAGCAGGTTTCTATCCTGTTCTCAGAGTGCCCTTATAATTAACATCAACAATTGTTATCCTACCGTTATCCAATATGACAAGTGATAGACTGCTGATTCCAGCCATAGATCAGCAGCCAACATGCCTCAGTGCTCCTAGCAATAAACAAACTACCCTCTCAAACTCCCCAAGGCCTTGACCCAAAACCCATTGAAATTAATGGAAAGTCACTAATTTACATTGGGCTTTGGATAAGGCCCCCATGTGCCTGGGAGAAAAGATGAGCCTTACAATGTGTCTGGAAGACTAACAGATCCAGGCTCTTGTAGAGAAATAGAACAAGCAAACTCCAGAGGAGAAGATCCTTCACAAAGGATGCTAGTGTCATCCTCCTGTTTACCACCTGGGAGCTCCAGCTTCTGTACCTCCACTGATTGCAACTAAGGCAGCATGGCATGGCCAGAAAGGTGATCTTGCAGGTAATCAGGGAACAAGCCTTTTAGGACTATGAAGGACTAAAACCAACACCTTCAATTCTACATGTTGCTCTTTCACAGGGAGACATTTTGGGGTTATCTAAGCGCACACACAGAAAAAAAATTCTGAAACTGTTCTAACCAAGAAAATGTATGCAGTGGTGTTGTAGCTGTGTGAGTCCTGGGATATTGGAGAGATGAGGTGGGTCACCCACCTTGTCTCTCTAACCAAGAATAGTCCAGATTCTCCTCTCTGATTCTATGAGCAGAAGGGAGCCAAACCAGAGGGGAGGAAAGGTCAATAGAAGGGTAATCACTGGCTCCTTTGCATGCTCCTGCATTCCCTCCCCCTGGGGAGTCCCTCAGCTGGATAACCAAGACTATGGAAATCTGATGATGATGATGAAGCCAGGAGTGGGCAGAGCAGGGAGAAGCTACAGGCTGCAGCATGCTCACCTGCAGCCTCCACTGAAATCTGATTAGGAGTCAATGCTGCTCCAAGCAGCATCACCACCCAATGAGCCCACACTATGGTTTGCATAATTACAGAAGAGGCTGCAATCAGGAGGCAGGGGACTGCACTTGTCCTGAGATTTAGATGGATCCTTGGTCATGCACTGGTTTCTGGGAAGGAACCTAACCAGCTGTCCATTCCATAATGAGGAAAGCCCTTCTTCAATCATTAACGGCATAATAAGGAGGAAAATCTGCAAATTGAAATTTACAGAGTTTTTTTGCCAACTCTGGGCCTAGTCCAAAGCCTATGTAAAGTAATGGAAGGATTCCCACTGACTTCAAAGGGCTTTGGATCAGGGTCTTAGTGGATTAGAAAATGCCCAGTAATAGAATTTGCTTTACAATGTAGCACCTTTGAAAATCATGTGCCTTCTTATCCATTTTCCAGTTTTTCAGATTCTATCGTCATACTGGACTTTTTGCTGGAATTTACCAGTTAAATAGCTGCCCTCAATTAGAGACACCAGTTCGACTCAGAGAGATACTGTAACAAGACCAGGTATGGCTACACACTTTTTGAACATTCATATTTTAATATTCATGCTGCCATATGTAACAAATGCTATATTTGCTTAGGTATCCAACATATTCCCATTATTCTTTGCAATTCTCCTTTGAAGGTTGCCCTATTTTTACAGTTTCTCCAGTTTAGGAACAGGCACTTCTTCTTCAATAACAGTACAGGAAAGCCTGTCTTAACCACCAATGTGACCATCAAATATCAGTATCCTAATGCAGGTGAAGTACTACTGAAGATGGAGCAGAATGGTACTCAGAAGGTTTGGAGATGCTTTCTGTGATTCCCTCAAAACTGTCTAATAAGGTTGTTTCATAAGTATGGTCTCTCTTACAGGTTTTGTATGTTTTCCCCTAATTCATGCAGCCAAGAGAAAAGAGGCAAACAGTATAAATGGGGTTTACTGTTAGATTCACAGGACCCACTCTTGTAGTTCTAGTAAGTAAGTTCTATTGATTGCATTTTTTCCCGAGTAAGTACTTGAGAATAGATTTCAGCATGTAGCCCACAGCAAATGAACTGTTCTGAGTGTGATTTCTAGTAATACGGTACAGCAATCAATATTGTATTGATAGGAGTATTGTATAGGGGAAAATATAACAAGTTGAGTGACTCATTTGATTACTTATATGTGTTGGCTAATTATGTGGAATTGAAATAAATTAACTGCTGTGTCACATTTGCTATTGGTTGGAGCCTACTCCAAAGTCCACAGAAGTCAATGAGAAGACTCTCATGGATTTCCATTGGATTTTGCATCGAGCCCATTATAAACAATTCTGCTTTGACCCAGGCTAAGCATGTATAGTAAGTGTTGAATATAAAAGTTATGTTATAGCATTGAACAATGTATTTGGAAATAAGACATTAAGAGGTGATTAAACTTCAGTAAGAAGCTGAGCTTTGATGCCAAAGATGGCTAATTAAGAAGCCAAGGTCAATACCATCGGAGTGTCTCGGGGGTCAGTCTGAACTGGGATCTATGTTCTGAAGACTGACCTAACAGTGTGTGTATTTCATTATGCACTTTGATCAGGTGTCATGCTTCACACTGTGGCAGTCTTCTTTGAAATGTTTCTCTGATCTTACTGCTGAGTCAGAAAGTGAATTTTACAAGCTGCAAATAAGCAATAAAATGAAATCAGAGCAAACTGGAGACAATCAGTTACTTGAAAATAGCTATTAACTATCCTGACTGGAGTTACTGTGTCAGAGTAACATTCAAAATAATTTTTGGATGCAACCCCAAGTCTTCTTAAGTACTGTGCACGTTCTTTGGCAAATGGCATCACAGCGGAGCCAGGAGCTCTATAAATTGACTACCAAGTGTGTGGGGTTTTCTGCAGTGCAGCAGTACTAAAAGTAGAACCTAATTCTGGGCCCAGTTTGTATTTGGACTAGGACTGTCAATTAATCGAAGTTAACTCACGCGATTAGCTCAAAAAAATTAATCGCAGTTTTAATCGCACTTTTAAACAATAGAATACCAATTGAAATGTATTTACTATATTTTTCTACATTTTCAAGTATATTGATTTCTATTACAGCACAGAATACAAAGTGTACAGTGCTCACTTTATATTATTTTTATTACAAATATTTGCACTGTAAAATGATTAAAGAAATAGTATTTTTCAATTCACCTCATAAAAGTACCATAATGCAATCTTTTTATCGTGAAAGTGCAACTTACAAATGTAGAATTTTTTTGTTACATAACTGCACTCAAAAACAAAACAATGTAAAACTTTAAAGCCTACAAGTCCATTCAGTCCTACTTCTTATTCAGCCAATCGCTAAGACAAACAAGTTTGTTTACATTTATGGGCCGTAATGCTGCAGGCTTATTTAAAATGTCACCTGAAAGTGAGAACAGGCGTTTGCATGGCACTTTTGTAGCTGGCATTGCAAGGTATTTACATGCCAGAAGCACTAAAGATTCATATGTCCCTTCATGCTTTAGCCACTATTCCAGAGGACACGCTTCCATGATGATGACGCTCGTTAAAAAAATAATGCGTTAATTACATTTTGACTGAACTCCTTGGGGAGAATAGTATGTCTCCTGCTCTATTTTACTTGCATTCTGCCATGTATTTCATATTATAGCAGTCTTGGATGATGACCCAGCACATGTTCATCTTAAGAACACTTTCACTGCAGATCTGACAAAAAGCAAGGAAGGTACCAATGTGATATTTCTAAATATAGCTACAGCACTCGACCCAAGGTTTAAGAATCAGAAGTGCCTTCCAGAATTTGAGAGGGGCGAGAAGTGGGGCATGCTTTCAGAAGTCTTAAAAGAGAAACACTACAATGCAAAAACTACAGAACCTGAACCATCAAAAAAGAAAATCCACCTTTTGCTGGTGGCATCTGACTCAGATGATGAAAATAAACATGGGTCAGTCCGCACTGCTTTGTATAGTTATCGAGCAGAACCTATCATCAGCATGGACACATGTTGTCTGGAATGGTGGTTGAAGATGAAGGGACATATGAATATTTAATACATATGGCACATAAATACCTTGCAACGCCAGCTACAACAGTGCCATGCGAACGACTGTTCTCGCTTTCAGGTGACATTGTAAACAAGAAGAGGGCAGCATTACCTCCTGCAAATGTAAACAAGCTTGTTTGTATGAAAGCATAGCTGAAGATGAAGTAGGACTGAGTGGACTTTTAGGCTCTAAAGTTTTAAATTTAATATACTATTTCTTTAGTTTTTTACAGTTCAAATATTTGTAATAAAAAGATATAAAGTGAGCACTGTACACTTTGTATTCTGTGTTGTAACTGAAATCAATATATTTGAAAATGTAGAAAAAACAAAAATATTTAAATAAATGGTATTCTATTAGTGTTTAACAGTGCGATTCATTGCAATTAATTTTTAAGTGCTTGACAGCCCTAATTTGGATCAAATATACAACCACTCTGAAATCAAAGCCAAATACAATGCTGGAGGGCAATCTTATGCCTAACCAAAACCAAAAACCAAGTCTTAAGCGAAATAGGTTTCTCCAGTCTTACCAGTCTTCTAAGAAGAAAAATGTAGAGGACTTAGATTCTATGATAAAAAATCCAAAACTGCCTTATTTTTTGCTTGTATAGTTTCATGCATGTGTTTTATACATGTATGTTATTTTAAAGTATCCGAAGGCTAGACTGTGACTTGCACTATGTGCCTCCACAAGATAATAAGGGAGAGAGAGCTTTATTCTGACATGTCCCATTTTTGTCCATCCTACAATAACAGAGGTGGCTGGCTGGGGATGAGAGGAAGAGTGGGCGATTTGCTGGCAGAAGGGATGGAAGAGACTACAATGTATGCACCAATTCTGCTTCATCATTGACACACACTCAGTGTTCAAGTTTTTAATTGAAAAAATCTGCTCTCCTTATTAACTCCCCAATATACACAAATGCTTTGGATGTGTAATATTTTCCAAACCATAGTCGAAAGGCCAATGTAATTTACATAGCTATATAAATCACTGCCCTCTCAGCAAGTAAAGATGCGACTAGTGTTAATATAAAATTAACAAATTGAAAGCCTGAATCATTTACATACATTATGTAATCTTGGTTTGCCATAAAACCAAGCATGCATTGATTCATGATTGACTTTGAAATAAATAGTAATTGTGCACATATAGGCACAATGTATCACCTGGATCACCTGGATCAATCAGACTTCAGCTGTCGTTAAGACTGCGCCGATCACAACACGTCTGCCATTCTTCTCGCACTCTTGCCTTTCTTCTCCACGTTCGTCCGAAACGTTTAACGATGTCATCTTCCCATCTTCTTGGAGGCTGACCGGGGGGTCTTTTCTGTTCTTGCGGGTACCACTCAGCAATGATTGCGGTCCACCTGTTATCCGTGAGCCGTGCTGTGCGGCCCGCCCATCGCATCTTATGTCTGCTTTCCACGACAATATCTTTCACACCGCTGCGTTCTCTGATGATTTCATTTGGTATACCATCCAGAAGGGAGATTCCCAACATAGCTCGTTCCATTGCCCTTTCAGCTACCAACAGCCGTTGCTCTTCTCTCTTTGTTAGTGCCCACGTTTCACTGCCATACAGCATGGTTGGCAGCACTGCTGAATTGAAAATATTTTTACGTGTGGTCTTGTCAATTTTTCCTTTGAGGACGTCCTTGATGGAATTAAACGCACACCATCCTGCCTGAATCCTTCGCGAGAGTTCTCCGTTCAGGTCTTGGCGCATATTAACTTCTTGGCCCAAATATATGTACTGTTCCACTTCTTCGATGTCTTCTCTTGTTACCGTTATTCGGGCTTTTCGTAAGACGTCTGATCGCATATATTTCGTTTTGCAGCGGTTCATTTTCAGACTGACCTGACTACTTTTCTTGTCGAGTCTTCGTAGCATGCTCTGCAGTTGGTTGGTGCTTTCGGCAATTAGTACAATATTGTCTGCAAATCTGAGATGAGATAATCTCTCTCCATTTATGTTGACACCACTCCTCCAATTGATCTTGTTCATAACCATTTCGAGGCAGGCGGTGAATAGTTTCAGTGAAATTGTATCTCCTTGCTTTACGCCTTTCTCGATTGGGATGCGGAGGGGAGTTTCAAGGAGAATAATGTCTGTTGTACATCCAGTATTCGCTTCCTTCAACAAACTAATGTACTGCGTGTTAATGCCCTGCTCTGCGAGCGCCTTTAATATTGCGTTAAATTCAACGCTATTGAAGGCCTTTTCATAGTCGACAAAAGCAATGCACAGCGGGAGTTTGTATTCCCTCGCTCTTTCTAGGAGCTGGCTAAGGGTAAATATATGGTCGATTGTACTGAAATTTCTTCGAAACCCTGCCTGCTCTCTCGGCTGTTGTTCATCCAGACTCTGCGAAAATCGATTCGTTATCACCTTTGTGAAGAGCTTGTAGATGTGAGAGAGCAAGCATATAGGGCGGTAGTTCTTAAGATTTTCTCGATCACCCTTCTTGTGCAGCAAGATGGTATTCGACTCCTTCCAGCTTGATGGTATTTCTCTTTCTTCAAGATATTGACTGAATCTTAAAGCGAGGGCCTTCCAAAGTTTTTCGCCTCCTGCATAAATCATTTCTGATGTTATTCCATCTTTGCCTGGAGCTTTTCCCTTCTTCATCTGGTGTAGTGCGCTTCGGACTTCGCTGACGATTATTGGGGGGACGCATTCTTCTGACTCTTCGAGGGTTGGGAGGGGGACGTTGATTCTTGATTTGAACAGTTCTGTATAGAAGTCCTTGCAGACCTCCTCCATCCCTGCTCTGTCGATTACTGTCTCTCTCCATCCTTGTTCTTCAATGCTGTTACGCTCAATCTATACTGCGTCAATTCCCGCTTGCATGTCCTGAGGCTCTTGAGTGATTCAGCTGTTTTAAGGAGCTTTTCTTTCCGGAAGTTCTCGAAGTCATCCTTCAGTTTTCGCCGTATAAGCTTGCACAGAATGGAGTACTCGAGGTTGTTATCCGAGCTCCTTTTCATGTTTCTCCGCTTCTCCAACAAGCTTTTCGTTTCAATCGAGATTCTTCCCTTTGCCTTCTTCAGCTTTTTAATTTCAGCTGCTTTTATGCAACATCTCAACTTGTCAGCAAAGATACTATAGTCCTCATCACACTTTTCCATCTGGCTCCAGTCAAACCCAGAAATCGCTTTTTTCAGCTTTGCTTCATCGAATGTCTTCGGCTGCTGTTTCCTGTTTGCCATCTGTAACGCCTTCTTTTCCACCGCTTCGTCGAAAATCAACTTCGTTCTAAGCAGGCGATGGTCACTGCCGGTGTTGAATGGCTGCACCACAGAGACGTCTTGAACGATGCGCCTTTTATTGACTAAAATATAGTCGATTTCATTCTTACTCTTCGCGTTTGGTGCGATCCATGTCCACCTTCTTGAGATCTTCTTTTTGTACCAGGTGTTTGCCACGTACAGTTCTTTCATTTCTGCCATCACTACCAGCCTCTCTCCTCTTTCTTTCCTTTCGCCTCTGCCATATCTCCCTATGAACTTTTCGCCAGCTTTCCCTCGCCCGACCTTGGCGTTGAAATCTCCCATCATGACAGTGTAAGTGGACTTTTGCGTGAGAGCTCTTTCAAGCTCTCGGTAGAATTCTTCCACTTCTTCGTCCTCACTTGCACTTGTGGGAACGTAGGCCTGGATGACCTTGAGGGTAGCTTTTGACTCCATCTGAAGATGCAGGACACCAATACATGATGATGTTAGCTGGCATGATATGACTTTCGAAGACCAATCTGTATTAACGATAAATCCAACTCCTCCAACATTTCTAGCGCCATCTCCCTTTCCGAGCCTTACAGCACTTCCATCCTTCCAGTTGACTTCCAACTCCTTCTTTCGTCGGGTTTCGCAGACACCGAGAATATCGCATTTTATCCTTTTCTTCTCCTCCATCAGATGGTTTAACGTTTCCTCCTTTGCCAGTGACCTACAATTGTAAGTACACACAGCGAGGATTGTCCTTCTCCATGTTGGCCTAGCACCTGACATTTTTTAGCAACCTCTTGTCGCTCAATTTCCGCTCCGCCACCGTAGAACATGCATTTACTCGTGTTGTTTTAGCCGTTAACTTCAAGCCATCCCACTGGCTAGGTGGGCAGGCATGCGTACCTCCTCAAGCTTAGCTAGCTTTCAACCTCTAAGGAGAAGGAAAAGCGCTCTTTCCTCCCTGGATTGGATAGTCCAACACCTTTGTAGCATGGTAAAACCTACCAGGGCATACGCCCCGCTACCATAGCTGTCAGACGGCCAGGGTCACCGCTGCACCACGTTGAGGCGCTGAGGTAGGATTTTGCAGCAGATGTGTACTATGTACACAATGTATGCTATGTACTTTTCACTTTCGTGCAGTGCAATTGATCATTTCATTCAGAGCTGGGTGCCTACCTCCTTAAGGCTCCTTTGAATTTTCCAGGTGTAATTATTTTTAATATCACCTTGCCACTGGCATGTGAGGAGAATGTTGGATTTTATTTTGTTTTTTAAATGTTACTAATATACAGTATAGTATATCTACATGTAAGATGTGGGAAAGTATTGCAGAATATTCACCATGGAGCTGTCTTAAGGCTGCAGTTAAGAGTACTGATCATACTTATACTCTATATAACATAGTTTTACCTTACACTGCCTTTAAAACTCCACTTTTACCTTTCCTCTGCTGATCTGTCCAGATACTATATTCTAGTCTCCTTCTCTCCATCTTGGGTGGACTAAAATAGTTTCCAGCACTCCTAAAGGAATTTTTTAATATCTCTGTGTAATGTGGTCTTGATCCAAAGCTATTGAAATTAATGGAAGTCTTTCCATTGACTTAAAAAGGCTTTGCCTCAGACTCTCTATTAATATAACTTTTGGTGGGTTCATTGTTTAAGTGAGTGTCTTGGAAATCTGGTTGATGAAGTTAGCGAAACATGTTATTTATTCATCCCCTCTCAGCATGGCAGATTATTCGTTTTGCTTAGTGTAGTTTTTGACAAAGGGCCTGATTCAATGCCCACTGAAGTTAATGGACTTCAATTCAGCATTAGATCAGGCCCATCAGGCTTGTTATATCAGATGATACAGGATCCAACCCTGTAACCCTTTCTCACATGAGTAGTCCTTACACATGCTGATAACCCAATGTAAAGACTGATCATGTAAATAAGACTTGCAGGATTGGGCTTTTTTGTGTCTAGAGATTAAACTTCAAGAACTTTACGTTTTAAACATTAAGAAAATATGTCAGTATTAACCCCCTACATAAAAGAACACAGAATACACACACTCTGTATGTAGCTAGCAATTTAATGCCTGATTTTCAAACTGGTTTTCAAACTCCATTTCTGTGGACAGATTTTTGCACCTGCCAGGAAAAAGCATGAATGACTTGTGAGTGCAAAATTCTGCTCACAAAAGTAGAGACTCATGAAACCTAGATATCTTTTTATATACAGGGCCTCTCCTGCATACTTTCCACTCTCAGAAATCCCAGTGAAGTTGGTGGGTTGTTCTGGCTGTGTATAGAGTTCAGGATCAGGGCCTTACCAGAAGAATAATGTGGATTGATAATATACCTCAGAAAATTCAGAAGAATAACAATCTTTCCCATGTTGTTTAAAAATTCCACAAGTCTCCTGCAGACTTTTCAAATCTTTGTGGTTTCTGTTTAAAATTACAGCAGATTTTTTCCAGTGGAGCATAGCAGCCCAATACGTTAGCTCCCTGTTGCAGAGTGGGAGGTTTCTCACATCTCCACCTTACAGTTAAACAGTTTCTTGGCAGCAATAAGTGCTAATTTAACAAATTTCTTTCCAGCATTTTTTTGCCAGCAGGGATCCAGAAACACCCCTAGGTATTCAGAAGAGGTGATGTTGGGAATGGAAAATGGCAAACTTCATCCCAAGAAACCAGGTCAGTTCCAGAGACTCTGTGCTGGGACCCCCTCCTGCTTGATTTTATATAAAGCCAGCATCTGATCTTACACAGCTAAATACTTAAGTGGACTGATGTTCAGCTGCCATTAAGAAGAATGAAGCCTATGTACCAGGACCATTTTAAATGGGATCCCATTGTGTGTGACATATAAATGACAGGTTTGAACAGCAAATGTTTGTTTGATCTGTTTTGCCTGCTGTTTTTAATTTTTGTTTTCCCAGTGACCAAAAGAGTGGTCATTCCAAAATTGGGGTAGAAATTTGCTGGGAAGGGGGAAGAGGGGGCGTTATTTACAGGAAACCTGTCAGTTTGACTCAATGAGACCAGTATTCTAATTTAAAAGGCAGGCTATGATTAAAAAGTATAAACTCAACTTGATTCTCAAGGATTCGTGTACAAAATGATGCTTGCTGCTAACATGGTCAGGGGAAAGAGCACTTTGAAGCAATTATCAAAGTAAAGGAGAACAGACTTTAACATGGATTGGGTGGAATTCCAAAAGGGATTAACCACCAGAATTAAAAGGATGCTTCTGTTAGCAATCTGGCTTGGACTGGGAGGATAATCTGTTCCAGAAGTGGTACAAACTACCTGATTCTTACAGCCATTCAGCCAGTGAAAGTATCCACCAGTAATTATAGTCTCTGAAATTGTCAGACTCTTCTGTAAAATCAGTGGATTTAGCGAATGCTATCACTTCCTGCAATGTAGACAAATCGGAGGAAGTCCAGAGTCAAGCAACAAAAATCATTAAAGGTCTAGAAAATATGACCTATCATGAAAGATTGAAAAGAATTGGGTTTGTTTAGTCTGGAGAAGTGTGACAGAGTGCAGGGAGTGAGTAGGTGAGTCTGCACTCTGATCACTTGGAGGCTAATTGGTTCCCCAGGAGAAGCTGTCGTGTAATGATCCAATCAGGCTACTGGCCTGAATGGGGTAAATATTCAATAGGCCCCATCAGCCCATGGCTGATAAAAAGAGGCACAGGAAGAAAGGAAGTGTAGGGAGAGGGAGAACAAGAACAGGGCTAGCAGAGTCTAGTCATACAGAGGCCTCAAAGTAGGGAGATCTCACTTCCTCTCAGGTCCTGCTGAGAGGGCATAAAGCTAGCAAAGATTGTAAATAAGTGTGAGCACAAGGGACTGTGGTGATATTGGTGAAGGAAGATAGAAATAAAGTGTCACTGAGAGCAAACCTGATGGAGTCTGTGCAGTTTCTGCAGGGAAGAGGATGGGCAGGGGGGAAGACCCCAGTTACAAGAAGAGACGATTAAGGAGGGACATGATAACAGTTTTCAAGTACATAAAAGGTTGATACAAGGAGGCAGGTGAAAAAGTATTGTCCTTAACCTCTGAGGATAGGACAAGATGCAATGGGCTTAAATTACAGCAAGGAAAGTTAGGTTGGATGTTAGGAAAAACTTCATAACTGTCAGGGTAGTTAAGCAGTGGAACAAATTGCCGAGGGAGGATGTGGAATCTCCGTCATAGGTTTTTAAGAACAGGTTAGACAGACACTTGTCAGGAATGGTCTAGTTATTACAGTAACGCCTCACTTAACGTTGTAGTTATGTTCCTGAAAAATGCGACTTTAAGCGAAACGATGTTAAACAAATCCAATTTCCCCATAAGAATTAATGTAAATAAGGGGGTTAGGTTCCAGGGAAAATTTTTTCACCATGAACTAGCACTCCACTGAGCCCTCAAGGGTTAACTCTCACACTCTACAAGCCAGTAGGAAAGGAGGGAGGGCAGAGATGTGTTTCCAAGATAGAGAGGCGCATTTACAATTAGGTATCAAGATCAGCAAGCCCGCAGCTGCAGCTTCTGCCTAAGGCAGCAGCTCCCTCCCTCCTGTGTCCCCCCTGCTCTATGGAAGATGGGGTAAGCAAGGTGCAGGGGGACATTAGCCCCCCTCTTCTTCCCCTTCCCCCCCCCCCCCCACAGCAAGCAGGCAGGAGTCTCGGAGAGCAGCACATGGCAGTGGGGGAAGGGACAGCTGAACTGCCATTGATAGCCTGCAAACGACGTTAGAAGGGAGCATTTCACAACTGTAAATGAGCATGTTCCCTAATTGATCAGCAACGTACGAAAGAAACAACGTTAACCAGGACGACTTTAAGTGAGGAGTTATTGTACTTAGTCCTGCTTGAGTGCAGGAGACTGGACTAGATGACCTCTCAAGGTCCTTCCAGTCCTACACGTCTATGATTCTATTCCTAACACATATGGGCCAAGTATGCCACCAAGATTCTGACCAAACGCTTCAGCATGATGGCAGGAAAGATGCCAAAGAGACCTTCCCCTTGCAATAAATTGAGGAAAAAAGTAGTTTATGGGGAGGTGGGTAGGGATGAATGGTGGATCAACGGAGACAACAAAACACCAGATTAATTGATGGGCCTAGTCTTTCAGGGCAGGAGACTGCAGCAGTGCAAAGTGGAAACAATCTCAATACAGCAGTAAAAGATGTAGCCAGGCAGTTCAACTCAAAACATAGGAGATTCTGGCCAGGAAGGGGGATGTGGCCATCAGAGCTGGCCTTAAGAGCCCGCAGAGACCTTTGCTCAGCCCTGCTGGATTTTAGACCACAAGAAAAGGCAACGCTAATCTGAGCTCTTTTATTAAGCAATCTTTTAAACCATTTCCTTATGGGGATGGATCTGAAAATGTGAATTGATAAGATCAATCACTAGAGTTGAAAGTGTGTCACAGTTGATTTTTCCTGAAGAATATGAATTATTCATGCTTCCCCTTACAGTTGAGCAGGGTGATCCTTTGGGAAACATGAAACCCACATCTCTTGAGTTAGGGGAATGCAGATGAATTTGCTTCTTGGAGGCTATGACATTTAGGCTGCAGCTGCTTGCCATATGACTGTCACATGCATCCTCCCAGCTGTCAGTCAGCTGCCTATAAATTAACCTGTTCCTTTGCTGAAAAGCCAATGCAGCCTATGGCCCTAAGGAAGAGGTAGGTGAATACAATGAGAGGCAGCATCAACTAAGGGGTTCAGCATGGAAATGAGAGCACGAGTCTCCTATATTCTAATTCTGGCTTCACTACTGCTGCCCTTTGTGGCTTTCGAGAAATCTTGTGAAGGGAAGTAGTGATACCACCACCTGCCATTGGAGTAAATAGATTCCACTCCAGGCTGCAGGAGGTTTTACTTATGCGGGGAGGTGTAATTTATAACTCCCTGTCTAGCATTAGAGAATCTAGGGTGAAATTCTGGCCTTATTGAAGCCAAAGGGAGTTTTGCCATTGACTTTAATGGGGCCAGGATTTCAGCTCTACTGTTTTATATCCAAACCAAAAGATGGGCTGTTTAGGGCAGTGGCTGTGTCTTCCTGTGCGAGTTAATAGCGTCTGGCAGCCTGTAGTGCTAGTGTAATACAAATAATGAGGAATACAAATTAGTATTTCTTATTTATTGACTCATCCATTTGGTTTTGACCACTATTAGTCATGGATTGTTTTGTCCCAGACACACAAGATTGTGAGAGACCCCTTCCAAAAAATGTGTAGAAGGTATACAAAATAAATTCATACTATTTAGCTACATATAATCTTAAAGCAATATATAAATAGCATGCTGAGAGTAGCATGCAACCCTACTTACACTGAATACTGCATAGGTAATATTACAAAGACACAATTTCAGCAATATTCAAAGTGGGTTAGCCTTCCTTCGCTGAAATGATTAGAACTAGCTTCATTCCCTCCTCTTTGCATTCATAAACCCACACAAGTGAGCGCTGAATTGGGTCATGAGGAACATATTAGCCCTACTTATGTTTTGTTTAACTCGCTCATTTGAACAGATGAACTAACCCTTTCCTAATGTGGATTTTTTTATTTGTTTATTTAATTTTTACCAACATCACACCTTCATATGACTGAATTGTTCTTTTTGCTAGCTGGCCTTTTTTTAATGTGTGACGTTTTCCTGATGTCCAGCATACTGTACAATATTTTTGTAAGGCTAAATTTGGCAGAAAAGGATAAAACAACTTACGTGCTATATTTCAATAGCTAACTAGAGAAGCATCCTCTGATATTCTGATTCTCATTAGTAAATGGACTAGATATGTCCCTGATATAAGCTCAACTGAGAATATGTACAACTACATTTTAAACGGTTTGAGAGGCAATTTTAATTTTGGAAAAACAACACAACTACTTACCAGAAGACTAAAACTGTAGGTATGAACCATGGTAAATAGAGTTTTCAAAGTCTAAACACCTACCCGGTTCATACTTAGGAGCATGATTGTTTATTTTTGAGGAGCAGAAATATACCTCGGGCATTGTACTGTTGCTTTTATATCTTTTGCTCCTATATATTTCTTATTTCTTTCTTCCTAAGAGCTTCAGAGAAGGTGCAACAAAGTTTTTCTATCAACTTGTTCATAAAGAAAATGTCAACAAAATGGGTTGTCTTGACATATAAGATTACTGTATTATATTTCAGGGCCACATACAGAATTATACAAGTGTATTTGTTTACACATAAGAGAGTGTAAATCATACTTTTTATGAAAAAATTGACTTTCCAATAGTAATTCTGCCTTTTCCTTCCTTAAATTGAGTGGCAAGGCTTGTCACACAGGACTTTTATGCTGACTCTCTAGTATCCTTTCCTGGAACTCTCTTGTATCCTTTCCTTTAGCCATACAGTTTTTCATATCTGCATTACTAGGTTCCAACAAGTCCTATGATTTTTATTGATAGATTTTATTCATTGAATTTTGAAAGCCTTGGTCTAGTGATATATATCTTTCTAGCATCATATTGATGCTAGAACTGGGCCCAAACCAATCTTTAGATCCATGCCGCCTGAACTGGGGTGAGGGATAGCTCAGTGGTTTGAGCATTAGCCTGCTAAACTCAGGGTTGTGAGTTCAATCCTTGAGGGGGCCATTTAGGGATCTGGGGCAAAAAAAATGGGGATTGGTCCTGCTTTGAGCAGGGGGGTTGGACTAGATGACCTCCTAAGGTCCCTTCCAACCCTGATATTCTATGAACTCTGAGGCTGTTTGGCTCCAGATTCTAATTTTACAGCTTGGTCCCATCTATAATCTGCATCAGTGCTACTAAACAATTTCAATATTATGTTTATGTAGTTTTCCAAACTCTCACATTTGGGTTTCCTTTTAATAAACTGCATATATGTCCTGAAGAAGCACAGTGATTCTGTACACATATTGTAATGAGAATAGAAACATTTACTGACAGTCAGTTCTGTACAGAAATCACCCCAAATTCCCGTTTTCAAAAATCATTCTCATAGAAACTAAAAACCTTCCTTCTGTCACTTGCACCATTTTTACACCAGTGTAACTCCTTTGACTCCAGTGGAATTACTCCTGATTTATAATGGTATTGAGAAGAATCAAGCTGTACGTGTCCTAACATATTAGAGGGCCTGATTCTCATTTACACAAAGTTCCTTTACACCATTTTTGGAGTGAAAGGGCATTTTTTTCTGTTCGTACAGCACCTAGTATAATGTTCAAGACTGGTATGCCTAGGTGCTACTACAATACTAATAAATAATAATGAATTAATGTCTATTCACTTTAAGCAGCATGAAGAGGCCTTGGTGTGAATGAGAATCAGGTGTCAATATATTTCTGACATCGTTTCACCTGGAGAGTGGTGGGAGGGAGGGAAAGGTATTAGAATGGCAAAATAACAGGCACATTCCTGTTAATGAAAAAAATACTTTTCTAATGAGCTGGGTCAGAGCTTGGCATTGACATGTTGGTTGCTGTTCTTCACCTTTCTAAGTACATTTGATGTTTTAAAAATAGTTTTGCAATTTTAAGGTGTTGTAATGTATATTCTGTCTGAAGATATACAAAGGATTCCAGCAGTTCTAGGCTAACTAGAAAGAACTGCAGGAGCACAGCTAGAGCATTTAAAAGAAAAACTTCTGTAGTTTTCTCTTGTGCAGTGGATTACAATATATCACTAAACCACATATATTCCATATGTAGCCCTATATTATATTTATTATAGATATTTTGGGTTTGATTCTGTATTACCTTGCACTTTGTGTGTATTTTACCTTGTGCAAAGTGTAAGTAAAAACTCCACTCCTCTGAGTTGGTAGAAATTTGCTCTCACTTTGCACCGTTATGACTGCAACATTAGCTGCCAGGCAGCAGAGAGTAAAGCCCTTTATTTTTTAAAATATGACAACAACCATTTCTTTACATCCAATAAAACAATAAAAATCCCTCATGCTGACTGCAATATATCTTCTCTTTTAACTAGGGCGTGATCCAAAGTCCACTGAAGTCAATAGGAGTTCAATTGATTTCAGTAGGCTTGGTATCAGGCCCTGTGAGAGAGTGTGAGTAGCCTTAGGCTGATTCACCACTGTGTGCACGTGGTAAGCTGTGCCCACATGGGGCAAATTAGGGAGATAATTGGTTAGGGACTGAATGATTAACCAATTAACAGGATGGCTCAGCTCATCAGCTGAAGCCAGCAAAAAGAGGCAGGAAGAGGAGAAGGGGTAGGCTGGAAGGAAGAGTTGGCTAGAGATGCCTGGGATCTCAGGTAGATGAGCTCTTTTCCCCTCTGCCTAGGGAGACTATAAAAACTTTCAGAGTGGTAGCCATGTTAGTCTGTATTAGCAAAAAGAACAAGGAGTACTTGTGGCACCTTAGAGACTAACAAATTTATTTGGGCATAAGCTTTTGTGGGCTAAAACCCACTTCATCAGATGTATGGAGTGGAAAATACAGGTGGAAGATATACACACACACACACACAGAGAACATGAAAAAATGGAGATTGCCATACCAGCTCTAATGAGACAAATCAATTAAAGTGGGCTATCACCAGCAGGATTAAAAAAAAACCTTTTGTAGTGATAATCAGGATGGCCCATTTCAAACAGTTGACAAGAAGGTGTGAGTAACAGTAAGGGGAAAAATTAGCATGGGGAAATAGTTTTAGTTTGTGTAATGACCCATCCACTCCCAATCTTTATTCAAGCCTAATTTAATGGTGTCCAGTTTGCAAATTAACTGCAGTTCTGCAGTTTGTCATTGGAGTTTGTTTTTGAATTTTTGTTGTTGAAGAATTGGAGGCTGGAGTGTTCTCCATCTCGTTTTTGAATGTTATAATTCTTGATGTCTAATTTATGTCCATTTATTCTTTTGAGTAGAGACTGTCCGGTTTGGCCAATGTACACGGCTGAGGGGCATTGCTGGCACATGATGGCAGATATCACATCGCACATCTACCAATATGTGTCTTTTGTTTTGTTGCTGGGGGTGCCACCAAAATGCCCCAATACCATGCTGGGGAAATAATTTATTACAGTACCCACTCTTCCACGGATGCCTCTAAACCAGTGGTTCTCAATCAGGGGTCTGTGTATTCCTGGGGGTACACAGAGGTCTTCCAGGGGGGCTGTCAACTCATCTAGATTAGTGTTTCTCAAACTGTGGGTTGCAACCCACCTAGGGGGTCATGGTATGGATTTAGGGGGTTGTAAGTGTAGGGCTGATGTTAGAGGGTGGCAAGCAGAGCAACTGCCTGGAGTCCCCTGCAAAAGGGGCCCCCGTGAAGCTAAATTACATGCTTCAGCCCTCAGCAGTGGGGCTTGGGTTCAGGGGTGCAGTAGTCTGGAAAGGTTGATAACCACTGCTCTAAACCATTTGTAAAAACATGTGCATAACTTGCATGGTGTATTGATCCTGGGCTACTCCTAGAAGCCTGTCAATGGCTGTGGCAAAGCTCTTTCTTTTTTTCCCCCATCTGCACCTGGAGAAAAAAGTGACTTCTTTTCAATGAGGACCTTGCCAAAATTATCCATTAAGATTTATATTTTTTGTGTAATGTGCTATGCGTGGGATTATACTTCAGGACCATACAGAAATTGAAACTAAGACGTGGATTGCATGTTTGGATCACATTATGCCAAGGCCCTGAGGTTTGAACTGGCTCCAGTAAGTTTCTGGGTGGTATTCAAGAGGTTGGGGTTTTAACCTGTAAACCTCTAATACATCTCTGCTAACTGGACAAAGGCTAAAGATATAAGTATAGATTGGGGTGTGGTTTTTTGGGGTGTGTGTGTAGGGGTTTTTTGGCTGTGTCACAGACTGGTTGCGTGGCCAAGTCACTTTATCTCTGGTTCACATTTCAATAATTATAATCAGTGTTGCCAACCACCAGCATTCAAAAATTACAAGTCTGGATTAAAAATCACAGTTTTTATTTGGGATTATTTTTATTTGCCTTTTGGATTCTGAACCTTTAGGTTGTGAGTTAAAACTTTTTTCCACAACCATGAGGGCTAGAAATTTAAACAAAAAGAACTGAAATTCTCATACAATTTCTTGATTCCAGCAACTGGGGCTTAAAAAACCCCACAGCTTATCATCAGACTCATGATGAAATTTTATGTTTAAGGCTAACAGCTGATGGTCTGACTCACAGTCTGCACTTCGTCTTTGTCCATTGGCTGTAAAATTAAAACTTAACAAGATGTTTGACAGATCCACTGCATTTGGACTTGTCCAGAATCAACAAATTTAAATATATTTTGTCCAGAATGAGTTTGAGGCACAGGTGAAAGAGAATAACCCCAACAAATTTTGGAATAACAAAAAAACTATTGTGTTTAAAACTGCCAAAGCACACATTCCAAAAAGTCCGTGTCGGACCACACCATGGTTAACTGAGAAAGTGTTTGAGCTGGCGCAAAAATGACACTGAAAGAGATTAGCTTGGAGATGGAAGAATGTAGGGGAGAATGTAAGGAACTGAACAGACCGATTCAAAAGCAGACTAGACCAGATGAGTGACTATATAAGGGCAAAATGTATGGAACTTGAGAATTGTGAAGACAATTATAATACAAAAGGTATGTTCATAGAGGTCAGACTTACCAAAAGGTTTTCCCTGTGATCAAACATAATAAAAGATCACGATGATGGAACCCTCACTGAGGGTGATTAATATTAAACATGGGTGGAGCGATTACTGTGCCAATCTAACACAGTGTAGTTACTGTTGTATCATCTCCCTTATACCTCATGTGAGCAAAGTTCTGCTCTACGGAACCTAGGATAGCATGAAACAAAGGATAGACACAATTACCACCACAGGAAGCTGGTTTCAGAGAAGTCCAAGGCATGTGTGACCAAATTGTGAACATCTGTCACATCATTGAAAATCCCAGAGAGTACAGTTACCCATTGATCATTGTGAAGCTATCAGACCAGATGCCAGCTCATGCCAATGGCCATAGGCCTCATTGAACACTGGCAAATACATAGCTGGAAACCAATTTGGCTCCCCTGTATTTTAACATTGTTAAAATGGATGTTAAGTTGATAAATATATGTTTAGCATTTAGGCTTGATGAACTGCTTGTAGGCTGCTGCATGTATTGATCTCACTTATAACATTTGTAGCCCATGGTATAAAGTTATATTGAGTCTTTGCATTGCAAATCTCTGTAAATGTGTAACTCACAAACAGGAAAGAAGCATTAATTACTATAAAGTGCTGGTACTGCACACAAGACAACCTTTAGAAATCAAATGATCCATTGTGAAACATCAAGGACAAAGACTTTGATTGCCTTCCCCATACCCATGAACAGGAGACAGGCACCAATACTTGTTCCATCACTTTGAACTCAGGAGGAAGGGAATACAAATCCCTGACTAGAAGGAACTGCATCACTATGCTGTTTGGAATTTGGAGAGGGCAATATTTCTAAGCATAAACAAGGGATCCCTAAACTGCTGAGCCTGGGTTAGCTCTAAAGGACATAGAAAGCTTGCACATCACAGCAGTTTCTATTACTTTTTGAAACCTAAGACTGTAATTCATTTGTGTGCATATGTTTACCTGCTTTAACCTTGTAAAGAACTCTCTCATTTCCTTTACTTAATTAATAAATCTTTAGTTTATTATAATATTAGCTACAAGTGTTGTCTGGTGAGAGATCTAAGGTACAATTGACCTGGGGAAAGAGACTGACTGGTTCTTTGGGACTGGGAGTAACCTGAATAATGATGATGATTTTGGTGTAGGGAACCATCTATCACAAAGGCAAATTTGCCTAGGTGGCAAGATAGACTGAGTACCTCAGGGGACTGTCTGAGTCCATGTTAAGCCTGTCATAGTGCTTGAGGAGTTAGATTTCACCAACAAAGTATAGAACACACCACCAGTCTGGGGTTTGTGCCCTGTTTCAGTCTGCCCTGAGGTTGGCATTCTCTATCATGAGCCACTCTAGAGAGCTTGACAATTATAAGCTTCATTGATTACTCAAAAGCATTTGATACTATGATGGGTTGGATCACAGAAACCCCTTTGGGACTGCCAACTGATGTGCTGAGACTACTTCTGAGCCCATTTTCCCTGTCAGCTTGGGACTTCAGACCCCTGCCTTGTCTGAGCCAGACACGCTTGCCTGCTGCAAACACAGACCCAGGTCTGAACTATGTCCCACAAACTGCAGGCTTAACTGAAAACAGCTTAGGAAGTGTTCCTGTTTCTAATACTCAGGTACCCAGCTCCCAATGGGGTCCAAACCTCAAATCCGTTTTACCCTGTATAAAGCTTACACAGGGTAAACTCATAAATTGTTCACCCTCTCTAACACTGATAGAGAGAGATGCACAGCTGTTTGCCCCTCCCCCCGGTTTTAATACATATTCTGGGTTAATAAGTAAAAAGTGATTTTATTAAATACAAAAAGTAGGATTTAAGTGAACAAAGTAAATTACCAAACAAAATAAAAAATACACAAGTCTATGCCTAATACAGTAAGAAAACTGAATACAGATAAAATCTCACCCTCAGAGATGTTTCAATAATCTTTTATCACAGACTGGACACCTTCCTAGTCTGGGCACAATTTTTTCCTCTGGTACAACCCTTGTTCCAACTCAGGTGGTAGCTAGGTGATGTCTCATGACTGCAGCCCCTTTTGTTCTGTTCCACCTCCTTATATATCTTTTGCACAAGGCGGGAATCCCTTGCCCCTCTCTGGGTTCCCACCCCTCCTCCTAAATGGAAAAGCACCAGGTTAAAGATGGATTCCAGTTCAGGTGACATGATCACATGTCACTGTAAGACTTCAAGCCCTCATTCCTCCCAGCCTGACTCACAGGAAGGTCTGTAAGTAAACAGAGCCATCCACAGTCAACTGTCCTGCTTGATGGGAGCCATCAAGATTCCAAACCATAATTAATGTCCCACACTTTGCATAACTACAGTAGGACCTCAGAATTGTATTTCTAGTTTCAGATACAAGAGTGATACATTTATACAAATAGGATGACCCCACTCAGTAGATTATAAGTTTTGTAATGATACTTTACAAGAGACCTTTTGCATGAAGCATATTCCAGTTACATTATATTCACACTCATTAGCATATTTTCATAAAATCATATAGAGTGCAACATCACAGATACTATCTGACATGACTGTCTTTGGAGGATACTGGTAGACATGGGAATTCCAAAGCATCACATTGAACTTCTCACAAATCTCTATGACCAACAACAGATCATGGTGCAAACAACAGATGCCAGTGAGTGGATTTCCACTGGGCAGGGTGTGAGACAAAGGTACATTTTGTTCCCAAGCTTCTTTAACATACACAGAATTTATTATGAGACAAGCCTTAGAAGGCTTTGACGAAGTGGAAAGAGATGAGATTTCCATTGGTGCACTCTTAACTGACCTCAGATATGCTGATGACATGAAGCTCTTTCCTGCAAACACCAATGCAATGCAACAAATGTAAATAAACAAACAGTTGCTGAGGATTATGGACTATTCCTGAATGTGACAAAAACAAAATGCATGTATATTAACACATAAACCGGATGCAAGCTGGAAAGGCAGTAGGTGAAGTTAATTAAGTGGGATCATATATAGCCAACCAAGGAGGCTGTTCCAAAGAAATCAGAAGACGACTAGGGATGATTTGCACAGTTGTGGCCTCTCTTAAAGTGTGAAAAAAACCATGGCATCTCAGTGTATGAAGGTGTGACTGGTGAAAAGCCTATTTTTCCATAACAATTTATGGATGTGAATCCTGGAAAATGAATGCTGCTGACATGAGGAAAATTGAAGCTTTTTGAAATGTGTGACTGGCAGAGACTCTAGCATATCTCTTGGACAGGAAAAAAAGATGAATGCTTATGTTGGAAATACTGTTGGAGAGAACCAGATCCTGATGTTAGGAGTCAACAGATGTAAACTTATGTACTTTTGCTCTCATTAATCGTGGACATAGAAATAACCTTGAGAAAGTTAATTAGTATGGAGGGAATGGTGGAGGGTCATCATAGGAGGGTATGACTGGGGATAAGATCACTGAAAGGTCAGTTACTGAGTCCTCAAAGTTAGTGGTAGATTGCGAAGGCTACCAAAAATTCTGTAATAATGTCACCAATATTCAGATGTAAATAAATGGATTTACTTGATTGAAATAGAGCTATTTCCCTACTTGACAAGACCTCATGAGAGAATTTATTAATATTTGAGATCCTTGGGTGACAAGTATTATAAATACTATTAATTGATTTAAGCTGAATTTCCAAAATGGAATGGGGATGGGAAGGAGAGAGAAATTATAGTTACATTGTGGTGAAGTAAACCAGGAACAGAGCAGTAGAATCATAGAACTTAAATGGAAAATGTCAATTATTATTACATCATTCATTCAATCCCTTACCGCTGCACAAATGTTTTGGTACATAAGAGCGGCGGATGTGGTGGGGAGGAGAGGAATGAAATTGTTGCAGTTTTGATTTCTTGCTCCTCCTCTCAGTTCCAGAACTTTCTTCTGTGTCCTTAGATGCCTGAAATTACAGCTGTTGATAAAACAAACATAATAGCCACTTTCACACCCTAACAATCCAGTGTGGCTAACTCATGCCATTTCATTGGAAGTTGTGTGAGTATCTGGTGTCTTTTAAAGGCCCTGCTCCTGGACTAGGTGAAGATTGTGACCAAGGGCCTGGGATGGGCCACACTGAGACTGCCACACTTAGGGCAGACAATTCTCCTCCTCTCCCCACCCCGCCCCCGCGAAAAAAAGTGGTTTATTCTATAATTTAGATTCACCAAAGCCAAACATGTCCCTTTTTAGGCATTCCAGCCTTTGGCTCCCATCTAGGCACCCCAATCTAATAGAAGCTGTGTAACAGTGATATAAAAGGTCTTTAATCATACAGTATCATAAGAGTTTTATCTTTTTAAATAATAACACAAAAGGAAATTTCTAACTCCTGTGGTTGTAGTGAAAAGCTTGACAATGTGAACCAAGTGTACGTTAAAGGCGCAACCCCCCCCACCCCCCCAGGAACCTTGAATGTGACTCTCTCCTCAAGGCTTCCCACACCTCTAAGCCCCTGTGTTAACCCTCGGCCTTAGCAACAGTGAACTTTGCAGGAGATTAGGCTGTGTGTCTGCTTCCTTGCCACACCAATTTGTCAATTTCACCTGCAAACTCCTCAAAACTCTGCCAGTCTTTATCTTGATTTGCAGGTAACCATCAGTGTAGTGTCCAGTCCCTCTCACTATATGCTCACAGAAATTAAGTTTGCTGTCTCCAAAGAGACAGACAACACATTAGCCTGTTAGTTTAGCTGAAGACTCACACTTTACTTCAATCTAACAGCACTGAGGTGGTTTACCATAAAAATAACTTTATTGTTAATAAAGAGTGCCTATTTAAGTGATATTAATCAAGAAAAAGACACAGGTTTGGTTACAAACAAAACACACTTTCTAGTGCCGAAAATTTAATTTTGGCATGGTACAATCATTGCCTAAGCAGTTTTCTCACATCAAGTTACCAGCAACTCTAGCCTTCCTTGCCCTGGGATCCAACTTTCACAGGAATCAGAGAGCCCTGTCCCCTTTTGTTTCTTAAGTGACAGATTAACTATGACTTTTTTGCTTCCCCTTATATTTCAAAGGCTATTATCTTAGGAGCCAGGAAGACACAGACTTTAAGGCCAGAAAGGAGCATCGTGGTCATCTAGTCTGACCTCCTGCAAATTGCAAGCCACAGAATCTTGCCTACTCCATTCTGGCATAGACCCATGACCTCTGGCTGACTTATTGAAGTCCTCAGATCATGATTTAAAGACTTCAAGAGAATCCACCATTTATTTTACTTTAAACCAGTAAGTGCCCCGTGCTGCAGAAGAAGGCAAAATACCCCCAGGCTTTCTACCAATCTAACCTGAGGGAAATTTCCTTCCTAACTCCAAATAGGGCGATCGCCCTGAGCACGTGGGCAAGACTTACCAGCCAGACACCTGCGGAAGAGTTTGCTGCAGTAACTCGGAACCCTACCCAGCTAGTGCCCCAACTCCAACCATGCAGGATATTTGCTGCTAGCGGTTGCACATGGGCCACACATCATTGTAGCCAGTCTTGAAGCCAGTTAGGTTTTTTTTGCTCTTAATGCTCCCCTTGGAAGGCTGTTCCAGAGCTTCACTTCTCTGATGGTTAAAAATCTTTGCCTAATTTCAAGGGTAAACTTGTTGATGGCCAGTTTATATGCATGTATTCTTATGTTCACATTGGTGCTTAACTTAAATACCAGGGAGGGAGGGGAGTTATTTATCTCTAATGTATTTATAGAGAGCAGTCATATCTCCCCTGAGCCTTTGTTTCGTTAGGCTAAACAGGCTAAGCTGCTTGAGTCTCCTCTCATAACATGGGTTTTTGATTCCTCTGCTCATCTTAGTAGCCCTTCTCTGCACCTGTTCTAGTTTGAATTTATCTTTTACTTCCACTTTCTAGGGGGTGCAGACTGTCCTGTGGGGTGCTCGCTAAGCCGTTTCCTCCTCTGTTTTCTCTGCTGCTACTTAGGTTCAATGCTTTGTTTATCTTGTATGTAAAATATACTTTCATTGTCCTCTGCCTATAATCAAGCCAGGCAGACAGGCAAATTACCATTCATTGGTCTAGGACAGACTTGATTTAAGTGTTGCCCCTGCAACACATTTTAAGAACATAGTTCTAGCACACATACACAATTCTTTATCCATAATGTGTACATACATCACACAGTGCTATTGCTGCCCCATGTGTCATTAGTTTACATTTGATACCTTTTACAAAATACCTTCTGGAAACATATTATGACTAGGTTAAGATTTTGTCACAGTTATTTTTAGTAAAAGTCACAGACAGGTCATGGGCAATAAGCAAAAGATCATGGAGGCCGGGACCTGTCCCTGACTTTACTAAAAATAACCGGGAGGCAGGGCTAGGTAAGGGGGGCGGGGACTGATAGACCAAGTCTCCCGCTATGGCAGGGGTGCACAGCCCTGGCTCCAGCAGCAGCCCCCTTGCCCCGCAGGGTGCAAAGCCCTGCTCCAGATCTGGCTGCAGCTGCAGGACAGGTGCGTAGCCCCAGCAGGGGGGGGGGGGGGAAGCACATGGCCCTGGGAACGAGGGGGGTGCATAGCCCCCGCCAAGCCTGGGACTGGGGGACACGGGCCATCCTACAGCCCTGCACTCACAAGCCTGGGACACTGCAGGGCTGGGTTGCACGGCCCAGCTGTAGCCCCTGGAGGCAGGTGGCCCTGTCTGCAGATCCTGCCAAGCCCAGGTCCCTGGGACTGGGACGAATGGTCCCTGCTGAAGCCCTGCACCCTGCTAAACTCAGGATGCTGCACGTCTAGGGCGCATGGCCCTGGCTGCAGCCCCCAGCAGATTGAAGCTGCCAGGCAGGGGCTGCAGCATCCTCCTGGTTCCAGCCCCAATTGCCGTGCAGGGGTGGACAGTCCCCCCTCCGCCTCCTGAAGCCTTAGAAGTCACGGAATGCGTGACCAAATCGTGAGTGGGCCCTGTGTCAGTCAGTGAGCAGGGAGGGGCTCGTAGGATCACACTTCTTGTTGTTGTAGCAAAAAGCTTCAACATGCGACCCCAGTGCACTTTAAAGGTAAATAAAAAAAGGGTCTGATGGATGGACTCATGCATTTTGAATATGTAGCAAGAGGGCTGAGCTCTGCCTTTCTCCAGCCGCCTCCCCGGGGGAACCCAGAGCACCAGAAGCATGAGTGGCTTTGCCCTTGTCCAGGGTCCCCAAATCCCTCTCCTGGGCAGTGGACGCTCAGCAATAGCCCCGCCTTCTCCTGCCATTGTTCCTCCCTTTGCCTCTCTGCGAGTCCCCCCCCCGCGGTGGCTCGGCCCCGCACGGGTGCCTGCTCGGGGAATAAGGGCGGGGCCGCTGCACGCTAATCAGAGGGGTGAGCGGAGCCTCCCTGGGCGGTGACGGCTGCTGCGACCAGCAGGGGCTGGCGGCAAGCAGGTCGCGCCTCCACGCTGCAGGGGGCGCTGTGGGCTCCAGGCGCAGCCGTTCGGCTGAGCTGATGTCGCTCCTTGCACTCGCCGCTTCCTCGATGCCACATCAGGAAGTAGGGTCTCGCTTTTGGCGGCTGCTGCTGCCACCGGAGCCGGGCTGAGACTTGAGGCAGCCCCCGCCCCCACCTTATCCCATTATCCAATCAGCGGCCCCACCATTCTCCTCTTAACCTGACGCTCCCGGCTTCTGTGCCGGGGGCTACTGTCTCTTTAAGGAAACGACGCCGCTCCTGATTGGTTGGCTAAGGCCGCGGCGGCTGCTTTTCAAGCAGGGGAGCGAGGGAGCGCGTGCGTGCTTGGGGGCGCGAGCGAGCCCGGGGCTGCTGCTGCTGCTGGGGGCGGCGCGCGCGCGCGGCGCTTTACCTGTGCGGCGGCTGCACCTTAAGGGAGGAGCCGCTCAGGGGACGCGGAAATGCACCAGCGCCCGCCTGCAGCAGCAGCCTGGGCAGACCCCGCCCCCCTTAAGTAGCCCAGTTTCCAACTTTTCAGCCTTGGTCCGGGCAGCACCCTGCAGCCCCTGCCAGCCCCGCTTCCCATTTAGCACCAGCAGCCCACTGCCCCGCTCCTCCCACAAGCGGCTGCAGCGCAGCGCCTTCCCTTATCATCTTTACTCCCTGCTGCACCTCTTGCACCTCGGTCACGGTCTCCTCCCCATTCCTGCTAAACCGCAATACCGGCAACTGGGCCCCTCCCCTCCAGGTTTATGGCACAGGACGCCTGCCCCAGCTCTGCACTCGCTGTAAAGGACTGTGCAGAAATGAATCCCAGGAAGGTGGCTCTCATCACGGGCATCACTGGCCAAGTAAGTGGGGTGGGGTGGGAGAAGAGTACAAATGTAATTGCTTCTTTCTTCTACCCCAGTCGTTAGGCAGGGCTAGGGGTTAGTGACACGTGGGTTACCTCTATCTACACGTGTCTCTGCTTGATCGTTAGCGAAGTGCAGTAAACTGTCTAATGCCACACTGATCAGTGTGGCATCAGCTCCCTGCTGTACATCAGTATGTATTACATTGATACCCTGCTAAAAATAAGGACTGCTATTACTTACTAAACCATATTTGGCCCAACTTCATCCTTAACTGATAGTGACTGAAGAGAGGAAAGAAATAGTTGCAACTGGTATGTAAGAATAGTGTCTCATCTCTATAGTTTTACAACTTTAAGTATAGCACATCCTGGGCTATTTACATGCAAAAATGAGGTCACTTGGCTCTTAATATACAGTTTATCTGAGGGCACTCAATTTACAAGACACAATTCTTAATCTTATGTTTAATTCTCATATAAGTGGTTCAAACTTTAAAATTTGGATCAAGTTTTTATCATATCTGGGAGAAAAGCAAGCTTTTTACAGAAGTCAATAGCCATGAACTAATAAGAATGTTGTAACTTAAACTGGATGTTAGTGTCTGCCATCCAGTACAACAATAGGAAGTGTATGGTGAAACTGATATTTATTGTCTAATCTGTGAGAAATGCAAAAGGGAAAAACATAAATAGCGACAATTGACCGAAGGTGGAATTTTCCTGCAGAACACTATCATTGAGGAAAGATTGGGATTTAGTGAGAATATACTTGAACAGTGGTATTACCTTCCAATGACGCACCTTTTATCCAAAATGCATTCCTTTGATGTAGCACAGCTAGATCTTTTATAGGCCTTAGTCAGAGGAACTCCTTAGATTCCAGAGGATGGACTATCAGAACCTGTTCTTCTGCCTAGCGGAGAGTGGAGGCCTGACCCTTACCCTCAAAAGGCCCAACTTTCAGTGACCTACCTCCATTCCCAAAACTAAGATGTAGCGAGTAGAAGGTTCTGTGAGGTGGAACCAGTAACTACTTGGGAAAGGGTCGTGGTGACCATACAACCCTGAGCGAACCAGCAGGAGGAGTTGATGGTGTGGATATTGAGGCCATCTTTGACGCTTAAACCAAATGGTGGTAAGGCCATTAGACAGAGGAATTATCTTAGCTCAAGTAGGGTGTCATACAGTCAGATCTGAGCCTTGTTCTTAGTCAAATCACAGTACTGACTTGTACCTGCTAACTTTGCATTTAATAACACAAATTGAAGAGCAGGGTCACTATCAGTCTACACCATGCACCCCTGAAAAGAGAACCTCTGAAACAGCTAGTGGGACTGCAGAGTGCTGTAGTCTGACTGATTCTAAGGTCCCAATATTCCTTATTTCCTCTCTTGCACCTCTACAGCAGTAGAGAGGCTCAAATCTTCACAACCATTGTACTTGCCAAATGCTATATACCTAACTCATTTCAGTGCTGCTCATCCTTTTTGGTCACCCTGAAGTGAACATTTGAAAGGAGGCAGTTGCTGCAGTTGGATTGCTAATTTTTTTTCTTTTAACCACATGAGCACTGGTTTGTTTCAGGGTTTCTTGTGAGTGGTGAGCATGTTTCATTTAGGAAAAAACATTATGGACTTGATTTATGCCCACTTCAAGGCCCCTTTACTTTGCTGTAGTAGATGTTTGCGAAAATGAGGGTAAGTTAATAAGAATGAAATAAAGTTTTTGATTAGACTGGTTGGAAAGAAACTCTTATAAAGACATGCAAAATGTTAGGCTTTTAAACTTTCTGATGTTGTTCCCTTTGCAAGTTTATTGAGAAAATTTAAGCGGTTAATCAAATATTGGCGCAAGAGAAAAACACTTCTCTTTGGGTGTACACTCCTTTTAACATCATCAGCTTGCTTTTATAAGTCAGGAAGCCTTTAGAGTAGCACTCCTCCTCCTCCTCCTCCTCCTCCCTTTCCCTTATCTCTGAATTCTTGAACCATTTTCATGGGCTGGTGAGGAGAACTTGTTAGGGAGAGAGAGAGTGTATGTGTGTGTACACACTTGAGAGATGAATGGAGAGAAATATTAAAGGCTGCTACAATAGGAATAAGTTTTTTGGCTTGACAGGCAAAGGATTGCTTTTCCATACAAGAATGAGGGAACATTGTTGTCTTAACTTGGTGGCCAGGTGTAGCTTTGCAGGTAAAATGTGATCATTTCCCCCTTGAAATAAACTTCCTTGCGGTTGAAACTTGATTCAGTGCTCCTTTATGGCTGCTAATTATTGGATCTAAATTGAGGTGCCTAGAGCTAGATTTCTCCCCCCCCCCCCCCCCCCCCGCCCCTCCTGAGATGTTGAATTCCTATGACTCCAGTTGAAATAATGGGAGTTGTGAGTGCTCAGCATTTTGAAATGTCCATCTCCAGTTGAACAGCAAAACTAGCAGGAGATTTTGCAAAAATTGGCTTAGGTGGCTTATCCAAACCCATACAACAGGCTAATGATCGAGTTGGCGATACAACCCTAATCCATAGTCCCTTGTTCTGTGCACTAGATATTGCTGTCTTGTAGAAGGAAGTTTGCAGAGTTGCAGCAAAAGCTATAATCCGCAGGAGTCTTTTAATACAAATAGGTGTGTCTGAGTCTTTGGTTACAGCAACCCTTATACCATAAGTGTGAGCCCTATTCCAAGAGTAGAGGTGGACAGAACAAAAATGTTGCAGAATTCCTCTTCACTGTGCCTTGGTCTCCTTTTTGGAATTGTTGCAGAATAAGTAAATTCACCTGGCATCATGATATCTTCCTGGCAGGCTCCTCTGGTGGGAGACATTCTTCCAAACTACCCTTTAGTTCCAGCCTCCTGTATATGTAGTAGTGTAAGAAACACCCATTGAGAGAGACATGGGGCTTGCAGCTTCTCTAAGAGCTCAAAAATAACAAATGCTGGTCTTGACACTTAGTCTAAATAGCATGATCATGCCCATATCCTCTCACTTTCATAAGCTTGCATCTGGCAACATTGTCGCCATAAAGGTGGGCTAACAAATATACATGTTAGGTAGCAGGGCTTGGATAATCCAATCTGGTATTGTTATTTACAGGAAACTTTCCTTTACCCTAAATGCTTTTCCTCAGTTTAAATAATTGCCCCCAAACCCAACAAACTTAATTTCCAGTAGGGGACAATCAGTGACACATGATACAGTTAACATTTCCACTTCTTTGTGAGTACATTCTTGTCATCTTGTAAACAGGATATGTAGAGGACACAAATTGGAAACCACAGTGGATTGCCAGAGATTTATAAGGTGTCAGTTAACCTTGTGAAGAGTGAAGAGAATAAAGGACTTGCCCAGGACTTGAAAGCAAGCCGTGGCCTTTTCATGTTTAACATTAGTGGGAGATGATTTGGGAGGGTGAGTGACTGCCAAAGCACACAACCCCAAAACATACCTAGATATTTCTAGTATTTCTGAAACTGCATGGAGGAGCAGCAGCAGCCTCTTCCATTTCTCCTTGCATCCAACCCCCAAAAGAGTGAAAAATCCTGCCTATTTCCTCTGGCTTGTTGCGCTGTTCCTTTGTGTTTGTGATCTTCCTCTCTGGGTGTCTCTCCGAAGCCTCTCTAGTCCTTCAAGCATTTTGCTTGTGGCATTTAGAAACTGGGTAGCTTCCCTATCCTTCTGCATAATTAGGTGGCTCAAACCAATTGATGCCAAGCAGATTTTGGCACTAAGTGCTTATCAGTCTGGCTGATTGACCTTCACAGGGAAACTTCTAACTAGCTGCAGCGACTCCTCAGAAGAGGTGTTTGGAGCAGTCACAGCATTGAAGTTATCCTGTGTGTCCCTCCTGTTGCCCAGGCCCTTCTTCCTCCCAGGATCAGTGTTCTATGGCCTCACCTACCCGACAGTGGGAATTCCACACCTCTGAGAGACTCAGTAACGCAAGAATCACGGTAATGGAGCTAGGAGCCTTTTCCACTCTTTCCCCTCCCTCGCACGCCCTGCTGCTCCCGCAACGAAACAAAAAGCTGTATCTTCAGGCACCTTTTGAGCCCAGGATAGATGAAATTTTCTTCCTCTTAGTCAAACTCAGGTTTACTTCAGAAGGTTGCCCTTTAGGCCCCTTCCCTAAAGGGCAGCGGCAGCATGAAAGCGGATCAGCAGTCCAGTTTCCAGATTGTTCTCCTTCCACGAATGCAACTTAGTGGTAAGACCAAAATTCCTTGGACTCTGCTACAGACATGAATGTCTCCCTCTGCAAAACTGTTAGGTAGGCTTCCTTTTGTGCTGTGTACGCTGTGTGCGGCAAGGTAAAATTTGAGTTTTATATGTTTCACATGAGCTTTTTTGCTCACTTGTTCTATTTCTGCAGAATAGAGTGAGGTGGCTATGAAGAGACCAGTAGGGTGCTGGCAGTAGGAGGAAGGGGAAAAGAGGATTTTTTTTTTTTTTTCAAATAAAATGGGTTAGAGCAGATAGCATTTAGAGCCCCTCTTTGTAAAGGTACTCAAACATCCCAGCTATTGTAGTTCTCCATTTTCTGGGTAGCATAGGGCTTATCTGAATTGGGAGCGTAGCAAATGTATATTACCCTGTGTCTCAGAGTCTGGCTCTTTCTCTCTTTACTCCTTAGCCAAATAAATCAAAAATTGAAGATTTGTCTTCATTAATCCAATTCACCCACTTCTTCACACAGCCTATTACTTTTCCCTGCAACTTTCTAGCTCCTCCTTATACTGGACTCCTATATACTGGTTGAGATGCTCTTATTTCTGCCTGGTCTAGGCCTTCAAACAATTAGGCAAAGATGTTGGAGGTAAAGGAGAAAATAGGGGTATCAGAGCCTGCCCCCTTCTGGCCCTATTTCTGAAAAGTCACTATAGCCTGAGGTTGCATGTGAGGTTGGGAGAGGTGGAACAGGGGACATAAGCATTGTCCTTACAAAAGCTTTTTGCTGTAGGTTAAGATCCTTTGCTAAAATTACTAGGCAGATTGCTGCAACTCTATTAAAAGCTGTTCGATTTCTTTACTCCTGCTTTCTACATGCATTGTTGAGCAGGCACATTTTCCTCCTATGCAGATTAATTATTGCGGCAATTTATATGTGTACACTAGAACTTATATTTGCTGCACCTGCTCTGTAGATGGACGACTTCCTTCTCTGGGAGTGCCCACCTGGCATCTTTTGCTGGTGCTAAAGTCTTAAATTAAAACAAAGAAAAATGAAAATGTACAGTCTGTCATAAACCAAAAAAACACAAAATCATAAATCAGAAATAGTCAACACAATAAGTTTTAAAGACAAGTCGGTTGATTTTCTGAGGTCAGGGTCTAGTTTAGTTCTAGGTTGCTTTGAGTAGTAGTCAGCCTTTTATTCTTAACTTGAATTAAGGTTGTTTTAGAATAATGGTATAACTTGTAGGTCTGGATTAGTTGCATAATTGAATTGGAACATCCATATTAAAGAGACTGACACAGTGTATGGACAACAAATATAACAGATACATGATAAGCACATTCTCTGATCCAACTGATTTGTCAGCTACAGTAATGTACTTCCTTTGGGTAAAGGATGCTGCAGGTCTTGGCTTTTTTCCTAGTGAGGTTACTAATGTAGTTGAGTGTAGATAAACTTGTTTGTCAGGGTGAAGTGTGGTGGCTGTAGTATGTTTGAACAGTGGGCTGGGGTGGTGGGGGGAAGTGGGGAGAGACCTTTGTAGTTTGTTACTGTACACAGTAGATAATGCAAAAAAATCTCTGAAATATTTTCCAAGTTTTGCACTTAGTTATGATCTGGCCTACTCATCTGTTTCCCTTGAAATGCCATGTAACAGAGTTTTCACTGGCTGCAGTGAAATCTAGTGTAGTGGAAAGAGTTCTTTCTCAGCAGCTGCTGTCCCTAAAAGTGCCCAGATACAAGCTCATGCTGTGGAGAGAGTCAATGGGGGAAAAAGTTGTGGCTCTTAACTACTTCACCTCCCTTCCCTCTGGATAATAAGTATCCAGCTTTGTTGTCTTCTGGCATTTCCTCTCTTATCTTGAAGAGATGTCATGTCTTCACACATTCCGCTGTCCTGGGTGGGTATGCACTATTCCTTCATTCTAATGAGTTGGTCCAGCCAGAATAGGGCTGGGGCATACGATTAACAGATGTTGTGCTGTCACTTTCAGTTCTCTACCTGTTTTGGCACCTCTCACGAGCGTTGGTCACTTCATTTTTGAAGCAGTGTCCACCTATAAATAAGAATAAGTTGAAGGAAATCCCGTGCATCAGTCCCTACCTTGTAATGACATAGACTCAGTTATTACTAGTGACGCTTCACCATTTTTTCATGTTCTGCTTCATGAAATGAGTGAACCTCTCTAGGGGCATGAAAATGTAAGACTGGTATGCATAGAAGGAAAGGAAGCACCAAATAATGCAAGGAATATCTGTGTGTACTCCTCTTCCAGATACTTGCTTTCTACTTGGGAGGCTCTTCTGCTGCTAGCAAATACATGGTCCCTGGACTCCCTATCACCTGTCTTTACCTCCTTGTCTCACATTCACATGCTCTTGCCAGTACGGAAACCAGAATGGCAAGATTCCTGCAACGCTAGTCTTGGGCCTCCAGATCTGAAGGTTAATCTCAGTAGTTATACTGCAGTGGTTCTGTGATGCTACCAAATTAAACTTCCATTTGACTTGCATATGATTCTGAATATCTTGGGGGTGGTGGTGGTATTTTTATTTTCCAAGGGATATCTGTCAGTGATGCAGGTGACGGAATGTGCGGTTTTCTTCCTGCTGTTATGTCCCTCAGTGCTCTCTATCAGAAGAAGTGATGCAGAATTGCCACCTTGCATTTGGTGTATTACAGGGAAGCCTAACGATTCTTTTCCTTCATGCCCCACTAATACAAAAGCTGTATTTGTAATGTTTTTGCATTTCAGGTAGGAATTTATAGTACTAGTGGGGGGGCTGGCACAGTCTTTCCCTTAGTGTCTTATACAGCACAGAGTACATTGTCCGCACTAAACAGACTCTTTTCTCCAAAGGCTGTATCAAACTTTTATTTACTTAGTTATAAGAAATGCAGCAAGCATTTGATAATACAATATTAGGCCTGGGATTTTAATTGTATGAAAGTCAGGATACTTGTATATGCAGTACAGTTGTTTTTCAGTATGTTCATACCTAACCTATGTGTGCAAAAATACAGAATGCCAGGGTGTCTGGCCTCTGTGAATGAATTAGGTCTAGCTCCCCTGTGCCTGAACAGGTGCTCCTACTTTGGCTAGTGAAGAGAACAATCTAGCACCTGGGGACTATAAAGGACCAGGAATCTGAGGTGGGGGAGGCTTGGTGAGAGTCAGCTGGGAAATGTCTGGAGGAGGTGTCTGGGGAAAGCTGCAGAAAGCTCCACAGGCTCTCCCTGGGAAGAGAGAAGAATGAACAGGAAGCAGTGGAGGGGCTAACCAGCTGTTCTTTGAGTAGGGTGACCAGATGGCAAGTATGAAAAGTCGGGATGGGGGTGGGGGGGTAATAGGAGCCTATATAAGAAAAATACCCCCAAATCAGGACTGTCCCTATAAAATTGGGACATCTGGTCACCTTATTCCTGAGCCAGAGAGAGCCAACACCAGAGAAGGGTGGACAGGAGTGACATCTAAGACCAGTGGAGAGTGATGCCTGATGGCTCTCGGAACCAGAGAACTTAAGCAAGAGGGCCAGAGAGGGCAATACTGGAGAGTCTGGTTGCAGTGAAGGACGCCAGGGCTGTATTTGGTGGATTGCAGTGTTGGGAATCATTATATGCACTGGGCTTTATTTTGCAATAAATTAAGCCCACAAGGGCTGTTTGCACATAGAAAGACTCTTTGGACTATTTCTGGGGACTTAGTATGAGGGAAAATGAGGCAGTGGTGCATATCTTGCTGGGGCCTGCAGGGGGAGGGTGCTCTAGGTGGGGATGCCATGTGTCACACCCATATGGAAAAGATACATTTTACTTCAGAGGTATTTACAAAATATTCTGTCCTATTACACTTTGCTCATATGGACATTGTCTGTACTAACAATTTTTGGATGTGTTTTGCTATTTGTGAGACCACTGGTTGGAACACTTACGTACACAGGGCTTGGGCGTCTTTACTATGCTTGTCTAGATCTGCTCTGACTAAGGATTGTCAATAACTTTTTTTTTTTAATTGCCTGGTCTCTAGAAGTTGAGTGTCATTGCTGCCTGTAGGATTCTTCAGTATGTGCGGTGAAACTGAACAGAGTATTGTTAATTTTAGACTACTGTTTGGGTAACTTCTGAGTAGCAGGAAAGGCACTGGAGCTGTGGCTATGCAGACCCATAAGGAGAATGTTGCTTTCATTTGTTTGCACTTGGTTCATAGTTCTAAGGTTATATTTCACAGCTGCAAATACTAAAATCCTTTATATAAATGTGAGCTTAATTCTCTAGATATTTATGGCTTGGGGCCCCCCACAAACTGAATAAGCAGCTGAGACCATTCTGTTTGTTGGTGCCTTGGTAAAGGCCATGAGGCTGTAACAAACTCTTGAAGCCTTGATAAGCTCCTGTTCTTTCAGTTCTCTCTGTGAGTAATTGCTCCCTGGTGGTGAGGGGTTAACTGAGCTGAGATAATCAGGGAGACTTAGTGTAAAAAGTAATTTGCTAGGTGAACTCCAGAGCTGTGAACAAAGGCAGCTAACCAAAATGTTTCGGTGAGTTGAGAGAGGTAGTGTGCATGTAGACCTGAACCTGAATAACAATTTCAAGATGGCCATAGGTGGAACAGTCATCATGACTGCCTGTTCATAAATTTGGTGGTCTTGGTATTACTGAAATCTGGTGTCAGTTCCCTGACATGTTAAAATCAATGGTTATAACTTATTTCAGAAGGATTGAGTGGGGGGGAAAAAAAGGGAGGGGAAATGGCACACAGTCTAAAATGGCATTTCCTGTTTCCAAGTCACTGACAACTGAGAAAATGATCTGATCCATAAGCATTCAAATGTTCAAAGGTAAAGCACAAAATGGGGTAATAGTTGGTGTCTGCTATAGACCACCAAATCACACTAGGAAACAGGATGACTGCCTCATTATGCACCTGTCTGCAATGTGTGTGTGTGTGGGGGGGAGCTGTGAGATCATGACAGACATCAATTTGAGTGACACATGCTGGAGGTCTTACGCTGCCAGCACATCATCAACCTTGGAATTTCTAAATCATTCTAGATGACCATTTTCTAGCTCAAAAAGTGTTACATCCAACATGGGGGAATTTTTGTATTAGACCTAGTCTTAACCAGCGAAGAGGAACTGATCACAGAATTAAAAATTAATGGTACGTTGGGTACAAATGATCATGAGTTGATTACATTGATGATGTATAAACAGAATAAAGTCCAAACCAGTGATATATGTACTTTGTGAAATCGGCCCTTTTAAAGCACTAAGCTGAAAACAATTTGGGTCAAATCAGGTAGGAGGCAGAATTTACACAAAAAAAGGGGAATGATAATTGGAAATTATTTAAGAATGCTTTACTAGATGCCCAAAAAGGAAGAAAGGCCATATTGGTTAAAAAGCTGACTGGGTTCAGAGGAGAAATAAGGCAGTGTAAACATATAGTGTGTGTGTGTATAAACAAATGGAAGAAAGGAGAGGTTGATAGTAACGAATATAAATCAGATGCTCGAAACTGTAGAAAATTGATAAGGGCAGCAAAGAGACATGGTGAGAACTCTAGCTGGCAGAGTTAAGGACAATAAGAAGTAGAAGTATACTAGGAACAAAAAGAATCCTGACAATGGCAATAGTCTGTTACTTGATGGTGGCATTATCAAGAATAATGTGGAAATGTTAGCAGTTTTCAGTAAATATTTCTGTTCTGTATTGGGAGAAAGAACAGATGTAGCCAAATCATATTATGATGCTTTTTCCAGTCCACTAGTATCTCAGGAGGTACTTTAAACAGCATTTACTAAAATTAGACTTTTAAAATCAACAGGTCTAGATAATTTGCATCCAAGAGTTTTTAAAAAGGTCTAGTTGAAGAGCAAGCTCAACTGTTGATGTTGATTTTTCAGTAACTCTTGGAGTACTGGGGATGTTCCAGAAGACTGAAAGAAAGCTATTGTTGTCTGTTTAAATAGGGTAAACAGGATGACCCAGGTAATTATAGCCCTGTCAGTCTGAAATTGATCTTGTGCAAGGTAAATGAGCAATTGATATGGGACTCGATTTAAAAAACAAACAAAAAATGAGGGTAATATAATTAATGTCAATCAATATGGGTTTATGTAAAATAGATCCTGTCTAACTTGATGTCTTTTAAAAAAAAATTACAAGTTTGCGAAAGGTAATATTGTTGATGTAATAACTTAGACTTCTGTAAGACATTTGAGTTGGTACCACATAACATTTTTATTAAACTAGAATGATATGAAATTAACACGGCACACATTAAATGGATTGAAAACTGGGTAACTGATAGGTCTCAACATGTAATTGTAAATGGGAAATTCTCATTGAGTGGATGTGTTTTTTAATGGAATCTTGGAGGGATGGATTCTTGGCCCTATGCTATTTAACATTTTTATCCATGACCTGGAAGAAAACATAAAATCATCTCTGATAAAGTTTGCAAAGGACACAATGTGGTAAATAATGAAGAGTACAGGTCACTGATACAGAGATCTGGATCACTTGGTAAACTGGGCGCAAGCAAACAATACGTGTTTTAAGATGGCTAAATGTAAACGTATACACTTAGGAGCAAGGGATGTAGGCCATACTTACAGGATGAGGGACCATATCCTGGTAAGCAACGACTGAAAAAGATTTGGGGACCATTGTGGATAATCAGCTGAACATGAGCTCCCAGTGTGACTCTGTGGCCAAAAGAGCTAATGAGATCCTTGGATGCATAAACAGGGGAATCTTGAGGAGGAGAAGCAATGTTATTTAACCTCTGTATTTAGCACTGGTGGAATACTGTGTCCAGTTCTGGTACCCACAATTGAAGAATGATTGTGATAAATTACAAAGGGTTCAGAGACGAGCCGGGAGAATGATTAAAGGATTTGAAAACATGCTTTAGATTGAGCTCCTTGAGTCAATCACTATATCTAGCTTAACAAAGAATATTAAGGGGTGACTTGATTACACTCTTAAAAATACCTGTATGGGAAACAAATATTTAATAATGGGCTCCTCAGTCTAGCAGAGAACATGATCCAATGTCTGGAAGTTGAAGCTTAACAAATTCAGACTGGAAATAAGGCATACACTTTTAACAGTGAGAATAATTAACCATTGGAATAATGTACTGGGGTTATGGTGTATTCTTTGTCACTGACAATTTTTAGTGAATTTAAATGTGATTTTTTTCCAGAAGAAATGCTCTAGGAATTGGGGAAGTTTTATTGCCTCTGTTCTATAGGAAGTCAGACTGAGTTGTCTCTTCTGGCCTTGGAATCTGACACTGTGAGCCTTTAAGAAAAGCTTCATACTTATCCCTTGGAGTCTTTATGATCACAGTATGGTTATCTGTTCATAAATGCTTTACTCTTTGTAATCACTAACATACAGGGATTGCCATTAAGCTGTAGTTTCCATGATATTTTTATTATTGCAACCACTCTTATTCCACTATACAACTCAACCACTTCCTTCAAATTTTGCAGAGCTAAAATACTTTGCGTTTAGCACAAGAATCAGAACTTAAAGGTAAACTTTGAAGAAATTCACAAGATACTGATAAGAATTTAATGGAATAACCATCTTAACATTAACTGTGTATCTAATGCACCCGTGTCTATAATACCATGTATGCAAGTTAAATTTTTGTACTCTAGCATTTGTAGTGCATCATGCTCTGAAGAGCTTTGTGTAAGCTTGAAAACTTCTCTCACCAACAGAAGTTGGTGCAATAAAAGGTATATTACCTGTCTTGTCTCTCTTCATATTCTATAGTCTAATATCCAGTAAGATTACCAGAACAAGCATAGTGTTTTAAATATATATATATATATATATATATATATATATATATATATATATATATATTTTTTTTTTTTTTAAAAAAAATTGTGAAATGCAGGTGGAATTCCAAATTTAATTTGTTTGATTCTTTTCCAAATTAGTTAGGAGGGATATTTTTAAAATCTGCCTGTTCAAATCAGAAATTAACATTTCAGTCAGTTAATAAGTTAGCAGAGACTTTTAAAAATAACACAGTCCAGATGTGCCACACAAAATCATGTATGTGTTAGTATTACTTACCTTTATCACATAACATCACATCTAGTTGGCTTTTTAATCAATTAAATTACAGTGAAATGTAACACAGGCTCTACAAATTGAAAACAACCAGTATCTATAGACATTAAAATTCCCTAAACAATAATGCTGTACTTGCATAATTGAATTAGCTATAGTTCAGAGGGGATGGTTTAAATTATTACCAATTTATAAAAGTTTTAGTTAATATTTAAATGTTTACACTGGGAAATGTGATAGGGAAGCTGTATATTTGGAATGCCTGTGTGCTCAATCATTTACATTGCTGTTGGCACTTGCTATCACGTACGCATACCACTTTCATTTAAAACTGATTATCCAGACAAAGCCTACAGATTCTGTATTTACAATAGGAATACTTCAAGGAATTTCAGAATCTGCTAGCAAAACACGCAGACCCTCATTCTTGGGATTGATTTTGTCACCTTTTGCTTAGGTTGAGTAGTACTCTACAAATAGTCTTTCTAAAATCAATCGAGCTACTCATGGAGAACCAGTAAAAATGACCGAATCTGACTGGTACTTGTATTACAGGAAATTTTTGATTCCTCTGTATTGTATAGCCTATTGGAATTATTACATTTCCCATCTCTTTCTTCACTATCAGTGTAATAGTGGTGGTTATACTAGGCAAAGTACATATGCCTGCGGTTAAATTTAGTTTTGTCGATGGTACGGCGTCATATTTTTATAGGGCTTGTTTTAGAGTTACTGATAAAATTTGCATACATAACATGGTGATTCAGGAAACATTATGTGATATAGTAATAATTCTTCTCTTCCACATTTATCTTAAAATATAACCAGTTGCTAACTGCTTTTATAAAGATGATTTTTCTGAAACGACTATATTTATTGTGGCATACTGTACTATAGTAAATACGCCCATACAATAGCAACTGGAAATGTGATGTGTGTGTTTGAACTCTGTGGCAAGCTGTTGACTTGGATGGGACTATGCTTGGGATCCACATCCTTTTCTGCTGTACCAGATAGTAAAATTAAATATTCATTATCTTCATTTGTATTGGTCTTATATTGTACACAACAAGGGATAGTAAATTACAGGTAATGTATAATGCAGTATATACATAGGTGAGTAGCTACAAAATAAACAGAGCCTGGATTACCTTCTACTCTGCCTAACAGAGGCCTATAGAGGCAGTGAACAAACAAAATCAGAATGTCTTAAATCCATAATTCTTAGAGAGCATCACCTCAATTGTATTTAAGGGCTGGTTCACACTGGGGCGGGGGATCGATCTAGGAAACGCAACTTCAGCTAGGAGAATAGCATAGCTGAAGTCGATGTTTCCTAGATCGAACTAAGTATACTTACTGCGGGTCCACACGGCGCAGGCAGGCTCCCCCGTCGACAGCGCTTCCTCCTCTCGGCGAGCAGGAGTTCCGCAGTCGATGGGGGAGCGCGTCTGGGATCGATTTATCGCGTCCAGATGAGACGCGATAAATCGATCCCAGAAGATCGATCTCTACCCGCCGAATCGGTCCGGTACTGTGGACTAGCCCTTACACTAGTAGTGCTTAATCCTCTTATTTAAAAGGACACTATCCAAGTATTTTAAACTGTTTGAATTGTCTTTAACTTAAATGTAATAGGAATTGCCTTATGATATGAACTAGATATGCCCCAATATCTAGTTTTTGGTTGTGGTTGCCAGTTGGATTGTGAAAACAAGCACCCCTTTTCACACCTTCTTGCCATACAGACTCCCATTATTGTATGTTGGCAAAGAGGAAAAACAATCCACTACTCCTTTTTTCCTCTGGGATGCTGATATGTTAAATATCAGTGAAATAATATTGACTTCTGCTTGACAAGTAGTGGAAAAGGATTAGATTTAGTCCGGCTCATAATAGTAGGAACAAAAAATTGTCCCTTTTATTCCTGACTCAAAACCCAAATGTTTCCTTTTTCACTAAGTTGTTCTTGCGTTAGAGGAATGAGAAGTTCAGTTCCACTCTCCTTGACTGTCTGTGTTGAGCTTCACCTAGCCCCACTAGAATGTGCATCACAATGCTTTGACGCTTGCGGGCACTATACCTTGGACATTGAACATTCTCATTTCTCTATTGAGTTTTCCAAGACTTGTTGGTTCTCTTTCTCCCACTTGAGTGTACTCTTTAGTTTACTGTTTCCATGCTGATGCCTGGCGTGCTCTACTTTCATGTTCTTCATGAACCATTTCTTTCATCACTGTACTTGGCTCCACATGAACTTTCAGAATTAACTTCTAGATGAACAGCTAGGTGGCCTTTGTTTTTCTCTTCTATAGAAATGTTAACGTTTTCATGAAGGGTTGTGGATACTGCTCAGGAAAATAAGGGGTCTGAATTTTGAATTTCTGACTGGGCTAATTCCATTTAAAAGTGCCATGTTGCAAGGAGTAAAATAGCCCAGTACTTTTACTATTACAGTAAGAACTTAAACCTTTTCAGTCCCTTGAAAATCTCTTGAAAGCTCACACTCTGTTTCCTCTGTTGGCTCAGGGAGGCTACGGCATTTCAGTGGGAGTTGAAGACTGTCCATATTTCTCTCATGAAATGTCCCTATAATTACTTTCGAATGTATATGGCCTGGTGTGTGTGTGTGTGTGTGTGTGTCTGAAGGGCAGGATGGAGGCCAGATTGTAGCCGCAGATGACTGGAAAAGGGAGTGGGTGGCCAAAAAAATAAGTAACGAGACTGTTCTGGTGACACAGATGCAAACCCACACTTTTAATGAAGGTTTGAAGTCTTGAGAGGTGCAATGCGCTAGCAAACTACAGTGTATCAAATTCAGTTCTGACCACAATTTTAAAGAATTGCAGTCTTGGGGTTAATTGTTTCTATCTGATTCATGCTAACAAGCAGTTTGTGTTTAAAGGAACACCAACTGCTCTAGTCTGAATTTACCTATTTTTACAAGAAGCAGTAAAGATTACTGTACTTGAGAGTTTTTCAGCTCTATTTGTGCATTTAACAGTACATAGTTTGTGTTGTTCACATTATTAAAGATAAGCCTATGTTAGTTATTGAGGATTTGTCAGACAAGCTAGAGATGAGACATGCCTGAAAATACTTGACTTTAAAGGAACACATTCAACCTGAAAACTCATCAAGTATCTTAATGCATTTATTTTTACTTTCTCTGGATCCAGGGATGGGAACAATGGCAGGGGGCAGTAGAGTGTCAAAATGTTCTAATACATACAAGTGTGCTGTAGTAGCTTGCATCCGTGTCATGACATTACTCACATGGAGGGGGAAAAGAATCCAGAATAGGCACTGTGATGGGTTTGGTCACAGAGACCCCCTTGGGACTGCCACCTGATGTGCTGAGACTACCTCTGAGCCCGTTTTCCCTGCCATCTTGAGACTTCAGAACCCTTGTTGAGCCAGACATGCTAGCCTGCTGCAAACACAGACCCAGGTCTGAACCATATCCCCCCGCAAAAGCTGCATACTTAACTGAAAACAGCTTAAGAAATGCTCCTGTCTCTCGCACCCAGACACCCAGCTCCCAATGGGATGCAAACCCCAAATAAATCCGTTTTACTCTGTATAAAGCTTATATAGGGTAAACTGTTCACCCTCTATAATGCTGATAGAGAGATGTGCACAGCTGTTTGCTCCCCCAGGAATTAATTACTAACTCTGGGTTCAATAATAAGCAAAAGTGATTTTTATCAAGTATAAAAAGTAGGATTTAAGTGGTTCCAAGTAATAGAACAAAGTAAGTTACCAAGCAAAATAAAACAAAACACGCATGTCTAAGCCTAATACAGTAGAAAACTGAATATAGGTAAATCTCAGCCTCAGAGATGTTTCAATAAGCTTCTATCACAGACTGGATGCCTTCCTAGTCTGGGCACAATTCTTTCCACCTTGTTCCAGCTCAGGTGGTAGCTAAGGGATGTCTCATGACTGCAGCCCCTTTGTTCTGTTCCACCCCCATGTATATCTTTTGCACAAGGTGGGAATCCTTTGTCCCTCTCTGGGTTCCCACTGCTCCTTCTAAATGGAAAAGATGGATTCCAGTTCAGGTGACATGATCACATGTCACCTGAAGACTTCAAGCCCTCATTCCTCCCAGCCTGACTCACAGGAAGGCCTGTAAGTAAACAGAGCCATCCACAGTCAACTGTCCTCGTTGATGGGAGCCATCAAGATTCCAAACCATAATTAATGGCCCACACTTGCATAACTATAGTAGGACCTCAGTTATATTTCATATTTCTAGTTTCAGATACAAGAGTGATACATTTATACAAATAGGATGACCCCACTCAGTAGATTATAATCTTCCTAATGATACTTTACAAGAGACCTTTTGCATGAAGCGTATTCCAGTTACATTCTATTCACACATTAGCATATTTTTATTAAATCATATAGAGTGCAATGTCACAGGCACAACTCCCAAACATATACATGTGATGGGTTGGTATCACAGAAACCACCTTGGAGCTGCCACCTGGTGTGCCAAGGCTACTCCAGCCCCTGCTTTCCTGCCTTTTCCAGCTTGGGACTCCCGAATCCTGTCTGTTTTGAGCCAGATTCCGCTGATCTGCTGCAAACACAGACCCAGGTCCGAACCACGTCCCACAACAACTGTAGGCCTGACTGGAAGCAGCTCAGGAAGTGCACTTGCCTTTGACACCCAGGTGCCCAACTCCCAATGGGGTTCAAACCCTGAATAAATCCGTTTTACCCTGTATAAAACTCATAAATAGTTCGCCTTCTATTTCAAAGATAGAAAGATATGCACAGCTGTTTGCGCCCCCCCCCCCCCCCCCGGTACTAACATGTACTCCAGGTAACTTAAGTAAAAAGTGATTTTAATAAGTACAGAAAGTAGGATTTAAGTGATTCCAAGCAGTAACAGACAGAACAAAGTGAATTACTAAGTAAAATAAAATAAAACATGCACGTCTAGGTCTAATCAAACTCAACACAGATGATAACCTCCCCAGTTCCAGTCTCTTTCCTTTACAGGCTGTAGAACTCCTAGCCTGGGTCCAGCAATTGCTCACACCCCCTATTGTCTGTGTCCTTTTGTTCAATCTCTTTCAGGTATGTCCTTGGGGGGTGGAGAGCCTCTCTCTTTAGCCAGCTGAAAAACCTGGAGGGGTCTCCCAGGGATTTAAATAGACTTTCTCTCCTGGATGGATCCTCCTCCCCATTCCCTGTGTAGCATCATGTTACCCTGGAGTTTTGGGATCACATGGGCAAGTCACATGTCCATCTGAATAACCAGCCCAGCCAGTCATGTTCCTGGCCAAGCTCAGATGTGGACTGGGGTCTGCCACTTCTTTTGTCTGTTAAGTGCTTGCACTTAACGTGCACATTCTTTTCTCCAGACATGATCCCATGCTCTTACCAAGGCTATGTATAAAACCAGCAAATATAAAACCAATATTCATAACTTCAACTACGACAATGATACATGCATACAAAAAGGAGGAATAGATTCAGTAGATCATAACTTTTACAGAGATATGTTACATGGCACATGTAGCATAAAACATATTCCAGTTACATCATATATACATTTATAAGCATCTCCCCATAAAGTTTCATTGGGGACACCGTCACAATACACACTTAAAAAACAACAACCCACATTTAAATTACACCAGCACACTGCCAAACTCAACAGAAATTATCCTCGGATGAATGCTTTCAAAGGTAATATATTCACAATCCAAATTCATTGAGATATATGTCTAAACATAAGCTTGTTTTTCAGTTTAATTACTAGCCTACTGTAATTTTTTGGTGTGATCTGTTCACCGTTGTCTCTAGTGTATGATGGTTTATGGTGACCTCCATTAGTATTAAGATTGCTATTGTTAAAAGGGGGATATTTTAAATTGGTTCAGTGTCTAATATACTATACACATTAGGAGAAAGCTATTCTGCATTCCAGTTACATGTCCTTAGTAGTTTAGCTTTGTCATTTAAAAATAATTTATTTTCTATTGCGGGATCTTCCCACCTAAGTTCCCTCCCAACCTAAGATGCGTGGCCACGCAGCAGCCCACTCAGGCGCTCAGGACTGCGGTGGGGAGAGATGGTTTTTCCCCCGGACCTGCCGTGGGCTGGGGAGTGGCACCCCTCCCCCAGTCCCAACCCAGCTCCGTCCTGGACCTGCCGCGGCCGGGGAAGAGGTGCCTCTCCTGCGCAGCCCAGGTGCTGCTGCAGGGAGAGAGAGCTGGGGGGTGGGGGGAGAGGGAGTCCTCTCTCCCTGCCGTAGCCCTGGGTCAGCCTGCACCCCCGAGCCTGCACCCCCAGCCAGAGCCCTCACCCCCCTGCACCCCAATCCTCTGCCCCAGCCCTGAGCCCCTCATCTCTGGCCCCACCCCAGAGCCTATACTCCCAGCCGGAGTCCTCACCCCCCTGCACCCCAGCCCTGAGCCCCCTCCTGTACTCTGAACCCCTCAGCTCCACGCCCACCACATGAATTTTGTGTTACACAACGTCCGTATTGGTGCATGTCACACATCACCTTCGTATTGGTGCACATAACAAAATTCATTCCGCACATGCATGGGAAAAATTAGAGGGAACACTGCTCCCAACAGTATATTCCTGATATGTGTTTGATTCATTTAAGTGTTGAATTTCTCCCCTTTTTCTGGGATAATTGCAGCCCCAAAATCAGTTTAAAGAGTGTTGCGTCTATTTTCATATATACTTGTGGCTAGTTATTCGTTGATATTTGATTGCATTGTATAGAAGAGTACACCTGCTTAATTGAAGAATTACAGGTGGCTTAATATCAAATATTCACTCAGGAAAATGTGTTCAAATCTGCTGATGTTGTTTGGTGTTTGAGCACATAGTAGCCAAGTTTAGAGGATCTAAAGCGTTTGACAGCATATCAACAGCATTTTCAAATCCTAAAGCTAGCATGGTCTTTACATATGGATCTATTACTTTCCTAAACAATACATTTTAGAATAAAATATAGTGGTATGTAATTTGTTCTCAGAATACCTGTAGCCTGTTAAGCCCCCTTTCTGCAGTAATTACCTACTCTGCTTTAAAAAAAAAAAGTCCTGTTTGAGGTATTGAGTCATATCCAAAGATTGGATTTTATTTTCCATTCATAAATTATATCAAATATAGTAGACTTTTTTATTTATATTGGGTAAAACAAAAAAGTGCTCCTTATGGTAATAATATACCAGGCCTAATATACCTGGTCCTAATTGAAAGCAGTTTTTACAGATGGGTGTTACTTTCCTGAAAGTAGAACAGAACTGCGGATATAGCCTTAATCGTAGTGCTAAAACCAGCACTTCTGTATTATTGAATGACCGTTTTACTTGTACTGTTAATAAATGGTGGTTTTTTGCAGTGTTTGCAGTAAATCTTCGAGACAACCCTTGTAAGTTTCTTAACTATCCATATAAATTCTCATAACAACCTTCAGACAGACCAGTGGTTTTCAATCTTTTTTCACTTCTGGACTCCTAAAAAATTTCTAATAGAGATGCAGACTCCTTTAGAAACCTAGGACATACTCTGTGGACCCCCAGGGGTCTGCGGACAATAGGTTGTAAACTACCAAGATGACTCTTTTCTTGTAGGGTCTTTAGACATTAACCAAAATTCCATATTTCTGTAATTATCATTGCTTTTAATGATCAAGGCAAACGGGGCTGTGGTGAGGAAAAGGTAGAAGAAGAAACTAGCTTCCTGTTATGGCCAGGACTGATATGGTCTGTTTTTAAATTTAGTCTCCTTGAAAATAGGTATTTCTCTCCTTATAACAGTTTTTCACCATGTGCATTCTGCTGCCAGGATTTCCCAGGTGGCAGCAGAAGTGGTACTATCTTAAGTAAATACTTCAAATAATCCTTCAAGCAGAGACTTTGCTACCTTTTCCTGTTCCTCACCCCCAACATCAACATGAACTTTGAACATGCCTAGCTATAGGAACTTCCCGGAATACATGTAAGTTCATGTTGATATTGTATAACTACACCTATTATCTGTTCTATTAAAGCATATAAAACCAGCATTTGATTGAAATATGCTGCCCTTTGCTTCCGCAGCATCCCAATTTAGGCACCAGCATTACGAAATCAATGAAACAATTTGGTGCATAGTGTGAGGTCTGGAGTAATTTAGTTAATGTTTCTCTAAGCTCTCTGAGGAGTGACCCACCCTCTTCTGTTATAGTGAAAACCAAAAAACTCAGTATTCACTTCTGTGGTTACTATTTCTAACCTTATTAAAGTGGTTGGAGATTGATGCATTGGATCTCTTGTGTACAATAGGATTAACTCTCCAGTATTTTGAAACGGTTGATCGCTTATTTATTTATATGTATTTAGAAATGCTTAATTCCTTCGAGAATGATACAGGACACAGAAAAACAGGAATTGGGTGAAGCTGAAGCTTCTGGTCCTAATGTTGTTGCTGTTATCTAGCCCAACTAATCCAATGTGCTTCCCTCCTTGCTACAGGAAAAGCTATATTGTAAAGACTGGCTAAAACACAGCACCCCATGCTGTGTTTTGAATGCTGTTGGCTGGCTGGGGGACTAATGTTCAAAGCCAGTTGAAAAATTATACTTTTGATCTCAGGAAAATAATATTTGACTTCCAGAAGAATGCCTGTTAAATAAATTAGAGGACAGGGCTTTTTAACACTAGATGTTTAGATTTAACTTACTTTTCAGGATAACTGTTACCACTCTGTAAAGCGATAATCTACCCTGATATCACTCTTCTGCTGATTTTAATTTCTGTGTTTTTGAGGTTGCCTAATATTGTCAAACTTCTGGTATGAAGTAGTAGATTTGTCTGCTTCACCACAATCTGAATGTTCCTTATGACCTCTAAGCCTGCCTACCCTTTACTTCTGCAATTGTGACCCCATGGATTAAATGATTAAAGTTCATCCATGTGGTTTTTTCTTTTGGCAAAATATAAAGTGGTTTGAAATGCCAGCATGTCGCGTACTGTAGCAGACAGGATTAATGATAGATAAAATTCAGTTCTGCGTAGGGGACACATGAAAGATACTTGTAGTGTCTTACGTGGGCCCTCTACACAGAAATTAATTTCACCCAGAAATAGTATAATTCTTCTGGAGAAAGATCTCATCTTAAATTGTGTAGTAAGCTGTTCTGTACAGATGTGGCAGTAATTATGGACAAGTTTGGTGTTAGTGTTGTTAGTCTTCTGAGGAATTGGGTGTATGCCATTAATTAACCATCAGTTTGATTTATTTATTTATTTAGGGATATTTCATTATCCCTTGACTGTGTTTAAAAAAAAAAAAATCAAATGATGCTAATCTATAAATATGTAACTTTTTCACTTTATTGCTTATTCACAAATTATAATTCTGTGATTGTGTAAAGACAGCACACTTTAGTAAATCCTGTTTTTCCCTTAATATCAGGGATTTCTTTCATCTTTTTATAACTCTTTCCTTCCTGAAATTTAAAAAAATTGCAATTTGCTCCTGAAACTGCTCATTATCCTAAGGCGCTATTCATTCAATGGAGGGGTTTTCCTGGTTGTGCTGCTTAATAGTAGCATTCTGCTATAGCAGTGGTTCCCAAACTGGGGTTCGGGTTCACGAAATGTTATAGGGGGTTCTCGGGGGGGGAAAAATTCCCTAATGGCTGACAGAGCTGTCCTTAGGGTCCCCAGGCAGCACGGGGCCAGCAGCCCAGAGCCCCTGGACTTCCAAGAGCTAAGCAGATCAAAGCAAGCATATTTATCACACGGAGGAGATTTAAACTTCAAGATTCCTTATAAGACATGAAAAGGGAGGTGGATATATTTTGCTGTCTTTAAAATGAAATAGGCAGCTAGTATTGTTTTTAAAATTATTATGAAGGACAAGTTTAAGCTTTGTTGTAACGTGTGTTGTTTGCCTGACTGCTCAAGACCTGAATGCTTGTGTAGAAAACTCTTTGAGTTGGGTTCTTAAATACCTTCATGCTGTTTCACATCTGATACTCCTTGATGAAACATAGGAACCTTGTCATATAACAGGCTTATTCAAAGTGATACAAGCTACGAAAATGTGATCTTGGAAGAGTGTTGCCGTTTTCATAATGTAATAAAAATACTGTAATGATTAATAGTGTGTAATAAGCCTGTTAAACAAATTTTATATTTCCAAGATCACTACTTTTATAATTTATACTCGGGTAAAGGAGAAAATCCCTGGAAATATTCATTCTTAGGAGGGGGTTCATGAGACTTGATATTTTAGTGAAAGGGGTTCACAGGTTGGTAAAGTTTGGGAACCACTGTGCTATAGTAAAGCTGTCCACCTAGAGGTAAAAGTCAAATTGTGCCATTTACAGGACAGAATTAATATAAAAAGTATACACATGTCATACAAAGGAAAATGGTAGTAAATAAAGTCTTTTTTCTTATGGAAGAAAATATTTGTAGCCAGAGGCTTTCATTGCGTAGCTTTTATTTGGTACAGTACATCAATGCTATTTCCTCTTTCAGAACAGTGTCATAATGCATCAGTTTTGGGGTCTCTCTGCTCACAATAATATGCATATTGTGAAAATTCTCCATTTCCCCATAGGCTTAAAAATAAAAAGTGAATTAGCCTGTGTAATATCACTTCCAGGTGTGTGCGCACTCTGAAAATAGACGACTTTAGATGAATAAACTTTCTAAAATAGCAATTGCCCACATTACTTTGGCTTACAGCAATATATTATGAAGCACTTTTTTCCTCAGTGCATTTGAACACCCACAGCTTGTACTCTGAGAAGGAAATGAATCAGACTTAAACCTTGATTAACAATATGGTTACCAGTTTATTATTACTGGTGGTAAGTGCTATGTATACAAGGTAACGCAGCCATAAAAGGCTTTGTGTGCTCACTATATTTAATTATCAGATCTTACACCATCTCTTTCTTAGTCCTTTTCTTTTGCCAAGTGTTCTATATTCTCGTGTTTAGTTACAGTATAGCAGTTCAGCTCTGTGCCATCCACTTCCTCTGGATACCTGGCGAGAATCCCAGCCACTGATTTTTGTCAGGAAAAATCTTGTCAGTAGAGTCATTGTCATCAGCTGCTGCTTGTTACCAGCTTTGAGGCTAGGCTGATGGCTAACTTTAGAGCTGACATCAGTTTTTTAATTTCTCAATTTGAGTGGGAAGGGAAAAAACTCTTCAGTGAGCAGTTGTCCAGACGCCCATATGGAATTATGAGGTATGCGTCTTTCTAAACACTGTCTCACTGTGTCACAGCTGGACTGCTCCACTGTGATGCAGCTAGATAATAAAACAGTACTTCAGGGTACATACACCTATCTATCTTACGCTGGGAGTTGGAAGAGTTGCCAGTTTATTCCCAAAGTCAAGCTTTTCTCATGCTTGAAAAAAGCCACTGAGTTGGCCAACATAATATTTTTTTTACTATTTAAAGATTTAGTCTTGTCTAGATGTGCAGAGATTTACATACTTAATACCTTTTTTATTGAGGAATTATGGAATTATTGCATTAAAGAATAATTTTAGGAGGTGCTGGAACTGACCAGAAAGTAATACTTTTTCTTTTGATCTCCTTAAGGTAATTTTTAGAAATTACTCTGTGTTTTCAGTGTAGTAATTTTTGCATTGGCCATTTGAGTAAGTTAATATTTTATATTGTAAAAATACCTTCAGTTTATTGCTGTGCTTTAGTGTCAACCTTCTCCCCTCCCCCCTCATTCTGCAAGCCTTCCTCACATCCATGTTACTCATGGTTGCACAATTGAGTTCTTCTGTTTCTTTTAAAAAGTGGATGGATTTGATGCGTGGAGAATGGACTAGACAGGACCCAGGCATATTTGTTTAAACTTCCTTCCCCCTGACTGGATTCCTGCCAATGCACCTCAGTCTATACCTGCAATAATCCTAAATTGCTGCTCTTCTATGCTGGGTCTCTGAGTAGAGCCTTCCATTTGTGCTGAATGGGCCAGATTGCATGGTGGTTTCTGATATGAACCAAAATCCCAGGCCCACAGTGACAGAAAACATATAATATGAAGGAGTCTTTCCTACCTTATTCAAAATGTCAGTTCACTTTAATAGGAATAGAAAGAAGCCTATATTTTTTTTTAATATATTGCATCCTGGGATATAGTTGAGGGTAATTAAGAGACAGGATTTGTCCAGAGATGGGTCAAGCTTGGGCACAAGGGCTTATGATCTGTAGCGAGCACTCCTCTCCAGATCTTGGAATGCAACCCTACATTCCTGAGTCTCACCATTCCTGTGGCTCTTTGGCAATGTACATTGGTAAATTCTGGCTCTTTCTCAGGCTCAGGTTGGCCACCCCTGTGCTAGAGGATGGCAACCTACTATTATCATCCGTTAGTCCATTATCTGAAGTGGCAGAAGTCTGGGACATAATTAAGGTTACCCAGGCAACCTTAATTCTTGCATTTCCTACTTCTGAGTGCTTGACTTTGCAAGCTTAATGATATTCTTTTAATGTAGTTTGTGTGTAATTTCTTAGGTTTTCCCCCTCATTTTGCTTTTTCAAAAACCTAAGAAATTACACACAAACTACATTAAAAGAATATCATTAAGCTTGCAAAGTCAAGCACTCAACCTTAATTCTTGCAGTTCCTAACTTTTAACCTCAATTAGGTCCTGATGCATTATGATGATCTTCAATCACATGATCCCATACTGTCTTCCTCAACATGCTACCTCATTAGTGTCCATAATAGAAAGTGCTCATTGAATTTTTCTCATTGTTCAGTCTTTGGCCCCATGTTGTGTGTTACTCATCCTGATCTGAAGACAGAATTATTGATTTCCTTATGGGCTTTTGCGTGTCATGTTGCTCATCCTTATAGTATCAGGGTACTTCACAAATATTAATGAATTTATTATGTCAGCTTCCCATGAGAAGTGTGTTATCTCCACTTCCTAAATGGGGAGTTGAGACAGACATTAAGGTCAAAAGTTACCACTAATTTTGGATGCCCAATGTGGGAAACCTGGGACCTGACTAATTTAGATGTACATAGCATTAGATAGCACTTCATATGTTCAAAGCACAGCTCCAGTTGCAGCTGTGAATGCTCAGTACTTCTACAGATCAGACTCCTTTACTAGAGTCTATCAGGTTAATCTAGCACTCTGGGATTTGTTGATTGCCTGACAATAGCTTGTGGAAAGTTTTATGGCTAATCTGTTTTAAAAATAAAATAAATGAGTTAAGGACATTGTTTCAGTTTTATAAACTACAATTGAAAAATGAAATAAAGATGTTTGTCAGTCACATAATTAAAGTAAATTGACCCCGATATGTGTTCCAAAATCACTGCTTCCTACAATGTACAGTGCTTAAATCATAGCATATTAAGTCAAATACAATGCTGCTACTTCAGTATCATGAGAGCTTTGGTTGGAAGAATTTGATTTTTATTAGTAAACGTTGGTAAAAGTCAGCTTCACCATATACACACGCAAATGATGAGAAAATATTTCCATCAATGAAAATTGGTGTTTACAGATAGGCAAAGAAAGAAAAATGTTGCTTGAGAACTTAGTTTGATTTAAGGATATTTACTTTGTATATTTTTGACGTGATGTTGACATCAGTGTTATAATGGTTATAAAGGTTTATCATTTTGAATCTCAAGGTGTACTATCATTAATTATTGTGACTATCCCCATATTGTGAAAAACTGAAAAATGAAATACTTTTTTTTACAGATTCATAAAAATCTGTTTATTTCAACAGATATCTAATCAAATTATGTCCAGCCTCTACATAATCATCTTATGTATTTTTTTAAATGATAGAATCCTTTCACTATTATGTTAAGTGTGTGTCTATAGATTGTATTGTTCATGGCTTTAAAATGTTAGCTAGAGGTATTAAACCTAACTCATGTAAACCATATAAAATGTGTTTAAAAATCATCCAGTGGATGACCAATTGAAATGCTGTATATGTAATTGCACTGAAGCTTTTTCATCTAGAGACAATGCTCTGCAAATGCCAGAAACTTTTTTGATTATTCTGACCTCCATTTTAAAGTCATTAAATGAGCAAAGGGAAACTGTTTTTATAAAACCGTATTTCAGCTTCAGATAACACTAAAGCAATGAATGACTGTATAAATTAAGTAGACAAACTGCAGACAGCTTCTAAAACACGTGAATTAAAGGTTATTCCTTATATTGGACTAATGGAAGATAATGGTAAAAAGCAGGGCTGTGGAGCTGTGCTCCAGGCAAAAATCTGCAGCTCCACTGCTCCGCGGGCTCTGCTCCAAAGCCCTGGTAAAAAGGCAAACTCTTGAGAGTATGACTCGAACAGCCCTGAAATGCTGTGGTAATATGAACAAGTACTTGGCATCAGTATTACCAAAATTTGTTCAAATGCCTTGTTTGGCCCAGTAGCAGGAATTTGAAGGCTTGTCAAGCCATTCAATTGACCGGTTAAATTATGTCTGTTGACTGTCCGTTATTTGACCAGTCAGATATTCTAGGAAGGCCTACCTTTTTGATTGCACCTTGGTATCGTGTGTTAGCAAGCTTACTTAAATGTCGTCTTCACTCACTTTACTACATGCTAATACAACGTGTTGGGAGGGGCGGGGGCAAAGGTGAACTCATTAAAAATTGAGCATTTTGATTGGCTGGAATCTTCTAGAATAAACACTGTATGTATATCTCTTTGTATGCCAGGCCATGGGTGTACATAGCAGTTTACAAAGCACATTAAACAAGTTAGATTTCCAGACCTTCGGGGCCGGGCCAACGCACTAAGCTGACTAGACAAACATCCAAAAAGTGAGTGGAGGAGGAGTGTTCCGTCATTGAGCTTCCTCTCCTAAACCAAATAGAAAAGGTGCTCAGCCATTTAGCTTCTCCCTTTAACAAATAAAAGGTATCACGGCTATTAACTCTCCCACCACCTATCCCACCCTCACCAAATCAAACAGCCAACATTAAATGCCCATATAAATAATCCCCTTCAGTTTGCCCCCTCAACAAAAGTCCCTTAATAATCCAGCCCTCTACCTCCCTGGCCAATCCCTGCTGATAATATGACAGGATCTATGCTAATGAGGGAGGGTTGACATTACATTTCCCTCCCGCTGCTGCTGCTTAAAGTAACTTGTTTTTTGTAATTGGACATAAGTATGTATCTAAGGCTAAGCCTACTGGAGACCCCAAAGTCTTACTCCATTTTTTGTTACTGTTCTAATAAATTAGTGCTTTTAAAAAGTTGACCATATTTGACTGATCAGTTGACCAATTATTTTGGGCTTGGTCAAATGCCCAACCCTAATTTGAATTCTAAGACATTACACTCTCCTTCCCACCTAATAGTGAACAACTTTTGACTCAAATAATAAAAACAAGTACCCCCCACCTGCAAATACTGTGCCAAATTCTGCATAGATGGCTCCTGATTAGACACTGATTTGTGTGTAAGGGGAGACTGGAATTTGGGCCACTGTGTGAGATAATTGCAAATAAGCAGAAATGTGAAACATATACGGTGAAATCACTAGGGTGGCATTGTGCTATGTTAAAGTTCCCATTGATTTAAGTGAGAGCATTTGTTGGGATTATTGTTGGAATTAGGAAGACAGGATTGAGCCTTCACTTTTGATGTAAAACAAATTGTGGGTTTGGATATTTGCTTATTTTTGAAATTGCTAAGTTTTTTCAGTTTGTAATGTTAAATCACGGTATGTTAAATATGAGTACTGTTTAGTTAGCTGTAAGAAGAGACCTAAAACTGAATTTTAACAAATTAAAATTAAAGTTTAAGAAGAATTCTAGTGTAATACAGAAGAGTTGGAGGCCTTTTTATATTACAGGTTTCTCTTTTGATCACAATGCGAAGATTGACATTTTAAGTAAAGCCAAGATTCTGTTTGTTCATCATTACACACCATCTTAATAGACAGAAACAATGATTCAAACAGTTGCATCAGTAGTAAGATTTTTTTCAGGTAGCTTTATTTAGAAGTATTCTTAAAGCAAATCTTTTATATATTGTAAGCCCCATTCCCTTTCACCCCCACACACACTCTTTGCTCGATACAGAGCTATATGTTCATGTAGACATTGGTAACAGTATTTTTTTTTAATACATTTTTGTGCTTTTCCTTTCCAGAGTAAGGAACTGATGTAAGTGCAGTTGAGGCTTTAGAAACTGTCTGTCAGGGATTGGGCAGTTGGGGGCTTGAAGTATTGAAGAGATTACTTGTTTAAGGATATATGAAAAGTCTCTGTTCTGGTGCATTTAGTGTTACTGTTTTATTAAAAATGTCTAATCTGTCAAACAGCAAAACCGTTTCATGTTAGTACAGTAACTTACACCAGACTGTTAGTGCACTAAACACTAGAAAGACTGAATACTAGGATTACTGGCTAAAGAACTGTATTTAATATTACTGAATATTGAAAGGGATGTGTAGGAACAATTAAACAGTGCTGCTTTAAAAAAAAAATTACTGTCCTGCCCTGGTGGACTTGTCTGCCAGCTGTTATTTAAACTTGTGTGCCCCTGCCTTATGAGGTTGAGCAGTTGAGAGTACTGTACTAGCCGGAAACCAGGGCATTTATGATTGAGTTCCTGTTATTGGCTTACTCTAAAGGAAAATGCCAAGTTGTACTAGACATATTACAGTAGGCCCTCTGTGTGAATGCTGTTTTGGTATTTTAAACTGTGATTTTTGTTTTCTATTTCAAGACTGACTTACTTTGGCCCCCCCCCCCCCCCCCCCCCAAACTCTTAGGTTTGTTCTGTAGGTAATTAGGAAAATGGCTGAGCTTAACAAAATGCATGCAACTTTTAGCAGTATCTTAGTAACATAACTAGAGCAACACATTTGTGAATGTTGTGGTCACCAACTCATTTCTTTATAAACTTGGGTCTTTTTTCTATGACAACTGGTTTTGGTCTTGATGTACAATATGCCAGTATTTCACAATAACCTTTTAAAAAGGTAATCTATAATCCAAAGCATATTCAAAGTGCTCAGTTCGGCTGCTAAAGCTTGTGAAAAGAAATGAAATACCACAGATAGCTTTATAGGCACTTTTAAAATTTATTCATTAAAGGGGTAAAACATATTTCTAAGATTAAGCTGGAAGTATTTTACTTGAAAACTTTCCTGTGTTTGAATAGCTGCTGTAGGTTGCCGCTGATGCTGTGTTGGGTGCTGTTTTGCTCATTGTGGAAGAGGGGAGATTTGCTATATTTTTCTTTCAATTTATTTTTTCTGAATACTGCATTTAAAGTTCATAGAACCGGAACTGCTCCTAAGTGAGCTAAATATATTTCAGTATGCTTTCCTAAAAAGCTGCTCCATATGAGAACAATTTATAGCTGTGGAAGGATGGAGTTGCTACTATCATACAAAAGTGGCTCTGTACATGTAGGCACACTTCATAATATAAATGAATATGCTGTGCATTTCCTTTAATTTTATCTATCTTTCTGTCTCCATATTTTTATGGGGCACTCATACAATATAGGAGCACCTCTCAATTACTAAAATAAATCTCTTCCTCGCTTCTTTTTTTAGGAGAAATACCTTGGTTATTTCATAAGGGAGTGTGTGTGTTTGCAATACATTATGTACAGATTAAAAATGGACCACTCTGTCTTTAACTAACTTAAAAAAGCGATCCCAAATCATTAGCAGGCCCATGTGTAGACTTGAAAATTACAACTAAATATATATATATATATATATATATATATATATATATATATATATATATATATATATATATATATATATATATATATATATATAATTTTAAGAATCGTTGACTCAGTTTAATAACTTGATTTCATTCTTGGAGCACTAGATCACATTACTTACTGATTACTCTTTGCTTGTATTACAGTAGCGCCTAGGATTGGTGCTTCATTGTGCCATATAGTAGGGTACAGACCCCTTCCTTTAAGAGTTTACAATCCAAGGCTCTGGTCCTGAAATCAAATTTATGTAGATGGGCCATTGAACTCAGGCAGAGCCCTGTTTTCTTCTGATTGCCAAACAGAGACATCTTATCTTAACTAAGGCAACGCAACTGAGTGAAGCAATTGAGAAATTGAGAGGATAAGAGTTACACCTGGTTACATAGACTAGCTTGGTGTTGCAAACTCATATTTGGCCCTGCTGCTGAAATCAGTTGATTACATGAGCACCTCAGATTTTATTTTTATTTTTAAAAAAGTTTGTTAGCCATCATGAAAGAAAACTAGCTTGAAAACGTGAAGCATGTGTACCCTAAAGGTCCAGTTAGAATCCAAGTGTATTTTTATAACAATTTAAAGCTCAAATTCAAGATTTTAAAAAAATGTTTGGGGTTGGCAATACTGCTAGCTATGGACCCATGTGATGGCCCCCATCTTGGCTGATACTGTGGGGACTAAACTGGGAACCTCTAGATTTAGAAGCATGAGTGACTCTTAGCCCTTGTCCACAGTCTCTTCCCTCAGCTTGAGCTATCAATACTTCTATCCTTTGTGGATTGGGCACAGGGGGGAGATATGTTACACAAAGTTAGCATCTTTCAGATCCAAATAAATGTAGAAAATGTCCACTGTGGCAAACTACTTGCCTGATTTGATAGTGTTGGAAATACACGCCTGCCAGCCTGAGCCACAGTGTCCATCCACACTGCTATTTTTAGTGGGCTAGCTCGTGCCCCACTAGCAAGTCTGTCTTCCTGGGCTCCTAGCTCTAGTTAGGGCATACCCCCAGACAACAGCCTCATTCATTTCACAACCCTGATTTATACCTGAGCTTGGTCCATGAAGGTGCTAGAGCTTCTCAACAAAACGGCTGTAAAGGAAAAATTTTTTAACATGGTAAAAAAACAAACAAACATTTTCTCTTGACTTAATTCTCGGAAACAGCTGAACCACTTTTACTAAAATCCCCTTCTCCTTACCTCCCCCATCCCCCCCCAAATCTGTCCCAAAGTCAAACGTAGTGTAGAAAATCTCAGTTTTAATTAGGGTGACCAGATGTCCTGATTTTATAGGGACAGTCCCGATATTTGGGGCTTGTTCTTTTATATAGGCTCCTATTACCCCCCCCCCCACCTCCTGTCCCGATTTTTCACACTTGCTAGTTTTAATGGTTAAATTTTGTCAAAGTTCTAAGCAACTGAAAACAGGGTCTTTATAATGGAAGATGGGTGGAAACCTTAACTACTGGTGGCACTACCTGTCCCACCTATATTGAAAGAATCCAAATTTATATTTGGAAGCTAATTAAAGAGATTCAAGTTCCTATACATTGCTGTGGGAGGCAATGAAATGAGTCTTGAGGGATACACAATTTTGTATCTAGTACATATGAAAAAGAAAAGATGATTGCAACAAAATGACTTAGAGAAAACATTTTTTTGGTGGTTCGGGTTCTGTAGTTTTATGCTCTTTTAGGACTTCTGAAAGCATGCTCCACACCTCGTTCCTGTCAGATTTTTGGAAGGCATTTCAGAATCCTAAACCTTGGGTTGAGTGCTGTAGCTATCTTTTTAGAAAGCTCACGTTGGTATCTTCTTTGCATTTTGTGAAATCTTCAGTGAAAGTGTTCTTAAAATGAACATGTGCTGGGTCATCATCAGAGACTGCTATAACGTGAAATATATGGCAGAATGTGGGCCATACAGTTCTCCCTCCAAGGAGTTCAGTCACTGGTCACTGTCATCGATTGGTCTATCAACTCTCACAGAGAGAGAGCCGATCACAACATGTCAGACGTGTTGTTCTAGCCAGTCCTCCAACTACCCGCTGGCCAGGCTGTCAGTAGCACCGGACACCCAATTGACATAGCGCACAGCAGCCTAGAACTCCTGAGCGATCCGCCAACCGCAGCCTCCCAAGCAGCTGGGATTATAGGCGCGTGCCACCACACCGGGCAGTTCAGTCACAAATGTAATTAATGCATTCTTTTTTTAAATGAGCATCATCAGCATGGAAGTATGTCCTCTGGAATGGTGGCCAAAGTATGAAGGGGCATATGAATGTTTAGCATATCTGGCACGTAAATACCTTGCTATGCTGGTTACAAAAGTGCCATGCAAATGCCTGTTCTCACTTTCAAGTGACATTGTAAATAAGAAGAGGGCAGCATTATCTCCTGTAAATGTAACCAAACTTGTTTGTCTTAGCAATTGGCTGAACAAGAAGTAGGACTGAGTGGGCTTGTAGGCTTTGAAGTTTTACATTGTTTTGTTTTTGAGTGCAGTTATGTAAAAAAAAATAAAAATATAAAAATCTACATTTGTAAGTTTCACTTTCATGACAGATTGCACTACAGTACTTGTATGAGGTGAATACTATTTCTTTTTTGTCATTTTTAGAGTGCAAATATTTGTAATAAAAATATACGCTTTGATTTCAATTACAACACAATATATATATGAATGTAGAAAAACATCTAAAATATTTCATTTGGTATTCTATTGTTTAGCAGTGCAATTAAAACTGCATTTAATAGAGATTAATTTTTTTGAGTTAATTGTGTGAGTTTACTGCAGTTAATCAACAGCCCTAAGTAGAAGCGTTGATTATGTGGACAAAGCATTTTGAAAAAGAAACTTCGAAAGCTCATAAGACTCATTTATGTTCATTACATGGAAAAAACTCTGCCAAACTTAACACATGCTTCTGCTTTAGTAGTCTTATTTCAGTTTTTCATATGGAGGAGAAGGTTGCATTAGGGTTTTTTAAAGTTGTATGCTTTTTTATTATAATGAGATGTGAAATTATGAATGGATTGACTAATATCCAGGATACAACATTGTTCAGTTTCCAGCACCTTTTCTTCATTTCTCCTTCATCCCAAAGGTTCATTTTCAGTATAGAAACCCTTAATGTTGAACGGAGAATAAAATAAACTTGATATTTTTCAGTTTCAGAAATGCTTAGTTATGCAGCAAGATTAATCTAGGAAGAAATTCTCTAAAATCTTCATGAAGCACCTTTACTCTAGTCTTCTGCTCTGACTTGTGCATCCTTGAAGGGAGAACAGAGCTCATTTGGGCTTCCTACAGACTGAGTCAGATAAATGCGATCCTGGAGGAACAGAACAAGGATACTTTTTTCCTTTTTATGCAAAAATCATTCATTCCACAGGTTAGACTTTCGTCACAACAGAAAGAATGTGTTGTCTTGCTCCAGACACTAGCACACACAATCTTGGACTACAGATGCTTTTCTGTAATAGTTTGGAAGTATGGTACAGTTCTTCTGTAACAAGCTCAAAAGATTTAGGAGGACTCATGTCTCAGTGATTTCCCCATTTTCCCCTTGAAGACAATCTAGTAAAGCTGTCTCCATTATACTCAATGAAAGACCCTCTTTGTGATTGGACCTGCTGGTGCTCTGTTGACAGGCTGGAATCTGAAAATGCATCTTGGATGGAAGTATCAAGAAAGGTGTCTGTGCTAAGTGTATGTAAGCAATTATTTTATTTGTGTGCTAACAGGACAATTAACCCCTCCAGGAATCTATAACAAAACATACTAGTCCAGTTATTTCTATTTCTTTTTAAAAGGCCTGAGTGTCAGTTAACTTTACGGCCAGGTGTCCACTTAACTGTCTATTCTCATTGCTAGCTTGTTTCTCTCTCTCTCTCACCACTCGATCATCCTCTCCTCTCCAGATTTATCAGGGACATTTGTAATTCCATCACCACCTACCAGTCGCTCAGTGGAGTCCATATTTGGTCCTCCCACCTCTGATTATGCCCCTGTTTTCAGCCTCTGTCCAACACTAGCCTTATGATCATCCAAGTTATTTTCCCTATAGCAATCACTTTAACTAGAACAGTAAGTGTGATTTAGAGGCCCTGTCTATTAAAGAGCTATACTCACTTTTTTTTTTTTTCTGGACAAAGGAGCTGAAATTAGTCTTAAGAGGAACTTTTGGGGGCCCTAAGGCTACCCTGAACCTAATAGTTGTTTAAAGTCCTTTTATATACTTTTTGCATGTCCCTTATCTAAACTTCAGTCTTTTTACACCCTGTCAATTTATATCTGGTTACTACATATTAGGATGTATTGGGGGCTGATGAGGGGGTAAATTGAAAAAATCTCCTTACATGTCCTGTTTTTCTCGTAATCTCTCTATCTCCTGATAAGTAATGCGTACTCTCTATTGAGGATATTCTTTATTTTCTGGAGTAAAATACAATGGAAGAAAGGAACATAATTTAAAAAAACATGTTCATAAGCAAACCTATTCTGCAAGTGTGTAATCAGTCTGCTCATGTAATTTATTCCAGGATCCTGACTACTAACTTGTGCCAAGTTGTTATTGCAGTTGCAAATGGGTTAAAGGAATGTGGCTGGCTGTAGTGTTCTTTAACAGAGGATCCCAGAGTCATAGTGGAAGTGGAGGAAAGGGGGAGAAAAGTTCAGAGTTGCCTCTGGGACACATAAGGAAGAGTAGGACACCAGTTGAAGTATTAAGGGGTGAAGACGCTATATATGTGACTATTTTAAAGGCAATTGTGATGGAAGAGCATTTTTAACAATGAAACAAAATCTTCCTGTAAAGCCTATCTTTACTGTTTAGGAAAATATCTTCAAATATGTTTTTTTTTTTTAACCTTTTAAATAATGGATTATAACTTGGACTGTAATTTGAACCTATAAAAAGGAAAGTATTAATTAATCCACTGTATTTCAGGGCTGTGTGCAGCAGCAGGCCACCTTTAATTAAACAAACCCTTATTCTTCTGTTTCCAGTTGATGTCTCTGCCAACAAATAATTATACTTCACAGTATTTTTATGACTATATTTAACGGAAGCCAGATAAAGAGACACTGTGTGACCTTTATGCAAACATGAATGAACATTTCAAAGTAATGATCATCAGTATTTTTTAAAGCCAAATTCTGCACATTTTAAAAGGATACTTTGAAAGACTTGAAGATAACAAGTGATAACCTATCAATTAGGATATAGACTTGGTAAAGAAGAGGAGAGATGAGGGAATGATTTGACCTGTGCATTTTATATTTGAACAGTTTTTTAAGCTTTACCTCTGTAACTAATAATGTCTTTTGCATTATTAGAAACAAAACACTTTTTTTATATGGCAAGTCCACCCATTTTTCATAATCTTTGGCCAATATTATTTTAAAACTAATTAATCTTTCTGTCCAAATATTTCTCTTACCATAAAAACCCCTAGAAGAATTTACCTTTTATAATACAAATTCCATTGAGATGCTTGCAGATTAGGATATTGTAGACACAGGAAAATTAACCTGTTGGGAGAGCTATTAAACATAGTTTTTCAGTATTTTGCAGTGTAAGAAATATTGTTGTATCCATTTAAAAAAAAATAGTGACTAGGGAGCAGCCAGTAAATAAATTGGTTGCTTAGTAGAGATGAGTGACCGTGGGTTTTTTGCTGTTATGAGTCATATATCCATGGATTCGATCAAGTTCTGCCAGGATTTTAGGCATTCATGAGCCATTTCTGACAATAGATGTTCTCCAGTGGCTATTGTTCTCTCCAAAGGGGTGATCTTGGAATTTTCGCCTCTGTGCCTACAGCCGCTTACGATACAGTCAATCACTGTGGGCTCCTTGCCGGGGTACTAATGGTAACAAAGAACCCCCATTTCACAAAGCTAATACAGACTGTGCTGGAGAACAGAAGATTCTTTGAACTGTTGTGGCAAATGTAGCCGATGGCAACTACAGAAGAATGCCTCCCCCAAGGTAGTGTCTGAGCACCATTATTCAACATCTACACCAGGGTAGGCAACCTATGGCACGCATGCTGATTTTAGTGGCACTCTGCTGCCAGCCTGGGGTTCCGTCCACCGGCCCCCCGCCAGCCAGGGTCCTGGCTGTTGGCCCTGCTCAGCCTGCTGCTGGCCTGGATGGATGGAACTCTAGGCCGGCAGCGGGCTGAGCAGGCCCGGCGGCCGGGGGCCCGGCTGGCAGGGGCCGGTGGACGGAACCCCAGACGGGCAGCGGGCTAAGCCATTCAGCTCGCTGCCCGTCTGGGGTTCCGGCTTCTGGCCCCGCTCAGCTCACTGCCCATCTGGGGTTCCGGCTGCCGGCCCCTTTCCAGCTGGGGTCCTAGCCATCAGCCCCGCTGCCGGCCTGGGGACACTGGAAAACTCAGCAAGGAAAAGCAAGGGCAAAGATCACACTAAACTAAAGATCTGCATTTTAATTTAATTTTAAATGAAGCTGCTTAAATGTTTTAAAACCTTATTTACTTTACATACAACAATAGTTTAGTTATATAATAGAGACTCAGAGAGAGAGAACTTGTAAATGTTAAAATGTATTACTGGCACATGAAACATTAAATTACAGTGAATAAATGAAGACTTGGCACACCACTTCTGAAAGGTTGCTGACCCCTGATCTACATAAATTACCAGCCAAGCTACCCTGGGACAAGGTGCTTTATCTACATAGAGGCTCTGTGCGTCATTAGGAGTTGGGCATGTAGAAAGTACTCTGGTGAATGTACTTAACACCCTAAGCAAGTAGTATGTAGCCAGCCAACTGCATACAAATCCAGCAAACACACAAGTCCGTGCATTCCATCTCAAAAAACCAAGACATCAAATGTGAACTCTGAACCAGTTGCTTGTGATAAAACTCATTCCCTAAATCCCATATATTTCTATGTTACTCTCGACCACAAGCACTCCTTTAGAGCCCACATTGAGAAAATTGATGTAAATCTTAGCATATAAAACAACATTCTCAGCAAGCTAGTTGCATCAGAGTGGGGTGCAGATTTATCCATTCTGCAATCAACAGCACTGGAAGTTCCTAGTAGAGTTGAGTACACGAGGCAATAAACCGATCCAAGACACATGCTATATGATAGAACACCGTCACTGGATTGACTGAAGTAATGACAACGTTTTCTTGCCACCATTAAACTCCTAACATGACCACCCAAATGCATAAGAGTTCGGTTATGGCATGCTAATAGAGAATGACCCTGTAGTGTAGCCTGTGGATTTCTCTGGTTTCTACCAGTTGAGCACCTACCAAGGTATCACGCTTATCTGGTGTTGCCTAAACTCCACACTGGAGTTGCCTGGTCTACAGCTGTGATGATCCAGTGAGGCTACATCACTGGCCCCAATACTTGTCTATGATAGCCTCAAAATATGAAGCATTTCCTGTGATGCCAGCTGCTAGAGTGAAAGTGCTCTTCCAGTGACCTGGCAGAGTGCAGTGACTGACAATTGCATGTGCACTAATGTGGCGGGAAGCAGTATGAGGACACAACAAGAAGACCTTATTAAAATAGGGAAAAAGGTATCATACCATGAATTTGTAGACTTTGTCTAATTTGAGGTTTATTTATCAAACCGCCTAGAAACTTTTTTTTTTTATTTTCCAAACATAAAAATGTAGTCCTAGCCCTATAGTATGTTGTATATTAACATTTAAATATATTCAGTGATCTTTACAGTGGTCTTCTGGGCCCAGAAACTCTTAAATTATAGTGCTCTGAACACTGAAAGGAAATGAAAACTTGTGCCTAGATTTCTCTTTTTCTCCTGGGTTTCCGCAGGGAAGAATGTAGTAGGAAATTTTATTTGAAATTTGGTATGTGTGTGTATTACTCTACTAGCACACTAGAGTTCTTTAAAATGTAATAAAGTTGAAACTTAATTCTACACTGATTTTTTTCTTTCTTTCATGGAATGCCTATCAATTCATTAGAGAAACAAGGTGGGTGAGGTAACATTTTTTTATTGGACCAACTTCTGTTGGTGGAAGGGACGAGGTTTCAGGTGTCACGGAGCTCTTTCTCTGGTCTGGAGAAAGTAACCAGTGTAACAACTAAATGTAAGGTGGGAGACATCATTAAACCTAAGCAGTGCTCACATGTTGTAGGAGACCACTTAAAATGAAGCGAACACTTAAAGCCACTGCAGTCACAAGACAAAGGAGAGTTAATAGGCAGCAGAGTGTTACAAATTTTGTAATGAGACCTAAAACCAGTGTCTTTGAGATGATTTTTAGTGTCCAGCAGAGTTATGAATTTAAGTTGCCAGGCTTGTCTTTTTAAAGGTGTTGCGTGGGTTTCCTGTGAGGACAAGGCCTGAGAGGTCAGATATGGAGTGATAGTTTTGTGAAAAGTGTTCACCCATGGATGATATGATGTTTCTTTCTTTGTATATTTATATTCATTTCAGAGCATAGTGATTGCTTGGTTTCACCCATGTAGTTGTTGGGGCATTTGATGCACTGGATGAGGTACACCACATGTTATGATAGGCATGTGTAGGACCCATGGATCTTGAAAGGTGTATTCGGGGTCTATTGGTCATAGCAGTGGAGATATGTCTGCAGATTTTGCATCTGTTATTGCAAGGTTTGATGCCAGTTTGAGTTGATTTGTCTTGGTCTTTAGGAAACTAGCTTGTAATGATCTTAATGAGGTTGGGGGAGGGTTGTTTGAAGATCAGAAAAGAGGGCTTTGGAAAGATTTCTTTCATGATGTGGTCCCCTTCAAGTATGGTTTGTAATAGTGGGAAACCCAGTATAGATTCCAGTGTGGGGTGGTATGTGACAATTTGGTGGGTGGTTTTCATTTTCTGTATTGAAGCAAGTTCTCTTGGGGTATTTGGCCCATTCCGTGATGTGATCTGTTTCTCTGGTAGAGTCTCATTTGGTGAAGGCAGTTTTAAATGTGTTAAGGTGTATATCCTGGACTTACTACAGAATATGCTCTGAAGGGGATCTGGGAGCCTGGCTGTAGATAACTGATTTTTTTGGTTTTCTGGAGTGGTTACTGGGTCTGTGGAGGTAAGTGTGTTGATTTGTAGGTTTCGTGTGTACCACTGTTTGTTGGGTTCCATTTTTGAAGCTGATTGGGGTGTCCAGGAAATTTGATGCTGGTGTGGGCACTCTTATTGAAAGAATATAGGGGCTTATAGAAACCATCCTCAAATCACTCACTGGACAAAGGGCTAGTTTCCTCCAGGACACAGCTGACTTCCTCCAGAAACTCTGCAACATTGCCAGCCTTCCTCAGAACACCATTCTTGCTATCATGGGTGTCACCTCCCCATACACCAACATCCCTTTATTATTTATTAACTTTATTATTAGATGTCTGGAACTACCTGACAGATAAGTTTACAGTGCAGTTAATTCAGTAACTCCCCAGAAGGCTTCTGCCAACCACCCTTCTTTTTCCATCCAGGTCCCACAGCCAACCCATTGCTGGGACCTTACATTCCACCCCCCAAATTGTAGGAGGCTTAAGGTGGGCTATAAGAAAGGGAGGTTGGCTCTCTGCCATACCATTCATAGGAGCCCCAAACCCCCTCCCCACCCATTCCGTTCCTTTAACCAATACCTTTTTTAAAATCTTTTACCAAGCCATATATCTGTATACCTTCCCTAGGGATAGTACCTGCACTGGACTGCTGCCCCACACTTACATAATGAGTTGTGATATGTAGTCAAACGCCCTTCGTGCCTCATGTTAACAAAGCCCTCCCTGAACCAGTGGAACACCCCTCCCCCCCCGCCCCCCCCACACACAGACATTCCACCTAGGCCATTCTGGTGATGAGGGAAAAATTCTTTCCCAGCCTCCTTAAAAAAGGGATGGCTAGTGTGATGCCCATAGCAGGTTCTACGAAACCTGATATTTTGCCACCTAAAGGGGAGGAGGGGTGGGTGCTACCTCATCTGTTCCATGGAAAAGGGCTTCTCCCACCTGGGCACTTGCCCCTTTTCAACACTTCCACTCTTCCGGTCCCAGGGGATGAGTAAGGTTGCCAACTTTCTAATTGCAAAAACCCAAACACCCTTACCCTGCCCCTTCTCGGAGGCCCCGCCCCTGATCACTCCATTCCCCTCCCTCCATTGTTCACTCTCCCCCACCCTCACTCGCTTTCATCGGGCTGGGACAGGGGGTTGGGGTGTAAAAGGGGGTGAAGGCTCCGGATGGGGGTGCGGGCTCTGGAGTGGGGCTCGGGATGAGGGGCTTGGGGCGTGGGAGGGAGCTCTGGGCTGGGGCCAAGGGGTTCGGAGTATGGGAGGAGGTGGGGGTTGGGGTGCAGGATGGGGTGTGGGGGTTGGGGTGCAGGATGGGGCTGAGAGGTTCTGAGTGTGGGAGGGGGCTCTGGGCTGGGGCAGGGGGTTGGGGTTCTGGCTGGGGGTGCAAGCTCTGGGGTGGGGCTAGGGATGAGGGTTTTGGGGTACAGGAGGGGGCTCTGCACTGGGACCGAGGGTTTCGGCGTATGGGAGGAGGTGAGGGTTGGGGCAGGGGGCTGGGTTGCGGGAGGGGGCTCAGGCCTGGGGCAGGGGGTTGGGGTGCAGGAGGGGGTTGGGGTGTGGCTCTGTCTGGGTGGCTCCCCAGAAGTGGTGACATGTCCCTCTATCTCCTAGGCTCTGGGGCAGCCAGGTGGCTCTGTGTGCCACCCCTGCCCCCAGGCACTGCCCCTGCAGCTCCCGTTGTCCACAGTTCCCAGCCAATGGGAGCTTCAGAGTTGGTGCTCAGGGCGGGGGCAGCGCGTAGATATCCCTTGGCTGCCTCTACACCTAGGAGTCAGAGGGATGTGTCGGCCACTTCTGGGAGCCGCACAGAGCCAGGGGCAGGTAGGGAGCCTGCCTTAGTCCTGCTGACTGGACTTTGTGGCCTATTAAAATCTACCGGATTGCTTTCAAAAGTCACCAGGAAATCAGTGTTGAATTCCGATAGACTCCCGGCCAATCCGGGAGGGTTGGCAACCCCATGAGTCAGCCTCGCCATGCTGGCCCATTCCCCTCTTTGCAACAGCTTCTGACCTCTCTTCCCCCTCCTCTTCCTCCATCTGTAAAGCACTGTTCCCTTTCCCTCGGACAGCAGCGCCCCTGCTTAAAGGTTGTTGTACGGTCATTTTCACACATCCATGTGTGTGAACATTTTTACACATTAACATTTCTTTTTCTTAGACTTGATTGTGGTCTTGATCAGGTTGCTGAACTCTAAATCATCAACTTTGCTTTAATTACCATGGAAGATGTAGTTAAGGATAGTTGGACTGTGCTCTGTATTCAGTCTGATATCATGTCAGATTTCTTTTTCTTTAAGAAGTCAAATTTGTAAATTTTCCTGATAAAGTTAACAGCTTTTGTATGTTAATCCTTGTCCTTTCAGTTCCTTTTAACAGATACCGTGAAATCATGATAGACTCATATGGTTGCATCCTCTCAACCTTTCTAGTTTGTCTTAGTGCTGTATGTGACTTTTTTCTATTAACCCTTTGGTATTGGGAGTTGGGATTTCCGCTATCCAACTGCAACTGCATGAGCACTTCAGTCTTGGGGAAATCCCTACTTCTAGCACAAGTGGGTTAATGTACTGGACTTCTGTTGTAAGCAAATAAAGAGAGATATTACCTAAGTCTTGGTGCTCTTCAGAAAATTGTAACTTTCTGTCAAACATGTTCTAGGAAAATCTTCTTTAATACTTTTGTGCCATAATTATTTAGGTGGCACATACAAGAAAGTTAAACACACACAGTAAATTGGACAGAGTAAATATTTATTTGTATAACCATGAACACCAAAAAGCCTACTGTATAGGATTATTCAGCATTTTACACGAAACAGATCATTACATTTACTATACTGTTGCAGTTGAGGGGAAAATAAATAGTTGGGTCTCATTTATGTGTTCATTTTCATGAATAAAGCTACTGTATGAGTTTTCAAAATGTAAGATAAAAGAATTTCTGGCCTATGTAGTCTTTAATAAAAAGTGAAAAAGAACTGCTCTTTTTAAAAATAAAAATAAAAATTGGATGTCTAGACAGGAGAGATGCATTTCCTTTTAGTGCTAAGAGATGGTCTTTCTTTAAAACTAGATTAGGGATTTTTCAGGTGGACTGAATGCTGATCAGCTGCAATTACTTTAGAAAAGTTACTGGAAGCTGATGAGCAGCCTAGCCATTTAAATGAAGGTACCCTATCTGCATAAGACCTTTTCTTTCTGTCTTGCAATGTTATCTGGACTGCTGAGTCAAAGTGAGTCTTTTGCTTTTGCCTTAATGCAGCCTTCATAATGTATGTGGATAAGTGTTTTGCTTCTGAAAAGGATTATTGCTTTGACACGTTTTACAGAATGCCACATAACTCTAATTGTATTTTTAGGAGTTGCATATGTATATGGGTGGGCAAAACCAGCTCTGGAGTTCGAAACCTGACTGCTAAAGTTCAGTTTTGGGATTTGGCCAGTGTTTCAGGGTTATTTTGGTGTGGTTTTTTAGTACACCCCTTACCCTTCGTGTATTCCCTGCCTCTCCTTACCCCACTCCATTAAGTGATTTCATATTAACGTTCCATAAATTAGCTGAAGGGCATAAGCATTTTCTGACGCTAGGAAGTGACCAAGAGTTTTATGTTCCAGAGTTCTTGTGCTACATTTCTTAGTACACCTAAAATTCCAGTCAGTACCCATTGAACATAAGAATGGCCATACTGGGTCAGACCAAAGGTCCATCCAGCCCAGTATCCTGTCTTGCAACAGTGGCCAATGCCAGGTGCCCCAGAGGGAGTGAACCTAACAGGTAAGGATCAAGTGATCTCTCTCCTGCCATCCATCTCCACTCTCTGACAAACAGGCTACGGACACCATTCCTTACCCATCCTGGCTAATAGCCATTAGTGGACTTAACCTCCATGAATTTATCTAGTTCTCTTTTAAACCCGGTTATAGTTCTAGCCTTCACAACCTCCTCAGGCAAGTAGTTCTACAGGTTGACTGTGCGCTGTGTGAAGAACTTCCTTTTATTTGTTTTAAACTTGCTGCCCATTAATTTCATTTGGTGGCCTCTGAGTTTTGGGTTTCGAACAAGTGCAGGATCTACCCCTTTCTATTACATTGTAATACTGCGAGTATTTTCGATAGATTATCCATCACATCTTCAAAAGTACCCTTTAAGTTTGGTTCCTTGGATTTTGTTTTATATGGTAGGTTGATGCCAAGTTGCATCACAAATGCAAGCATCCTACATATCTTTTAAAAATAACTTAGCCAATTTAGGTTTAATTTAGACTCCTTGAAAACTGGTGAGGTAGGCAACGAACTGCAATATCATAAGGATGTATATGGTTACATTGCAACTTTGCAAAACATGAAAGTTGAAACCATTTAGAAACTTAAAATATAAATATGTAATTAGTTTGTTGCTTAAAGTATGCTTTGATCTAGGATCACTGACATGCAGATTCTCTTATTTAATTTTTTAATTTTATTGCAGTCATTTCAAGTTTAACTATAGCCTTTACCCAGAAGCCCTATAAGTTCTTAGTGACATTGCAATAGAATGCAGCAGACCAGCAATCCGAGATTGTTGTTCTAATTTATTATTCGTTGTTGTTTTTCCACGTTTTACATCTCCATAGTGCCTTTCATTTTGAGCAGTCTCAAAAGAAGTCACATACTTAACCTCAGTTGTTTTGTTCCCCACCCTTCACCCCATCTGTCCCCAACATGACTGCTTTGATTGATTTGCATCCCAAGAACAAATTTGTCATTCACAATCAAGTTCCTACAGGACATTTTTCTCTCACTTTACTGTTGTAACATGCTTCTGATTTTTCAAGCTGCCTTCTGCTTAGTTTACATACAGTATGACTGCTTATGCTTGATATAATAAAGATGATGAAGTTTCTGTTTAAATGAATCTTATTTTTAATCACAGCTGTGTAGATTTGATGGCTCTTATTGAAAGGAAGGATGAATACATAGTGGCATGTAAACAAAGGGGGACTGCATCAGTCACTGAATGTGTGAATGACAAAGATCATAGTAATGTAGTGTCTATACCCTTACATTACTCCATTCTGGGTACTTTTTTTCCCTCTTCAGTCATGAAACTCAGCATTCCCATCAGCCTGGTTCGTTTCTTCAGTCAAAATATTTCATTCACTGGCTTTCCTTATACTCCAGCATTCTGACTCGTACAGCAGTATTATCATGGGAGAGATGCTTAATGACTTCTTTGTTTTGGTCTTCACCGAGAAGTCTGAGAGAATGCCTAACCTAGTGAATGCTAATGGGAAGGGGGAAGGTTTAGAAGGTAAAAGAAAAAGAGAACAAGTTAAAAATCACTTAGATAAGTTAGATGCCTGCAAGTCACCAGGACCTGATGAAATGCATCCTAGAATACTCAAGGAGCTAATAGAGGAGGTATCTGAGCCTCTACCTATTATCTTTGGTAAATCCATGGGAGACAGGAGAGATTCCAGAAGACTGGAAAAGGGCAAATATAGTGCCCATCTATAAAAAGGGAAATAAAAACAACCCAGGAAACTACAGACCAGTTAGTTTAACTTCTGTGCCAGGGAAAATAATGGAGCAAGTAATTAAGGAAATCATCTGCAAACACTTGGAAGGTGGTAAGGTGATAGGGAATAACTAGCATGGATTTGTAAAGAACAAATCACGTCAAACCCATCTGATAGCTTTCTTTGATAGGATAACGAGTCTTGTGGATAAGGGAGAAGCGGTGGATGTGGTATACCTAGACTTTAGTAAGGCATTTGATACGGTCTCGCATGATATTCTTATCAATAAACTAGGGAAATACAACTTAGATGGGGCTACTATAAGGTGGGTGCGCAACTGGCTGGATAACCGTACTGAGTAGTTATTAATGGTTCCCAATCCTGCTGGAAAGGTGTAACGAGTGGGGTTCCGCAAGGGTTTTTTGGGGGACCGGCTCTGTTCAATATCTTCATCAACAACTTGGATATTGGCATAGAAAGTACGCTTATTAAGTTTGCAGATGATACCAAACTGGGGGGGATTGCAACTGCTTTGGAGGATAGGGTCATAATTCAAAATGATCTGGACAAATTGGAGAAATGGTCAGAGGTAAACAGGATGATGTTTAAGAAGGACAAATGCAAAGTGCTCCACTTAGGTAGGAACAATCCGTTTCACATATACAGAATGGGAGGAGACTGTCTAGGAAGGAGTACGGCAGAAAGGGATCTAGGGGTTATAGTGGACCACAAGCTAAATATGAGTCAACAGTGTGATGCTGTTGCAAAAAAAGCAAACTTGATTCTGGGCTGCATTAACAGGTGTGTGGTGAGCAAGACACGAGAAGTCATTCTTCCGCTCTACTCTGCGCTGGTTAGGCCTCAACTGGAGTACTGTGTCCAGTTCTGGGCACCGCATTTCAAGAAAGATGTGGAGAAATTGGAGAGGGTCCAGAGAAGAGCAACAAGAATGATTAAGGGTCTAGAGAACATGACCTATGAAGGAAGGCTGAAGGAATTGGGTTTGTTTAGTTTGGAAAAGAGAAGACTGAGAGGGGACATGATAGCGGTGTTCAGGTATCTAAAAGGGTGTCATGAGGAGGAGGGAGAAAACTTGTTCATCTTAGCCTCTAAGGATAGAACAAGCAGCAATGGGCTTAAACTGCAGCAAGGGAGGTTTAGGTTGGACATTAGGAAAAAGTTCCTAACTGTCAGGGTGGTTAAACACTGGAATAAACTGCCCAGGGAGCTTGTGGAATCTCCATCTCTGGAGATATTTAAGAGTAGGTTAGATAAATGTCTATCAGGGATGGTCTAGACAGTATTTGTTCCTGCCATGAGGGCAGGGGGCTGGACTCGATGACCTCTCGAGGTCCCTTCCAGCCCTAGAATCTATGAATCTATGATAGCTGTCCTCTCATATGAGCTGATTTTGTAGTAATGTCCTTACTCTTCCAGATTTTGCAGAGTTTTCTAAATGCAGTAGCAGTTAGTCTGTTTCTTGCTTTTATGTCATCTTCACAATTCCCATTCATTCATACTAGTCCTCCAAAGGTACATGAATGTTTTAGCTTCTTCTAGTTCGTTGTCTCTAAGTTTGATGTTTGCCTCTTTCTCCTGTCTTACAATTTCTATAATTTTTGTCTTCTCTATGCTGATCTTCAACCTGAATTTTCTGCTTTCCTGGTCTACCTGTTCAATTCTCTGTAAATCTTCCTTGGTCAATGCTATGATGTCAATATAGTCTGTGAATGTAAGGTTATGCACTGTTCTACCAGATAACATGACTCCTTCTGTTTCATCACTCAGTGCTACAGCCATTACTGCTTCCAGTACCAAATTGGGCAAATCTGGTGATAGTATGCAATCCTTGTCTCACTCCTACGATCATCCTGACCCATACTGTCAGCTTCTGGTCTACTCTCCGCACTCAATGACTTTCTGTAGCAATCAATTTTTACTATACTTCCCCATCACATTCCATAATCCTTTCTGCCAAATGCTATCAAAAGCTTGTTTGAAGTCTATAAAGCTGTTGTAACAACTTCAGTTGCGTTCTGTGTGCTTCTCCAAGATTCTGAAGTCCCAGTCTAAATCTGATCTGTTCCTCTGCAAGTGCCATTTCTGCTTCTGTATGTTGCTCGCTTATCCAGTTGTTTCTTTTCATTTTTGTCTAAGAGCTGAGTACTATACACTGACCAGAGAGAAATCAGAACGCAAAGTGTGTGTGCATATGTACCCACACATACATAATGTGGAATACATCATGTGTAATGCTAAGCAAATATCTACAAAACCTCTAAGTAAGCTTTTAGTAGCCTTCATAACTCCCAACTTTCCTGGAGAGAGGGGCCCAACTATTGAAGGGGTAAGGGGAGAAAACTACATTTGTACCAGAGGTGATCTATTTAGGTCGTGATTGAGATGCATCGGTGAGGGGAAGTTTATGATGTCACTGTCCACACTGCACCCCTTTGTGTGGAAACAGACTTCAAGCTCCAGTACAGTCAACCTCTTCAAGTAATAAAACCATTTTTTTAAAGAAGGGAGAACTTAAATCTCAACAATAAACCATTTCAGAACAATCTTTAGGACCAAGATGTATCGTTTTAAAAGATGCTGCCAGAAAGTCCATGACTACTGAATGTGTAGGGTTGGTTTAAAAAAAAGTAATCACCAGAGTAATTCAGAATTACTTTTTTGCATGGGTTGTGATTTTAGGGAAGAATTTATCTTTGCCTATTTTTCTGTTTAGGTGACATTTCTAGGGTGAGTCAACATAAATGTTTTTGACCTAAAGAGACCCTAGCTATACAGACTGGAGAATCTAGCAGGGAGAAAAAAGCATGCTCATGCCATATTAGTTGGCTTAGAACTGTCACACAAATAGTGAATGGAGCAAACGCTTAATACAAAGGAGTCTTGGGTTGACCCTGTAGCTTTTGATAGTATCTTTCTGTGGTGCAACCAATTTTCAACAGCAGTAGGTTTTTCTTACTATGTTAAATGTTGCTTTCTGACCACATTATTGCTAAATATTACTATGTGTGACTTCTGTTGGGTTTTGGCACCTAGAAGTGCATGGAACAGGTAAAGCAGAGTACTATGTGGTGTTCTATTCAAAGATGTATACATAATACCGGTGTTTAGCATTGCAATAAAGCAAACATGCCACCAGATGGCTCAAGACTCTAGCTCCTAAGACATTTTTAAAGCTATATATGGCTTACATTACATCACAGCAATGCATTACACTTTAGCACTAATACTGTATTAAAGCACTTGTTCTGTATAGCAAGCTCTCTCTCTTACTATGCTGAGTTTGGAGAAAAATATTTTATTGAATACATTATATGCATTTTACATTCTTTGGATGGTGGGGATAACAATGTGTTCTCTCAACTAATTTACAGTGTGGTATTTCTTTTAGGTTTATATCTTTATTATAGCTTTTGAAGGAGATGAGATATGAAAATAACATTTAACTGACCAGTAGTAACACTTTCAGAAGTGCTTAAGGAGCCTATGGCAATTTTAACCTGGGTCTTTTGAACCAGGGATTTCTTGCCCCGTCTGGTTGGGGAAAGACAAAAGATGGGAGTACTATAGTTTTTAGGATATTGGGCAGCCTAGGAAATCTTTCCAAAAAAGTCAAAAATAAAACTGAAGTCTGTGCAGATGACTAAGTGAAACATGATGTTTGGGGTTTCATGCAAATACGTCTGGCATCAAAAAAGTGACTGAAAAGCAATCTCTCTGTTCTTCATCAGACTTTTTCAGTTTTTAATTGAAAACAAGATTCTCCCTCTCCAAATTAGCCTAGTATCAGAACACATTATATTTTTATTTTCATTCTGTCTTGGATGTGCTCAATAAAAGTTTTAAAAGCAGAATTCAATTGGCAAGTCTACTAATGGTGACTGAGCCAAAGTAAGTTGCAGTGCTGCTAGTAGTAAAAGATTTGGTTTTGTCACTATGGAAGACACAAGGGAAGTAGACATGTACAGTAACAAGATGCACATCTTATAGATACTGTCTTGATCACGGTGTCTCTTTGGGGGGAAATTCTGCGATCCATTATCTTATACAGTTACCTGTTCAAGAAATGAGTGGTCCCCATAAGCAGATTACATGATGGCCAAAAGGTGTCAATCTCTTTGGAGCAGAAACACAGGCTAGAACAAGCTGTGCTAAAAGTGATTAAGGTCACACTATTACCCCCTAAAGGTTGAAGCATTTTTGCTTGCATCTGTCTGCTTACTCTTTGTGATTAGTAAAATAGAATAATCAGAACTTCCGCTTTGCTTTCTGCAGCAAGGCAAAATTATCAGATTGTGTAGTATTATTACTATTACCTTATTAACTTAAAAACAGATCATGAAGGGGGAAACAAGATAGATAAAACAAATGCATTTTGCATTGTGCCCTGGAAAATGCTAGACTCGTGCTTTGATAGTCTGCTAAATTTCAGATAAACCCCTGCAACCAGAGGCAGCATGTTCGAACATATGTTGCAACACCAAGTGCTTCCTAGTTAGTTTTAACTGGTGGTACTGGGTGTCCAGCTAGTATTTTTTGCTAGTCACAGACTGTGGAAAGTACTCTGTCATCAATGATATCCAGAAGCCAAAAAGCAACGATGGGTCCAATAGGAACCTAAAAATGGTAACCACTTCCTACAACTGGAAATTCATGACAGCCTAATAACTGGTGAGGTTGTTTAATATACAGTGTTTCTTGAGGAAGAAACCACTGCTTGTTTATGCATAGGCCTTAATAGTGCAGACATTAGGGTGACCAGATGTCCCGATATTATCGGGACAGTCCCGATTTTAGGGGACTTGTCCCGCATCCCGACCTTACATTCATTGGGACGCCCTTTGTCCTGATATCGGGACCATCCGGACTACAGTCGCGGTACCGCTCACCAGTTCCTGGGGCAGATCCTGGCGATTGCCCGCCCGCCGGAAGGAGTGCTGCAGGGGTGGGGCTTGCAGTTGCCGGGAGCAGGCAGCGAGCCCTCTGCATCCCCCCCCCCCCCCACTCGACCCAATCCGACCTGCGACCCTAGGGGCCAGAGGGACCTGCCTGCCGGAGGCTTCCTGGGATGGGAGCCGCCCCAGGTAAGCACCGCTGGGACTCCCCACCTTGCCCCCTGGCAGGTCCCTCTGGTTCTTAGGGTGCGGGGGGCTCTGCGTGCTGCCGGTGCCTGCAAGCCCGCTCCGTGGCTCCGGCAGCTCCCATTGGCACTTTTCCCGGCCAATGGGAGCCACCGAGCTCGTGCTTGTGGCGGGCGCAGCATGTGGAGAGTCTGGAGACTCCCCTCAACGCTCTTACCCTAGGAGCCAGAGACCTCCCAGCAGGGCTGGTGAGTGCGGCCAGGGAAGGGGGCAGGGTGTGATGGTGAGTGTCTGGGAGGTGTGTGTGGGGGTGCTGGGCTGTGAGGGTGTGGAGGGCGCTGAGCAGTGGGGGAGGTTTGTGTTTTGGGGTGCCAGGCAGTGGGGACCTGTGTTGGGCAGTGGGGGAGATCTGTGTGTGTCAGGGCACTGGGCAGTGGGGGTCTGTGTGGGGCATTGTGTAGTTGTGGTGGTGAGGCACTGGGAGGGAAAAAGGGAGGGAGGGGAAATCTGTGTGTATTGGGGAAACTAGCAATTGGGGGCATTCTGTGTGGGATGCTGGGCAGCTGTGGGCAGGGGGTGATGGGCAGGGTGTGTATGAACAGCACTGTGCATTTGTGGTGGAAGGGTTGTGGTGGGCTCTGGGCATAGTGGAGCCAAGGGGTGCTGGGCAGGGGAGCTGTGTGGCGCAGCATGGGCCCAACCCCCAACACGAAGGGACATGAGTTCTTGCCCTGTGGCTTGTGGCGCGGGCTGCAGCAGGGGCCGTACACCCCTCTTGCAGCTTCTTACGGCTGTGTGCCCCCTCTCATGGCTCCGATCAGGGCTGTGCACCTGTTTCTGTCTGTCGTCCCACCCCCCACCCCCCCGCTTGCCCAATGTGTCCTGATATTTCACTCTTGCGATCTGGTCACCCTAGCAGACATTAACAATGCTCATCAATATGGGCCTAAATAGTCTCCAATGTAGGACCTAGATCTGTGTCTCTGGTGTCTAGTTGTAACTCTTTAAGCCCAGCCAGAATTTCAGAAAGTAGTTTTCAGCAGGTTTCAGTTTGCACAGATTCCATGCTCCATGGCTCCTGTCCCTTTCTAGCTACACCCCTGTACTGTAGCATCTCCTCTCCCTGTCAGACTTACACCTGGTGCTAAACATTTCTGCTGCAATCAGCACCAACTACTAGGGAAGAGGAAAATGTCATGTCGAGACTAAACCACAGCTGTTCCTCCTCCAGTTTGGATAGGTCTTAACTGCTTCTTCACTGTGTGCATTCATACATCCCAAGGCTAGAAGGGACTCTTGTGACTTCCTGTATAACACTGGGCATAGAGCTTTTCCAAAATATACCCTAGTACGTGTCTTTTAGAATAACATGCAATCTTCATTTAAAAATTGTCAGTGATTGCAATCTTCATTTAAAAATTGTCAGTGATGGAGAATCTACCACGACTCTTAGTAAACTGCTTCAGTGATTAGTTAACTTCACTGTTTAAAATTTATGCCTTATTTCCAGTCGGAGTTTGACTAGCTCCAGCTTCCAGCCATTGGAGGGAATGGTGGGACAGACTTGGTGGAAAACCTCTCAAGGTGATCACTTCAGAGGCAGGCAAAGGGAAGCTGATCTCCACTCCCTCATTCACACATCTGTCCCAGAGATAATCGGGTCCAGCATTACATGCTCAAGTAGAAGCAGAATATAGATTGTGCCCCCCTGTTCCCCCACCACCATTTACTATTTCAACATAAATGTATTTAAGAATTTGGCATGAAAACGTGAGTAAAACGTGAAAGGTAAATGGATTTAGGTTTGATACACTTGAAAGTTTTCCCCAGAGTGAAAGTCCCTCTTCAGCTTAGTATTACTTGGCAATGTCTATAGTTAAGCATCTAAGGAAGCCACAAATTGCTGTTTTTTTTTTCTCCATAATAATAAAACACATAAGACAGCAATTTAAAATGTGCTTTTATTCCATACAAATTGAAATAAAATGTCAAAACGAACAAAAACTTTTTAGCTTGGCTAAAAGCTGCTGTGGCCTTAGTGTGCATGACCTTTGAACAGACTACAGCTATGCTTACTTGAAACTGAGCGCAATATTAAATGAAAACATTGTTGACAGCATAAGTATATCACCCATTTGTCTGTTTATTCACAGTTTTAAAATACTTCAGTATACCTCCTTCATCATCATTGGGAGACTTTGGATTCAGAAAGGACTATCCTTTTTTGCTTTGCTTTCCGAAAAAAGGTGAAACAATCAAAGCTGAAGAGTCAGAACAATAAATAGTTCTTACTAAGATGCGTACATTTTAGACAAACTGAAATATTATGCTGCAGGGCATCAACGCTCTTAAGGCAAAGGACAATGCTGTTTTTCCCTTATTGGGTGTACGCAAGAACCTCCTTCACGTATTGCAGATGAATGTCCTAGTATTGCAGTTTGACGGAAGCACTTCTTAATTTGCATTTTTGAACAGAAAGCAAATAATATTCTATAAAACAGATTTAAGAAGTGTGGATGGGAGGGTGGGGGTTTGCAGGAGAGGAAAGGGGTTTTCATTCCAATTATGGAGGGAAATCCTGTACTCACTGATCCAGGACCTCTCCTTTTGTTGCCTATTTATTAACATTTGTATTTGGTGTATTGTGTTTTAATGCAAGTAAACACATGCAGTTGAAATCTAATTTTTAAAACAAGATATCTACTTTTTAGAGCATTATTATATCTAGTTTTGTGTGTGTCTGTGGATATACACACACCCCTCTCTATTCTATTGATTTTAGTTTCTAATTTAATAGTTTTTAATTTTGGTTTTAAACAAAGTCGTGGTCTTGTTTATAAATTTTGCTCAGCTTGTATGCAAGCTCCTGAAACTAGAGAGGAAATGTTTGAAGTCTTCTGGCAAAGTTATTTTAAAACGATTCCAGCTTTTTCTTAACCACAGAGCCTCATACATCTATTCCATGTTACAATGGAGTAATTTGCTTTTTGTTTGAAAGGTTTTTTTAAAAAAGAGAGGACACTCCCCCACATGTACACAGCAGGATGATAATGTTTTCTTACCTTGTCATGAACACCAAAATCTTTTACCACCAGTCATGGCATTTCTTTGCCTTCCATCATTTGGGAATTTCATGCCATGTTTCTTAAACCTAAGACTGAGAAAAGAGGGGATTTGTGGTGGGGGGGGGAGATCTACAAAGCCTATCTTTCTGCTGATTTTCCCACTATTTATCACCTAAACTCACAGGACCTAAACTGAACTGATTTTTTTTGCAGCTGATTACCATAATTTTAGATTACTCTGCTTATGTTTACTTCATAAATATTTGTTTTCCATGGTCACAAAACAGATTTGACATGTTCAGAGTGGAAATAACTGGCATGGTGCAGTCTGTGTGATTTAGTGGGTAGAGTTGGAAAGGATATATATTATCCTGTCTACTCTGCATCAACAGTCAAAGGATCAAAGTTAGGAACTGTTGTGACTTAGAGAACAAAATGAAAGCCAACATCTAGGAGTACGTCTACGCTGCATGTTTCTTTCTCTGGTGTTTAGAGTACGTCTCCGCAGAGCCCTCCTAGCACAGGTATAAATAGCAGCATAGCTGGTGAGGCATGGCTTAGGCAAGTAGAGTACAGATGTGAGTACACACCTCTGGCGGGGCGGGGGGGAGGGCGGAGGGCGGCAGAGAAGGCTTCAGTAAGGCTGAAGCTTTCTCCTCCGCCGGAGCCTTTCATTGACACGTGTAGCTACATGCTGCAGTATAGATAGCTACACTCAGCAGTAGAAAAGCAGACTATATGTACCTGCCGTGACCCCACCACCAGTGATGTGTAGCTGAAGCTTAAAAGTAAGGGAATATTAAGGTTATGAGAATAGAAAAGGAGTCATAAGAAAACAGGGAATGGGAGGATTTTTGAAGGAAAACCTTTACTGCTTACTACTAAATATGTGTGGTTTTTTGGGCCATGCTACATGCTGGAGGAGCAGGTTCACTAAAAATAGGATGGTATAATTTTGAAAAAAACACAAACACATCAGAAGTAAGTTCCATCTATTGTGTGGTACTACTTCGCATAATCGGTTGTGAATTCATAGATTCATAGAAGGCTAGAAGAGACCACTGTGAACATATAGTCTGATCTCTTGTATAGAGATCGTCCCCAAAATTATTCCTACAGCGGATCTCTTAGAAAAACATCCAGTCTTTATTTGAAATTAGTATGTGGTGGAGAATCCACCACAGCCTTTGTAAATTGTTCCAATGGCTAATTACTCCTGTTAAAAATTTACACCTTATTTCCGATCTGAATTTGTCTAGCTTCAACTTCCAGCTGTGAGATCGTTATACCTTTCTCTGCTAAATTGAAGAGCCAGTTATTAAATATTTGTTCCCAGTCTGTAGGTACTTTACTCCCCTTTGACCTTCTCTTTGTTAAGCTAACTAGATTGAGTTCTTTGGGTCTATCACTACGTTTTCTGATTCTTTAATCATTCTTGTGGCTCTTCTTTGAACCCTCTCCAATTTATCAACATCCCTTCTGAACTGTGGGCAGCAGAACTGGATATGATGATCCAGCAGCCATTGCGCCAGTGCCAAGTACAGAAATAAAATAACCTCTCTACTCAAGGTTGCCCTGTTTATGCGTCCCAGGAATTTCATTAGCTTTTTTGGCCACAGGATTGCACTGGGAGCTCATGTTCAGTTGATAATCCACCAAGACCCCAATCTTTTTCAGAGTCCCTGATTCCCCTACCTTCTGTTAGTAAGACTTTTTTTGTTTCCAGATTTACATTTAGCTGTATTAAAACACATAATTTGCTTGCGCTCAATTTACCAAGTGATCTAGATCACTTTGAATCAGTGACCTCTTCATTATTTACCACTCACCCAATTTTTGTCATCTGCAAAGTTTATTGGTCATGATTTTGTTTTCTTCTAGGTCACTGATAAAGATGTTAAATAGCATAGGGCCAAGAATCTGTCCCTGCAGAACCATACTGGAAACACCTGCTTGATGACAATTCCCCATTTTCAGTTACATTTTGAGACCTATGAATTAGCTAGTTTTTAATGGATATAACATGTGCTATGTTAATTTTATATCATTCTAGTTGTTTAATCAAAATGTGTGATATTAAGTCAAATATAATATACGTAGCCTTACAGAAGTATAAGTATATTATATCAACACTGTTACCTTTAACAACCAATCTTGTAATCTGATTTAAAAAAAACGTTAATTTGACAGGATCTCTTTTTTCCATAAACCTGCGCTGATTTGCATTAACCACATTACCTTTCTTTAGTTCTTTGAGTCCTGTATCAGCCACTCTCTTATCTTGCTTAGGGTTGATGTCAGGTGACAGGTTTATAATTACCTGGGTCATCCCGTTTTTACCCTTTTTAAAAATAGGCACAACATTGGCTTTCTTTCAGTCGTCTGGAACTTCATCAGGACTCCAAGACTTACTTAAAATCAACATTTACAGTCCAGTGAGCTCCTTAGCAAGCTCTTTTAAAAATCCTAGATGCAAATTAGGTAGACCTGCTGATTTTAAAATGTCTAATTTTAGGTTAGTATAGACTAATATGTAACATGGTAGGTTACCTTTTTCTCTTTAAAGAGGGGGTGAGGAGAAGAGGGTGCCCAAAAAGCAAAAATAAGTCTCAGTGTAATATCACTTGCAGTGTGAACTCAGTGCCTAGAGAACTTTTTGTTTCTGATATTGGGATTAAAATATTCTTAATTCCAATGATTTACGAATTATTTCTTTGTATAACTGATTATTAGTCTATTTATATACAGTTCATAGCTAAACCACTAGTTGAATTCCTAATTAGGCCCCAGTATTGCAAACAGTTTTAGGAACATGCGTTGCTTCACTCATGTGAGTAGTCCCATTGTAGCCAATGGACATGCAAAAAGGTAAGCACATACCTACATGTTTGCAGGATCAGGGCCTACATTAACAAGAAAGTTGGTAGGTTTTTAATACCTTTCCATTACTTGCTGTCAGAGGGGTTTCATTGTTCCTAGGTATTGGAGAAGATTGTATTTTAAAGGTGTGTGGTAAATCATATTTAAGTACAGTTTTCTGTGCCAAATAATGTGAGTAACCAGACTGGGTGGAACAGTCAACATAGAGATACATTTCAATGAAGTCTTCAAAATAAACAACCTCTCTTATTTCCTTGTAAAGGGCTTGATTCAAAGCTCACTGAAGTTAGTGGATTTTCAATCAGGCCCAAACTGTAGATATCCTTGAAAGTGACATTCTTTGACCTCACATACCATTTGATCAAGTTTCCTAATAAGTTGCCATGGTTGGTTTTACACATCTTTTTACTTTAAATTTTTCATCTAGCTTTTATATTGGGATGGCCTTTTGCCAACATGAAAAGGTTTCAGATATCAGATGTTCGTTTTGATATTTCTACTCAAAACGTTCTGGGTATTGTGGGAAATTACCTTATGCATTTCAGAAAAATACACTGTTGTTTTCATAATGGTATAGTATGTATGGTGGCAGCCCTTAAAGGCTTAAGTAAAATAGCTTGTTCAAAGTGCTAATTTAATATGACAACACATAGTGAGCATTAATAAGTACTCTTTGTGGTTTAATTTAAATTCTACTCTCTGATTAGTCAGATCTTGATAAGTGAAACTTTATAGGAGGTTGTGACGCTTTTTGTGGCTCTTTGACAGAATGGCTTTTTTTTTTTTAAGGCTCTCAGCGTACTTTTATTAAAAATGCTTACAGCAACTGGAAGGAAGAACAAATAACTACCTACATTATTTACTACTTTTTAAAAGTACTTCTCCTATGCTTTTATTAATTATAGAGAGAGTTTTTATTATACACAATTTGTTATACAACACTGAATGTTTCTGTTGAAGTGACAGTTCATGCTAGTCACAAGTGGCAACTTTAAACAGTGGTCTTCTTATTAGTGTTAATAGGAATTAAAAAAGTAGATAGAGGATGCAACTTCAGAAGTCTTTTTTAATAAGTTAGTGGTCATGTAAATGTCAGACCTATACTCCTATAGACTTAAACGCCTTATCAAGAGAACAGTATAGCACAGCCAGCAGCATTACAAGCTTCCTGCTGTAAGCTAGTGGGGTGATCTACTAGTAGCCAGGGAAGGCGAAATCATGCTCTAAGTAGTGTCACAGTTCCAGGAATTTGTTTTACTCAGGGCAGTTCTTGATTAACTTTGAAACCAAGATTCAAAACAGAGCAACTCCAAACACTTTTCACTGTCCTTCAGGGTGTTTTAGGCCTTTCATTCCAGGGCTTCACAGACTGGTACAACCCTTCTTTCAGGGCTTTACAGCTGAGGCCTCCCCAGCTGAGATTTCCCCCTACTGGCTCCTACTTTCAGGTCTCCCTTTGAGTCCTTGCATTTGAGCGAGTGGCAAGTATCCTCTAAGCTCGGTCCCTGATCCTGGGTTTCTTTCTACTGAGGGTAGGCTGCATGTGTTTACATCAGGTACTGCTTGCAGCCTGCAGTCATGTGACTCTTCTCTTGTGCTCCATTAATTCAACACACTAAGGGCTAGTCTACACTACCCGCCTGATTCGGCGGGTAGTGATCGATGTTCTGGGATCGATTTATCGCGTCTCGTCTAGACGCAATAAATCGATCCCAGAAGCGCTCCCCGTCGACACCGGAACTCCAGCTCGGCGAGCGGAGGAAGCGCTGTCGACGCGGGAGCCTGCCTGCTGCTGTGTGGACCGGGGTTATGTAATTTAAAAATTGATCTAAGATATTCGACTTCAGCTCCGTTATTCACATAGCTGAAGTTGCGTATCTTAGACACACACACACACACACACACACACACACACACACACACACACACACACACACACACACACACACACACACACACAGAGACAGTGTGGACCAGCCCTACGTCTTACAGGGCTTGGATCAGGGTATTGGGGATGTGTGATGTGCGTCCCTGAGGAACAGCACTCTATTACAATTGCAGTGCTGTTTTAACTTGCCCTTGATATGAAAGGACCAGCTACATGAGTAAAGTATTTAGCCAACGGCTATTGTGAGTATTACAAAAAATTATCCGTGACCAGCCCGTCAGTCCACTGGATATCTTAATTGTTTTTTGTGATGTGGACGTTGATACGCTGCATACTGGACAGAGACTGACAGCTCATTTTCACAGAGGTCATGGAATTGTTTTTATATGGTAATAACTTTCAGTTACTATCAATCTAGACTAGAGTACTGGCTGAAGCTTAGTATAGCTAATATTCTATTACGCAATCTCCTGAGCTATCAAGTTTCCTATAAATATTTTGTATATTAATATTTCTTAGAATCTGTAAGAAGTTATACAACTTAGTGTTGTGGCTACTAACCACTGAAAATCAGGTGCTCTCTCTCTCTCTCTCTGTTTTGGTACCTAACTTTTGGTGCCTAGACCTGTAAATTCTGTAATTAAGCTTAAACCTGGTCATACCTGGTCAAACCTGCCAGAAGCTGGGAATGAGTGACAGGTAAATATGGATCATAGAATCATAGAATATCAGGGTTGGAAGAGATCCCAGGAGGTCATCTAGTCCAACCCCCTGCTCAAAGCAGGACCAACTCCAATTAAATCATCCCTGTCAGGGCTTTGTCAAGCCAGGCCTTAAACCTCTCAGGATGGAGATTCCACCACCTCCCTAGGTAACCCATTCCAGTGCTTCACCACCATCCAAGTGAAATAGTTTTTCCTAACATCCAACCTAGACCTCCCCCACTACAACGTGAGACCATTGCTCCTTGTTCTGTCATCTGCTACCATTGAGAACAGCCTAGCTCCTTCCTCTTTGGAACCCCTCCTTCAGGTAGTTGAAGACTGTTATCAAATTCCCCCTCACTCTTCTCTTCTTCTGCAGCCTGACGAAGCCCAGTTCCCTCAGCCTCTTCTCATAAGTCATGTGCCCCTGCCCCTAATAGTTTTCGTTGCCCTCCGCTGGACTCTCCAATTTGTCCACATCCTTTCTGTAGTGGGGGGCCCAAAACTGGACACAGTATTCCAGATGTGGCCTCACCAGTGCCGAATAGAGGGGAATAATCACTTCCCTCGATCTGCTGGCAATGCTCCTATTAATGCAGATCACTTGATGATTACCTGATCTTTCCTCTGGGGCACATGGCATTGGCCACTGTTGGAAGACAGGTTACTGGGCTAGATGGACTTTTGGTGACCCAGTATGGCCGTTCTTATATCTGTTAAGAATTACTGACAGTCTTTCTTCTTGGCTGCTACATATGGTATAGCCAACTTCTGTACCCCCAAAAGTGCTATTCGAGAGAATACTTACGTAATGTAAAGTGTTAGAACAATAGTTCAGATAATATTGTTCCCTGAAAATTATGCTATTAAATTTGAACCTTTTTTATTTTGCTTGATTAGATGGGTGTGCCTACTTATCTGTAGTATCTCCAGTTAAGTGAGAATTTAATGGGTGGTGTTTATCTTGGACATTCATCAAGCTTTGTGATCAGTGGTCTCAGATTTTTTTTTCCTTCCTTCTAGAACTTGCCTTTTTGTACTATGTGTAAATCACAAAAGTTACATGTTTAAGTGGTAATTTTCGGTTTACTTATTATATTGACCTAATAGCTCTTTTCTACTGCTTGTGTGGATGGAATTCTCTGCATCCCTGTATATGACTTATCTTCTGTTGCTGTGTTTGTATCAAGGACTTGTACTCAATCTGCTGGAAGACGTGTGTGTTCTGTGCAGACTATGATTTGTATATTCCCAATGCACATCTTCAAAGCATTGTGAGAGGTTCTGTTAAGCTGTAACAAGATCAACCAACGGCTCAAGAGGTTAAAAATTATGCAAGTGTCAGTTTCCCCTATACAAACAATGGTTACTGTCTTCATTTTCCCTCTTTTTCTACTGGTTCCAGTGGGAATGTGGGCTTTATAATATGAATGGAACATTTTTGCTGTAATGTCTCTCTCTCTCTCTCTCTCTCTCTCTCTCTCTTATAATTCGTAACTTGGAAGTAATTTGCAAGCTTATGTTCTGAAAGAATGCAATAGCAAACTTCTTGGAACAAAAAATTTCTTCCCTTCCCTTCACCCTCATTTTGTGACTGCCTGGCCAGCTTCAGTTAGAGGGAAGTAATAATTCAAAGTTTTTTATATAGTGTAAGGATTTATTAAATTGCAACATCTCTTTGCTTTGTTAATAAAGTTTTGAAAGTGACTACAAAGTTAAAAACTAATAATTAAAATTTGGGGTAAGAAATCAATTGCAGATATTCATAACTTTGGAGTTCCTTGCACCTTGGGGACCTATCTGAAAATTTTATTGCTAGTAAATTGTGCGTTAGAAGCAGTTTGATTTCTTATCATATCTCGTTACTTTCTAGGACCAAGAAAATCTTATTTTTAAATGCCCCCTGGACAAAACCAACCAGAAAATCAGGCAGTTTTCCACACATCAAACTTCTGCCTCACCAGCCATGTAGTGTGAGTCATTCAGTGTGATAGCTGCACAGTTGACCCAAAGGGTGCCCTCTCCCCCCCCCACCCCCCCCAAACACCATACCCTCTCTATAGCCTACTTAAAGAGACAGTTACAAAAATAGATGCCTTTCAAAAATTTATGCTTCCTACTTAGTGGCTAGATCTGATTCTGCAGAGAACAAATGCATTTTCTTTTCTTATCCAGATTTTTATGCTGGGCCAATAATATGTATCTTTCTAGTGGAAAATAGAACTACGCCTCAGGAAAGAAGAACATGACCCTTAATCCTACCAAGGGAATGGTCCCCATGTCCTCTCCTCACGCTCCCCTATACATCCACTCAGGGCCAGCCACAATCTGGCTCAGAGATTCTACCACAAAGCTCCTGAGAGGATAGAAGAGGGAACAAGTATGAGAACGTTCAGAATGTGGTGACCTAGGCAGACTTCGAATCTGTAATTAGGCCAGCACATCTTAAACAAGGTGAGGCAAATAAACATGTTTTTGTACTAGAAAAATAGAGATTTCCCCCTACTGCTCTGTCAACAATTTGAAGCAGCAGAAAGCTGTCTCTTAGAATATTAGCTCTTCAATTCTCTCTCAGATTATTACTCAAAACTAATTTTCAGCTACTTTTGATTCACTACTTTTTTGTTTGATCTTTTTTCTTGCTGGTTAGACGAGTGAACAAAATGTAATTAATGATAAAAGGAATTATAAATGAAGTTAAGATAAGCGAGGTCATTTAAATTTTCTGCCCTTGAAGTGATACACTGAAAATATAAATAAATATAATTGCCTTTTTCTCTTAGGACATAGTATAGTTAATTCCAAGTAGGTGCCAGTTTGATGTTTACCATACCTGATGAGTAAAATTAACAACTTTTAATATATTTGGAGGTGACATTGCTTGAACAGCCACAACCTATTAAGGTTTTAAAAAAACAAACCAAACCACTGGGTGGGATTGAAGGATTTTTCAAGGTTAACTGGGAGCCAGGAGATTTATAAATTACTCCATACAATTATTTTGCTTTCCATTGTACAATCTTTTTAATGAAAAGCTGCAGTTTGGTTTTCCTTGTAGTTTTTCATAAGACATTACAGGATTTATACTCTATCTCATCAGAAGTGACTTCCGGTTATAAAATTTAATGGTTGTGAGTATTATGTCAGGGCATAATCTGGTGAAACACTACCAAATAGGGCAATTTAGGAAGTGTTACAATTTTCCTTTAAGGTGTAACTGAATAATAGCATCAGAAGACTGGGAGGGACCTTGAGAGGTCATCTAGTCCAGTCCCTTGCACTCAGGAAGGACCAAGTATTATCTAGACTATCCCTGACGAGTGTTTGTCTAATTTGCTCTTAAAAATCTCCAATAATGGAGATTCCACAACCTACCTAGGCAGTTTATTCCAGTGCTTAACCACCCTGACAGGAAGTTTTTCCTAATGTCCAACCTAAACTCCCCTTGCTGCAATTTAACTGTATTGCTTCTTGTCCTAACCTCAGAGGTTAACCAGAACAATTTTTCTCCCTCCTCCTTGTAACAACCTTTGATGTACTTGAAAATTATGTCCCCTCTGTCTTCTCTTCTCCAGACTAAACAAACCCATTTTTTTTCATTCTTCCCGCATAGGTCTTGTTTTCTAGACCTTTAATCACTTTTGTTGCTCTTCTCTGGATTTTCTCCAATTTTTCCACATCTTTCCTGAAATGTGGCTCCCAGAATTGGACATAATACTCCAGTTGAGGCCTGATCAGCATGAAGTAGAGCAGAATTATTATTTCGTGTTTTAGTTACAGCACTCATGCTAATACAGCCCAGAATGTTTGCGCTTTTTTTTTTTTTTGCAACTGTGTTACGCTGTTCTCTCCTATGTAGCTTGTGATCCAATATGACCCCCCAGATCCCTTTCTGCAGTACTCCTTCTTAGGCAGTCATTTCCTATTTTCTATGTGTGCAACTAATTGTTCCTTCCTAGGTGGAGTACTTTGTATTTGTCCTTATTGAATTTCATGCTATTTACTTGAGACCATTTCTCCAGTTTGTCCAGATCATTTTGAATTTTAATCTTATCCTCCAAAGTACTTGCAACCCCTCCCAGCTTGGTATCGTTCACAAACTTTATAAGTGTCCTCTCTATGCCATTATCTGATTCTAAATCATTAATGAAGATATTGAACAGAACCTGACCCAGAACTGATCCCTGCGGGACCCCACTCGATATGCCCTTCCAGTTTGACTGTGAACCACTGATAACTACTGTCTGAAGATAATATTCATTAGATTTAAGTTTGTTTCTTTATCTGCAGCTGTTAGAAGAGGGAGCAAAACCCATTGTGGTGGTGTATTCAGAATAGTGGTTAAATGTGACTTACTTAGTTTTGGGGTTTTTTTCTACACACTTCCTCTGACACTGAAGAGCAGATTTTACTTTACTTTATTTTTGTTGTTCGATGTTAATAGAGCTCTAAATACCAGTCTCAGGCTTCAGAATGTGGTATTAAAATAAAATCAAATGCTGAAATATTTCGTTTAGGACAAGTAGCACACACAAGGTTTGAAGATTTGTGCATTGTGTTTGAATAGTCTCTTGAATAATTGATTTTTAGAGAAGAATTGTTTTAGTCAAAAGTAAAGACTCATAACTGAGTAAGAATTTCAAGTAAAGAACACTTAATCACACCTGCACAGGTTCATCAAGAATCTTCTTTTTATATGTGGTTTAATATGGGATAGAACTGTCTGACACTCTTACTACTGTAAACATTTAAAAGTTTGTTTTATGCTCTTAAGAACATAAGAATGGCCATCCTGGGTCTGACCAATGGTCCATCCAACTTAGTATCCTGTCTTCAGACAGTGGTCAATGCCAGATGCTTCAAAGAGCAATTTTATGGAGTGATCTATCCCTTGTTGGTCCACTCCCAGCTTCTGGGGTTTAGGGACACCTGGCACACGGGTTGCATCCCTGACCATCTTGACTAATAGCCATTGATGGACCCCTATTCTCTGGGAACTTATGAAATTCTTTCTGAACCCAGGAATACTTTTGGCCTTCATAACATCCCCTGGCAATAAATTCCACAAGTTTACTGTGTGTTGTGTGAAGAAGTGCTTCCTTATGTTTGTTTGACCCCTGGTTCTTGTGTTATGTGAATAGGGTAACCAGATAGAAAGTGTGAAAAATCAGGACACTTCCCCCTCCTCCCCCCCCCCCCCCCGAGTGGGTGGGGGATATAGCTGCGTATGTAAGACAATTCCCCTAATATCTGGATGGTCCCAATAATATTGGGATGTCTGGTCACCTGTATGTAAAGCAGTAAATAACTCTTCCATATTTACTTTCTCCACGTGATTCATGATTTTATAGACCTCTATCACATCCCCCCCTTAGAAGTCTCTCTTCAAAGTTGAACAGTCCAAGTCTTTTTAAACTTTCCTCATATGAAAGCTGTTCCATTCCCCTAATCATTTTTTGTTGCCTTTCTCTGTACTTTTTCCAATTCTAGTATTTTGTTTTTGAGATGGCTGACCAGAATTGCAGCCAGTCTTCAAGGTGTGGGCGTGCCGTAGATTTATATGGTGGCATTATGATATTTTCTGTCTTATTTTCTATCCCTTTCCTAATCATTCCTAACATTTTGCTAGCTTTTTTTGACTGCTTCTGCATATTGAGCAAATGTTTTCAGAGAATTATCCACAATGATTCCAAGATCTTTCTTTTAGACGCTGTCATTTTGTATGTGTAGTTGGGATTGTTTCCCAGTGTGCATTACTTTGCATTTATCAACATTTGAATTTCATCGGCCTTCCCCGCTCTCCCTCCCCTGTCACCCAGTTTAGTGAGATCGCTTTGTAGCTCTTCACAGTCAGTTTTGGAGTAATTTTGTATCATCTGCAAACTTTGCCACCTCACTGTTTACCCCTTTTTTTTCCCAGATCACGTATGAATATGTTGAACAGCACTGGTCCCACTACAGATCCTTGGGGGAACCCACTATTTACTGATAGGTTTCAGTGTAGTAGCCGTGTTAGTCTGTGTCAGCAAAACAAAAATAAGAAAGAAAAACTTGTAGCACCTTAGAGACTAACAAATTTATTTCAGCATAAGCTTTCGTGGGTTAGTACCCACTTCATCGGATGCATGGAATGAAACATACAGTAGACAGATATTTATACAGTCAGAGAAACCTGATAAGGTGGAAGTGCATAGACCAACCTTAAGAGGCTAATTAATTGAGAGGAACCATAACAGCAGGGGAAGAAAAACCTTTGAAGTGATAAACAAGATGGTCACACAGGTGTGAATGAGGATCGTTAACTTAAGGGAAATAGATTCAATTAACGTAATGGCCGAGCCATTCCAAGTCCTTATTTAATCCTGAGGTAATGCAATCTAGTTTGCATATCAATTCGAGTTCAACAGTTTCTCTTTGAAGTCTGTTTTTGGAGTTAATCTGTCGCAACACTGCTACCCTCAAGTCTGTCAGTGAGTGATTAGGGAGGTTGAAGTGTTCTCCTACTGGTTTTTGAATGTTATGATTCCTGATGTCAGATTTATGTCCATTTATTCTTTTGCGTAGAGACTGTCCGGTTTGGCCAATGTACATGGCAGAGGGGCATTGCTGGCACATGATGGCATATATCACATTGGTAGATGTGCAGGTGAATGAGCCCCTGATGGCGTGGCGGATGTGATTAGGCCCTGTGATGGTATCACTTGAATCGATATGTGGACAGAGTTGGCATCAGGCTTTGTTGCAAGGATAGGTTCCTGGGTTAGTGTTTTTGTTGTATGGTGTGGTTGCTGGTGAGTATTTGCTTCAGGTTGGGGGGCTGTCTGTAAGCAAGGATTGGTCTGTCCTCCAAGATCTGTGAGAGTGAGGGATCATCTTTTAGGATAGGTTGTAGATCTTTGATGATGCGCTGGAGAGGTTTTAGTTGGGGGCTAAAGGTGACGGCTAGTGGTGTTCTGTTATTTTCTTTTTTTGGGCCTGTCTTGTAGTAGGTGACTCCTGGGTACTCTTCTGGCTCTGTCAATCTGTTTTTTCACTTCAGCAGGTGGGTGTTGTAGTTGTAAGAATGCTTGATAGAGATCTTGTAGGTGTTTGTCTCTGTCTGAGGGATTGGAGCAAATGCGGTTGTATCTTAGAGCTTGGCTGTAAACAATGGATCGTGTGGTGTGTCCAGGATGGAAGCTGGAAGCATGTAGGTAAGTATAGCGGTCAGTAGGTTTCCGGTATAGGGTGGTGTTTATGTGACCATCACTTATTAGCACAGTGGTGTCTAGGAAATGGACCGCTTGTGTGGACTGGTCTAGGCTGAGGTTGATGGTGGGATGGAAATTGTTGAAATCATGGTGGAATTCCACTATTTACTGTTCTCCATTGTGACAACTGGGCATTTATTCTGACCCTTTGTTTTCTGTGTTTTAACTAGTTATTGATCCATGAGAGGACCTTCTCTCTTATCCCATAACTTTTTACTTTGCTTAAGAACATTTGATGAGGGACCTTGTCAAAGGCTCTCTGAAAGTCCAAGTACACTACAACCACTGGATCAGCCTTCTCCACATGTTTGTTTGACTCCCTCAAAGAATTTTAATGGTTTGGTGAAGCATGATTTCTTTTTACAAAAACTCCATTGACTCTTCCCCAGCGTATCATGTTCATCTACATGTTTGTTTGATAATCCTGTTCTTTACTGTAGTTTCAACCAATTTGCCTAGTACTGAAGTTAGGCTTACTGGCCTTTAGTAGCCAGGATCTTCTCTGGAGTCTTTTTTTCAAAATTGGTGTTATGTTAATTATCCTCCAGTCAGCTGATATGGAGGCTGGTTTTAAGCGATGGTTTACATACCAGTTACTAGTTTTGCAAATTTCATATTTGAGTTCCTTCAGATCTCTTGGGTGAATACCCTGGTGACTTATTACTGTTTAATTTATCAATTTTTTCCAAAACTTTGTTGACACCTCAATCTGGAACAGTTCCTCAGATTTGTCATCTAAAAGAATGGCTCAGTGTGGGAATCTCCCTCACGTCCTCTGCAGTATAGACTGATGTAAGGAATTAATTTAGCTTCTCCGCAATGCCCTTGTCTTCGTTGATGTTTCGTGTTTCATGAAGTAATAAATGTCACACTAAATGCAGCCCAAACAACTTTTGTACTAGGACAAATTCTTTCCCGTCAGCCTCGGTAACTAAGTTCAGATCAGAGAATAAAAGCTTCTTGTATCTCTGAAATGTATGTTGCTCTCTAGCTAATTTCAAAGCCTGTCCAGATTATTCACCTCTTGATGCACGATTATTAAGGTGCCACCCTTTTCCACTGTCGTCTCATTGGGGATTTTCTAGCATCTCTTGACAAAAAAAGTATTTGAGAGCTGATGCAACAATGTTAGTCATAAAGATAACTGTCCTCACCCTCTAGTCTGGCAGGAAAGATGAGAACTTGTGTTCTTGGCTTTCAGTTTAGCCTCTACAATTTCCAGTCGTCTTTCAATGCACTAAATATTTTTAACCATACCTTTTTGTAAAGCTTTTAGTTCTTGCACTGCCTCATCTTCTTTTGGCAAATATGTCATGCTTTTTCACCCTCTGCTCAAAATCTTTCTTCAGGCTGTCTTACCTAACGGAGTCTGATTTCTCATGCAGTAGGAGAGGCCTGAAGTTATACATTTTTAGGCACAAAGGGTCTAAGTGTGCTCTTTGGGTAAGTCTACACTGTCAGCAGCTGGAAGTTGTGATTTCCTGTTTGTGTAGAAGTACATGCGCTAGTTGAGTTTTGAGCTAGCATGCTAAAAAGAGCAGTTTGGCCACAGCAGCATGGATGATGTCTCAGGGTAGCTGCCTAAGTACAGTACCACCTGATCCTGTGTGTACGTACTTGGGTGGTGCCCCCTGTGGTCCTGCAGCCATGCTGCCATTTTTAGCATACTAGCTTGAGCAGAGCTAGCATGTGTATGTCTGTGCGAATTGGGAATCGCACCTCCCAGCTGCTGTGTAGACATATGTCCTTGGTGCTGGTTTATGCTGGTTTGCCACCAGTTAGGGTGCACAGGAGAAAGGAGGCTAATAATGGAGTAAGAATTCTCTTGTGGCCTGTTTCATCCCAGGCATCACTCCATTGACTCCAGCAATGTGAAATCAGAGTTGAATTTGACCCATTTGCTGGTTTTAAATAAATAATTTGCTTTTGTTTCCATAAATTTAAGTCAGCCAAGCAGATGAGATCGCCAAAGCACATTGTGCCTGGTTCTACCGCATTTAAGTAAATAGGAGCTTTACCATTAACTTCAGTGAGAGCAGGATTAAGCCAGTTAAATTAGAACATTATTTAACTTGCTTTAGTCCTGGAAAAGTTAGTGTGTGTTGGAAAAACTGCATACCTACACTCTAGGGATAGAAAGAAAAAGGAGATGTCCAGTTTCAGAGTAAAGATAGCTGTAGCCAAAACCGCTTTGGGGCAGTTATGATTAAGTCTGAATGTTTCTTCTGTTGACATTAATATGTTTTTACTTGGTTATTTTAATGGCTTCTTAACCTGTTCAAGCAGATTATAAGCAATTGCCAATGTTTTTAGAATTTTTAAAGTATCTCTTACAGTCAACTTCTTACATAGCTGAGTAGTTTGTTGTTCGTTTGCAGTTTGCTAAATCTTGTTTTTCAACTTAATATTAAAGCTAGCCAAGGGCAGACTTGTAAATTATATTACTGGTTTAATCTTCAGGAGGATTTGTGTCATGTGTTAGGAGTAATTGCTACACCATAACCTTATGCATACTATATCACTGTTTGAATTATATAGTGCAGTAAATGGTTTGTTCATAATTTTTAGAAATCACACGAACAAAATTGCCCAATTGTTGAAAACTTGAGTGTATATATATTAACTGAATCTTTAGTTTGCCTATTTATAACAAAACACCGTTCTTTCACGAGCGGTCCTGCAATAGTCTTTTGTTTGCTAATAATATGCTAATATCGAGGATTAAATAAATTCACACTTTTTTGGCATGAACTCTAGAATGCTCGCATTAAACTTTATTCATAATGTAGTTTTCTCCATGAGCTCCATTCATTCTTTTTTCCCCTCCAGTGATTGCTGCTATTCATGCAACTTGACACTAAATCAGTGTGCTTTTTCCTCTCCTTTGCTAATATATTTTTGTTGCAATGTGTGTTTGTAGGATTCTGGTACATCATAGTAATGCTAACTTCCCTCCCTGCTCTGCTCCCTTTGAGAATTTCTTTGTCTTTGAAGAAACTAATGCTCACTTATGAAATACCAAGTATAAATTACGGCATTTCTAGGACAGAGTCCACTGCTAAAGATAATACAGGAAGGACCAATGTCCAGTAATGGCTCCTTCTTGCAATTGCAGGAAATTTACTACATTGTGTTACATCCACGTGAGCCTAATCGATAATCCCTGTTATATGCGTCATAGAGACAATCTGGCATCCTCCAAATTCCTCCACCCAAATGTCAATGTGCCTTAGAGAAATATTCTTTTCTGACACTATTTTGGCAATCAGTTTTACCCTTTGCATGTTAACGCCTAACTACATTTCTACCGTGAGATACTACTGGTGTCCCAGTAATTTGAATTTTATCAGTTATCCTGGGATAATTCCCAGAGAATTCCAAATGATTATCTGTTGGATGAAAAAAACATACTCCATGATGTACTTAAGGTACTACAGTATTTCAAATCCATAAAGAGGGTTTGAAAAATCCATTTGCCTAGTCACCATTGGTGATTGGGAAACTTCCACTGGTGAGTGTGGGAGCCTAAACCATCAATTTACTATTTTTACAAATTAAAATTTAAAATGTAATGGTTTCTAATTCTTATGGATGTGATGGTAACCTTCTGTGACGTTATTGACATAAGCTGGGACCGTATAGAACATTATTGCAACCAAGGTCCTGTAGTGGCACCAAATCTTGTATAAAGGGGGTATATAAGGTGTCTAAGACCAGGTTATGCTTTGCTGGTTATGATTATGCTATCTGTATGTGTGTATCATTTTTGTAGTTGAAGTTATGAATATTGGTTCTATAGGGTCTGTATTTCAAACTTATGCTATGCTTCTGGGTGAAACCCCAGACTAGTTGGTGTCAGCTCTGTGAGCCTGGTTGATGGCCCATTAAGAACCATCAGCTATACAATTGACCCATTGAGAGAAGGCAGACATGCCTTGTGACTCAGCAAGGTATGCAGGGACTGGCCCATGTGAATCCAGACTCCATTTTGCTGTAATTTTCCACAGTAAGGACAAAGAGGTGTCCTTACACCTGGAAGAGAGTATAAAAGGCAGCTCCCTCATTTCCATCTTGTCTTCAATCCTGCTTCTTACCTCTGGAGGGACTTCCTACAAACTGAAGCTCTGAACAAAGGACTCAATGACCCATCCCAGCTGTGGATGTACTCCAGAGACTTGATTTGAACCTGCAGCTTATTTCATCACTGAACCAAGAACTTTGCCATTGCTGTATGTAATTGATTCCATTTAACCAATTCTAGCTCTCATCTATACCTTTTTCCTTTTATGAATAAACCTTTAGATTTTAGATTCTAAAGGATTGGCAACAGCGTGATTTGTGGGTAAGATCTGATTTATATATTGACCTGGGTCTGGGGGCTTGGTCCTTTGGGATCAGGAAATTTTTTTTTCTTTTACTGGGGCATTGGTTTTCATAACCATTCATCCCCATAACAAATGGCTCTGGTGGTGATACTGGGAAACTGGAGTTTCTAAGGGAATTGCTTGTGACTTGTGGTTAGCCAGTGGAGTAAAACCAAAGCCTTCTCTGTTTGGCTGGGTTGGTTTGCCTTAGAGGTGGAAAACCCCCAGCCTTGGGCTGTAACTGCCCTGCTTTAAGCAATTTGCCCTGAATTGGCACTCTCAGTTGGGTCCCTCCAGAACCAGCATCGTTACACCTTCCAAAATGTAAATGTTTTCTTCCTAGGGCTACAAACCAAGAGCTTTAGTACCTCTGCTACTTTCATTTAGCTTTCCAAAGCTACCTGAAACTGACAAAGCCAGTACGTTTCATGGCAGGCATTTAAAACCTTCTGTGTAGTGCTGATACTGACAAGAATCATATAAATTTTGCTGTTGTAGAGCTATTCATCTGGAGAGGAGGACCCCAAAAAGGGGGAACACATGGAGTTTGGGAATCCTGTCTCTTTTTTTGTAGCAGCCTGGGGACAGTTAGAATATCAAAAGCCCCTTTCTCCCCTCTGGGTGCAGGGGAAAAGAGGAATAAAGTTTGTTTTTCCAGAGCTAGTGAGATGTATCAAGCTGGCCTTCAGATTTCAGACACCTAACACCTGCAGGCTATTGATTAACGATGGACTCTAGTGAGCAGGGTTCATGGATATCACCTTAGCAGGAAGACAAGTTGCTGGGTCTGTCATGGAAGAGGCCAGTGAACTTCACTAGGATTTTGCTCCTGGGCCTTGCCGATTGGGCCCTGTTCAACTTCGCTATAGTTTATGGGCTAAGAGCAATGTAGTTCTTGTTTGATAATGTTTACAACTTTCTTAAAACTTTTCAAATTGAAAGGGATTCAGATGCTATCTACCAAAGTCAGCAGGCCTTTTTCAAACTCTGTCCCTACACGAGTTTAACGCTCTTCTGCCCTTCCATCTCCCCGCTGAGTCTTAGCTCCTGTTCCTCAGAGTTCTTCTCCCCCCCCAGGAGAGAGCCCCAAATGACACATGTGTGTCATTTAGTATACAGTGTGGTATACATTTGGTATACGCAAGTGTGTAGGTTTGTGTATTTGTAAGTCACCATATAAATACTTATTATTTGTGTGTTCCCTCTTGATGACAAAATGGTGTGTGGGGGTTGGACATAGTTTTCACGACTACATATCCCTTAGGCTAAATGTTGTGTGTTTTGGTACTACTATGAAAAAAACAGTTCAGAGACTGTGCAAGGAAAGCAATGGAAAACCTACTGTGGGAGTAGAACATAAAAAGTTAGAGCCTTCATGAGTAAAGAGGGTAATGATGTGGTTTTGGGGCCATGGTTTGTTTTGCTGTAGTTACTATCTTCGATACAATAGTGAAAAACAGATGAATTGAGGCGGACAGGTTTTAACATGGGCACACAGAAATGTCTTTCTTAGATACATTGGGAAAGTCTCTGAAATAGGCTGTTTGTTATGCGTCTTAATTTTCTACTGTAGGATGGGAAAGCCCTGCGGAATTGTCCCAGCTGTCACTCAAAAGTTGAACATAAGTGTATTAGGCAACAGATGTTAAATTGGATTTTTCTCCTGTGGTCTACACTTTCTTGAAACATTATCCACATAAAGAAATAGCGAAACAGTGTTGCAAGTGTCCCATATTCTGTTCTTTACCGATTCTAAGAGCCTGATCCAAAGTCACTTGAAATCAAAGGGACTATCTCCATTGACTTCGGTGGTCTTTTGTGAACTTTAATAGTGATCTTAGCAGTGTTAAGACAGAATTATGTTCCAGATTACATGTTAATGTAATTGATATATAAGCAAATGAAATCACAGTAAAAGTTTGTGTAAGGGCGTGAGTTGCAGCTACGTAATAGATACCCAAAAGCAATAGAGATGGAAGAGAGAAACTTCTGGAGTGTTGGAGTAGTGTGTTATTGAAAGGCAATATGAAGGTAAAAAGGAATGCACAAGTCTTTTGCCTTATCTACTTATTTTCCATGTTTGTCAGGTTTTGGGTGGACGGGGTATGCCCTGTTGCAACACTGTCACTAAATGTAGCTTTCGTTTGCTAATAGGTACACATTTCTCTTAAAACAAAAAAACCACCACTCTCAAACTGGAAGTGATTCAGGTACTATCCACCAAATTCAACGAGCTAGCTTCCATTTTCCTGTTATGTCCCCTGTTGACACAAAATAACACAACACTTGTATTGTGTTCTCTGAGAAAATATCCAGTGTCGTCTTTATCCTTTCCCTATACTCTTTGCTGGCTGCTTTTTTAATAAAAAGCAAACAAATCACACTAAAAATGAATATACCTTGATGAGTATAAAGAAAAGCAAAACCATATTCATTGTAAATATTTAGATTTTGTTCTGTGTATATCGTTTCCCTTTGAGTAAATATAATGTCATATCAGAAACAGGCTTTTATTGCATTTTATGAGACAGGGTTTTAATTGGTATTACCAAATTCTAAATCTTTCTGTGTGTCTCTTCCTTCAGAGAAGAGTTGTAAGTACAGTTGGTAAGTATGCAGTGTTGAGAAATAGAAGATAAGGATCGGGGAAAACATGCATCACGTTTTTGGTATCCATTGAGTTCATGTCTTGCCCACCACAATGGTGATACGCCACTAGGACTATAGTAGTTAGAGATGGAAAAGGCTTATTAGATCAAGTCTACAATAGCCCTTCTAAAAGTGCAGGATATTGTCTCATCATAGGCTACATCAGATGTTAAACTGACCTCTTGAACTTCGCCCAAAACCTAAGCTTTGTTTCTTCAAGTTGTCTTTGTATAATAATTCTTAAATACTGTACAGAATTGCTGCAATTTTCATTAATACTTTTTGTGCATTTTACTCAGTGACAAACTGGCTGAGGTTTTCCTAACTCCTGACAGTGTGAAATCTGAAAAGGTAGTAACTGGAAATAGGCTAAGTATCTACCCATCTACCTTACTATCCACCTATCTTATGTACTATCTACCTATCTTATGGTTTGGTATAGGCACCCATCAATGTGATGTTCCTAGTGGAGTTCATGAAATCTTTGGCTCTATTCCCGTCATTGTGAATGGGAAGCCCACTCTCAGAGGGCTGGAAGGGAAGAGCTGTTTGCTGTAAGTTGCACTCTGGGTATGGTGAGAGCGCTTTTATAAAAGAGAGATCTTATGGATGATTCTGGATTGGTCTGATTTTCTTCTGGAAGTTTGCCTTATATCTGGCTCTCATACCCTTTGTCATGGTATTTTTGATGTACATTGTAAAACCCTAGGATTGTTTTATGAAGCAGTGTATCATGTGTTTTGTTTTTTTTAATTTATATATTTTCATTATTTCAAAAAAAAATTAGATTGTTTACCTGGCAGAGTTTAAAAAGAAAAGGTAGATGTGACATAAATTTGGTTTATAGTCTGAAACTATAGATATTTAGTCATAAATATTCCTATGAGTCTAAACTGATCAACAGTAACTCTAAACTGGACTACAGCTTCTCTTTACATTGTAATTTAGTCAAAAATATGTTTAGTCAGTGGAGCTTTCTCAGGATATTTCCTCCTACCACTGGTGTAATCTGCAGATGGATATACTGTACTCCATTTCATGGTCCCTTAGCCCTGGTCTACACTACGAGGTTAGGTTGAATTTATAAGCAATGCGTCTACACAACAAACCCCATTCCGTTGACCTAAAGGGCTCTTAAAATTGACTGCTGTACTCCTCCTTGGTGAGGGGAGTAGCGCTGAAATCGACCTTGCTGGGTTGAATTTGGGGTAATGCAGACTCAATTCGACGGTATTGGCCTCTGGGAGCTATCCCAGAGTGCTCCAATGTGACCACTCTGGACAGCGCTTTCAACTCCGATGCACTAGCCAGGAACACAGGAAAAGCCCTGGGAAATTTTTGAATTTTATTTCCTGTTTGGTCAGCGTGATGAGCTCAGCAGCACAGGTGACCCTGCAGTCCCAGAATCGCAAACGAGTTCCAGCATGGACCAAATGGAAGACAGTGGATCTGATTGCTGTATGGGGAGAAGAATCTGTGCAGGCCGAGCTCCGATCGAAAAGAAGAAATGCTAATATATATGCCAAAATCGCACAGGGCATTGTGGAGAGAGGCTACAACAGGGACACACAGCAGTTCCACGTGAAAGTTAAGGAACTCAGGCAAGCCTACCAAAAAACAAAGGAGGCAAATGGTTGCTCCGGGTCAGAGCCCCATACATGCCGCTTCTATGATCAGCTGCATGGCATTCTGGGGGGAACCCTACCACTACCTCACCACTGTCCAGGGACACCTGCAAGGGGGGAGTCTCACGCAACGGAGGAGGATTTTGTGGATGAGGAAGAGGAGGGGAATACACAGCAGGCAAGTGGAGAATCCCTTCTCCCTGGCATCCAGGACCTTTTCATCACCCTGGAGCCAATACCCTCCCAAGGTGGGTTCCTGGACCCCGAAGCCGGAGAAGGCACCTCTGGTGAGTGCACATTTGTAACTACATTACAGGGTTTAAAAACAATTGTGTTTAATGTTTGATTTGCCCTGAAGAATCGGGATGCATTCGTGGGCAATACAGCTACTGGAAAAGTCTGTTAACTTGTCTGGGGACAGAGCAGGAATCCTCCAGGGACATCTCCGTGAAGCTCTCCTGGAGGTACTCTGAAAGCCTTTTCAGAAGGTTTCTGGGGAGGGCTGCCTTATTTTGTTCTCCACTGTAGGACCCTTTACCACACGAAGCCAGTAGCAAGTAGTCTGGAATCATTGCAGAACAAAGCATGGCAGCAAATGGTCCTGGGTTTTGGTCGCATTCAAGCAACATTTATCTTTCTGTGTTAGCCTCAGGAGAGTGATGTAATTCATGGTCACCTGGTTGAAATAGGGGAATTTTTGTAAGAATAGTAAAAGGACCCCTGTTTGCGCTTGGCTAAAAAGGGATCATCCCAGAGAATAGCCACGCGGTAGGGGGAGGGGTGAAGGGATCATCCTAGAGAATAGCTGTGCGGTGAGGGGAGGGGTGTATTGCACATCCACCTGAAAACAGCATCCCCTCCTTTTAAATGGCAAACCCAACCGGCATTGCTTGCTATGGGAAAGGAGGGTGCTGCAGTTTGAAACCATTCCCACTTGTTATGAAGGCGGAGGAAGCCAACCCCGCATACTCTTTGGATTACTATGGTGCCTGGAAACCGAATTCTGTTGCCAGCCATGTGTGATGTGTCACTATATCGACAGGCGCTTAATATAAAAGGAAAAATGTGACCTTGTACCTAAAGCACATGTGCTGTCTGCTGTGAATTGCTTGATTCACTGTGAAAGAGTCTCCCTTTTGTTCTCTGAAATGTATCTTCTTAAATTCTACTCTCCCTTTTTATCCTCCCGCAGGTGCAAATGTTTCTTCGCTCCCCATATCATCTCTGTCCCAGAGGTTATCGCAGATTAGAAGGCGAAAAAACCACACTCGCGATGACATGTTTTCCGAGCTCATGCAGTCCTCCCGCACTGATAGGGCACAGCTGAATGCATGGAGGCATACAGTAGCAGAGGCCAGGAAAGGATTAAGTGAGCACGATGAGAAGAGGCAGGAGGTGATGCTGAGGCTAATGGGGGACCAAATGGACATGCTCAGGCATCTGTTGGAGCTGCAGGAAAGGCAACAAGAGCACAGACCACTGCTACATCCACTGTATAACCTCTTGCCCTCCTCCCCAAGTTTCATATCCTCCTTACCCAGACGCCCAAGAACGCGGGGGGTGGGGGGGAGGTGGGAGGGAGGCTCCAGGCAACCAGTCACTCCACTCCAGAGGATGGCCTAAGCCTAACAGAAGGCTGTCATTCAAACAGTTTTTTGATTTGTAGTGTGGCTACAAATGAAAAATGTGGCATTGTCCTTCCCTCTTCCCTTCTTCCCCCACCTGACCTGGGCTTCCTTGTCAGTTATCTCCCTTTTTTTTAATAAAGAAAGAATGCATGGTTTCAAAATAATAGTGACTTTATTTCCTTTGAAGTGACAGAGTCCTGTGGCACCTGATAGACTAACAGACGTATTGGAGCATAAGCTTTCGTGGGTGCATGCATGCGTGCATCCGACGAAGTGGGTATTCACCCACGAAAGCTTATGCTCCAATACGTCTGTTAGTCTATCAGGTGCTACAGGACTCTTAGGGTACATCTATACTTACCCATTGCGTCGGAGGAGTCCAATCCATCTGGGTTCGATTTATCGCGTCTTGTCTAGACGCGATAAATCGAACCAGGAAGTGCTCCCCTGTCGACGCCGGTAATCCTGCTCCACGAACGGAGCAGGCAGAGTCGACGGGGGAGCCTGCGTGCCGCCGTGTGGACCAGTGGTGAGTACTTAAGTTCGAAATAAGATACTTTGACTTCAGCTACGTTATTCACGTAGCTGAAGTCGCGTAGCTTAGTTCGAACTTGGGGGGTAGTGTGGACCAGCCCTTAGTCTGGATCTGTAGAAGCGACAAACATGGCTACCCCTCTGATACTTTATTTCCTTTGCCAGCTGTGATTGAAGGTGGGGACGGTGGTTGGCTTACAGGGAATTAAAATCAACAAAGGGGGCGGGTTTGCATCAAGGAGAAACACACACAACTGTCACACTGTAGCCTGGCCAGTCATGAAACTGGGTTTCAAAGCCTCTCTGATGCACAGCGCGCCTAGCTGTGCTCTTCTAAGGTGTCTGGCTGCTCAAAATCGACCACCAAGCGATTTGCCTCAACCTCTCACCCCGCCATAAATGTCTCCCCCTTACTCTCACAGATGTTATGGAGCACACAGCAAGCAGAAATAACCATGGGAATAGTGGTTGCACTGAGGTCTAACCTAGTCAGCAAACAGCGCCAGCGAGCTTTTAAACGTCCAAAGGCACACTCTACCACCATTCTGCACTTGCTCAGCCTATAGTTGAACTGCTCCTTACTACTGTTCAGGCTGCCTGTGTACGGCTTCATGAGCCATGGGGGCATGGGATAGGCTGGGTCCTCAAGGATAACTATAGGCATTTCAATATCCCCAATGGTAATTTTCTGGTCTGGGAAGTAATTCCCTTCTTGCAGCTGCTCGAACAGCCTGGAGTTTCTAAAGATGCGAGCGTCATGCACCTTTCCTGGCCATCCCACGTTGATGTCAGTGAAACGTCCCTTGTGATCCACCAGTGCTTGCAGCACCATTGAGAAGTACCCCTTGTGGTTTACATACTGGTTGGCAAGGTGATCCGGTCCCAAGATAGGTATATGCATTCCGTCTATTGCCCCACCACAGTTAGGGAACCCCATTGCAGCAAAGCCATCCCCACAGTAGATTTGCCCACTCCAAATTGATTCCCGACTGACCAGTAGCAGTCAGGAGTTTCAAGCTTCCACAGGGCTATCGCCACTTGCTTTTCCACTGTCAGGGCAGCTCTCATCTTGGTATTCCTGTGCTTCAGGGCGGGGGAAAGCAACTCACAAAGTTCCAGGAAAGTGGCCTTACACATGCGAAAGTTTCGCAGCCACTGGGAATCATCCCATACCTGCAACCTTATCCGGTCCCACCAGTCTGTGCTTGTTTGCCAGGTCCAGAATCGGCGTTCCTCTCTCTCTCACGCATGCACGCACGCTCACTCACTCTGCCTCTTCAATGTAATGGACAGGTGCTCAAACACTGAGCTTACTCCCATGACAGAATATCACACTTACAAAATTTAACAATCTCTTCATACCCTTTTAGAACCCCTTAAAACTTGCGCACATGATGCCACCTACACCTATGCTTCCCCGTATCCATCATTAAATTCATAGATTGCTCTCATATCTCACCTCACTACTGAGAATACCCAAGGCAAGAAGACCCCAGTGCCTTGCTACTGATGCAATTTACACAATTCAGACTGGAACCTCAAGCTAAACGGGGATCTCTTTCCTTTGAGAATGCACACCGGGGGACTCAGTCCCAGGTCTCCTCATATCACAGTCATAGCTCAGTGACATTTCTCAAACTAATCCCCAGATCTCCTCAATCACAGTTCTTCCAAGCTGCTTTTAGTCCTCCATCATTCAATACAGCTACACCAAACACAGTGAGGAGCCGGGGTGCATGCAAATAATTCCCAGTAGCTATTGCCAGCTCAGGGAGCGGGTGGAGGTGGGCAGAATTGGAGTTTCATGGTTGTTTACCTTAATTCTGTATTTTCTGGTTTGCAGAAGTTTGAATTTTGCTGAACTCAACTTCTGGAAGGGCACGAGCTATCACCAAGTAACCTTAACTCTAAATTAACCAAGTATTTGCCATTTAATTAGCAACACAATAGATTTCTCACTAGTACCTTTATTTCTGATGAATTTGTGTATATTAAGTTTGAATCACAAATTAGATGGAGGTTGAAAGCTTTAATCTCTTCTGTCTTTACTTATATTTATTTTTAGTCCTCAGTCAGAAATTTAAAGGTCTGAACCAGAGGACAGTAGCATGCAAAATGATTTAGGTCCTGGTGACAGAAGGACAACACCGGTTATTTAGATAATTTGAACTTTCAGATTATCTAAATTAAATTAGATTAAATTGTTTTTGTCTACTGTGGACTCTTTATTAAATCTTGGATCAAAGACTTTTGGGAGCTTTTGAAAACACATTCTGCTAGTAAATGACGACAACGTGAGCAAATTTTTGTTTCCTTCTATACTTTGTGTTGTGGAAGGGGAATAGTTGTTTGAACCCTGCCTAAGGTTATAGATTTTATTTAAGAGGGAGGGGAAATAGAAGTTTTGATGCAAGTGTGCTTGATTTCATTTATGCAAACAATTTGATTATTAAAGTTTTTATAAAAATCATACTTAAGGGGACTTGTGTAGTTATCAGTGCTAAAAATAATTTCTCTTTCAAGGTTAGAAGGAGCACTGTTATGATACACAATCCATTAACACTTCATTTTTTTCAAGGATGGATTGTCCCATAGATATTTCATTAGTTGAAAAACGAGTAGAATTGTAGTGGGGTTTCTAATAACAAACTGCATACTATCATTTTCTGCTGTGTGGGACACGCCAATCTTCTGCTGTCTGTCTGGGCACAGGTAAACTGAAAGTCAAACAGTCATCCATTGGAATTGAGGAAATAAGATGCTTCCTTTTAAATGGCGAGGGAGTTGTTTATGAGGGGTGTCCAAAATGAGTTGTAGACTGCTGGTCATGAGGTTTTGTAACACAGGACATCCACCCAACTTTTAATTACTTTCAACTACAAATTGTGGAAGTTCAGCTCTCTTTTGGAACCTATCCAGTATTTTAGGCTCCTTTATTAATTGCCAAATTAGTGCAAATCTTTTCACTAAACTACAATTCCTCAGCTCCTTCGGTCTTCCTGTCCCTTAATGTAATCAGAGGGAAACAGCAAAGACTTTTCACATAGGCATGATAAGAGAGAACAAGTTTTGTAATGTGTAGGTGGATACTGTATTTCTCTAAATAAATGTTCAGTTTTGCATGCCAGCGTGAAAGAATCATTATCCTTCAATGGAGTGAGTGTATGTTAACTTGTGCGGTATAAATTTAGCATTTCAATAAAAATCTCCATGTTCACCTTTTTGGAATAGCTGTTGTGTATTTTATATTTGCAAATGTGAGAAGCTACAAAAAAGTAGCATGGCTGATGTGATTATTTATTGTCAAATATGTTTTTTAATAAAGTGAGCAAAAGCTTACAACTAAATTTTGACTTATGGATTGATTCTCTGTTAGGTTCAAGCAATTATTGAGAAAGTGTTATATAGCTCTAAAACTGAAAGTGTGATATCAAGTAGTTGCCAGATTTTTTTCTGCTCAGTGGACACATCAAGAAATGGTTGCTGTCTCTCATGGTGTAATATATTTTCCAGTCTTTGCTCTATTACAGATGAAACAAAACAGTTTAAAAAAATACAAAAAGACTTGTGACTAAACAAATTAAAAGGTTGAAAATGCCAAATGTAGAACAGTGTGTAGATGACTTGTGGTAAATCAGGACTTGGGGGAAGCCTCTGTGACTTCAGAATGGAGCAGTACTTCCTTCAGACACATCTTTTTACTAAATGAGAGAGCATTTAGCTAGCAAAAATTAGTTAGCGTTTAGTTATCTGAAGACATGTTTTGGTGTCCATTTGTCAGTGCAGCCAATGCCAGATCTCCCTAGAGCCCATCTTATTGCAAACCACATGGATCACCTGTAAGTGAATTAATTCACTGTCCTCTGCCCAAAACATGAATAGATTTGAGAAAAGATGAATCACTGTAGATGATTTTCTGAAACTTTTTGAAACAAGATCCGAATACAGGTGTAATACAGGTCATAACCCTTGTATTGTGACCTATATATAATTCTGAAAATCTAAGCAGGGTTTATCTAGATCAGTATTTTCTGTAATATACCCAGACAACTGGAATGCGGGGAATTCACTTCGTGCTTTGAAACTGATGTGCACTGTTTGGATATCTTTGGCTGGACTGTTCTCTCAAAGGGGCAAAGTTCTGTATTCATATTATTTAATGTTGCTATAGATGATTAAACAGATGCTGGTGTTCACAGTAAAGGTGACTGCATTTCTGTGGTTATTCCTGTGTTAGTAATTAGCTTATAGTGCTTAGGAATGAAAGACTCTTTTATGAGAGAGTATTTTTAGGGATCTCCTGCCCATAATGAATATGAAGGGTAATGTCTACTGTGAGCCTGGGGGCTTTCTGAAATTTGGGAAAGGGGTGAAATTATCTTTCTCAGATTTATGCCGAAAATTACCTATATCACAGTAATTTTAAAAGCTATGTGTTCAGATTGCTGAAAATAACATAAAACACCCCCTGGAAAAGCAAGGCCATAGAACCAGCCAGCTTCATGAAACTATTCTTTGTCTAAAACCAAATTCACATTTCTGAGGAAAATTACAAAATAAATATGCCTGGGATAGTTATTGTGCTCAAATAAGGAACTTCTCTGTAGCAGGAGTGATACTAATACATCAGACACTCATCTAGGAGTAAAAGAGATTGGTGGTTGTGATTGTAACTCTAGAATCCTTTACACTTCAGCAATTGATATTCTTGGGATGCATAATTAAACCTTGCCTTGCTCCATTTTCTTGGGTAACGGATGTACAGGGAAACAGATATACAGTGGGGAGAGTCAGCTCCACAACATGCTGCTCCTCCTTGGTTCCTGCAAAAAGTTCTGTGGAGTCTGGTTTCTGGAAATCCTGGGGATTAAGCCATCTGTCTAGAAATGGGTGGAGCTGGAGAATAGCGGCTCTATTGCATGATCTCTTCTGGCTTCTCTGGATACCTGAGCAGGAGCTAGAGCGGGATAAAAACAGCACTGATTGCTGCTGGATTGCCTCCACAGCTGCTATGGTACTCAATGTTAGCACAGGTCCTAAAGAGTTGGGGAGGGTGCTGATTAAGACAGTCCGAGAAACTAGGGAGGAGTGCAGAAAAGGGGCATAGTTCCTCACAAATTCCAGGGCTCTGTCGGTTTGAAGACTCTGAACCTTCTTGCCATGCAGTCCCCTAAATTCCAACACTCTGATGGGGACTGTAGAAGGAGTCTGGACTTTCGTTGTCATGAACATAAAAGGAATTCTTTACTGAGGCTAATAGAGATCGTCTGACATCTGTAATCTTCCTAGGGTATGTCTACACTGCAATAAAAAAAACCCAAACCATGGCATCAAGTCTCCGAGTCAGTTGACTTGGGCTCATGGGGCTCAGGCTGTGGGACTAAAAATTGCAGTGTAGACATTGGGGCTTGGGCTGGAGCCCAGGCTCTGAGGCCTTCCCCTCTCGTGGGGTCTCAGAGCCTGGGTTCCAGCCTGAACCCAAACATCTACGCTGCAGTTTTTAGGCCCATGAGCCTGGGCCAGCTGTGGCTTTACTGCGGGTCTTTCTTTCCAGCATTCTAGCTCCTAGGCTGTGTTCAGTCAGTCTGTGTTGCCATCAGTCATGGGCTCCCCAAGTCTTATCCTGCGCTCAGTCATTATGGAAAAGATCATACGTGTAGCATCCATAGGAGACTCCAGAATGTGAACATAATTATTTGTCTTTTGTCTGCAGATTTCTATCCTTTGTCTCTGAGCAAAATGACGATCTGAATATGATACTCACTAGAAGAATGACTATAATGGGTCTGTCTTTGATAGGATCAAGGACTTGAATATATTAACAAAACACTTCTGGATCTGAGAATTTACAATGAATAAGTTCTATACTCTAGCTAGAGTTTCAATGTTTATCCTCTTGGAAGATTCAGGGATTTTCTTTACTATATATCTTCTGAACAAAATGTTTAGATCTTATCTTAAAGCCGTTAAAACACATTTAGAGTTGTGTTTTTGATGATGTAATTGTTAAAGGGGGATGGGGGTGGGGACTGTATCCCATTCCTTCTTCCCCATCACCCACATCGTCTCTCATATGTGGAATTTAAACAAAACACAGTAAGAGCATATTTTGTTCTGTGATACTGTATCAAAAAGATAATAGAATTGTTATACAGATAATTTAATTGAAATAGTGTTGCACCATTCATTTTAAAATATTAATGATGTATTCTTCCCTTGATCTCAGTAGAAAATTTTCACCCATGTCTGTAGATTATAGATCTTCACTTCTCACTTGAAGTTATAATAGCTAATTCTCTGAATTTGAGAGGGGAGGGAAGAGCATTTTCTATAAAGCTGTTTCAATGCATTTGTGATGAAATAGTGAGTTAATAGAGGAGAAAGCATGCAGCATTACTCATGCTTCTGAAAGTCCTCCAGGTGTAAAGACTGTAAGATGTAAACTATAGCCTGAAAGTTAATTAGCTCCAGCTGACTCCCAAGTGATTCTAATCAACTATTAGAATTTACATATTTTTAATTATGCTATTTCATGAGTTGTGACTTGACAGCTATTTCCTTTGCATATGATTGAACTGTTTGGGGTTGTATTTGCATGATTTCTGTATGTCTTTAGTTAATGTCTGAGCAGATTTATGTGATTATCTGCTAAATTGCATGTACAAGTCATATTCCTGGGGGAATAATTTGTACTGGTATGTACTTTCTTTCCTCTTGTGATACATTAGGGTATTTTTGAACTTTTTGTTCCACATTTTGTTCTCTCAATCAAAAATGAGAGAATAAACAACTGGGATATTTCTAATAAATTCATTATTACAGCATAACATAAATGTCTCTTTCCTATATTCTCTAGTATACTGTCTGGTTTCCGTGTTCATGTAGATGAGTAAATCTAAACTGTTTTAGTACAAAGATATGAGCACCATCCTATATACTTATTGAATAGGGAGCCAAGATACCTCCGACTTCTGTAAAAACTCATAAAACTGCACACATTCTGTATTGCATATCACTTAATTTGTCAATAGTTTCACAATTTTGTGTTTGACCATACTGTACTCATGCCTTTATACTGTAAATTCTTTGGGGATGAGACTCTTACTCATTCGATTCAAGGAACCTAACATTCTGTGCCATATATAATAATAGTAATATCTAGCCTTTGTAGTACTTCCCATTAATAAATCTGAAAGTGCTTTACGAAGGAGTTAAGTCTTATTATCCCCATTGTCATTAGCGTACATAATGGAGCTATGTAATGGTTAACGTGTCTTAAAAGATGTAACCATGATTAGCTACATTGTACTGCGTGTTAAAAACTGTGTAACTTATATTTTTAAAACAGTGAGATTTTGAAAACTGAAGACTCTTAAAAATGAGTATGAAAGCAACTAACTAAAAATGTTCTGATGGAAAATCTGTAGGCATAGGAATTGCCATCTCAAATTGCATAATTTATCTATCTGGGATTCAATCCTTTACAACACTGAGTTTTACTGGGGTAAGGAGGGCAGATTTAGCAGGTTCTTAGACTTTTAGGGTATGTCTACACAACATTTTGGAGTGGGTGGGAATGAGCCTCCCAGCTCGGGTCGACAGATTTGGGATAGCAGGACTTGTGCTAGTGCTCTCAATATAGATATGTAGACAGTGCTTTTGTCTACAGTTATTTCTAGAACACTAGCACGAGCCCTGCTAGCCCCAGTCTGACTTGGGCTGGGAGGCTTCCTCCTGCTCTTTCCAAAATGCTGTATAAACCTTATTGTGCGTCTCGGAATAATTGCTATCTGCTAATTAAATTAACGAGGGGCAGGAAGTAGTGAGGAGACCTGTAATGTTTCTTGCCAACTGTTCTACAATGCATCACCTGATCAATGGTGGACAGAGGTGGAGAAAATTCCTGCTGGTCCTCTCAGTTGTTTATCTCTGCTCGCTGAGTAGCCTACCCAATTATCTGCCTTTTGTTTTCAGACACTACCTGCAAAGGTGGTTAGTGATTGTAAAACTATGCGGTAATTCTGTGAATTCTTAAGCTTCTATTTAATGTTCTCAAGGGCCAATCTCTCAATACCCCAGAGCAGGCCATGGAGGATTCTCTGGAGGCTGGTAAGATTCATATTACCGTAATGAAAATAATGGCAGTTGATAACTATGGGTTGAAAAGCATCCTCAAGACCTTACTTCCATATAAAAAAGGAACTGTGTTGCCAAGCCCTCTCCCTTATTCCAACAAAGCTGCACTAGTTGAAATTACATGAGTACATCTTTCTAACACCAATTAATTAGTTCTTTCTCCAAATAAAACCAATTTTGGGTTTCCCAAATGTTGATTCCTCCATACTTAATAAATTCTGTCTCCTAGCATCTCTCTCTTCCCCGCCCCCCGCCAGGTCAATAAATTCTGGGCTCCTTTCTCCACTGACTACATTAATTCTGGGCCCTTTATTCTTTACTTTGCTCTTGCATGTGCAGCAGAAAGCCATTTACATGGGCCACTCTACTCAGTTCCTTCCTCTCCTCTTCTCAGGGGAAAGTAGCAGGGTCCAGCTTTTCTCTTCTCTGATAGGAGAAATGGCGTCTATGCTGCTCTGTTTACCTGCCTCTGTCTTCCCCTTCCACAAAAGAGGAGTGGTTCTTGCCACTATGCTTCCTGCCTACCCTTCCTTTCCTGCCTGTTAAAGGAGTAGTGGTATTTGGGCTGCTTGCTGCTTTCTTTCTTCCCTCTTAATCAGCAACGAAGAAGCCACTTGCTCCCCAGCCCAATTAAGTCCCCTGGCTTGGGCAAAGTTTCTACTTGCTTTGGACTAGTGAGGTTTTTCAAGCCCTCTTGATACTCCATGATAGAAAGGCGTGGGTTCTTTTGGACAGCCAGTGAAACCGTTTAGAGCCTCAGTAGTACCTCCCTTACTGCATCTTATTTTTAAAATATCATGCATGATATAGCTGAGTGGTTCTGGCTGCAAGAGAGATACTGGTCTAAAAGGCAGTAAGGAGCTGTTCATTCACAGCAGTGGTTTGGCAGTAGTAGTTCCACTGAAGTATCTGTTTGGAGTCGTAATCTGATGCATCACAAAATTTATACAAATATCAGTTGTTTTTTTATGGTGAGACTCCAGCTATTAAGAGCATAAAAACCATAAAATCAACTGCCTTTCTGAGAATAAATTGATAAATGGCAGATAGACAGTTTCCACATGGCTCTGAGGTAATGATGGTAGTTAAAGATTATAATTGGAGTGCTTTGCCCAAACTTTGCGTCTTTACATATATGATCCTTCACTGAGAGAAGACTCCATGACACATTTTCAGTCAGCTGGAGATTATTGGTCCACACAAGTTCAATAGATTGGAAGTTGAAATGGGTCTCGTTGAACCAGCTGGTCCAGAGAGCAAGATGAATTTACCTGCGGACCTGTTTCTGGCACCTTCATTTGCTCACAAGCTCATCGATTTAAATGGCACTCCTCATCTGCCTAAAGTTGAGCATTTGCAGGATCAGGGATTCTTATGTGGTAAACAGCATTGTGGTATCTGTATGCCTCCACATTATTAATAAAGTTGCCCTCACACCACTGTGGTTAAGTGTCAATCCCAGGGTCAAACAGGAAATCTGTGGCAGAGTCAAATAACTGAGCCCAGATAAGACTGTCCTTCCTCTGCATATTTTGTGCTGAGAAACCTACCGTGGAGCTAATAGGCTATAACTATTCTTTGTTCTTAGGAGCTGAGACTCAGGTGGAGCAGGGCATGGTGTCTGATCCAAATTCTTGAATTGTTTTAAGAGTTAAACTCTGAGAATTGGCATTATGACACACATGTAAGCATCTCCAGAACTTCTCAGTATGGAAGTGTCGGAATAAGGTATCAGAGCCATGAAAAAATGCATTTTACATTGCTGAACTTTAATGTGAACTGTATGGAATCAGCACAAGTATACAGTTTATTTCTCTTTATGCATAATATATAAAAAGGGCTTTGTATATTAAAACAAAATTAAATCTAGTAGCCTCTTGTATTTTGAACAGTTGTACTGTAGTTACATGCTGGATCTTTGGCCCAAGCGCCGAAAATAGCCACAGCTATTGGATGGAACAAATTAGTTACCATCTTAATATATGAGCATTGTTAGAATGTTTTGTGGAGATTGACTCTTTGTACTATTCTTTCTAGTGAGAATATGAATGCTTTGAGAGGCTGGATGTCACTGTGGAACAAACATACAAGGCACACAGATTTGTATTTCACATATGGCTCAGCTAATCACTATTTCTTTCCTGTTCCTGACCACATCTCACACAAGGTCATTATGATCACTGGGTTGTGAAATGTTAAATTTCATCCAATGTGTTTGATTCTAGTTTTCTGTTAAGCAATTTTAAAATGTTCTAGTTAAGAAATTAAATAAATTTAAAACTGGTTTCTATAAAACATTAATTTTACTGAAAAATTCAGTGCATTATTGTGTCATCGAATTAATAGCCTTTAATACATATATAAAATACAGTTTCAATAGCGTTGATACTCAGTTCTTATTCAAGGAGATTGCCATTAGCTTGAATGGGATTTTGCCTGAGTAAGAACTGAGTGACCATTGAGTAAGAGTGCAAGGATTTTCGGCTCTGTGTATGACGGACATATATGATTGACTCCTCTTGGAGCTAAGTGGAGCTGCATATGGGCGTTTCTTATGTCTCAGCGAGTAAGTGCACAAAATCATCTTTCAGCCTAATGTATTTCTATTGTATATTAATAGGTAAATTGAGTGCCTACTTTAGAATAGAAGTGTCCTAATTAGTGAGAATGTCTGTACAAATTAGGAAGTGAAGATGTGTGTGAGTGTGTAGCACATAAATACTGAAAAACACAATAATTCTTGCTCTAAAATGATTCTAACCATCTCTTGTTGCAATGGAAGTTGTGGGGCATGCTATAATCGCTGAGCATGTAATTACACTTGCCTTTAGTAAGCTTGATGTAAGATGGCCACTTTGGCTCTGCTCTTGTGCATTTGAGGGGAGAATGAGAAACTTGTCCATTACTAGCCCACCCATAGTGATCTCACAGAAGTACTTATACCCGCACAAACCTGATGGCCACATTAGAAGTACTGAAGATTTTCTCCATCTCCAGTCACTGCAGCCAGGTTGCAGGGTCTGCCTCCCCCTTAAGATCATCTGATGAGTAAACGTACTTGACAGCACCATTAAGCTGAAGAAGTGTATGTGCGTACAGTAAGACCAATCTGTGAATATCTCTGGTCAGAATTTAAACACTAGGGTATGTATACAAATCAGTGAAAACAGTAACACTCCTGCATCAAGCTGAGAATGTGTATTCCCATATGTTAACTAAAATTTGCCATGGAATTTAGAAACTTCTGAGAATTTTCTCACTAGTGATCTGGGATTGTTTTCTTCTTTGGAAAGAGAGAGACTTTTCAAAATGAGAATAATATTGGAGATTGAGCACTGGCCATCGCATTGGAATGACCAGATAAACACCCAAGACTGATTGAAGTGTAAGATGCGAACAACTTTATTAATATTATACTGAAAATAACCATTAAAACACCTTTGCATTCTTTAATGCTGTTTGGTTTATTAGAAATGCTATCCTTTCTTAAAGAAATAAGTGTTGCAGATGAAATAAAAATTATGGTTTCAGATTTATTTATGGGTATTTGGAAGTAGGAGTAGTCTGTAGTTTAGAGAATTGCCTGCATTTATGCACATGGTTCATACAGTAGATTGGAAAGCAGTGCTCTCAGTTGCAGTATTTTGTTCACTATTCTAAATGAATGAATGACCTGGAAAATGTAGTATGCAATTTCTACATTTAACAATGGGTGGATCATGATGTCTTATGGGTAAAAGTACTCCTTTTATCCTATCTGAAAGCAGGTCACCACTGCAGAGCTCTTCTCTAGGTGATGCTATATAGATAGTTTCCTGTTTTTAAAAAAAAGAAAAAAGAAAAAATCACTGATGGTAATTTGTATATCAGATAACAGTTTGGTGGCAGGGAAGAGAATGGGATTGTGGTGATACCCTTACCTTTGCTGAAATACTTCCATATACTTTGAGTTCATTCCAATCACGTTTAACTTGCAACCACACATGTATTTTCTGATTTACAAAACGTGACTAAGAGCTGCTCCAGGAATCCCGTATGCACAAGAGTAGTTTCACTTATCTGAATAGTCCTGTTTAGTATTGTTAGACTGGGAAGGTTGGTTTAAGGACTGAGGGCATTTCACTGAGACAGGAGATGTACGTACAATTCCCATGTCAGCCACAGACTTCCTGTGTGAACTTAAGCAAGTAATTTAATCTGCTCAGTGCTTCCGCTCCACATCTGTAAAATAGAGATACTTCACTACCTCACAGGGGTGTTGTGAGGATAAAATCCATTCATGATCATGAGGGGTTCAGCTGCATTGGTGATGACGGCCATGGGAGTGGTTGTTTAAAATGTAGTTTTCATATTATTATACAGTGCTTGTTAATTTATTTATTTTTGCAATGGTATTGAAAATAAAGTGATCTTTCTGTTCTCTTACAGTTTACATCAATATGCATGTGTAAATGTTTGTATGTTTAAGAGGCAAGGTGTGACAATTTTGTTTTGTTTTTAAACTATATATTGCTCGTGTGTATTAGTTCAATCTTCGCATAAGCAGATATTACTTCAGGGGGAATTGTGCCTGCTTTGGCCTATTGTATTTAAACGAAGTAGAAGCATTGTTTAAAAATGTGGTACTAGTCATTCCAGACATTCGTTTTATGGTTTCATCAAGCTGCAGCCTAAAAAAAAAAAAAAAAAGCACACATACACGTTTTCGTGGTTTACGAGCTTCTTACACTATGTGCTTGGTTTCCAGAGGTGTTGAGCACCAAAGTTTCTAAGTCAATGGCCATTGTTAACATTCTTGCACCTCTAAAAATCAGAACCTACTGTACTTTGCTGTTGTCATAATATTTACAATTTAATGAAGGGTTTTGGTCCTAAATGTTATGGACGTTCAGTGTAATTGCGTAGCAGTGTTAGCCAAAAGAGTCTCATTTATCTTGTTAAAGTGGTGTTTTGCAAAAATTAATAGTAAACATTTCCTATATGCTTAGCTTTAACAAACTTCTGTACTCTCTGGATTAAGGATTTTTTTCCCTTGAAAATCAAAGTAAAGTATTTATGTTTAAACTGGTAACACTGTGGTGTTTGGCTTCAGTACTTTGTTATTAACTTAATCAGAAATAAATTTCAGAGAGCAGCCTGCAACATAAATTAGACAGGGAGGTTTCCTTAGTATTTCCTGCAGTTTCCGGGATGCAAGGCAATTCAAAATAACTGCTAAAAAACCCCTGCGATTTGAGGAAATTACTGTGAATACAGACAAAAATGGCTAAAATTTGCCCTATGTACTCAATCTCACCACAGCTTGTAAAGTCAGTTAAATTTAGCCAGTTTCAGGTCCTGTGGAACAGCAAATAAGAAAAGTTTAAAGCAAGCAATGTTTGTGAAAAACTCTTTAAAGTAATTTGTTTTGACATTTCTTAAAGGCTTCTTTGTGAAAGGACTTTAAATAGTTCTTCTGTTTTCATAGATTGATGTAAGATTATAAAATAACACTGCATTTAAAGAGAACTGGCGTGGGAATATTTTAAGCTATAATATTGCATTTGCTTCAACAACTTACTTTCTTTTGATCCTAACAAAGTTCCTCATAAAGCAACCTGAATTTGCGCACTAAAATAAGTGTTATGCCTGTGCCTTGTGTGTGTGGTGTTACAACTCAATTCATAAATAGGATTTGTACTGTATTCTGAATAAAAGGAAGATATACAGACATCCCAGTGACTTTCCAGCAGGGTTGATTGTCCCTAAGCGTGTTTCTGACAGGTATGATAAACAAGCAGACTTCATTGCTCACTTTCTTTATCTGATCGGCATTTGGACAAGAACCTTGGCCGTTAATGAAACTGATTTTTCTAAACTGAGAAAGGATAACCACCAAGTTTGGTACACAAGGTATTGTGCGGTATCTGCAAATTATGAGAGAGACATTCTTCAACCTTCTCTGAAAAAACATTTAATCCATTTGCAGTCTATCTCCTAGATTTTTTCCATCCTGCTTGGCTTCTTGCCAGTGGGAATGTCAGTACATGTGAAATCTAAACATTTGATATTTACAAAAGAGGTGTCCGTGTGCCATAGGAATATCAAGTTTAAGAGCTAATGTTAACCAATCTATATTTAATCTAATACAATTTCTTAAACACAGATTTTCTATAGAGAGTTAAGCTTCTTCATTCATAAATGTCCTTTTTTTCCCTTGTGTATGTACTGTCTGAATTGCTGAATACTTTTATTAACCGGAGGTTTTGACACACCAAATCAGGATTTACCTCAGTCCAGTCCAGGTATTTCATTTATTTTGGATTGTACTATACAGCAGATATTTGAAAGTTTCTGGACTCTTTAAAAATGTTTTTTTAATTACACTGTTGCTCAGAAAATATGACAAAATATGAAGGTACTTGCAGGCACAATAAAAATGCGTTGCATACATGGAATGATGGTGAGTGATTTTTGAAAAACACATCATTCAGTCTGGTCACCAAGTAAGCATCCTGAAGTGGCCCTATTAAGAATGACACAGCAGAACTGTCTTCCTAACTATCTGTGCCCTGTTGTTTCTTGGTTGTTGATTCTTGAGTCCATCATAGGCATATTAAAGGCTTGGTTTCAACTGTCCTGACCAGGAGAAATTACAGTTGAGATGAGGGATTGTTAGTGAAGACCTATCTTAGAACTTGAAGTGCTAGGGACAGAGGGTGACGGTGTACTCCATTGGCTGCGGAGCATGTCATTAATGGCAGCGTCCCTGTCCCAGTACTCTTTAGTACATAAACATCCATAACATATTTGGGCTGTCCCCCTCCACCCAAGCAAATTCTTTGGAATATAAAATTGAAATATAGAAGGGCTGTAAAGTTCAAATCAAGTGCATTCCTCATTTTATACCAAAATTTCCATGCATTCAAGACATCATAAAAATTAGAGTAAATTTACTGTGTTGCTTCTCCAACACAAACAGAACAAGAATTTTCCTACATTTTGGCTATAAATTTCTCCATAAATAGGGCACCTTTCAAATGATTTTCTGTATGTGATTTTAGAGCAATTAGGTCTGTACAAAAAGAACAAAACAATGAAATTGAAATACTTGATCTTTCCCATGTAACACCTCAGATCTCCCCCGTCGACTTTGGTCCTGTGCAAATTCAGTTATGAGAGCAGTGATCTTTTGTTGGCATGGTGTGAATAATTGCCCTGACAGCTTGGAAAATATAAATGTTTTGGACCAGATTTAGAAAGTGGCATATACTAGGCACTGAGCGTCAGTGTTGGAAAGCTCACTTAGTTCTGGGGAGGAAACTGCAGTGTTGAAAGTGGCTATAATCGCTCCTCTATGCCGAGCACCTGTGGGAGCAGTGTTACTGCTTTGCTTTCCTCTGGGAAAATTTCTGTGGGACGTCAGAGGCAAGACTGCTGCAGGCCTCTATACCGCCCTGTCCCAGGATTGGTGAATCCTTTACCTGTTAAAAATAACAGGACAAACATTGTTTTCTTCAGCACAATTCTTATTTCTTATGGTTTATTTCCATTGTTATTCCAAAGGAGGAGTCACTAAAGTCGATCTGTCTTGTCTCTATGTGGGTTTTGTGTTGATCTCCATCCAACCCCCCCCCCACCTCCCGGCTGCAATTTAAGCCCATGTGCTCATCATGCTTGGAAATCACATGCTGGATTTTTGGCACTCAAAATCAGGAAATGGTTTTTGAAAATGTAGGTCTTAACATTTATTTCTTGTTGATTTTAATGAGATCAGTGGTATGGGGGAGATCCTCAGATTTTAAAAGTTGCTACTGTTCATGAGGTTTATATCTGTTTTGAGAGGTTTACAGCCTTACAGCAGGGGATGGCAACCTTTCAGAAGTGGTGTGCCGAGTCTTCAGTTATTCACTCTAATTTAAGGTTTCGCGCGCCAGTGATACATTTTAATGTTTTTGGAAGGTCTCTTTCTATACGTCTTTAATATATAACTAAACTATTGTTGTATGGAAAGAAAATAAGGTTTTTAAAATGTTTAAGAAGCTTCAGTTAAAATTAAATTAAAATGGAAAGCCCCCCCAGGCCAGTGGCCTGGACCTAGGTAGTGTGAGTGCCACTGACAATCAGCTTGCGTGCCGCCTTTGGCACCTGGCCATGCGTTGCCTACCCCTGCTATACAGTATTCCATTTATTTTACTGGGACTAAATTACAAAGTAAAAATTGGTGCACGGTCAGGCCAAATACAATATGAATGGAAATGTTAGGAACAACATGTAAATTAAATATGGGAAAGAAGCTGGCAAATGAAATAATATGCCAAAGCGTAATGAAAATAACATGGCATGTCCCACTGAAAAAATTGCAGAACTATTAGTTCTCATAGTTAAAGCAACAATTCAGCTGGAAGGCTTCAACTGATATTCATGAATTCAGTCTGATCAAAGGGAAGCTGTTTAAAAAATAAATAGACGACCATTGCACTAAAATGCTGTATTGTTGTTAGTTTAAGTTAAACCCACAAAGCAAGAAAATTCAAGCTGAGGCTGCTATTCCAGTCTTCTATTCCTCCAGGCTTTTATTCGCAGCTGCATGGTAACATTGCAAAAGTACTAACACCCTATAGTACATGAGGATAATAGATGAATGAAATCTGAAGTACTAATTTCTGTATTAAAGTACAAGAGGGAAGATAGCTTATCGGAATATAGACTGAGCTGCAGGAAGGCTGAAATGTTATGGGCCAAACACCTGTACCCGGTCTCTGAGATTTCACTTAGGAGGAAAAAAAGGGCATTTGTACCTGCAGTTCAGCTAACTGTATCTAGCTACCTGATTCATGTGCATAAACATGGGTTTTTGACATAAAATTGGATTGCTTACTCTGTTTACATCAGTACCTTTAGGATGGTATAGTAGTTTCTTGTAGAAATTGTGCCTATGACTTGGAGTTGTTTGTTAATTGTAAATAATTGAGTACTTCAGTATAAAGGTTAAAAATCTGTAATATATAGATAATCGTGGACAGCGTAAAGATATATGAAGAAGGCGAGAGAGAGAAAAGGACAACCTTTAGGGGCTAAAGCAAAGGAGAAAAAGCTTCATATAACTTGAGAGTTCACTTTACTGCTTAAATGTCTAACACTATATTTTAGCAGCAGAACAGTTCTACGTTCTAATGTTGCACAGATTAGGAAATGCCATGGTAATTTTGTTTTTCATACAGATACTTGATTTGCAAAAGATCAAGAACTGAAGTAGAATTAAAATGTTTTTTTTGGCAGTTATAATTTCCCCTCCTGTTAATACTTGCACAATACTGCAGTTAACCTGTTACAGAAACTTGCAAGAAAGTGAGGAATCTTTTTTGAATAAGACATTGGTTTACATTTATATATGTTCATTGCGTTCAATTTTTTTTGTCTATATAGACAAAAGGACACTTGTTTCCCTAGTCTTGGCTACAATACAAATCATAATAAAATAACTACTGTACTTGGAGAGTGGGAGCTTTAACAGATCAGGTAAATACTTAGAGTTCACAAGTCTTTTTTTCCCCGTATGAAGTCCTTTTTTGAACGTTTTAAAGTTTTCCCTCAAATATTGCCTTGAAGACTGTAGACAAAGTGCAGCACTGTTCTGTTTATAGTAGCTACAAAAAATACCCGTTTCCTCCATAAGTCATCAGAAATTACTGGAAGTATGTATTTTTCAGCAGAAATAACATTTTACTGTATTACTTTGTCAGACTTTTTTGAAAGAGGGTTATTTTGTTAACGTGCAGATATAAAGCACTAATTATTATTAATACAAATTGTTTATATAGTACTGTAAATTTAGATGGTGTCTTTCAGAGTGAAATATGTTCTCTTCCCCCGCAAAGAATTCTCTCATTAGCTTAATAAGTTACTGAAATAAAATTTATTTCTAATTAAATCCGTGATTTGTGTTAAATCTAAAATTCTATGATGGAATTGTTCTTGAGTAAAAATGGTTGTTAGTGACTCTCCTCCAAATTCTGTGTCTTTATCATAAGAGTGAATGTGAAGTGCCCTTCTAAATTAGGCTATATGAAAAAAATGCTGGTGTACTACTTGGGCTTCTACAAAATGATCTATTTAAGAATGCTATATACAAATATTATCCTCCCACCCCCAAATCCACTGTCTGTGCCAGGTTAATCAAATCTGACTATAAAAATTAACTTCGACAAAAAACAGCCACCCCCTGTTGTTTGAAAAGAAAATTGGTCAATATCAGTGACAATGACTATGCTAACTTAGACCAGGAATGCTTTGAAAGTCGCACTGCACCCACCTTCTCAAATTCACTTGTAATGATAGACTTCAAAAATGTCATCATAATAATTAAAAATCAATATGAATTCTGGTAAATTTTATATAAATATAATATAGAAATTTTTCTTGCCATCTACATGCAACTGTGCTGCTGAAGAATGGAGGGACAGATGGACAACAGTGATTAACATAAGTATAGTTAGTGACAGATATTTCCTCACAAATATTCTTCACTTTTAATCTTTTAAAGATTTTCTGTGGTTATAAATAATGCATTTAACGATGATTTATTCCCAGTTCTAAATTTTTCTGTTTTATTTTCACTATTGAGCAAATGAGAATGTATTATAAATCAATCAAGTGTTGAACATAGGACCATAGAATCATAGGACTGGAAGGGACCTTGAGAGGTCATCTAGTCCAGTCCCCTGCACTCATGACAGGACTATTATCTAGACCAGGGGTCTCAAATGTGTGGCCTGCGGAGTTATTTCCTGTGCCCCACCATAGGCGCCGACTCCACCGGCAGTCAAGCTCCCCCCGCCCCTCCTCCTCCTGCCCCCAAGCACGCCACTTCCCTGCTCCTCCTCCTACCTGTCAGTGCTTCCCACCGCCAAACAGCTGTTTGGTGGCGCTTAGGACTTTCCAGGAGGTATGGGGGAGGAGTGGGGATGCGGTGCGCTCAGGGGAGGAGGTGAAGAAGAGGCGGGGTTGGGGCGGGGATTTGGGGAAGGGGTTGAGATGAGCGTGGGGAAGGGGTGGGAAGAGGCGGGGCGGGGCGTCGTGGACTAGACGAGCAGTCTGAGGTATGAAGTTCAGCATGTATGATTCTTTGCTGTGAGTAGTTGGGAAGAATGTTTGTTAAAAGTGGCAACGTATTTTGTATGGATAGTTACTTTAAAAAGTTCCTGCCATTACAGCTATGTTGATAGACTGTTAGTGTAGATCATCATCAGTGTTACTGACCACATATGAAATAGTTACAGGTGTCTATATTTTATTAAAACCCCTCTTCGTATTAGTTTTAAAGTTAATACATTGACTTTTAATAGCATACTATATTACTCTTTTCCAGTTTTGATTATACTTTTGTATCGTTGTATGAAAAGGTTTCAGTGATGTGGCCCTCGGGCCAATTTACTAGTCCTCATGTGGCCCTCGTGGTGATTTGAGTTTGAGATCCCTAATCTAGACCAGGGGTCTTCAAACTTTAGGAGACGAGGGCCATATTAGATTTTTTTTAGGGAGAGAAGGGCCCCCCGCCGCCGAAATGCCACCGAGGCGGTGGCAGCCTCCGAGCTGCCGCCGAAAAGCCGCCAATGCGGTCAGCAGCCTCTGAGCTGCCGCCGAAATGCCGCCGACGTGGCAGCATGGGGTGCCGGACAAATTGAAGCTGTGGGCTGGATCCGGCCCACGGGCCGTAGTTTGGAGACCCCTGATCTAGACCATCCCTGACCATCCTTGTCTAACCTGCTCTTAAAATCTCCAATGATGGAGATTCCACAACCTCCCTAGGCAATTTATTCCAGTGCTTAACCACCCTGACAGTCGGGAACTTTTTCCTCATGTCCAACCTGAACTTCCCTTGCTGCAATTTAAGCCCATTGCTTCTTGTCCTATCCTTAGAGGTTAAGAACAACAATTTTTCTCCCTCTTCCTTGTAACAACCTTTTACATATTTGAAAACCGTTATGTCCCCTCTCGGTCTTGTCTTTTCCAGACTAACCAAACCCAATATTTTCAATCTTCCTGCATATGCCATGTTTTCTAGACCTTTAATCATTTTTGTTGCTCTTCTCTGGACTTTCTCCAATTTGTCCACATCTTTCCTGAAATGTGGCACCCAGAACTGGACACAGTACTCCAGTTGAGGCCTGATCAGCACAGAGTAGAGCGGAAGAATTACTTCTCATGTCTTGCTTACAACACTCCTGCCAATACATCTCAGAATGATGCTCGCTTTTTTTGCAACAGTGTTACACTGTTGACTCATATTTAGCTTGTGGTCCACTATGGACCCCCAGATCCCTTTCTGCAATACTCCTTCCTAGGTAGTCATTTCCCATTTCGTATGTGTGCAGCTGATTGTTCCTTCCTAAGTGGAGTACTTTGTATTTGTCCTTATTGAATTTCATCCTATTTACTTGAGACCATTTCTCCAATTTTGTCCAGATCATTTTGAATTTTAATCCTGTCCTCCAAAGCACTTGGAACCCCTTCTAGCTTGTTATCGTCTGCAGACTTTATAAGTGTACTCTCTATGCCATTATTTAAGTCATTGATGAAGATATTGAACAGAACCTGACCCAGAACTGATCCCTGCGGGACCCTACTTGTTATGCCCTTCCAGCATGACTGTGAACCACTGATGATTACTCTCTAGGAATGGTTTTCCAACCTGTTATGCAGCCACCTTATAGTAGCTCCATCTAGGTTGCATTTCCCTAGTTTGTTTATCAGAAGGTCATGCGAGACAGTATCAATAACTTTACTAAAGTCAAGACATACCACGTCTACCTCTTCCCCCCCATCCACAAGGCTTGTTACCCTGTCAAAAAAAGCTGTCAGGTTGGTTTGACACGATTTGTTCTTGACAAATCCATGCTGACTTACTTATCACCTTATTATCTTCTAGAGGTTTGCAAATTGATTTCTTTATTATTTGCTCCATTATTTTTCCAGGTACAGAAGTTAGGGGATAGACAGACTTTCTTCTCATTCCTTTGTTAGGTTAATATTGTTGGATGTCCCTGTGTATCTCAAGGTAGAGAGCGTGATCTGGGATGGGGCTGGAAGTCAGGACTTTGGGGTTCTTTTCTGTGATTCTGTTACTGAGGTACTTTGCACAGTTCACTCTGTGCCCATTTATAAAATGGATATAATGGTACCATCCATAATCTTAGACCTACTGTATCAGTGGCATCCAATGCTGTCATGCATTGAGGATCTTTTCCACTTTCCTCCTCCTGTGTTACTAGTGCAGCAGCAGAAAAGGCTTGACCTCCAGCAGGGTGGAAAGAAATAGGGGACAGGAGAGGATAGAAATGACAGTGTCTAGCGCAGGCAGAGAAGGGGAAATATGGGATCACAGTAGTGATGAGGGAATAGATTGGAAGATGAGATCTAGGGTAAAATCCTGTCCCCATTAAAATCAATAGGATGTTTGCCATAGCCTTATGTGGAGCCAGGATTTTACCCATGTAATGTATGCTTTTCAGGGCAGGGAATTGTCTGAATGTTTTGGAAAGGACTGTGTGTACAGCTGTAGGGTTAACGAAGTAATGGTAATAAAAGCAGTTTTGTAGTGAATGGGATTCAAAGATATATATATATATATATATATATATATATATATATATATATATATATATATATATATATATATATATATATATATATATATATATATATATATATATATATATATATATATATATATATATATATATATTTTTTTTTTTGGTAAGGGTCAACAAGGCAGTTATGAAAGGGCTGCCTACTTTTTCAGGAACTTCAGAAACACTGAGCTGGCTGACTTGTTGGCAGACAGTTTCTCTGGGGGCTTTTAATGGCAAGGAAAAGGATTTCTTGTCATTCTTTTTTATTCTTTGGGAATCCCTAGAACTGTAGTTCATGGAGGGAATGGATGAGAGTGCCATTTCCACTGCAAGACTGGGATGTTTTTCTTTAATTCCTTCCATTCCTTTAGTTTGTGTGTACGATTATGTGATTGAAAATGCAGCATACACTTTCACTAATTTTTCCCAGGAGCCAGAAAGAAACCATCTCATCTCCCCAGCCTAGATGATAAACATTTGATCAGGGATGACAGTTAAGGTCCTGACAAGGAAACTCTTGAAGGATTTTATTTTAAGTAAACATAGCAGAAGAAGGGGAGACAGTTGTGTTAAGGTCTTAAAGCCTAGTTCTGATCTTGCATACACCATGTAAGTCCACTGAAGTTAATTATCACTTTGCAACTTCCTTGACTCTTTTGGAACAGATTCTCATATATATTGCACTAAGGTTCATTAAAGTTCTGTTTTAATACTATATTAAAATATATTGCATGTGAACATTTGTGAGATAAAGTCTAATGGAATATATAGTCCTAAATTTTCCTTCTGGGAATATTTTAGAAATATACTATACCTTGATTTAGCTGTAAGGAAATCACAGTTTGCTTCCAGTATACACCAGTAGAAGTAGCACTTTTAGCGAGAGAGTAATTTCAAATTACAGTATTTGGCTGAAGGTAATGTAGTGAATCTCCAATCCCAATATGTTACAGTATGCAGATAAGGCATCACCTACTAAGCCAAAGCAGTTTGTTAAACAATTTCTGTTAAACTTGTTTTTGACCACATTGGGTTAAAGCTAATCTTGATCCGGCTTGTTTTTCCAGGGCCAAACGTTGTTATAACCTTATTAAAAGTAATTCTTCAAACCCCCAACCCCCCATGCTATTAAAATGTTGCTCTGCCCATGGACATGGGGCTTCATACTTCCAGTCTTGATATTGTTCAACAAAATATCAAAATGGATCATACTATTAGTGTGCTTTACATTTAAAAATACAGTAATTAAACCAGAGAACTTAAGTGTTTCTAAAACAAATAAAAGAGCACATCACCCAGCAGAATGAACAAAATGGCCCAAGCTCAGTGTGGAAATCGCAATAAAACTTTTTTTTCACATTTGTGATGGTTTCCAAGTAAAGTGAAGCTGTTTTTTGCAGGTGGCTTTTAAGTGTGATAAGTGCTCATGAATATTGCTACAGAAAGATTCACACTGGAAATGAAAATCCTCTATCTGCAAGAGACATTGGCAAAACAAGCTTTCCAACACTTGACACTGTGCATCCTCTTCTGAACTTTAATGCCCTCCTTTATGAATATGGTGTTGGGGCTTTTTGTCTTAAAATACCTAAATCTGGTGTCCGTTACAAGATGGTCAGGAGTCCACTAGGACAAAAGTGCAGTGATCTGACAGCAAAGACAGACATCAATAACTTGTGTTCAGTCTTCACCTGGATTTTGGTTTGAACAGATGTTCTAGACTAAACGCTCTGTATCTGATTTCCACTTACCACAACTGGCTAGTCCCCACATTTGGGGATTAGGAATTAGGATCAGGATTGCCTTATAAATAATAGTTTAAGATGGGGGGGAAAAACCCAGACCTTACTCAGTTTCTTGCATGAGTCATCATCTTCGTATTGTTCCACACCACTTCTAGTCTAATGCATGTTAAGAATGGATGTGGCTGGGGGGGAGGAGGGGGCATATGACTCAAAGAAAGCAAAAGCCGAAAACAGTCAGAAAAAACAAGCTTGTATAGTTAAACATTTATTTTCTTAAATATTCCCTCCAGTTTTTTCAGTAAATACAGCTCCTAATTTTTAGTAATTGTTTGTGGAGTGGAAGGTATCAGCTTTTGTTCGGCCATTTAATATCCTTTGCTCCTCAATCTCATTAAGAAAAAGATTGAAACTTTACTGTACCTAGCAAGTTGTAAACTTTTATGTCAGTTTAATCACTGTTCTGATTACAGCATTCATTGACAGCTACCACACTGAAAAAAAAAAAGGGGGTGGGGGGAGGAAGGGAAATGAGAGACTTTAGGACTAACTGTGATACTGTATCTCAGAGCAGGACCACATCAATCTGCATTGTGTGAGATTACCAGACAGTAAATCAGCTGTGCTGTGTTAAAGCCAGAAACCAGTAGCATTCACACTTGCTGCCTGTTTCCCACTCATTGTAAAACCATGCCCTATCACTTGATAGACCTGGAAAGGAAGTGCAAAGGAAGTGAATGCCACTGCTGGTTCAGAATGTTCCAGTGTGGTTGGAAAGTTTGAGAAATGGCCCGGGTGAGAAGAACAAGACCTTATTGACAGGGTTCAATCCTGGTCAGGTCTGTTTCACATCAACTTTCTAAATAATCACAGCACTCCCTTTCTCCTCCCACCCTCCCTCCAAGCCCCTAGGCTCACGCTCTCTCTCTGGGTCTTTAGCACTCTCATCTCTGCTTTTTTAACAGGTTATGCAGCCAAGGCAGAACACTGAGCACTTTTTTTATTTTTTCATCTTGGGGAATTATAAAATGTGTAAATTACAGGTCTGCTTGCTTCTAAAAAAACCCCTCATACTTTTCAGGGCATTTCTACTGTAAATTTTATATTGTGAATGCTTTTTCTGTTGAGTCTTATTCTTGTCCTTTGATTTATGGAACCACAGATTATTCCAACATTTCCGTTGGTGGCATGGCAGACCTGGCTTGTCATGTTCCAAATTAACCAGCATCATAGTCTGATTTTTGTCTGACTCCGGGCATTTAAAACCCTGAATGCATGTATATCATGTGTGTAGTAGAAGAAATATGTATATGCCAAGAGTCTTTTTATTTTTTTCCTGTCTCTCCACACTGGTCTATAAAAGCCTATAAAACAGAATATTTAGGTCACAGAGTCATAAGAAAAGCTGCTGGAGTTTTAAATGAACCACAAAATGTGTCCCTTGTATACCACACCCTGTCATTTTGCATGGATTTATGTACAACTTCAGCATCAATATAGTAAACACTCTCTACTGGCAACCCTGTCATTTTAGAGCCTCCTAGCGCATCTCAAGTTCCAAATTCAGCAACAAGCTTACTTTACTATTTTTTACCCTCCCCCAGGCTGTCATTAAATGAAAGATCAAGTAGCACAATTTGCTGGACTGAAAATGTCTGAAAATGGGACTTAAATGAATGTGTGTGTTCAGTTTACTGTAGATAGTGTCTTTGGCCTTACCCTGCAAAGACATATGCACATTGTAAACTTTGTGTGTGAGTTGTCCCATTGACTTTATGAAATCACTGCAGCAGGTTAATTGACTTTAGTAGACCAATTTGTATATGTAAAGTTCAGTACCTGCATACATTTTTGCATGATTGGGGTGTGATTGGTTGTCTTTAAACAAATAATGCATGTGAAAAAAACAGTGGGAAGAAGAGAAATTTGCAGGGAATGGATGCCCAGTTAATTTTCTATATGTGGGTTGTGGCTTTTTATATTGTTTATAGATACATTTTTCTATCATTGCAATAATTCCAGGTTTAATACATTGAGTGTAATACAGTGATTTATAGTTAGGATTACCACTATCAGTGATGATGAACAAGATGAAATTATTAACCCCTCCTCCCTCCCCCAAAAAGCAAAATCAGAAAAACCGAGCAACAGGCACACCGTGAATATGGTTTTTACATTCATGTTTGTACATTTGAATATAGGACATGATAGATGCATTTTGAGAAACCAAACCAATGAAGTAAGTAGAATTAAAAGGCCTAGTTCACGTTCTGTCACAGACTTGGAAGCACTGATATTATATGGAATGATCAGTGGTGCTTAAAATAGAGGCCCATTGGTAAAAAACATGCAGTGTCTGCTGTCAGTATTCTCTCTAATGGCCCCACCGATTTTTTTTAATTTTTTCTCCTTCTGATCTGAAATAGCCCAAATCTGATGTACATAGCAAAACACCTCCCTCTTCTCAAGGCATTAAAAAATTGGAGTTCTCTTCAAGGAGAGGAGGGACAGAAGTTTCTAAGTTACTGCTGGTGGGTTATCTTAAACCGTACCGCTGGTTAAACTTAAAAATTGGGTGCCCTTGAGTTGTTGTTTTAAATGAAATATATGCTTTTAACCAGTCAATTCAGATTCAAAATATTTTAAACACCATAGTGAGTCTAAATCTTCCAGGCCCAGTCACTGTGTGTCTAACGTTTTCCTATCTCTTTCTTTTCCCAGGATGGCTCGTACTTGGCTGAGTTCCTGCTGGAAAAGGGCTATGAGGTGAGTGACTCAGTGACCGACTGCAGGCTGATGGAAACACTTGGATACAGCAACCTCTAGCTTCCTTTGTTGCTGTCCTCCTTTGCGTATGTTTTCCACTCAGCCCTAGATAACAAATCAAAACTCTAGTAAAGAATGTGCAGCAGAGCCTGTAATCATGCCAGCTTATTGTACTATTTATCATCTAGTGTCCACTGGTGGATTCTCTCTGCTCCTCTGGGTATATCTGCTTTGTATGCTTCCCGCTCACTTAGATAAGCAGCAACCTGTGCAAGCCAAAAGAATTAGGGAATAATTTATGATATATGCACCACATTAGAGGAAAAAAAAAAACTACTCACAATGAAATAACTTTTAATCTTGAAATTGCACTAAGCAATAAAACCCTTGCTAATCCACGGCAGGCTCATACTGAAAATTTAAACCCAGAGGTTGCTTTCTAATAGGCATTCTGGGTTCTTTATGGAGGGTTAGGCTAGAGTGTAGTATTGTGTGGGTTTTTTTTACTTTCTCAGATTTCTGACTTCTGTGCTAAGAATTTGAGCCTTGTTTACTAATCTTGATGCAACCAAATGCGTGAGGCGTGTCATTTTGCATCTTTTATCCTTGAGTTTGGTCTCTAATGTAAGCTGTGAAGTGACTTGAACTTTGACAGGCTTACGTATAAGGAAAATAAATATCTAATATCTTTCTTTTTGTCACATGCCTATCCCAGGGATTATACAGCAGTAATGTTCTTTCTGATGTCAGCAATGCAAAGGTCACACAGTTACCGTATGCTACAATACACAATTACTTGGTACTGTTGTGATTGTATAGCCACAAGTGTTTGCCTGCTCAGTAGTGAAAGGCTGTCCCATAGTCTTAATCGTACAACAGGGAGAGAAAAAGAACCCTTATTAACTTGTAGCCCATCCCCTAGTAATGCAGTATTGTTTTATTTTCTCTTTTTTGATTCAGTCTAATGTTGTGTCTAAAGAGACTAGGCTTCCACTACTTTCCTTTAGAAATTATTGCACAGCTTAGTAGAACTCACCATAAGAAAACTTTTCTTGATATCCATCCTAAATGTCTTTTTCTTCATTTCATCCTGTCACTCCTTGTTAATTCTACAATCTTGTACCAACTTGGTTATTCTTCACCTGTCCTGAGTGTTTATGCATCTTTCATATTCTTTCACAGTACTCAGTTCTTTCTGTCCCTTCTTTTTTGGAGCAACATCTGCTAGGAATAATTCAAATTCTGGGACAAGGAGATCTATGCAGTTTCTATAATAGTGATTTTCACTGTTGTGTATGTTGGCAGTTAACTGTTTTCTCTGCTCGCTTCCCTTTCCCAAACAGAAAGGGACTCTACATTTTTTTATTATAGGCAGCATAGGCGCCGACTTCTTCTCTTTCCCGTGGGTGCTCGACTCCCCCAGCTGCCCTCGGCCCCGCCCTCACTCCACCCCTTCCATGAGGCCCCGCCCCTTCCCACCTCTTCCCCACCTCCATTCCACCCCCTTCCCCAAAGTCTCCATCCCCTCCCTGCCAGTATTCCAGTTCCTTCCCCAAATTCCCACCCCGGTCCTGCCTCCGCCCTGAGTGCGCCACGTTCCCGCTCCTCCCCCCTCCCTCCTGGAGCGTGCTAACGTTGCCAAACAGGAAACACTGGGAGGTAGGCTGAGGACGCGGCATGCTCAGGGGGGAAGGGGAGCTTGGCTGCCGGTGGGTGCAGAGCATCCACTAATTTTTCCCCATGGGTGCTCCAGCCACTGTGTAGGCTCTAACCATATTTAAACATGATTGTTTCCATCAGGTTTTTACCACACTTCTCTGAGTAGTGTAGAAAGAGTTTTTTGTGAGACCCATTCTAACTTCTTTTTTGAGTGCTGGTCCTTATGTGTATTCCACATGTGAGTACGCATGCGCACTATGCGCCTGAGTTCAGAAATTCTCACAAACAGTGCCCATTAGCCTGCATATGTGCAATAGCCCTCCTTGTGCTCCTGACTGAAGGTATAAGAACCAGTTCTGGCTGACGCCTCTCCAGTTCCTTCTTACCACCACATGGCCTGAGTCGGAATCCTGTGTCCTCTCTTCCTTCAGCTTCTTTGTAGAACCTGTCAATGTAATTGTAAACAGTTTTTATTCCGCTTAGTTCATGAATCTTTGTTGCTGGCTTCCTTGCACCCTCTTCTAGTGTGAGGCCTTGCTTGTCAATCACCCATGTGTGGAATACAGATAGAGACCAGCACTTGAAGAAATGGAGGTTACTTACTGTACCTGGAAATTTTTCAAGATGTGTGGTCCCTATTTGTATTCCACTTTCTGCCCTCCATCCCTTCTGCTTCTGATCCTATTGGATTTGTGGTCAAGGTGTGCATGGGTGTACATGTGTGAGGCAACAGGTACTGCTTGTGAGAATTTCTGGACTCAGGCATGTGGCACTCGTGTACTCACATGGAATATAGATAGGGGCCACACATCTCAAAGAACTTCCATTGACAGTAAATACCCTACACTTATCTGCATAGATACTTCATCACAGTATCTGAGTGCAACAGTATCTGTGCTGAAAACTAGTCTCCTTAGGGGGTTCATAGTATAGTATTATAACACCATTCTTGGATGAAAATGTCTCTAGCCATACTTATCACAGAAACGGTTAAACTAAAGCTTGTAAATGGCATGGTTTTGATCATCCTATTGTGGGCATGGCTCTTTCTCTATTCTGCAGTGTGATTACAAAGGCAAACTAATACTAGTGTATTTATTAAATTCTGTTGGAAATTAAACATCCATTGAAAGATGCTATTGCTGTCTTTGCTAGGGATGTTATTAACAAATTTAGAGAAGGATTTTTAGAATTGGAGATGCCATACGAGGAAGAAATCTCTTCTGGTAGGACTGAAGTCTTTATCATCCTGTAGGTCTTAAACTGGTGAAAATGCATCTTTTCTTTCTGGCCCTCACTAACTTCAAATTGGCCAAAATTTTTCTGACACATTAAAAAATTAACTTACTATTTATAAGGGGATTTGAAACTGAAACATACCATGTAAATGGCAATTGTTAATATTCTATCATTGGCTAAAATTTGGTACATCTATGGTTTTAAGCTTTCTAACATTTATTATAACTATTTGAATAATAGTTGATGTCACCTGACCTATGGTGTCAAAAACAATGTCACCTCATACACATTCAGACAGATAAATAAGCTGATATTTGGTTGTAATGGAAATGGGTTCCCTTCAAGCACATGAATAAGGAAATGTACTTTGTTTGATGTTCCAATCTTAGTTCATGCTGTTGAAATTGGAAGGGTAGGGAGAAGTACAGTGGCAATAACTGAGATTAAGGATGGTAGCATTCTTAATTACAGTATAAAGTCCTTTAAAAACATATGCGTTACTGATTCAGGACCTAATAAGCGCTCGGCATATGCATACCTTTCAACACGTGAATAGTGACATTGACGTCAATGGAATTGATTACTTGTATACTTAAAGTTATGCAAGTGCTGAAGTGCTTTGTTGGATCTTGGCCTTAATGGCAGTGCCACATATGGCCATGTGGGACACCTCAGTATGATTCCTGATGCCAGTTTATTGTCAAAGGCTTAGAATACGGTGCAAGCTTGTGCTCTCTGCTCCTTTAGGGTAGGAAGTAACTAAAATCTCTCAGCTGCGATCACTCTGGCCAATTAAAAAATAGGCATAGATAGGGTGTAAAGGGTGAGAGTATTACCTGTTTTCAAAGGTTACTCCAACCAATTTGGGTGGGGGGAGGGATAGCTCAGTGGTTTGAGCATTGGCCTGCTAAACCCAGGGTTGTGAGTTCAATCCTTGAGGGGGCCATTTGGGGATCTGGGGCAAAAATTGGGAATTGGTCCTGCTTCGAGCAGGGGGTTAGACTAGATGACCTTCTAAGGTCCCTTCCAACCCTGATATTCTATGATTCTATGATTCTAATTTACCTGTGCATTTATAGTACCTTCTTACTGGGGATTTCTGTAGAACCAACTTCTTTCAGGAAAAATTGTATTCCTTTTCAGTAAAATGGAAAGTGAATGTACTTTTTCAAAACACATGAAATCTTAACAATTTACTCAGCTTTGTTGTTATTTATAAAAGTCTCTTTCAGTCTAACAGCCACAACACTTTTTAAAATTTGAACTTATTTAAAAAAAATCAGTCCCTATTGAGAGAAATCCACTAACCTTCATTCTTAACTGGATAATCCAGTTTGCACACATTTTGGCTTTGTCACAAAGTTTGCATTTCACCTGTCTCACAAGCAGACAGAAACACCTTTCATCAGTTCTTACACTAATATTTGCTGTCATGAATTAAGCATTTGGCAGGTTTTCTTTCTCTTATGTACACACACAAAAAAGGGGAGAGGTGGGGGGAAAAGATAAAAGTGGGGTTTGTATTTATCACTGGATGCAAGACACTCTTGATCTGTTTATTTGTTGGAACTTCATCAAGTTCTGTGATGTTTGCGCTTAATACATCGCAGTGGTCAGCTGTTGGCGTCATAGCCATTCAGCTGCCACATAAAACTTCTGCAAATACAGTCTTTCATCAAGCTTTGAGCTGGCAGTGCTTAACTACTGGTCTATGGTTTATGTAAACTTGAACTTCAGAATAGCTTAATTCAGATAATCAAGATATAACATCATCAATCAGGACTTGAAGTCAGAATATTTTGTTTTCCAGAAATAATCGTAGTGTGCTTCAATTTACTTTAAAGAAAATTTGAAAAGTTTTTTGCTGGTAAATGCAAAAATTGTTGTGCTGTAAACAAGACATTTTGAGTAAGTAAATACAAAGTTTCCAGCATTTTGTGCAACCTTGTAAAAACAAAATCTTAACGTCATTATGCGTATGTATTTTTTATGCATTTTACTAAAATCGTACTGTTCTTACAAAAATAACTTCTTCAAACAAGTTGTGCAAAGAACACAGCAGAATGCAGATTCTTATTATGGAACATTTTCTTTATAGTACTACAGAAATGTGTGATATAATGGAAACAATAAACCTCCAGGGTCAAATTTTCAGAGGTCTTCAACCTGGCCTTTAAAACTGTAGCCACCATATTTCCATATCAGATTTTTAATACTCCCAAAAAAAAAAAAAAAAAGCACAAATTACATTGTGTAGACAAATTAGGTAAGATGGATGGCAAATGTAGTTTGCACACACAGATCAGTGTCTTTGGGCATGAAAAAACTTTAAATGTGACAATATTTGGCTACAATGTTAGGGTCTGCTTTCAAAAATTAGCTTGTGAACTTAGGTAGATTAAAATATTTTAAAACTCTGAAAGTTAGCTGTATGGCTAGGTTATACAGTCCAGTTCTTAGGGTGTATAGTTTAGTCAAATTTTGCATATTTTAGACTGAACAAAATATGAGACTTACATGTATAACCAGCCGTTGCCATCCAGAAGTTGTGTCCGGGTTGTTGAATGCTCTTGGCCACAAATTAATCTGTGTGGGGGAGATGATAGGAGAAGAGAGATGGCCCAACACAAGCAAGCAAGTTACATCAAATTGTGATGGGAAAACTTCAGAAATATCTGGAAAAAGTCAGGTGTTAAAGACGAAGCTTCCACTTGCGCAAGGAGCACTTGGTGACCTAAATTGACACAAACCTTGGCAGCAACAAGGAGGCTAGCTTTACAGAAAGAGGAAATGGGATCAGTTTTTGAACAATTTTTCTAGTGTGTTAGACACAAACAGGCTTTGTCAGGCAGGCATGTATTCTTGTTCCAGCTAATCAGTTTTTTCGGACATATTTATCATGGCCAGTTCAGTGAAGTTACCTTTCTCCATTTAAGTCTAAGCTCCCTGATTTTCTCATCTCCTACCTCAGAACACTGAGTCGGGAGTTTGGAACAAGGTCCTGTTCTGTTCTGTCTGTTTCTGCACTTTCAACACACCGATGCTCTTGACTAATTGCAAGTGTTTATCAAACATCTGCACAATGCAATTGTGATGTGCACTGGAATTAAGAGGAGAGGATATGAAACATTTAGGATCTCGGGACCAAAGGAGGCAGCATCAAAGAGCTCAACGCAAAGTACCTTGTGCTAAGACACTGACAAATTTATGCTGCTACATGGTTTCTGTCAATTTAGGAATGAAGAGAGATGCCCATCAATGGTACCTGATACAAGATTTTCCACTTGTGTGTTTTAGATAGGGATGGGGTGAATGGTGGACAGAGCTAGAGCTATCTTACAATTTCTCTTAATTAGCCAGTTATTTATGCGAGAAAATCCAAATCAAAGTTCACTAATAGTTCACTGATCATTTTACCAGATGGGTGGTTAATTCCTGCATTTTTTGTGGAAAAAAGTTCTAAAAGAGCTGTTTTTTAAATTATATATCAAGGTATCACAGAAACCCCATTTCTTTTTCTATCCTTCTATTTCTGTTTACACTACAGGTGCATGGAATTGTTCGCCGATCTAGTTCTTTCAACACTGGCCGGATTGAGCATCTCTACAAGAATCCACAGGCTCACATTGAAGGAAGTAAGGTTTTGTCTGTATAGTTATTTCTCATTCTACATTTCTTCATGCATTAAATTGTTTGTTTCATAGTATATCTTCTCCTATCAGTGTACAAATCATCTTTATTTAAAGCATACCAGCTATAATCACTGTAAAGTTGTCTCTTCCCAGTGGAGATTTGGGTTCTGTTGAAAAGTTTGTCGGTCATCAGCCAACCATTCCTCTTGTCTGTCTTCCTATCAGAAGCTCTATCTCAGTAAGATATGAAAGCAGTTTTCAGATCCAATTTGATATAAAATTTTATACTTATGAATTGGCTGGAAAAAATATTTAAAGTAATTCATTGAAAGAGGGATGGGGAGGCATCTTGTACTCAGTACAAATTTTGATTATGCAGTTTTCTTACACTGAGATGATAGATAAAGATATAAGTGAATGGCTAGACATGCAAAAAGCTGCGTGAGGTTGAGAGCGCTTTAGGAGGCTGGCAATGTGAAGCGGCACTGGAGTAAAACAAGTTTTGAGGGTAAATATCTTTTTTTTTAGTTACATAATAAAATGGAGGATCATCTTATATGCAACTTTGTATGGAATATCGCTCTAGCACTGAAATAGTTTTACTTTCTCATTGCCTTTAGGACTCGCTTTTAAAAAAAAAAATAAAAAAAAAAAAATAAAGCCAACAAGCCCCAGCTACACCGTAGCTTGGTCATAGTAGCAGATAAAAATATAGTAAAATGTGAAGAGCTCTTCCAAGTTACAGAGTAGATCAAGGTTTAATGGAGTAAGAGAATTGCAGTTGGTGCATTGGGGTAGATTCTTTTGACTATGAGAATAGGCACAGGTCTGGTCCAAAAAAGTTTGCTGCACATAGATTTTGCTCTTTCACTTTTTCAGTCCTCCTTTTTAATGACTATTTGAAGCTGTTAAGGAAGAGTGAGATGTTTTAAGATGTATTCATGTATTGGTGAGGCTCAAATCTGGATTCCAGTGTCTCATGGCAAAAATAGGGGTCTGGATGAAAGGCAGTTATCTGTGACTCAACATTAATACAATTATCACACACATAAATAACAAATGCAGCCCTGTTAGGGCTCCTCCGTGCTGGACACGTACCAGACTGTAGTGGTTTTGGGGCCACTTCACGGGATCCATATGCTTTAAGCCTCCAGAGTCTTAACTGAGTCCAGGCATTACCCATCTGTAAGCATACTCTCCTGGTGTCAGTCCTCTGTCTAGCAACGCTTTCTGAGAACTGAGACACCACCCACATAGTCCAACTGCTTAGCCCTTGTGTCCATTGCTGAACTTCAGGCTCCTCCATGGCATAAGTAAACCCATTCCCCAAACTCCATCTTGAGGGTATTCTGGCTTTACAGTTAACTCTTCAGGGGTATACCATAGCAAAAGCAAACCAAAACAGACACTTCTTCTTCGAGTGATTGCTTATATGTATTCCAATTAGGTGTGCGCGCGCAGCGTGCACGATCGTTGGAAGACTTTTACCCTAGCAACACTCGGTGGGCCGGCTGGTGCCCCCTGGAGTGGTGCCGTTGCAGTGCCTGATATATACCCCAGCCGGCCCAGCACCCTCTCAGTTCCTTCTTACTACCCGTGATGGTCGTTGGAACTGTGGAGCGCAGCTTAGCTGATCTCCACCTCCCTAGCGCAGTTAGCACTCGTTTATCTTGTTGATAGTTTTTAAGTACTTCTGAAGTAGTTGTTAATAGTTTACTGATAGTTCGTTTGTTGTAGTTAGTGTAAATAGTAGTGGGAGATAAGGGGTTTCTCCCCTGTCTCCCTCCCGGTACCGGGCCAATGCCTGGCTATCTGGGATTCAAGCCGTGCTCGGCCTGTTTGAAGCCGATGCCCACGGGGGACCCCCACGACTCCTGTCTGAAGTGCCTCGGGGAGTCTCACCTTCCAGGTAAGTGCCGTATCTGTAAGGCTTTCAAGCCGCGAACCAAGAAGGAGTGGGACTTTCGTTTGAAGCAGCTCCTCTTGGAAGCGTCTCTTAGCCCGATGTCGGCCCCGCACCGCAACCCGGTACCGACCTCCGCAGCCGGTGTGGCGCCGGCGGCCCCAGAGCACCCGAGCTCCAGTAAAGAGCCTCGGCACCAAGCACCTCAGGCCGGGACTCCCCAGAGGCACCGATCGATGTCTCCAAAACTGAGAAAATCGGGTCCGGGACCGGCTCCGACCCCAGCACCGCTGCATCCGCAGCCAGTTCAAGACCGCGCCAAACCTCCCGGCCTGGCGCCAGCACCGATGACTCCGGTACCGCAAGGACCGTTGAACTCGGTGCCTTTGGCCAAGACGCCTGCACCACCGACTCCGGCTCCACAGGGGCCATCGAGTCCGCCGCCGCCGCCGATGCCGGCACCAGCCCTGTCGACTCCGGTACCACAGAGACCGTTGAGCTCAGGGCAGCCTGTTAAGGCTCCGGTACCGACGACTCCGGTACCGCAAGGGCCGTCGAGTTCGGTAACCGCCAGCTCCCCGGTGCACGCCGAGGTAGAGCTTACGCTGCCATCCACTCCGGACACCTTCTCGGCAGCGCAGGACTTGATTGCCATGACGGACCCGGCACCGACCCCATCTTCGGTACCGCCGTTGAGAATCATCATGTCCCGTGGCAAACCGGCCATGCTACGTCCGGTGCCGCATGCGGAGATCGGCCAACATCAGCCTAGATCTCCTCCTCGACGCCGCTCGCAGTCCCGGCACCGATCACCTTCTCGGCGCCGGTCTTACTCGCTGCATCGATCCAGGTCGACCTCCAGACACGGTCGACGGCACTACGATTCCCGGTACCGCTCCCGGTCCCGTGGCCGGTCGCAGCGTAGATCCCCAGACGATTGACCTTGCTACCACTCGCTGAGGCGTACGCGATCCAGGTCGGGCTCCCAGTACCGAGACAGCCGTCGGTACCGATCCAGGTCCTGGTACCGATCCCCGGCGCCACGGCACAGCACGGCTCCGCGGACCGGCCCTCAAGGACACTCTGCTCCGCCTTGGCCCTCCCGCTCGGCCTCTCGGTCCTCTAGGGCCGGTAGTGCCTACTATACAGACCAGGGCCACGTGGTCGAGGGCCAGAGCCACTGGCCAGACGAGGGACAGGATCCGTCTCAAGCCCCGATGTAGTGGCCTTTCTGGACTCCGATGGCGTACCATCAGTCCCAAGGGGCCCCCTCCAGAGCCTCCCAGTCGGCTCATTCAGAGTCCCGGGCACCGGAAGCGACGGTGTCGCGCCCTCCTCCGGAGGCCCCAGACCCTGCAGCCCAGACATCGGCTGAGATCCCAGACCCGGAGGCCTTGGGCGTGGAGGCTCCAGGACTTCCGCACCAGGACCTACCCCAGGACCTTCTAGTCCCGGGATTGTCATCCTCCTCCTCCCCGGACAAGGCAGTTGCAGGAGCATCATCTTCAGGCCCGCCTCCCATCGATCTCCGGGACCACCAAGACCTACTGCGCAGATTGGCTCTCAACATGAATCTGCAGGTGGAGGAGGTGGTGGAGCTTGAGGACCCGGTGGTGGACATCCTAGCAGCCGACACCCCCACCAGGGTAGCCCTCCTGTTTGTACGGACTATATTTACCAATGCCACCTCAATCTGGCAATCTCCAGCTTCGGTGCCCCCCACCGCCAGGGGGGTGGAGAGAAAATATATGGTGCCCCCGAAAGACTTCGAGTACCTCTACACTCACCCCCCACCGTGCTCCCTGGTAGTTCAATCTGTGAACGAGAGGGAGAGGAATGGCCAACAGGCACCCGCCCCTAAGTCCAAGGACGCCAAGCGCCTGGACTTTTTGGCAGAAAGATCTACTCGGGGGGGGGCCTTCAGCTCAGAGCTGCTAACCAGCAATCACTCCTGAGCCGATATGGGTACAACACCTGGAACTCGATGCAAAAATTCAAACAACTTGTACCCCAGGAGTCCAGGCAGGAGTACGCAGCGCTGATTGAGGAGGGCAAGAAGGTGGCCAGAACGTCGCTGCGGGCCTCCTTGGACATAGCCGACTCAGCTGCCAGGACAATAGCTTCAGGAGTCGCTGGCTTCAGTCCTCTACCCTCCCTCCGGAGGTCCAGCATACCATCCAGGACCTACCGTTCGAGGGGCGGGGTCTGTTTTCAGAAAAGACTGATGCGAGGTTGCAGACCCTAAAAGACGGTCGCACCATCATCCGCACGCTGGGGATGCACACCCCAGCCACGCAGCGCAGACCCTTCCGGCCCTTCGCGCAGCGTCCCTACACCGTACCCCGCGCCTCGGCAGGACTTCTCGAGGAGACCACGTGGCAGGGGCAGTAGAAGGCAGCAGCCCGGTCGCCAGACTGGCCACAGCCAGGGCTCCCACAAACCGTCGTCGGGGCCCAAACAGAACTTTTGAAGGGACACCCGAGGGCGGAGTACCAGTTCACGATCCCTTCCCCCCCTTCCGAGACCGCCTTTCCTATTTCTTCCGTGCGTGGTCGAATATCACCACGGACTGCTGGGTCCTACGCACGGTGGAAAGCGGATACCACCTTCAGTTTGTCTCCCCCCCTCCCTCCCACCCTCCTTCCCTGTCCCTCTTCAGGGACCCTTCTCATGAGCAACTCCTAATTCAGGAGGTCCAAACGCTCCTCTCCATAGGGGCAATAGAGGAGGTTCCAAGGGAGTTCAGGGGCAAGGGGTTTTACTCCCGCTTTTTCCTAATCCCCAAATCAAAAGGGGGGCTACGCCTTATCTTGGACTTGCGGGGACTCAACAAATTTATGGTAAAGTTGAAGTTCCGCATGCTTTCGCTGGGTACCATTATCCCTTCTATGGATCCTGGAGACTGGTACGCTGCCCTCGACATGAAGGACGCGTATTTCCATATCGCGATCTACCCACCACACAGACGCTTCCTCCGCTTTGTGGTAGGCCAAAGACACCTCCAGTTTGCGGTTCTTCCCTTCGGCCTCTCCACGGCACCATGCGTGTTGACGAAGTGCATGGCCGTTGTGGCAGCCGCCCTTCGTCGACAACGGATTCAGGTGTTCCCCTACCTAGACGACTGGCTTATCCGCGACAACTCCAGCAGCCAAGTCCAGTCGCACATTCTGACGGCTTTGAGCATGTTCAATCAGCTCGGCCTGCTCCTGAACATAGAAAAGTCCACTTTGGAGCCAACCCAAAGGTTAGACTTTATAGGGGCAGTACTGGACTTGACTCTCGCCCGAGCTTTTCTGCCAGAGGCACGCTTTCAGGCCCTCGTAACCATCATACGCGGCCTTCAGAGCTTCCCAACCTCGACGGCTCGCAGCTGCCTCAGCCTTCTCGGTCACATGGCGTCCTGCACGTTCGTGACTGCTCATGCCAGATTACGCCTCCGTCCACTCCAGGCATGGCTCTCGTCGGTATACTGTCCACGCAGAGACAGCTTGGACTTGGTTTTGACAGTACCATCGCAGGTCCTAGCCTCCCTGAACTGGTGGCTAGACCCCAAGAAAATGCTGGAAGGGGTGCCATTCCATCCGCCACAGCCATCCCTAGCCCTAACCACAGACGCGTCATCCCTCGGCTGGGGAGCCCATCTGAAGGGCCTCCAAACACAGGGCCTGTGGTCGGCGCAAGAACTAGCCCTGCACATCAACGTCAGGGAACTGCGGGCAGTGCGCCTTGCCTGCCAAGTCTTCTCCCAGCACCTGCAGGGTCATTGTGTCGCCGTCCTCACGGACAACACGACAGCCATGTATTACATCAACAGGCAAGGAGGGGCATGCTCCTCCCCGCTCTGCCAAGAAGCAATGCGGTTGTGGGAGTTCTGCATAGCCCACTCCATTCACCTGGTGGCCTCCTTTCTCCCAGGGGTCCAGAACACCTTGGCGGACCGCCTCAGCAGATCCTTTCAGGCGCACGAGTGGTCCATTCGGCCGGATGTTATCCACTCTGTCTTCCGGAGGTGGGGATTTCCCCACGTAGACCTGTTCACGACTCGCGAGAACCGGAAATGCCACGCGTTCTGCTCGCTCCAGGGACGCTCCCCAGGCTCCCTGATGGACGCTTTTCTCCTGCCTTGGTCAGGCTACCTGTCCTATGCCTTCCCACCGGTGCCGCTGGTCCACAGAGTCCTGCTCAAATTACGCACGGACAGGGCCCGCCTAATCCTGATCACCCCGGCGTGGCCCAGACAGCACTGGTACACCACTCTCCTAGAGCTCTCGGTGTCCGTCCCGATCACTCTCCTGTTGTCGCCAGACCTGATTACTCAGGAGCACGTCAGGCTCCATCATCCCGACCTGCAGTCTCTCCACCTCACAGCGTGGCTGCTGCATGGCTGAACCCGTCTGAGCTACGCTGCTCCGACCCGGTGCAACAAGTCTTGCTAAGTAGCAGGAAGCCCTCTACCAGGTCCACCTACATAGCCAAGTGGAAATGTTTTTCCTGTTGGTGCGGCCCTCGGGTGTCAACCCTTCACAGATGCCAGTGCATACCATTCTGGACTATCTCCTGTTTTTGAAGGAGCAGGGTCTAGCGCTTTCCTTGCTAAAGGTCCACCTGGCGGCGATCTCGGCCTTTCACCCTGGCAAGAATGGGCGCTCGATCTTTTCCAACCCTATGGTCAGCAGGTTCCTCAAAGGGTTAGAACGTCTATACCCGTTGGTTCGCCGTCCGGTCCCCATTTGGGACCTCAGCCTTGTCATAACCAGGCTCATGGGGGCCCCATTCGAGCCTATGGCCACCTGCTCGCTCCTGTACCTCTCCTGGAAGACGGCCTTCCTCGTGGCCATTACTTCGGCGAGGCACGTATCTGAACTCAGAGCGCTCACTTCGGAACCCCCTTACATGGTGTTCCACAAGGACAAGGTACAGCTGCGACCACACCCGGCCTTCCTGCCCAAGGTAGTGTCGGCTTTTCATATTAACCAGGACATTTTTCTGCCGGTCTTCTACCCGAAGCCGCATGCTTCTCCGAGGGAGCAGCAACTCCATTCCTTGTAAGTCCATAGGGCCCTCGCCTCCTACATCGAGCGGACGAAGCCCTTTCGGAAAACGACTCAGCTATTCGTCGCCGTGGCAGACCGAATGAAGGGCCTCCCGGTCTCCTCCCAACGTATCTCCTCCTGGATCACGTCATGCATCTGGACGTGTTATGATTTGGCTGGTGTTCCCACCATGCACCCTACTGCCCACTCCACCCGAGCTCAAGCCTCGTCCTCCGCCTTCCTAGCGCACATACCTATACAGGAGATATGTAGGGCAGCAACCTGGTCATCGGTGCACACCTTTGCCACTCACTATGCCATAGTTCAGCATTCCAGGGAGGACGCTGCCTTTGGAACAGCGGCCCTACACTCTGCAGTATCACAATCTGACCCCACCTCCTAGGCAAGGCTTGGGAGTCACCTAATTGGAATACATATGAGCAATCACTTGAAGAAGAGACGGTTACTCACCGTAGGAGATGTTGTTCTTCGAGATGGGGGGGAGGGATAGCTCAGTGGTTTGAGCATTGGCCTGCTAAACCCAGGGTTGTGAGTTCAATCCTTGAGGGGGCCATTTAGGGATCTGGGGCAAAAATTGGGGATTGGTCCTGCTTTGAGCAGGGGGTTGGACTAGATGACCTCCTAAGGTCCCTTCTAACCCTGATATTCTATGATTCTATGTGTTGCTCATATCTATTCCAAACCCGCCCTCCATCCCCACTGTTGGAATAGCTGGCAAGAAGGAACTGAGAGGGCGCTGGGCCGGCTGGGGTATATATCAGGCACCGCAACGGCACCACTCCAGGGGGCGCCAGCCGGCCCACCGAGTGTTGCTAGGGTAAAAGTCTTCTGACGATCGTGCACGCCGTGCGTGCACACCTAATTGGAATAGATATGAGCAACACATCTCGAAGAACAACAGTTACTATGGTGAGTAACAGTCTCTTTTCACAGGACTCTAGACACAATAACTATTTACTTAGCATAAGAAATACACATACCTGTATACATTCCCCTGCCTCCTTTTCATCACCACTTTGGAGAGTTTATTGGGCTTAGAGGTGAGTCCTTGAAGCAGTCCAGGGTTCCCCTCCTGCGCATGGTTTCTCTTCATAATCATGGACGCTCTTACACCTCTGACCTTTGCTGTCGGTGCCCTTCTGCCCAGTTTCCTCTACTTCTGCTCTTTCCTCAAAATGGTGACCGAGACCTTCTCTTTTATAACCTTAGTCCCTTTTGTCAGGTGATCCTCTGTTCACCTTCGCCAAGTGATCCATTGCATGTCTACACTGCCAGTGCTACAGCAGCATACCTATGGCACCCTGTAGTGTAGATGCAGACTACAGCGACGGAAGGTTTTTTTTGGTCAGTGCAGGAACTCCATTTCCCCAAATGATGGTAACTGGGTTGATGGAAGCATTCTTCTGTTGACCTAGTTGTGTCTACAATATGGGTTAGGTCACATAGATATGGTGCTCAGGGGTGTGGATTTTTCACACCACTGAGTGCATTAGCTATGTTGACCTATGTTTTAAGCATAGACCAGACCTTAATTACCAGCTCCTCTGGGCAAACTGGTTCTTCTTGGTAGCAGCCAACTCTGTCCAAGGATGCTTCTATTTGAATAGAGCACCATCAGGGTATAATGACTTCCTATTTGCCCTCTGTTGCCAGCCCATGGAATTTGTCTAACATGGAGGTAGAAGGACACCAGAGAAGTCAGCAAGCCCCACGTTCAGTCTAATACAGATGCACATGAAGAACCCCCCGCAAAATCACACAGAGTTCTTAAGCTATATGAAGACAGATTCCCCAGATCATCGCAAAGACAGAATCAGTACTTGCTGACAATGGCAATAAATGTGTGGGCCTACTTATGTGTCACTGCTTTTATTGAAGTTATATCACCATTTCCCCCCCACAGTGCTTCAGTCTTGGAAGGGTGCTAACCCTGTCATTGCTCCTGGATTCTCAGATTGCTAATGGTAGTCTTTATCACCTATGTTTGGTGAGACAGCTGAAACCATTTCTCTCTAACGTAGACCTCATAACAAACTTCCCCACCTTTGTGTTAGGCATTTAACATTAGCACTAGCTAATCATGATTTACACTAGGGTAAATGAGATCACAATCAGATCCATCACATCTGGCAGGAGAACTTTTTCAGTTGAGGGCCTTTCTCTTTTTGAAATTTGCTCCCTTGGATGGTTTAACAGAGCCCAAGTCTATCAAGCTTCAGAACATAATGTAAGATGTATTTTTACTTGGTTTGACTTTTGCTTGGTTTTATCTTATAAAATTTGAAAACCGACTGGTGGTGGTCAAAGCTACCCATTATGGAAGGCTTGTCATTTGTATTTTAAACTTGAAAATAATCATCTAGCTGCTATAGCAAAAGATCATCTGAAGAGCAATAAAATGAATTAGTATATTTTTATGAGGAATACTATTCCCAGTGTTTCCAGCCAAGACAGTATTAGAGCTCGGTCTACCACAGTTTAAAACATCATGGCTCACATGGTAAACTGAAGCACAAGAAAATAAATAAATAGCTACAGTATTCTTTTTTGGATACCTCTCCTGAGCTTGTGAAAGGAAACTGAAAAAAATATAGAACACAGGAAAAGAAAGCAAATACTAGTAATTTTTTATATTCTTTCTCAATTATTTTCCTCTAATAGAGAAATGATAACTATCTGAATCTGATGTGGAAGAATCAGACTTGGAATCTCAGGAAAGTCTGTTGAATGGCAACTATTTTGAAACAATAGGTCTCTAAGCAGTACTGGAGGAAATAAAGAAGCAATCAAGTAGTTTTAGTCTCATTAGCTTCTAAAAGCTATGTGTATTCCCTGTGCATTCTTCACAGGAACAACTGATTTCAGTTTGAATAAAAACACACTGCAAGGGGTGTGTGTCTCAAGAAGCAAGTAGTGAAATTTTATAAAATTCTGCAAAGCAAGCTAGATTGTGACTATATGCCCAAAATAGATTCCATATCTATTGCTTTCTAAAGGAGATGTCTAGATCAGACACAGTAATTTAAAATTTGTCTGTCAAAAGTTCTGTGCACTTCGAATATTTTGTAAAACTGTGTACAGAACAAATAAACCCTGTCCCAAATAAAGGTCTCCCCTTTTAAACTATTATCCATAAAACTTCTCCTTTCCACAAATAAAATCTTCCCACTTTTATCCCGAACAGTCCATTCAGCATAGCTGTATACATTGCTGCCCTATTGTAAAGAGGAATGAGGTGGTCATGATGGTAGTCTGGACCCAAACTACCGTGAGATTAACATTTCCTGTATGGAATTCCACTCAGGAAGCAGACCACTGCATTCTCTCTAATAGCTGAAATTTCTGAGTAGTCTTCAGGCATAGCTTATGTAGAATGTATTACAGTGATGCAGGTGACCCAAGGCATGGATAAGTGTAGTAAGGTCTGCATATGGAAAAAACCTTCTTGCCAATGGCAGAAAAAGAGAGAGAGAGAAAAGTGCAACCTAAACCACCTCTAATATCTGGAACCTCAGGGGCAGCTACTGTTCAAACATTATGCTTCCTTCTCACACCCACCTCACTTGCTAACCTGATTAATAAACATTGGTCACACAACTTCAATGGAAGAAACTCATGTAATCTCTGCATTTTTTACTCCTGAGGGAATTCTGTGACCAAAAAAAAAAAAATGCTGTGCACAGTATTTTAAAATTCTGCAAATTTTATTTGCTTATAAATATGGAAGCTCCAGCCTGGCAATGGAGAGCACAGGCCACTGGCTACACAGAGGTGGGAGATCACCCTGCAGCCCCCCCCCCGCCCCCCACGCCTGGGACACAGACTCCGCGGTGAAGCTGCACCCAACCCTGACTAAGTGCAAGGGCTGAGCCTGACCCAGAAACACCCAGGGCCCTGCCCCTCCGAGCCAGGCACACCAGTTTTGGGTAGGCAGGCTCAGCCTGGCAGGATCTAAGTGTGGGGGGATACAGGTGTGGGGTAAGAAGTTTGTGTGGAGCAGTCTGGGTGCGGGGGGAGGGGGGAAGATCTGGATGCACGGCTTGTTGGGGAGGGTTCTGGGTTCAGGGGCAATGAGACTCTGCAGTGGGGTCCAGGAGAAGGTGCTTGGGGCTCAGTGGAGGGGTCTGGGTGTAGGGGGATGTGGCTCACGGGATGGGAAGTCTGGGTTTGGGGGGCTCAGTGGGAGGTCTGGGTATTGCTGGTTTGGGCTCAGTGGGATGGGGGTACAGGGGACTCATTGGGATGGTCCAGGTGCAGTGGGGTGAGGCTCATCAGGGTGGGGATTTGGGCATGGGGGGCTTGGTGGGGAGTTCGAGTATGGGGGGGGCGGAGGCTCAGCAGTGGAGGCTCGGGGGGGCCTGGATGCATGGGACTTTAGTCAATGGGGGAGCAGCTCCCCGTATAGCTATCCCTCCCCCTGCAGCTGAGGAGTGAAGGGGACAGGAAAATGGGGGGTGCGCAGAGCCATGGGAGGTTTCTGAGAGTGGATCTGGCCCGGCCCTGACCACTCTGTGCGGGGGAAGAGGAAGTGCGCTCCTTGTTCAGCCAAGCCCAGCCCAGCCAGGACTAGCAGCTGAGTCTGTCGCAGGGTAGGAGCCACTTGCCAAGGTGTCTCCAGCTTCGCTCTGCCCCACCCCACCCCACCCCACCCCGTCAAAGTGATCTACCTCTCCGTCAGCTGCTCCGGGTGCCTGAAACAATGTGGCCGTGCTGCTGAGGAGGGGCGTGTGATCTCTCCCTTTGCTTCCCCATCAGTCATTTTTCTCCCGGGAAGCAAAAAAAAATCTGCGAGGGTATGAATTCTGTGTGCGCACAGTGGTGCAGCATTTCCCCAGGAGTAATTTCTTCTGGTTGCTGCTCTGAATCCAAAAGCATTACCTCCTCCTTGTCTGCCTGAGTCTCAGCCAACTAGTTCTCATTTAGAGAACCCTTGGCTAGACACTGAGTCTCTTATCTGACTGGTTGATTCTAATGACACAGACACACAGCTTGAATGTTGTCCATATACTGAAGACCCTGCACGCATACCATCTCGCTATCTTCCCCTAGCAGTCTCATATTCACATTGAAGAGGAGGAATGACAAAATTAGATCCCTGTGGGACCTAACATGAGAGATCCTTCAGGCAAGATGAATAATCTCCCACTATTCACAAGTGGGACCTCTCAGAAGCAAAGGAATGGAGCCATTCAGTTTCCAGTCCCCTTTAACAAACCCTGAAGACCAAAAGCATCAGCAAATAATCTGTCAGTTCAATGTCCAGGGTCTTGCTTTAGCAGATTAAAAACAATGAATCAGTCAATTATTATTTTTAACAAAATGGCTTTCTTTAAAAATGAAGGTACCGCATAAGCTATTCATGTATGCTATTTTTGGTACTAGAAATGTTAAAACATATTTACCGTGATGAATAAATTGCATTTTGAGATAAATTCTCTACGGGTTGTAGTTTGAGGACAAGGACAAAGTCGATAAGTTACATGGTGTCTTCGTTTTGACAGGAGTTGGCTCATGCTGATACCTCCTTTTTCACGTATCAGTTAGAAACTAACCAAATCAGGAAAGAATAAATAACAGCTGCACGACCAGTATATCTAACCACAATTGAGATTTTGTCAGTAATGTCGTGAAACATGTTGCATTGCCTGTTATGAAGTGTGTGTACTTTTTTTAAGTTACTCTTTCCTTAGTGTTACTTCATTTTTAGAACCTAAAGCTTTCAGGTCAGCAGTGCTGAGTCTTAGTGTATTACCATCTACACTTTCAGCCTATGAAAAGTTTAGTGATGTTAGCAGGTATTTGAGAATCATCTTTAGCTGCTTAATACACAAGAAAGCAAACTGACTTGATCACAAAATCTTGTACTACTTAGTTTTGTTTGGTAAAAACAAAAGAAAAACACGCTCGCTCTCTCTGTGTGACTCATAGCATATTTAATGCTAGTTGTCACTGTGAAATATATTGCAGAGGGGAAATTGACCATAGCTACCATTGGATATTAGAAGAGTTTATGTATTATGTTTTCAAAGAATAATAGTAGAAGCCAAGCCTTGAAAAACTATCAAAGAGCTGTCACTTATGAATGGCTTTGACTGGCTTTCTTGTCAGCTGACCATGAACAGAACTTCACAGAATATTTATGACCTACATCCTTCATGCAAATTAGTAATGGGTGACATAGTTAGTATGTTTTGTTCTTTTCTTATCCTGGCATAAGACATTGTCACGAGTACCCATGCAGAGTGAAGGATAGACATCAGTAGAGGGCATATGGTACTCATCTCTAGTTGCGTTCCAAGAAGACATTGCAATTATAAAATTTTAGATATACATAATGCTGGGATGTATGTGAAATGTCTGGAGATAGGTGAAAAACTAATTGTCATAAACAGCCGAGACAGTGGCGTGATCTAATGGCTTGAGCTGAGTAGTTGGTGCTTGGTACAGGAACTCTTGAATTCTAATCACAGCTTGAGTTTGGCTTTATGGTCTTGGTGAAATCACTTAATTTCTCAGCTCCAGTTTCCCCACCTTCACTGGGGGAAGTGTGAGGAAATGGATTAATTTAGTTGACTTTTTATACAAATATTTTGAAGATGCAGAACACTATACAAGCATTTGGTAACTGCAAAAGGAGTAATAAGATACTTTGGAAAGATGGCATAAAAATGTAAATCTTTTCAAGAGATATGGTCAAATAATTTAGCCTTCAAATTTAGACTTTGTTGAAAATCTACAGCAGTCAGCATTAAAAAAGGTACTCAGCAATAGTTACCAGACAGTGGTATGTTAGATACTGCACTTATTTCCTGCTATAAATACAGGGAATGTTGGTTTGCTAACAGAAGACAAATTCTAGCCAAGATTTTCAGAAGTTATTAATGATTTGAATTGGCTGTCAGTAGTAGAGGCCTGATTTTTCACAAAGCTCTGAGTATGCTCTCCATGAAGAACAGGCCCCTCAAAGATGTCACGAGCTGGGCCTTCAAAAACCAGGACCCAAATTCACTAGTTGCTTTAGACAATCTTAGTCACTGACATTTTAATGGTGACGGCTAAAATCTGAATCTGACAATTTTGATTTTTTAAAAAAATCAGTAAAAAGTATTGTTAAATGTTCCCCGTAAGTGTTGGAAACCCAGACTAAACAGTTTTGTGCTAATGGGTGAGAATAAGTGAAGCTGCCCAGTTGAGTTTAAATATCTTTGTTGAATGAAGTGCAACAGATTAAGCAAGTAACATAAATGTTGCCAATTTAATCTAAGATGGTGTTTACAACTCTGGTAAAGATTATATTTTTTTAAATGATGATTATTATCTAGACAATTTTCTTTTAATTTCTTACCCGAATAGTTTTTAATATTTTTAAATAGGACCTTGACTAAGGACACATACTGTTTTGAGGATTGAGTATATTGCTTTTATTAGTCTAACTGTATATTCTTGAAATCTGAAGACATGAAGCTGCACTATGGTGATCTCACAGACAGTACTTGCCTGGTGAAGATAATTAATGAAGTGAAGCCCACTGAAATCTACAACTTGGGAGCTCAGAGCCACGTCAAAGTAAGTAACTTTTATCATTGAGAATTTTGAATGGTTAGTGATTGTGTGCACTATATCTCTATTCATAATTTTAGTCCACAGCCCCTACAGCATTTCAGCAATTACTAGTTATAATATGTGAGCACTACTTTAAATCATAGCAAATACTACTAACTTGGTGCTGAATACTGTCCCAGTTTCCGTACTGAATGTAAAATTAAACCTCAAGTGGCAGTATGAGGTTAAATTGGCATTGCCAAGATTATCCCCAATTTTTGAGGCTTAGTGTCTCTACCATTTGAAATAACATTGGGTTCAAAATGTCCTGAAAAGAAACCCTAATAGAAGACTAGCACACTGTTGGTTTGTGTCTGAACCAAAACATTGTTTTAAAGTAATATTTTATTTTTAGTTGATATATGTGGTGATGTGTACGAACCTGACTAAAAGATTCCAAATAGCTGAGTGCTGTTCTCAATTCTGATCAGAAGCCTTTGGGGTGACATTTAGTTCCATACTATTCCTCACCCCAAGCCTCTAACTAGCGGTCTTTGACTTGCTCCTCCTTCTCTGTCCACCAGTAGCCTGCCCTTTGATCCTGCTGGTGTCTGTTTTGGAATGCTTTGGAGTAGCACTTCCTTATTTTTATATATTTTTATTTCCCAGATATTTGCAACTTTTAGTGCAGGGGTTCTCAAACTGGGGTACCACGGTAGTTATGTGGGGGTCACAAACTATCAGCTCTGTGGGGCTGACAGCCCTGAGTCCCCATTAAATTAAATTACTCCTCCCCCATTTTTAATTTATAAGGGGTGTCACACTCAGAGGCTTGCTGTGTGAAAGGAGTCACCAATACAGAACGTTTTGAAAACCACCGTTTTAGTGTGTATGAGTTGCATCTGTTGTTGCTACTAGTCTGTTAAATTTCTAGTGGGTGCCATAATGAAACATTTACAGTGTCCTATATAGTACCTACAGAAAGTCTTTTTCTGAGTGAAAGAGTCTAACCTCGTTAATCCTTGACTAATATGGAAAAGATTACCCAGAAATGAACATTTCAAGGTCATTGCTGTCCCTGGTGATTTTTCTCCAAAGAAGAATTTAACCTTTTCTCTCCTTGATGCACTTCTTTTTCTTTTCCTTTCTTTTATCCTGGATACACTACGGATCTTCAGGTCTTAACTGACAGAACACTGGCTGTAACAGAACCACAATACAATAGCCACCATTTTCACAGCCTCTTTTATTAAAATAGGTTTATTCTTGACGTAGAAATAATTTGAGCTTCTGGCACCCTACTTAACAGAGAATGCTTCAAATTAGTTTTGTACCCAGTCTTATTGATCTTCCTTCATTTGCAAGTTGTGTATTTGTTCATGAAAAGTAACATCTCCACTCTTTTATAATTCCCCAAGTATCTGTATAAGAATGTATCACTACCAGTGAAAGGTTCTGCCTGTGCCAGTTTTGAGGTAGACCGTGTCCTTTGAAAGAATGTGACATGTAAATGGAGAGAGTGCCATATGCCCTTTTTGAAGGGGAAATGGAAAATTTTCAAACTGTGTCAAAGGGTTGAACTTACAGCTAGAGACAAATCAGTAATTTTACCTTGAAATACCAATCTGCTGTGTGTTCAGGAAAGTGATGTGAGTAACAAGGTGAATTTTCTGTTAATGGGATGGGCAGCTGCCTAATGTGCATGTAACTGTACATCAACAAAATAGAAATAAAAACTGCACCTTACGGTAATCTGTAATTAAAGAATTGTCTTTAAACACACATAGTTTCATGTACCATGGGAAATCATTTGCATTTGCTACTTTAGTTCTGCCTTATAAATTAGGATCCATAGACTACTCTTAACTACTTGGTAGCAAATTGTGATTAGAAAACAATGGTAAATCAGCCACATGCACCTTCTGCCTCCTTCCTCTTCTAAGGCCAGGAGTGGGAGTGGGTACATAATTGCTTTCAAAGTCTTGTGTCTAAGCCAGCAAAAGCAAATCATGCCTAAAGACAGCAACTAATGAGTGGTCTGATCATAGCTATAAAAATTAAATGGAAGTATGTTAGCTTTTTAAGTTCTAAAAATAATACTTTGGTATTATCAAGATGATTTAGAACTGGTTCAGCAATGCCAAACGTTCTAAGACAGCTGCTGACACTGAGTTGGGAAAGTACCTCTTCCTTCATAATAAGTTTTTGCAAACTGGTGAACATCCTCATCAGCACATGAGTTAAGCAAAGTTTGCTTTAATCATAGCCTATGTAAATTAACCACTTTTTTGTGTGTGTGGTGCTTTCAGAGAAAAAGTTCTAATCTTAGCTTACTTTACATTCTGGTCACTTTGAATCAATGATGTCTGCAGTGTTTTTTGGTGGTGTTTATGTTGGCTTGTGTTTATGTAGAATAAAGTTTTCTATCACTCTCACTTCCAGTTAATTTTATGTGAGCCATGCTGAAAGTAAGGAAAATAAAATAATAGGAAGTTGGTCTGGTTTCCTGTAGGAAACCAATGAAGATGAAATTGGTTCTTGGAATGAACCCACAGCAGTCTGGGAAATACTGACAGAGAAGACCATTTTTCTCAATCGTAAACAGTGAGGATTATGACTCATGAGTAGGTCGTTGAGAGGCTGATTTGATCTTATGCTGGAGAAAGTGAGAGATGAATGACTGAAATTTGCTAGTTATTGGAAACAGCAAACTTAACATGATATCATCACCAGAGTAGGAACAAATTATCCAGTGTGTAATCCTGCCTGTTTTCATGAGGAATGGGGTTTATAACTTCTACGGAGGGTGTTCAGTAACAGTAAATTCAGAGCTGTTACACTAGTAGTTCAATCTTACAGCAGTGTCTAAAGAACAGAATTTATCATGAATCATCACTACTAACCATGCAAGTTATTTTTTTTTCTTCATTTGGGTAGAATTGATGGAGGTAATTGGTTACTGTGCATTGACTCCAAATGCCAAGCACACAATAGGTGGTTTTATGTACATGCTTGATTAAGTGAAACCAGTTATCCAAAACTCCCTGCTAGAGTCACTGACATATGCCATGTCTACACTACCACTTATGTCAGCAAAACGTATGTCGCTCAGGGGTTTTGCTGGCATAAGTTTTGCCGGTATAAGTGGTAGTATGCGCAGTGCTATGTTGGCAGGAGAGTTTCTCCTGCTGGCGTAGCTACCGCCGCTCACTGGAGGTGGTTTAGTTATGTTGATGGGAGAGCTCTCACTTCAGCATAAAGCGGCCACATGAGAGATCTTACAGCTGGGCCACTATAAGGTCTCTAGTGTAGACATGGCCATGGACTCATGTACTTTAAAATCTATTAACTACATTCAAAATTCCTTCAAATATCCAAAACCTAGTTTGACTGAATTTGTTTAATGCCATTCCCTCACACCATTTGGCTAATTGAGGGGGTATTGCATATTTGTGTGTGTGTGTGTGTGTGTAACAATGCACAGCATCTTATATCTGTTTTAGGCAAACATAATTATGAACTGCACTAATTGCGCTAGGAAACCACAGTGCACTATTAACTGTAGGTATTTTACTGTTGCCATCTTAAATTAATCAGGCAGGTATATACTCTGCTGATGATAGAAATGTTGAAAGCAAAGGGCAGCGTAACACTGACATAGAATTCTGTCTCGTATTAAACAGCTTAAAGTTTAATTCAGATGTGGTAGAAAGGGATGCAACTGCTTTGTTTATAATGGAGTTAGTTTTGCCCAGTTACTTAGTCTTAATGTGGTCCTTTTAGTGTACTTGCTGTAATCAGTAGGAGATGACATATTATGGGCTGCTGGCAGTGATTATTGGTGTCTGTTGCCAAAACTGTTGTCATAAAATATATAAGATGTGGAAAAAAATGGGTTGATATATTGCAACCAGGGTGCCTAATGTTTGCAACACAGATACATTGGCAATGTGCCAGTGGCCCTAGCGTTAGACCTTATTTGCATATAAACTAAATTCTAAAAATCCAAAATACATGCCCATAACCAGTGTTTGCTGATACTTGTTTCTACCTTGAAAGATAAATACAAATAGTTTTGTTTTTTTGTTCAACAATGATAAAACCCTGACGTTGATCAGGTTTTTTTTAAACTGCAGTTGCCGAGAGAGGGTGGATCAAGGCTACATTTTATTACTACGTGGTCTTCATTTGGCACTGTGCTTGGACATTGGCACTCTACTACTATGATACCAAAATATCAATCAATAATAGGCATCACTCATAAAGCACTTTTCATTTAGAGAGCTCGAAGTAATTTAGGAACCTTGTCCCTATTTTGTAATGGGGTAACTGAGATGCTAGAAAAGGTTAAACAACTTCCTGTATGTATAAAATCCCCGGTTTTCTGACTCTTTGGCCTGCCCTCTGTCCATTGAACTACGTTGCCTCCCAAATGTTGTAAGCTGGGAAGAATCGATATGTGACTAAACAAGAGGAATACTTTAAACAGCCAGTTGTCCTCTGGCAGCAGATTTTATTCCATCTGCAGCAGCATCTCTTTTATGGCTCAGATTTACAAATGAATTGCTAGATTTGAATATTTTGCCACAGGGCCAGTGTTTGCTTCTAATGATCAGAATATAAAGGTACCCCCAAAATGTTGTTTAGCTGAAATATTTTATGCAGTAGAAAAAGAATTCACAGTACATTGAGGAATTTCAATGTTATGGGCCTGATTTTAGAGTAACTGTTGAAATCAATTTAAGTTACATTGGTGTAAAGCTTGTGTAAATAAGAACAGAATCATGCCCATTGCTTTAAGTTGGTTTGTTGTAGCATAAAATTTCAGTGGGTTTATTTCTGCTTATGTAGTTCTAAAATGCTGATTGTTAATATAAGGTACTTTTTTGTAGATGGCAGAGTTTTACACTCAGAATTTAACATAGCATCGTTGTAAATATTGTGCAGTATTGCATATAATGCAGAAGTACGTATATGCTTTGATTTTCTTTTCATTCAAGTTGGATTAATTTTTAATGCTAGGGTGCCTAAACACCAATATTTGTTTCTTGAGTGGAAATGTATACTTGGTTTGTAGGCTCATGCTGATACTGACATAGATAGTAAACATTAGAATTAGCACCACCTGAGTAATTTTTAATGTTAACTAACAGTCTGAATTTATATCTTGAATTATCATGTTTCACTATCTAGCAATAAAATACCATTGGTCCATGTTTGTTTGGAAAAAAAAAAACCATGTTACCAAGCTAAAACACTTCCCTTTACATTTACAGTATCAGAGGAATATATGTCTACAATACATAGGAAGTATTTGCAAACTGGTTTATTTTCCTAAAACTAGCATAAGTTTTTGTAAATTCTACTCATGATAGTAGAAGGGTTGGTATTTGTACAGTTCAGTAATCAGGTGGATTAATTTACAGTCCTTTTAAACTAATCTTCTGGTTCAGGCCCTGATCCTGCAAACACTTACTCAAGGGCTTAGTTTTAAGCATGTGAGTAATCCCATTGAAGTAACATAATTTATACGATACGATTGGTTCTAATACCTATCTGTTTTCTTAAAACAAACCAGTTTTAAAAATACCTCCTCTGTACTGGAGATATGTATTACTCTCACAGTGTAAATTTAAAAGGCCATATTTTATCTTGGTAGTGTCTGGATTTTTTCCAGACAAGCATTAATCAACAACTTTAATGCGATCACTCACGTATTTATAATTAAATGTGGGCAAAATGATTGTAGGATTGGAAGATTGGAATTGAGAGAGTTATTAGTGACATTTATATAATTTGCATCTATTCAGTTCTGGCCCTGATCCTGGAATTCTTACTTAGGTAACCCTCATTGACTTGAGTTTTTGTTTTGCTTGAGTAAGTATTGCAGGCTAAACCCTTTGTTGGGAAATTCTAAAGCGTCCCCACTTCTGCACTATCAAAAATAATCAGAACTATACACTACTTATAAACTATAAATCGCATCGTTTTATCCAGTATGCAGAAGTAATAGGTGTCTGATCATTCAGTTTACACATTTTTTGTGCTTTGTTGTTGTATTATATATTAAGTTTCTATATAATTAGCTATAAGCATTGCAAAAGCCTAAGTGGGTTGCTTATATTACTGCTACAGTTGGTGTTGTAAAAGCAGCAGTTTGATCATTGAACAGCGAAACACTCGTAAGAAAATCTAGTTCAGTTAATGGACAAGAATAATGCCACCACTGTGCTAAGTGTAAGGATGCAGTACACACAATGTATAAACAAAAATAATCCAATAAATCTTAACTTTATAGAATTTAAGAATTTCACAGTTAGGTTTTATAGAATATTTTACTGTATCACAAATTGGTATCAAATTATCTTTAATTTAGAGTGTGTGGGAGTTCATTTGATCAGCTAAGAAGTAGAGCCCACTCCTGGCTTTTGCAGCAATAGGAACCTGAATGAAGACTGCTTTGTTGTAGGGATCCTGCTTACCAGGATAGGATTCCATAGAGTTGGCTAGGGCACCATGGTATGGGGCATACTTTGCTGCATCTCTTTGCCAAACCACTGTGCTCAGCTACCATCTGTTAGCTAGCATAGTACTGACTTCTCGCAGCAGTTTGTGCTTCTAGTTTCCAGACCACAACCTCTTGAGGAAGTGGTGTGTGAGCCATTTCATTATTCAGAACCATCTCTTAACACTTGTGTGCTCTGAGTAAGGAACCTGCACTGCTGCTTCACAAGAGGAAGATGATCCTTGCATTACCTTCTCATCAACCTCACCTTTCTGCACTAGCAAGCGGCGTAATCTTTGAAAGTGCTGAATACTCTAGTCCTAATCTAGCAAAGCGCTTAAGCATGTGCTTAACTTGAAATTGGTGGGATTACTCAGGTGCTTAAAATTAAGCACTTACTTAAGTACTTTGCTGGATTGGGGCCACAATGTTGGGCTCTTGAAGGTCAGAGCCTCAATATGGCTGAGGGAAGCATAGGGCTTAGTGTTCCTTTTTGAAAGTTTTTGTGTGTCATTTTACCTAAGTCTAGCTTTAAAACTCTCTCATTGCATTTCTGAGTAATCTAATTCAAATGTACTGTAAAGCCATTTAAAAATTCCTTTATATGCACATACTATTTTACTTGGGGGTAGGGTTGAGGAACACTGTGAAAATTGTATTATACCTGTTCAAACAGGGTGTTTTCTTTTATTAAGTCTAGGAGGAATTGTAATTTTGATAATAGGTGGTGGCGATTGGAATTATTCTTATAATTAGTAGACCACACAAAGATATGTTTGTTTGCATTTTACACCATCAGTCCAGTCATAATAGCTGCATGCATCGGCTAGCCTAAACTAAATATAAAACCAGAAATATTTTTAGTAACTCAAATATAATTGTCACATGGCTTGAACAGATTAATGTAATTGTTAGATAAATATACATGTTGTGTCTAATATTATGAATACATGCAAATGAGCAATGGGATTATATGATGAGTTGCAGTAGTATGTACTAAGAGAAATCAATATATTCTTGTTTCTTTAGCAAATACAGTGTTACCAAATTCTTCACTTTGTGATCTGAAACAAGTACTTTTCAGGCCAAGCAAGTTGGGAGCCAAATTGCAGCAGTATTTTTATGAACACAAATGGACATGTTTAGTGCTGCAAAAAAACCCTGTAAAATGACCTAACTGTTTGTACCTTCTCTCCTCCCTCCCACCACCTACCCCACCTAAAACCCCCAAATCAAATCCTCTCCTCACCCTCTTCCCCAACTCCTCACTGTAGTGATTTTTCCTGGTATGGAAAAAAATGCTAGAGATTTTTTGCTTTTTAGATCATACTGATTTCCTTTGTATTGCACATATTTATAATTTGTTAGGTTTTTGCTTTTTCAGTCTCTGATCTTGTTGTTTTTCATGTGTCATTGTTGTGATAAGCACTAAGCGGATTACCACCAATAAGTTATTTTAAAGTATCAGGAAAGCAATCACATGAAAAATGAAGCCTGATAATTTATTGAATACTTGTCTTTTTCACACCCTTGATAAGACAAAGCCCTAAAGCAAAACTTTTCCATGTGATTGGATTGTTAAATAGCAAAGGGTGTAAATATTGTGATCAGCTAGCTGAAAAGATTACAGACTACACTGTCCATTGGTTATTTGTAAATTCAACAGTTGTTTTCTTTTTTGCAAGATATTTTATAAATGCAAGTAAAGGACTTTTTTTCATTAGCTCCCCCCTTGTGCAATACAGTATATAAAGAGGACTACATACTTTGATCAATGAAGTGGTTCTTATCTTTATGATCTTGATGACTGCTAAACTATGTTCTTAATCTCCTGCTTTGTGCGTTATTGATATTTTAACATTCTGGGATGAATTCTGAACTCAGTTATGTTGTTGTAAATGTAGAGTAACAACTGATGCAGTAGAATTACATTGACTGCAGAGGCATTGAAGCAGGTTTTCATCAGTATAACTGAAATCATAATCTGGGCCCTTATTAAATCTATGTAATTGCTGATGGATAATAGTCTAGCATAATCAAAAAAACCCAAATTTTGAAAGCATTACCATGTATGTTTTAAAAATGAAAATAAATTATATATACATTCTCTAAGATCTCAATTGGAAAAGGTAGTTTACTTTTAAAGGCACTCCAAATTTAAGATTTTTATGATGTATATTTGTTTTATTTTAAATAGCTGAAATTCTGTTTTAAATTCATTTAAATTTAGAGGGAGGAAAAATGCAAGTTCTTCAAAGGTTTTCTGTATTTTCTTGGAAAGTAAGCAAATGTCCCTTAGTACTTTTCCTTAGGACAGCTGGTTCAGTGGAAGATAAATTTGATGGAAAGAGAAGGAAAATAGTTATGGTGTTTCTGGCATATTTCTTCTGTCAAATAGATGGCAGCAGAGTGTTATAGACAATGGAGCAGTCCAGTCCTGTAGTTGTAGTGAAAGAATGGTGACATTGCAAGCTGACTTCTATCAACTGCAGCCCGGTATAACTTGTAGTTAAATATAAAATAAGAAAGAAAGCTACCATTGACAATGCAGGAACATAGAGGATGAAGAAGGGTATGAGATGCTATAAAGTTCTGAATTCTGGAATAGTCCCAGGTGGGAAATCTTAATCTTTTAAGGTATGTCGTCCTCTCATGCAACATGACTGAAATCAGCTAAAATAATATGCATGTCAAAATAAAATGACAGAAAAAGAAAGTATTCACAAGTTGCAACTGAAAGTAATGAACTGCTGCCTTGGGGTACTCTAGAACTTGGCCTGCATGCCTATTTTTTAGTTAAGCAAGTTAGAGAGAGGAAATGTCAGTCCTCAAATCAGGCAAGCATTCTTTGGGAACGTTTGCTCAAATGTCAGCATTTTTTAGAAACAGATCTGCAGTCTGTTTTGCCCCAATCCCAAAATTAGATTTGCCATTAAAAGGGTTCAAGTATTAAATGCGTCTTCAGGCTAAGTGGTTAATTAATTAAAGTGGTGCAGTGTTTTAATTAGCAGTCACTAGCTGCAAAATTAATGGGTGTACAAGGGGTGTAGTAATCAAATATCATATTTGATGTATTCAATATTTTGTCTGAATCTGGAGCTTTTAGTAGGCTTACTAAATCAACGGTAGTTTTGCAGTTAAATTCAATGGGGCCAGGATTTTTCATCTACAGTGAGGAAATTTTGGAGCCTATCGGTCAATTTCAGCCCCAGATTGTTGTCTTATGATATAATTGTAAAAGTAAAGAAACAATCTCAGATATGAGTGTTTAGTTTCAAGATTATTGTGGTTTCATTGTACTTCAAGGTTTGGAAAAAATCAACTCAGGACAAACTTAGTGCTACCAAACCTAGAAAGGACTTTATTTCCGATAACACTGTATTTTACTACTGTTCAGAGTAAAGATATGCCACACCATTTATTTTCCTGCTGTACCCTACATGGTTTAGTTTCCATAAACAGAGTTTGTTGTTACAAAATTGCTTTCAGAAGTATGTATAACAACTTAGTAAAGGCAATATCTAGCAAGTCTTTGTTGTGACAGAAACTTATTTCTCACGTTGTTCTTCCTAAATCTGATATCCTAAAAATCCCTACCCCCATTCGACAAATTAACCCTCCCCCCATTTAATTTAATTTCTCATAGCTAATAAAGGCATTTTCACTCTGAAGTGTGTTGCAACTCACTCTAGCTGTTACAACTAAGTGAGACTAGAAGGGAGTGTAGTTTCCAACTGTGTAATGTAACAGTGCAAAAATTAATAATCCTGGCTGTTGATGTTTCAGCTTTGATTAAACTGCTGTTGGTGACACAGTATGAGTGGGCCTGTGTGATTTTTTTCAATGCTTTTATAAAATGAGGTGTTTTGACAGTTTTAATAAAAGTGCTACAGTATCATATGTACTGTGTGTAATTCATGTTATGTCAACAGTGCTAAAACATGGAAAATATATGGACTACATACATACAATACTTTAGCGATGCAATAAAATGATAGTATTCTATTCCTTTCTTTTAACTTTCCGTATTTAGTATCCGATTAATTAAGCATGCCATGTTTCACAAAGAAATCTTCTGTTTGCTTTCAAATACACTTCTGAGGACATTCCAAATTAACAATAGTGCTTAGAAACATACCATGTTTGTTTTAATGACTTTTTATGCTAACAATCCTGTTCTAATCACTCTAAAAGGAAACCGGAGTAAGAAAAAACATGCACTGAATACACACAATTCAGTTAATAGAACAAAAAAAAAGAAATTCTTAAGATACATTAAATACATTAAGAAAACTCTTTCTGAAGGTATTTCACCTGACAGCCTTTTGTATCTTCAGAGTAAAATGCTGCAGGGCCTTACTTAGCCAAAATCCCGTTGAGGTTAGTCCTATTTTTCTGAGCAAGGACTTTATCTTGAAAGGCATTTCAGATTTTAGAAAATTAAATAATACTACTTCTATATCACACTTTTTTTAAAAATAATATCAGCATATTTTTCCTCCTTACAATACTTCTCCCCCACATACCCCTTGTGCTGATTAATACTAGGTTCATTTTCTGTGTTCTTAGTATGATCAGATATGTATGGTTTGTGTACCTTTTTGAAGCATATATATTCGCCCCTTTTATTTTCCTGATCAATGGAAAAATTACAGTCTAACTTTTTTAAATGAGTCTGTGTAGACTTTTAATGCATGTGGAATAGTTGAAATAAAATTTTACCTACTAAAAAGGGTTTTGCAGATTTGAAATACTTCTAGATAACAATAAAGTTACTGAAAAAAAATCCATTTTTGTAGTCCAAACTATCATACTATGGGACACATTCAGGACTATGGGACCTGTAATTATGAAATGCCATAGGTTCAGTAGTGAGAGCACAAATATTTTGAGGGGTAATTACATTGTTGTAATAGTGAACAGGCAATAGTTTCATATTTTTTTCTTTTCTAATAATATTTTGGAAAGTGAAAATTAAAATATGGCAGTTTTATATCAGAAATTGCAAACTTATAATGGTATATTGCAATGGTGATTTTTATAGTTTCATCTCATTCTTTTAAACATTAAGGGTAGGCATAGGCTGGGCAACTTACCCATATTGTTTAAAACAATTTAGAAATGAGACAAATATAATTATTCCTTCCTTCCATGATCTTTGAACTTCAATGTTAACTTTGTATTGTCTTTTTTATTCTATAGCAGTGAGCTTGAATTGATACTTATAGAACATTGTTTTTTAACCGTTTACAAGTTTGAAATGCAAATTAACGTTGCACATTATTTCAGTCCATAAACAGTTTAACTTCTGAGTAATGTTTATCAGTAAAACTGTCCGAATCAAGAATCAGTAGATCATTTGAATATAAAACTCTTAAGATCTAAAAAGAAACAATTTATAATTGTTTTCAGTGATTATATACTGTACCACTATGAAATTCAGCATGCAGGAAGAAATAAAAAATCAATAGGAGTATTGTCAAATACTTTATGAAATGGTAAGGGATTAGATCCCATGAGCAACTGAGTGCCATCAGCTCCCATTGAAGAATTAGGCTTGGAAAGGGAAAAAGATCTATCAGTATGTATACTGTGATGTACTCTTTGATTTGAACTTGTTACGTAATAAGTTGACTGAAAAAAATCATTTGTTAATGCAGCTCAATCAGTTGTTGTCTGAGAAACTCCATGCTCCCCAAATCTCCCTGCATTTTGTCCTTCTTATATTTCACATCCTTGTGACATAGAAGAGGAGTTGTATCAAATATCTCTGACCATATCCATTGACTTCAAAGAGAGTTTAGCCAGAGTAAAGACTTCAGGATTGGACCACTACTATATTTTCTTCTGGTCCCTATTTTTATCAGTAAGAATGACTGACAGCATTCTCTTGTGTTTCCATATATTTTAATTAAGAATTTAATGGCTATATTGGAGTGAATATTTTCACTGCAAATGTGTTTGCTGAGCTGCATTTTTCTTACAACTATGTGACATTAAGTAGTGGCATTTTAATTCTTGCATGATGTTGCCTCTTGGTGATGCAATTTAACTGGCAAACCATCAAAACAAAGGATAAACCAGAAAACATGTTATAAAATAAATTAAAGGATGCTAAAAATTCAAACTATTGCTTCCAATATTTAATACTTAACATTTTTGTTTTTGTTGTTAAAGCTGTTTTTTGTATGAGGAAAAGGAGTTTAAGGGGCTTTCCCAATTTTATACTTTGGTGCAATATTTTGATGTACCTTGATGTATACCTCTAAAAGTTCACTGTGGCAAATTGAATCCCCTGTAAATAATTACATTGCCTATGACTTGTAATTAACATACATAATTATTCACTTAACTGGGTAGTAAACTGTAACTGGAAAGTCCTAATAAGCATTCCTGAAAATATTACATATTTTTAACCTACCTGAGAGTGGTGCTAGTAAAAGAATAATCTCTTCTGTAATTTGTCACTGTTTAACTACCTTAAATTCTAATCCATTTAAAAAAAGTTTTTGTGCCATGAATGAGGAAAATTATGATTTATTCTTCTATCTGCTCTAAATCTTACCTTTTATATTTTAAATGCAATTTACGGTAGCAGTCGTCACATACATATTGTCTGAGATAGAACAATATAAAATTGTCTGTGGATTTCAAAAGTTATAACTTAATTTAGTTAGGAACTGTATCTTCTGGAAATAGCAGATAAAAAGTATTTTATTTAGATATACTGTTAATATCCTCTTTTCTTTTTAAAAAATACTTGGTTTTCCTGAGTCTGGTTGTAGTCATTCTAATGAGAGATAATAAGGACTGACTTTCTTGTATAAGAGTTAGATCCAAAGCCTATTGAAGTCACTAAAAATTACTTTGGACCAGGTCTTTAGTGTTTATAATACTATGTTAGATTTAAGATGAGATGTCATGTACGCTTCTTTGTTTCTAGATGACATGCAGTTCTACACTGGTAACACAATCAGATGCATAGTTCTGTGTTTCACAACCTATAGTCAGTAATATTATAAGTTCCATTGACTTTAATTTTTTTATTAAAGGTTTTAAAAATAGCTTATGATAATGGGATATGTGCTTTAAAAGTTGAATTCTAAATATCAGATCCTAATTAAGATTTAAAAGACCATGAGATAGGTCAGCTAAAACTACTAAAGTAGTTTTAGCATTCCAAAGAAACACATACTTTTAAACTCTGTTTAAATTGTGTAAGTATTTTATTGCTTGTAATTCATTGCCTTACATTAGTGGTCAAAATATTAAGCTAAAATTTCCTTATAAATATTAGTATAGGGTATTCTTTATTTATATTAAATAAATCAAAGCAAATGACTTGCACTTTCTCTTCAGTGCTTCAGTGTAAAGTAAATCATGGGAAATCTGATATTTAGAACCCAGTAATGCTGAACTCAGAACTTCATGATGATGATATTGAACTGACCAATACAAATTTATGATACTGTCAGTATAGTCTTAGTAATCTAAGAATGGCAATATTATTGCAATTTAATGCATGAAAGTAAATGTAATGATATCTAATGTGAAAACCTACCTATTGTTCAAAAGGGCAGTCTTTTCACTGTTTCTCGTAGGTCATGGTTTTCATATAAAACTTGAAATCCTTAGTCCTAGAATATGCAACAGGGATAAAACAAGATTATCTGCTACACATTATCCTTTCTGTCAACAAGTGTAGATTAAAGTTGATTCTGCTTCTGTAAGCAAATGTTAACATTTTTTATAGGAGAGGTATCTTTCTTAATGACATGTTACATGTGGATATTTACTGTAAGATGTTAACACATTCACAAATTGCATTAACACAATGAAACATGACTTTCCAACACCAGCAAGTGAAAACAGTTCTGAAGTCTTAAAGGTGGTGGTAAAAATAGACAGAAAATGTTTACTTTTTAATACAAACAAACAGTTGATCCTTAATTTAAATGTAGTCTTAATTTTTGATTTATGGCTTGTTTGATATTTAAAAAACAAAAAATCTCGCAGGTTCATCCTTTCACATCCCACATAAAATAGAAAATGTATGCATTTTGTATGAGTGTTTGGGTTATGTTTTATAAGAGGAACTAATTATTTCATATTTTAAGTATAATACAGTAACATTTAATTACCCTTACAAAGTGTTTCCTAACTCTTTAAGTGGTTTTCATTAAATATGTCCTAAAAACGTAAAAAGAGAATATCCCAAAAGGATAATTTGTTAACAGCAGATCATGTAAATGTTATCAAGCTCTGCTTTATTATTAATAATTAAATTAAACTTAATATATTGTATTTACAAGAGTAGGAATAGATTGTAAACTCTTCCGGGAATGGATTATGTCTTCATATATTTCTGTGGAAGGACTGGCACTATGGTCAGGCACGGAAGTCATGATTATGACCTCTAGTCATAACTGCAGTAATATGCTGTTAAGGTACAAAATATAGCTGAAGCAAATTGTAAGTGGGAATGTATACTTAATATAAATGTTTTAATGAAGCTACTTGTATTTGTTGCAACACAAACGGTAATAGGTTTCAGAGTGGCAGCCGTGTTAGTCTGTATCAGCATAGAGAACGAGGAGTACTTGTGGCATTTTAGAGACTAACAAATTTGTTTGGGCATAAGCTTTCATGGGTAAGTCTCATTCTGGGATGCTAACTGATGACTAAGGCTAACCTTTTCAAAAGGCTTCTTACTGAACTATAAACGTTTTCATTCTGAACAATGGAATATTGCTGCTGTTGATTCTTGATCTTTATACTTTTTTAATTTTTAATCTAATAACATTCTTGTACAAATCAGTTTAAAGATTCTCAAATAGAAATCAGAGTGGATACACTCTCAGTTCTCTATTTGACTGTTAACTTCATAATTCATTATTAAGATTTCATGTTTCATTACTATGCTGTAAAACTGTAGCTAAGAAATTCCTTTTTGTAAGAGCGTTTAATGATTGTCCATGTAAATCCAGCTGGATGCATTCTGAAATGAAATACTGATAAGATGACTATTTATAGTAGTATACTATAAATAAATACATTCATTTGCAATGGTTCATTTAAAGTAGATTTTTATTCTGGTAACAGACTAGCCTGATATGGCCACACTGAATATGTTAGTAATGGAAACAGTATTAGTAAATGCAACTAATACAGACTAAACAATGTCTGTAAATTTAATATTTAAAATAAAAAGCACTGAAGATACTGTATAAAGCTTTTGTTTTACATTTGCTAAAATCATGAAGAATAAAGTCAATATATAATTTATCATGCTGCACAGTCAGTTTCATATTGCTATATCCTATGTGATTCAAGAAGGGATAACAATATACATTTTTTTTTATGCCACTGACTATAATTTTATGACAGGTCATTTATTGTAATATAGAAGTTTTCCTGCAGGGTTCTAATAACAGTATTTTCCATAATCTCTAAACATAACTGAAATTTTAATCTTGTGTTTTTAAGAGTTTTTTCTTACAATAAAGAGAAAAAAGTTACCATACAATGAAACTTAGATCCTTATTTCAATGCTAATATTTTCATAGTAATGTCTGTAACATTTACTTTTGGGTTCCTTTCTGTTTTTTCTAGAAGTGTAAGGAAGGCTATTATACAGAAGGCATATGAAATTTTGTACTACTTATAGTAGAAAAAGAGCTCAACTATTTACTAAATTCTTCTTTTTCCTCTTAGTTATTACACCATATGCATATAGAATGATCTTATAATACATTCAATTGCTTTGTATGGCATGGATGAATTACTTGGAATCCCATCAAAGCTTTTCCTGCTTATTAATAATGCTAAAGGTTTGAAGTATTTGTCACGTCGCACTGGTAAATGTAATGATAACAGTACAATACTGTAGTAGATTTAATAGTAATGAAACACGGAAACTCCTGAAGAAAAGTACAAAAGCCAGACTGAATAAATTAGTCTGTTTCATCTCTTCCCCCCCCCCCCCTCCTGTCACCTTTTGATTTAAACTTTTTTTGCCTTATTTTGTTTTGTTAGATGGGTGGTAAGCAATGGGGTATATGTGAAAATGTTACACTTTGGAACTGATTTAAAGGAATTTGACTAGAACCATCTGTTCCCACCTCCTAATCTTTAAGCTGCTCTTGAAAAATAGGCCAAACCTTATCCCAGGAGGCTAGTGGATACAACTAGTTAGAACAATAATAAAAAGTAAAACTGCAACATATATAGATACCAAAATCTCAGTGATCTGTAATAGCCTGCTCATTGCTTCTGGATACATTTACAAACATTTCTTCCTTTAAAATAAATAAATCAATCAAACTTCTAGGATTCACAAATGTAAAACACATGCAACCACACCCTCTTTATCTGCATGTTGGGATAGCATGATACCAGTAGGATGAAATGAATAAAATAACTTAATATCACCTGTTTGTCCTCAACATACACACATTCCTACTTCGACCACCAATACTCAAGTATGCAATAGGCCAATGCTAAAAACTAGGGCTGTCAAGCGATTAAAAAAATTAATCGCGATTAATCGTGCTGTTAAAAAAATCATAGAATAACATTTATTTAAATTTTTTGGATGTTTTCTACATTTTCAAATATATTGATTTCAATTACAACACAGACTACAAAGTGTGTAGTGCTCACTTTATATTTTTGATTACAAATATTCGCACTGTAAAAAACAAAAGAAATGATATTTTTTCAATTCACCTAATACAAGTACTGTAGTGCAATCTCTTTATTATGAAAGTTGAACTTACAAATGTAGAATTATGTACAAAAAATAACTGCATTCAAAAATAAAACAATGTATAACTTGAGAGCCTACAAGCCCACTCAGTTTTACTTCTTGTTCAGCCAATTGCTAAAACAAACAAGTTTGATTACATTTTGCAGGAGACAATGCTGCCCACTTCTTGTTTACAATGTCACCTGAAAGTGAGAACAGGTGTTCACATGACACTGTTGTAGCTGGCATCGCAAGACATTTTACATGCCAGATCTGCTAAAGATTCATATGTCCCTTCATGCTTCAACCACCATTCCAAAGGACATGCGTCCATGCTGATGACGGGTTCTGCTTGATAACGATCCAAAGCAGAACGGACCGATGCGTGTTCTTTTTCATCATCTGAGTTCGATGCCACCAGCGGAAGATTGATTTTCTTTTTTGGTGGTTCGGGTTCTGTAGTTTCCGCTCTTTTAAGACTTCTGAAAGCATGCTCCACACCTCGTCCCGCTCAGATTTTGGGTGGCACTTCAGAGTCTTAAACCTTGGGTTGAGTGCTGTAGCTATTTTTAGAAATTTTACATTGGTACCTTCTTTGTGTTTTGTCAAATCTGCTGTGAAAGCGTTCTTAAAACAAACGTGCTGGGTCATCATCTGAGACTGCTATAACATGAAATATATGGCAGAATGCGGGTAAAGCAGAACAGGAGTCATACAATTCTCCCCCAAAGAGTTCAGTCACAAATTTAATGAATGCATTATTTTTTTAGCAAGCATCATCAGCATGTGCTCTGGTGTGGTGGCCGAAGCATGAAGAGGCATATGAATGTTTAATGTATCTGGGACGTAAATACCTTACAACACCAGCTACAAAAGTGCCATGCGAATGCCTGTTCTAACTTTCAAGTGACATTGTAATAAGAAGCAGGCAGCACTATCTCCCATAAATGTAAACAAACTTGTTTGTCTTCGCAATTGGCTGAACAAGAAGTAGGACTGAAAGGACTTGTAGGCTCTCAAGTTATACATTGTTTTGGTTTTGAGTGAAGTTATGTAACAAAAATAATCTACATTTGTAAGTTACACTTTCATGATAAAGAGATTGCACTACAGGACTTGTATGAGGTAACTTGAAAAATACTGTTTCGTTCATTTTTACAGTGCAAATATTGGTCATCAAAATAATATAAAGTGAGCACTGTACACTTTGTATTCTGTGCTGTAATAGAAATCAATATACTTGAAAATGTAGAAAAACATCCGCAAATATTTAATACATTTCAGTTGGTATTCTATTGTATAACAGTGCAGTTAATCACGATTAACTTTTTAAATCGAGATTAATTTTTTTAGTTAATCCCGTGAGTTAACTGTGATTGACAGCCCTAAAAACTAAAAACCCACAAAACTACTGCTCAGTGTCTGACCTCTTTTTTTTTTTTTTTTTTTTTTAAGTGAGGCAGTTGAGATGCTGGCAAAAAAACCAAACAATTCTGTAATGCCATCTGTCAGTTGCTTGCATGAGAGGATTCCAGGATATTGGCATCTGGGCAGGGCTTGGTGCAGAGATGTCACTTTTTCTGGTGGATAACAACCTCCTGCCCATATATGTCAAAAAAAATTCATGTTTACCATGCTGAGCCTCTCATGGCATGTCATTCCTTCTGGACCAAGCCTCTAAAACTCTCATCTGTGGAGTCCTGAAAGGTCCAGACCTCTCTCCCGAGATTAGTCCACATTTGTATGAACTCATTAGGAGAACTGGCGAGCCAATATGGGCACAAGTGCCAGTCATTCACAGAAAACACAGTTAAATATAGGCAGCGCCATCACCAGCTTTTTAAATGCGTAGCCAAAATCAGCATCTGAATGAATAATAGCTGGCTAAAGCCGAACACAGGCAACACTTAGAGGACAGTTGTAAGAGGATCGGGAGCACTCTGAATGCATTGTTTCCTCTAGAATGTCCAGTATCAAGGACATTTTAGATTTAGTCTGCACCTTGGATTTCTTTTGGACTTTACAATGCTATTGGATGCCCAGGTGGTTATAAAAAAAATACCCACTTCTATCTGTGACTGGCCAGAAAAATATGCCTCATTCTATCAGAGACAGACGTGGCCACAGTGATTTATGAATTTGTAACCTCCAGGCTTGATTATTGCAATTCACTAGATCTAGGAAGCCACACCACCCTGTTAAAGCTACAGCTGGTAGAAAATGCCACAGGTCAGCATGAAGACTCCACCCTGGTACCGTCTTTTTCTGCACTGGCTCCCCATTTGATGGCAGAATCCAGTTCAAGGTTTGCCCTGATAATCAAAAGCCTCTGTGGCATTTGCTCTAGGTCAGGAGTGGGCAAACTTTTTGGCCTGAGGGCCACATCGGGTTTCCGAAATTGTATGGAGGGCCGCTTAGGGGAGGCTGTGCCTCCCCAGACATCCAGGCGTGGCCCAGCCCCCGCCCCCTATCCGACTCCCCCGCTTCTCACCCCCTGATGGCCCACCCTGGGAGTCCTGACTCATCCACCCCCCACTTGTTCACTGTCCCCTGACTGCCCCCGGACCTCCTGCCCCTGACTGCCCTCCGCTGCCCCATCCAACCCCTCCTCTCCTTCCTGACTGCCCCCTCGAATTCCCCTGTCCTCTATCCAACCCCCCCTGCTCCCTGCCCCCTTACCGCACTGCCTGGAGCACAGGTGGCTGGCGGCACTACAGTTGTGCTGCCCAGAGCACCAGGACAGGCAGCCGCACTACCCGGCTGGAGCCAGCCACACCACCGCACAGCACAGAGCACCGGATCAGGCCGCATGGCTCTACAGCTGTGCTGCCCGGCAAGAGCTCGCCACCCAGAGCATTGCGCTGGCAACACAGTGAGCTGAGGCTGCTGGGGAGGGGGAATAGCAAGGGAGGAGACGGGGGCTAGCCTCCCGGCCAGGAGCTCGAGGGCCAGGCAGGAGGGTCCTGTGGGTCAGATGTGGCTCGCGGGCCATAGTTTGCCCACCTCTGCTCTAGGTACTAGGTACTCTGGGTTGCTCTAGGTACTTCTGAAATCATCTCTCCTTACATGACCCCCAACAATGCTCCCACAACAACTCTTTTCCATTTGAACTGTTGAACAGTGATGGAGAGACTTAAGTGTGAGAGAGAGAACTTTTATGGGAGCCGGATGTAGACTTGGAAAATCACTCCAGGAAGAGGAATAAACCATTGATCTCACCACTTTCAGAACTAAATGCAAAGCTCATTTCTTTACATAAATGCTCTCTTGTAAACAAAAACCTGCAAACTAATCTAGCTCTTTCTTCGTGTGTGTGTGTGTGTGTGTGTGTGTGTGTGTGTGTGTGTGTGTGTGTGTGTGTGTGTGTGACAGAGAGAGAGAGAGAGAGAGAGAAAGCGAGATTACCATCAGATGTAGGAACCTTAGCCCTGGTCTACACTATGAGTTTAGGTCGAATTTAGCACTGTTAGGTCGATTTAACCCTGCACCTGTCCACACGACAAAGCCATTTTTGTCGACTTAAAGGGTTCTTAAAATTGATTTCTGTACTCCTCCCCGACGAGGGTACTAGCGCTAAAATCAACCTTGCTGGGTCGAATTTGGGGTAGTGTGGATGCAATTTGATGGTATTGGCCTCCGGGAGCTATCCCAGGGTGCTCCATTGTGACCGCTCTGGACAGCACTTTCAACTCAGATGCACAGGAAAAGCCATGGGAACTTTTGAATTTAATTTCCTGTTTGGCCAGCGTGGCGAGCTCATCAGCACAGGTGACCATGCAGTCCCAGAATCGCAAAAGAGCTCCAGCATGGACCGAATGGGAGGTACTGGATCTGATCACTGTATGGGGAGAGGAATCCGTGCTGTCAAAACTCTGTTCCAAAAGATGTAATGCCAATATATATGCCAAAATGTCCCAGGACATGATGGACAGAGGCTGCAACAGGGAAGCACAACAGTGCTGCGTGAAAATTAAGGAGATCAGGCAAGCCCAGAATCGTAGTCCCCCTATCATCTTCGTCCCTGAGGTTATCGCAGATTAGAAGGCGAAAAAAACACACTCGCAATGACATTTTTTCCGAGCTCATGCAGTCCTCCCTCACTGATAAGGCACAGCTTAATGCATGGAGGCATTCAGTGGCAGAGGTCAGGAAAGAATTTAAGTGAGCGCGAAGAGCGGAGGCAGGACGCGATGCTGAGGCTAATGGGGGAGCAAACGGACATGATGAAGCATCTGTTGGAGCTGCAGGAAAGCCAACAAGAGCACAGACCCCAGCTGCATCCACTGTATAACTGCCTACCTTCCTCCCCATGTTCCATAGCTTCCTCACCCAGACGCCCAAGAACGCAGGGGGAAGGCTCCGGGCACCCAGCCACTCCACTGCAGAGGATCCTTACTACTGTCCAGGCTTCATGAGTCATGGGAGCAAGGGGTAGGCTGGGGTAGGTGAAACCGCACGGTGCTGCCAGCTGGGAGAGCAGCCTGAGGCAGAAGCCTCCAGCTCGCAGGAGAGCAGAGTTGCAGCGGAAGCCGTACACCATGCCCTGGAGGTTGCTAGGAGCCAGGCACGGAAGACTTCCCAGAACTCCCGGCCAAGCTACATGTCCGACTAGGACGTCTACCAGTCCTACTGCACCATCTGCTGCAGAGTTGCAGTAGAGCAGAGTTGCGGCGGAAGCGGTGGAGCCGTACACCGTGGACGAGGACGGCTAGCAGTCCTACTGCACCGTCTGCTGCGAAGGCACCCAGGAGCTGCAGCAGTGATGGTGAACTGAGTGGGCTCCATGCTTGCCGTGGTATGGCGTTTGCACAGGTAATCCAGGAAAAAAGGCGCAGAACGATTGTCTACTGTTGCTTTCACGGAGAGCGGTGCGCTGTGGGTAGCTATCCCACAGTTCCCGCAGTCTCCGCCGTCCACTGGAATTCTGGGTTAAGCTCCCAAAGCCTGACGGGGCAAAAACATTGTAGCGGGTGGTTTTGGGTACATGTCGTCAGTCGCCCCTCCCTGTAAGTCGATGCTAACCATGGTAGTGAGAACGCACTCTGCCGACTTAATGCACTTAGTGTGGACACACACACAATTGACTGTATAAAATCTCTTCCGAAAAATCGACTTCTATAAAATCGACCTAACTTCGTAGTGTAGACATATCCTTAGTCATAGACCAGGATCCCATTGTGTTGTAATATGCTCTGATATTAAGATGGTAAAGGCCCATGTGAGTACCTAGGGCTCGTCTAAACTAACACTGAAAAAAAAAAGCAAAAAACTAACACTGTAAGTCGATCTAAGTTACGGTAGTTCAGCTCCTTACATTATGTAACTGAAGTCAACATAATGTAGGTTGACTCATGGCGGTGTCTACACCGCACTCTCCTGACGGCGGCGCTGTCCCGTCAACATAGCTTTCGCCTCTCGGGGAAGTGGGAAAGTGCTCTCCCATTGACTTAACCTGTCTTCACCAGACACCAGTCAGCAGACTATGTACCAATAAAAAACATAAAGTTGAGTTTTTACTATGGGAATTTTAAGTATTTTTTGTATGAAGTAGTTTTTAGATATCAGGCATGCATAAAACTCCTAACCTATAATAAATTCACTGGTTTTGGACAGCATGATGCCTTGATAATCTGCCAGTATCAAACTTCTGGGGATATTTTGGACTTTGGGTTATTCCATCAGTGCACATGAAGAGTAAGCAATAGCAGCTAAACATTTTCTTGGACTTTTCTACAATAAACTAGGAAACTATTTATTTGGCAACACTAGCCCAAGATGTCCTTGTAGAAAGGCAGATTTTAGTTAAGAATTCCCTCAAGGCTTCTTATGATGCCTCCGATATGGGCTGCATGACTAAAGAGTTTTAGGTTATCTCAAGATCTCAATGAAAGCTGATTGCCTGCATGCAGTATGAAAGTGAAATAAAATATATCTCCCTATACAGAGGCAGTCCACATTTTATACCCTAAAGGGAAGAAGCACTGACACTGTACCTAAAACACTTCTTTATGAAGTCCCGGAATTTTAAAATATTTATTGTAACAGTGCATTATAGTTGAATTACATGGACAAAAATGTGTTTGTCATTTGCTTCTTTCTCTGTTCTTGGTATGCCTGATAATTCAGTCTTAAACGAAATCCTGGTTTGATTCTTAGTAACATTATCGTACTGTTGATAGTATTTTTGAAGTAATTGATGCCACTGAAAAATACAAGAAAAAGGAACAAAAACGTTTGATGGGCTGGGACATGCTCTAGAAGTTAGGATAGAGGACTAGGTGTTGGGAGACCAACCCTTGGCAAGTCCATTTATTCACTCATCTTCTCAGGCTAATTGCGGTGCTCATACCTCAAAGAGTGGGGGGAGTGCTAAATTTATTTTTGAAATTTTTTTTGAGATCATTTGGTTGAGATGGTATGCACATTGATATTTTTATTCTTTTACATGGTTGACTTAACTGAGAAAAAGAAGTATCATTGAAACAACACATAGACTTCACAATAATAAAGCATGCATGAAATGGAAGGATAACAACAGGTCTTGGCATATAAACAAATTCACTGGAAACTATTTAAAATTGGCTCTTTCATTTCCTTAAAATGTACTGTGCATGTAGTTGTCACTGGTGGTCTATTTAGAAAACGTATATAGTTATACCACCAATACCAATATTGGTTTGTTTTAATGGTTTCCGTTTTCATTTTGAACTGTTTTAGGGAAACAGTTGTCTGATTTTCTCCTTTTTTCTTCCCGGTAGTGATTGTGTTACAATAGCCCATAAGCTATTGGCAAAATTGCAAATAAAGCATGTAGTGGAACAAGTACAGGCGGCTTCAGTCTGTTAGACACCATATATTGTGTTGGTCTTGACTAAATGTCTCTGTTGATCAAAACAGAAGTGCTCAAGATGTATGCAAAACCTTAAAGAATGTTGAAGATAAGCCAATTATCAATAGAGAACAAAAGCAAGCAATACAATTGTGTACTCAGGATGCATAAAAACAGGTAGAAGAAAACACAGAAAGATCTAGAGAATTGTAAACAGATTCTGGGGGTGGTGGGAAAGACTGAATATCACACGGCTGGAATTGGGGGCATACCTGAGAGCCATTTTATGCTCCAGAATCTCATCTTAATTGAAAATTTTAAAAAAAGGCTGGATTCCCTGGTCCTACAAGTTCAGTTTTTGTTGTATAAGCAGTGCCAAGTGAATCAAGTTTCTGGAGATTGCCCGTGGAGAATTCCACTTGAGTAGGAGGAATTTCTGGCAGACACAGCTGTGCTGTCTCCTCTGCACCAGAACCCCCCACTTCCAGCATAAGAAGAGATAGCAAAAGGTCCTCTTGAGGTAGGAGGCTGGGAGAAGTCTCCTGCCTCTTGTAAAACACCATGAAAACACCTGTGTGGACACTAAGGGCTTTGCTACACTTGCAGTTGTCGAGCGCTGGGAGTTAAACCAGCCTTTGGAGACCGCAGCAGGGAAAACGTTGCCATGTGTTTACACTGTCAGCTGCAAGCGCACTGGTGTGGCCACATTAGCAGCTCTTGCAACGCCACAAAGAGCAGTGTATTGTGGTAGCCATCCCAGTATGTAAGTGGCTGCAGCATGCTTTTCAAATGTGGGGGTGGAGGGTGGAGTGTGACAGGGAGTGTGTGGTGTGTATGTGGGGGAAGAGACAGTGTGTTCTGGGGGGGCAGAGTGTGTGTCAGCATGCTGTCTTGTAAGTTCAGAGAGCAGCAGAGCCTCCTCCACCCAGCCTCTTTCTCTCACATACATTCACAGCAACAGCACTGCACAGTAATGGTTTGCTTTGTCCCGGAGCAGATAAGCACTCCGGCTGTCAGAAACGGGGCTTTGAAAGGGGATATCTGCATGCCTGCAGCTGAGGTCAAAACAATGACAAGAGTGGCCACTTGACTTCAGGAGATTATGGGATGTTTCCGGAGGCCAGTGATAGTGCAGTAATGCAACACGTCGTCCACACTGACACCCGGGCATTTCAGCCAGGGTGCAGCAAGCTTTAGGAGTTAGGGCACCTGGGGCTGATTTAATGCGCTCTAACTTGCAAATGTAGCCATGCCCTAAGTGTCTTACTTCAGTTTATGAAATATCTTTTCACCAGTTTAACTAAATTGGTTTAAAATTAACTAATTCAGTGTAACTCTCTGATATAGTCTAGGTCAGTGGTTCTCAACCAGGGGTCTGGGGCCCCCTGGGGGGCCATGACCAGGCTTCAGGGGGTTAGTCCTCCAAACATGGTCAGCATTAGACTTGCTGGGGCCTAGGGCAGAAAGCCAAACTACCACTGCATGAGGCTGAAGCCTGGAGCCCTGAGCCCTGCCACCTGGGGCTGAAGCCGAAATCTGAACAATTTAGCTTCACGAGGGCCCCTGTGGCATAGGGCCCCAGGCAGTTGCCTTGCTTGCTACCCCTTAGCACTGGCCCTTGCTTTCATATGCAGAAAGCCAGTTGGGGCACAGGTGGGATGTGGAGTTTTTATAGGATGTTGGGGGGGCCTCAGAAAGAAAAAGGTTGAGAACCCCTGGTTTAGGTCATGATAATCTAATTTCCTTCCTCTCCCCTACTGCCCCCCCCCCCCGGGGGGGGGGGATATAAAGTACTTGGGATTATATATTCTAACCCATAGCTGTGAAACTTGTGTTGAGGCTACCAAACATTTGCTGTGTATTTGTATTTACTTGATTATTTTGTTCCTAGTGCAATTTTTGTCAGTAAATGGCTGTTTTTAACTGATAAGTGGTGGCATCTAATTTACATGTCCAAGAGCAGTACCTATCAGGTGTCTGCAAACATCACACTGTTTGCCAGGCATCGGATGGCAAGGAAAAAGAGTATTTTACTGGAGTACTGCTTCCAAACTAAGACACTTGCCTCCAGGAGGACCATTTTCTAGGAAGTGGAAAAAGTTAACTGCATTTCATCATCTGAGACGTTGGTGTCACACCCTGCTTCCCAAGCCAATCCTGACGATTTAAGGAAGGGATTCTAACCTGGATTGCTGGTTCTGTAGAAGTTGGTTGTATCTGTTCGCTGCAAGTGACTAGGTGTTCTTCCAACAGAAAAAGTAGAGCCAGGGGAAGGGGGCAGGATTTTTTTGCACTACAGAATTGTTGTATATTTAGGCTTGGCAGAATTTGATTTTTTTAAAAAAATATTTTTCAGGGATAATGTGTATTCATTTTTTATTATTGATTTAAATGTTCACAGTTACAGGAAATGGGAGAGTCGGAAAATGGGTGGTCAGACAATTATTTAATGACTGTAGACGTTGAGATTCAAAAAGTTGAAGCTTTATAAGAATTAAAATGTAAATTGTCAACATCACTTGTCAAAGTATACAAAGTTAACATCCTTAAATCAAACTCTAATAAGCTCTCAAGCTACAGTTTTCTTATTTTGCCTATCTGTAAATGTTGATGATTATTGATGGAAATAAGCTTGTTGGTTTGTGTGTACAGTGAAATTGACATTTACTGACATTTACCAATAAAATCTAAGCCTTCCAAGCCTTTTGTGTATTGTAAGTAGATACTTGGAGTCTATTTAAAAGGATCAGCCCAGTCTAGTGCATTTTTATTTAAACTGAATCTTTACAATACTTCACTCTTGTGATTGTAATCACCCTGTCAAAACTTCCTCTGAATCCCTATAAGCAATTCATGTTTCTTGGTAACATCGCTTTGGATGAACAACCTGACACTGGTGCCTTAGTTGAAGTAGAAAAGCCTCTAAGAGATTAAGCCACTCTGATCCTCATAAATCATAGATGTGGTAATAATTCAGTCTTTAGAGGCACGGTTCAATAATGTTAATAATTTATCTGGAACATTATAGGATTTTCCAAGTCATTTATTTTATGGAAATTCATGATTTTTTATAAAGGACACAGACATATTTCAGTACACTCACTTTCCCCCCCTCTCTAAACAACAGCAAACGCATGGCAACAATAACACACCAAAAAAGAAAAATATAATTAGTCTAGACAGTCTGCATCAGCCTTCCCCCCTCACATCCCTTTCCATAATCCTGACCATAAAGGGCTTGAAAATGCAGGAAACCACCTCTTCTTTTTGTTAATCTCTGCCATTGAAGATGCAATAGGGAAATAAAACAAAGTTGATTTATGCTCAGAGAAAAACTCTATCAGTGACTTCCTGCTGTTTCCCATAAAAGAACAAGAAATTCAGAAGAAAACTGAGGAGGAGCGGCAGTATTTCACCTCTTTGTGCTCCATAAAAGCATGACCAGCCATCAAGAAATCTTTTTTTATTTCAATTACTATTTTAGTCTAGGGACCAGCTCATTTCAAAGCTCATTCTAATATTTTTTTGTTTTATTTATGTTTATTCTGATTTATACACAGTATTAAATGTGCCACACTGGAGTTCAAAGCCTCTTCTAGCCATATTTATGAAATAATTTTGAAACAAAATCAGCAGACTCTTCCTGCTCCCAAAACCAATAGTTACTACCTAGATGACAAAAGTCAAAGCTAAACTTCTGCTTGCCCTACCTTAATGACTGTCATTATACCCGCTTCTCCAGATCCCCATGTGGCCAGGAGGTCAACAAATTCAGGACTTTGAAGCTGAGGGAGGAGACAATTCCAAAGGAGAGTTCCTCAGAGTGTATGCCCTGTTAGGATTCCTCTGTCATTTACACCAAGGGGAGACTCCAACTTGATTTCATTTACATCAGCTTATTATGGGAGTGATGGGTTGATTTGCCTCTCAGTAGGAGTGAATGAAGCTGCTCTTGGGCAGCACAGTTCCTTTTTTGCTGAGCGTTTACGAAGGGTAGTTGGGGCAATAGCTCTTCCTTCCTGAAAACAGCCATGTTGGGTTCCATTTTGTTTCCCCCTCTTGTTCAGTAAGAAAATTAGTGCAGAAACCTATGCTATGGCACCCTCTAGCATAGTGGTCAACTGCCTTATTGGGTGAGACTGGAGCACAGATGAGAACTAACTGTCTGAGATTGAATCTGTCAGCCGGAAGTCAAAGGAGATGTTGTTGGGTGTTACCTGTGTTTCTGGCACCTCAGTCTGTTTTCTCACCAGATCCCCCTATGACTTCATGTACATGTTGAATAAGGATAAAGGAAGGAGGAGAGGGCCTAGTTTGATGCTGCAGGTTCTGAGGGTAGAGGAAATGCTGCCCATTGTGACTTGGTGAGAGGAAGGACTTTGGTCATTTCAGACTTGTCTTCAAAGCATGCCACATATCTGATCCAAGCTACCAGAGGCACTGCCTCACTGTCTGTGATCACGATCTCCTTTGCCTCTGTGATCTACTGGAACAATGAAAGCGTTGGCCTCAAGAACGAGACCTAAGAAAGCAGGAGACAGAACATTCTATTGTGGAACTCTCTGCCAGGCTGGCTTTAATGTGTGTGTTTGTAAACACTTTGTCAGCTGCCCCCAAACTCTAGTATTGTATGTACACACAAAACAGAGGGCCTTTGACAATTTTGCCCAGGATCTCTGCTGGCAGAGCAATCAGCTGGTATCTGGCAATTCTGTGATGGATTGACAGACTTGAGTTGCATGATGTCGATACATATTACTGTTAATAGTAACGCGGATTTTAACAACATCCGGTTAATAGCAACAGTTTGCCGGTAATCAAATCCATCCCTTTGACTTTAATGTTAATGGCATTTGGATAGTGTCAAGGGTATACTGGTTATTAAGCACACTTTTTGGAAGAAAGGCCTTAGCTGCAGGCAGGTTTGTGGGGCTGCAGCCAGGAAAGGAAGTGCTGGGATGTGCCTTCTGTGGCTGCAGGCCCACAAAGCTGCAGCCCATAGGAACTCTACAGGAGGTAAGGGCTGGTAGTGGAGGCTGTGGGCTGGGTGGTAATGGGAAGAGGGGACTGCAGCCTCGATTCTGGAGCTGCATGGTACCTCTCCCTGTGCTCTGTAGTCTGTGACCTGTTGTGGGACTGCAGCCAGGGAAAGAATCACTGGGACATGCTGAGCCCTAACCCCAGGAGAACACAGTGAGAGGCGCCATTCAGCTCCTTGGGCCTCCAGTACCCCCGCTCCCTGAAGAAAGCTCCAGCATCCAGGTGGCAGCTCTCCTCCCCTCTGCTTTTGTGGGGCTGCAGCCAGAGACGGCCCATCCCAGTGCTTTGTTCCCTGATGGCAGCCTCGCAAACCTGCCTTCTGCTTATTGGCAACTGCTGGATAATGGCAACTTTTTGCTGGCAACCAAGGGGTTGCTAATGAGCAGAATCTACTGTACTGTGAGAAAATGTAGGTACATTTGGTTTAGCTAGTACACAGCCAGCAAAGGAAGCGCACTAGCCAGTTATGGCTGGGCCTCATTAGTCCTACACTACATTTTTTTTCCAAGGAAAGTCTAATGGCTAATAGAGAACAGCAAAACTTTTCACACAACTCACGCTTGTTCTAATGCCAATGAAGTCAGCTATTAAATTGGAAATGTACAGAAACGAATTTGGCAGTATCACATGTATCTAGCTTTTCATGTACTGTAGAAGATAAGAACACACATGTAATACTGTGCTAAGTGTTGCACCAAGATATTTTTCCTAAAGGAGGTTTGGTATTTCTTAACCTTCATAAATGCTTAGGACGTCAGTTTTACAGCTCATATGAGAGACTACATTTCCATGTACACTGTGCCCTTTGGCACCATGCTAAAGCATTGATTTAGTACAGACTGAGAGCAAACAGCATCATCTACGCCTGTCCCAAGCATCATTTCTTGAAGACAGCCATTTTTCAGAGCTGGCCTATCCAGCCTGGCAGTACTTAATTTCTGGAGCACGTGGCATATCAAACTATAAAATATGCAGAGAGTTGGTTTAAAAACTTCTGAAACATTTCTGAGGGGGAAAAAAAATGAAAAAAATTAGAGAACGTTGGGGGACGGGGGTTGTTTTTGTTTTTGATCAACTGTAACTATGCATCACAATAACTTAAAGATGCAGGCCAGGTCTACACACTTAAACTTTTGTTGGTATAGTCTGTTAGGGGTTTAATTTTTTTAATGACATTTTTATACGGGGGTATGCCCTATTGTAGATGCAGTTATCCCACAAAAAAAGGGTAAGGAATAGACTAAGATGTATGTTTTCTTCTACATGGAAGAGGAGTTTGTATCAACATTAATTTTTGCAACACTTGCATTTTTCACCCATGCAATTATGGGATATACATTTTTCTCTCAACATGTGATTGTTAAATTGTCATACTACTCATCTGCTCAACAATTTTTGTTTAAAAACTGGATTGGTACATAAAACAACAAAAAGGGATAAGGGGGAATAAAATAAAACTATATATTGGAGAAGGGAGTAAAGAATACCCTTGAGTGTGGTAAGAGGGAAGGAGAAAGCTGGGGAAGAATTTATAACAAAGCAAGCAAAAATCTTTAGCCAGGTTCTTTGAATATTAATCTGATCCTGCATAAGTAATTAGTTTTATGTGCAGTGTAGTGTGTTGACGTTTTATTGTAGCTTTGCCTTAATAAAAAGTTAACACAATCAAAAACCACTCCTGTGGGGGTGGGAATCTTAAAATACAAACAAACAAAGAACCCAAAACAAACCATCCTGAAATGTACTGGTAACCCCACACCCACCCACCCACCCCCCTTTGCTGGAAAACGTTGAACTTCACTAGCCCTTGTTTTGGATTATGGTAGGAAAAGCGTAACAACATGTAAACTTCCTTTGAAGAGGATGTAACGATTCTGAGGCACCACCAAAATCAATCAGATCACTCCTCTAACCTTCAGAGGAGTTTCAGAGTGGTAGCCGTGTTAGTCTGTATCAGCAAAAACAACGAGGAGTCCTTGTGGCACTGAGAGACTAACAAATTTATTTGTGCATAAGCTTTCGTGGGCTATAACCCACTTCATCAGATGCATGGAGTGAAAAATACAGTAAGCAGGTATAAATATACAGCACATGAAAAGATGGGAGTTGCCTTACCAAGTGGGGGGGTCAGTGCTAATGAGGCCAATTCAATTAGGGTGGATGTGGCCCATTCCCAACAGTTGACAAGAAGGTGAGAGTATCAGAGGGAAAATTATTTTTTGTAGTGACCCAGGCCTGAATAATGACTGGGAGTGGCTGGGTCACTACAAAAAAATAATTTTCCCTCTGATACTCTCACCTTCTTGTCAACTGTTGGGAATGGGCCACATCCACCCTAATTGAATTGGCCTCATTAGCACTGACCTCCCACATGGTAAGGCAACTCCCATCTTTTAATGTGCTGTATATTTATACCTGCTTACTGTATTTTTCACTCCATGCATCTGATGAAGTGGGTTATAGCCCCCGAAAGCTTATGCCCAAATAAATGTGTTTAGTCTCTAAGTGCCACAAGGACTCTTCAGAAGAGTGAAGTTCTGGAACAGCCTTCCAAGGAGAGCAATGGGGGCAAAAAACATAACTGGCTTCAAGACTAAGCTTGCTAAGTTTATGGAGAGGATAGTATGATGGGACTGCCTACAATAGTATTTGGCTGATCTGTGACTGCTAGCAGCAAATATTCCCAATGGCTGGTGATGGGACAGTAGATGGGGAGGGCTCTGAGTTACTACAGAAAAGTCCCTCCCAGGTGACTGGTTGTTAGGTTTTGCCAAAATGTTCAGGGTCTAACTGACCACAGTATTTGGGATTGGGAAGGAATTTCCCCCTGAATCAGAATGTCAGACACCATGGGGGCTTTTCCCTTCCTCTGCAGCATGGAGCATGGGTCAGTTGCAGGTTTAAACTAGTGTAAATGGTGGATTCTTTGTAACTTGAAATCTTTAAATCATGATTTGAGGATTTCAGTAATTATGGTTCTATTACATGAGTGGGTAGGTGAGGTTCTGTGGTCTGATGATCACAATGTTCCTTTTGGCGTTAGAGTCTTTGAGTCTCATTGCTCTCTTTAGAGAGATCTGCCTTTTACTGTAATGCCTGCAGGATGGAACATTGTATTGAAATGCCTTTACTTGTTCATTGTGCAAAGTTCTGGTTATATATTCAAACACAAAACAGTCAGGCACTGCAAAAGGGCTATGTAGTAACATTGGTAATATAGTAACATTAACTCTGCCATATGGCATATTGTTGCTTCTCAATGCTGCTAGTGAGCTTTTGGGTACACAAAAACATATAAATACTTTACATCAATTTAATGTCCTAACCTTATACTTTGAAATATAATGTGTGCAGTGTGAGTGAGTCAGTTTTGCATTTCCTGTCTCTTTTGTGATTGTGTGGCACATTACATTAATGTAAAGTTTTTGCCTTTTAATTTGTTTGGATTTCTGTAGAAAAGGAAAAGAAGCAAAAAAAACCAACAAAAACCCCAACAAAAAAACCCTGCGCCTTCAACATAACATTGAAATGGTCCTAGCTAGAAGTTAAGATCTCTTTGAGATGAATGAGCATATGTATAAAGGAGTTCATATTTCCCTTGTAAAGAAGTAGTGTAGGGGAAGAGTAAGTTCACATCTTGACGTCTGCAGCTGAATGAAGACATTTCAGTGCTTGGTTAAGACCACAATAGAGCAACTGTGAAAGTAACACATGAAGGCGGTAGCAGACAAATTTGGGGGCTCTCTTGTGGTGGTTTTGACAGCCATGTGGTAAGGATATAGAGGTTTTTCTGCATAACCATCAGTTGTAGAAGGCATTCTGCCTACATATTGCTGAAGCAAGCAGATTGCCTGTGGAGGTACGGGGTTCAAATGCACTTTGAAGTGACTCTTTTTCTTTCTTTGAGAGGTACAGCATCTATTGCCCTGGAACTGGTCTCGGACTTCCAGCCAGTATGTATGGTGGGTGGGGATTTAGCCAGTTTTCACAACATGTAAGGGAAGCCTCTTTGTAGTGCACAGCACCTCTGCTGGTGCCAAGCTGCCCCACCCGGAACATGCTTGTGCTCAGACAGTGCAGACACCAGCATTGTTGGGGCAGTTCTACACTTAAAATGCTGTATTGGCGCAGCTTCAGCACTTCAATGAAAACACTGTACACCGACACTAGAGAGCTCTCCCATCGGCGTAGTTAATCCACCTCTGAGAGAGGTGGTAGTTACGTCGGTGGTGGATTTTTCACACCCCTGAGCAACATAGTGATATCAAAGTAATTCTGTAGTGTAAACCTGACCTAGCTGTCCAAACACAACTGTGTCTGTAATGGAAGTGGCCCTGTGCTCCCTCTCATATATCCCTGCAGGGGCAGCTAAACTCAGGTCAAATTTTCAAACTGTTCTCTGCAACCATAAGGGCTAGAAACGTCTTTAAAAAAGGAGGGCTGAGTTTGTCACATAATCACATGACTCCAGGAGCTGGAATTTTAAGAAAAAAGGCCAAATAATATGAAATTCAGGATAAAATCATGAGAGTTGACAACAAAGAAACTGGAAACAAATAATCACAAATCAGGAGAGAGGTCCTGTTATCAAATGCCTCTCAAGAGTGAACTCAGAGAAAAATGTATCCTTTTTATGTCCTGAGTTTATTCTGTGCACATATTTGCAATGTGTGCATAGTTGAAGTATATATTGGCACTATACTGGTCTGCCCAACCAAGAAACCACAGAGACCAAATGTAATTGGATATGTTTGAAAAGAGGCCTCCTGAAAAATCCAGAGCTATTCCAGAGGTGCTCTTGTGAATCCAGCATGCATGTGGCATGTGCATAAATTAACATGAGTGGCTGCAGGTGGAAGCTATATTAATTTTCTCTGTGCACTGACTGGCTAATCTAAACATTCCAATGTAGAAATCAAAACCCTTAGTTAATACTTCAAGGTAAGAGGATCAGTGAGCCTCTGATAGTCATAAGAATGAAAAAAGAGCCAAGAAAATTTTGAGAAGGGCTGATACAGAATATTATAAACAAAAGTAAGGGACAGTTCAAATACTCATTTAGCTTGAGGTGTCCAGGCACGTTTTCTTATTTATTTACTTTTTTAAGAAAGTAATCTTTCAGTGGGGGGAAGGTTCAAATTGGTGGCAAGAGAAGAGCAAAATGAAAATTCTGCTTTTTCAGCAACTTTTACAGATATTTCAATCTGTTTTCATTTGCAAAATCCTGATGGTATGATCTTGAAAGAATTATGCCTGTTGTTCTTGGCGTTTAATGATCTTACTCCATGCAGCGTGAAGGACCTGCTGCTTGTCCCAAAAATTATGAAATCGAATGAAGATTGATATTGGATGTTTTCCAGTATCATTCTTTAAATCTTATGTTCTGTGAGCCTGCCTTATCCCCTCCTGTTTTTTCCGTTGAACTATGGGTGAAATCCTGGCCCTATTGAAGTCAATGATAACATTCTTCTTGACTTCAGTGTGGTCAGGATTTCGCTCTGTATCTCTTGTCATTTTGCATACACAGTGGACTAAAAGCCCTAGATAAACACATTCAAACAGTAATATGTCTCCCATGTATATAGTTCGGTTTAGAAAGGCTGATAAGGTATCTATCTGCCTCCTGGATTATTCAAAGTTCTGAAACACTCAGACGTATTTTAACAGAGCGATCTTGTCTAGCTTTCATAACTGAGGATTTCTATTCTACTATAGTAAAGGCTTCTTGTGCTTCTAGGGGTAGTGTATGTTTGTGAGTGGCAAGAATGAGGGCACAAATAAACTTAATATGGTTTATAATTAATTAAAAGATTAATTAATATAATTAAAAGATTCTTTAACCCTAGGTCTTATGATAGGAGTTTCTTTTCACTTCATGTATGGGTGCCAGCGCTGCTCAACTTTACTTTATGGTGAACTCACCCATGCCACAAATGAATTCTATGAATCATAGAATCTCCGGGTTGGAAGGGACCTCAGGAGGTCATCTAGTCCAACCCCCTGCTCAAAGCAGGACCAACCCCAACTAAATCATCCCAGCCAGGGCTTTGTCAAGCCTGACCTTAAAAACCTCTAAGGAAGGAGATTCCACCACCTCCCTAGGTAACCCATTCCAGTGCTTCACCACCCTACCAGTGAAAAAGTTTTTCCTAATATCCAACCTAAACCTCCCCCTCTGCAACTTGAGACCATTACTCCTTGTTCTGTCATCTTCTACCACTGAGAACAGTCTAGATCCATCCTCTTTGGAACCCCCTTTCAGGTAGTTGAAAGCAGCTATCAAATCCCCCCTCATTCTTCTCTTCTGCAGGCTAAACAATCCCAGTTCTCTCAGCCTCTCCTCATAAGTCATGTGCTCCAGCCCCCTAATCATTTTTGTTGCCCTCCGCTGGACTCTTTCCAATTTATCCACATCCTTCTTGTAGCATGGGGCCCAAAACTGGACACAGTACTCCAAATGAGGCCTCACCAGTGCCGAATAGAGGGGAATAATCACGTCCCTCGATCTGCTGGAAATGCCCCTACTTATACAACCCAAAATGCCGTTAGCCTTCTTGGCAACAAGGGCACACTGTTGACTCATATTCAGCTTTTCGTCCACCGTAACCCCTAGGTCCTTTTCTGCAGAACGGCTGCCCAGCCATTCGGTCCCTAGTCCGTAGCAGTGCATGGGATTCTTCCGTCCTAAGTGCAGGACTCTGCACTTGTCCTTGTTGAACCTCATTATATTTCTTTTGGCCCAATCCTCTAATTTGCCTAGGTCCCTCTGTATCCTATCCCTACCCTCCAGCGTATCAACCACTCCTCCCAGTTTAGTGTCATCTGCAAACTTGCTAAGGGTGCAGTTCACACCATCCTCCAGATCGTTGATGAAGATATTGAACAAAACCGGCCCCAGCACCGACCCTTGGGGCACTCCACTTGATACCGGCTGCCAACTAGACATGGAGCCATTGATCACTACCCGTTGAGCGCGACCATCCAGCCAGTTTTCTATCCACCTTACCGTCCATTCATCCAGCCCATACTTCCTTAACTTGCTGGCAAGAACACTGTGGGAGACTGTATCAAAAGCTTTGCTAAGTCAAGAAACAGCACATCAACTGCTTTCCCCTCATCCACAGAGTCAGTTATCTCATCATAGAAGGCAATTAGGTTAGTCAGGCATGACTTGCCCTTGGTGAATCCATGCTGACTGTTCCTGATCACTTTCCCCTCCTTTAAGTGGTTCAGAATTGATTCCTTGAGGACCTGTTCCATGATTTTTCCAGGGACTGAGGTGAGACTGACTGGCCTGTAGTTCCCCGGATCTTCCTTCTTCCCTTTTTTAAAGATTGGCACTACATTAGCTTTTTTCCAGTCATCCTGGACCTCCCCCGATTGCCATGATTTGTCAAAGATAATGGCCAATGGCTCTGCAATCACATCGGCCAACTCCTTTAGCACCCTCGGATGCAGTGCATCCGGCCCCATGGACTTGTGCTCGTCCAGCTTTTCTAAATAGTCCCGAACTACTTATTTCTGCACAGAGGGCTGGTCACCTCCTCCCCATACCGTGCTGCGGAGTGCAGCTGCCTGAGAGCTGACCTTGTCTGTGAAGACAGAGGCAAAAAAAGCATTGAGTACACTAGCTTTCTCCACATCCTCTGTCACTAGGTTCCCTCCCTCATTCAGCAAGGGGCCCACACTTTCCTTGACTTTCTTCTTGTTGCTCACATACCTGAAGAAACCCTTCTTGTTACTCCTAACATCTCCGGCTAGCTGCAACTCCAAGTGTGATTTGGCCTTCCTAATTTCACTCCTGCATTCCTGAACAATATTTTTATACTCCTCCCTAGTCATTTGTCCAATCTTCCGCTTCTTGTAAGCTGCTTTTTTGTGTTTAAGACGAGCAAGGATTTCACTGTTAAGCCAAGCTGGTCGCCTGCCATATTTACTTTTCTTTCTACACATCGGGATGGTTTGTTTCTGCAACCTCAATAAGGATTCTTTAAAATACAGCCAGCTTTCCTCGACTCCTTTCCCCCTCATGTTATTCTCCCAGGGGACCTTGCCCATCAGTTCCCTGAGGGAGTCAGTCTGCTTTTCTGAAGTCCAGGGTCTCTGTTCTACTGCTCTCCTTTCTTCCTTGTGTCAGGATCCTGAACTCTACCATCTCATGGTCATTGCCTCCCAGGTTCCCATCCACTATTGCTTCCTCTACTATTTCTCCCCTGTTTGTGAGCAGCAGGTCAAGAAGAGCTTTTCCCCTAGTTGGTTCCTCCAGCACTTGCACCAGGAAATTGTCCCCTACACTTTCCAAAAACTTCCTGGATTGTCTGTGCACCACTGTATTGCTCTCCCAGCAGATATCGGGGTGATTAAAGTCACCCATGAGAACCAGGGCCTGTGATCTAGTAACTTCTGTTAGTTGCTGGAAGAAAGCCTCGTCCACCTCATCCCCCTGGTCTGGTGGTCTGTAGCAGACTCCCACCACGACGTTACCCATGTTGCTCACACTTCTAAATTTAATCCAGAGACTGTCAGGTTTTTCTGCAGTTTTATACTGGAGCTCTGAGCAGTCATACTGCTCTCTTACATACAACGCAACTCCCCCACCTTTTCTGCCCTGCCTATCCTTCCTGAACAGTTTATATCCATCCATGACAGTACTCCAATCGTGAGTTATCCCACCAAGTCTCTGTTATTCCAATTACATCATAATTCTTTGACTCTGCCAGGACTTCCAGCTCTCCCTGCTTGTTCCCCAGGCTTCTTGCATTTGTGTATAGGCATTTAAGATAACTCACCGATCATCCTGCTGTTCCAGTATGGGGCAGGAGCCCTCCCCTCTTGCACTCACCTACTTGTGCTTCCTCCCGGTATCCCACTTCCCCACTTACCTCGGGGCTTTGGTCTCCTTCCCCCGGTGAACCTAGTTTAAAGCCCTCCTCACTAGGTTAGCTAGCCTGCTTCCAAAGATGCTCTTCCCTCTCTTAGTCAGGTGGAGCCCGTCTCTGCCTAGCACTCCTTCTTCTTGGAACACCATCCCATGGTCAAAGAATCCAAACCCTTCTCTCCGACACCATCTGCGTAGCCATTCGTTGACTTCCACGATTCGACAGTCTCTACCCCGGCCTTTTCCTGCCACAGGGAGGATAGACGAGAACACTACTTGCGCCTCAAACGCCTTTATCCTTCTTCCCAGAGCCACGTAGTCTGCAGTGATACGCTCAAGGTCATTCTTGGCAGTATCATTGGTGCCCATGTGGAGAAGCAGGAAGGGGTAGCGATCTGAGGGCTTGATGAGTCTCGGCAGTCTCTCTGTCACATCATGAATCCTAGCCCCTGGCAAGCAGCACACCTCTCGGTTTTCCCGGTCAGGGCAGTAGATAGATGACTCAGTCCCCCTGAGGAGAGAGTCCCCGACCACCACCACCCTCCTCCTCCTCTTGGGAGTGGTGGTCATGGAACCCCCATCCCTAGGACGGTGCATCTCATGCCTTCCAATCGGTGGAGTCTCCTTCTGCTCTGTTCCCTCAGATGTATCATTCACTCCACTCTCTGCACTAGTACCTGTGGAGAGAACATGAAAACGGTTGCTCATCTGAATCTGCGTTTCTGGTACATGGACTTGTCTCGTACTCTTTCCTCTTCTGGAGGTCACATGCCGCCAATTATCCTCACTGGCCTTCTGTCCCTGCTGTGTAGCCTGCTCTGAATCTTCAGAACATTGTGCCCGCTGAAGCCTATCCTGACGTCTATCCAGAAACTCCTCATTTTCTCTTATGGAACGCAGGGTTGATACTCGTTTCTCCAGACCTTGAATCTTCTCCTCCAATATGGAGATCAGCTTGCACTTTGTACAAACAAAGTCGCTTCTATCCTGTAGAAGAAAGACAAACATGGCACATCCTGTGCAGGTCACGACAGCGGATCGCTCAGCATCCATAGTCTCTTCCTTCTAAGAGTTTCCTCACTTGTGGCAGAAGCTACTCAGGGAAACCTGCAAGAGGGATGCCGCAGTAGGCTCACTCCAGGCAAACTCCTCCTGTTTGCTGCTCTGCTGTTCGCTGCTCAGCTGGTTCGCAGCTGACTGTCTTTTTATAAAAGTCAGGCCCACCTGGAACAAAGCACTCCCAATTCACACTATTCAAACAGGCAATCAAACAATCAAGCACACGGTCAAACTGCCAAACTGTCCCCTCCCCTGGATATGAATGAGTTATTTTGTGTCAGTCTTCTAAATCTTTTCAGTTTTCTTCTTTCATGAAGTAAGTGCTGTGACCTTCCCAGCAAGGGGAATGATGATCTCATTCATTCCCAACACCTTTCTTCTAATTTAGTGATATCACATTCTTGCTACTGACCTTTTTTTTTTTTTTAGTATTTTTTAACACAAAAATGTCTACTGCTGAGTAGTTGTTGATATTGTAGGGTCTGAGGATTTTTATTGCTCTAGTGACAAAGTTCTGTACTAATTCATAGGGGGGGGAAACGTGAAATAGTAGCTGAAAACAGTGTGAATAGCTGTTTTGTTCCTGTCTGAATGTAGCAGTTCTGACATGCATCCTTTTCACAGGAGAAGTCATCATTTACTCAGGTGTTTGTTGCGTGGTTGTTTCTAGAGACATTCCTCCAGCTTCTAACATTTTGAAAATATTCTAGGCAAAACATCAAAAAAAGGTAAAGTATTTATTTAGTTGCAAAGCAGTGTTACTGGGGTCACCCTTCTCTAATGTATTATGTACCCATCATAGCATTATGAAGTCTTTTATGCTGTTCACCTTTCTGTTGTAGTGTTTTTGACAATTGGTCTAAACTTCACCCAGTCATTTTGTATATTGATTTGCTTTGTTAACTTTAGACAGGTAAACATTGAAGTACTTTCTTACTACAGTCTCTCCTCTTCTTTAGGGCTTTGTCTGTGACTGCATCTTTTTTTCTCCACCTAACATTGGAGAGTTAATTAATTCTTAACGTTGCTTGATATTGATTAGTTCTCAGCTTTCTGTCCAGCACAACGGAAATGTTCAAAGCTGATTTAACTGGGTGTTTTTGCACACTCTTGGAGTTCCACAAATCCGAAAAGTGAATCTTGTGTTTGCTTTTGAATCTGGCTCCTTGGATTAAAAGCCACCCAAAGGTAGCTGGAGCAGCAGGAACAACCACTGTCCTGGGATCCTTTTAGCAATTCTGCGTGGAGGGAAATTGTTCTACTAGCAATCTGGATTCATGAGTTCTGTTCCAGTGTGATGCTGGTTTGTCATGTGACCTCAGACAAATCACAAGTCTCCTCTCTGTGCCTTAGAATCATAGAATATTAGTGTTGGAAGAGACCTCAGGAGGTCATCTAGTCCAATCCTCTGCTCAAAGAAGGACCAACACCAACTAAATTTTACTTAGCCTTACTTTTCTCCTGTATGAATATCTATATAATAGTACTAAGGATCTGTGTCTGTCATGGCCATGACTTCCATGAAGAAAGTGACTTTTGAGATTTTTTTCATTAAAGGTCATTACTGTATTATCCTAGCTAGCCTGCCACATGGACTCCATGAATATCTACATATTTAGTGCTCTATGGGTGAGTGCTGTGCCTCTTGCAGACTAGGCATATGAGAGGTTAAAGTGGCAGCTCCAGGGTTTGGAGAGAGAACTGATATAATTTGAACACCCCTGATGACCTCTCTAAATTATGGTGGTCCTATTGGCCACAGTGCTGCCTGAAAACTACAAAGTGCTGCATATTATGGCCCCACCTCCAGGATGTCTCCCTCAACACCAATGCCAAGTTTAGTAAGGGAGACCTTGAAAATCTGCCTTACTGCCGTCCTGCACATTCCCTGTGACAGGGAATCCTCTCCCAGCCGGAACTGGGACTTTAAGTGAGCCTCCTAGTGCAGGTAGACAGACTTGCACTAGTGAGGCTTGAACTAGCATGCAAAAAATAGTGGTGTGGATGTTGTGGCTCCGGCAGAGACTTGGGCTTGGACCCACGGGAGCTACCGCCCGAGCTGCAATGTCTGCGCTGCTGTTTTTAGTGTGCTAGCTTGAGACCCACTAGTGCACATCTGTCTGTGGGGGCTTGGGCCCTCGCCCCCAGCTGCAGTGTACCCTAAGAGCACCTTGTAGGCCCTTTCAGTCCCTGTATGTCAGGTAAAGGAGCCAAAGCAAGGGAAAGAAGCTCATTCTTTTTTTTCATAATTAAATGGTTAGTTAAAATATTAAACATTTTAAAATATTTTATTGTAAGTTAAAGTATATTTGTGATTTTTCTCAATTTCCTATGACAAACCACTTAATATTTTTTGTAAACTAAAATGATGGCTCTTATATTTTACCATGACAAACAGCAAGCATTAAGTGTTGCTTGCCTCACGTGTGTGCTGAGGCTTAAAATTAACATCAGTAAAGGGGCTTTGGGATACATGGATGAAAATGTAAAGTATTACCATCTGTCTACACATTCCTACATTCTACTTCAGGTTTTCCTTCTCCCCCCAAAACAAGTATAGTTGTGTTACTGGGGTACAGTGATTATTGTATGTACTGTGGACTGTAGCTGGACTAGTTGTGGCAGAAATTTTTAAACCAAACAATGACAAATTACCTATTTAAGCACGTCATCTTCCATAGAGACAATATAAACTGTTCTGTGAGTGCTCAGCCAAGAAAAGTTCTACATTTACATGTAAAATAAAGAATAAGAACGGCCATACTGGGTCAGACCAATGATCCATCTAGCCCACTATCCTGTTTTCTGACAGTGGCCAATGCCAGATGCTTTGGAGGGAATGAACAGAACAGGGCAATTATTGAGTGATCTGTCCCCAAAATGAAATAGTGTTAAATAGTTATGAAAGTTGCATCTATTCCCTCCCCCTCCCCTTTTATAGGCAAAATATAATGTGATACATAGTGAATTTCAATGAGATGGAAAACATGAGGTATTAACTTCCAAACATTTATTTTTGGGTCCACTTTATAAATTGCAGATCATTTTTTAAGCTGTGCGATATGTTCCGTACTTCATGTCATCTATTATGTAGCCTTGATATCTAAATTTATACACTAATTATGTGTTTGTAACTATATTTGTACCATCTGTTTAACTAAAATTCTATTTTTGAGCATAAACAAAGGTGGCAAGAATGATTGTTGTTGGTTGTTTTTTTTAACCTCTCAGAACTCTCTCTACTCTCCAAAGGCTTCCCTCCCCCTCTTTTGCTCAGAGCGCATTTGACACACAAACAAAAGTGACTTTTGTCTTGTAATGGAAATATGCCAAGCTGTTTGACATAATGACAGGTGGGATATTATTTAGTGCTTCTGAAATTTGGGTTGTATGGGTGCTTTGTTCCTCCTAGATTGTGTTTTGACTTGCGTGTTTCTGACTGCCATAGTAGCATTAGCCTCCTTTATTGGACTTGGAACATGCCTGCAAGAGTTAGCCTTATAAATGACATGGAGTTTTTCCTATATTAACATGTTTCTGAAACAAATTGTACAACAGTAGTTAGTTTTTCTTTTGCATGTTTTTCCACTAGTGAATTACCCATTATATTTAGATGTACTTGCTTTTATGGTCATAAATAAATATCTCACAGGAAAACTGCTAATAAACATCTAAATTCCATTTACTTAAGCAATATTTATAAAATTATAAGTTCCATGTATGCTCTAACCAAGGTGATAGAAGCATGCAGTACATACACAACTTACCTTTTTAAAATTAGGGTTTTTTTGGCCCTGCAAATTCTACACTCGCTGTCTGTCTAAGACATCCCATCATGGCACCATGCTGTGATATCATGGTTACAACAGACACTGCGGGAATGTAGCTCAGTCTTGCAGCAGTTCAGGCAAATTCTGTTTTTAGTTTCATGTGTTGGGTTTTTTCAGAGTTTCTTTGTATTGTTGATTTTATATCTGATTCTCAGGGGTTTATGATTGAAAAGAAATATCAAAAGCAGTACAGTGCACCAATAGGAAAGGAGTTTTGTGAAACTGAAAAACAAAATACCAGGGATGGGCTTGAGTTGATCTCTTCCTTCCCTGGGTGATGGAATCACTGCTTCCCTACTGTAGCCCACTAACATGTGAAACTTTACAGATTACTAAACATAATGACACAGGTTAAATTTTTACTAAGATGCATGCAGCTAAGAAGATAAATACCCTGACCTACTTTCTTTATTCACCTCCAGCTTTCATTGGAAGGACTGTATTCCACTGAGTGGAGGAGCATAGGAATTGCTATTCAGAATCAGAACCAAGATCCATTTAGTCCAGTCGCTGACAATGGCTAGCATGATATGCTTCAGAGGAAGGTACAAGAGCCCAGCATAGGTATATGTGGGGTAATCTCTCCTCCCCCTCTCCCCTTCCTCCTCCCCCTCATCCCCAACTGTGGTCCGGGTTTAATATACTTTGCAGTAAACTAGACCTAAATTCTGTGCTGAAGTCCCTGGACTCCATGACACTATGGTGAGGTAGACTAGAAATTCTGCAACAACTTCATTTAAATAATACTGAAGTTTATAATGTATTAAATCTATAAACAATGCAGTCCCTTGTTTATTTTGACATTCTATTCAAAACTGTCCCACGCTTTGTTTTCAGTAGCTTTAATTTTTTGTATTCTTCTGGAGTATGGCTTCTGATGGTACAAACGAGGCATTAGATTTTGGGTAAGCGATGTGGCCACTCTATCACAGAAGCATCATCCAGAGTCTTCATGTGCATCCATATGCCATCAAGATGGCAATAAGTAACCAGATGGCACGCTGTTTGTTCTTCAGTTTTGCTTGGGCAGGACTCAGCAGCTCAAGAAGCCCTAGTAGTAAAGATGTGAGTTAAACCGCCTGTGACTCCCATAAATTCTGTTGTAATGAAGAAGGATCTTTCTGTTCATATGGTTCTTCTGAGGGGCACGTGAGAGCTGATCTGGAGAGACTAGGGTGATACAGATCTGAGTTGTCTACCTGCTAAGAAATGTGCCATCGATCCAAAATATTGTCCCGAACCACCTGTGCTGCTGTTCCTTAGAAAGGTTGTGTCTGAGGTACTGCCTCAGGGGCACAGCTGTTTCAGAAAAGGGGCGTCTTGACTTTAACCAGCATTTTTGATGGGGCTTTGAGGTGAAATTGTGACTAAGGTGTCTGGGTAGTTGGCTGCATTCAGTAGTGCAGTTAGGGCCCTGCTCTCATGTCTCATCACCAATGGTGCAATGGCAGACAGGACCAGAAAGTTGGAGACTGGAGTCATCTTGGTTGCACCAGTGATATGAAGAGCAGAGTTGATCGTTGAGTCCAGCTTGCCCCAATGACGACTGGAGCCCTATGCTGCCGCGCAGTATTCAGCAGGTACAATAATTAAGGCATGAGTAAATGTCCATAAGGTTGCAGTGCTAGCCCTCCATGAGTTGCAGGCAATTATGGGAAGGCGTTTAACTCTTGACTGGCTTTTAAGTGTGTGTCTTCTAAATGTGTTGTGATGTAATGTCTTTTTGGTATTGATAAGGCATAAATGCATGGTGGAGGTTGTTATGGGCAAGCTGAGAGTTTTGGCTGCTGAGTAAGTTGTGGACCTTTGGGGCACTTTGGAGGTAGGAGAGACTATTTGGGATGGTGGGATAAGAAAATTAGTTGGCTGTTGCTGTTAAAGTGATTCTTTATAAAATAGTTCAATGCTCATACATTATCATCTAGGTTTATTTAATGACATATTGAGATGAATGGGACAGTTTATTGCTCTCAGGGCTATAGTTTCAGGGTGTCTGAAGAGTCAGGATACACTAGTTATTACTCATTGCAACAATTTATACTCAGTTCATGTTTTTAAAGTTACCTTCACAGCTATGACAGCTATATTTCTTTTTTGTTTTGTTTTTAATGAGAACTGACATTCTGGGGCAGAACTCGGTAGCAAGAGTTGTATTCTGTGTCCAGTTCCATTGCTGAAGAAAAATAGAAATGAGGATGCCACCGCCAATGACAAGGCCACCCTGTCCCCCCGTACTTGGTTGTGCAGTTGGCTCTGAAATCCATGGCACGGTGTCCTCACTTACATTGTTAGAGTACAGTCACATAAGCTGTCATTCATACCCGCAGCTGCGATGTAAACATACCCTTAGTTACACATCCTTTGCCCCCACCTTCCTTGACTTTTTCTTTCGAATATTAACATAACTGATAAAGAAATGATACTTTACTAACTCAGTTTTGAGATATGTCTTTAAAATAAAAGGGCTGACTTGTATTTTTGTCATCCTAATAATCATATTTGTTTGTCTGTTCCTCTTCTGAACTGTGATGTGCTGTACATATGGCGATGCTGTTAGCAGTTACTATTCTGTAAAATCCATTGTGGCAATGAGACTGACTGTGTGAGTAGTTCAGCAAAATAAATGGCTGAATTCCTGGTCCCGTTGAAGACAATGGCAAAGCTGTTACTAACTTGAATGGGGTCAGGATTTCATCCAGTATGTCTGCTTTAACCAGTTTAGTGACACTCTCACTTAAACCCAGTAATTGTGATAACTGCATGCAGCAAAGAATTAACATCTATGCAGTACAAAACACAAATTAATGTATCTTTTGAATTTCCCATGAAATTCTCCCAACCTTATAGTTGGGCAGTTTTCTGCTGGTTGTCTAACAATTGTTAAATAGAATTGCTACACGGGGGATATTAAAATGTAAAATTAGGCCATGATCCTGCAAACACTTAGAGGTGCTTACATAGTTGCAGGATCAGGACCTTTCATAGTGTGCCACTTACGAGTTTTTTGGATACTCATTTCATCCTACTCCCACGGGTATCCAACTTTCACACTTTCATCCACCACTTCTGTTTTATAGGATGAGCTTTAGACCAGCTGTTAATATCTGTCTCTATATAACTGAGTTTGGTGGATGTAGTGAGACAGAGTCCCGTCCTGCTCAGGAAGGGTTTAAAGAGCTCCTCTGGGCACAGTCAGCCCCAATCTTGCCTTTTAACTGGTGAGGAAGAGCAGGGTGAGCCAGAACTATTTTGTGGGCTGCAGGATTTTGTTTGCATTTTCCTTTGTTTTGTGGCCGGTCATGCCCAGAAACCTACAGCCAGGAGATCACACCCTATGCTTCAAACCTGTGCTACAGTGACACTGACAGCCAGAGAGAGACATCTGGGACAAGAGTAGCACCCAAACTCACCCTAAAGGGGTGTCCTAGAGGTATAGCCTATGACAGTGGGGCTGGCTGATGTCCATTCTGGGGTAGAGGCGCCACATAGATATAATACAATATATAACATCATTTATGCCCCCATGTGAGATGTATCTTAGATTCCGCTGCATGGATGGAGACTTTATATTTAGACAAAATTCCAATATTTTACTCTCAGCCTGAAGATTACTTTTTTTATTTACATGGCTGAACAACAGTCCTATTATTCTATTTTATACATTTGATCAATTTGGTGACAAAAAACCAAGTTCAACGAATGTTGTTGAATGGACACAATGCAGTAATTTACAAGATAAATTCCTTGAACAGTGGGTTTTGTTTTTGTTTGAATTTGGGGAGGGGATGGAAGGCAGGAAACAGGTTTGTTGTGCCAAATATCTGCTGAATCATTTGAATTTCATTGTATTGTTTTTTCTAATCAATTTTTCCGTAGAATAGACATAGATCTAGTAGAAAGGGAAACACCTTACTATTATCAATGTGCTTACAGTTTGTAGGGCTTTGGGAAAAAGTAAATAGATGAATCTCGCTTTAGTGATCCTATCCAACTTTAGCTGATGTTAATAAGTCTTCAAGCTGACCGAGACCTAAGATTTAGAAGAGGGTCTTACAAAATATGCATAAAGTGTGTTTTAAAACTCTTTACACAATTTCCAAATTATATTGAATGTAAAGTTTCTGACTTTTCCTATTGCACATATTATGTCTGATTAACCTTTGTGTTTCTCCAGTCTTTAGCTTGTGACTGTGCTGAAGTCACAGTGATGAATCAGTGCCAAAAGCATCAGGTCATCAAATTTGCTTAGGTTTTCCGGCATCTTTCTTGTCATATTTTCAATTTCTATTATATTTCATTTGATAGTACAGTAGTAGCACTAAATGAAATATCAAATTATTCCAAGAAATTTCATATTTTGTTTGATAATTAAATGTAGTCCTTAAATGATAATCATTCCCCATGCATATGTTTTAAAATGTTTTCTTAAATAATTCTCTACACTTTGATTTATTCTTTTCTAGCTGACATGCCCTTGACGTTAAATAGTTACTTTTGAGATTAAACATTTGGAGAAATACAAGTATTTCTTTTCTTAGGAAAGCCTGAACATAAGACAAGCTAATCAGAAAAAATTAAAATCAAATAGCAGTCTATTGCTCCTGGGGATAAATGTACCCTGCAAATTATTCCCAGTAGAAACTGAGGAAAACATTACAGAAATTTGACTGAAAACACATTTTATGTATTTTAAGTCATCTACTAGTCAGTAAGGCTGGTCTTGTAACTCGGAAGATCAGTACTGAAATACCTGTACTGAAATGAACCAAAGATACCTTTCAACAGCTTAAGCAATTGGCCTGGCTCCGCATCTCTGACAGGGAGTATAACTAAAAGACATGATGTCATCACTCTGTTATGACGATGCAGGGCTTAAAATGTTCTGCCATAGCAAAAAATAGGGGGAGAGGGGAAGGAGGAGAAGAAAAAAACTCTCATCCTTGAGGTAGGTTTTTGAACAGTGCAAATACCAGAGTCATTATACCCAGACATGACAGCATGCAGCAAGATTGTTACATGAAATCACACACACACAATGCACAGAGAACCAAGTGACAATAAGGTAATTGTTAGAAACTGAGAAATTGAGAAATGGACTGCTTACACTTAAAACCTACAAACATTCCTTGTGAAAGAGGCATGCATAAAGGCTACATTATGTGCTAGAGATTATAGGTTATTACGCCACAAGTGCTGTGAAATTTCTGTTTGTCAACATGCCAGAATGGAGGTTTATTACTCTCATTTCAATAAACTCATACTTCACTGTTTACTCATACTGATCCCCTTATTTCAGATTTCTGACTAAAGTGCAATCTTAGTTTTGCATGCTGTGACACCTGAAGCCTGTACACTGGATTCCCTTCTCTGACAAATGTGCAATCTGTGTTTGAAAATAGGCTGCATAGGTTTGAGTTAGAGAAATCTTGTCTATTTTTTATAAAAACTGTGTCTGCTATGCTATTCATTCTATTCAGATTTGTGTGTCAACTATCAATTAATTATTGGATGTTAATGCTACTCAGGATATTGGGAATATAACACAATGAAATGCACTGCCTTCTATCTGTTTTTTGTTTTTCCCCAAAATTATTTGGTGTGCAACTGTGGATTATTTGGTTCAGTTTCTTCAAGACTTTCATTTGGCTGTCATACAACAAATATATCTAAACTTTATACTATCATGTCAAAATATAGCTTGAAGTCACTTGTGAAAAGTATAATGAGTTTATTTCATTGTTCTGTGTGCGTGTAAAGCACACATGTACATATGCCCCAGATATACAGTTCATGTATATAGAAGTTGTATAATACCCTTTAGACTGAATTAATTGTTAAATATATCCAAAATCCAGTAGGGTGTTACACTATGTAGAAGCAATAGTTTCAAGAATGATTCTTCAGTATTCACAATGTAACAGTTAATTAAATGGTTTAAAATGGGGTGTTTAATAATTTTGAAAATGTTTTTAATATAATGAATGGAGGAGAAAAGATCAAGAGATAAGTACATATTCAAATAGAATCTACATTTAATAATTCATATTGCATGAATAAGATATTTTCTGACCTAAATGAAAGTTAATCTTTGTTTGTTCAATTGTTGTGGCCTTCATAATATTATATAACATCACTTGGGTTCTGTCACAAAGGCCATGGCTATCTTGTGAGAATAAATTTAGTACTTTGGGTCAGGCTAGGTGTTCTCTCTGTCTGTCTCTCTCTCTCTCTCTCTGCATACATAGGACCAGATTCTGATCTCAACTTACACCAGTATAACTCCAGAGTTCTCTAAATTAAGTTGATTGACTCTGGAATTACACTGGTGTAACTGTTTTCAAATGTTATGATGGATACTCTTTCCTAAACATATGTAATTAAAAGCACTTGAAATATTTCTTGTCTATGTCTACACTGTACACCTGAAAATGTTTTGGGCAAAGGACTTTTCTTTTTCACTACAGAACATTAAGGGTTGGGAAAACTCAGTGTAAACTTCTTAACTAACATTTTCCAATCTGATTAAACAAATCAACTAGAATTTATTGAATAAATTGTATCTTTCATATATTTTTTGAAAATGCAGTAAATGCTGCTTCAACATGGAAGCCTATGTAAAGTTGCTGAATATGTCAAACAAACGTAACTTCAAATAAAACAAGCCCATCTCTGATTTAAATTCACCAGCAGAATTTTTTTTTTTTTTTGCACTGTTCCACTCTTTTTTAAAGCTTCATTGAGCCATTGGGCGGGGCAGTGTGGATGCTTAATCAGGTCACTGCCCTCTTAATTTTACCTGGACTTTATATTCTGGGGATATTTTTAAATTCAGTTTTGTGGCTCAGAATTATTCCCACCTTATACAGAAGTTACTTTCCTTTGTGGCTGAGAAATCTGATACATGCCTGATATTCCAAGTGTCTTTGTTTGTTTATTTGTGTTGTAAAAATATAGCTGGACTCCTGCCAAGGGGAAAATTCCCCATCAATTGATGTCTTTATATCCCTGATCTCCTTGTTTATTTGTTTTGACCTGCATTTGGCATTTGTCTCTTTAAATGTTTTACCAGCTGACTGCCATGGCAGCTATTTTTTATCAGCTGGGTAAAACCATAAATATCACAAGTCCTGTGTCTGTAACACATGTTCAAGTCTCCTACGCTGGCCTCTCTCTCTCCGATCTTCTACACGCTAAAGGAGTGCAGAGAAGATCTCTAAGGAATTCCCCCATGTGCCGTTCAAACCTGCAGGGGTTACTTATTCAGAATGTTGGGCTCTTAAATTACGTTTAGGTTCCCTAAGGAAGCTTACAAAACCTGTTTTGGTCCAAGGAACCACACATGAGGAAAACTTTCTTTCCAATAAAAAGAATAGCTCACATTTTAGGGTTTTTTGTTTTTGTTTTTGTTTTTGTTTTTTGTGGAAAATTGATAAAATTATGGGATGTTGCCCTTGATGCACAATATATCTAACAAGTCATGTTGTTTTCTTGTTCTACGGGAAAGTTAGTTATCTTTATTTTTTCAGTGTAACATAAAGAGAGGTTTTGAAAACAATAGATGCACAGACTAGTCTGAATTAATGGTTTCTAGCTATATGTGCTACTGTTCACAAAAGAGAAACATCTTGTGTAAAATTTTCCATAAATCATATACGCTGAAATACAAGAGGGTAATTCATATGATGGACTGAACACATTGTTGGCAATTCTTTCTTTCTTTCTTGTCATGTTGCAGAACTATATTTAAAGCAACAGGACTGACATCTTGCAAACCTCTCCCCTTGCCACAAAAAAAAAAAAAAAAAAAAGGCCTAAGAGACATAATCCTAAATTCCCACACATTCATATCGGCATGAATTGTGTACTTCTGTTTTTGGTAATAGTTAGCTCTTAAATTTGAAGAATATAATAGGTGAGCACATGCATAAGCTATAGAGGAATTGGCTCTGCTGTTGTACTCTCGTAGGTTTAACTAGAAAGATTTGTGATCCAGATCTCTCTTCTTATTAAAAATATACAATCAAAAACTATGAATAGTAGGTGTGATTATAAAAGCTGAATCATAGTGTCACTGGCAGAAATCTGGTATTGCTTGTTGCTGCAAAGGGGAAAGGTACTCACTTTCTTTATATTTTTAATATACATTTTACTAGTATTTAAGTAGACTTGAAATAAATTTATACGTGTGGAAGGATGGCTGTGAAGATATGCTTTGACTTCACACAGACATGTTCCCACTCTAGCATGAAGAGGATTGCTCTGGTTACCAAACAAAAAGTTAGTATTCAGAATGAATAAAGCGAATTTGAAAGAATGATGTGTGTTGTTTTTTAAATGGATTCCAGCCAATGTCAATTGCATAAATGACTTGGGTATCAGTTTTATTAATATTCAGACTGCTTCTGATTTTTTTAAAATATTTGGAATTTGTCCAAACATAATAAAAACAAGTAATTAATACTATATGCAGCATGTATTGCCAGTAACTTTTGTATTTGAATAAAAAGACTGGTAAAAGCCTTAGTTCCTCCTTGAAATGGATTTGGTGAGAGTGGGGGTTTCCCCCAGGAAGAGGAGCGGATGACATCCTGAGGATCCATGCCAATATTTCCTGAAAAAAACCCAGATCTCTTCAGTTACTATTGGTAAAGAGGGTCCCTTTAGGTCCCTAAATTGGCCACAGATTAGGGGGGCAATATAGAGTGTAAGTTTATCATTATTATGCGTAGCAAGATGCTTTTTCTGCAGGGCTGAAAATTAAACTTTGAAGTTGGGTCATACCTGTTTGCATATTGTTGCCATCAAGCAGTCCAGCTGATTACCCAGGTAATTATGAAGGATTTTAATTAACGTATAACATTTAAGGATTATTTGCCTTTTCATTCTAGAACCTGTCCTCAATCATTCATTACTTTGTGAACAACGTTCTCTTTGAGACAAACATTTTTTCTTGGCTTCCATTCAGTGTAAAGTTGAATATTTTTGGAAGTTTATATGCATATTACATACAAAACAAGACAACAGTAAAACATTGGTGTCGCAAAGTCAAGCAAGCCTAGGAAACGCCAGCATTAAGACTGCCTGTGCAACCATCATTCAGCCCAGTTGTGCGTATTAACTTTGGCAGCATTGTAGCCAAGCCAGGTCTCCTGGATTCTGATCTAGTACCTTAATCACAAGAGGGCTGAATGTATGTCAAAAAGATTATTGTATCAAACTCACTGCTTTGAGATACAAAAGCAGTGGTAACCACACACACGAGTTCCCTACAGGGAAGTCTTGTGTCTGTGCCTTCTCATGAGTCTTCAGCAGGCACAGACCATGTGTAACTGTCTTCTGTACTTCTCTCCCCCATGGCCTCTGGTGCAGGTGGGTTGGGAGTGCAAGTAACTCTAGCACACTGGGCTCTGGCTATTCCCAGCTGGCATATGCTCCTAAGACATGGTTATGAGCTGACCCAAGCTAGAGCAGTCTTCAAGCTGCTCTGAATCGTCCTAGGTCTGGGATAGAGAATCAGAGTGCCTGTAACTAGTTATTGGTCCTCAGCTTTTTCTCTATTGCATCTTGAATGTAAAGATCACAGGATGCGGCTCAGGTAGTTGAATTCAAGTTGCATGGACAGCCCTTAATTCTGGCGTTTCCTAATTCTTCAGTGCTTGACTTTACAACCTTCTTTTAATGTCATTTTTGTATGTAATTTCCTACAATTTTTTTAACTAAGCAGACTATGAAAACATAGAAAGTCCATCATGGGCAACCATACTGGTGCAAGGGTTGGAGTTCAGGACCTTTAAATCCACAGCAGCACAGATCTGTCATTTGAACTAAATGAGTAACTGGTATCAGTAGTAGGCTATTGTCCTCTATGTGCAGAAGTCATTTTTTTTTGGCAGGGGGTGGTTGACAGCAGAGGTATGTGGGCATCAGGAAACTCCAGATTTTATTCCCAGAGCTTCCCTGGTTTTTTTGCAAATGAGAAATAACATAAAACAAAAAATTAGAAAAATGAAATAAAGTGGAAATACCCGTGATAATGCTCACGGCCCACCCTGCCAGCTTAGAGTTGCCAACTTTCTAATCGCATAAAACTGAACACCCTAGCTCCGCCTCTTCCCCTCAGGCCCTGCCCCCCACTCACTACATTCCCCCTCAGTGACTCGCTCTCCCCCATCCTCACTCACTTTCACTGGGCTGGGACAGGGGGTTGGGGTGCAGGAGGGGGTGCGGGCTCCAGCATGGGGCTGGAAATGAGTTTAGGGTGCAGGAGGGGTGCTCCGGGCTGGGGCAGGGAGTAGGATGCAGGGTGTGGGCTCAGGTGGGGCTGGGGGATGTGGATGTAGGAGGGGGCTCCAGGCTGGGGGGTGGGGCCGAGGGATGCAGAATGTGGGAGGGGGCTGCAGGTTGAGGCAGGGGGTTGGGGTGCAGCGAGGGGGTACGGGCTCTGGGCTGGGGATGCACGCTCTGGGGTGGGATGGAGCTGGGAATGAGGAGGCTCCAGCCCCCGGGAACTGCGGCCAATGGGAGTGCGGAGCCAGTGTTGGGGCAGGGGCAGCATGTGGAGCCCCGTGGCCCGCCCTCCAGGAGCCGGATCTGTTGGCCATGCCCGGAGCACAGTGCGGTGCCAGGATAGGTAGGGACTAGCCTGCCTTTTCCCCACAGACCACTGACCAGACTTTTAATGGCCCAGTCGGCAGTGCTGACCGGAGCCACCAGGGTCCCTTTTCGACCGGGCTTTCCGGTCGAAAACCAGACTGCTGGCAACTCTATGCCAGCTGCTGCCATTTCCTGTGCTAGCCAGGCAGCAGTCACGATAGAGCAGCTGCAGTGCTCTGTCAACTTCTGAAAGCGTTTCATGCTTTCTGTTTATTTTCTCAAACCTGTTCATTTGCATGTTTGTGTAATAGAGTAGGTTACTAGCACAGTGCACTTCAAGAGTTTTCCCGGAGTAAATGAAATGATCATTTGTTATTTTTCAGTGTCACGTCATGATGGATAACAAATGTATATGGAGGAGCCTGGTTCTCCATTCTTATGCCTTGTGCAGTCATTTACACCTGTGCAAAGTGGGTGCAAAACACTACAGTTCTGATTTTGTAGCATTCTTTGCCCACTTTGTACTTGCTTTGTACAACAGAAGATGCAAGGTGCTAAATAATCAGGCCCACAGCTTTAGTGTATTCAAAGAATAACAGTACTAAAAATATTTATTGTCCTGTCTCACGGGACAAAAAACTTGATGTTCATCAAACTACACAGTTGGTGTTGACCACATTGGGGTTGGTCTGATGTAACTGAAAGAAGACTCAGTAATGTGTTTCCCTTATACGGGACCCTTCAAAATTTGTAATCTTTTTTTTTTTTTAATGACTTATGAAACTTTTGCAATACTTGGTCTGAAAGACACAAAAGAAGCAGACACTGATGCGCTGAGTTTTTAATATACATATCAGTATACATGAAATATAAATGAGCATAACTGAGGGTGGAATTTATCCCATGGTATTAAAATTACAATAAGAAATAGTGATGGATACAAGCCATGGGCCCACTCAAAATAAAGTGCTAAGATGAATAATAAGATGAGCTTGGCGTTAGGAGGCCTAGTTTCCTTTTGATATCTGCAAGACAGAAACATGACAATATATTTAAAAACTTATCCCAAAATAGGATATTTAGAATGAAAGTGTATCAGTTCTTAAAATGTGGTCAGAAGTAGTTTTGAGGTAAGGAATAATACATTAGTGCAAAGATATTAGATTATGTTATAGTAGTGACACTTCTGTAGTTGTCATGTACAACATAGACAGTACATCTGCAATTTAGCAGACAGTAAGACAAAGATATTCACATTTGAGTATATTTTTATCTTGTGTTTATGGACTAAATATGCTTTGTAATTCTTTTTGGCATTTTCCTTTTTTCACCTCCCACCAAATAAGATCAGGAGAGCTTCCAAATATACAAGGGGTACGTACACAGCAATTACTTTGTGAGAAAAGGCTTAAAAATAGATTTCTTAGAATTTATGATCTGCAAATATAAGCCTAATCCTGATGGGTATAGAGCATCTGTGATTCCCCTTTACTTCACAATGGTTTCACTTTATTGAAATTTCATGTCATATACAATTATATATAAATATTTTTACATGCATCAGGATTTCTCTAATTTTTTGGATGCCCACTCAGACTGTTTAACAGCTTTCAGAAGGTCTTGACAATAGTTAGGCTTAAATAAATCACCCGGAGTACATTGAAAGTAGCTCCATGTGGAAGGGTCTTATATAGTTCTTACGTTTGTGTACTCCATGTATGCAGTGTGTCTAGAGAATGGTTCTCTGCATCCCCTTATGGATGTGTATAAACCATAATATAGTATTTCGCAATGCAAGAACTTCAATATTTTGCAAACCGAAGCTTAAGGTGCACATTTCAGATCCAAGCATCATAATGTCATCCATGAAACCTTTGTTGTAAGCTTGAAAACTGGCAGCTGAAAGATGTACACTTTGAAATGTCAGAATCCAATAGAACAACATGAACCATTCAATGCATGGTTTCAGAGTAGTAGCCGTGTTAGTCTGTGTCAGCAAAAAGAAAAGGAATACTTCTGGCACCTGTGACAAAGTTCCTCCTCTACCTCGGTGAGTCCTGCGCTTATTGGTGGATTTTTGTTTGCCTCAGAGATCTTCCCCTCTGGTAGGACCCACAGTCTAGATCAACTCCTCCTGTGTCTGATAAGGAGTTGGGAGTTTTGGAGGGAACCCGGGCCTGCCCTCTACTCCGGGTTCCAGCCCAGGGCCCTGTGGATTGCACCTGTTTAGAGTGCCTCCTGAAACAACTGCACGACAGCTACAACTCCCTGGGCTACTTCCCCATGGACTCCTCCCAACACCTTCTTTATCCTCACCACAGGATCTTCCAGCAGTACGCCCTCTTACTCTCAGCTCCTAGTGCCTCTTGCTCCCAGCTTCTCACACGCAACCTCCTTCCACAGCTCCTCCCCTCTCACTGACTAACTGGGAGGCTTTTAACTAGTTCCAGCCAGTCCTTGATTGGCTTCAGGTGTCCCAATCAACCTCCCTGCCTTCTGGAAAGTTCTTAATTGGCCCCAGGTGTCTTGATTAACCTGGAGCAACTGCCATAAGGTATCAGGGATTTGTTTAGCCTGGGGCTAACATACTGGTTCCTTACCACTTTCCTATAGCCCTCTGGCCTTGCCCCGTCACACACCTTAGAGACTAATAAATTTATTTCAGCATAAGCTTTCGTGGACTACAACCCACTTTGTCGGATGCATAGAATGGAACATACAGTAGGAGGATATTTATACATTCAGAGAAACATGAAAAGGTGGAAGTAACCATACCAACTGTAAAAGGCTAATTAATATCCTCCTACTGTATGTTCCATTCTGTGCATCCGACGAAGTGGATTGTAGTCCACGAAAGCTTATGCTGAAATAAATGTTAGTCTCTAAAGTGCCACAAGTATTCCTTTTCTTTTTGCTTTCAGTGCATGTATCCCTTGCATTTCTGTAATACAAAGTAGGCTGAGGAATCTATGGAAACAGATTTTATCAGAAGTGTGTTCTTACTCTTAAATGTCGGAAAGATTTTTTTCCAGGGGTTATTCAATATTTAGGGAGAAATTTTTTTTAGTTCTTTCAAAGCTGTTTTCCTCTTAATATGACCCCATGTAATTTCATTAATGTTTCTGGGAGTTTGCCACATACATTAAGAAGAGGTTACGTATCTTAAGGGCTGGTCCACACTACCCCCCAAGTTCGAACTAAGATACATGACTTCAGCTACGTGAATAACGTAGCTGAAGTCGAAATATCTTATTTTGAACTTCAAAGTACTCACCACTGGTCCACACGGCGGCGCGCAGGCTCCCCCGTCGACTCCGCCTGCTCCATTCGTGGAGCAGGATTACCGGTGTCGACGGAGCACTTCCTGGTTCGATTTATCGCGTCTAGACAAGACGCGATAAATCGAACCCAGAAGATTGATTGGACTCCTCCGATGCGGCGGGTAAGTAATTCGATCCTGATTCGGTGGGTAGTAATCGATCTTCTGGGATCGATTTTATCACGTCTTGTCTAGACACGATAAATCAATCCCGGAAGCGCTCGCTGTCGACTGCAGAACTGCTCGCCGAGAGGAGGAAGCGCTGTTGACGGGGGAGCCTGCCTGCCGCGTGTGGACCCGTGGTAAGTGCTTTGAAGTTCCAACTAAGATACTTCAACTTCATGTAGCTGAAGATACTTCGTTATTCACGTAGCTGAAGTTGCGTATCTTAGTTTGACCCTCCCCCCCCCCCCCCCCCCCCCCGCAGTGTGGACCAGCCCTTAGATGTGCAATTTTGTTTGTTTCTACTTTGTTGCAGCATCATCATTTAGCAAGAGATAAATCGTCTTCCAGATAAACTCTTCAATTGCTGTTATTCCTGTTGCATGGTTTGAACTTTAGTTTGAGCATTTGAATTTGTTGTTCAGTCGAGAAAATGTATACCTCACCCAAGCCAGCCTCCTTTTTAAGCACAGTTGAATCAGTTGTGTACTGATATACCCAACCTGGCTCTGCAAGAAAGTTGCCTAGAAAACAGAACGTATAGAGGACTCTAGCAATCTGTGGGCCAGATGTTACCATTCTTGTTCGCACTGCAGGCATGCCCTTTTAAATCAATGCAAGTACTCATGAAATAAGATCCTGCTCAGCGTGGATAGGTGTGGCAGAATCTGGCACATAAAATAGTAACTTGGAGCCAGATTTTCAAAGGTATTTAGGTGCTTAGCAGAATTTTCAAGAGCACCTGGTAGGATTTTCAAAAACACTATCAATGGGAGTTAGATGCCTAGGCACTTCTGAAAATCACACTAGTTGCTTAATAGGCATCTAAATACTTTTAAAAGTCTGACCCTTATTCCACAAGTGCTTAACTTGATGTACTGTGACTAATAGATGGGACTAAGTACATGCCTAAGTTTTTGTAGGGGTGAGGCCTTATGCTGTAATCTGCTCAATGCAGGCAATATGTCCTCCTACATGTGTAGGTAGCACCTACCAGAATGGGGCCCCAATCCTGATTTTGGCTCTTAGCACTTGCGTAATGCAGATAAGGACTGGTAATAAGTCAACATATTGCATATGTGAGTAGAAGAAATAAATGAAAATGATTTAATTCCACCTTTAGTTCCACAATTACTTTATTGTACGGTACTCTTGCTGTAAGTCTCGTATTTGATTACTGAAAGTTGTAATTTTGTGACTTTTAAACACACATGCACGCGCCCAGAAGCGTAGTTATGCTGGCCTGTTGGGAAGCATACTCTGTAGCAGGTATAGATTTGTTGCCATTTACTCCCTCTTCAGAGCAGCAGGGAAACTATTATTACCTGAGGCACAGCCTCCTGCCCAACCTTCTCCAGGAGCAGCGCAACCATCTGATGCCCCTATGATAGCCTGTAGTGAAGTCAATGTGATCTTTGTTTGCATGTATGTATGTATTGTGGTAATGCCCAGAAACCCCCCTCATAATTGAGGTTGCTGTGTAAGAAGCTAGAGAGGATGACTGAATGGCCTAAGTGTCAGAATTAAAATGGTGATAATGTTCTATTGAAACACAGTGCTTTTCATCCAAGGATATTAGCACTCTGTAAGGCAGGCACAGAAAGGATCATGAGCCACATATTAGATGGGTAAACTGTGGTACTGAGAGAATAACTGGTTTGCCCAGGGCTACCCAGAAATACCAATTTTTGAAAACACATTTCCAAATCCCAGCCTGGTTGCATTTAACTTTTTTCTGCTGTTTTGAGAGATACTACCAGATTCAGTAGTAGTATCTCCATTTTAAGTAGAGAGAAAATGTGAGTGTCTCACCCCCATTTGAGCCCCTTTATGGCACGTAAAAGGAAACAATGAGAAAGGGGCCTAAAACCCTGAGATTTGGCTGGTGGAGAATCCCCCCCCCCCATACATATATTACAGAGACAGCTGAGGAACCCCTTTCAAATTCTATGTAGGGGGCATGCTGGGGGCAGAGCTGGGGTGGGCTGCAGCTCCTGTGATGTAGTCTTGGGGGCTTGTCTGTTACACTCAGTGCTTCTTCAGCACCCAGAGCAGCTGAGTCTTGGAAGGGTGCAAAAGTGGTTTAAAGCCACCTTAGCTTCCCTGTCCCCAAGCCCGTGAGTTCTGTACTGTGCCTCTTAGAAGCATATACAGATTCTCACCCAGTATCTCTCAAATGGATAGCACCTTTCAAATGAAACAAAAAAAATCGTAGGTGGGATCATTGTACTCCATATCATGTTCTGAGTAATTTATTGATGTCTAAGGCTTTCAGACTGTCAGTGTGTTCTGTCTTATGAAAGGAGGACCACAGCCAACCTGGCTATGAAACACTGCAAAGACTTTGGGTAAGCTAAACTTCATTAGACAGAAAATAATCTGTAATTAAGTCGAGGCCTTAGAAAGCATGTTGTTTTATTTTACATATACTTTTTTGTTTCCAATACTTTGATTTGCTGCTACTTGTACCTCTATACTTGTTTTCACTATAAACATATCTAAGTGCCGTGTGTTAAATGGAGTGATGACCAGAAAGGAAATGGGTAAACTGCGATGTACAGCTATATTGGGAACAGTTGAATTTGTGAATACTGTGAATATCCAGAGCATGCCCCTGGCAGGCACAGAAAAGGTGTCATCATGCTAAGGGCAGGTGGTAGCGAGGTACCTCACAGCCCTGAGTACCTCTGGGAAGTGTCACAATAGCACTCAGCTGTGTTTTGCATTTGAACAGTTCCTAAATAATTAAATTAAAACCATATGAACAGTAGGTGCACTCAGTTCTTAGCAATTTGAAAAGTTTTGCTGGTTCTACCAGTATACCCAATTGGTGGTATTTTCAAATTGGTAGAAAGATTATAAGTAATTACTTCTGAAGGACCTAAATACAGTAGTTGTGTATTGATTTCTTAGTTTGGTTAAATGCAAACAGAAGCAGCACATATCTGATGAAGTTAACACTGCAATAGTGCACTGAAGTATGGGAAACAAACATCTTGCACTTTTACGAGAATTTTGAAAAAACTGTAAATTATTGTTTCTAAAACTTTCTAGCTGACTTCTCAGTAAAGCATTATTTCTTTTGTAGAATGGTCAACATTTAACAGGAAAATTTAACTTTTAAAAAATATTGTATTGACTAAAACTTTGAAGCTTTGAAATCTTCTATCTAGCTACTGTACCCAACATGCCTGACTCCATTGTGAAACTAATGTGTGTATGGACATAAAACCACCTACATTATTGTATACTGTTCTTCAGAATTATCTGGGCAAGTAACAGCCATTTTCATTCTTCCACGTCCAATTCCTGTTGGCTGCAATAGAAGTGCCAGAGCAACTACAGGATGAAGACTTTATTATCAATGAAATATTATAAATGGACCAGCATATTTTCCTAGTGAGATAACTTTCAGCCTACTGTGAAGGAAATATTTCCAACACCTTCTACTAATTGCACTGTATTGAAATTTCACCCCATTGCATTTGTGGAATGGTAATCTTTATTTATAATCTGCTTTTCAAATGATTTAAATAGATGGCATGCTAAAACACACACATTTTTATACTAGTTGGTTTTAAAAATATATAACTTGGGGACCTCCTCTTAGAGTTTAATATTTGTTAAAATATTAATAGCTTTTTTTGGAAATGTCTAAATGACATGTGCACTTAATTAATGAATTTTATTTCCAAAGCTGCTCCGTTGACGCTCAGAAACTAATCACAAAGAATCTTTTTACTCCGAATTACTTTTTGTTAATAAACAGACAAAAATTTATGCCCATCTGTTGCTGGCTTGTGGTTGAGCCAGACAGGCATATTTCAGTGGAGAGACTTTTTTTTAAAACACTACCTTGCTGGTAACATTTTGGATGAGGAAAACACTTTTTATAAGAGGTTATACTAAGGGAAATTTTTTAGCAGAGTTTTATATCTTTATTTCCCATATGCACAGGATATTGCTTTGACATATCAAAGAATTGGTTTTGCTGCAAGCAGACAGAAAACGATCATACACCAAAAATGAATAAGGGGGTAAAATAACAACTGGGGAGCACTATGCAAAAGGTTCAGGCTGCTTCTACCAAACAAGTCATACATTCATTCCTAAGAGGCTCAGTCCTGGCTCTATTGCTAGTTTTCACCAGTATGGCCTGCTTATCAAAGCACTTTATCAGTGGGGAAGGGATGTGGGTTAACCACTTCACTCAGCTTTAACTTCCCAGCTAGCAGTCTGTCACCAAACAGCTGTTTTTTAATATGTACACTATGCACTGCAGAGCTGATTCAGAGCTCCCTACAAGAACAGCATTGTATTATGGGGCTTGTTCAAATTTGACGTTGGTTTCCTTTAACCTTCAAGGGAAAAGAACCTAGCACAACTTGAAGCTTTTTTTATTTTTAAGGAGTGCTTTCACCATCCCATATGTAATATAGTTCAAAGATAAACTAATCATATATACTTTTGAAGAGAGAGAGAATGCCTACTGTACTATTTACTGTGCCTATGAATAATAAAATGCCCATGAATGTAAATCACTAATTTCATTCATAATATCTCTGACTGGCAGGCTTTAGTGATAATCACAGCTACGCAGCCCAGAATCCTTACCAACTAAGGCTGTCGCCTTAATGGAATCTATTTTATATTGTTATCTAATACTTCAGTCATATGCCTCACACTGCATCATAATGACATAATTATCAAATGATTATGTATTATTTTTATTATAACTTAAAGATAATGTCCTGCTGGTCCCGATCAATGAGTCTGGTCAAAAGTGCCCTGTGCTGACAAGCAGAGTAATCAACAGAAGAGAGGAATTCTGGGTGCAACTTCGGAGTTCTCTGGATTGCCCATTTCTTCTCCTCCAGCATTTTTCATTTCATTCTGTCGTGGCAGCGCTTTAACGTGGGCTGTGTAAGGGCCGGCATTGGTGGCCACTTCTTTCCGGTATGCCGTACCGGCCCACTTTCACCTCTGGCTAGATAATCCAAAAAACAGAGACTGAGTGAAGGGTAAATTAATAGCTGACGGGGTAGGGGGAATAAAAGACCACCCAATAGTCAAGAAATTCTGGGTGGGAAGGGAAAGAGAGAAAACAAGCTCCATTTGAGAAAGGGGGATTAGTGTATATTTACACTGATACAAAAGTGTTAGCCCCTGACTAGTCAAGGTAACCAGCTAGAAAATCCCAGTACCATCTCCATTCTCAACAAATGGCCAACGGGCCTGTGATTTTCACCAGCTTGTGCACCCACCTCCCTGCTGCTCTGCTCCCCACCCTGTCTACTTGTCTTTGATACTGGCCTCTGGCTGATAGGTGTGCTGTAAAATTTTGAAGTTCTGCCAGTCTTCCTGAAATTCATAAGCAGAGGTGGAAATTGGTTGGAATAGAATGCCATTCTGCCAGCACAAATCTCAGCCGGGCAGTGATGAGGCCTGATTTGGCATTGATGTATCTGCTAAAGTCTTATGGTTGGTTTAAAGGATTTCAAAAAACGTTATTAGAGAGACAAGGTGGGTGAGGTGGTATCTTTTATTGGACCAACTTCTGTTGGTGGGAGAGACCAGAAAGGTCTCAATTATAATAATATCTTAAAAGTGTCTTAAGTGTATATAGAATCCTTTGGTTTAATCCCCTTTAAACGGTATGGGACTTTCCTGTAAAGAGCAGAAATCACTGCCCATGAAGGAATGTCTGCAGTTTCCATCATTTTGTAAACACAGATTGGGTAGAGAGCCAGTATTGTATGGTAATCAGACTGGATTTCTGTAGTACCTTCCCTCTGAGAATTTCATATCACTTTACAAACATTTATTAATGACATCTCAGTGAGAGAGGTAAATATCTACAGTTTTGACAAACAAAGTGTTGCTGATTTTTTTCGATGGTCTGATGGCTAGAACAAAGATTCTTTGACTTTCCAGTTGTGTGCCTTTTAACCTTAGGCAGTGTGGTTAAGTCTCTGTTGTATATAGTGTTTCTTTATAACCACTGCACTGTTGAACATCACCATATACAATTATACTTTTTAGTGATCAGTATAATGTTTGCTTAGTTTGTCAGGTGGGTAGCACTTGGATCTAGAAGATTAGTGATCTTCACCAAAAATAAATATAGACATATGGCATTTCCATTAAATGAAGATTTCCATTACATTGAAGAATATGTCCTGAACTTTGAAAGGGAACCATGTAAAGGAAGATAATCCAGAAAGATTAGATTTGAGGGCCACTTTTAAAATACTGGCTATTTTGTAGTCTAGGTCTGTTCTTCTAAACCTGGAAATTCATTGCTGAATCCCTACACTTCTGTATGGTAATCATACTTTGTTCAATAGATGATATATGAAGCTAACATTTTAAGATATCTTTCTCTGAATTATTTCTAATATCGTATTAATATCCATTGAAATGATTGTCTATAATAGTGGATATTTTGTAAAACTGATGTACTGCTGGATGACTGCTTTTAAAAGACATTCTTGGTATTACATAGACAAATTCAGTGTAGATATTTATCTAGGAAATACTGATTTTATTAACACCTTGGTATCTTCAAGACTCTCCACAGAAGGATCATAAATCCTTCATAAAACAGCTTTATTTTAATCACTGAGTCTTGCTGATTTCTTTCATTGGCTATATGTGGGGGGCTGGGCTTAAGTTTATTTTCCTCATGCATGAGACTGTCTGTTAAATTGAAATGTGTTGTTAAAAGCTCATTGAAATAAAATGGTACCATCTTTCTCTTAGCAGCACAATCCTTTGGAGACCAGTGACAATTCCCAAAGTTTAATTGGTTTAAAATATACTGAAAGTGTGAGAGAGATTAGGTGAGAAAACACTGCTTCCCCTTATAAAGAAACTCTGATCATTTTTATGTGTTGTGGTAAATAGATTATTGAATGGCGGAGATTAGGTTTCAGTTTTGTTCCAGGAAGTCAGGATTGAATATAGAATTTCCTTTGCATCTGAAGGAATGAGCAAGTGAAGATTTATCAGGTCATATTGTTTCAGTAATTATCGTTAACTTGCAGACCAAGGATAGCTATGTACCTGTTGAAGAATTATGTGCACGCACTTTGTCATTCCTGCAAAATATGAAAGAAATTATTTATTCAACCGGAACTCCTTTTAAAAATAAATGCACTCTAATGATGCAGACTTTGCCACCTTCCCTTTAGGAAGTGCTCTCCAAACAGTCTAAGGGAAACAGAACATTTTGCTGCTGTGTCTAAATAAAGGTCTTGTTCAAATGTTTGGCCCGCTTTAGTATAAATCTTTTTTTCCCAGAAAGACTGTAAAGATTTACCTGGGCCACAAGACAAAAATAACAAAGAATCCACTGCCAACTACTATAGGTTTGGTTTTGGTTTTGTTTTTTCTTTAACTGCCTCATGTTGATTAGTCTTGCAGTTGCCCCCTTTCAGGTCAAGCTCTGGGACTTTATCATGTGTAGCCTTTTCCTGTAGCCTTCCCTTGTAGGGCTTTTTCATGTTTTTCCTTGTGGTCATTATTGTTTGTTCAATTTTCTTCTTAAATTTAACTGCTGACTGTTTCTTTCTGTCAACCCTAGAACTAGCATTCTGTAGCCTTGTCAGATTTTATTTAGAATGTGGATCTTTCATGATATACCTAGAATGTATTGTGTCTATGGGGAGAAAAAAAACAAAAAAATCCTCCAAAGTCCACCTCCGCTGTTATATACATAACAGAAATAAATTAATAAATATACATTAAATAGAAAAACCCTGACATTTAAAACCAAAATAAATATAACATTTAGTGTTGGGCTATTAAAAACATTTTAGTTAGATTTTAATAAACATTTTTAGTTTATTTCAGTTAGCTATTGATACCTAGGGTGACGAGACAGCAAATGTGAAAAACCAGGACAGGGGATGGGGAGTAATAGGTACCTATATAAGAAAAAGACCCAAAAATCGGGACTGTCCCTATAAAATCGGGACATCTGATCACCCTATTGATACCATGCCTCATAACATCCCAATACTGCAAAGAATCACCCAATGTAGGACCTTGATTCCTGAAATGTGGGACTTTTTTTTATCTCTTGCCTGTCTTCCTTTTAGTGGCCTTTGTTTTTTTATCTCTCCCTTCATTTGTTCCCTTCTGTCTTGCCATTGGTTCCTTTCCCTTCAGTATTTTGTTCCTTCCTCCTCATGGTACTTTCTTTGCTCCTCTCCTGCCCATCTTTGGGCTTCTCTACACTACGAAATTAGGTCAAATTTATTAAAGTCGAGCTGTAGTCTCCGATTTTACAAAATCGATGGTGTATGTCCCCACGATGCACATTCTGTCAGCGAAGCGCATCCCCACTACCATGGGTAGCATCGACTCACGGAGCGATGCACTGTGGGCAGTTCCTGCTCCCGATAGGAATTCTGGGTTAGGCTCCCAATGCCTCATGGGACAAAAACATTTTCGTGAGGTCTTTTGGGTACATATTGTCAGCCCCCCATGATGCACTTGGCTCCTTCCTCCCTCCCTGAAAGCAACGGCAAACAATCATTTTCGCACCTAAAAGCTTGGGTTACTCGTGCAGACGCCATAGCACAGGAAGCGTGGACCCCGCTCAGCTGTACGCTGTTGTTGTGAGCATCACAAACACCTCGCCCATCGTCCTGCGGTATTTGCAGAGCCTAGCCAGGAGCAGCCGTGCAGAAGAATGTGATGCCACACGAATAGTTGTGCTGGAAGCCATGGAACGGCGCAATTCGCACATAGTGGCAGCGGCAGCCGGGCTTGTTGGCACAGTGGAACGCCGCTTCTGGGCCAGAGAAACAAGCACAGACTGGTGGGACCTCATCGTGGTGCAGGTATGGTATAATTCCCAGTGGCTGCATAACTTTCGAATGCGTAAGGACACTTTCATGGAACTTTGCGAATTGCTTTCCCCTGCCTTGAAGTGCAGAAATACCAAAATGAGACCTGCTCTGACAGTTGAGAAGCGCGTGGCGATAGCCCTGTGGAAGCTTGCAATGCCAGATTGCTACCGGTCAGTCTGGAATCAGTTTGGAGTGGGTAAATCTACCGTGGGGGCTGCTGTGATCCAAGTATCCAGTACAATCAATTCACTTCTGCTAAGAAGGGTAGTGACTCTGGGAAACATGCAGGACATAGTGGATGGCTTTGCCGCGATGGAGTTCCCTAACTGTGGTCAGGCGATAAATGGAACTCACATCCCTATCTTGGCACCAGACCACCTTGCCAAAGAGTACATAAACCGGAAGGGCTACTTCTCAATGGTGTTGTAAGCGCTAGTGGATCACAGGGGCCGTTTCACTGACATCAATGTGGGATGGTCAGGAAAGGTGCATGACGTGTGCATCTTTAGGAACTCGGGTCTCTTCAGAAAGCTGCAAGAAGGAACTTTCTTCCCAGACCAGAAAATTACCGTTGGTGATGTTGAAATGCCAATAGTTATCCTTGGAGACCCAGCCTACCCCTTGATCCTGTGGCTCATGAAGCCGTACACAGGCACCCTGGATAGCAGTAAGGAATAGTTCAACCATAGGCTGAGCAAGTGCAGAATGGTGGTAGAATGTGCCTTTGGATGTCTAAACAGGTGCTGGTGCAGTTTACTCACTAGGTTAGACCTCAGCGAAAGCAATATTCCTATTGTTGTTGCTGCTTGCTGTGTTCTACATAATATCTGTGAAAGTAAGGGGGGAAAGTTTCTGGTGGGGTGGGGGGTTGAGACAGATCGCTTGGCTGCCAATTATGAGCAGCCTGACATGAGGGCAATAAGAAGAGCACATTGAGGGGCACTGTCTCTCCAAGAGGCTTTGAAAACCAGTTTCATGAATGATCCAACACTGATGTGACAGTTCTGTGTGGTGTTCCTTACCAACCTGCCCCCTTTTTCACATGAACTGCCTTGTAGACTAAACCCCCAGCAACCACAGTGTGCACAGTGAATAAAGAGCCTCTTGTACTCAATTCATGCATTTTTATTATGCTAACAAACACTTAACAGACAGCAATGAATAGCAATGATAACCAAGTAAGGGCCTGATAATACAGGGAGGGAGGGACAAGGAAACATAGCTTATCACAATTGCACTGTCTAGCAATCAAAGCTGTGGGAATGAGAGCTTTCTGCTCCATTAACCATCTGCTGGAGTTGAGTTCAAGGGGTAATGGAATTTCCCCCATTCTCCCCCCACCCCCCGCCCCCGCATTCTAGGACATCTAGGAGAGGAGGATATGGAACTCGGTGAGGAGCGCAGCTGGTTCATCATTGGGTGCAGCAGGACTCAAAGGTCTAGCTGCCTTTCCTGAACCTCAGCCAGATGCCTCAACATGTCTGTTTGCTCCCCCATAGGCCGCAACATCTCCTCTTGCGTGTTACGCTCTTGTTCCCTGCTTGCTTTCCTGCCCTCTTGGTTGGTGCGCATGCTCTCTGAGAGTGTGAGCCTCCATGCACTCAGCTGGGCCCTGTCAGCCGCAGAAGAACGCATTAAATCACAGAACATGTCTTCCCTTGTCCGCTTTTTTTACCTTCTAATCTGGGACAGCCTTTGTGCTAGAGTGGAGGAAGCACCCAGAGAAAATGTTGCAGCTGCAAGGAAAAGCATACATTGTTGAAAACAAAAGGTTAACTGTTGCAATGAATGAAACAGTCACAGCAGTAAATACATTCCCTGAGGTACTGGGCCAAATTTTGTGTTTTAAAAGAAGAGTCTGCCAGTAAGGTTAAACACATGGCAGAGCGCTGGGCAGCAGATTTCGGTTTGCAGGCAGGCATGGTAAGCACACATGAAAGGGTAGGTGGTGTGAGGGCACACCCAGGGACATTTTTTAGTGTGGAAACTCTTAGCACATAAACAGGCTTTTCCAGGGAGCACCGTTTGCGTGGCTGCACTGGCTGCCACTGTATCCCAATTGTTTACCTCAAATTAAACATTAACGACAATTGCATTTAACCCCTGTAGTATTATTACAAGTGTGCACTCACCAGAGGTGCCTTCCCCGCCATCACAGTCCCGCACCAGTGGGTCCTGGGAGGGGATTAGCTCCAGAGTTAGCAAAAGTTTTGTTGGGGAGAATGGATCCTCCACTTGCCTGCTGCGCATTCTCCTCCTCCTCTTCCTCGTCAACAATGTCCTCCTCTTTGTTGCCTGTGGCTGCCTGGGACCCCTGGGAGGTATCCACGGAGAGTGTTGGGGTACTGGTGGGGTCCCCACCTACAATAGCATGCAGCTGCTCATAGAAGCGGCATGTCTGTGGCTCAGCACCAGAATGACTATTCGCCTCCCTTGTCTTCTGGTACACTTGCCTGAACTCCTTTATTTTTACATGGCACTTCTGTGTGTCTCTGGTGTAGCCTTTTCCCCCCCATGCCCTGTGCGATTTTGGCACAGATGTCAACATTTCTTCGGCTGATTCGGAGTTCTGCCTGCACACTCTTCTCCCCACACAGCAATCAGATCCAGTGTCTCCTGTATGCTCCACGCTGGAGTGCATTTGCGTACCTGGGCAGCCATGGTCACCTGTGGTGGTGAGCTCTCCACACTGATCAAACAGGAAATGAAATTCAAAAGTTCCTGGGGCTTTTCCTGTTTACCTGGCTGAAGTGCAGTGGAGTTGAAAGTGCTGTCCAGAGCGGACACATTGGAGCATTCTAAGACACCTCCCGGAGGCCAAACAAGTTGAAATACACTGTGCTGTGTCTACACTACCCCTAATTCGACCCGGGAAGGTCAAATCTAGCGCTACTCCTCTCGTTGAAGTGGAGTACAGTCATCGATTTTAAAAGCCCTTTAGGTTGGTGGGAAGGGCTCTGTAGTGTAGACGCGCACATTATACATTTGATCTAATGCGGGGAATGTCGATCTAATGACATAGTGTAGACCAGCCTTTTGTGTCTTATCGCTCTTCCACCCACCACCACCCACCACAGCATGGGAGCACTATTCATGATTTTTCTGACAGTAGGTTGGTTTTTTTTTTTTCAGTGAATGCTTCCCTCCTAGCTTTGCTCACATGCTTCAGGCGAAGCAGGGAGGAAAGTGATAGTATTAGAGGAGATCAGACAGCACAAGATCAACATTAGCAAAGTTCTGAAGCATGCTGGGACATGGTCAGGAAAATGCCTTAAAACAGGATGTCCCATGAAATGCAGTACATTTGAAGAATGTGACAGCATTTAGAACCCTGAAGCATTGTAACATCTATAGTTGCTTTTTGTATCCACAGTTTGCAGTAGTTTTGACTATAAGAGCATAAGGATTGAAAAGGAGTTGACAGTTCAGGTAGTTTTCTAAAAAGTGGCCATTAAAAGAACCGTTATCTTAAAATTTCTTAGTTTTGTTTTTAGTTACTGAAAACTTTTTTTCCTTACAGAGGCACCTTGTCAGTTTCGGGGATTCCTGTAAATATGTGCCGTGTTGCGAGTCGTCGTCTTAGTTCATCTTTCAGTTGATTTTTAAGTGCATTATTTGCTTAGTCAAAAATATATTTTGCTTCCGTAAATATATTACTTGCCTGATAAATCCTATTGGTTTATTTGGATCCTTTACAGCATGTAAGGTAAACACAGATCTTGGCATGTGTTGTGGTTTAGAAAACGTATTATTTACCCATCAGAAAGTAATTGGGCCATTATGATCCCGCTTGTAAATCCTTCTCAGTTATTATTATTATTGACCCAATAGACAGTAACAACTCTTGGGAGCTGTTGTGGTCTATTCATATTCATTTGGTAATCATGCATGCGCATAAAGTCTGGTGGTTGAAAATATTTTTAAATGTTTGGCTGAAAAAAATGTGTTAAGCTATGTTTGTAAATGAAATTGCTTGATCAGTTTTAATTTCTCTCTTCCTCTCCACCCGAAAGAGTTTTATCCCAGTGACTTTTTTAAAAGCATATGTAACTTAACACACTAACTTTTTAGAGAATTAAAAAAAATGTTTTTACAGTGAGATTTGTATGCCAGATTTCAGACTAAAAGCAAATTTTTGCAGCTGAATTATAAAACAGGAGTTCATAATGGAAATGTTGACACATCCATAACTTTAGTGGTGCAAGTAGTTTTGCTATAACAACATTTTGTATTGCAGAATTAGAGGCTTATATAATTTTAGTCAAATAACTTTTTAAAAACCAAAAAACCTTTCACATAATATTTGAGTCAGTCTAGATTAGGCTAAAAAGGTGTTGTCACGAGTGGTATTAACACTGGCACCAGCAACAAAATTTTGGAGAACCATGAGCAAAAAAAAGCACATTGATGTTGTTACCAGTGGTGGAAGTGCACCAGATCCTCCCATTTTGTTCTCTATCATTGTGGACAGGAACATGTCAAGATTACAGCTGCTTTGATGCATCAGGTCCTTCCAGATCCATGCCACAATGATTTGACCTGCACTTTAGTGACTGCTTTGTGGTGGGTAAAAATTCATGCCTGTTTACAGGACCAGCAGAAGGTCCAATGAAGTCTCATTGAAGGCCTCAAAATAGGGTTTAAATTGTGACATAAGAGGAATATAGCCCTTGTTCTGGCCTGCGGCAAAGAGTTGAATTTAACTTTGTATACAAGGTCTGCTGACATACCTTCTTCTCAGCCGTTGTTACAGTGCTTACTGTGCTCTGCTCAACACCTCTCAAAACTGCTCAGACAGTCACAGAATCATAGGGCCCAATCCTACGTAATGCACGTGTCATTTGACACTGAGTTAGCAAGTCTAGAAGTTAGACATAAAAACAACGATTAAGCCAGTGCCGTACAAGGGTTCAAAATTTTAAACCCGACGCTGTGGTCTCCTTAAAGTTCCTAGAAAAACCATTGGATCCAAAATCAACACATTTTATAAGTAGCTATAATATAGAAGGGAAATTTGGATCTTGAGATTGCAAAAGGGCAATGTTAAACTAGTTTTTGGGTAACTTCAGCAGTAAATTTTCATTCTTTCGGGTGTTTGGGTTTCTTGTGAGGGCTGTCCTCTCTATCTTAAAGTTATTTCACTGGGATTATATCTGATGTATGTATACACATTAACCTTAGCCTAATTTCAGTTCCCCGCCCCGATTAAATGTAAGTTTAGGAATAAAATGAGAATATGACAAAGCAGTCAGTTTTTATTTTTATTTAATGTTTACTATCTGATATTAATGAAATGCATACTTCCATGGTGCATTACAGAATCCTTTTTTTAGTACAGCAATTAACAAAGTCCAAAGAATGTAACAGCGAATAACAATAAATAAATAATTTTGTGAGTTTATCAAGCTTGAATAGATTAGTGTTACATTCTCAGATGACCTTACATACGATCTAGTAGTTTTGAATAAGGAGTCTAGCTTGCTCAAGAACTCTTGAAGCATTTTAACCAACCACTTTGCCACCCCGAGCCACTACCTGTCATTCTTTGGCCTTCATATCAGATCATTAGTCAGTAATTATAGCTCTTTTCTGTGAAATATAGTAATCAGTATTTGCTAACCTCCATTATGCAAACATAAATCAGTTGAGAAAAATGGTAGAGGACATTTATTTGCAGTCTGTTTATTTTAGAAGTTCTTCACAGGTAGTCCACAAGAAGGCTTCATTTACCAAAGCTAAAGCAGTCTATTGCTCTTTTCTGTAGACTTTGCTTATCATTAATAGAAAGCAGCATGTGTACATCCTGCAAACTCATTTCCTTATTTAAAGTGGGCATCCTTCCGTTACTGAGATATGCTTCCTCTTTTAATACAGGAGTGAGGACCAAGCCTTTGTAAGCTCTTAAAGGCACATCCCTTCCAAATGACCTTTTGTCCTGTGCTACTAAGTTGCATTGTTTAGTCGACAACTCTGTGTTCATTATAGGTACATGAGATGTCCTAGGAAAAGAAAAGAAAAAGTTTTTTGGTAATTAAATTTGGAAACATGTCACATTTTCCTATTATAAAGCGTAAATGAAAGCTCAGTAGAATGCCTGGTTCCTTTTTGTATTGTACTGGATGAAATGAGTTCCAAGGAATAATATAATATTTAACAAGGTTCTTGTTGTTGAGTCTCAGAGAATCTCTGCTCAGGCAAAATTTTAAAAACCCACAAAATTTTGTCTAAATCTTTCAAAATCTACCATGCAAATACAATATTTTACTCCTTTATTTTCTCTTGATTTAGAATTAATAAAAGGAACCCAAACACAGGCTCTGAGCACCCTCTGCCAGTTATGCGAAATAACAAACAAAATGCAATGCAGTCAACATGTGCCTCCTATCGGGCAGCAGCAATACATAATCAAATACCATTAGCCTGACAACACCCTGATCTGTATCTCAGTCTCTGTATCTCTCTTCAGAGGCCAGGTAAAACAAATGGATCCTGTAGTGTACCCATACTGTTCTCTTTAGTATCTTTGATTTTTCACTGATTAAAGAGCTGTGTTTAAAGAAAACTTTTTTACCCTTTATGTTAAAAACTCCTCTTGCTTGATGTACTTAGCAATGCCACAAACAGTTGCATTCACACTTCATTGCTGTGACTGTGGCATTATTGAATTAATCAAACAGGAGAAGGTAGGTGATTATAAAGGAGGTAGTTCCTATTTACTGCACCTTAGTAGTTGGCAGCGAAGGAAAAGGAAATACAGAAAAAGTTCACGAGGCTTTGATAAAGTCTTGGAGCCAAATTCTGCCATTCGATACTTGTGTAAGCTGTAACTGCATAATGGGTTAGTTAATTTTTTCTATTTTTATCTTGGCACCAGCTAATTCAGAGGGGAATGCTCACCCTTCTCTGCGGTAGTTCAGATGAACTCCTTTGTCGCAAGAACCAGATTTTCCCCCCCGCCCCCCCAATAAATAACCAAGAAAAGTCAGTTACAACAATACTTTTCATTTGGAACTGTAGGCAATTCATAGGCTGTCTTGTTTTGAAATTAATAGTTGTGTGCTTCAAAGAAACTTGATTATTGGTACTTGAACATTCCAGACCTATTTTCATCAATAGGTATAATGTCTTTCGATCCTTTTCAAGAATTAGCCATCCATGGCAGAAACTCTTTGTTTTTAATCTTTTTATTACCATTATATGGTTTATTTTTAAACAATTTGAGACTCCTTTCTTGTTTAAAGGTCCTAGCCTGTATTGGGGATCTGCTAATGCAGACCTCCCCACTCATGTGAGGACTTAACTAGGATGGATGAATGGCCTGCACAGGGGATCCTGGTGCAACAGTTCACCCAGTGCGTATCTTTACATACTACAAGTGATCCTAACTTCTATGGCACTCCCCACGTGCATAAGTCATTACAGGTTCAGAAACTGAGTTGCAAAAAGCCTTTTATTGTGAAACAGAGGTGCCTGTGTATAGTGTACAATAACTCATACTACAGTACCGTTTATTTAGGACCATACAGAGTAATCAGCAGAAAAATACGGCTATTTCTAGCTTGTGAAACAGTACACCCAATGAGTCCACAGAAGGCCACTTGCAACAGAGCAACAAATGTATCCTTTAAACTTAATGGATCTTGTGGTGAAGGCACTGGACTGAGACTCCAGGGATCTGGGTTCAGTTTCTAGCTCTGCCACAGGCTTCCTGTGTGATTTTTATTATTTATTGATATTGAGAGAGCACCTAGCAGCCTCACTGAGGTTGGAGTGCCATTGTCCTAAGCATTGTACATGCATATAATAGACAGTCTCTGCCCCAAAGAACTTAGTCTTGGGCAAGCCACTTAATCTCTCATGCCTCAGTTCTCCATCTGTAGAAGGGATATGATAATACTCCCTTTCTCACACCTTTTGTCTGGCTTGGCTATGTAGATTGTAAGTATAGTTCTTACTATGTTTAGAGTTTGGCACAATACAGTGAGGCTCTGATCTTGACTGAAGCCTTCAGGCACTACAGTAATACAAATCATAAGCAATAATCAGTTACCCCAAGGCTCTAGTTCATGTATATATGATCTGGGGTCAATTTATGGCTTGATCAAAGAAAAAACAATAATAAAAGAATCCCCAAATAGACTGATATCTTATAAACTGTGTTGTATTGTTTCTCCAAGTAAATGTGTCTGTCCAACTAAAATACAATTATAAACGAATGACTTGATGGAAAATTAAAACTTGCCATTTATTCTGAGTTTAGAATTGTTTGGCTCAAGATACATTGCAGAACAGGTCTTTGCATGACTTTGAATTTGAGTGATTACTGAGAATCTTTAGCCTTCAGTTCATTAAATCCGCAGTGTCTCTCTTGTAAAAGCAACTTGTCATATTTACTGTGTTGAAGATACCTACACTATGGCTTGGAAAGTGATACCAGCGGTCTGAGAGAGAGGAAAAAAGTGGAAGTTACAGCCTGCTGACCGTTAGCGGAGTTTGGAAACAAAAGGCATTAACCTCAGACCTCTTGGTGTGCATGGGCAGATGTAGCAGAAGCTATGGAGGAGCCCTGTGTCCACGCACACCAAGATGACTGTAGGACAAATCAGGCGGTTACTCTTTTATCTTTGCTAGCGACTGATAGCTAAGTCTTTGAGGGACAGCTTTAATTTGGGCTGTCGATTTGGCTACGCACCTTTTAGCGACACAGCTGTGCTGCTACAGCCATGCCGTTAAAGGCGTGCCGCTTAAAGGAGTGCAGTGTAGCGGCAGTTTGTCGGCTGGAGAGAGCCCTCCCGCCAACAAAAATCTTCCACCCCCAGCGAGTGGGCGGTAGCTTTGTCGGCAGGAGAGCTCTCCTGCTGACAAAGCGCTGTTCACACTGGTGCTTTTTGTCAGCAAAACTTTTGACATTCCAGGTAGGGGTGTAATTTTTTCACACCTCTGAGCGACAAAAGTTTTGTCGTTCAGGTTCCAGTGTAGACAAAGCCGTACTGTAAATTGATCTGACAGATTTCTTCAGTTTTGTTTAAATATGTGTATCATGTATAAAACTGTAATATGTGTATCATGAATAAAACTGTATACATTTTGTACACACAAATTTAAATGTTAGCTGTTTTATTATATATGATTTTTATTACGGAAGGGTCCCGGTCCTGTTTGGGACCCATCATGCAAGTATATGTAGAATACGTCGTAAGAGATATTTTGTCCTAAAAAGAAATGATGAATAAAGGGTGGAAGAAAGGAAATACTGTCCCCATGTTACAGATGGAGAACTGAGTCACAGAGATTAAGGTGAAATCCTGCCCCCGCTGAAGTCAATGGAATTTTTGCCTCTGCGTTCAGAGGGGCCCAGATAGCTCACAAAATGAATTGCCCAAGGTCACACAGGAAGTCAGTGGCAGAGCTGGGAACTGAATTCAGTTCCCTGAGTCCCAGCCCCAGCTTAATGTATGAATTCTTTAAAAACTCCCGAAGCTGAATGCATTAAGAACTTTCAGTATACCTGTTGCACCTCCAGTGCAGGTTTGAAGATTTGAAAGTTCAGTATATCAGGTTTCTGTGTCATGTGCAAATACATCATATTTGCATAGGTGATAGTCTGAAGTAAGGTATTCACTAAAGTTGCTCTTACCGCCCAGCCATAAAGAATGGCCATCTCCTGCTTGCTCAAGTTCCAAAGACACATTGTGACCTAGCTTTATAAATTGTGGGTGAAATCCTGACCCTATTGAAGTCAATGAATGATTTTGTGCTATTAACTGCAGTGTGGGTGTATCTTTATGAAGTGTGAGTGAGTGTTTGTTCAGGGGTTAAAATTAAGGTACTGGCAGTAAAGGAGACTGATTTCCCCTCCCCCATTCTCTTCTCTCAAAATAAGATACTTTTCAGGCAGCTGTGGTGTTAGATCTTGCTTGCTTAGTGTGTGTGTGTGTGCGCGTGCACACGCAAAAGCCAACTGGTTAATGACTTTAAAACTCTTGGAATGCTCTGCTCTAGTAGGGGTGGGGGGAGGGCAAGAAATTCTCACTGCTTAGGTGTTCAGTCTCCTAAGCAAATGTACATGAGGACGTATTCCAGAAGAAGCTGTATGTCTACAACTCTCATTAGAAAAATGAGAATATTTATATTTTTAATAAAACAAGTTGCAACGGTTTCCTTCTGTTGCTGTATATGAATATTTTCACCTTAAACATTTACTGAAGGTATAAAAGGTTTTTCATTTCTTTTTTTGTAATATGAAGAAGGAAAAAGCCAGATCACCTGCAAATTATATGAATAAAGACCTTCTGATCTGCCTTCGTGAGCTGTCTACTATTGGGCAATTTGTGCAGTATGGTATAAACTGGGTGCGTGAATTTATGTAGTATTTGGATCTGCTGTTTTGTACATGTATGAAAGTAGTATTAAGGCACTAATGCTGCAAACGCTAGTGTATGTGCTTAGCCATAGTTCCAATGTGTGCATAGTTCCATTGGCTTCAGTGAGACTGTTCAGGAGCTTAAAGATAAGCATACCGCTAAGTGTTCACACATTGGTTCAATTGGGCATGTATAGTGAAGGCTATATCAGCACTTATAGAATAAACCTCAGTTTTTAGCAGCTTATATATGCAACCAGAAAATATGTTGCTTGGTATTTGTAGTATATTTTATGTTTTTAACAAATCAGAAAACATAAGAACCTTTTGTTTCTAATTTAGAGCAGATTTAAAAAATGTTTTTAAAGTTAGGTTTGTGGATCTAATTCAGATGTGGTATAAACTACTTTGACATTAATGGCGTTCCATGTATGTGTCTGAGACCAGGACATGCACGGTTGTATCCCGGCTGCTGGTTTTAAGAGCAATCTGCCTACTCTTCTAACCAATCTGGTGGCTAGCCAATCAGGCAAACTACTACAGCTGTGCTCGTTAGGCTGAAAGTAAATAAAATGGTAACCACGATGGCACCTTTAGCTTAAGTTTTTGTGCTCCTTTAATAGCAAATAGGTGGTTATGGATTTTTTTGCAGCATAGTTCCTCTGTGCTTTTATTTTAAAGGACCATTAGATTACCCAGAGACTGGCTGAGTTAAAGGTCCTGATTTTTGTCAGCCATGTAGAGTACCAGGTTTGAATTTGAGCTTGGTGATAAAAATGAGTTTTCCTACTTTAAAAAAAAAAAAAAGCCTTCAGAATCATTATGAACTATTAGTTTGATGCTCTGGGATATAAGGATACAGTCTGCTGTCTGGGCTCATAAAAACCAATTTTTTAAAAAAACTTGGTACATGAAGAGAGAGATGTATAAGTTAGCAAGTAGCTTGTGCTGATCCTGGGAATTACATTCATTCTGCTACCCGTCGGTGCATATTTTAATAGTGTACTTAATCATGTGAGGTGGGGGAAGGGGTTAAAGGAATACCTATCTGATCTGTTGGATAAATTATCCATCTATTAAAAAATCTGGCCTAACAGATCTTTTTTTCTTTTTAAGATAGCAAAGAAAATTCACAGAGAAAAAAGATTATAAACAAGAATTATAGAGTTTTAGTAAAAGTAGTAAAATCAAGCTAAATCAAAATATTAAGACTATCCATTTTAATCACGTGCTGCATTGTCATGTTAAAATGGTAAAAAGAAATGCAAATTAACAAAATCGTCTTTTATATTTCAACCTCTGTGAAAACGTTAGGAAAGAAAATCTTTTCACTTGCAACTAAGAATCCATGTCATTCTATACTTGTGTCGATTTTTGTAAAAATGCCAAAACACCAGCACGCCCTACCAAGAATACCTGACACATTTTGAAATTGAACAGTGGTGTAATTATTCTTGGTTTTTGATATATATGACAGGTCAAGAGGAATTTTTCAAATTAAGAGCATTTCACATTTAAGAAATATTTTGTTTGCCAAATCACCGAAAATAAAGTGTACCCTTTGAAAGAAAAGAGTAAATGTTACTCTTTAAAAATTAATGAAAAATAAGGTTAATGTGAGATAAATAAATCTAACTTTAAATAGTGTTAATACTGTAGCATAAACAAACAAACAAAACCACAAGGAAATTCAAAATTAATTCAGTATTTATTCATTATATCTTTTAATTGGGCTAAATCTTGCAAGCCTCACTCAGGATTGGTGTCAGTGGGACTTTTGCCTAACCCAGGACTACACAGTTCAGCCTATTATGAAAATGAAATTCTCCTACATGTGGATTTTTCTCACCTAAGCAATGAAAAATAAACAAACGATATTACAATACAAAATTATTGGTCCCTAAAATGCTTTGAAATTGCCCATTTTCAATGTATGCAGAACTTTTTTTGTACGGGTGTCTCAAATTGGAGTTTTTTGGGTAGGAGGTGGTTTTTTACACTGGTAATCATAATGAGTCCCTGTAGCAACGTTAGATTTGTGATGTACTTGCAGAGAGACCATTACAAGTTTATAAACCCAGCAATCAAAGATGGTAAAGTTGCAAGATATTCTTTTTTTAAGTAGTTATTCTATGTTTTGGATTTCTGTCATGAACCATTGATTATCTTTGTTTTTCTCTTATGATTTATTTTACATTCACCTCTTGTAATGTCAGGTTTCTTATCCCCACATACTTGCCATCAGCATGGTCTAGTAGTTAAAGCACTGAGAGTCAGAAGACCTGGCCTTGTGTTTCCAGCTCTTGCAACTGATTTTCTGGGTAACTTTATGCAAGTCATTAACAGTATTTTTTAAAAAAAATCTGTGCCTCAGTTTCCCCCTGTGTAAAATGGGGATAATACTTCATTTTTAAAAGGTTTTTTTTTGAGATCCTCTAGTATAAAGGGCTGATAGTAAGTAAAGTAAAAGTATTGTTGATTTTTACCTACCACCTGTGGTATACAGGAAGACTTGTGTACCCTTTTCCTGTTTACTTTCATGACAGATTGGTGCCCTTGTGATGGGGACATGACGGATGTAAAAGCATGACTTTCAGATCCCAAATGGAGTTTGCAAGGGTGGTATTTAAAAAAAAAAGTCCATGTTTTGATGTTTTAAACTGAAATAATTTGAAATGGAGGTTAGAGGAAATAAATATGGTGTCTTAAGATGGCACCTTTTGCTTAGGTTTTTGTTCTCTTTTAATAGGTGATTAAAGATTTTTCACAGTGTAGTTGCTTTGTGCCGTTATTTTAACAAGACTGTTAACTTGTAGGTCGTGAAGATGAAGATCCTGGTCTTCAGAGTGGTAGTTAAAAATAGACTTGAAAATAGCAACAAGCTGGGACTGCTGCTTTTCTAATAGCCTTTTCAAATAGTTTAAAGCAAATGATTCATCAAATAAAGAACACTAAAAGAAGAAATCTGCCAATTTGTAGAATTTGACTCCTCCTAATCAGAACAAGGCAACAGGATGTTGAGTTCCTGCTCTGCACCTGATTAAAGCCAAATGCACTAGAAACAGCTGGGAATAAGAGGAAGCGCCAAGCTCTTCTCAGTTGGGGGTAGCACAGCAAAAGAATGTTTTTTTTAAAAAAAATCCCCTCTACCTTTGTTGTTTTGTTTTCCTGACTCTTTGACAGATAAGCACTTATTTCCTCTGGTATTTTGGACCCGCTAGAAACCACGTGCAATGTGCAGAACCCGAGAAGAAGCTAGATGTGTATATAGTCTAGAAAAAATCATTTTTGTCACAGTATTTTAGGACATTCCTGGTCAGCATAGTTTAGCCAGATTGCTAACTTCACACACTGTGATCATGCAGGTGCCAAATTCTCAGAGTTCTGCCCACCCACCGTTAACAAGTCAGAAACTATACAAGAATAGAAAGCAGACTGAGATGTATTTTCCATCTGGATATTTGTGGGAGTTTTCACTGCTGTACCCTACCACAATTCCTTGTATTGAATTCGAGAAATGTAAGGGTGGAAGGGACTTCAAGAAATTATGTAAACTGGTTTCTTTTATTTTTTTCCAAGGTGGAATTCATAACTTTTGTTAGTGTTTTATCTGTGGGTATAAAAACTCTACACACATAACTCTTAAAGTTAAAAAAGTATGTGAATGCCCTAAAATAAGAGTAAGTATATGATAATTCTTTTCATGACCTGATTCCAAAATGTGTTTTAAGAATCACATAGAACGAAATCAAGCACAAAAAGGATCTTGCAGAATATACTGTAGATATAGTAATTGTTTTGCTGTTTTAAAATATGTTCATTATTGTGGCATCAAAGTTCTCTTAAGACCTTAAAACAAAACCATATTAGGAAGTGACTTCTAATGTGACTATTCTCATGATGCCGGCTCTCAGCACTGGCATCATAATGCTCTTTTGTACACGTGAGCTTCCTCTGCACTCCTAGTGTTAACACAAGCTGTTGTTGCATGTCCTCTGCCTTTCATGACTCTGATCCAAAGATGGTTGAAGCCAGTAGAAATAATCCGTTGACTTCAGTGAGCTTTGGATCAAGCCCCGTGATTGTAGTACTCAGCACTGTTACCACACAGCTCCTCTCTCTCTCTGTGAACTCTGCTGGAAGAGCAGAGTAAATAGTCTGGTGTTTCTGAAAAGGGGGTGATGAGTTCCATCCTCAAGCAAGCTTTGTTTTTAAATGGAAACTTCTCTTTTAATTTTCCCTCAACCCTTTTTCTTGCAATGAAGACGAGTGGGACTGAACCATCTATATGCTGTTCTCTCTTCATTCTCAACTGAAGCTGGACAAGATGACCCATCCCTATCTCCTCATTGCATCCCCTTTTCTTTTCTATCTATAGCCTATTTGTCACTGGTATTTCTGTGAACGTCCTTGTTCCATGAAACTGCCCTTTCATAAGCCTCATTTCATTATTACCAGTGCACCAGCCATAATAGTTTTGGGAGCCAGGGCCAGCTCTAACTTTTTTGCCGCCCCAAGCAAAAATTAAAATAAAAAAACCAACACCCGAGCGCCGCCCTGCCACCCCCAGCGCCGCCCCGCCGAAACAACACCCCCCCCGAGTACCACCTCGCTGAAACAATCCCCCGAGCGCCACCCTGCTGAAACAAAAACAAAAAAACAAACCCGAGCGCCACCCCGCCGAAACAACCCCCCCGAGTGCCGCCCTGCCACAAAAAAAAAAAAAAAACAAACCCGAGCACCGCCCGCCTAAGTGTAAAAAAAAAAAAAAAAAAAAAAAAACAAACCAACAAACCCCGAGCACTGCCCTGCCCCCCCAAGATTGGCCACCCCTTAGAAGGTGCCGCCCCAAGCACGTGCTTGGTCAGCTGGTGCCTGGAGTCAGCCCTGTTGGGAGCACTACTAATTTACTTTAGCACCATGAGAAGCAGGTTGGATTTGATTTAAATCAAATTGATTTAAATCACTAGTCAGGAAGACTCGATTTAATCATGGATTTCTACATAAAAGTGCATTCTTGGTTGTTATAACCTTAATAAATATTCTTCACTACTCAGAGATAGATGTATGTTTCATTTTTAGAAGGTACACATTATACATTTTTAAACAGTGATTTATTTTGAAAACTTTTCAGATTAGTTTTACAGCTACATCAGAAAATGAATGATTAATTATTTCATTTACCAAAGGTAATTGAAGCAGATATTTATGAAGTCATTGGGAGGTGAACTATCTCCAATTTAACAGGTTAATCATTAATATTTGGAGGATTTTCTTACCATGCTGCATTAGGAAGAGAACATCACCAGACAGATATTTAAATTGTTTTATTTAACTAAAACAACGTTATATATTCTAGATTTTTTTCTCAACAGCAAACATATAATATTTTAACAAAACAAGCATATGAATTTTTGAATTTAGTTAAACATTCAAGTTTTTTTTAAATCAGGTTTGTTTGTGTTCAAATTGTTTAACTAAAATAGTTATATGAAATATTTTTTTAAAACCCCACAAAAATTAAATCGACTATGTCAGCCAGGTCAACATGAGAAACTTAAAATATTGGCTTCTGCAACTAATTCAGTCATCTTCACCTTCATTTTCCTGTTTGTTCACAATCTGGAAAAGAAAAGTATCAGAGGGGTAGCCGTGTTAGTCTGGATCTGTAGAAGCGATAAAGAGTCCTGTGGTACCTTATAGACTAACAGACGTATTGGAGCATAAGCTTTCGTGGGTGAATACCCACTTTGTCGGATGCATGCATACATTTCCACTGCATGCATCTGACGAAGTGGGTATTCACCCACGAAAGCTTATGCTCCAATACGTCTGTTAGTCTATAAGGTGCCACAGGACTCTTTGTCACTGAAAAAGAAAAAGAAGCTTTCCTGCTTTTTCAGATCCCAAACGCAGGGCTGGCTCTAGGCACCAGCAAAGCAAGCACGTGCTTGGGGCGGCACATTTCCGGGGGGGGCATTCCAGCGTGGCACAGGTGCTGACTCCATGGGTGGTCCAGGTCTCTGCACCCACCGGCAGCTCCCCGCGCTCCCCTCCCCTGCCCCAGCTCACCTCCGCTCCGCCCGCTCCCCTGAGCGCGCTGCCGCCACTCTGCTTCTCCCTCCCAGGCTTGCAGCGAAACAGCTTTCCCGCGATAAGCCTGGGAAGGAGCGGGGGAGAAGCGGAGTGGCGGCGCGCTTGGGGAGGAGGAGGCAGTGGAGCGGAGGTGAGATGGGGCGGGGAGTTCTCGATATAGTGCTCAAAACAGTCCACTACTGAATTCCATCGCACGTCTTGTGGGAGAGTTAGTTTGTTTCTTCCCACTTTTTTCAGAGTAGCTGCTGCAAAGTGGTTGTTACGAAAGTATTTTGCAGTTTCAACAACATTAGCCTTTATTTCTTGAACACTGAAGTTTCTGGCTAAGAGGTGCATCAAACGAGCACTGCAACTGTATGTTATTAGTTTGGGACTCTCTTCTAAATAATTTCTTCTCATCTTGGATACATTTGCAGCATTGTTTGTGACCAAGCTGCGTACTAGACATTTGAATTTTTTTTCAGTTTGTTATAGCTTTTACTGCTACTTCTTGTAAGTATTTTGCTGTGTGTGCATTTCCTTATGTATCAATTGTTTCTGTAAGGAAGACATTCCCTTCTTCTGTTGTCACACATGCACATACAACAGGATCATTGTGAACATTGCTCCACCCATCAAGACTCAAGTTAACAATTTCACCCTCTAGACCTTTTGCACACTGCTCAATTTCTCTTTCATACACTTTATCTAGCAATTTGCCTGTGACATCTGCTCTGTTGGGTGGACTGTATCCTGATCTTAATGACTGAACCATGTTAATGAAGTATGGGTTCTCAATCATACGGAAAGGAGAATTTGTTGCATAAACAAACCAGGCAAATTTTTCATCAATTACCTCTTTTTGTAATCTGCTAGTTCTTATCACAAACTTGATATGGTTGTTTCTGGATGATGGAATTTTTTTTTCTTTTTTGCTACAGGTGATATACTGTGGCTATGTGACATACATGGTGTGACTGAAACACTATCATTGGCAGATAACTCTGAAACTATAGAAAATGATGGTGATCTTGAAGGTGGATAGTCTTCAGAATCCTGTATGTTGAGGATGGATTCTCCTAAACAAAATAAGTCAGTGCAGTTATTTAATTAGTATTACTCATTGCATTCACTGACACTCAGTACTGCTTTAAAGGTGAAATTGTAAAAGGAAGATCTGCCTATATCAGCTATTTATTTTTTATCACAACTGCATCTAAAATGATAGTGCCATAGAGTAACAACTATATTTTTTGCTCAAACATGAGAATTCAAGAATAGTCCAGAAGGAAGACAGGCAGCCCTTAAGAAAAAAGTATGAAATAAAAAAGTTTACCAACCTGAAGGTCCTGCATGTTCAGACATGTTCCTTTCATCATCTTCATTGCAGCTTCCTTCTGAGAAGGAACGCTTCTCATAATGTTGTTTAATTTGGGCATTTCTTTGTTGCACAGTTTGCATTTTGCATGCACGCCTGTCTTACCCACAGGTAGAGGAACTTCATTAAAATATTCCCAAATTGGGTCTCTTTTACGGCCTGCCTCCATTATAGGTTTTCCCTTCTAGTGAGAGAATGGTATGGTAGATCTCAAATCAATGAAGGCTACACTCAGAAAGACTTCTGGAATATGCTGCTCAAACAGTTTCACTTATGTTTCTACTGCCTGTCTCTCTCTTCTCACATTTATCTCCAGACTTCTCCTTGTCCAGATCTATTCCGTCCCCAACAATCTTCTATTCATTGAACCTGAACCCTGGGGTGCAGGGTGTGGCAGGGGGCTCAGGGCAGGGAATTCAGGAGGTGTGCAGGGGGCTCAGGGCATGGAATTGGGGTGTGGGGCCCAGGAGGGGTGAGGGGTGTGGCAGGGGGTTGGGGTGCAGGGTGTGGTGGGGGCTCAGGGCAGGGAGTTGGGGTGCGGGAGGGGGTGTGGGCAGAGCCGTTCCTAGCTATTTTGGTGCCCTATGCAGCCCCCCCCTTGTGGGGGGGGGTGTGTGGCTGGTCCCAGGCCTCCACGGGGGCTGTGGGGGTGGCTGGTCCCAGGCCTCCACGGGGGCTGTGGGGGTGGCTGGCCCCAGGCCTCCACGGGCAGGAGGGGGGAAGCTGGCCCCAGGCCTCCCCGGGGGGTGGGGATGGAGGCTGGCCACTTCCTGCGGAAAGTGACCCGGCCCCAGCCTGCTCCGTTCCCCTGGCTCCCAGCCGCGCGGCCGGCAAGTGCTGCGGGGCGGTTCCTCCCTTCCCCCAAGCCTGGGAGCCGGGGGAACGGAGCAGGCTGGGGCCAGGTCACTTCCCTCAGGAAGTGGCCAGCCTCCGTCCCCCGCAGAGGTCTGGGGCCAACTTCCCCACTCCTGCTGAGGACTGGGGTCCCAGCCTCCTCTGCTCCCCTGGCTCCCAGGCTTGGGGGGCAGGGGGAACCGCCCCCTGCACTCACCAGCGGCGTGGCTGGGAGCCAGGGGAACGGAGCAAGCTGGTGCCGGGTCGCTCCACTTACCTTGTGGTGAGTAGGTCGAGCCTGGCTGCAGTCTTCGGGGGAGTGGGGGCGGGGCTGGGGGGGCGGGAAGAGGCGGGGCTGGGATGGAGCAGGGGCTGAAGCAGCACATAGCTGCTCGCGGTGCCACTCATTTACAAAACTTTTCTTAAACATTACATGAATATATTGTCTCATACTATAGATTAGAATTTATAATCCCTATTCCATGATGATCTTTGAGCTATAATGTATCTTAATTAAAACTATCTTTAGATAGGTTTTCCCCTTAGAAAGCATTTTATCAAAAAAAAATCCGATTTAGATTTTATTTCAGTTTTTTTATTTATTGTTTTTAAAATCATTGATTTTTATCCACCCTGATGAGAAGAGAGTCAGCCAAAATATTATGGCTTCCAAAAATATGTATTTAAGATTTTAGTCTGTCAACCAAAACAGAATGTCTTTTTAACCAGCAAAGAGGCTTTTACTTGTAACCGTTGAAAAGCCAAAATAATATATGCCCTTTGAGAGAAAAGAACACTTTAATATAAACTTGCTCTGTAAATATGAAATATCAGGTATTTCTGCTCCTCTTATGGCTCACTTTGGGATTCAGGAAAATTATTCACTTCAGGTTCTGTAGGAAACTTGTAAAGCAGACATGTCAGCTCACATATTTGAATCAATCCTGTACTGTTGAAGTCAATAGGAGTTTTGCTGTTTACTTTTAATGGGAGCAAGATCAGGCCTTTGTGAGAAAACACCATTACTTTATAGAAAGCCATGCTTCTGTGATTAGCAAGTATCATTCTGTTACTATGGCTGTTAGCACCTGTTAGACAGCAACAAGTTACACTTTTCTCCTTTTCTGCTATATATTCTAGGCCGCTTATTGATTGGTAATGTATTTGCTTAGTATAGCATTGGAAGCCATTTATAAATTACTGTGCATTGTCTATACAACAATGTGACAAGTTTTGTTAGATTAAGTTAAAACAGCAGAGCAATAAACTCCCACTCATCGCTTAATGTGTTTTTCCTGTCTTGTGCCAGAAAAGGTGTTTGAAAATATCAAGAGATGCACTAATTTTCTCTGACTTAATGGAACTTGCCTGCTGCTATTTTCGAGCACACAGTGATTATGTATTCTGAGATGTGTCCGTATTTAAAGCCCAGAGCAGATGTTTGGTATTGAGACAACTTGTGGAAACTCATATGTCAAGTATGCTCATTTGTATTTTATTGCTGCAAAACAGAAAAAAATGTTCTAAATGTCAGAGAGTTCATTGCCTTTTTTTTTTTATTTGAATGGAAATATCTATGATACTTTTGAATAAGCATGTTAGTTTTCCATTAACTGACTCAGCTTAGATGGTTCTGAAAGTACGCAGTGTTGTTGTAGCCTTGTTTGGTCCCACCATATTAGAGAGACAAGGTGGGTGAGATATCTTTTATTGTACCAACTTCTGTTGACAAGAGAGAGACTAAAGAAGAGCTCTGTGTAGCTCAAAAGCTTGTCTCTATCACCAACAGAAATTGGTCCAGTAAAAGATATTTTACCTCTCCCACCTTGTTTCTATGATTCTGAAAGACATTTTTGCTGTGTATAATGCATAGGGTAAATTGAATAAGGTCACTGCATAGCTGCTACTAGTTAAATTGTTTCCATTAAAAATATTTTCCTATTTAGCTTAGGATATGGAGGCTTTGAGGGAGAACTTTTTATCAGCTTTAATTTCAGAAAAAAACATTTTAATAAGTACAATACGTCATTATTATTTGTAGCACCTACAATTTGTACGTTTTTTTAATTGATTTAAAAAAGGGTCAAAAGGTCAGAATACCTAGTTACTGTTAAATGTATATCCATTTTGGGCTTGCTATTTCTCCATAGAATTTTTTTTAAAATGCCATTGTTTTTAGTGGATCAGGATCAGGCCTTTCATGTGCGCACACAATATCTATAGACGTGATAAACTTTCATTCATCTTCGGAGCATGCTTCAAACATTTCATGTTGTACAGTGACATTATTTTATTTCATTTGCATTCTCCAGATCTGCCTATGCCAGAGAGATAAGTCCCCTACAAGAGGACCAATACAAGAAGAAAGCAAAACTCTTGTGGTTTTGGTCCTTCTGTACAAGCTGGTCCCAAAGGGGAAGGCTAACTGGCCCTTATTGCTTGCTGGGGAAAGGAAAACAAGTAGAGGCTAACTCTTTTGGCTAACTTACTGGCTAGAGTTGGGGCCTGATTTTCTTATTTATACTGGAATCTATCCAGAGTGCTGTCAATAAAGTCAACAGAGTGTCAATAAAGTCACTGAAATAAAATGAGTGTAGTGAAAGGCCAGTCAGATCCTTTTTATTTGGGAATATTCCCCAAACCTACCTTTCTTATAAGGATTTAGTTAGTTTTCTATTAAGGTGTTATTGTAGTAAAGATGATTATTTTTTCGACTGACATTTGCTTGAGTACTCCACGGAGAGGGTTCCCCCTGATAGCAGTGTATCCAGACTCCTCTTATTGTCAGAAACTGCTCTGTTAATGGGATTACGGTCGTCCCGGTTGAACAGACCTGGAGCAGCACAGTTCTCATCTCCATGAAGCAGGCTCAAAGGAACACTTGCGATATTTTGTAGTTCTGAAGGCACGTGATGAGTTTCACCATTTCATGGGTTTAAAGAATTCAAACTCTGTTCTGAGTGCATTTTTTCTGGATGTAGACCTTTCATTACGTGATCCATGATCTATGTGCCGTGAAGCTGAGGGATACTTATCTGCTCCATTTGCACAGCCCATAAGAGATTTATTGGGTTTTTCATTTTGGATTACAGTAGTACTAGCTGTTCTAGGGCCTACTGTTCCATTTAGCTGCTGCCATAGTTTCTGCCAGGGTGTACCTTCATGGAGGCTGATGAATTTGACCAGTGCTCTGCAGAGCAAGAAGCTTTTCATCTGCCTTTACACAGATGATTGATTAGTGCCAGTGAAGTCAGAAAGGAAGGTTACTCTGGTGTGAAGAAAGCACCATCTTTTTTGGAGTTGCAGTACTGGTCAAGTTTGTCTTTTTGAGAGCCTCCAAAAAGGCGTAGCAGCTTAAGGCTTCAGTATCTCAAGGCTCACAGTATTAAGGAAGCTTGCACTGCCTCTGGTCATGAGCCTTTTTGCTTTCTGCTAGTCCCCATTCTACAAAAGTGGTTACTATCTCTTGGTCTTCTCATCTGCAGCTGTATAAGGTGGTGCTTCTAAGTTGCATTTACCCAGGACTTGGGTCTGGTTCCAGGGATGAACTAGGGGCTAGTCAAAAGTTGTCTCTTGATATTGTACAGTGTGACAAAGTTCCTCCTCTACCTCGGTGGGTCCTGCGCTTATTGGCGGATTTTTGCTTGCCTCAGAGGTCTTCCCCTCTAGTAGAATCCACAGTCCAGGTTAACTCCTCCTGTGTCTGATCAGGAGTTGAGAGTTTTGGGGGGAACCCGGGCCCGCCCTCTACTCCGGGTTCCAGCCCAGGGCCCTGTGGATTGCAGCTGTTTAGAGTGCCTCCTGAAACAACTGCACGACAGCTATAACTCTCTGGGCTACTTCCCCATGGACTCCTCCCAACACCTTCTTCTTTATCCTCACCACAGGATCTTCCAGCAGTACGCCCTCTTACTCTCAGCTCCTAGTGCCTTTTGCTCCCAGCTCCTCACACGCAACCTCCTTCCACAGCTCCTGATATGCGCCCCTCACTGACTCACTGGGAGGCTTTTGACTAGTTTCAGCCAGCCCCTGATTGGCTGCAGGTGTCTCAATTAACCTCCCTGCCTTCTGGAAAGTTCTTAATTGGCCCCAGGTGTCTTGATTAACCTGGAGCAACTGCCATAAGGTATCAGGGATTTGTTTAGCCTGGGGCTAACATACTGGTTCCTTACCACTTTTCTATAGCCCTCTGGCCTTGCCCCATCACAACAGTTACCAGGTTGGAACAATACATTCTATAAATCAGCTCTGTATGTAAATTTAAGACAGTCATTCTCCAAAGAAACCACATTATTATTTTTTTAACAAAACAAACAAAAATAAATTAAAGACAAAGAGCTGAATGATCCTCGGGAATCTTCAGCTGACTGGTTATAGCCTCTTTGTGCCATCAGAACAACACTAGTTCTCTTCAGGAAGTTTCAGAAAATTTGGAGTAAATATCTTGTGCCATAAATGAACTGGAATTTTCATAGGGCATTGAGATTGTTTCCTTACTGTCTAATTCTTCTCAATACTAAGTGATGACATATATTACCTTTTTAAAATAAATAAATTACTTAGCCTTTATGTGTACGTATATCTTTCACAACTGTCAGGCTCTACTTTCTCTACTTACCTGGCTGGAATCTTTGTCAGAGCATCTTGCCTGATAGCAGCTTCTGACTCAATCAACAAAGAATTAAACGGTGGAAATAAAGTTAATCACAATCTGCATAGTTTTGTGGTTTTATAGGTCTCGTCAAATGAACTTAATATCCTTTTTTGACCAGATTACGAATTTGGGTCATAAAGGTGTTGATGTAATATATAGTACTTAGACTTCTGTAAGGCATTTAACTTAGTGCATGACATTCTACTTCCAAAAAAAATGTGTACTATACAAAATCAACATGGCACCTGTTAAAAGGACTAAAAGCTGACTAATTAAGATCTCAAAATGTAGTAGTTAATGGAGAATCATCAATAAGTACAGATGCTACTAGTGGAGTTCGGGGGGGGGGGGCAGTTCTTGCCCCAGTGTTATCCTATAAGTTTATCAATGATCTGGAAGAAAGTATAAAATCACTCCTTGTAAAGTTTTCAGATGACACACCGATTGATGGAATAGCCATCTGGATCGCTTGGTAATATGAGGCCAGTCAAACAATGTGCATTTTAATAAAGGACATACATCTAGAAATAAGGAATGGAGGCTATTTCTGCAGGATAGAATCATAGATGAAGGACTGTGTCCTGGAAAGAAAGTGTCATGGTAAATAATGAACTGAACATAAGCTCTCAGTTTGATGCTGTGGCAAAAGAAGGATTAACACAATCCTTGGGTGTATAAACGGAAGTATTTTGTAGGAATAAGGGGTAATATTACCTTTGTAAGTAGCACTGGTAACACCATTACTGGGATACAGCATCTGGTATTAGCATCCATGCTGAAAAATTGGAGAGGGTAAGTAGAAGAGGTACAAGAATGATTTACAGTCTGGAAAACCTGCTGTCAGGGCCGGCCCACAACATTTTGGCACCTGAGGTGGGGAGCTCAAATGATGCCCCCATACACCTCTAAGCACACATAGATGCTTTGAATTACATTTTAAAAATTCAGCAGCCTCACTATTAGTTGATGCTGCATCACTGACCACCAAGTTCAATGAATGAGAACGGCATGGGACCAAAAACCCTCGAGGGTTTGGTCTCGGATCCGTGTCTGCAATCTTCTGTTCTTTCCTCTCATGTCCTCACACTGAAGCTTCCAAGGTAGTGGTGTATGTACATTTCTTGGGTGGTGACTCTTCTTAGATGCTCCTATGATGTCAGGTGTGCAGTCCAGAATAACAGAGTAATATCTTAAGAAAGAAAAACTTGTAGCACCTTAGAGACTAACAAATTTATTTCAGCATAAGCTTTCGTGGGTTGTTACCCACTTCATCGGATGCATAGAATGAAACATACAGTACACAGATATTTATACAGTCAGAGAAACATGATAAGGTCGAGGTGCATAGACCAACCTTAAGAGGCGAATTAGTTGAAAGGAACCATAACAGCAGGGGAAGAAAAACCTTTGAAGTGATAAACATGATGGTCACACAGGTGTGAATGAGGATCGTTAACTTAAGGGAAATAGATTCAATTAACGTAATGGCTGAGCCATTCCAAATCTCTATTTAATCCGGACGCAATGCAACCTAGTTTGCATATCAATTCGAGTTCAATAGTTTCTCTTTGAAGTCTGCTTTTGGAGTTAATCTGTCGCAACACTGCTACCCTCAAGTCTGTCAGTGAGTGATTAGGGAGGTTGAAGTGTTCTCCTACTGGTTTTTGAATGTTATGATTTCTGATGTCAGATTTATGTCCATTTATTCTTTTGCGTAGAGACTGTCCGGTTTGGCCAATGTACATGGCAGAAGGGCATTGCTGGCACATGATGGCATATATCACATTGGTAGATGTGCAGGTGAATGAGCCCCTGATGGCGTGGCGGATGTGATTAGGCCCTGTGATGGTATCGCTTGAATCGATATGTTGACAGAGTTGGCATTGGGCTTTGTTGCAAGGATAGGTTCCTGGGTTGGTGTTTTTGTTGTATGGTGTGTGGTTGCTGGTGAGTATTTGCTTCAGGTTGGGGGGCTGTCTGTAAGCAAGGATTGGTCTGTCCTCCAAGATCTGTGAGAGTGAGGGATCATCTTTTAGGATAGGTTGTAGATCTTTGATGATGCGCTGGAGAGGTTTTAGTTGGGGGCTAAAGGTGACGGCTAGTGGTGTTCTGTTATTTTGTTTTTTGGGCCTGTCTTGTAGTAGGTGACTCCTGGGTACTCTTTTGGCCCTGTCAATCTGTTTTTTCACTTCAGCAGGTGGGTATTGTAGTTGTAAGAATGCTTGATAGAGATCTTGTAGGTGTTTGTCTCTGTCTGAGGGATTGGAGCAAATGCGGTTGTATCTTAGAGCTTGGCTGTAAACAATGGATCGTGTGGTGTGTCCAGGATGGAAGCTGGAAGCATGTAGGTAAGTATAGCGGTCAGTAGGTTTCCGGTATAGGGTGGTGTTTATGTGACCATCACTTATTAGCACAGTGGTGTCTAGGAAATGGACTGCTTGTGTGGACTGGTCTAGGCTGAGGTTGATGGTGGGATGGAAATTGTTGAAATCATGGTGGAATTCCTCAAGGGCTTCTTTTCCATGGGTCCAAATGATGAAGATATCATCAATGTAGCGCAAGTAGAGTAGGGGTGTTAGGTGACGAGAGCTGAGGAAGCGTTGTTCTAAGTCAGCCATAAAAATGTTGGCATACTGTGGGGCCATACGGGTACCCATAGCAGTGCCACTGACTTGAAGGTAAATATTGTCCCCAAATGTGAAATAGTTGTGGGTGAGGACAAAATCACAAAGTTCGGCCACCAGGTTAGCCGTGGTAGTATCGGGGATACTGTTCCTGACAGCTTGTAGTCCATCGTTGTGTGGAATGTTAGTGTAGAGGGCTTCTACATCCATAGTGGCCAGGATGGTGTTGTCTGGAAGATCACCGATGGATTGTAGTTTCCTCAGGAAGTCAGTGGTGTCGCGAAGATAGCTGGGAGTGCTGGTAGCATAGGGCCTGAGGAGAGAGTCTACATAGCCAGACAATCCTGCTGTTAGGGTGCCAATGCCTGAGATGATGGGGCGTCCAGGATTTCCAGGTTTATGGATCTTGGGTAGCAGATAGAATGTACCTGGTCGGGGTTCTAGGCACGTGTCTGTACAGATTTGTTCTTGTGCTTTTCCAGGGAGTTTCTGGAGCAGATGGTGCAGTTTCTTTTGGTACTCCTCAGTGGGGTCAGAGGATAAAGGCCTGTAGAATGTGGAGTTACAGAGCTGCCTGACAGCTTCTTGTTCATATTCCAACTTATTCATGATGACAGCTCCTCCTTTGTCAGCCTTTTTGATTATGATGTTAGAGTTGTTCCTGAGGCTGTTGATGGCATTGTGTTCTGCACGGCTGAGGTTATGGGGCGAGTGATTTTGCTTTTCTACAATTTCAGCTCGAGCACGGCGACGGAAGCAGTCTATGTAGAAGTCCAATTTGTTGTTTCGACCTTCAGGAGGAGTCCACGCAGAATCCTTCTTTTTGTAGTTTAGGTAGGAAGGATTCTGTGGGTTAGTATGTTGTACAGAGGTCTGTTGGAAAAATTCTTTGAGTCGGAGACGTCGAAAGTAGGATTCTAGGTCACCGCAGAACTGTATCATGTTCGTGGGTCTGGAGGGACAAAAGGAGAGGCCCCGAGAAAGGACAGATTCTTCTGCTGGGCTGAGAGTATAGCTGGAAAGATTAACAATATTGTTGGTTAACAATATCTTGTTGACTTCAGATCTGTCACAATCTTCTGTTTGACTTTTGTTGCCAGGAACTGTATGATCTCATTTTGAATTGTTTTTCCAAGGTAGTGGTGTGTGTACATTTCTTGGGTGGTGACTCTTCTTAGATGCTCCTGGAGTACAGCATCAAACTCAGCCATCAGCTCCACAATTTGACGTAAGTTTCCATTGTTTGGCACATACAGCTGATCTGAAGTGCCACGCAGTGCTAGGTTTTGGGTAGCAAGCATTCTCACAATGGCAATGAGCCCTTTCAGAACATTTTGCCAGTAAAGAGACTCTGATGCAATCCTCTCTTGATGCTGATCATGTATGGTGGCCTTTAACCTTAGTCTCATCCAGTCCTTTGTTCCTGTAGAACCCAATGTGGCTGGAACATTAGACTGGAAAAGTTTGCAACAAAAACAGTATGCAGCATTCTGGGTTTTTGAGTACATAAGCCATGGCCTCTCCACTTTGTCACCATTGGGGATTTCACGCCAATAATGTGTTGGATGTAAATTTCTATTTTCATTGTCTTTGGGGAACATGAAATTTTTCACTTCTGTGGCCCATGCTGTGGCCCATGCAGTACAAGAAAGTCCCTCAAGCTACTGCTCAAGTGGGTCCACAGTCCTGGATCATCTAGACTTAAGGAACTAAACTCAGCAGCAGCTGTTTCTTGCGCCTCCACCACACTCTTCTCTGATCTACACTTTTCTTCAGGAATGTGCATGGTTACATCCATTTGAGATAGATATTGATGCTGCAGGAGCTTCCAGGAGCTTGCACTCTGACTAACTGGAAGATCAGGCATCTCCTCACCACTCACATCCTCACTGAGGCCGGAAGGCTCACTGTGAACATTTGTGTCTATGTATCTCAGGAGATCTCCTTCCTGCTTAGATAGAAAAGCTTCCTTTGCTTTCTTTCTTTGTCTGAATGCTACCCCAGAGGGGTGTTTTCTTTCATTTATGACTGCTGTTCTGTGCCAGCTATAGCGGCTCTCAACACTCAACTGAAGGGGACAAATAAGCAGGTTGGTAGCAGGGCCTGAGTGAGGGAAGAGATCAGTGTCTTAAGGGCCTAACTGGCTCCTACTACTTCAGTTGACTGCCTGTTCTCCTCAAGTGGGTTCAGGGAAGCAGCAGGAAACAAGAAGCTCCCTGAGAAGCTGGTGTTAATCAGTCCAGGCTCTTGGGGATGCTAGAGAAGTACATAAGAGGCTCCTCCTCCTCTCTCTCCCTGCAGCTCCTGCTGCTTTCTGTTATTCCCTCTCACCTTTTCTCCTGCCTGCCTGTTATGTCTCTTTGCCCTCCTTCCTCCAGCACAGCACTCCACCATCTCTGTGCATCTAGAGCAGAGAGAATACATATGCACCAGCAGCAGACACAATTTTCTACACTCTGGGTCCTCGTGGCGCGCCCACCCCCCACAGTCTGGCACCTGAGGTGGCCGCCTCAGTTCACCTCATGGTAAGGCCAGCCCTGCCTGTTGTGCAGTGAGAGACTTAAGAAGATTAATCTCTTTAGTTTATTGAAGAGAACGCGATGATGATCTAAAAGCACCTACACTGGGAAAAGATATATGATAGGCAGTAATGCTGAGATCCAGTGCTAAATAATGAGGCTAAATAAATTCAAACTGGAAGAAAGGGGTGAATTTTTAACTTGAGGGTAATTTAAATATTGGAACAACTTTGCATGGGATGTAGAGGAACCACAAGTTATTGAGCTTGATACAAAAATCACTGAGTGAAAATGTTGAGGCCTGGGTTACATGAAATTGTTTCATTTGTATGGATATTATAGAAGGTAAAAATAATCCATGGCTTTGTTACTAATAACTTCAACAAATTTACTCTGAATTCAGAGTTTTGTCTTCTTTCCTGGCAATGTCTGAGCAGATTGTGCTTTCCTGATTTATATGTCATTCAAAAGCACTTTAAAAATTTTTCTTTCTCATCTGCGAGCAGAAACTGACTCTGTGGACTGAACACAAGCAGTTCAGTATATAAATTAAATATTTGATATATGTATTGGTTCATTGCCATTTGATCACTGCTAATGTCTCTTCTGTGATTGGATGAGCATAACTCTTGCAATCAAGACAAGGATTTGAAGCCACCATTAGACCTCAAATCTCTTGGAAAGGTAACCGGAAGTAGGAAACTTAAGAATTCAGTCAAATCTTTTCCTTTCTGGTCAGCACAGACCTTGCCCAAGGCATCATTCAGAGGGGTGGAAAAAACACAACAAGCTACATTAAGATTTATTGGCTGAGTTTCAATTTTAATTTTGTCTTCTGACATTCACACAGTTAAATGTCTGTGCATTCATGCTCCTAGTTAGATGCTTGTCTGACTCGTTTAATCGCTGTTTTATGAGGGGCTTTGTATGAATTTTTTCCCTCTGCTGGGCCACGCAGTGTCCCATCTCATATACAGTACACCATTTCTAGAGTGATTAATGGAATATACTTGGTATTAGTGTTTGGGATCCAACAACCTATGATGATAACACTTTAGATTATCCAAACTAAAAGAATTTTAAATACTTGTTGAGTTGGGCTAAACTGCCATTGGCCCATTGAAGGCAGTAGTTCTCTGACAGTTTACATCAGCTCCCTTGTTTGTTTTTCACCTTTAATGCCAATTCCATACTTTCTGTATTTCGTTCATTATTTCATTGACACTTTTTTTATGGTCAGTTTTTAGGAAGTTTCACTTTCTGACTCATGCACTAGCTCAGTGGTGCAACATTTAGGATGCAAACTCTGAAGTGTAATGTTTAAATTAAAAACCTCTCTTTTTTGGGAACATGTCTATTGATTGTGTTTCATAAAACCAGTTGTTTACAAAACCTAAATTATGAGTCTAATCAATTTATCAGTGTTATTTGTTACTTATATAATGCCCTGATGTGTCATACTATACAAACTCACTCTCACACACACGAATACAGAGTGAGAGACCCATAACTCAAAGTGCTTTCAATCTTAAAAGACAACATACAGACTATGGAACAGGAGAGATGATCTAGCACTCAATTTTTATTGTTTATATGGAATTAGAGATTCTGTTACCTGTACTACAGAATTTAAAACCCCACATAGGTCACATAGGTTTTTAAATATATTGTTAATTACTCCAGAATTATCAAACCAAACTTACCAAACCACCTAACAAACTTTCCAAAAGAGTCAGATTCCCAGTCCCTGTTGTGCACAGTAGAATTAACCAGATCTGAACTTTTTAGGACAAACTGTTTTTAAGATATGGTGTTCCCAAAAACATCGGCACATTTTGCAAAATCTTTGTAGGTTCCCTCCCACCCCATACTTTCACTCCTGTTGACTTCCTTTCATCCCCCTATTTTCCTGGAGAAAAATCTTTGGCAAGGACTATACTTCTAAACCAATGCTGAATTTTTTTGTTTGTTTTTGTTTTGGCAAGCTTTGGCGAGAAGGGATAGGAATTAAATCAGCTACTATAGCAATGGCTACAACAAGAGAACCTAGCAGATATCTTACTTAGGTTAGATAGAAATCAGGCTTATAACAGAGAGAATATAGTCACTATCTTCGCTAGGGAGACAGATTGCTACCTCTCCACACTCTTGGTTCCCTTTTTGAGATTCCGTTAGGGGAGTTAATGAATGTAGTAAAGGTTGGGGGGCAAATATCTGACAGTTCAATGAGATGAAAAAATTGAGAAGAGAATATTTCAGCACCAGATTTATCAGGCTGAGACTGTTTGTGAGGACTATAAAGCAGGCATGTTGTTGGATAGATGATCTGAACCAGCGCCTTCTCCAGTCAGCCAAACACTCTTCAGTTAATTCATCACAACTCTAGAGCACTTCAATTCTGCATACTTAAAAGGTTAAGGTAGTAAATAGTTTATTGCCACTGAGGCCTGTTGCACATTGATCATTGTTGAATTCTCTGTTTAGATGTAAGATCTTTTGAAATATACTCTGAAGGTTTAGTCTGAGAGTAGGATAATTGCCTGGAGGGTTTAAAATGTGAAAGCAGACATTTCTACAGCCAAAATGTAATAGGCTGCCCAGACAGACTAGTGTGAAACAATAGTTATATTTTGGTAGGTACAGTATGAAGCAATATGAACAGTGACTATTTGAGTCGGACGGGTTAAATCATTATGCAGTTTTGCCTTTTATGTCTATCCATTACCTTTTTCTTAGCGTTTTATTATCAACTTTTTGCAGTGTATGCTGTAATTTTGAGCAGTTGGCTCCTGTCCTAGGCTTTGTGTTGGCGAGTTATTAGTTTATGAATCAAGAATGTAATTAAGCTTCCTCAGTACATGCAACTGAAACACTGTAGTTACATACATTTCAGAACAAAGTCCCGCTGTTTGTAGTTTAATGTTGTTTCAACAACGCACTTATTTGATGTATGTAGGTTTTTCTTATATAGAAGCATTAAATGCAGCATTTTTGAGAATTTGTTGGTAGTTTTTTGTACATAGTACTGGTTTTGTGCCCAACCAGCTATGCAACAATAGTATCTGCCAGATGTGGCTTAATGGCTCCAGGCTTTAGATCCAAATTCACCTAACTTCTACTATTTTAAAAAAAGTTACATAAACATATAAACTACCTCAAACATACACTAGTACCCTTTCCTATTACCATGTCACTGGTTTTTAATTGCTATTTTCAAAATACATTCCTTGGTTCTCTTTTAAAAATAATTAAATCCAACAAATTTAGGCTGCGGTCTTTGAGTGGGGCTCTCCACAGGTGCAGAAATCCAACTGTGAGAAGCAACTTGCAGAATGGTGGATTAGTTAAGAAAATTTATCCTTGTAAAGTTCAGATCAAAATTAAAGAACATGTTGCTAATTTGTTTCTAAACATTTAGTGAGCTTCACTGTTTTTTAAGAAGGCCAGTTGTTAACAAAGCACATTAACAGAGATACCTCAATCATTTATTATCCTGACCACCCCGAGTAACTAGGATAATCTTTTATATACCATATTGTGGTAAATGTTGACTTTTAAAGTGGGTTTGTTTTATGAACAGTGACACTGTAAAAACGCAGCTTCTTATTCAACATATATGCTTCCTGTTTGTTTTCAAAGATGCATCTGTTGACTTCAGTGACACAAAATAAAAATGTTTATTTCTGTTAGCCCTGCAGAGCTCAGAGGGACGTGAAGTGGATTTCTTCTTATGGCTCATCAATGGATTTTTTTTTACTATATCCAGTTAATTACTCCTGTGCAACTCCATTGAACACATTGTGGTTGCAAAGGTGTCAGTGAGGTCACTTTTAAAACAGTGAGTGTGCACCGTATAATAGAGGGCTTAATTTGGCTTGCAGAACCTCTGTTACTGGGGATGTGGACGAAGGAAAGAACACAGTTTGACTTTTAGATCCCTGATTGAGTCTGCAGGTCTGGAATATTGGATAAACGAAGTATATCTGATTTTCAGTCATGGAACATTGTACCTCATTATGTCATTCTGTAGAGTAAAAGTGTGCTTTAAATCTGTGTGATGTGCTAAATAGAGACTCATTGACAGTCTGCTGTGATTAATAACACTTGTTTAGAAAAGTTTATTATAAAACCAGAAAATGTATTCTCATCTCAGTGGGCCATTTGTGCCTATAACTCTCAGTGCATCAGTACAGGAGCAGATCTAAATAGAATGAAAAATCTGAACAATATTAACCTTGATTTTTAGTGGGTCAATCTTGACACAATAGGTTAAAAAAATCAGGTCTTCTGACAATGACGTTAAATTGCATTAAAAAAAATTGTGCCAGATTCTGCCATGATTACTCATACTGAGTAATATTTTACTGTTAGTAGTCCCACTAATAAAGCTAGCAGAATTTGGTCCTTTGTAGAGGAAAAAAACCTACACCCCTAATTTTAAAATACATTTAAATGGTTCATTATATGGAAGCAGAGATATTAACAGAGCAGGATTAAAAAAATAGAAACATTAGTTTTATGCTACTGTGGAGAACAGTTTTCCTTAAAACAATCAACTTGTGGTCACAGGAGGTCTAGATTTTTGCCTCTTTTACCATGCAGTCAATAAAATGTCCTTAAATGTGAACAAAAATTCATTTCTGCAATTTTTTTGAACGTGATTTAACGAATATATTTAATATTCAAAATCAGAAATAGAATGTACACAGACAAACTAAGTTACAGATACTTTAATACTGTTTTAAACAAAAGGCAGGTGTTTAAAAATCAGTTCTTCCTCTTTGTATCTTCCAAGATTTGAGTTCAGGATTCTGTTATGCTGAACATCACACCCTTAAAAAAAAATTCTTAACTGATCAAAATAAAATAATAGATGTCTTCTGATTTTTGGGGGTGGGGATGGGTGGGCATGTTACCCCTTAGGATATTTTGCTATACTTTTTTGGAAGATGGGAACCATTAAAGTGCTGGGTGGTATACAAATATATTAGTATTAAAAATGTTTCTAGTACTCATAACTTTGTAAAAAGTTGTAATTTTTAAACAAAGATATTACAACTTGTTGATGTGAATCAGTGACTTGAGTTATTTTTGGAGAAAAACAAGAAGATTGAGCTATGGTTACTGTATCATTTTGGCCTATTATCTTATTAGATGTCATGGCTGGATATATCATCATTCATTTCTGGTCCTAAAACATTGTATAATATTGTCACATGCATATATATATAGATAGATAGATATATTATACTTTTACGTGTGCCATCAATGTTGTGTATATAAACCTTACAAGTATTTAGCATGCAGAAAAATGGGGTATCTGCGCTTGTCTGCTTGGGTATGATTTTGTGCACTCACCATTAACATGAATGGGATTTATGCAGCTAAATTCATATGCATGCAAATGAGAATTGTGCATGGATAACAGCTGGTATGTATCAGAATCTTATTGCTATTTAATCCGTTTTTTTAGTGTAACACTTTATATTATTATCCACTTAACTTTTAGGAGAGGCATAGACATTTAAAAAGGAGTACAGAGGGCTTTAGGTAAAATGCCAGAAAACTACAGGGCTCTCAAGAACACTTTCTGTGAAAGATGTGAGGCAGGGAATTGGGGCATGTCAGCCTTCGAGGATAACACAGTTCACCTGAAGTTGCTGTGTGCAGAGTAGCCTTAACAGGGTGATTTTTAGTGGAATTTAATATGTTACTTTCTATTAATCCCTATTAATTCCTTACTGGAAAACTTGATTTCTTAGGTATTTAAATGATTTGCTTTTTGACTGATCTGTGTCGCTGGCTGCTATTTATCTTTAATTATTTCTTTATCATACTGACGAGATTCTTGATTTGCTTTTAGTTTATATAATTTGTTAGAAATAAAAAGAGCGATCTAACGATTTGAAATAAGATATGTTCTGGACTAAGAGACATGGAGCCTTATTTGGTTGAGTTAAGAGAAGGAAACATACACAGTTCAGTAATGTAAACTGTCAATCTCATGTTTTTCTTACAGTCAGAAATACATCTCTTATTTCCAACCAGATAGCAAAATGGGAGCTCTAAAGGATGTGATTATCATTAGATAATTGCATCCTTGAGGGATCTGAGATCTTCTGATGAATTTCATACTTCTTACGTGTCCATGGATGAGTTTTTTTTCACACCATGGATCTGCCCCACAGATCTTACTTTATTGCTTAAATCAGTCTGTGTGCTAAGGGGTTATTTACTATTTCCCTAATATTCCCAAGAGTACAAGCAGTACTCTTCCATTCAACTTCATCCTTTCTTTCGTCTCTGCCTTTAAAAAGAAAAATTGGCAAGAAAAATTGCCATAATGGCAATTATATAATGGCACATTTGGTATTTTAATGCAGAAAGTGTACATTACCATAAAACCTCTCACCCCCAGAGTACTCTTTGTACTTTGGAGAAAATGCTGGATGGTCCCTTAGCATACTTTGCCACTATGAAATTTTTAAATCCTTTCAGTTTTGGGAAAGTGATTACTGTCCTAAACATAACACATATTGCGTTTGCAATTGCAGGTATAATGTACATTAGTTTAAATTGGTATAAACTGAGGCCATTCTTAGTACATCACTGATGCTGAAATCCATAGAAATGGAACTTGAAACAGTTACCTACTGAGTTTGTGGGACACTAATATTTTACTTTAGTCATTTATTGTACTCCATTAAAAGTCCCATCTTTACATTTTAAACTTTGTCTGAGGCTTCTGCAGTTTGGTTCCTGCAAAACCTACCTCTCATACAGGATCAAAAGATAACGGGCACTTTAGAACCAAACCCCAAACTTTGGCAGCTCCACCTCTTCTTCCTACTAATTCAGAGCAAAATTCACTTCTCTCCACATTCCTGCATCTGGAGGATGGCTCACACTGACGAAACTTGCTGTATGTCAGGTGAGCCTGGACATAGCATTGTGTGGCATGTTCAGAAGCTGACTGCCAACATTATTGCAACAGATGGCTTTAAACAGCATTTCTGGACTGGGAATCATAACCCACATTTTTCTTTATACCCCACTGCTAAACAGCAGATCTACCTTATGTACAATTACCAGTTACAAGGACATTTGCTATAGGAGTCTTTCTCTTGCAGTGTAAATGTGTAAACTCTTTGGTAGTTTCCCTAGCCTGTTCTATGCATTTGTTGGCTATTTAGGATTATGTCTCTTGGTTTATTTGATGGATTCAAACTTAGCATGACAAATGCACAACTTGTGCCTTGGGCTCAGTATTTGTCTGTTAATAGTCAGTGTCTGGTAACTCTAGCCTTGGTGAACTTCTTGTGAACATTGATTGGTTGGAAGGACACAGAAGTTTAGTACGCTATGTTGTATGGACTTGCAAGCATTTGTGGAAAGATGGAAAAATTAGGAGGAAAAGGTGGATGAAAACGTGCCATCCTGTCTCGTTCAGTGACGTAAGGATGCTTTTGGCATGTGCTCTTGGTTCTAATGTTGCTTGACTCATATATTCATTGCCTCATTCAAGACAGAAAAGCATGATTGAAAAGAAGTACTAATTAAAATAAAATACTTGTATGCAGTAGAAACAGGATAGTGTGAGCCCAAGCTATACAGTCTTTTAAAGATGTTTTTATACAGAATTTCAAAGTGTATGTGTCTTGCTTGTGAAAGATGCCATCTGTGCTGATTGTCATGGAGAATGAATTCATACACCACATTGGCAACTCAGGCTTGACTACAATGCCCCACCCATCCTGCCTCATTCCTAATTTGCAGAGCCCAACTCAAGAGGAGATAGGGTAGACTTCTATGTCCAGTCAGTCTTTAGTGAAGTGTGCTGCAACTCCCATCAGTAGGGGTGGGGGGAAAGGAAAGGGGCTAATGGGGCAATTAATGCCATTATGTTTATATTTTATGCTATATACCACCTTATCTGCTAGGAATATGACCTCATTTTTCATACGCTGTCAGTAAAGCCTTTTTTCACTGTCATCTTCAGCCAATAACCGGGAGGTGAAAGGCTGTACTTCCTCAGAGCCAGCCAATTCTCTAAAGTTCAATCTTGACAGATTTATAAAATTTTTAAAAAGTATAGAAACACTGCATGGATACAAAGTGGAGTTTTTTGTAACCCAGTAATTGTTTTTTATCTCCCAGTTCAACGATATAGTAATTATTTCATCTCTTGAATCCATGAAACTAGAGGGAAATAACCGCCCAAATGGTATGGTCTTATGTTACTATTCTCAAAGCTGAATAAGTGGCGTACCATTTCTACCTCCAACTGTTTCCCGAATTCTGTATCTTAATGTACAAATGAAAGGTAGCTATTATTCCTATTTGCTTAATGTTTGTTAGAACATGGTGATGGATGGAAAAGGGACCTGGGGGATGAAACTGGTTGCAGTGCACAAATCCCTTGTAATGTTCTTCTGTGATTTCAGGATATACCTCGCAAGTGTCAGAGTTGAAACACAGCTTTTTAAATGAGTGCCTATCTGTTGTTATGTGTGAATTGTGGTGAGGCAGCTTAAATTTTCAAAATAATAATTTTAAAAATTCCCATTAAAGGCAAAGCAGATGCTAGCTGCAGATCAGACATTTTTTTATTTATTTTATGAGACTGGCTTCCTCCTTGTTCAGTGTAAAAATAATAATAATTTAAAAAGGGTTTAACAAATGGGTCTTGTCCCTGAAAACTGTCCTACTCCCCTGCCCCCATACCTGTCAAGCCCGCATGGATTATCTGGTTCATCCCACAGATTTCTGATTACTGACCCACATCCCTCTGAGTCAGATAATTTCATTAAATGGAGAATTTTGTGAGGGGGTTGCTATTGAGTTCACAGAGGTGCTCGCTTTCACATAGAAAGAACAGCAGTCATCTTCCAGAAAGTATACAGCTGGAGAAAATGTAAGGAGTTTGCATTTAAGCATAACCACATTGAAACTGCAGCGACAGCAATGATGATTGTAAGAGTGCAGTACACTTAGTTAATGTCTTCCATATCAAATATCTTCTGTAGCATCCTACATGTAGTAATGAATGAAGCCTTGCCCTTTAAGGCATGTAAAGATTATTATCCCCATTTTACAGATGTGAAGAAGTCACAGAGACATTAAGTAAGGTTTGTTTCCTTTGCTAAAACACTGAAAGCCTCTTTCGTAGGCTTACTATTCCACTCCAACAAAGCAGTTGATATATTAAAGGATGCTAAAAATATTTTAAGCTTAAAATTAGTCATTAACCTGTCAAATATAAGAATACTGTGTCTGTCTGTGTGAATTATAGGTGGGGCTGGTAGCACTGCATGTTGTTAAAGTTGCCCAGCACTTACAAGATCATGTTTTCAGTTGCTTTGCCAAATTTTAACAGCTCAGGGTGAAACTTCTATGCCTGGTGCTGGTCTCAAGCTAATTTTTTGGAAAAATTTCAGCCAAAATAGTTCAGCTGTTTCTGAGAACAACATCGGGGGCAAGGAGGGAAGGAGGGGGGGGAATGAAGAGACATGTTTTTGCCCATGTTAATAAATTCTGGTGACCTTTTCCTTGTAATGCTCTAGCACCCCCGTGTGTTGGAACCGGGATCTGAAATTGGACAGGGCGGTGGCCTTCATTTGCACACTAGTGGAGCAGGGGAAGAAGTTGGACGGAAGAGAAAATAGATCTGAAAGGGAGCCACAATGCGGTGGGGAGGAGGGGAATTTGGACTAGCTGTTCAAAAAGATTGGTCAAGGAGTCAAGTTGGGGGGTGACACTGAGATTGAATGAAGAGCCTGCGAATGGGAGCCAGTGGGGTTGGTGAAGGTGTAGTTGTGATTGGAAGATGAGGATGGGAGGGAGGGACAGATTGGATGGGGAGCTGAGATGAAGGAAATGAGAGTGGCTGGGCAAGGAGATTTGCACTGGGAATGTATGAGGAAACTGAGGCAATGATGGCATGTTCAGAGGGGAAGCCTAGGACTGGTTGGGCAAGAAGACTGTGACTGGGATGAGAGGCCTGAAGGGTGGTGACTGGAACGGGCTAAGTAAATGGGGATGACTGGGATGAGGACTCAGGGATGGGACAGAAGCAAACCTGGGAAAGGGATAGGTTGGAGGGGAAGGAGCAGAAGAGGTCAAGCTTGAGGAAGTGGGCAGAGTCTGTGCCCACTAGAGCACACTCCCCTCCAGAGCCTGGAATGGAATCCAAGATTCCAGAGTCTCACCATTGCTCGTCTGTGAAACCCCCACTGCTACTGTTCCACCTCAAGGATTTCAACCTGTACTGCTGTATGCAGTGTAGTTGTAGCCGTGTTGGTCCCAGGATATTAGAGAGATAAGGTGGGTGAGGTAATATCTTTTATTGGCCCAATGTTGGTGAGAGAAGGAGGACTCTGTGTGGCTCAAAAGCTTCTCTCTCACCCAACATGTATTGCTGACATTTACTCTGTTAGCTCAAGTTGCAGAGATCTGTGTGGTAGATCTACAGGTTCCAAACCTTCTGGGAGCTCATATGCCAATATGGTGCCATATTATGGACTTTCTGTTTTTTCAGATTGCTTTTTGAAAAACCTTGGAAATTATTTAAAAAAAAAATACATCAGAAGGGCAATATTTAGTTTGCAAAGTCTAGCACTCGGAAGTTAGGAAATGTCAGAATGAAAATGGCCTCATTCCATGCAGAGGATGGGTCTGCTCTGAGGAGGAATTGGTCTGCAGTGAAGGAGAATGTTGTCTGTAGGACTCCTGCCTCATCCATTTCAGAAGTTGGGAGGTGTGTAGTGAATGCAGCAGGGAATGCCAAGAAAAGAAGGCATGGTCTCCTGGAGAACTGGATTCTAGCCTTGCTTCTGTCACAGTGTTTCTGGGCAAGTCACTTAAACCAAAGTTATTAGAGGTGATAAATTGTGTGTTCCTCATTTTCTCGGGGCCTGACTGGAGACCCTGGGGTCTGATTTACAGAAGTTCTGAGCATTCACAGGTGCACATGAAGTCAATGGAAGCTGTGCTTGAATATACAAAATGCTATATTATGCTACACTGCATGCCCCCCTATCTTGGGTATAAATGCCAATGAAGATGGAGAGGCATTGCTTAGGTGCATAAAGACACATCTAATTTTTAAGGGTATAACTACACAGGGATAAAAGACCTGCAGCTTGGCCGTGGTTGGCCTGGGTCAGCTGACTCTGGCTCAAGTGTATTTAGGGTCTGTTTGTCTACCAGAACTACTTATGTGGCCCCCGTTTCTATAGTATATGAACACCTCACCATTTTTAATGTATTTATCCTCACAACACCCCTAAGAGGTAGGGAAGCACTATTCTCCCCATTTTAGAGATAGGGAAATGAGGCACAGAAGGATTAATTCTTGTAGGGGACATTTGTTTTTGTTGTGAAATTGTAATGGCTCATGCACAGTGAGGGGTACAAGGGGTAACTTTACTTCAGGGCACATAAAAGGACTCCCGATTTCAAAGTTTGCTCAATTCACCCTCCCCTCATCTCTTCAATCAGTAGAAAACATCTGGAAAGTTTCAGAGCATCACACTTCAGTGTAGGTTTAAAAAATTGAGGATGCATTGAAATTTAGCACACCGATTGCAGGTTATCTTCCAGTTTTAATATCTGTCATTTTTTTTAGAATCTCAACTGCTGTACAGATTTATTGTTAAAAGAAAAAAAAGACAAGGAGAAAACAATAGTTAGGTTATCTGGAGAGCGAGTCAGAAAATTTTAGTGAATGGAATTTCACCCAAAAATTAGGAGAAAAAATCACAGAAAAGTTTTGTTTAAAAATGGTTTCCAGTTTTCCTCAAGTTCTATTAATTTGTAAATGCCAGTATTTGAGATGTTCGTTGATTTCTATTTGAGAAATGACCTGATCTAGAAATTCTGCACCTGTTCAGTACATTTTATTTATTTCTGAACCAAGTGTCTTCATACACAGCAAGGTCTATAGTCCATATTCCAGGCTACATACAAGCAAAATATGGAATTTTATTTGTTTTTAAAGCCATTTTTCACTGGAGGAAATACTTTTCTCTCATTTCCTGTGTAACTGAGAAACAGCCGGATAGACTCTTTTTTTGAGCTTTCCAAAACAAAGTAATTTGGGGCTGAAAATAAGCATGAGAAATTGCAGCCCAAAAGGTAATTTTCTTAAGTGATCAGTGACAAAAAAAATTATGTATTTTTGCTTTAAATAGAACACTGATTAAAAAAAAACTTCTGGCAGTACCTGCAAACTTGGTTGGAAAAGGTGTGTGTGCAGAGGATGTATGGAGGGGCCAAGCAGTAACTGCACTCTCTGGAGAAATTTTAGCTTCCAGACAGCATAGCTGTTGCACCGTCCTTTAAGAGGATGCAGCATATACTCCAAGTCTGGCAATTTTGTTGGAGAGAGGGAGGGAGGCAGGGATGAGTCAAATGCTTGTCTTCAGCAGTCTCCTCCTTGTCCCCTTTCAGACAGCTGATGTTCATGGGGAGGATCTTGAGCAAGCAGGAACTACACTTCCAACTGGGACTTTGGCCAGCTCCTGTGCAGGAGCACAAAGGGAATGGGGATTTCTCCTGGCACTTTTGCCACCTTTGCACATCCTCAGAGAGGCCGGCCAGAATCTAACCTCTTGTTTGGAGCATTTATGGACAAACACTGGCATAGGACTATTTAAGTAAAGAGAGCTACATTTCATTTAACTTCACATTCTCTGTCTCACTCGTGTTCCCCCAGCCCAGTGAGCCATGCTCACCTCCTTTATAGCTGTGGGGTGGACTGACAAGCTATGACCGTGGCATCAGTCAGCATTTCCAAACATAATTTCAACGCTGTTAACAGGCTGAATCAGCAGATGATCCTGCCAACCCATTGCAATGCAGCTGGAAGACTGAGAGAGTCTTCTGTATACATTAAAACAGGACAGCAAGGAAACTATTCTGCCTGCAGAATACAATCTGCTTTGCTGTGTTTGCCCCCATATTAAATCCCCTGCTGTGAATTTAAGACCATTATTAAACTATTATCACAATAGACTAATCAGTTGATTACAGTGTAAAAATATTATTGAAAAGATGATGTTATGGCTTTTAAATCTCCCAGTACACAGAAGAGATTAACCTCTTTTTGAAGTTTACGAATAAACTGAGTCAAGCACTTTGGAAGCATTTTTGTTAGGTGATTTCATAATAGATGGGTTAAAGGGATGATTGTTTAGAGAGGAATGGAATTGTTAACTCGTGGCCTGCAGTTGAATTAAAAGCAACAATTCAACTTGCCTTCAGTATCCGGACTCCAAGAAATGGTGTAGTAAACTTTTGTTTTCTGCATTTTGGTGGAGTTTTCATGATTTCATGTATAAAAACATTCTTGTTTCATGTTTTGAAAGCATCCAGGGTCACAGGAGGGAATTGTGGAAGAACGTCATACCGTATGAGGAAGAAAAATACATTACAATAATAATGCCTGGTTCTAACTTTAATGAGCACTTTTAAATCCATTTCTTTATCCATGGAGATTTTTTATTTTTTTTTAAACATTGAAGGAAAATTTCCAAAGTGACTCTTTCCCTCTCACATTTTATTCATGGTCCTTTATTCCCCTGGCACATATAAAGTAAAATGAATTGGATATCTTTTTACATCTTCCTTTCTAATGTTCTCTAGTGACTCTGCAAGTCTCCCCTTTAGCCTTTTTTGAATAGTGTTTAAAGCTTCTGGCACAGCTGGATTTCACTATGTAAGAAAACTTTCAGAGTATTATAGTGTCACTAATCATTGAAGTTACAACATTTCAAAACCCTTCCTGGCTTTGCTACATGCTTATTGTGCTTTAGCAGTGTAAGGTAAACATAGATCTGCTCTAAATATCCAGTTAGAAAATGGTTTAAAAACTCCCCCTAAGACACTTTTTTTCTAAGTTTTACAAAAACCTTTCTGAAACTTGAAACTCAAGCTTCTTTGAACACTTGGTTGGAGATTGTTCTACAAGATAAATTCCTTGCATCACATAACCCTGACGACTCCCCAATTCCATCAAATTAATAACGAATGGATGGGAAGATAAGCAAAACTAATGGGGAGGTTACATTTTTGTGACAAAGGTTTATGGTCATTCTGAATCTCATGTTCTATGATATCCCTCCTCCTCTTCAGCGTTTTATTGCTATCAGATCTGAACATTCCATTATAGGAAGTTCTGAGGAGGAGGAGACATGATGAATGGCAAAGGTAGGTAGGGCCTGATCCTGCAAAAAGATGTGTGCCTCCAAATTGGTGCTGAGCATCTCTCAACTCCCTCTATGATATTAGCTCACAGGATCAGACCTTAGCTTGCAATCTCAGTGACGAGTATCTACTATTTCCTATTCAAATAATGCTACTTATTTAAACTTAAACACTATAAAAAGCTGATAGTCACAACTTACTGCTTTTCTAAAAAAAAAAGAAAAAAAATTCTGAGATGACTCAAATATTTTATAGAGCCAACGAAGCCTTTGTCTTGTTGAAAATAATTCGGAGAGGCAACTAATACTCAAGTGAAGGAGAGATTTTGAAACTTGAAAATAACTGGCAGTCAGTGGCTTTTCTAGACAGCACATTTTTCAACTGTCAGATGTCTGCCAATAGATTGCTTCAAAGACACCAGTGAAGAGTGTGTGTGAGGGGGAGAGGGGGGCGGCCACTGGTGAACCAGGCTCCTAAATATACCTGCAGTAATGCAGGGGTCTCTCTTAGAGAATCTCTATTATTAAAGTTTCCTGATACTTCCAATTATAATCCCGTTTTCAGTTTACTTTTATAACTGTCAAACTTTAACTTCTCAGGTTAAATTTTTCCATGCTTACTCTCTCAGGTTGAATTTTTGTTTGCTAAAAATTTAACAAAAAAGAGTGCAGCCATTTTTAGAAAGGGGCAAGGGGAAAATAGATAGTTTTTACCATGCTAACCCGTTTTTCTTGCTGTTTCTTTGAAGACCTCTATCATCTCAGAGATTTGGAGCAAGATCTTGAAATTTGTCAAGGGAATAGTCTTGGAGTCAGAGAGGTGTCTTGTACTGTCCCCATGAAAATTTGGCTAGATTGTCCAAGTTATAAACCATGAAAAAAATCACCATTTGAACATACACAGTGGAGCATGCTTTACTGCTAAAAAATCTCTGAACATTTCATCTGTACTGAGCATGCTGCAGACACTCATACCTCCAAAAGCTCTAAATTATGTCAGAGACTATTTCAACTACCAGCCAACCAAATTACTGAGTAGAAAAGTGTCTTAGAGCCAGCACACCTTCATCACTTTTCATCTGGACTACAGCCATGCAGTACACTTGGACATAAAACTTCAGTGCTTAGAGTACTGCAACTCATACAGGGCACTGCAACACATCTCCTCAGCAACATGGGATACCGCAAGCACATCAATTCTGTCCTCCACTCCCTATACTGGCTTCCATAGAATACGGAAATACGTGGTCCTTATTGTCAAGGTGCTCAGTGGACTGGTATGTAAAAAATCGTGTATTGGTATATGGTATGTAAAAAATCGACTGAAGCTCTGGGATGAAGACCGTAGTCAACCGTTTTGCTCCTATGGGACAGTGGAATTTTCTACCATCAGGGTAAAGCTCATCTGTGTAGGAGATGGATTTCTTCTTCGAGTGATTGCTCATGTGCATTCCACAATAGGTGTGCGTGCTCGCCACGTGCACCGGTGCCAGAAGTTTTTCCCCTAGCAGTACCCGTAGGGAAGCACCCCTAGCAACTCCTGGAGTGGCACTGCTATGGTGCGGTGTAAGGGGCGCTGCGCGCTCCCCCCACCCTCAGTTCCTTCTTCCCGCCAGTGAAGGTGTGTCGGAACTGCTCTGCTCCAGCTTTGCTGTAGCTTCCCTCTTAGACTCTGTTAGTTCGTAGTTAGTAGTACCTGTAGTTAAAAGTAGTTTAGTTAAGTTAGTTTAGTATGCCTGGGTCAGGGCATGTCCCGTACCCCGGGCTTTAAGTCATGCGACACTTGCAAGCGGTTGATGCCTGTGAGTGATCCGCACGTGGACTGTTTACGCTGTCTGGGGGAAACCCATCTCAGCGATCGCTGCAAGATTTGCAGATCCTTTAAACCTCGGACCAAGAAGGAGCGGGACATTCGGCTCCGAGCCATTTTGATGGAGTCGGCCCTGACCCTGATACCGCTGCACCTCTCCGAGTCAGCACTAAGCACCGCAGCATCGGTGTGCGGTGACCCTTCGGTGCCTTCCACCAGCCGGCACCGCTCCCTGTCCATAGGACATTCCAAGAAGGCAAAAAAGAGGTCTTCTCTGCCGAGGTACCAGAGCAAGACCAGGGGAGAGACTAGACCCGCGTTGGGCAGCTCTCGGTCCCCATCAGCCTCCCGGCCTCCGACTCAAGTTGAACGGAGTGGCCCGGCCCATTCTGAGCCGACCTCCCCAGATGTTTGGGTGCCCTGCACTTCGGAGGCCCTGCAGGTGGCCCAGAACGTTATGTCTCTGCTGGTACCAGGAGCACCACGGTCGTTGGCTCCCCAGTCTGGAGGCAAGCCGCCACTCGCGTCCCCACAGTCGCTGCCTGGACAGTACTGTTCATGGTCTAGGGAAGGTTCCCGATGCCATTCCCCGCTCAGTAACCGCCCCGTGCGCAGTCCGCGCCGGTCCCCATCGACCCCCACCAGGTTGTCTGGCTGGGTACCGACTGGCAGGGGTTCCAGGCACTGCTCCGCCTCGAGGGAACGTAGACCTTGTGAGGAGAGCGTGCCCCGTTGAGACCAGGACAAACGGCACCGGAGGTCCTTGTCACTGAGAAGCTACCGTATGGGCATCGACACCGTTCCTGTTCTTCGTCTCGCTCGAGGTCCCTGCCACGGCACTGCTCCCGCAGCCCCAGGTGACGACCGCCAGCACCTCGCCGTCGTGAATCCGCCCGTCTGAGACGGTCGTGGAGCAGCTGATACTGGCGGTACTCCTGCTCCTCCACACTGGGATGATGATCTCGCGGTTGGCACCGCTCCCGCCGCCGCTCGTCCCAGTCCTGGGATAGCGATAGATCATATGCCAGCTCGGTCTCCCTTCGCAGTCATCAGTTGATGGGCCAGGCTAGTCAGGCTGAGCAGCCTGCTCCACCGATGCCACAGCAGGTGCGGTGGCACTGGGCTCCTTGGCCAGCACCATGGTACCAATGGGCCCCATAGCCCTCGATGCAGCTCGGTGGCAGGAGCCTTGAACAGACTGTCAGCCTCCCTTTCTCAGCCTCCCAGAAAGGAGTTGGTGGAGCGTTCATCCCCCAGAAGGGGACCGAGTGATGGGACCTGCGGCACCGGTGGGGACGCAGAGTACTGAACCACCATCCTCCCTTGATGAGGCGATCATGGCCCCTCCTCCGCCTGTCCTGCAGGAAGACTCTAAAGCTAACCAAGAGTTGTTGAAAAGGGTGGCATCAAGCCTCAGCCTTCAAGCTGAGGAGGTGGAGGAACGCTCGGACTCCCTCTCCATGAAGGGGTGGCAAAGATCTCGAACGCCTTGTGGCAAACCCTGGCTTCTTTGCCCCCCATCTCTAAGAGGGCAGAACGGAAGTACTTTGTGCCCGCCATGGGGCATGAATACTTATATACCCACCCTGCCCCCAACTCCCTAGTTGTTGAGTCAGTCAACCATAGGGACAGGAAAGGTCAACCAGCCCCTACCCCTAAGAATAAGGACTTGAAGAGACTAGATCTATTTGGTAGAAAGGTTTATTCATCCTCGAGTTTGGGCTTTCTGCCCAAATTTGAGGACTCCCTCCCCCCGCCGCCGATTGTGAGAGTGCACTCGACTAGGGCGCAATCTCCCATCGGACAGATTTGAAACCCTAAGGGAGCTCATCAACACAGTCACAAGGTTCCCCGTGACCACAGCCAGAGTGTGCCTCCAGCTCCTGGGTCATATGTTGGCATGCACGTACATGGCTCATCATGCCAGACTCAGGATGCGGCCCCTCAAGCTCTGGTTGGCCTCGGTATTCTCCCAGTCCAGAGACAGGATGGACAAAGTCCTCACTGTTCCCGAACCGTGAGCACCTCTCTGCGATGGTGGGCCTCCCCGGGGAACATGCTCCAAGGGGTCCCATTCAGGGGCCGTCCCTCGTCCATGGAACTGATGTCCGACGCGTCGGACCTGGGGTAGGGAGCCTATGTGGGGAATGTTCAGACCCAAGGTCTGTGGTCCGTGCAGGACCTTGCCCTGCATAGAAATGTCAAGGCGCTCAGGGTGGTCTGCCTGGCATGCGTGGCCTTCCACTCACACCTGGAGGGCAGAGTGGTCAGGGTTCTCATGGACAACACGGCCTCGATGTTCTACATCAACAGGCAAGGTGGGGTTCGTTCCTCAGCCCTCTGCCAGGAAGTCCTCAGACTGTGGGACTTCCGTATAGCCCACGATATTTGCCTGGAAGCCCACCACTTACTGGGCGCTTGGAATTCTTGGCCAGATCGCCTTAACTGAGACTTCTCCTCTCAGCACAAGTGGTCGCTACACTCAGAGGTGGTGCACAGGATTTTCCAAACGTGGGGCATTCCCCAGGTGGACCTGTTCATGACACGGCAGAGCCGCCGGTGTCCCTGCTTCTGCTCGAGGGGCGTGTTGGGCGTGGGCGCCATCTCTGATGCCTTCCTCCTCTCCTGGTCGGGCCAGCTTTTCTATGCCTTTCCCCTGATCCTGCTGATCAGCAAGGTCTTAGGAGATAAAAACGGACAGGGCCCAGGTCCTCCTGGTCGCCCCGGCATGGCCCAGGCAACATTGGTACGGGACTCTCACGATCCTGGCAGTTGCCCCGCTGTGGCTGCTGCCATCCCACCCGCACCTGCTATCAGAGGACCAGGGCCGCCTCCTCCACCCCAACCTAGTGGCACTCCACCTTATGGGGTGGCTGCTCAATGGTTAGGCCGGGAGGAGAGGACTTCCTCGGAAGGGATTCAGCACATCCTCCTGGAAAGTAGACAGCCCTCCACACGTCAGGCCTATCTGGTGAAATGCCCGGTGGGAAGCTGATCGGGGTGTTTTGCCTGTGGATGCTCTGATTCAGCTTATATTGGACTACCTCCTTCACCTTAGAGCTCAAGGCCTAGCACCCTCATCCGTCAGGGTGCACTTGCTGGTCATATTGGCCTTCCACCCGCCGATGTAGGGCCACACGGTAGTCTCCCATGCCATGACTGGCTGATTCCTTAAGGGTTTGGATTGCCTCTTCCTGTATGTTAGGCCCCCAGTCCCGCAGTGGGACCTGAACTTGGTGCTGACCAGGTTGACGGGTCCCCTATTTGAACCGCTAGCTACATGCTCCTGGTTGCACCTCTCGTGGAAGTTGACCTATCATGTCCACTAGACGGGTCTCGGAGCTCTGGGCCCTGACCTCTGAACCCCTGTACACGGTGTTCCATAAGGATAAGGTCCAGCTCCGACCACATCCTTCGTTCCTCCTGAAGGTGGTCTCCGCCTACCATATGGGTCAGGACATTTTCCTGCTGGTGCTCTGTCCCAAACCCCACACATCCAGTGAGGAGCGCCGCCTCCACATGCTGGATGTGAGAGAGGGTCTGGCTTTTTACCTGGAACGTACAAAACCATTCAGGAAGTCTTCACAACTGTTTATTGCCTCAGCTGACTGCGTGAGAGGCCAGCTGATCTCCACTCAGCGGCTCTCCAACTGGATCACCTCATGTATTCGTATCTGTTACCACCTGGCAGGAGTCCACCCGCCGCCGATTGTGAGGGTGCACTCAACTAGGGTGCAAGCCTCGTCGGCTGCCTTTCTGGCTTATGTCCCCATCCAGGACATCTGTAGGGCTGCCACATGCCCATCGATTCACACCTTCATCTCGCATAATGTGATTGTCTCCCAAACCAGGGAGGATGCCGGATTCAGCAGGGCTGTACTCCATCCCGAGTGTCTGTGAACTCCTACCCACCTACGAGAGAGAGCTTGAAATCACCTATTGTGGAATGCACATGAGCAATCACTCGAAGAAGAAAAGACAGTTACCTTTTCCGTAACTGGTGTTCTTCGAGATGTGTTGCTCATGTCCATTGCACATCCCGCCCCCCTTCCCCTCTCTTGGAGTTGTCTGGCAAGAATGAACTGAAGGTGGGGGGAGTGCACAGTTCCCTTATACCGCGCCATAGCGACACCACTCCAGGGGTCACTAGGGGCGGTCCCCTATGGGTACTGCTAAGGGCAAAACTTCTGGCACTGGTGCACGTGGTGAGCACGCACACCTATTGTAGAATGGACATGAGCAACACATCTTGAACACCAGCTATGGAAAAGGTAACTGTCTTTTCTCTGGGGCTGATCTGAGACTATGGAATGAATTCTCCCAGGAACTAAGGACCATCACAGACCTCACCACCTTCCACTACAAGTGCCAGGCATGTTTCTTTGACCTTGCCGTCTCTAACATGCACATGTCACACATGTTCACCACCGCTAATCAACAAAACACAACAAACAAAATTGTGTGCCACACACACAATTCTCTGGGGAAAGGATAAGAGAGAGAATAAACTACATGTAACCAGTATTAGTCACACTACTTAATGCACTACTGGATAGATGTTTAGATACTAGTGTGATGAGGGTTGTATAAGAACATATATAGAAAAGAATAGAACTCAGGCCCCAGCTCCATTGAGCCTAAACTTGGCTCAGCTTTGGTTAGAACTCTCACTTTTTATGAACCCTCCAATTCAACCTCCAAAGATTGGTTTGTTGCCGGCCCCTTTTACTAGAATCTTGCTTGATTCATATATTCGTAGGAAAAAATTCTACCAGGAAATGGCACTTCTTCTTTTTTTTTAATAAAAACAACCCCTCCCAGTTTTTTGCCACTGGCAGATTAACCCTGAGCAGTTGAGGGTGGATTAAGGTTAAATTTGTCCCAGAAGAACAAACAAACAAAAAACTGATGTAGGGCCCTAATACTGCTTGTGTATTTGGAGGATGACGATGGAGGGGAGTTGGTTTAGCCACAAACTTTAGTTTGATTCTGGTTTAGTTCACTGCATGTGGCAGAAGAAGGTGGAGAAACAACCCTGCTTTCTAAAGCAGATGATGGCCCTTCTCTCAATCCTTCCCCTACTCACTCTGCTCAGGTTTAGTCTTCAGCAGCTGTCTCTAGCAGTTTCAAGGGAAGGAATCATACTGAAACAACTTGGGTGATATGTTATTACAGCATAAGTGTGTACAAAATTGTATATATGTCTACAGATGCACTTTACAGAGACAAGCATTTCCAGATTAAATTCAGTCTTCTCCATCAGACCCCAGCTTCTTTGCATTCCTGTAGAGACTGGCACTGTAAAAAAGCTTGGATGCCTATTTTTTTCTGTTTGTCGTTTTCTTCATATTAAGAAATGGATTTCTGCCATAAAACACCTTGTTTTCTGCAACAGTGAGTGGCAGCCTGCTCAGCATATGTTTGGAGATGGGACGCCATAAGTCAGCTAAACTTGGTTTACCCACTAATTTGCACTTATTTGTGTTTTTTAAAAAAAATAAAACTGAATATGGTTAAATTTAAGTACCTCCTCAGATGATTAGTGAAAGCCTGTTCCGGATTAGTTGTGCTGCTGCTTCTCACATAGGGGTGAACTGAGCCCTACAGTAATGTTTATAGTAGTTTATAATAGATTATTATTTTTATAGAGTAGTAATTGTACTTTGCACTTAAGATCACTAAACAGCAGATAGTTTAGACTGTGATCTTCTCAATTAGGACCTGAGGGTGAAATTCTGACACCTGTGAAGTCAGTGGCAAAACTCCCATTGACTTCTGTGGGGTCAGGATTTCACTTATAGTCTGCAGCCCTTACTCATGTTAAAACAACGAAGAGTCCTTGTGGCTCCTTAGAGACTAACAAATTTATTTGGGCATAAGCTTTCATGGGCTAAAACCCACTTCTAAGGTGCCACAAGGAATCCTTGTTGTTTTTGCTGATACAGACTAACACGGCTACCACTCTGAAACCTGTTCTCGCTTTAAGTGTCACATTGACACTTAAGGGAGGGAGGGATAACTCAGTGGCTTGAGCATTGGCCTGCTAAACCCAGGGTTGTGAGTTGAATCCTTGAGGGGGCCATTTAGGGATCTGGGGCAAAAATTAGGGATTGGTCCTGCTTTGAGCAGGGGGTTGGACTAGATGACCTCCTAAGGTCTCTTCCAACTCTGAGATTCTATGATTCTATGACTTTAATGGGACTACTTGTGCCAGTGAGGTCTACTCACTATGAGTGCGGGTAGCAGAAATGAGCCTTTATTATGCAAATTCCTTCTTCCCTTGCTGTGCAAATCACATTTTAGTCTGATTCCGCCACATTTATTCATGGTGGGAAATACCTTACTTGTGAAATCAAAGAGTCTGCTTCAGGAATAAGATACTACTCAGCTTGAGTGAGGGTGGTGTAACTCTTCCTCTTTTTTAATCAGAAAAAAGTGACTTGGTTGATACAAATGTTTATTTATTAGCTCTCTTGTTATTGATTCCCATCTCTAGTTCTCTTGCGGGAACAATATTCTGAATTTCTCCTGTGTTAGTTGTGAATATTAGGAGGACAAAATGGCTCGTGCTTGTTTGTAGAAGTGATTTTTTTCATACTCTTCCATTATTAATCATGTGATCAGGACATTTGAATCTGTATGCAGAGGCTTCAATCACTCACTATTTATTTATTTTTCAGTAAGAAATTATTGGTGATTCTGGAAAGAAACAGAAATGCATGTAGAGCATGTTCCTGTTCTTCAAAATTCATTAATTACCTTTTAAAAACACTTCTATTTGCTTAGGAAGTAGTGGGAAGTTCCCCCCCCCCCCCCAAGTTAAATATTTCAAGATCTGCTTAAGAATGTACTTATAGAAATAAACAATATAGAGCTGTCCACTGTTTTTTCATTTATTATTTTTCTAGTACTGTATCGTAGTTTTATTTGCAATCTTCCATCCTACTGCTTTTTATTGTGGGGGGCATGCTGATGAGAAAAACGTTTACAATTTGCAATCACCTTCTGAATGGTTCAGAATTTGTCAGCGGAAACTGGTCATGTTCTCTTATAATGTCCCTTGAAGGCTTTGTAGAGAGGTAGATATTTTTCTCCCTTATTTGTGAAGAATCTTTCCATTTGTTGAAATCCTTATAATTTTGCTTTTTTCAGTGTATGAAGCCTTTATAGGAATGTTTGACTCATATTCTGTGTTACATTTAGCAGCTGGAATGTTATGCTTAAATGCCTATTCCTAAGGAGTTGAACAGTTTTTGTTTATTAAGATGGTATAAGTGATCCTAGTGCTTTTATTGGCAATGGAAAGCACACTTGATTATTCAAAGCAAACTATTGATTTGAAGGAACGCGCACACAAAAAGTAACTACTGTGGCGCCCTTTTGAACCTTGAAACATTTACCAGCAGTCTTCCTTTCCTTTCCTTATGATATACTTCTCAGGTAAACCTTTCTGGAAGCTTTGTGGCACCGAGAGAAATATTTCTTACTCTGGTAAAACTGAATAAGTACTATAAACTCTTCAAGAGTGTAGTGACTTTCAACTCAGTATTACTAATAGCATTATACTTCACTTCAGTAATGAGAGACACATCATTTAAACTTAACTTGTCCTGTTTTCCCCCTTTGTTTTACATAAGCTTCCATCTTTTAATAAACCATTAAGCATTTACCATATTCATGTATTCTAATAAATATATTTTATTGAGGAACAATCGTGAAAACAGATTAAACTTCAGAACAATATTTGTGTTCCATGAGTAGTTTCAGAATGTTACCATTCTAACCTCTTGTTTTTGTTCAAAGGCTAACCATTATTATGCTTCTAGTCCATCCTTTTGATTGTTCTTAATGACAGAGCAGAAATGAAGTATCTTACAAAGTTAAACCTATCTAAGTGTGCGAAGTTAGCATATATTTTCATAAATGACCATCACTGATGACACAGTGGTCAGAAGCAAGTACCAGTAAGTCCGTATGCCTGTATACAGTACTCAGAGATATGATAGGAATGTGTTCTTTTGGAGGGTAAAAGCCCCATGTGTTTTCATTTAGATAGCTTTCAGTAAGCATTTAAATCTTATTAAAGACCTTGCTACGCCTGGGTTTGAATTATTGATTGGGAAACATCATATTTGAAATATTACCCTGTAATATACAGTTCTTTTGTAAAGATTGAAGCTGGCAATTAAAATAAAAATTACACATTCAAAATGTAGCAAACTACTATATAAAACTGATTATTATCTGTATTAAGTTGGATGATAAAAGAGGGTCATCATGTGACTTGCCATGGTTATTTTGTGCCTTTTGGTCACATTATATCAGAAGTGTTCCAATTAATGCATCTATGCAACCTGATGTTATGAAACATTTTATTATAATATGGATAAATCTTGTACCATTTTATATTTGAAAATTTAGAACTCTCATCAGATTACTAATACTTGCTGGAACCTGAGAGCTGTCTCCTGTGATCTTCTGAGCTCTCACATTGAAATCAGTGGGAGCTGAAGGCACTCAGAACCTGGCAGGATTGAATCCTTTGCACATAAAAAGGAATAAGATTTCTTAAATGTTTCTGGAACCAAACCTGCAAGGTGCTGAAAACCATGGTAGCTGAGGGTGCTCAGCACTCTAAGATTTAGCCCTAAGGTTTTTCTACTGTGAGCTGTAGATCTCAGTGTTGGTTCTATCCTTCTGCCAATGATCCAGGAGTTCTCTCACATCATCTTCCAGGGCCTTTTGGGGTGTGGTAATACTTAATCCTTCTATTTTCTCCTCTTTCTTTTGGTTGCAGTCATAGCAGCCAAATTTTGGTAGGAAGGCAGATTCAGTGTGGTTTTGCAAATCATTGTCCTTTTCACTTCATGAATGGGGTAAATGGGTGTATACTAAGACCCACCAATCTAGATGCACTTTAAATGTTGACCAGTCACTGTAGATTTTTTTTCTTTAAGAGCTCTTACTTGGAGAGGGCTTAGATTTATTTATTTTTATCTGTAATCTTTGATTGGCTTCATAGAAGCAATATGTATAGAGGAAAGGTAGATAATTTGATATTGGACAAATCCTGAATTTTCTGTTGTCTGATTCATTTACAAATCTGTCTATATAATCTACATAAGGAATTTCTGTATTATAAAGGTCTGTCTTCTATAGTGCCAGAATGAAGTCACAAAAAATATGTCCCATGTTAAGAAGTTATCCAGGTTTTATGTGCAAGCCCCCTCACTGTGTAAAGTGTCTTAGAATACATGATTGAAGTTGGAATGTTTAGCCGATAAAGCACACATTTTTCACTTTCATGGCTGCCATTCTAGTCTAACCTGCAGTCCTAATTGAAATGAGTTTAGTGATTTGAGCCCAATCCCTAGTGAACAATAGCCCACATTACAAAAACACCAAACACACACAAAGCTGTCAGTTTCTGCTCAAGAGACACTCGGGACTGGGCAAACATGGAGGCAGAATTACCTCACACCCTCAAGAGTGATTTTTCCAGGTGAAGATTGAGGTCATTCTCAAGGAATAGGGAAAAGCTTGTATTGTGCATTTGGTCTGTGCATAAACCAGTGAGAGCAGTTTCTAATATTGCTACTATAGGCCCTGTGTTCACTTTGGACAGAGAATTTGTAATTTGGGATTTTTTAGAAAAGATTTGTTCTCATCTGAGCTCACCTGAGGTACATTTACAATTTACATGTACAGTAGTCTGCTATGACTTGCATATGAGCAAGGATTATCAGCTGGGAATACAGTAGAAATAATATATACTATGCAGGAAATTAGCCCCATTGCAGTCAAGGGGAGTTTTGTAATTTATTGCATATATATGTAATTTATATAATATATATATATATATATATATATATATATATATATATATATATATATGTATGTATGTACCTCATATATTTGGAGGTGCTATCCATGTGATAAATTGGAGAGGCGTGATAAATATATTTATTTATGCTATTTATCACATCCTTTGACCTTTCAAAGCCCTGAAAAGTTTCATGCAGCTGCTATATTTTAAAATCCATCTGTCACAAAATTGTTTATTCCCTCACCCCACCAAATCAGGGCTTGAATTATGCTGGTTCACACCAGATCATCAGACTGACAATTATTTTTTTTTAGGCTTCCATTTTGTTCTCCAGAATGTCAGGTTTCATTTTTTTTTAAAGTAAGAGCTTGTCTACACAGTAGACTGGAACTGAAGTAGTTATGTCAGTTTTAAATTCATATCTTTAGTTATTTCAGTGAAAGTTTGTGTGAGGACCCTCTTATTTTGGAATAAGAGAGCCTTATTTTCATATAACTTATGTTGTTAAAAATCAGGCTTGCACCAAAATAATTAGAGGTGTTGCATTACATTTGATTTGGTTACTTTAGTTCCAGTTGCTATGCAGACAAGCCCTAAATCTCTAGTTCTTATGATTGCAGAGAGAAAAACACTTCAAAATGTGAAATGAATCAAGTTTTTTCTGCCTGAATCTGCAGAGAGCCTGAAACAGTATATCTGAAAAATGTGAACTACCTTGTTTTTCAATAGGATAATAGTTCAGATACCCAATAATAGTAATTTAAATGTCTTCACTGTTAACTATTTCACTGTTGTCAAAACATGGACTAAAGGAGAAGGAAGGATCCTAAATTTACACCACCTGCTGGGGATAGTCTCATTTTGGTGCCATGAATAGATGTTTGGGAGAAGATCACCACTTTTTCCCCAATTCTGATATTGGGAACCCAAAACCAGATGGGAGGAGTGCAGCCTGGGTGTGTTTCAAGGTCCCATCAATGGGGGAGTCAATCCCACAGAGCTCAGTAGCTCAGCCAAGACCCCCAGCCAGTCCTCTTTGCCGGAGCAGCAGCATCCAGGTCTACCTGGCTTCACACTCACCACCAGAGCAGTTTTCTGCCTGGTGTTAGTGGCTGCCGCTACTCTATCTTCAGAAAGCTGTCTGCAGACAGTTTACTTGCATGCAGTTTACTTTTTCGAGCTTTTCCTGACAACCATGAGAGCAAAGAAACATTTTTTTTTCATGAAAGTTCAGAATCTGACATCATCACATGGCTATGGTGCTTTAGTTACCTGTCTCTTGTGCCTGTGCCTTTATCAAAGCTGCCCAAAAGTGTATCTTAACATAATAGAGAGGTTTATGAAGAATCCAGACAGACTGTGTTGTCATATCATATTTAGACTCTGAGTAGCATCTCATTTTGGCCCATCAGATGACTGGGAGTTTGGTGTGTGGACAAAGCTTTGTTTGCTTGTTGCCCGAAAATTACCTGCCCAAGGCCCAAGTTGGTCAAGAGTCCGTCCTGGTCCTGTGTCAAATTTTTTTTTCTATAAAAAGAAGTCATAGCTCTGGTGCCCTCTATCTTTTGGCACTCTAGGGCTGGGAATGCCCTTTGGTAGCAGATTACCAGTCTCCTAGACTTTTGCCTCTTTTTGCTTTTTAGTTTTGTAGTCAAATTGCAGAAGTCTGTTTTTGGTTATCAGTGTATTGTTAACAATCATTTTGGATATTTTTGTAAATTAAAAATTGAAATCAGCCTGAATGTATTTAGCTGGGTCTATTGCTAGCAAGGTATAAATGTGAATCAGTTGTGTATACTTGTTGCATTTGTGGTTGCCTTTAGTAAATCTGTCATTGTTTTACTTCCTCTTTCCCTCGCCAAGATTTCTTTTGACCTAGCAGAATATACTGCTGATGTTGATGGAGTTGGCACTTTACGGCTTCTAGATGCTGTTAAGACCTGTGGCCTTATCAACTCTGTGAAGTTCTACCAAGCCTCAACCAGTGAACTTTATGGGAAAGTGCAAGAAATCCCACAGAAGGAGACTACCCCTTTTTATCCCAGATCTCCATATGGTGAGTGTTCGTGTGTGTGCGCCTGCGCACACTCTGTTCCTCATGTCTCAGGGCTGAAGTCATTTGGGTATGAGATTAAAATAAAGATAGAACAAAAGTGACTAGACATGTTGAGAAGCATACCTTTATAAATTACCAAATAAAAAGTATTTGCTGCCATTGCCTGAGGGTTGGAAATTACCATTTCACTTCACAAAACCTTGTTCATTCAGATCTGGAGCGGAGAACTCTTTAAACGGGTGAGAGGGAGGGGTGATTCCTTCTTAGTGAAGAGGTGTAAGATAGCACTGAAGTGATCAAGTTTCTTTTTTTTTGTTGCCTAAATGAAAATTTCCCAAGAGCTCACTTCTCTCATGAACTAACTTGAAACACTTATTAAAGCAATGTGCATAGAAGACTATAGAGATAAAGTTTCAAATCAATTTAAGGGTTAAGGCACCAGATTTTCTTTTATTCCCCCAAAGTAATTTTTTTTATTAGCAGAGGTCGCAACCATGGCATATTTCACACGCTCTGACTGTGTTAATTATATTGTAAAAGAAAGTGCTATGCTTGAGTGTGCATAGGAAAACAAGTGAAAGGTGCCTTAACACTTTCTATCCAGGACTATGGCTTTACAGAAAGGAGTGTTTTCTCATTCAGTTGCTGTTTATTGGGCTGGCTTTTTTTATGGTGAAATATGACACATTGAGAGAATTAATCAAACTCTAGTTCATCTTTCTATGAAGAAGTGCATTTCTCTCACTGTGTGTGTGTGTACGGGTGTGATTGTATATGTAATATTTAAATTATTTTTGTAGGAGCAGCCAAACTGTATGCCTACTGGATTGTGGTGAACTTCAGGGAGGCCTACAATCTCTTTGCTGTGAACGGCATTCTCTTCAATCATGAGAGTCCCAGGAGAGGTTAGAAAATCTTGGAAAAACTCTGTTGCCACCCTATTGTACATCTGAACAGGAAAAATGGAGCAGTATATCCACAGGTTTAATTTAATTTTACCAGTGCTCTGAAGCAGGGATGTCAAACTCTTTGCATGCTTGATGTGTTTAGTTAGCCCCTGTGATAGATTGAGTCTGCACAGTGCAAGTTTTCGTTTTCAAACTTAAATTTCCATTTCTAACCCTTTTGGTTTAGGAGGTAGTCCTCTTTATATGAACCAATGTAACAATGTCCACAGATTGAAGCAACATCTGTAAACTTTCTTATTCATCTTGATGGGTATGGAAACCCGAAAGCCTAAAACAGACATTTTAAGGGGAAGATTTTCTTTAGGGTAGGCAATTGCACTTAACAGACACAGTTTCAGGCACTTGGGCATTGCATTTGCACACACATACTATAAGGGGTAGGAATAGTCGCATTTCTAAATTCATAAGATATATTTATGCTGGTGTACATGGCAATATATAGATTGTAAACCAGCTGCAATATTTTCTGTGAAGATCCTTACACATAGCTCTAAAATGCCTTTCCATTTGATTCCAGTTAGTCCTTGATTGCAATGCATATGGGAATTAAACTCATCAGTATAAGTTGAGAGGGAATTAAACTAATTGTGGTTTATAACTTACACTTAAGACATTAAATGGAACATTTATATATATATAAATGTATATGTTCCATTTAATAAATCCTTTCCAGTGCATCATAAACCATTAATATTTGTCTTAAGTGTAAGTTATAACCACAGTTAGTTTAATTGCCTCTCAACTTATACTGATGCATTTCCACTAATCATAAACTAGTAGAGCTTTAACTATGCACTGTAAAGGAAAGCTGAATTAACACATGAAAGTAGCTTCTCACTTCAGAAACCTTTTCTTGCTGTCTGTTTATAATGAAAAGTAAATTCAAATTATTCTTTCAGTGGTTTCAGACGAGTATTTCACTTACATGAGTGCGTGCCCAGCGCACTAAAGCTGGAGAACTTTGCCTAGCAGTATCCACAGTGCCTGTAGCCCTAGTCCCTGCCCTGGCTATCTAAGGGTGGCTTCACTATGGACACTCCCCTGCCCCCCGCAGTTCCTTCTTATCGCCTATGGCTAAGGTTAGTTCATTCTGTGTGGTGTTTTACCTCACTTTCAGTCTCAGTCTTCTGAGATTTCTGGTTGTATATAGTTGTCAGTTTGTTAGTGTGGTTAAATAGTACCTTTTTGTTTAGTTTTCGTTTTTAGGTAGGTAGTTAGCTCCCCTGAGTGGTGCCCTCGCCAAGGTTTAAGCATTGTTCAACGTCTGGGGTGGCTCTTCCCAATGGTGACTCCGACCTGAGGTATTTGCTATATCTGGGAGACAGGCACATTAAAGAAAAGTGCTTCCTCTGCAAGTGATTCAAGAGAAGAATGCAGGCAGTGAGGGGCTTGTGCCTGAAAGAAGCATCTCTTGGAGCAGGCCATTAAGCTCACTTCGGCACTGGGGGGCACTCCGCTGATTGACCAGCCCCACAGTCTCCTTTGGTGTCATCAAGTGACGTTGCTCTGGGTTTGAGGACTAGTGCCTCCTCTAAGAGGAGGAAGGGTCATTTGCCTTTCCCTGGTCTTCTGAGAAAAAGATCCCAGAATATGAACTGTGACCATTCCAGGATTCAAGGAGATTCCTCTTTGTCTCCTAAGAGGATTGCTGATGGCACCATGGTTCCGCTGACACGTGGGATGCAGCTGGTCCATCTAACTGCTCCTCGGTACTGTATCTGGACCAGTGGGTGTCTGTACTATCAACTCTGGTACTGACTGTGGGGCATCTGTTGAGTCTAGTAACAGCGACATCAGTGTCAGCACTAACTGTCATATGAAGATTTCCAGGGCTCCTTGGGATCTGGTTTAGGGGTATCTTCTTCCACCGGCCTCCCCCTTTAAGCACTGCTTTTGAAAGCATTTTAGACCATCCCTGGATCGCTATTGGTACCCAACAGGCACTGCGCCCATAGTAGGGAAAGGAGCTGCTAGCTCAGTACCGACTGGGGAACTATCTGTATTCCCAGTGGCCTCCTTGAAACTCTTGGAACATCCTTCAGTCCATGAGATCCCACTCTTCAACGCAGTCCAGGGTAAGCTCACTGGTCCTGGTTGCCTCCATTTCAGAGGCTGATGTCATCCCTCCTGAGCTGGTTCAGCCTGATCCTCTTGTACAAGAGCTGGTTCCCCTGTAAGAGCCTCCATTAGTACCACATCCTGCTGCTTCATCATCACCAGAGTACGGGAATCTGCTTCTCCTGTGCCTGAAGATTTTAAGGTATATCAAGACCTCTTGAAGTTTATGGCCTCCGCCTTGAGCATCCCCACTGAGTTTGTACAGGAGAACACGCGTAAGTTTTGGATATTCTGCTGTCATCAGCTCTGGGGAGGTGGCTCTCTTTATAAATGAAGATCTCTTGGAGCCTATGAGTCCCTGTGGAACACTCCAGCTTCATTGCTTCCCACTGTGAATCATTCTGAGAAATGCTATGTTCCCATTGGAGGCATTAAGTGCTTCTATTCCCACTCAGCTCCTAACTCTCTCATGGTAACTGCAGAAAATGACAGATCACAGATGTGGACATATACCTCCCCTGCTAAGGACAAGAAATCAAAGAGGCTAGATTTGATGGGGAGAAAAATTCATAACTCTTCATCTTTACAGATGCGCATCGTGAATAAGTAGGTACTGCTATACATATATGACTTTTGTCAAATGGGACACTGTATCCAAATTCATGGATAAGCTGCCAGAAACCTCCAGGGAAGAGTTTAAGGCGTTCATTTTGGAGGGTTGTATTGTGGCCAAAACTTGGTTGCAGTCAGCTTTGGACATGGCAGATGCTTTGGCCAGAGTTATGGCTTCAGCTGTGTCCCTGAGGAGGGCTTCATGGTGGCAGAATTCTGATATAGCTCTGGATGTGAAGCAAACTACAGAGGACTTACTTTATCGTGGTTGGTTTTTGTTCTCAGACAAAACTGATGAGACCTTGCATTCATTTAAAGATTCCCAGGCTATATGTTCATTAGGAGTTTATATCCTGGCTACAAAGAAGTGCCACTAAGGCAGTCAGCAGCAATATCGCTCACAGCGTTTCTTCTGACTGCCCTCCTTCCCTGAGAAAGCAAGACTTCCCCAGGGAATCTCATGTTCCAGAGAGGAACATCTTCTGGCTTTAATTTTAGCCACTCGGCTCATCATAAACCAGCACTGAGCAAGCGGCCATTTTGACTTCTGACTTCCTTCTGAAATGGTGTGTGAAAGGAACTCTTCGTTAAAAAATACTCAGGTAATCAGGTGGATTGATTTTAAATCAGAGATTTAAAACATCAGTTTTAATTGTGTATTGAATTTGTACTTTAGTTATTTTCCTAATGAAAAGGTTGATTCTTATTGGTTGGTAACCAGTGTTAATTTGCAACTAGATATAGTCTGTACACTAAATTTGGTACTTCTTTTTGCTAACCAGGAGGATACACTATATCTTTATTTATTTATTTATTTAAGCATCTACGTAGTTAACTTACATTTATTCAGATCCTTAATTTTTACTTTTTTTATGTTAAAAATGCCAAATGATACATTTATTATATACTAGATGGTTCATTTTTATTTCCAAGCTCTGTTTGGATGAAAATTCAAATTCAATTAAAGATTCACAAACACAGGAGTTTTTTCTATTAAATAAAACTACCTTAAGTGTGCTGTATAACTAAGAAAAAATGTGTATCAAAACATGTTTTGCCTTTAAAAACTAAGTGAATTATTAAACAGTTAAATTATAACTATTATATAAATATTATTGCTCCACCTAGGGCATAACTTTCTAGATCATTCATTAGTGAAACATGTTTCTCTGACATCAGTCCAGGTGAAGCAGTTGTCATCACACAATTGTTGTATAGCCAGAGGGAAAGGATACAACTGCTCTTTTCTATGACATCTCTCAGCCATGAAGGAAACTGCTCGGTGTTAGATTGCAGGCTGTATTTGTCAAAGTACTTGTAGTCAGATTAAAATTAAAAAAAAGAGGAAAAGAAAAGAAATCATGGAATTGAAAAGAGTGGGGGTAGTCTTAGCTGGTGTATTCACTTTTTATTTATTTTATTTGTGATTTGTTTCATATATTTGACTTACTGTAATGCTTACTTTGGGTGTCTTTGCACTGGTGGTTTTGATTACCTTCTTCATGCCTCTTTCGCCTGTGTCTTCTCAGAGGGCAGTAGTAGTATGCTGATAGCTAATAGGAAGCCCTACAACATGGCAGCTGCCTCTCCCGAGGCTCCCATAAGAAGAGCTGGCCATTTTCTCTAACATTTCCCCTTTCCGTTTGTTTCCAACTGGGGAGACAAACTGGCAGGCTCCCTCCTGTCTTCTGCATAAGTGGAGCCAGCCCGCTCAACCCTACCAAAAAGACAAGAGCTTCAGCTGGACAACTGACCAGCTTGTCTCGGACAGAACATATCAGAGAACCTGCTGTCCAGTGCTGTTTTTATACACTGAGCTGATCAAAGTTTCTGTGCAGAAGGTTTCATCTTATATAAATATAAAATCTACACATTTATTGAGTATTTGGTTTTACTAAGCAGTCAGTTTTTATCTGCCCCATGAGTGTTTGCTTTAGCTAGGTTTCAGCATGTAATGTATATGTTTCAACGAAGGTAGGCCAATGAGAGGTGTTCTTTCAAGCCTATGGGTAGCAAACATCAATGAAGTTGTTTTGTTACTCTTTTTTCTAAATGACTCCTTGGTGCACAGGGAGGAGAAGGTGAGTCGGGTCATAAAAATAAATATCATCCACCTAGCTCTATTGAATGGTGAAGCACTATAGCCAGTGTAAAAGTAGTTGCTTCAGAGAGTTGTGTGTCATATAGCAGCCAAAATAACTTCATGTATTTTTAGTTTGCATGTTTCAACAGAGAGAGCATACAGTGGCCTAAAGACATAAATTCTTACTGGCTCATTCTCCTTATTACGGGCCTGATCCTGAGAAGTGATCTGTGGAGGTGCATTCTTACAATAGCAGAGAGTCAAACTTCAATAAGACTAAATGTGAGCAAAAGGGTCTGACTGCACAGACTGCTTTGTACGAACAGTGACTATATTAATAGAAGATTATCAGACACTGTCTATCTACCTACCTGTCTAGGTCCACTACCTAACAAGGTAGTATCTGAATCAAATATTTTTAAAAAACATGAATCTGGTGGTTAGTCTTACTGCTCAAGAAGCTGATACTGGGTAGAACAAATCATATATGTGCAGTTGCTGTTCATCTTCTTGTGAGGGATCACAGGCCTCAAACCCAGGTCCCTAGGCAGCACTCAGGCTACGACTGCCACCCAGCAGCTCACCTGAGGAGCTAGGGAAGGGTCCAGGGAAAGGCTAACTTGCAGAGGGCTCTGCCCCCAAAGCTCCCAATTCTGGAAACAGCCATCCCCCTGATTGGCTAAGAAGTACTATATGAACCAGGAAGTAACAACAGGAAGTTGTCCGAGCATCTAGCAAAATCCTTAGCTGCAAATACAGACTCTTCCTGCTTACCTGACTCCTGAGCCCTGCATTCCTAACTGCTCTTGGTTGCTGCTTCCCTGGCTGCTCCTGGTTCTTGTCTTCCTATACCAGACCCCCGTCTACTCCCAGTTCATGGCGTCCTGCCCTATTCCAGGTCCCCAACGCTGTCTCTGACTCCTGGCGTGGTACCTGACGTTATCCCCAACTCCTGAGCCCCAGCTTGGCACCTGACTCCATTTCTGACTCTGACCTTTGCCTTGGTACCTGATACAGTCTTTGGTTTTGGCTCCCTGCTCTGACCACTAGCTCTGACCGTTACTCACACCCTTGTCATTGCACTTTTCTGTTGTGTTGCTAACTGTTCATCTTAATCTTGACTTTTATCATCTTTGCTTTTCTAGTAGTGGGCCTCTACTGGACAAGGATACTGTGATGTGTCATTCCATATTATTTAAGAAAATATGCTTATGATATGAATGACATAACTGAGATATACTTTATGCAAGATGGCTCATGTGAGATCATTGGAAAGGTTATGATTTACTGAATGTGATTATCCTATTTGTATGCATGTATCATTTCTGTATCTGAAATTAGGATATTGACTATGTATCTGTATTTCAACTAAGCTACTTTGGGTGATGCCCACTGCCAACACTTCAGATACAACAATTTAAAAGCCAGACTGGGTGGATGGCCCATCAACAAGGACAATGGACTATAAAAGAGCTTAATCTTCCTGTGAACATGTGGGTCAGCTTGTGAAGAATGGCTACAAGAGCCCTACAGAGTCAGGTGATCTTGTCACCTGATACTAAAACATTACCTGGGACTTCTTGTAACTTTCCACTGTGAGGGAAGGGGGGTCAAACTAGGAAAGAAAGGACTCCCGCCTTATGCAAATCCTATTTAAGGGTGGGGAGTGAAGTAATCCAGGTTGTCAGTTCTCCCCTGCGACCCTTCCCAAGGTGACGGCTGGAAACAACTAAGAATGAACAGGGGGAAAGAACTTGGCCCAGGCTGAAAGGGCATCTGGCCTGTGAAGAAGATTATTAGAACCACATTTAGGGTGAGAACTTGCATGTAACCAGTTTCTTTAGTGTATTAAGCTTAGTTTGAGTGCTCTGTTTTATTTTCTTAGTAATCTGCCTTGTTCTGTCTGCTACCTCCTTAACTACTTAAAATACACCTGTTATAATTCATAAATTTATTTCTGGTTTATAATACAACCCAGTTGATATGATTTCTAACTGGGGGGAGGGAGTCGAGAAATTGTGCATACCCTCTTCCACATTGAGGGAAGAGGCGAATATAATATATCTTTGGGTCTGAACTCCAGGGGAGGTGGACATCTGAGTGCTGGAGCAAGTCCCTGAAGCTGAGTCTTCCCAGAGCTGATCTGCAGCTGGGTGTGGTCCCGCCTGTGTGTGTGTGTTAGAGGAGATTTTAAGAGCCTGGCTCAGCAAGACAGGTAAAAGGGTACTTTGGGTGATGCCCACTGCCAACACTTCAGATACAACAATTTAAAAGCCAGACTGGGTGGATGGCCCATCAACAAGGACAATGGACTATAAAAGAGCTTAATCTTCCTGTGAACATGTGGGTCAGCTTATGAAGAATGGCTACAAGAGCCCTACAGAGTCAGGTGATCATGCTGGCAGAACAGGTAGACTCAGTGGTATCTCAGCACATCAGGTGACTTCCCAAGGGGTTGAACCCATCACAGATACACAGTCATGCCTAAGTATGAGTTGGTTTCATTAGGGGAGAAAAAACTTTACAAGTAACTACAGTAACCTGAAACTTCCAAACTAAAGGCTTGATCCTGCAAACACTTATATGTGTGCTTAAGTTTATGCATGTGAGTATTCCCATTGACTTCAGTGGAACTACTCATATATTCAAAGTTAGGAACACGTGTAAATGTTTGCAAGGTCTGAATCTAGTTTTGCCTATAACCTATCCTGAACTGGATCCCAGGTCTTAAAAGAAGAAAGGCCTGTGTGTTGAATGGTTCAAAATAAAATCACACATTTGCCATAATAATTTATGGCAGGCCTGCACAACATGCGGCCCGGGGGCTGCATGCGGCCCGTGTGGGCTCACTGTGTGGCCCGCGGGGGGGGGTGAGTAGGCAAGCGGCGGAGTGGGGCAAGCCAATGGCCGGGTGGGTGGGCTGGTGAAGAGGCCAGTGGCAGGCTGGGGAGTGAGGGTGAGCCAGCGGCAGGGGGCGGGGGCAGCAGCAGAAGGTAAGAGGCCAGCAGCGGGCAGGCAGGTGAGCTGGAGGCGGGGGGAGCCGGTGAGCGGGCGGCGGGGGGGCTGAGGAGGCGAGCTGGGCGGCGGGGGGGCAGGTGAGCCAGCGGGGGGGGAGGGGGCTGAGGAGGCGAGTGGGGCGGGGCTGAGGAGGCGAGCTGGGGAGGGTGGGGGGCTGAGCAGGGGGTGAAGAGGTGTGATGGTGGGGCAGAGCAGCGAGGGGGCGGGTCCAATTTACTGCTGTGATCTGGTCACCCTATGCGCGCTGTTTCTTTGCCCCTCTACAGGCTTCCACACCCTAGCGGTGGGGAAGTAGGGGTTGTTTCCGCGGGGCCGGGGCGTTTCGGCCCTCAGCTGTTTTCTTTGGAGTAATATGGCCCTCGCCGCTTTACGAATTGTGCAGGCCTGATTTATGGGAATCTGTTCCTCATCTGAAGATTCTGTAGCTCATATTCTTTGCGTATATATTTTAGGTATTTCTAAGGGGTCTATCACTATTTTATCTAACTGCTCATGGATATAATTATTGCCAAAAAATCAGTAATTTCTTGCCTGTGGGTTTAGATTTTTGGAACAGCTGTACTTACAATCCAGATCTCTACTTGAGCAAACTGTTATCTTATTAGAGGAATTTTCGTGTCATTAAATCATGCATTCCCTTGTGTCTCATTCAGCAATGACAAGAATTAATGGATTATAGTTTCTACTATTTCCTCTTATTGATTTAGATTTTTTTCACTATGCAACTTATGAGAGGAATGATGATCTCCAACACAATCTACAAAATATTAGATAATCTGTTAGCAAAGCCTTCTATTGTTGTTCTTAACATTTCCAGGAGTATATTATATTTTGTGATACTTTTGAAACATATAGTATGCAGACTCTGAACTACTCAGTGAAATGTCAAACCAAAACATTATTTTAAAGTTTTGTGAAAGACTAAGACTTTGAAAAATATAAACTATCACATTCAGTTTTTATGGCATCAGTGATGCCCGATGCAGTCACAGTACATATCTAATCTGCAGCATTCTTTTTGCTTCATTAATACATTGAATCATAGAAAAGTTTCTAGAAACGTCAGTAACATCTGAGGCCTCATTCTCTACCGTCTTGCGTCTTGTGCAGACATTTATACCTCTACAAACAGTATGTAAAATGCAACCATTATGATTTAGTGGCATTTTACACTTGTTTTGCACACATGGAAATAACTACATAAAGTGCAATGAAGAAGAGAGTGAGGGCTTTTATATCTAATATATTTCCACAGATAGTGAGGATGATATTGTGGCACTAGTTTAGTGGAGGCTCAGCCAGCAACCAGCTAAAAGCAAGCAAAAGTCATATTCTACAAGACAAATTGAGTTCATGCTTATAATGGCGGTTCTGGTTATGAAGGCCCAAGTCAGTAATGGGTATGAGCAGTGCATGAGTAAACACGGAACTGAGGGGCAGATGGACAACAGTGAAGCGGTGCAGTATGTATAAAGTTTGTGTCCGACGGGAAACACAAACAAACATGGTGGAATTACCAAGAAACAACTCAATCACATTGTCATCAGCAGATGGTGGAAAAAATAGTGCTGATGTAGAGAGTGACTGTTATCTTGGCATCAGAACAGTTAGTATAAAACTAAAAAGACAAACCAATAAGAAAAGAGAGATGGTATTTGATGTGAAGAAATTGTCTGACCTGGGAATCAGTGGGGTTTTTAAAATCCAGCTCTCAAACGAATTTCAAACACAGTGCATAATAAATGATGATATAGAAGAACAATGTGCTTGTTAGAGATGTTTGCTAGGAGGCTGGCACAAATTCACTTGGATCAAGAGGATTGAGGAGTGAATATATCCATGCACGTGGAAATTGATTGAGGAAAGAAAAGTCTGAAAAAAAGGCAAACACAGGTGACAGGAGAAGAAGGACAATTCACACTGCAGCAGGGGTATGTAGAGGAAGAAAAAGAGGTAAAGAAGTTATGTCAGAAAGATAAGAGAATGATTTGACAAAAGAGTGAGAGAAGCGGAAGAAGCATCACTGAGAGGTGACTCCAAGAATCTGTTTCAGATGTGTAAACAATTGTCATAATGGTTCAATCACAGTGGTATTATAAAAACAAAAGATGGAAATTATTGACAATGGCAGCAGGGGAAAAAAACAACAATGGCAAGAACATTTTAACGAAGTACTCAATCACCCAGAGCTAACAACTCCAATGAATGGATGCAAAGAAGGTGAAGAATTAAATATTTAATTGCTAGATATTTCAAAAGCAGAAATGGAGAAAACAAGCAGCTAAAAATGGCAAAGCACCTGGTCAAGATAAGGACACTGCTGAAATGCTTAACGCTGGTGAGGATATGCGAGTACATGAAAGACACACACTTTGTAAGAGAGACAAAGTGGGTGAGGTAGTATCTTTTATTGGACCAACTTCTGTTGGTGAGGGAGACAAACTTTTGAGCTACACAGAGCTCTTCCTCAGGTCTGGGAAAGGAGTTTCCATTTCAAATGGCAAAATTCAATATCTTCCATTGTCATATGCAGTGATATTGTAGCCCTGTCAGTCCCAGGACATGGCTACAACAACACTACATACGACAATGGAAGATAACAGATTTTTCTGTTTGAAATGAAAACTCCTTTCCCATAACTGAGGAAAAACTCTATGTAGCTTGAAAGCTTGTCTCCTTCACCAACAAAAGTTGATCCAATAAAAGATACCACCTCACACACCTTGTCTCTCTAGTGTCTTGGGATTGACATGGCTACAACAACATTGCATAAACTTTGATATGGTTTGGGAGAAAGAATTGGAAGAAAAGCATGATCTGTACATTACCAAAGATAGGTAACCAACTGGTGTGTGATATCTGGCAAAGAATAGCACTACTTTCTTTACCCAGGAAAGTGTTCTACAGTGTTGAACAGATGAAAAACTGTGTGCTGAGCAAGAAGACTTTAGACCAAAAAGATTGTGTGTGTAGATCACATCTTCATCCTGAGACAATGGATTGAGAAAGGGCTTGCTTACCAGAGAGGGACTAGTCTTGAATAGATTCACCAAAGGTTTAAACTGTTCATTCCCTCTGGGGCACCTAGCATTGCCCACTGTCGGTAGACAGGATACAGGGCTAGATGGACCTTTGGTCTGAAAGGATGGACGCTCTTATGTCAATGCAGCTCTGGGAATATGAAATAATAACAATTAGTAATTGCATAGTACATTTCATGATACTAATTGTTACTGAAGTACAGGAGCACAAAATTTTGTGGGCTTGATTCTCACTTATGCTACTTTTTTTTTTGCACTGCTCTGCTCTCTCCCCCCTCCGCCCCCCCAGGTATCCCCTGTGCTGGGAGCATCCTTGGCCATTGTAAAGCTGATATAAAGTCTCTGCACAAGCCTCTACTCACAGTTCCTGGCATGGGAGCCAGGCTGGAGTGCATTGCAGCACAGCTATTCTCCTCTTACCAGGGCATTAAGAACTTCTGGCAACTCTGGCAGTATCGCAGGAGTTGGGATTTCTCAGCTAGGATGCTCAGACATTTCCGGAATTTAACACCTTTCAGGCTTGTCTCCACCTCTCATCAGCCCAAGGAGTGAGCAACTGAATTCCCCCATAGCCATCCTATTCCTAGGACACAACTTTGTTCCTATACCCTTTTGGTTATCTTAATGTGGCCATCAAAGGGCCACAGCTACTGTGGCCAGATACCCAATAAAAGGGACTTCATCTGCAACAGCATAGTGACCTGCCACATCCCCAGCCACCACCAAGTCATCCCGTTATCCCATTAACCTCCCAAATAATTTCACACTGCCATACTCTCTAAAACAAGGAGACTAGTCTTCCCAAAGTTTATCACAATCTCCACAAATACCTATTTTAACAAATCAGAAAGCTGGGTAGACTAGCAAATTTAAAAAAAAATGGAAATACCTATTTGGCAATGCAGTACAATGCAAATCAGTTACCTCAGTGTTCATATTACAGCTTACTTGGCTGCAAACGTTACACAGTAGTCACTATTAAATACTCAGCATTTACCAAGAGATATTCTACAGTCCACTACAGTTATCACATATTCTAAGTCTAAAGGTAATTATGGTATCTCTGGTACCGTTATGTGTTAAATATTGACAAATGTCAACTTTCTGTTTTTAAAAAAATAGCTAAGGTTAAATATGGTACAAAGTTCCATTGTAATTCCATTCTCTCTCACGCCTATCTTTGAAATAACTAACTTTCTACTGGAACGGAAATTTTCTATGCTTGGTCTCATCCCAGAAGTGATTTGAATGTGACTGCATGAGAGAGAGAAAGAGGCTGAAGAAAAATGCATTCAACCATTTGAATTACGGGAGACTGAAAAAAAAATAAGGCTTTTTGATTCACTGTTATCTTGAAAACAGCTGTAGAAGAAAACTTCAAACAGAGCATGAAACTGTTCCTCCATGAAAAATAACCTCTCATTTGAGGTTGAAGGATTAATTACAAAAATTGAAAAGTTTGACGTAATCAAATGTCACTTCTGAACATGCTCAATAGCATATGGCCAGATTTTACAAGAGCCTAGTAAAGTGCTGCCCTCAGCATACCACATGTTTACATGAAGGAAATTTTAAGTATCTCATTGAAAACTCAGTTGGGCTCCAAGTAAAACCCCAGATCCTAGCATCTTCAAATTTTGGGGAAGTTCCCAACTCTGCAGCTGGCACCTATATCTCCTTTATTCATTTTTGATTATATGTAGTGCCACTGGTCTCAGTCAAGATTAGCGCCCCATTGTGCTAGGCATCATACAAACACAAACTAAGACACAGTCCCTGCCGCAACCTGCTTTCAGTCTAAATAAACAAGAAAAAACAAAGATTGGGAAGAAAACAGAGGCACAGAGGGGCAAAGTGACTTGTCCTAGGTCATACAACCAGTCGGGCCAGAGCTGGAAAGAGAACCCAGGGGGCAGATCTTCTGCTTGATGTTTGGAAATGGAAAATTTTCCATCTTGTGTTGAGCTAAATCACTAAAAATTCCCAGCAGGCTGTACTTAGAAAACACAATTCTAGTCTAAAATCAGATGGTTGTGACCCTTAAATGTGTGATTCTTTCTGTATATAGACTGATGCATGTAATTTTTTTGGTGAAAAGACTATATTTAGGCAAAAGCCCTATGCCATCTTGAAATGTCTGAAAATCTAAACAATGGGACAGACTATCAATTTGTGGCAGTCTCGTACTCTTAATTATGGGTGTATTTTAAGCATTTTGTAACCTCTTTGTTACCACAACATACTTTATTTTAAAGTACATACTGTACATTAAACCTATTTTTCCCACACTGCCACCTGGGAATACATTGCCAACTGTACTAAAAATGTTTCTGCCTCACCAATCATATTTCATGGATGCTTACAAAGGACTGAAATGCAACTAAATGTTCTCTTGCATTCTTAGTTTCTGACTGGCTGCTGATAGTGATGTCCACAACAGGACAAAATACACAGAAGTTTAAAATTACAACTCAGTGAAATAAAAATTAGACTCTTGTGATCTTCAGCTATAACTGAAGATCAGTACTGGTTTAGATGTAAAGTAGCTACCTGCAGTTTATATTTATTATTCAGCATTTGAATCTGGAATTAGATTCTAACCTTGGACGAATAGAGCCAGTGCGTGCAATGCATCTCTTCCCAGGCTTTTGAGATGAGAGAGGTTCAGAAAGGTAGGCTTTCTTTAGGAGCAAGTGTACTTAATCCAGGTGATATTGATAATCTTGTTGGGTTAGATTATTACTAGATTAAAGTCGAATCTACTCTTTATTTTTTGCTTGAATTATTTTTGCGGGTGGGAGGGGATTACGTTTGAATTTATTTTCCTGTGTTTATACTTAGAACAGAGGAAGGTGCATTTTAACAATCTGAATACATAAGTGAGGAAAGGCAAGGACAAGCATTACACTTCTAAGGAAGTTAAACTCACTGTATTTATCCTATGTTAGTCTAGCCCTAATAGGTGAAAAACACCCATTTTTAAAGAATGAATGTGCTTAAGTAGTTTCAGTAAAGAAGGGACTACTCACATGCTTAATTTTGAGCACATACTTGAGTGATTTGCTGAATAAGGACCATGGTCAGCTATTCATCTAATTAACCATTTGCACGTACAGATACCTGTTTTTCTTCGTAATCATGGTATTTGTGTGCACAAATTATATGTGCACAATTATATGCACCCACCATTGAGAGCCAGGCCAATTGCTAGATGTAACTTGAGTCATGTGTGTTCATCAAGACCACAATTTCCACCACCACCCCCTTCTCTGTGTTAAATCTTTGTGAGTTCTGGGACGCTGAAGGGGAGTAAGAGAGTACAGAGACTCCCCTTCCACCAAAAGGCAGGAGAGCAGAATGGATTCATAGTACCAGGGGACCCTGCTACCCTGTGTGTTTGGTGTACCGTAGCCTCAAGTGGGCATGGTCATGTATTTAGAGGGATGGACAAGTCCCTCTAGTGTGGAATGAACTGGCAGGAGGAAGCACGTGCTGCTGCTTTTCACAGCAACAGTAAGATGCACTGTCTCAAAGTGTGGCTGTTTGCCCTACGCAATTTTATCCTGCCCTTGTTGGAGGACTCTGGGAACCTCAGTGTGGAGGCTGGCATCATTCTCTCTCTCTCTCTCCATGGCTCAGGTAAGGAAGGACAGGATTTTATTATCTTAAACTAAACTAAAAGCATCTTTTCCTTCCTTTTCCTTTAGCTTCTTCAGAACTCTGAAGATATTGGGAGGGATTTTCAAAGGGGCCTAAAGCAGATTTTTTTAGAACTACAGAGGCCAGAAGAGGAACCATTGTGATCATCTAGTCTTACCTCCTGTATTACACAGGCCAGAGAACTTACCCAAAATAATTCCTAGAGCAGATCTTTTACAAAGTTCCAGTGACTTCCAATGAAAATCGTAGCCATTATGCATATGAGACAAAACATGACTCCGTTGCTGCCCTTTGTACCTGGCATGGCCTCAGTGAAATGCCAGCATCCCGACTTTAAAAAATAATAATTTAGCTGAGCACATTCCAGCTTCATTGTTCTTACTACAGTCTAATTCATGAGTTGCATAACAGTACCTTTTGTGTTCCAATAGTGCATTTTTCTGAGATAATTTTAGTGTCTTCCCCATCTTGTATTCTTATTTTCATGCATGTTTAAGAAAAAAGAAACTGTTAATTAGTTGACTTGTTCATAAAACGATGCTATTGAATATTTTCGTCAACTGAGAAATGAGTTTACTATGCAAATATTATATATTTTTCTTTAAACTGTTAGTTTCATGTTAAAAAATTGCAGCATATAGTATTACAGTTCATCTTAGTGTTAGCCAGCTTAGTGGCAAGATTCTCCCCATAGGCCAGACAATTTTTATTAAAAACGTTTAGAACTAGATTGGTTTAATAGTAATTTGCAAAACTATGAAATAGAAAGCTTGATTTCAGCTATTGGTAACAGTGGGCAGATGCTACCTTTCCTTTCCAATCCAGTTAGTGGCCATGCCAATGTTACTAAAGAACTGGCAACAGTTTTGATCTTGCTAGTGAATCCAAGTAATGCAGCCAAAAGAGTGTCAAGAAACTAGCAAACCAATAACTAACAGCTCATTTTATTTAGCCTTCCATCTCTTATAGTGATGTCTCGTCATTTCAAGAAGAACATCACAGTTGCACTTAAAGGAAAATTAAACTGTATGTTGTGAAACTATGGGATGAAGTAATTCTGGGCTTGAGTTCATTAGTGTGCTGCAGTTATTGCACAACAAAATTTTACTAGCAAGTATGTGCAGTGTCTGCCTGTCACTTTGGAGCCTTCAGGATTTAGATACCCTTTCTGGGTTTGGTATTTCAGTGACATCATCTGGTTTACCATCACATTTGTAGACTATGATAACTCTACATGATGGAACACCACAAATTAGTGTGGGCTAGTTATTCACTCTTTAAAATAGAGAGCGGGGCTGGGGGTGGGAGAGAGAGTGAGTGTCTGGGTGTAATTGCTCTTATTTGAAAAGCTGTAAAAAGAGCTAGTAAGTTCAGTGAAAATTGCTGTAAATATTGAATGAATCAAGATTGATTGATTTATTGTTGCTAAAGTCAGTCACGTATTTCAAGGTTCATTAAAACTTGCTATCCATCTTATATGTTGAAGTCAGGGTTCTTTATTTTTATGAGGGATATACATTAGTCTTTACTCAAAAAGTTCCAGTATTGCAAGAGGCCCTGAAATACTTCCTTGTACTTTTAAATACAGTTTTCCTTTAGGTTCCTTTTGGGGCAACTTAATAGCATTAATATCCAGATAGATATTATTTATGTAACTTGCTTGTTGGTGCAGAGACAAAATAATTTTGGCTCTGAACATTTTGGGTGTTTTTTAAATGTGGCTTTTGTCATGTTTGTTGATCCTGTTGTCTGACACAACTTTCATCTTAATATTTTCTCTGTTGCTTAATTAAAGGAGAAGACAGGAAGAAAAGTTCCCCTTCAGTATCTAAATATGAACAAAATCTGTTTAAAAGAAATGCTGCTCACTAGAGAGACAGGCAATGTAAATCTGATTCTGAAGCCATGTAACAAGCAATGACACTGAAGAAGAAATCCATCTAAATGCAACACTTTGTGAAATACTAAAACAACAACAACAACCTTTTCAACATCATTTCAAACACTTATCAAGGATATTATTTACTTATTCTACATACTTAACAGTTTCACTATTTTCTAATATAATACTCTTATTTTCTTTTTCCTAATCAGAGTTCATGCTTATTGTGGAATTATTTAAGATCATATGCACTGACAATTTTAGTAATTTGGTTTCACTGGATTTTATTGTATGTCTTTTTCATATCTGGACCATTAATATGGAAATTGTTCTCAGACATATGTTGTTTAACAGCAGATGCTGGATTTACAGTTGTAGATCACATTTATGTTGTTTTGTTCTCATTTCCATGATGTTTCCTGCCATATACTTTTTTTCCAGCAAAAAAAATCATGAACATCTGCTGACCGGATCTTTAATATCTAAATTCACCCCTTAGGGTTTTTTTTTGTTTGTTTTGTTTTTCACATAAAAACTAGGCTTTTAAGTTGTGTTATTTAGTTTGTTTTAATTTGGATTATTTTTAACTAGAAGCAAAGTCACATCTATACAGGGTGCAAATTTTTGCTGGTACACTTGCCTCACCCAACCGTTAGAATCCAGACTTTCTCCTTTGGCACGCTTTGCAACCACAGTGGTTCAAACAGGATCCTTAGAATCCATCACTCTTTCATGAAACTACCATATCTCTTCCCCCCCCCCCCCCACCCCGTCGTCCTATCCTCCCTCCTTTTCGATAGGGCCATGAATATTGTTCTCATCCTCTGTCTGAAGGGGATGAGGCAAATGGTCTCCTCTGAGGTTAAATACCATTTGTTGTTCTACAGAGCATCCAAAAGGAATGTTTATGCAGCCACCAGCTGCAAAGAGTTTCTCTTGAACCCTTCAGGGTTTTTTAAATACTTCTCTGCTGATTGGGAAGCTTTTTTTCCTACATAGAGTATATAATCTGAGATCTTCTCTTTCATGAACACCATGGGGGAGGGCAGAGGTTAGGTAATAAAATCCTAATTCTGCAAGCCGTTATACACACAAGTCGTCCCATTGAATTCAATGTTTGTAGGATCTGGGCCTAACTTTGTACGTATGCATTAATTCAAAACTTTTCTGGTCATCAGAGAGAGGTAAATGATAGTTCAGTTAGGAGGTCCCATTGGTAATTTCTACATTTGCTATTTAATATTAATAGCATCACTTACATAGTACTCATTTTCAAAGCACTGTGAATACCTCTGTGCCTAAATGTCATGCTGATTGATGCATTACAGAATTCTTTAGATAAACAGAACACAGTAAGAGTATAAGGTTAAGAAACTGTCTCCAAAATTCACAATCCTGTGATTCCTTACTTCATAAAGCAGAATTCATCGCATATCTAATGTGACCAGGTTCAAATAAATAGAAAGTATGGATTTAGCTGCCTTACACTTTTACTCCACAATACTTATTTATGGGGAAAGGCCATAGTTGAGTTAAGTCATTCATTTGAAAAAAAATTCCTGTGTTATGAGTAACACCATGTATTTCAATACTTGAAATATTTGAAAAAACGAATTGACTTTTCACCATTAATGCTTTCTGTTTACATTTTACACTTACATTTTGCTTGGATGAGTCAGCTTTACTTTTGTACATAGTCTGTTTCACTTTTTGGCTGTCATGCATGAATACAACGCTACAGTGTTGGTGTTGCAAATAATGTTGGAATATTTTGACCCAAGCGAAAAGCTGTTTTCGCTGAAACTAAAATACATTAATGGAATTATTTCTGTTCTGACATTTTGTTAAACATGCTTGGACAAAACATAAATTTGGGCCAAAATCAACATGACAGTTTCAACTTGATTGGGGAGATATGGTCAGTAAAAAACCAAACAAAATCCCCACAAAACAAACACAAAAACACCTCTCAAAACATGAAATCAGATTGTTGCACCAGTATTTGTTTGTATTACCTACTTATCATAGGAACTGGGCAAATACAGCATTTTATGTCCTGAATAATATACTATTTAATTACTCTAATATCCATTGAATGTGTTCACAGATATAAGAAGGTAACGGAACTCCTGAGAATCACAGTTTGCATTTGCTTGGTACATATATGCCTCTACTACAGACTGTCTTCAAATCCCTCTGCAAATTTGTTGTCTGTGCTTTGGTTTATGATTTATAAATATGTTTGCTGGCATATTCTTACCTCCCTCCTCCAACATCTCATTTATGAATTGGAAGGTGAGATGTTATGGGAGCTGGTTTGTGCAAGAGTCTAAAATGTACCTTTAGGGAAAAGTAATTTCTTATTCAGGCCTAATTAGACTCTCTATTCTTTAACATCTTGCAAATATATGTAGAGCTGTCTGTCTGTCTGTCTTATCCTGTTCTGTAAATTGCAAAATGAATTCACTGGGGCTTCAAACGGGCAAGGGTCCAATGCTATGGAACACCTAGCAGGCTCGGGGCATTGCATTGCAACAGTGCTCAAATGTATCCCAAGTCGCTCGTAACTCCACTGTGCTGAACAAACACATAGAATAAAAGGTTGCTTCCCCTAAAAGCTTCCAATCTAAGGCTTGGCCTATATTTAAAAGCTAGGTGGATATAGCTATGTCAATCAGAGGTGTGAAAACACTACTCCCCTGACTGAGATAGCTATGCTGACCCAGCCCCCATGAGACAAAGCTATGCTGATGGAATAATGCTTCCATCAACATAGGTAACTTTGTTCTAGGTGGTGGTGTTACTACGCCAGTGAAAAAACCCCGTTGATGTAGGCTGCATGTACACTACAGTGTTATGCCAGCAAAGCTACACTGACATGGCTTTGCTGGTACAGTCTCTTTGGTGTAGACGCAGGCTTAGACTTTGATCTTGCAAAGAATTACACGGGTACTTCGCTGATTTCATTGAGATTACCCATTGGCTTGGTCCTACAAGGTGTTAAAGCATTCAGGCCTGATCCCAGTAAAGTATTTAAACATATTTTTAAGTTTAAACACAGGAGCAGTCCCATTGAAATTAGTGGGCTTGTTCATGTGTTTAAAGTTTTAAGAATAAATTAATAAAAATAATCCCTTAAACCTCAATCCTGCAATGAAACCAGCTAGCACAGACTGCATTGCCCATGCATAAGGCCATTAACTTCATTGGGATGAAGATGTCTACACTAGCAGATCCAGTTGCAGGACTGATGTTATAAAGACAAATCGGAGAACAGGTGATGTGGGAGATGAGATAAAATGTATAAACTAAGCAAACATGATACAATTAGGCACATGACTAGTTACACAGCCATGCTGGTACAGTCTCTTTCTATTTAACTCTGCTTGCTCCATTGCTTACAAATATTTTTAATCCTAATCTTTTTTATTTATATCCTTTTTCTGTTTTTAAATTTGCATTTCATGCTACCTATAAGCCAGGTGTGTGTGTGTGTATATACATACATTTATGTAAAAAAAATTGCTATGGGTATAAATTCTTCCTTCCCTTATTTTAAATATATCTCCCTTTATTTAAACCTTGGAAATCCATGTTTTGGCTGGAGAATCACCCCTTTCCAACTCCATAACCCCTGGTTCCAGCCCCATGCCCATCATCCTAATTTCTCTCCTAAAATTGGGGATGATAAGCATCATGTACTGTGGGAAGGAGAAATGTGTGAAGGTCAGTGATTGTTCCCCATAGAGGGGATGGGGAAGAGGGGATGTCAAGCCTTGCCCCTCCCCAACTCTGGAACCTTTTTTGAGAGGGTTTTAAAGTTCCCTTTTGGGAGCAGGGAAGTTCCTGGTGCTCATGTGGCTCCGTAGAGTTAGAAACTGGGTTCGGTTGTCCACTGCTGCCTCCTGTGTAATACCGTAGAGCTCACATGCCTACTAGCCCTGACCTGTGAGGAGAAAGTGGGGAACAGATGAACTTCTCCGTGCTTGAAGGACTGCACCCATGTGGAAGCCGCAAGGACTCAGCAGGCTGGCAGCAGCAGGAGGGACATAAACGCACCACTAGCCATGGAGTTTCCATGCAAAAAGATAACATAGAACTGAGCTATGTTACTTTTTCTCTGCCCCCTCTTCTCGCCCAAGGATGGTTCCTCAAGTAGCTGTAGCCAGAAAATGCCCTTGTATCTGAGTTCCAATAGAAGCAAATTGCCAGAGACCAAAGCACTGCTATTGTCCCCAAAGCTAGTGCAGGGTCCTTTCCTCCTGCAGACTGGAACCTATAGCTCATTATGTCGGGGAGAACCAATGCCTCCTGGAGGGATTTGGGGAAAATTTCAAGAGGATTTTCCAAAGAAGGGAGTGATAAAGGCTATGATTGTTTTCATGTTTTGCATGAAACACTGCAGCTGCTTAAACGTGAATTGAAAAGAGGTGTAAGAAAGGTGAAGAATCTGTGTGGGATGCAAGCAAAATATGAATCAAGAAACTCAAAAATAAATACAGAGCCAAACTCTTAATAGATGTTTTCCATATCATAACAATTGCCAGTGTTTACTCACAGGCACAAAATACTTAGATGCTCTCCTTAATCTTTAATTATTATTGCCCTCTGAGCTTGACCTCTCTTGAAGTGTTTTATAAACAATTTAAAGAATAAATGAAGTATTAGAAACAATTATTATAGGGGAAGCAGAGTTATTTGCTTTCCTTGAGTGAAAAGATATCATTTATAAAGGCCTGATTACACTCATCTGTTTTCTGGGTAGCCCGTAAGTTTACTTTACCACGGCAAGAGAGAATAACAGAGAAATTGTGTCATGGGAGCCAAGTAAGATATTGTAGCGGTAGGAAATCCAATTGCCTTGTTTTACAGCCATTTGTCTTGTCCACAGTCTCTGTCGAATGACAGTTTGGATCAAAAGCCTTTAAAAGGTTTTCCTGCTTCACAGTAATGAGAACAACAGAGACTTTTATATTGTAGGAGGTTCTTACTGGGCCTTTCCTGCTTTAACATGGCTACCTGCCAGAGCATTTTTTATTAAAAGCTACTTCGCATAATAAATTATATGAAGCGGCTCTGCCTGGCTGCTTGACTGTCACTAAGGTTCTGAGTCAAAAAAGGGGGCTGTTAGAGAAGGTCCTATTCAAAGCAGCTTATGAAAGCTGTCAAAAAGAACCTTACCAGCCAGCTTTGTATTTCAAACCTCTTCTTGTAAAGATGCATGTCTACACTGAAAATAAAATACTGCAGAATGTGGGTTTTATATATTTTTTTTACTTAATAATTTTAACAAATGGGCCGGTCTCTCCTTTTGTTTACACCTGGTATAAGCCAGGAGTGACTCCATTGTAGTTGATGGGACACTCGGGTGTAAAACCCACATACTTGAGATCAGAATCAGGGCTATTGTTTCTAATTCTAGTAAAGAGACGTGATTTCCAGGAGGGAAAGGCCTACGCATTTTAGAAGTCCATGTGATGCTGAGGGCCTTGCAATATTCTCACCTCCACTTTGTGCTTCTGGCAGGCAGAGAGGAAGTAAGACTAAATGGGGCCAGGAATCATCAAAACAACAGGGCCTGTTGGCTCCAAAGCAGCTGGGGTTGTGGGGGAGATGTCTGCTCCTCCTCTCTCGTGGCTTTTTCTGTCTTCCTTCCTAACTCCCAGCCAGGCAGACAGAGTGGAACAACAGGGAAAGGGAAAGAGCGGCAGCAGCTGCCTGTTAAGAGCAGCAGCACTCTCAGTGATCTTTAGTGATTGGAACAGCACATAGTCACACCAAACACTCACCAACCACAGCTCTGAAGCTCCTGTGGCAGCATGTCGCACTGTAGCATGTTTGACTGTTCCCCAGAACAGAGATAAGGGAGAGTCACAGCCGTTTTCGTAATCAGTGCTTGAGGGCTGGGGTAGGGGAAGAGCCTATATTACAGACAGCTATATCTTCACTTCCTACTGCTGCTGGTTGAAATAAATGAAGGTGAGGGTGGGAATGTAATGACATATCATTACTTTTAGGAAGATGTACAATAATTTGTTTTTCCAGTTCTAACATAGTTCTTAAATAGTCCTAAATGTTTACATTCTGTTTGGAATGTACAGTGCACTCTGTATGTAAACATTCTGTGCAGTACCCCTGAAAGTGTTAAGAACTAAGTATGGGACAAAGTGTGTGGGTCACAAACTCAAAACAGAGGGACAGAAGGAAAATTATACTGTAGGGACTTTAAAATGATCTTTCCTGAATCAGAATTTCTGGGAGCAGATTCTCCAACCATTTTATTTAGAACGGGAGGTGCCCCTGAAGAGAGGTAGAGAGGTAGATTTGTCATGAGATGCTATATAAGGGTTATGAATGTAAGTTCCAAGCCCTCATGCTTCCATACTGTGCAACATTTCAGAGCCTGGAGACAAACAGAGTGTAGCTGTTTTACAATAACAACTATGGATTTTCTCTGTTTATCTCCATTCAGTGGGGTGGCTATTAAGTCCTTTTGTTTATTCTTTGATAAACCCTGGGTCTTCTATGGACTGGTCTGTCCTTTAACTCTGAATCAGGTGCAACTGTGAATAATATCTGAAAGAAAATGTATTAAATGGTAGGTAGAGTGAACTTTTTTTAAAGACTCGCTGATGAATAATTGCCAGAAGGTGGTAGCTACAGTATCCCCAACAAATGCACATTATGAATGGTCCTCTTTTAAGCCTAAAATTCCTTTAAACTTGCCTGTTGGGTTTTGAGTACCTGCAGTTAACTAGTGTTGCTTTTGGCAAGGCTTGGTGAGCAAATGAGGCATAATCTCTCTGATCTCAGTAGTCTGGTCAGTCAGCCATGACATTCTCAGTGTCTTTTCTTTCTACACCCTGTCTGAACAGAGCCATAGCCCAGGCAGCTCTCAGTGGGGTTGCCAAAGATTACCACGTGCAGTGGAGCAGCAGATGGCAGGAGAGTGGAAAATATGCAGCCTCCAAAGGTTGGGTTCATGTGGGGTTCAGGGTTAAATTTGAATGATTTTTCTCCCCCTCCAAACTGCCCATTGAGAACAGTTGACTCTTTACTGCAACTTGGAAGCCCTGCAGGAGTCTGGGTTAGGGAGTGGAGTGGGTTCTAGATTAGAACCGGAATAAGAAGTTTATATGCTCAGTGAGCACAAAAGTTGTTGCTTTATCTTTAGTCCTAATTCGGTAGTGTTGATAAGAGAATGTAAATGTAAAATACGTGAAAGGAACATTTAAGGGGGCAAATTCAAGCACTCAAAAGTTAGGAACTTAAGGTTGCCTGAGTTCAGCCCACTTGTGTGTATGCATTATGATATAATCTTTAATTACACAATAATATACTATTTTTCGACAGGACCTCCCCCCCTCATTTAGTGCAGAGGATGGATGATGCTCACTTAGTGAGCTGCTATTCAGTATTTCTTTTATCCTTATTGTGGCCCCAGGCTTTATTTACTGCACAGTATTCAAACCCTGCTCCGAAAACAGGATTATTAATTTCTTAATGGACTTTTTCCGTGCTGTTCATCACTGTAGTATCTGAGTGCATCACAGATGTTAATGAATTTATTTTCACAACATCTCTGTAAGATGAGGGGGTATTATCTCCATTTTACAGATGGGGAACCGAGGCCCAGAGAATAAATTCAGAAGCGTACACTAATTTTGGATGTCCAATTTAAGACACCTGGGACCTGATTTTCAGAGTATTACGCATTATATAGCACTTCATATGCTCAAAGCACAGCTCTCATTGATTTCAGTTGGAGCTGTGAGTGCTCAGCACTTCTGCAGATCAGACCCCAGAGTCTGAAGACCAGCACCCAGAAAAATGAGGAACACACAAATAGTGAAAATTTTGTTTAAGTGACTTACCCAGCATCACATAGGAACTCTGTGGCAGAGGCAGAGATAAATACTGCTCTAGAGAACTGGGTTCTAACTATTTTAACCAGATTCTCCTTTCTCTTCCTGCAGTCCCTGCCTCCTTCACAATGCACCTTCCAGCTTCTTAAACAAATGAATCAAGGGTCCTGCAGACAATAGCCTCCTTCGCTACAAGATTCTGATTCATCTGCAAAGCAGGTCCATCCTGTGCACTGATGAGACATGGGTCCTGTGGGAAAAAATAGTTTGTAATTAAAGACTGGACCTGCTCTGGGGATGTATCGTAAAACTATATCATAATACATATACACAAAGAGGCTGGATTAAGGTTGCACAGGCAACCTTAATTCCGGCATGTCCTAATTACTGCATGCTTGACTTTGCACGCTTAATAATGTTTTTAATATAGTATATATACACACATATATATAATAGTTTAATTTAAAAAATATTTAAGGATCTGACTTACTAAGACAAAGCCAGGAAATGCATAATTTGGCTAACTTTCTGTCCTTAATTCACCCCATTGTGCTTAAATTTTGTAGTGGTCGCAAAACAGTGGGTGATCTTGACTGCCCCTTCTGTACCTGCAGGATATGTAGCCTGACTTAAATGGGAAACATCACAAAAACAGGATAATGCTGTAGTTCAGGAATCCACAAGCAAAGAATCATTCTGAAGAATACCGACTATACAGCGGTAGTTAGGCACAACAGTTTGAATTATGGACCAAATGGAAATTTCCCTCAGATGCTTTTCCTTTGGCATTTAATCAAATTCTTTGTATTTTTGGGCAACTGGTTTGTATTCTTTCTCACTCTTCTTATTCAAAGTTATAATGTCAATGGAACTTTTTTATATCAGTTGTGTAATTCATTCACTTTGGACTTTATGGGCCAGATTATCTGCTGATATAAATTGGTACAGCTACATTGACATCAGTGGCTCCAATTCATGTCTGCAGAGAACTGGGTCCTGTACATTTATCAAGTCACATTTAAAGGGACATTCATGCACAAGCTCATATCCAATAAGTGCAGCAAGACATGTTTCTGGTTACATCATAGTAGTTCAACAGGTCATTTGAACCCGATACAATTTCAGAGGAAATTCTACCGTACTGTAGAAACTCCCACTGAAAAAAAAGTACTTTTCAATAAAATGCTACAATTTTAATCTGTGTTAAAACATTTTTCTAAGTCAGTGGTTTTCAATCTTTTTCACTTGTGGACCTCGAAAAAATTTCGAGTGGATGTGCGGAGCCCTTTGGAAATCTTAGACATCGTCTGCGGCACCCACGGGTCCGCAGACCACAGGTTGAAAATCACTGTTTTAAGGAATAAGGATAGGTTACGCACAGTGTCCGTGCATTTTCTGTTTTAAAATGAAGAAAGTATCTATAGTTACCAACCGATACTGAGAATTAAGGTTCTAAATGGTTAAACCATTTTAAGCTAGAGCCTGACAAAAACACTGGAAATCAGCGAACACATTTTTAACTGCTCTGCCACTGAAAAATCTGTTAGATTGAATTTGATTTGGGGGACAACGTGTATACAGAATGTGATAGTCCTAAATAATTTAAAACACATGCACTAAATTCTTGGAACTAACAATGTTGCTTTGCACCTATCTTTTAGTCCGGTAACTTAAATTATTATTAATTGACAGCGTATGGGCCAGGTGGGAATGGAGTTGCAGGGCATCTTACCCAATGCTGTTTCAATGCTCATCACAAGTGCCAGGACAGTCATGGTGCATTGCATTTGAGGAAGCTCAGGGATTTCTCCCCCACATTGCTCTGTTAAGAAGGGGTGGGGTCATGCTTCTGCTCCACACCAGTCCACAGAACCAAAAGGGCAGCCTAGCCTGCTTGTTCAGCCTGGATGCTGGGAGCTCAGAAGGGACAATCTGTACTTGTGCACTAATGGCAGCTTCATACCACCCTCAATGCAGGACAGTGCCTAAATGACATCTCTTTGGATGGGAGAGTGCACACAGGTGTGGTTCTTCCTCCGAATCTCAAAGGGATGGTATGTTGTTCTTCTGCACTGGTCCGGGATCCTCCACTATCCCTCTCCTACCCCGTGACAGTGCCATTCTTATGAAGCCATCCTGCTAGGGCCTCTCTTGACTGCAGCTTCTCCAAGACCCCCATAAACATAGGGTGGTCCATGAAAACTGCAATGCAGGTTCCAAACTGTAATACTGAGCTTTAAGGCTTCCCAGGCATGTTGTGAGTTCAGGGACACCTCTACCAGGGAACTCTACAGAGCTGATAGCACTATTAGATCCCAGTAGAAAAAGGTCAAAATAACAAAGCTCAGGAAAGCAAGTGGGTGACTTTAATCAAACATGCCTATGACCTCCTAAAAGTCTATATCAGAGTAAAGGGAAGGGCAAAGGTGCAAGCAGATTCTGCTCAAACCAGTTCATTCATCTCTCACTTTTTTTAATAAGGAAGTCTTAAATCAGCGAAATACGTATCAGTGTGATTGTTTTTAAAGCTAATTTTATACCACTATTTTCTTTGATTAATGAATTAAAACCTTCCTTTTCCCCCTGATGTGTTTTAAGTAAGTTATGCATATGTAAGGTGATCCAAGTACTGACAGTTGGTATTGAATTGCATAGGCAGAGAGGTATGGGAAATTCGTACAAAATCTGATTGTACTGTATCGACACAGGCTAGTGTCATTACACTAAATCCTGATCCCACAGAAGCTGATGTCAAACCTTCTTTCCCTTTATTTTTTTTAGTAGGTTACATTTAACATCATACTGTACTGTATTTGCAGGGGGCGGAGGGTTTTTGTTCTCTGCTGCTGCTTGGTTGTGTACTTCCAGTTCCAAATGAGGTGTGCGGTTGTCTGGTCAGTTCGTAACTCTGGTATTTGTAACTTTGAGGTTCTACTGTAGTTCTGAAGGGCTGGATTCAGCAAAGAAGGTGCTTAACTTTAGTAGTTTAAATGTGCTTAAATAATGTATGAGACTACTCATCATATGCTTACAGTTAAGCATGGGGGTGTTTTGTTGGGTCATGGTCTAACTTAGCTGTTTGCTTCAACATCAATAATATAATTTAAAAAAAAAATAGGGTTTAAAAAAGTGTTTGAGCAAATCACCTATAGAACATGAAATGAAGTTTGTTTTAAAAAATCAGTAGTTTGGTGGAAAAGGGTGAGCCTGCAGTAAGAGAAACACTGCTCTGTTTATCTAAGTGCTGTTAACAGCATACAATAAACTTTGAACAGAAGTAACACTTTTACATTTTAATGATGAAAACAATGTTCAATTTTTTTCCTCTAAAAGAATTAGTTTATGTCTGCCATGCCCTTGACCAGGACATATTTCCTGAGAGAAAAAATACTTTGATTAGTGAAGAAAATTATATAGAGAACATGTACTGAAATAAATTTTTTGTTGCCAGTGATTATTATTGGTGTATTTCTGTGTCCTTTTAATAAACCTGTATGCTAGGATTTAACTTTTGTGCCCACCAAGAATAGTGTAAATATTGGAAAATATAATAGTTTTGTATTTATTACAAAAAATCCTTCAGATTGTTCACTGATTAGATGCAACTTTTCACAGTGATTTACACAGTGCTGCTATTCTGTAGGTATAGAAAATATTCTGTCATTGTTTTACTTGGAGTTAGAGCCTTTGGTCATTTTGAATGCAAAACAGGCTTTAAATACAGTTTAACTCTTAGAACACTGAGACAAATATCCATGACCGTTGTGAACTGAGGGAGGGCCACAACTGGATTGTGAACTGAGGGAGGGAGGTAAATGGGAGGAACTATTTTTCCTTAAAATTTCTCACCAGTGCTACCATCAAAGTAGCTCCACTGTTGAAGATAATGGCAAAAGCATTAGTGTAGAAAAGATTGTCAGCCAATGGCATTTTAGCTACTCCATCATCTACATATCTCAGAGCCAATCTGGATGGTGGAGTGGTTAAAATCCCACCAGCCACCTTGTGCTCTGTCTATACTTAATGTCCTACTGTTACTGTTACCAGTGCAGATACAACCTTAGAGAGTCCTGGAGACCTCTTAAGGAAGAAAGAAGCAAACCATTTCTGTGCCACAGCCCTTATTTTATTTTTAGCTATATAAAGATATCTATAAAGCTACGTGTAAATCTATAGATAGAATCACTCCTAAGCAGCAAGACATAATGTCTGCCAAGTTTCAGGCCAAAGCAAATTTATATAGTCAAATTATAAACCCTAGAAATAGGGCTTTATAATGGAATTGCTCTCATAATGTTAACTACTGTGTATGGCTGTAGTGGGCGTCAGTTTAAGTTCTAGTTTTGATGTGCATTTAATGGCATGAGCTCAATCATGAAGTGTAATAGGATATTTTAAGATATTATGTTTGAAGAGAATTGGTATTTAAACATTATCTGTGAACCACATCATTTTAATGCCTCTGAAACATCATTCAGTCCTTGGTACAGAATCGCATGAAAAAATTCGTGATCATATTTCTCAAAATGAACAGTAGCTTAGGTTTCATTAACTGCTTTATGCGATATTTAGAGTAAGAGAACTAAAATGTTTCTGCTGAACATTCAGCAGAATATTCCTGTAAAATAGCATTTCTGATTTTTTTATCTTGATCCTCTCTAATCCTTCATTTCTGCCTTTGGGGGTACACTCTGTTTATGTTTAGAAGAAATTTTTGAACATAATTCAGTGGCTCTCAAACTTTTGTACTGGTGACCCCTTTCACATAGCAAGCCTGAGTGCGACCCCCCTTAAAAATAAAAACACTTTTTTATATATTTAACACCATTATAAATGCTGGAGGCAAAGTGAGGTTTGGGGTGGAGGTTGACAGCTTGCGACCCCCCCATGTAATAACATTGTGACCCCCTGAGGGGTCCCGACCCCCAGTTTGAGAACCCCTGACATAATTCTTTCTGTAGCAAGAAAAGTAGTAAATACTTTTTGTCTTGTTGCACCTAACCACTAATGATTGATTTTAGTGGTTGCCAGTGATACCTCTCCCATTTCCCATGTAGTATTGATTGTACTTGAATACTATGTTAACTTGATTGCTCAGAACCATTTTTCCCCAAAACATTTGTTTTTTATGTTCCCTCAGGAGACAATAATTCCAAAATTGAAGCTGTCATTCTTTAGCCTTGTAGTTCAACACAGTAAAGCTTGCAGCAATACGGATGATGATGATTACTCTCACTGCTGATACAGAGAATGGGAATGTGGTGCTGAAAGCTGCTAGTTTTACTCCCTTGCAGTCTGAAACCTAAGACTGGATACTTTAACTCTATCCTTGGAAAAAGACTTTAGTGCTGAAAGTGCCTCTTGTGTTCAAGGAGGAAGTATAACCTACTTTTAATGCAAAATGTTAAACCGTAGAGTAGTGCTTAATAGTTTTAGCTAATAGTTAAAATATCATGATATAAATTCCACTTTTACAAATAATAAGAATTCACATGAAGATCACAAAGCACTTTACTAACATTAAATAAGGTGCAGAATATGCTGGGTGAAATCCTGGCCCCCATCCATGTTGGTGGGAGTTTTGCCATCAACATTAGTGAAGTGCATCACCCATACTCATTTTGCAAATAACAAGCCAATGCACAGAGGAGTTACAGTACATAGCTTTTTCAAGACTGGAATAATATTCCAAATTTATCATAGGAGGTTAGCTAAAGACCTGTTCCTGCGATGAGCTGCATATAGGTGTTTGTCTGCATGGATCTCATAACAGTATTGGGCCTAAGAGCAGAATTAGACCCAAAATGTCCTAATCAGGATTCCTTGCTTTATTTTCTAGACCACAGTCTCTTCCATTATCCCACATTGCCATCAAAAGGAACGAAGTTTCATTTTCTATAATTCCAGGCCATGTGCTTAGATTGTTTAGCTGAACTTAAAAATTTAGAAACTAATGTGTTACATTTCGATTTATTAGCAAATTTTAATTATAGTGAATTGTTCTGTTGATTATTACTGATTGTTATACTCCGATGCACCCAGAACAGCAATCCTAAAACTCAAGGAAATCGAAGCAAGATACTCATGTAGGTGGTCATCAAAACATGTAATAACTATGAACCGGTTAGTCAGCAACAGTGTGAACAAAACATAACAGTCCATATGGCAGGCGCTGAGTAACTTCACACACCCAGCGCTATGTGTGTGTACACACACGCACAAACTGGAACACTGAGTTCAGGGAGCAGGAAACGAGCATGAACAGGAAGTAATAAGCAAGAAGGCAGCACACACACATCAGTCATCACATTGACTATTAAAATATATGTATTAAAAATATCACTTCAGGACTAGATTTTTCCAAAGCGCATTTGCATTTGGGTGCATCGCCCAAACCTCCCAATGTGCATGCATGCTCACACTCATTTGCATATGGACGTAGGCATGTTTGTGTTCACACATCAGAGTTTGCACACAAGCAGGGCGGGGGCACACATTTTGTATGCACGTTCTTTTGAAAATCTGACTCAGTGTCAAACTGTGTAATGGTCTACTACATATGAGTCACTTTTCCAGAGAATATAAAAACTGTAATCCCAGAAGATTCCCTAAAATTTTAAAATAACCAGTAAACCAGAATGTCATTTAGTCTTTAACATTTGACAAACAAAAGCAAAATATCTCTGTCTCTTTTGATAAATCTGATTTGAGGGACTTTAGTTTTTCAATTCTTATGATGCTCATGGTGCAAAAGAAATAATCCCATATTTTACTTTGGGGGACAGTCAAACAGCATGCAAGCAGTATCTATGGTTTTCGTATTTTGTGTGACAGAAGGTTTTGGACTGGAATATGCAATATATATCATTCAGTAAGTCCAAAGAAGACCATTTGTAAGACAAACTGTAGAAAATGTACAGGTAGATCTCATAAGAGCTGTTTTGTATCATGAATTCCTCTAGTTGGAGGCACACTGATTTCCTTCCAATCTTTTAGTTATGAGCAATTCTTTATTCAAACTGAAACAACAAACCAATAATCATTTTAGAAAGAGAAATGATTACGCTCCATAGTATTAATGCTGTTGTTTCTCTTTGGATAAAGTATCCCATGTCACTAGTTAGTCATATTCTTTGGCACCATAAATGCCATGTCATTTTAATTCTAGTAGTGCATTAGGGTGCTGCTAATATTGAGCTTATTTAGCCTGACTCTCAGTCCCGAGTACTGGTTCTGTTAGCTTTCTTTTTTGGAGCAAACAGTTGATCAGGTTTTTTTATTAGTATAGAAGTCATAGTCTTGGTATTAAGGTATCTAAAGAACTATGTTGTGATGAAAAGATATGAAAAGCCAAATGTACTTTGAAACATCTCTACAAGGAGAAGGCACAGGCATGTGAATTTTGCAATCAAATATGTAGAACCAAGCTACTTGTGGTATGATATAGCTGTGTGCAATTCCCAAATGGTAGAGTTTATTATCACTGTGTCAGTGTCTTACTCAAATGTGGCGATAGAGAATCTCAAATTAATTAATGAATTTATTCTTCTTTTCTAGTTAACCAGTAAAACCTTTTGAAGGAAGTTTAAGTTTTGGATGGTCATCAGCAGCTTTACTAAGAGACAAAAAGTATATATTTGAATGTGGGTTGTTTTTTAAAAAAAAATTAGGATGGTTTTAGATACCTGTCTTCCATTCTTTTTGTAACCTTTTGCATTTTGTGTTTAGAAACTGACATTCCATTTGATTTTCATTGGCCTGCTGCCTGGGTTGAATACTGAGGCAGCAAATTAGGAATGCTTCAGAAGTCCCACAAACAAAGACGTTTGCTGTGAAAGTGGAGATAATGTGACACTTATATTTTGAGCTTCTTAGCTTACTCAAATGATAAATGATGGCATGGTTTAGGTAGTGTGTGGTGGGGCGGGGGAGTTAAAGACTGAAAGAAGCTGCTGTGAGCTGAGCTTTGGGATTCTACTAGCAGACAGTTATCCATCATGTGACTATGCTGATATTATCTTTTATCTCTGTTTCAGGGGCTAACTTTGTAACTCGAAAAATTAGCCGATCAGTAGCTAAGATTCACCTCGGACAGATGGAATATTTCAGTTTGGGCAATCTGGATGCTAAAAGAGACTGGGGCCATGCCAAAGACTACATTGAGGTAGGTTATTGGCCATGTGCCCTTTTTGAAACAATGCCGTTGATCTGTTTAATGCAATAACTTCAGTGAAAATGCATGACCTACACAGGGGTATCTCATGAATTTTTACCCACAGAGGCCTGTTAACTTAGTGTTGCTCTCAGTTTCAGACTAGGGAGTTCAGTAACATAGTGGGCTACCCCAGCCATGACCTGAACAGAAAAATAAATCTTTAGGTTTACATTCCTTTACTGAATTCCTCCGGGAGGGGTCTATAAACTAGAACTATTTTAAAGAGTTTTTCTCCAATTGTTTCTGCGAACTTTTATGTCCAACATTAAGATCATAGCAAGATGCAGTGAAACCTGACTTTAAAGACCTCACTGCAGGCTGGCGGCCTTTTACTGTGACGGGGCAAAAACACCATTAATACTGACAATCAAAGGTTTGGTTGGTTCTGCTTCAGAATGAAGCTTCACATTAATATTATGATGTCAAGTACTGTGTCACATATGTGTCTATAGCTATTTACTTTATTTCAGATGTTTTTGTTAGCTGAAATTGTTTAATTCTCTTCTATGAATATACACTTGTTTTTTTAAAAAATCTACATTGTATTAAAAGAGACATGAATGACCACGTCAGAAATATTGTTATTTTCCCAGAGAATGTTGTCTCCATTTTGCCTCTCAAAGATTTCCTGTGGTCATTGGGCTATTTCTGGCTTTTAATAATTTCTCTCTGGGAAACCAGATCTGGCTTCCATATTCATTGGTGTGATTCAAAAAGAAGATCATTGTTTGTGTTTCTTAAATTACAAAGTTAATACCAAAATAGCAAGTGCTTCATTGGGTAGGAAAAATCAGCTTTTAAGTATGTCCCCCTCTTAATTCTTTGGTTTTTAATTAATTTTGAGCTCTTTGACCTTGACTTAAGCAATTAAAAGCAGCCACCCCAGTAAGACTAAAATATATTACTAATTTAAATATTGTCTTGTGAGGTAATCATGCTAACTTACCAACCCTCTTGATGATGACGATAAAAATGGGAAAAAACATTACATATGCATCTAAGCCATTACCTCAAGTGAGTGGAGAAGTAGAATTTGGCCAACTAGGCTGTAAAGTTGGACCCCAGTTCTGCAATGCATATGCCTGCTAGGAGTCCTAGATGTTATGATATTTCATGGGAGTAAGGGTCCACCTGCTTGGATATCATTTTCTGTTTGGGACCTTAGCATGGTTAATTAACCCAGGAAATCTTCCTGATATATTTTCCACATATAATTAAAAATAATTTTTATACACAACATTTTGTAGCAGATAGAAAATTAACAACAAAATCTATGGTATAAAGAATCTCAGCTCTGTTATTTATAAGTAAAACATAACCTTCCACAATTAACAAGCTTTTCATTTTTTAAAAATTGAAATGGCATAAAACAGAAATTAGCCTCAGAACATTAAAATAGTTATTACAGTAAAATATCCAAAGAGAAAATATAAATTGAGTTTTAATATGAATATTCAGGACTGAATTTCGCTCTCTTCTATACTGGTATAAACCCAGAGGAATTCTATTGTACTCAGTAGGCCAAATCCTGGTCCCGCTGAAATCAATAGCAAGACTCTTTGTGTTTAATGGAGCAAGGCTGGATTCAGTGACACAGTGGTTTCACTAAGGGCACAGTTTGGTCTACATTCCTCAGATTCTACCTGGGATGACCTGTGTGCAAACCTTAAAAAACAAAACAAAAAAACCCCTCATCTTATTCAGCAAAACCACCAGAGAGAAAGTTCTCAGCTGGAGTCTCCATCAAGGACACATGGTGGTAACATAAACAGCATTCCAGATCTTTCATAAATATGTTTTTGGGACTGTCTCAAAATCTTCTGGAAAGAATTTCTCGCTAGGATAGAGTTCATCTTGAGTATCTCATTAGCGGGATCCCTTTGTCTAATGGGAGACTTGTCTAAATAAGTTCTTCTCTAAATATATTTAAAATGTAGTTACTTCTTTCTTATAGTGGCTAAAAAGGAGAATAACTAACTTTAAAATGGAAATAAACTATTCCAGGCTTTAATGGACTAGGTTGGACTTAGATATTTAACATCATTAGAATAAATATGTTGTATAATGTTAGAAAGCATGATTGTATTTATAAGCATTTTGTGAGATTCCTTAAATGTACCATTGAATACATTTGGATCGATAGTATCCTCTCTATATTTAATTTTAAATCCCATTGACGTTAATATGAGTAACATATGCCTGTAGGGTAGACCCCATGCTGTCTTTTCTTTCTCTTTACTTCCTGATTATGAAGAATAATAATAATAAAACCATAAATGCGTTCATACTTGTTTTATAAAATATTATGGGTTAAATCCTGGTCCCACTTCAATAGGAACAGGTTTAATCCTATATTTACTGGTGTGGGTATTGGTATGAAGTGTTGTCTAGTGATCAGAGACTAGACTAGGAGTCAGGACTCTTGGGTTTTAATTTCAGATATGCTACTGATCTTACATTATGATCTTGTGTAAGTTACTTCCCAGTTCAATAAAGTACTTAAGCACATGCCTGAATTGAAACATGTAGTGTCCCATTGAGGTGGGACTACTCACATGCTTAAAAATTAGGCATGTGGTGAAATACCTTGTTGAATAGATCTTAACTTGTAGACGTTTTAAAAAAGGTTTTAAAAAACCTAATGTTAGGGGGGAAATGTTTTTTGTTTGTTTATAATTTCACCAGTATTGGTTGGTACTTAAACTTCCACCTGCAGTGATTGAAAATCAGACATTGGAGCATTGTGCTATGGATGAAAACCTGAAAATGTAATTTGCTCAAAAGAAGAGTGTAACTCCTTCATCTAGTTTTATTGTCCAAGCAGAGCAAAACACGAGTAAGCAAATAGTGAAAAGTAAATGTGATTTTTTTTTAAATGTCAGTTTTCAACTAAAATATTAATGATGGATAACAAAATGTTTTTAAAACATCTGATTTTTAACTTGTAATTGACCCTTTTAATTACAATGAAGTTAATATTTGTCTGAATGTAAATTGGTGGGAGGAGTTTCGGATTATATTATGAATAGCAATCAATACCACCAAGTGGGGGAAGGAGGGGAAGTAATATGTCAACACTGTTGATGTATGAATCTTCTGTGTGCTGTTTTGTTTTGTGAGGTTAATTTATACCTTTTATTTTATGCAGAACATTACAATAAACCATCTGCTAGATATTTTCAAACACTAGTACAATAGTAAGCACTTAACAGTCTATGACTCATTGCTATACCATGTGAAAAACACAAGGCATCATATACATTTCCTCTTACCACCACCCCAAGAGAGTCTTATTTCAAATCAATACAGGTTCTCACAAACATTTAACTTAGAGCGCTGAGAAAGTACCCATCAATCCATTGCTAACTTTTTATTTCCCAGCCGCCAAATACTGTTAATGCTAAAATCATGAAGGTATATATGCAAGTGAAACCTTAAAGAAGTCTCATTGTATGGGAAGTGAAAGACATGTTTATTTGTAAAGTTGCAATAGGATATCCTGCAAATAGAACACAACCTCACTGTAAAGCTGCCCTAGAGAGAAAGTGAGTTTGCTTTTTCCAAGTTCTACGATGGAGCTTTCCCCTCCTCTCGTATAACCCCTTTGGCATAGTGTTCTGGGGCTGGGCAGTGCAGCGCAAAGTTAAATGTTGCACAGGCAGGAGAGGTGCAGTGAAGAAAAGCACTCAAATCAGACAAAGCTAACTACCCAACCCCAGTGTCACCAACCCAGTTGAGCTCCCCCAGTTGGACACTCTCTAGACTTCTATGAATGGTGTGACGGGTTGAATCACAGAAACCCCCTTGGGGCTGCCAACTGATGTGCCAAGACTACTACTTCCCCTGCTTTCCTGCCCTGGCAGCTTGGGACTTCAGTGCCCTGCCTGGTTTGAGCCAGACCCGCTAGCCTGCTGCAAACCCAGATCCAGGTCTGAACCACGTCCCCTAACAGCTGTAGGCTTAATTGAAAGCATCTTAAGTGTTCCTGTCTTTAACACTCAGATGCCCAACTCCCAATGGGGTCCAACTCCCAAATACATCCATTTTACCCTGTATAAAGCTTATACAGGGTAAACTCATAAATTGTTCGCCCTCTATAACACTGATAGAGAGATATGCACAGCTGTTTCCTGCCCAGGTATTAATACGTACTCTGGATTAATTAATAAGTAAAAAGTAATTTTATTAAATACAGAAAGTAGGATTTAAGTGGTTCCAAGTACTGTAGTAACAGAACAAATGTGTTCATGTTTGTGAATGCTTAGATACAAAATTGGTGATTGCAATAGAAAGCCCAGAAATAAATAAGTATTAGACAAAAGTCAAATTTCAAACCAGAGTAAAGATTTAATGACCTGTAATTTACACCTGTTTAGGTTTTCTACAGTGTCTGAAAATTTGAAGAAACATTCTCTTTTGCCTTCTGAATAAATCTTTCAATGTTTGGGGGCAGGGAAGATGCTAATATTGGATACCGTCCACAAAGCATTTAGGTATGAGACTATTCAGATGCTTATAACTAAGCAGGAGCTTAAGCGCTTTCTGAATTGGGACCAGCTTTATGCTGGAAGCTGGTTGCCACATTTCTATATTGATTTTAATAAAACAATAGAAAAAGTAAAACGAAACCAGAACACTTCATAAACATGCGATAGAATAGATTACAGCCGGCCCACAGTACCATCAGACATCCTAAGAAACCATTTAAATAGAACCATCATAGCTTAGTAATGTGATATTGATGATGTTGATGATTTAAAGTCAACAGGAAAATGCACTTGGCCATTTATCAAAGTTACTTTTTTAGTCCATTTTAAGTATTTTAAAATAGCAAAGTCTAGGTATTCATACTAAGGTGTCTTTTTTCATAACAATGTTAGGTTTATAACTCCCATTGGTGTTAACTCGACTTTTGTGCATGGTTCCTCTATATGCCATTCTATCCACTAGAATGTATTCTTAGTGTAGACAGCTGCCTCCTAGTACTGTTGTGAAGGGGAATCTCTCCTCTTTTTCCTATATGTTTGTATATATATTTAAACAATATAAAAAATCTTATTTTTAGTTTTTCTTGTATTTTGTGCACAGTACTGTCTTGTAAAAGACTCCCTAGCACTACTTTCACTGCAGGAAGTAATATAGTAAAATTGAACTTTCGTCCAACCAAACTGTTGGCCAAGACACCTCTGATTCTGCATCATTGCTTTCAAGGAATGAAATGATCCGAGTTGTCTTCTATGGTACGTTTTGCCACAATCTCCTTTTCTCAGCATTCTTTTTTGTGACAAATCCTGCAGTCCTCAATCAGGCACAGCAAAAGTAAGTGGATGTTTCACCAGAGTAATTGACTGCAGGAATGTCAATTATATCTATCTATAGAATATGATATATGAGATCCCTCACCAGCTGACACACATCCTCTCTCATGAAGGGGCATTCTACCGTCCTCTGTTGTTTGCCCCAATTTTAATTTGTTCTTTTCCCTTCTACACTCTTAATTAAATTCTTGCCTTCCTCCTCATACTCAGATCACTTGAAACAAATGTTATGGACATAAGGTAAAGGACCATTCATGATTTCCAGGTGTTGGAATTTTTATTTGTTGAGCAGGAGGATAAATATTGTTGACCCTTCTAAGTATTTAAGAGTATTTTTATATATGAAGTCTGTAACTTTTTTTTCTGTCAGCTCTCTTGAGCCAGGATAATTGATTGCTCTAAGTCAATTTGATCTTGAAATCAGATCCTATCTGCCCTGATTGATGTGGTGATCCACTGCACTGATTTTCTTATCACTGCCATCTAGGTGCAGTAATTGTGAGACTAGGGCTTGCATGAACCTTCAGGAGAAAGGTTTGATAGATTGTGGTCTTTTGTCTGGAACAGATACTGCACATTCATAAAATTCTTGACGCTTACTTGCTGGAGAAGTATCTTTTTTACATGTGCATGTATTAGTGGCCATACCCCTTTTGACTTCGTTTCTCCCTAACAGTTTAAAGACCTGTTGGCCTCAGTAAAATGTAGATGTGAGCCTCACCCTGAAGCATTTTTATTTAAAAAAACAATTTCCAAAGAAAAGACATGTTTATTTATGCTAGAATATCCTTTTGTTCCCTAGTTCAAATATTTTAAATACCTTGGAACAAACAAAGATATGCTGCATCCAAGAAAAAGGAATTCATGTATGCCCTTTTAGGTAGTGTTTGTTTACATGGTGAATAAAATGTAACGATCCAAATTATGACTAAAGTGACATGGCAGTAATAATAGTTATCATATTAAAGAAACTGTAAATCCCAAAGCGCTCTATCCACTGAAACTGAGATTACTCACCCTCTACTTGGCAGAAACGTGGCATCTTTTCATCTGTGCAAAAGCTTCATTGTACAACAGTTCGAAGAGGAATTGAAGAAGAATGCCTTCTACAGTTAAATCTACATAGAAAAATAGGTTGATGGAAAGCAGTTACACAGCTTGGACGCCTGAGTTAATACCATTGCACTTTAAATGCTGCGAGATCGCTGTAATGATCACAAGACCTGCTATGCTGAGTCAGACCTAAGGTCAATCTAGCCCAATATCCTGTGTCCGATAATGACCAATACCAGAGCTTCAAGGGGAACATGAAGAACAGGGCAGTTTTGAAGAGGTACACATGTCTTCCCCTCCTGGTTTCTAATAGTCAGAGGTTTAGGGTTGCCCTGAGCATGGGATTATGTCCCTGACCATCTTGGCTATTAGCCATTGATGGACCTAATTCTTTTTTGAACCCAGTTATACTTTTGACTATCACAACATCCCATGGCAATGACTCCCACAGGTTAATTGCATTGTGTGAAAAAGTATTTCTTCTTGTTTCTATTAAACCTGATGCCTATTAATTTCATTGGGTAATCCCTGGATTCACACCATTCGTGATTTTATAGACCTCTATCACATCCCCACTTAATCATCTCTTGTCTAAGCTGAACAGTCCCAGTCTTTATAGTCTCTCCTCGCATGGAAGCTGTTCCATATTCTTGATCATCTCTGTTGTCCTTCTCTGAATGTTTTCCAGTTCCACTATATCCTTTTCGAGATGGGGCAACCTGAATTTACACTATTCAAGGTGTGGTCTCCCCGTGGATTAATATAATGGTGTTATATTATCTGTCTTATTTTCAGTTCCTTTCCTAATAGTTTCTAACACTCTATTAGCCTTTTTGACCGCTGCTGCATACTGAGGTGGTTTTCAGAGCACTATCCACTGTGACTCCAAAATTTCTTTCTTGCATAGTAACAGCTAATTTAGAATGTGTATATGTGTAGTTGGAATGATTTTTTTCAATGTACATTACTTTTGCACTTATTCATTTTGAATTCATCTGCCAATTTGTTGCCCAGTCACCTAGTTTTGTGATACCCCTGTAATTCTTTGCAGTCAGCTTTGAACTTAACTTTTTTGAATAATTTTGTATCCTCTGTAAACTTTGCCACTTCACTGTTCACTGCCTTTTCCAGATCATTAATGAATATATTGAACAGCATGGACCCCAGTACCGATCCTTGGAGGACCCTGCTATTTACCTCTCTCCATTATGAAAACTGACCATTTATTCTACCCTTGGTTTTCTGTCTTTTAACCAGTTACTGATCCTTGAGGGGACCTTCCCTCTTATCCCATGACTTAGTTTCCTTAAGAGCCTTTGGTGAGGACCTTCAAAGGCTTTCTGAAAATCCAAGTACACTATATTGACTGGATCACCCTGACCTACCTGCTTGTTGACACCCTCAAAGAATTCTAATAGATTTGTGAGGCATGATTTCCCTTTACGAAAGCCTTGTTGACTCTTCCCCAACATATCATTTTCATCTGTTTCTGATAATTTTGTACTTTACTGTAGTTTCAACCAGTTTGCCTGGTAGTGAAGTTAGGCTAACCTGCCTGTAATTGCCAGGATCATCGCTGGAGCCCTTTTTAAAAATTGTCATTACATTAGCTACCTTCCAGTTATCTGGTACAGAGGCTTGTTTCAGCATTAGTTTACATCCTACAGTTAGTAATTCTGCAGTTTCATATTTGAGTTCCTTTAGCACTCTTGGGTGAGTACTATCTGGCCCTGGTGACTTCATACTGTTTAATTTGTCAGTTTGTTCTAAGAGCCCTTCTGTTGACACATCAGTGTGGGACAAATGGTCAAGAGCTTAGTTTTACATTTCATCTGAACTAAGTGACCTCCTGTGTGTGTTTGTTGACTGAAGAGTGCCACTTAAACAATCATAGAAATTTAGTGCTGGATGGGACTTCAAAACACCTAATCCAGACCCCTACACTGAGGCAGGACCAAATATACCTAGACCATCCCTGACAGGCATTTAGCCAATCTGTTCTTAAAATCCTTCAATGACAGTGATCCCACAGCCTCCCTTGGAAGCCTGTTCATAGTTAAAAAGTTTTCTTTATATCTAACCTGAATCCCCCTTGCTGCAAAGTAAGCCTCTTACCTCTTGTCCTATCTTCAGTGGACATGTAGAAATTGATCACCATCCTCTTCGGACATTTCCACTGCTTGCATCCGAAGAAGTGGGTATTCACCCACGAAAGCTTATGCTTCAATACCTCTGTTAGTCTATAAGGTGCCACAGGACCCTTTGTTGCTTCTACACATCCTCTTTGTAACAGCCGTTATATATTTGAAGACTGTTAGCAAGCCCCCCTCAGTCTTCTTTTCTCAAGACTGAACATGGCCAGTTTTTTAAACATTTCTTCCTAGGTCAGGTTTTTTAAACCCTTTATAATTTTTGTAGCTCTCTTCTGGACTCTCTCCAGTTTGTCCACATATTTCTTAAAGCGTGGTACCCAGAATTGGAGATCCTATTCCAGCTGAGGCCTCATCAGTGCAGAATAGAGCAGGACAATTACTTTTAAGAAATTGTATTTAAAATATTTATTTCTCTGTTGTCTATAGATTATATACAAATATGTAATGAGCAAACAAGATCTGTAAATAAGATTACTTTTGAAGATTGGATGCTTGAACTCAAGTGAATAATGCATTCACATTTCTTTTTAGTGTGGTGATTACTGCTTCCATTTTCATTTACTGTTTGGCCCATCTGCATGAATGTAGAAGCATATATAGAGCAGTGGAGAAATAGACTATAGGCTTATTGTGATTTTTGGTTATTAACTCCTGGGAGATGCTCAGATACTACAGAAATGAACAGTAGAGATGTGGGGCGGGGGGGTGTAACTAAGGAATCCCATCCCATCACATTACAAAGTGTTTGTTTTCCATCTTGCTACCTCAATCCTATCTTAATGTTACCTTTTCTTGTGACCTAGCACTATAGTTGTTGCAGGGAAGTTGTGGAATTGGGGTTGGAAGAGGTTAGTATCTTAAGAAGTGGTTCACTAACATTTGAGAATCACTTGAATGGACTATCCACTTTAACACCTGATAATTAGAGATACACTTGAAAGGAAAAGTAACTTAGAAAAGTTCTCCATACAGAATTCTCGCTCTTCTAATCTTGACATCATCATTCACCACCACATTTGTTTCCATTGTATCTTTGAGCCATGCAAATAAACAGTTGGCTAGCTATGCTAGAGCCCAGTTTGTTCTTGTTTCAGAAGGTTAATTTGCCATCTCTCATATTAATTGCCAGACGAAACCTTAGATACACATAAGCACTTCTACTGTCCACCGAATGGAAAGTATATCCTCCCCCATCAATGATGTATTTTGTTTTGTTTTTAAAAGTGAGAAAAGAAAAACTAATTTCCAAATCTTTCATCTTTTTTTAAATTATGGTGGCTGACTCCCATAATTAAAAATCCAATCCCATTAAAAACAAGAAAAAGAAAGGAAAAACAGGAAATGTTTGGTTAGAAGAAAACATGCATGGAGGCCCAAAGGTACAGTAAAATCCAAATGTATTCTAAGATGACACGTCCTCAACTTTATTAACAGAAGAATCATTGTACTTGTTTATTTGTTTTCCGGTTATGTTTAAATTTAATTTCTCCTCTTAACATATTGGTATTAATTTCTTAATTAAAAGGCTGCCCTTTCCAGCTCCCTCTTCTGATCCCCAAACTGGGTAACAGTGAAACCTATATTTCAACCAGGAGAGAGCAATACATCAGTACATCCACCGTCTGAAATTGCTTGGTTGCTTTAATAGTATGAAGCACACTAAAAATTCTGAGAAATCTAATCCTACATTTAGGATTAGTCACCAATCTGTCCTTCCCAAACCCTCTCTTTGGACCATATTCAGTTCTGGAATATAGGTAGGTACAACTCCCTATTTATGTCCATAGGAGTTGTGCCTGCTTTCACTATAGCTATAGCTGGACTTCTGTGTCTGAGTGTGCCTCTAACTGGTCTACCTGCTTGCTGTAAATTGAGCAAAAAGTCAAATGTTTTGCTTTCATCCCATCCCATTCCCTTTCTGAAAACATAAATTGGGTTTTGTTGACATTCTGGGTACACCTGTTTTCATTATTTCAACATATACTATAATATAATATTATAATGTTGGTTAGTTTGAGAAATTATGTAGCCCTAGTTGGTAACCCAAATTTGGTGGGGCGGGGGGAGAAGAAACCACTCTTAAGGGTCTGTCTGCAGAAGCATGTTCACAGCTCCCATTTCAATCAATGGGAGCTGTGCATTCATCTAAGGACAGAATGTGGCATTTAATATTTAGTTTAGGAAGACCACGGACCAGGAATATCCTGCTCCAGGTTTTAGTTATCCGCTGCAGTCTTTCTGAATTTCAATCCCAAAGCTTTGTTTAGAGAGACTGTTTTTAATACAGTATGTTAAACACTGGACTGACAAGCGCTGCCCTTTCAGTTATATTGGATCATCCAGTTCTGATGTAAAACCTTGTGATGATCAATTTATCCTCCTAATTAATTAAAGTCATTGTGTTAAATTTTTGATTGTCCTAATATGCTATGTATAATCTCATTAAGTGATCATCTGTTTCACTTTGCTAAATAGATTTTGCATAGCACTGATCGGGAAAGAGTTTCTCATATAACAAAAAAAATTGAGATTTAAGTTGGAAAATTCTTGACCAGCTCTAGTTTGACAGAGATTAGCCTTATCATAAATTGGTTATTGATTTTGTTATTATTAATCAGTATTTGTACTGCAGTAGTGCCAAAAGGTCCACGTCAGGATCAAGGGTTTTGTAAAAACACATATCCTGTCCAAGAGAACGTACAATCTGATTAAAGAGCGCAGCCATTGAGCATAAACCATAAGAGGGAAGGGGGGAGGAAGGACCAAGGCAACAGTAATAAGATCACACATTTACATAGACTAACAATGTATAGCTGTCTGTCTGTCTCCCTCGACATGAGATAGTCTCCCCATGGCGTATCTGCTGCACGCTTGTGAAACTGGAAGGATACTGGGGCCAAAGTTTTCTGCTCTCTCTACAGCTGTCCAGGGGAAGGGATAAGTCCCTGCAAGTATCAAAGTCCCGAAGTGCTATTCCCATTATTTAACCCCTTTTCCCCACCTTCCCCACTTAACTATCAGTCTCCTACCCCACACAACAGTTAACAAGGCTGGACCTAATGACATTTGGGCTTCTGAAGTTGTAAAGGGCACTGGTCCACTCTGCTGCTGGGAGGGGAGGGCATACTTCTCCCCAAATCCTGGCTACATCAGCAGCATGGAGAATAGGGAGACCACTCTGTGCTGCTGAAATTGGCTTCTGCTGGTGCTGAGTCTCTCCCTGTGGGCAGATGCTAAGGCCTTATTAAATACTTGTACAGCTATAAGCATTTTATTCAGTTGCACCCAAATCACACTGATACAAGATCCTCAAGCACATAATACCTAGCACATTATTAAATACCTGGCTTCCACTGTACGCTGGGACAGATTGGGGAGGGAAAATGGTGGTAGGTACTGTTCTAAACTCCACCTTCAAACTAAGCTCCACCCCCATGGGATGCCAATCACAGTAGGTTGCACAGATTTTTAGAATATGATCACACATGTTCTCTTGATTCTTTTGGCTTGACTCCCTTAATGATTATCCCAGATACACATATGGGCTCTGCTGACCAACTCATGCGTTGCTTCCCCTGGCTGAGGCTTCTATGTCCTACTTGTCTTCTTGAGCTTTGGGGTGGGGGGCAGAGGGCTTTGATGCTCCATTAGGTTCTGCTAGGCTACTTGGGTTTGGCTATTTCTTGATTGGAGCATGGTGAAAAAAATGGGGCCAAGTCCACTCACTCGTGGGGCCAAAGTGAGCTGTCACTACCAGTAGATTCTTCAGATCCGCACAGCATGATCCTTCTCCTTTCTTACATGCTTTAATGGAGCAGAGAAATGTCAACATTGTTATCATTGGGTATCTGAGTTACTCAGAGATGAATGGGGCAGTTCTTATTTCAGATTCTGCAAAGACATGCAACACATCACTTATTTTCAATACACGTTCAGGCCATTTCATAATAATTAGAGATTTAAGTACCTGAATACCTTTGAGAATCTGGGCCTTACTTTAAAAGAAAAAAAAAGCAGCTCAGATTATGGAGAATAAGAAGGCAGCATAGGTTCTCTATGGTGTACCGGCATGGCATGCTGGCTAAATCGGAGCCCTAAATCCTTCCACTATGCAGATGACCATGGCCCCCAAGACATTGACATGCTGTCTTCTGGATTTAACTCGAGTATATGGCACACTCAGTTACTGAAAAAAATTGCATGGTTTTTGGCTATAAGCCCCCTGTAATGAGGAAAATGTTTGTAAAAGATGTGATTGCAGGCAACTTCTGAAGTGTGGAATAGAAAAGGAATTAAGAAGGTATGGGTTCAGAATTTTTTCCTGGCAAGGGGAAGAACCCAACGTTGCTTCTATTAGCTGCTTTCTTATATTTTTGGGGAGGCGAGGGGCGGGGATGATTGATTGGTAATAAGAAGTGGAAGAAGGAAGAACATAGGCTATAGTTACTGTAGACATGAATAGGCTCTGTATTTTAAAGCACATAAATGAGGCAAGAAAAGAATTTTAATGATATTATGTAGGTGCTCTGTCTAATACAAATCATATGGAATTAATTTTCAAAGCTCTGCAGCAGTGCCTACTGTAAGTGTTGCTAATATATTTTTCTTTAAGAAAATGATACTGATCTATTTCATAACTACTGTACCATTCTCCTCTTCCTTTGTTTTCCTACAGCCATTTTTTTAAGTGGATGGGAATATAATACAAAAAGCAAGTTTATTTCTTATTTACATAAATCTCCCATTTAGCTTTCCGTTTCACCATATCTGCATTTTTGTGTTTGACCTGTTAGGTTTTTTTTTGTTTTATAAAGCAACAAAAGTGCTTTCCTCAGCAAAACCATCTGGTTTAGTTTCCTGTGCCTCAACAACTATATGTGTATTATTATCAAGGCCACCCCTGTGGTTTTCTAAGTGGTCTTGTTACACCGGTGGTCTTAAAATTCAGCTGGAGTGATGGAGAGGTTAGACTAAAGGCTTCTTTCAAGTATAAAGTTTCAAGTTTGAGAAATTGTCATATTTTTGAGACTAACCTATTATTTCATTATTAACAAGAATGCAATATCTTTTAAAATGTGAATACAGTAGACTTTTAACATATTTGATTTTTGGCAGTGCTCAGAGATTTGTAATAGAACAAATAAAAATGTAATTTTGGGTCCCTGCTTAGGAATTATTCATATGCTCCCTACAGGAGTTAGGAGAAAATATGAGAAAAATCAGAACAGAGTACTTTTTTAAATATGATGATTTAGTCATCTTCAGTGCTTTGTCCTTTTCAATACAGATTGAATATGTGCTGTAGGGCTATATTTACTCATTAGCAATGGATATTTCACAGGGGTGAAAACAAGCCAGACTTCTTAACATGAGTTTTGGTCAAGTTCCCAGAGCTTTGTATTGCTTGTGGATTCTCCAAACAAGTGCCCCCTCTACTGGAGGTGTAGGGAGGCATTGATATTGGACAGGGTGCCCAGGGAGGGATATTGGGACTGGGAGCCAAATGGGACATGGAATGTGGGCCAGTGGGGGACAGAAACAGATTGGCCGATGAGCCAGGAGGGAACTGGGACTGGCTGGGCAGCACAGTCCAAATCAGCCCAGAGCTTCATTTGCAGTGAAAGCCTTGCTCAGCCCTAGGCTGGAGCATGCTCAGTGAGAACAGAATCTTCTGGGAATTTGCTGTGAAGCATTGGCAAGTGTCTACTGAACATGTACAAACTGCAAACATTCAAAGGTTTATAACATGGCCTAATTTGGAAATTTTCATGGCAACATACCTGACGCTACCCTGGAGCCCCCAAATTTCAAGTACTTGTTCCTGAGCATGGACAAGCTACAGCTTTTCTAGTAAGAGCTCACCAGAATTTTTTAACGTAGCTAAAACAAAGTATTTTGCACTAGCTTCATTCTCGAAAACAGCCGAACCATTTTAGCTGCACTTCAAAAAGGAAAAAAGAAAACAGGCTGCAGCAGACGCCAGGTATGGAAAATTTCAGTCCCAACATTTAAAGTTTGGAAAGTTTATAAGCAACTGAAAACTACATATTAGAATGGGAAGTGTCAGGCAACCTTAATAATAGGTGGTGCTACCAGCCTCATCTAAAATAATTTAGTCATTTCCCCTTTATTACCTAAACTCTGATTTGCAGATTTTCATGAATCTTAGAATAATGCACTATGCTCTGTGAAGGCTGTGTGGCATGCTCATTTTTAATTTTAACTGGGAAAAAATATCATTAAAATTTAATGAGGACCTTTTAAAAAAACAAAACAAATCAGAATGGTTCAATTTACATCGGAAGGCAAAACAGTGAATGGTATTATTATGCCTGTGTGGTAACATCCTCATTGTACCATAACTCTTTTCATTTAAAAAGAAGTCAGTAAAACATTGTGGGCAGTTCATTCCCAGAATTTAGGTTTTCAGCTCTCCAGTGATTTCAGTGCATTCCACTGAGAGAACAAATATTTCAGGGGTAAGTTTAAAGTGTCAGGGCCCTTTTGTATTGCACTGTAGCTGTTGGCATTGTGTATGTTGTTATGGAGAAAATCAGTTCTCATCGAAGTACATGTTCTTTGCTATCTGCACATGGAAAAATGTGGTGTTTTTTTGTAGTGGGGAACATTCCCCAAATCCACAGGGTGTACTTAATGTGCCACTTTCAATTCTAGAAGAAATACTTCAGTTTTCAGTTGTAGGTGTTTTTGGATGTAGCCTGACCCAACAACCAACATTAATGGTCCAAAGATAGAGCATCTGAACTTTCCAGTTGGCCTTCATTGGCTGACATTTAACTATCTCTTGGGATAGCTAGGTCTGGTTACCAGGTTAAGTATGTGGAGAATGCTTATTAGTGTCAAGCACTTTACTGAAATATTGTCCTCTTTTTTCCCCTCCTAAAAACCACATTTTCTTTCTACAACAAAAACAATTGTTTGTTTCCTCAGGATTGTAGACAGGCAACTTTAAAATCTTTTCCATTGGGCTCAATCTGCAGCTGTCAAATGTCCTGGGGTGGAGGAAGGAAAGATTCCCTGGAGACATCATGTACCCCCAGCTTGTTGGGGGTAAGGTGTGGGCTGGCTAAGGATGTGATATTGATTCCACTGCTTTCAAACTCTCCCTACAACTCCACTGCCATGCACACCCACATTTGCCACTGCCATGAAGACCCAAAGGCCAGCCTGCCAGGAGACTGTTTACACATAGGAACCCAAATCCTGGTCCCAATTAAGTTAATGGGAACTATGCCATGGGAAGCAAGATTTTGATGTGTACACTTAGGCAGTTGGTCTCTATGGTATCTATGTCTGATGAAACACAGTGGGATTTAGGAATCTTTCATGTTGGATTAGGGGAGAAGAGATTATGACAACTCCCAATCCCTAAAAATTAATTTTCCTGAACTATCTGCTTTCAGGGATTAGTTGTTATTTTTTAATAAAATTGCAGACAATCTAGGAAATTTTTCCTAAATCAGCGATTCTCAACCTTCTCCACACTGGGACAACTTTACTATGTACCTGTCCCCTCCCAGTTAGCAACATGAGAGAAGCGGGGTTATCACGATCCCCTGTGGGTCATGACCCACACTCTCCCGCTCCAACCACCCGCGTTAAGAACCCCTGTCCTAAATCAATGTGTTGCTTATTTTTGTTGTTCCACACAATTATTAAAACTGGTAAACTAAATTCAGCAGTTTTTATCTAGTGCGTTATATTCAGTAAATGTTCCTATAAAAAAAAAAAACAGGGACAGTTATGAAGATTACAAAATTCACTCTCCAGGTTTGAATTTCATAAAAGGTTTTATACCTTCTGTAAATTATTATTCCTAGCATAAATGTGATTGTGCCTCAGATTTCTTCATCTAAAAATAGGCCTGATATTCATGAAATCAAATAAGTTTTTCTTTCTGCAAAATGCACCTACACAGATTTCTTTCCAATATGGTGAATTGTATAAGTGGAGCATTAACTCAAATTTGTGTCTTGACCTTTTACATGTGGGATGTTACTCTGCAAGTATTCTTTAACCACAGTTGTTTATCATGGCAACCACTACTATATATCACTTGACATATGTGTTACTTTTGATATAATGAACACCTGTTTAAAAACGATGCTTCTTTATTACACACAGTACAGCGTAAAATTATTTTTATGTTGTTTTGCGTTGCTAAAAGAGAATACAAAACATTCTGTCTTTTACAAGGCAGGCATCTTTTTGTTATTCATTTATTTTTTCTCCACATGTCTATAAACAGATCATATTTTTTGGAGTAACAATATTTACCCCATTGGCAGCATCTCCCTTACTTTGACTTGTTTAAAAAAAAAATCTCATGAAGTCTGTTGATTTTAAGGAGGAAAACGATTGGCAGGGAAAAAATCAAAATTCCATGTTCATTTTATTGCTAATAGCTTTATTGCCATCCTGTACTGATATATAGTAAATGTATTGCCACTTCAGAAATTTTTCACATCACTGACTACTAATGACAATGTAATACATTCTACACATGTCCTAGCTTTTGTCTCTCCTGCATGGCAAAGTGTGAAAGTGTTGGCCTAGGTCCATAAATGTTGCACTCTTGCATCTGGGGTCAATATGTATATGTACAAGAAGATGCAGCTTTATAACTACAGCAAGAAGTGAAATAGATGTAATGGGATATCTATGGATAGGGCAGATATCACATTGATTCAGATTACCCCTAATTTCTTCATTAGGAGTTGAGGGGTCTGAGCACCTTTCCCGAGTCATTCGGTGCCTTGAAGATTCATACTGTATCTATCGAGTTGCCATTGCTGCTCCATTTATACATGTGCACAGCACACACATGCACACACCCGGTGTTTCACAAACTTTACAAATTACTTATGCCCTACATTCATTTCACTCACTACTGAAATTTTCTGCCTTTGGTTACAATTATTATTATTTATTCGTATTGCAGTAGCACCAGTTGCCCCAGTCATTGTCCAGAACTCCATAGCGCTAAGCACTGTACAAACACAGAACAAAAAGTCTCTGTCCAAAAGAGCTTACAGTCAAAGCAGTATTTGAAGGTCTGTGCTTGTACATATTTTCTTCTTAAGGAGAATATATTGCCTCTTGAAAATGTAATTCAGCGAAAAGGTGAAGATATGTTACAGTATTTTAAAAAACCCAAGTAATAAAACATCCTTTCTTTTGTCCTGTGTAGGAGCAAATAACTCAAGCACAGATATTCAGTTTCTAATGTATTGTCTTTAAGTACAGACTACATTATTTTACCTGAACTTTACCAATTAAGGGCTAGCTATTGATTTTTTTTTTTCAAGGATAAGTTCCAGGAGGGTTTTAACTGCAGGAAGCACAGTCATCCCCCAAAAAGCTTCCTAACATGCTCGGGGAGTGAGCATACTGCAAACCCCACTCCGTATCACAAGAGCTGATCTTGGGTGAAATCCTGCCCCTATTGAAGTTATTGGGACTCTTGGCCTTGATGGGACCAGGATTTCACCCACTGTATCTTGCCTTTACAAAGGGAGGATGCATGGTGGGCAGGAGAGAAAGAGGCTCTTTGCACACACAGCTTATTCACACACCCACAATAGGGCCAGCCACAGTTTGGTCCTAAATGTGCCATTGAAAGAAGGCAGTTAGAAGCTAAAAGACCTGTTTCCATTTGGCACAATATCCATTTTAAAATAGCACTGGACTAAAGAGGCTTCACCCGATTCAGTCTCTGCCAATTTTCAGTAGCATGCATGACAGAAATTGATGTGTGACTGATCTCTCCTTGTAATTAAGTAAACTATACTTTTCTCAAGGAAGGTTTTTGTGCTGATTATCGTAACATCTAAGGAAGGCGGCAAGCACAAAACCAACAGACACATATGTAAAACTGTAACTGGCAGAAGAACAAATTGCAATAAGTCTGTCCAAAACCAAAATAAACCAATCACTCATTGCATCAAAATTAATGCAGTGACTAGATAAAATAGTCTGGAATAATTACAGGACTAAGCATTTACTTAAGATATTGGTATTTAAATGCCCAAACTGTGTATATGTTCCTTTATATTAGTTTTTCAATGAACTATACAAGGAAATTATTCACTGATTGTATGCATTTTATAGTGATTTCTAGAAGATTAATCATTTATGTATACAATAGTTCATAAATATTTCAGGATGGGGGAAAAGTTAAATTTTTACAATTTCTGATTTTTAGTTTTTCCATTTTGAGTAATGATAGCTCCCTTATAATGTAGTATAATTACTTGTAGAGTAGCAAACTTTTATCTAAGTTGATAGGTTTATAATTAGCATATAGAAAAAATTCCTTTTTGAAGATGATTCTTTAGAGCTATGTTGGTTCAGTTAAAAAACCTTTTCCAAATGTAAGCAACTAATTGGTCTCTCAATTTGCCATTTTGGTCTCTCAAAATGCCAATTTGTGTTGATACTATAAGCTGTAGCAATACTTTCTAATATCACTACACTTTCTTAAAGGGAACAAATAAATGTGATTTTTCACTACAGGTGTTCCAATTACGTTGGTGTATGTGATAGGTAAAGTACATCCAAAATGAAATAAAAAACCTCTGGATACTAGAATAATGCACTAGTTGATTTTTATAAAGGGGAAAACAAAATCTGCTGTCAGGTCCCTTAAAGAGCCACTGTTAGAACTGTGTTGTACCCCTTTCCCCATCCACAGGTTTTATGTAGCCTAATATTAATAGAAATGGTTTTATGAATTTTCATAGATTTCAGCAAAAACTGGTTTTGATTTCAAGTTAAACATTTGTCTGCAATGTTTATACCAGAGCACACAGCAGTGTGCTAATTACAGTATAAAACTTGCAAAATGAAATGAACTAAAAACAAAAGTAAAATTCCAGTGTCCAGGGACAAGGCAGACGTTAGACTCTGGAATCTTGCCCAGCACCAGCTCTTAGGGCGGCTATGGAAATGGATCAGTGAAGAGTCATATCAGGGAGTGACTCCTAATTAGAGGAAGTAAGGCTGTGGCATCCTCCAGTCACCTCGCCGTTGTCAAGAGGATGATGTTGTGGCCCTATCCTCTACTCCCACATTACCCTGGGACAAAGTGTCCCACCACTCCCCTGTCTCCCTTCCTGCTGCTTCATTCAAACGTGCAGTGCGGCTAGGCCAAATCATCCAAACTGAGTGGAGCTTGAAATGTAAACAAGCACCATAAATTGTAGAGATGCTGGTTCTTAATTTGTTTAATAAAACATCTTGCCTAAGAGAATCCCTTTTAAAATGCAAACGATGTGGCTTCTACTATTGAAACTAAAGTGGTTTAGTTCCTTTGCAGTCCGTTTATTAGAATATGAATATATTGCAGCTAAATTATTTTAATTTTTGCACTCCTCTAAAATCACTGCTCACGGGGACAGCCAGCCTTGGGGAATGAAGTCCTCCATGTATCCTGAGACGAGGATCAGCACAGGCAGTGTCTATGAAAGCTTCCTCATATTATCTACTAATATGCTCCCATACTGAATTAGAAGGAATTCCTCTGGGATAATAATAAAATAGTTCAGTCTGCATGGCCCTTATTGCCGAAATTCACACAAGCCACTGAGCAGCCACTGGATGGTAACAACTTCCAATGGTTATCATTCTAAAACAGATTTGAAACAACAACGTAAAAGTGAAAGTCTCAGTATTGCATTACCAATCCCCTTAGCTACCCACTGCGTGGTTTTATTTTTTAAAGATGACCCATAAAAGATTTCTTTTAAAGCCAGGTTTGTGCTTTTTTTTTGTTTGTGTTTTGTTTATGATTTATATAGAAGGTCTTAAAGTTGGGGGGTTTGTTTTGTTTTATTTTTATGGGGTTCCCCCCCCCCCATGGTGGGTTTGGGGTGTGGTCTTTTTGTTTGTTTTGGGTTTTTTGTTTCTTTTTTTTACACTGCGGAAATATCAGAAATGTGAAATATGATGTTCCCTTATGTTGCTGGAGAACTTTTTGGTGTGGCGCCAAAGAAGTTATTGAGACCTTAATAGAAGAGGATGTCGAATGTTTAACAAAAATATATTTTCTGTCAGTTGTTCACTCTAGGCACTGGAGTTTAATAGATGTCAACAAATAAAAAGTGCCAAATTGTTCGTACTAAAAATCCTTTACCTTTTCAGTTGCATCACTTTCACTCTTTTCTGTAGTGAGATCATACTGCCACTAATACTCCAGTTTCCATGTATCTTTCTGGCTAGACAAAATCTGAATTTCAGCTATTAAAGAGTGTATGGAGGGAGGTGGAGGGAAGGGTTGGTGGTGGAATAGATTCTGTCTATCTATGACATTTCAAGCACAAGAGAACACACATCTATTTTTCCCCTTTGTAATTTGAACACTAGGGGTTTGTTCAACTGTGCATGCAACTGTAGCTGGTCAGAGAAAACTGATCTAAAGTGGTATACAGAAAAAATTGCAACGTTATCTGTCCAAGAGCATATTTGATTAAACAAAACAAAAGTGTAAAAGGACACACTGACAGTGTTTGAAGAGAGTAAGCAATAAAACGGGTGGCCAACTTATGGCTCTGGAGCCACATGCGGCTCTTCAGAAGTTAATATGTGGCTCCTTGTATAGGCACCGACTCTGGAGCTGGAGCTACAGGTGCCAACTTTCCAATGTGTCGGGGTGCTCACTGCTCAACCCCCTGGCTCTGCCTCAGGCCCTGCCCCCACTCCACCCCTTCCCGCCCCCTCCCCTGAGCCTGCCATGCCCTCGCTCCTCCCACCCAGAGTCTCCAGCATGCCATGAAACAGCTGATTGGTGGGGAGGGAGGCGCTGATTGGTGGGGCTGCCGGTGGATGGGAGGCACTGGGAGCGGTTTGGGGGAGATGATGGGGGGGGCTGCTGATGTATTACTGTGGCTCTTTGGCAATGTCCATTGGTAAATTCTGGCTCCTTCTCAGGCTCAGGTTGGCCACCCCTGCAATAAAACAAAAGTAAGAAGTAAAAGAGTAAGAAACAAAAAGCCTTTATATTTCAGCAGATTGGTTTTGTTGTTTAGTAGCTCAGATTATTGTTTGTTGCTTTATTTAGATTAATAGTTTGGCTCTTGTTGCCTTGCTCTCTGTGCACAGAAGACTTGGCACATAGCATGCCTTTCACGGTACCGGTACCGTCAAAGTGGGAAGACCTGTTAGAGGACATTCACCCAAGATGGACTGGCAGACAATAGAACATCCTTTTTACAGAAAGCAGCTCATCAGGAAAGCATCAGCCCAGCTTCTCTGTAGTTAGCTGAATGCAGATGAGAGCCATGATTAACTCTAATGAGTGACTGGGGATTTATTGTTTGCTTAGAGATAAGACATGGGCTTCCTTCAGTGGCACTTTCAGCCAAATAGTAGAGTCTTAATTTGCTAAACCATTTCTTTTTTCTTTTACAAAAGCCTTTATGCTACTTAGGTGCTTTTTGTTGTTGTTTTTGTTGTTGCAAATTGTCTGAACCCTTGTCATTTGGGCCACAGAAATCTGGACGTTCTTTACTTGAATCACACATTCTACATCCAACAGTGCTTTTTCTGTTCAAGGCTTGCCCTCCTCCCCAAAGCTGAAATAAATCAAAGTTGGTTGAGACTCAGTCGCAATAAATCAAGACCTGTCCAAAACTGGAGCCTGCCCAGTCAAAATGTCATAGCTTGGCTTTCACTGAGGATTAATTAAAGGCCTGATATAAAGCCCAGATGTGCTTCAGGAGAGTAGCAAAATGCCTGGTGGTGGCTATACTAAAAACCAAGTCTCCCCATGAATCTGCCCACCCAAGAACATGGAGGAGGATAAGGCTGGGAGGGAGGGAAGGAGAAAACTGAATCAAGCATGTTCTCTGTGATTTTACAACATCTAGCTGGGTGGAAAACAAGACAAGCTTTATGTTATAGCACCTTTGGAAAAAATAATAAAGGTACATATAATAATTCTAACAGCAGCAGTGAACATAATTGTTAAAATTTTCTACATTAATCAGGGGGTGAGAGAAAACTAACACAGTGAATCAACTTTTGCACGTTTATGGTATTAAAAAAAAAAAAACCCAACTAGGTCCAGTGATTGAATTTGTTTGGTGCCTGTTTTGCATTAAATTCCTGAAAGTCATTGTGACTAAAATAATTTAGCTGAAGATTCCTGAGACTCTGATAGGGATGGATATGAAAAAAAAATTGAATTAAATGCTGACTGCTTTCAATGTGATCCTCAGAGGATTCCAACTTTAGTTCCAGATAAACGACTATCCAACTGAACAGTGTGCATGAAAGAGACACCATTTCAGCTCTTAAAATGAACCACATTGAAAAGAATGCTTTGACTTGATGTATAATGTATGGCTGTACTCACTTTATTTCCTGGTCACCGGGACCTGAAGCATTCCTGAAGTAAATAAAGTACTAGTGAGCAGCATAAAAAATAATTTTAAAAGGGTATTGCTTGCAAACTGAGTGCTTCAAACAGCTTGCGTGAATATGATTATTCCAAAAGCTCCATTGTCTTAATGCTTCAAGCTTGACGTTCCTGAATGATGCATGCTCATTTGATGAAATATGTGAAAAATGCTGAATAGAACTGAATAGATACCATGGTGATGGCCATGATCTGAGAAACTGCACCATTGAAATCTGTGTTGTGGGTCTATGCATTCCAGTTGTTCGCAGGTGTGGCTGTTTTGTTAGCGTGATCATATCATAGTTGTCAGCAGTTCTGTGTGAGATCACCATTGAGAGATGGCCAACCCTTCTTATCTCTCTCCACCAATGGGTAAATGAATGCTGTCGCTCAGAATAGGGCTGAAGGCATAGTGGGACTTAAACCCATATATCTACAAAATGAGAGTCAAGGGTATAGCAATTCTTTATTAAAGGCAAAACAACAGGCTTGCTACAAGCCTGGGTGTGAATGGCTAAGTTCAATGGCAGACTTCACAATCCTGCTGTATTTGTTTTGTTCCTATGTCGTATGTTTGATAAGTGTGTCCCTGTGCCTGTTTGCTAAAACGTAATATAACTGATACAAAACGTAATATGTGTGTCACATGGCTGGAGAGAAATTGGTATGTACAAAGGGCAAAATCCTTTTCTGGACAGTACAGTGAAGGTGAAACCAGTGATTGTGATAGATGTATCCTCTATTCCAGAAATCCTACCTGCTAGGTCAGACTTGGGCAGCATGTGTCAGGATGCACATTTCTGTGTCTTAAAAAGGAGCAATTTACATCATCATGGCTAGTGCACACTGCTGACTGTAGTGCATTCCTCCATCTCCATCCAATCACCCTCTTGTTGATCTCGTCCCTGTCCTCTTGCCATAAAAGCGTACTGCTTCCTCTGTCTCTTTCTCTCAGTCTTATGTTACATTGGGAAGGTTATCCCTCTTCTTCCCCAAATTCCCCCTCACTCTCCTCCTCAAACCTGTAACTTTTCTTTTCTCTTCCTCTCCAATAATCTCTCCCCATTCTCCCAGGGAACTATTGTTCCACAATTTGTGTGCGTGTTTTACCTGTCTCTCTTAGGGCTGGTCCACACTAGGGGGGGAATCGATCTGAGATACGCAACTTCAGCTACGTGAATAACATAGCTGAAGTCGAATATCTTAGTTCGATTTTTAAAAGTACTTACCCCGGTCCACACGGCAGCAGGCAGGCTCCCCGGTCGACAGCGCTTCCTCCGCTTGCGGAGCTGGAGTTCCGGTGTCGACGGGGAGCGGTTCTGGGATCGATTTATCACGTCTAAACGAGATGCGATAAATCAATCCCAGAACATCGATCACTACCCGCCGAATCAGGCGGGTAGTGTAGACTAGCCCTTAGATGGTAAACCCTTTGAGGGCAGGAAGGATGGCTACCATGTGTTTGTAAAATACTGTAGAAATATATAGTTGATTGTTGTTATTATTACAACCTCTTTTTAGTGGTGGTAGAGGATTAAGAGGCTGCAGTGTGCAGGTGGGAACATTAGCTTGGGATTGCCTTCTAACCCTCTGAGTCCTGAGGAGAATTCATGCCTTGTTGCTTTTGAATGTGGGAAGGAAAGAAGCTCCCCCCAGGGCACCTGTGCCATGAAGGGAAGGAACTAGTCCCCAAGTTTGTTTGCTTTAGCAAAATAATAATAATAAAATTTAATTACAAAAAACACCCTGTGGTTTAATTCAAGGGAGGGATTTACCTTAATTAACACCAAGTTACAACGTTTCTGTGTCCCAGAATATTGGGCAATGGAGAGTCACTCCCATGCATGCTTTCTCTCTGGAGAAACAGAATTATAGCAGCCTTGCATCACAGCAACTTAACTCACCTCTTAGAACAATGGGTGACTTTGAGGTAGCTGGCATTGCAGCAGTGTTTTGCCTCACCTCCTATTTTTATGTGGTGTTAGGTGAACAATGTCTGAGGAAAAGCCTAGAAAAGTGAGGATTACAGCAGAGAATCTGTATTTACTGTCTGAACAGTAACTGACCGGTGTAACGTATAACACCTGTTATATTGTTATTTTATGTGATACTTCTGAGTTCCATAACATAGCAATGTACAGTAGCACCATTATGGTTAGGGGTCCCACTCTACTATTATATTCAGTCTATAACTTAGCCGTTCAGTTTCACTGTGGCTTTAAATTTAGCAATGGACATCAAAGCCTGGGAGCATTTTAAAATTTTGGTTTTTAACAATTTTTCACCAAGTTCAGTCTTTAAGTCAGGATTTCAAAACACACAGGTGGTTTTGTGCTAAAGTTAAAAGACTGCTCTAGTTGTAAAAGCTTTTGCAGCCAAGTCCTTAATGTGTCTGGGGGTGAGGATTGGAGGTGGAGAAATAGATATAAAACAGTTAAGTGGTTAAAATTTGACCATTAGCTACTGTACATGCTCAGGAGCTTCCCCTCCCCTCCACCAACCCCCAATGTTTTCTTTTTCTCCTGGGTGGTCCTCAGCATTCTTGTTGGTTTTCCCCTCCACCTCCCCCATTTTCTCTATCTTTACTCTCCCTGTTTGGAGGCCCTCCCTTCACAGCCATCATCCTTCCTGCTGAAGAAGACAGGTGAAGACTCGTTTTGGAGTGAGACAATGATGCTCTTTATTGTGTGTACATAGAACCAAGGAGGGATGGGTTATACAGAAGATATGAGGAGAAATTTAGAGTAGGTAACAATGCTCAATCTTGAATTTCCCAAGGCTGGGCCTAAGAAAGATGTTCTGTCTGTTAGGGTATGAAAAGGTCTGTAAGATGCTTCCGTAACCATTTGTCCTTGAACCTGCCTTATGGATAAGATACTGTCCAGCTAAGACAGGTCACTCTAGTCTTTCTCCCATGTAGGTGGTGGTTGTGGGGAAGGTGACAATGGGATAGTTGTCTGGATATTACTGTCAGGGAACTCCTAGGTAGCATTGGAAACAGTTTGCTCCCTCCTTCATAGAGGGCTAGATCCTCTGATGAAAATCAGTGTACCCCATTCAGAATAAGGGAGTTACGCTGATTTTTGCCAATTGACGAATTGCCCAGGGTATGGCTTAGTTATATGGGCCCATGTGAGTTATAGCTATGGATGAGCTTTTTGTGGGTGTCATTTGGGGGTTGTATGATGCTTGTTTTGGAAAGTGTATGTGCGTGAGAGAGAGAGAGAGAGAGAGAGAAATATATACACAGTACAGTAGGCTCATATTGATGGTGGCTGTTTGAAATCAATGGGAACTTTGACTTAGGCCTTGTCTACACTAGAAAGTTGTACTTCTCTAACCATACCGGTATAGTTAAAGCAATGCAGTCCCCCTAGTGTGGAAGCAGTTATTAGTAGAATGGTGCTTTATACCAGAATAGCTATTCCTGAATGGGAAAGGGACTAACTGTACTGGTAAAAGTAGGCTGACCATACGTACCGTTTTAAATGGGACAGTACCGTTTTTTTCATATTTCCCGACCGTCCCATCGTTTTAATATAAATGTCAATTTTGTCCGGTTTTTAATACACTACATATAGTTTTTAATTTTTTGTAAAAAACTGAACGCGGGTTGTTTAGGGCTGTAACGAGGGCGAGGCGAGTGGCGCGCATACCTCAGGGGCGCGTTACGGCACTTCGCAGCTGCTGCAGCTCACACTTCACTGGGGCGCTGCTGCAGCAAGCCAGAGGCTGGTGCGGGGGAGGGGGGGGCCAGGGGCAGGGCCGGCCCTACCTTTTTGGCTGCCCCAAGCAAAAAAAAACAACCCACAAGCGCTGCCCCCCCCAACAACGCCGCCCCGCCAAAATGCCGGGGGGGGGGGGGCAGCGGGGAGGGCGGCATGCCCGCCGCCCCGCTCCCCCTACCAGTGGGGAGCGCGGAACGCCTGCCGCCCCGCTGCCCCGGCCGGAGCGCCGGCAGGGAGCGGAGCACTCCTGCCGCCCCGCTGCAGTTGTTTGGGAAGGAAGGGGGTGGGATGGGGAGGGGATGGAGTGGTGGGGAAGGGACATGGGATGGGGAAGAGAAGGGGATAGGGGAAGTGGGGGTCCAGCATGCGGATCACCTTGGCAGCAGCTGGGGCTCCCCTGTTACCAGGTCCATCAAACCCTCACCCTGAGAAGCCTCACCTCCCCTGCATCTGTACCACCCCGATGAGCCCCCCCAGACAGCCACTCTCCCCACTGAGCCCCACCTACACCTAGACCCAACCAAATGAACCCCCCCTCCCCCGCGCTGAGCTCCAACCACTTTCACTTGGTCCCCCCTGCAGACTCCCATTGCCCCTGCCCCTGGAACCTCCCTGTGCATCCAGATCCCCCACTGAGCTGCCTGGCCCCAGACTGCCCCACACAGAACCCTCTTACCGCCCCCCCGCACAGAACCCTCTTACCCCCATCTGGATACCTCCCACACTAAGTCCCTCTGCACTTGGATCCTGCTGCCAGGCTGAGCCTCCCTGCCCACATCTAGTGCGCCTGGCACAAAATGGGCAGAGCCCCAGGGTGTTTCTGTGGCAGGCCTGGCCCTTGTGCTGTGCCACAGTCAGGTTCAGCCTCATTGCCAAGTCCCTGTCCCAGGGGGCCGGGGGAGGCTGCAGGGTATTCTCCCACCTCCATGCAGCCAGTGGCCTGTGCTCCCCACTGCCATGGTGGAGCTTCCACATTTACTTATTGTAACAAAAATAAAATCAAAAAATCAGAATTTTAAAATATCATGCACAGAATTTGATGCAGCATTCTCTCAGGAATATGGGGCGCTCTACAGCTGTGATGGTGGGACTGTGAAGGGGGGTGCTGGACAGTAGCGGATCTGTGGGTGGGGGAGCTGGGCAGGGGGTATGGTGTGCAGGGTGCCATGCAGTTGTGGTGGGAGGTCAGCGGGAGGGGTCTCTGGGCAGGGGGTTCTGGGCATAGTGGGTCCGGGGGCATAGGGATCTGTGGGGGAGGTCTCTGGGCGAGGGGGTGCTGGGCATAGGGATCTGTGGGGGAGGTCTCTGGGCGAGGGGGTGCTGGGCATAGGGATCTGTGGGGGAGGTCTCTGGGCGAGGGGGTGCTGGGCATAGGGATCTGTGGGGGAAGTCTCTGGGCGAGGGGGTGCTGGGCATAAGGGCATGGCACTGGGCAGGGAGGTAGTGTGGAAGGGGCACGCTAGCATCGCAGGGCTGGGCGGGCCAGTGTGTGTCTAGTAGTTTTGGGTTTGTAAACAGTGCCCTTGTGCTGGGCTGAGTGAGACCACTCCCACTGCACTGCGCCTCATTGCCCCCAACCGGCCCCTTGCTCTGTGGACTGCCCCCCATCACATGCCCTATTTCCCCAATGAGGGCCCACAAATATGTTTGGCCCCTCTACGTCTACCTAAATTTTTGTATGAGTTCTGTCACTGAAGAATAATTGTTAGCTCAATATATTCATGTAATAAAACTTTTGTTATCGTCTTACTTTTTCATGAATACGGAATATTAGATAACCCCGTCCCGTTTTTCCCATCCCAATGTCCCGTTTTTGTCTCAAGGAAATATGGTCAGTCTAGGTAAAAGGCACCTTTATGTTGGTGTAATTGTGCCCACACTAGAGCTTTTCCAAGTATAGTAGAACCTCAGAGTTACAAACTGGCCAGTCAACCACAGATCTCATTTGAAACTGGAAGTATGCAATCAGGCAGCAGCAGAGACCAAAAAAAGCAAATACAGTTTAGAACTGTGTTAAACATCAACTACTAAAAAAAAAAAAAGGAAGTTTAAAAAAAAAAAAAAGATTTGACAAGTTAAGGAAACTGTTTCTGTGCTTTAACCATAATAATTTAAATGAAATAAAGCAGCATTTTTCTTCTGCATAGTAAAGTTTCAAAGCTGTATTAAGTCAGTGTTCAGTTGTAAACTTTTGAAAGAACAACCACAATGTTTTGTTCGGAGTTACGAGCATTTCAGAGTTACAAACAACTTCTATTCCCGAGGTGTCCATAACTCTCAGGTTCTCCTGCATAACTATTCCAGTTAAAAAAACACCACCACCACTTCTAACCTAAATAGTTATATCTGTAAAGCATTTAAACATAGACTGTAGTTTCTGAAGACACATTATAGACTGCAGGCTTTGGTCTGTAATGATATGGGTAAGTGAAACGTCCAGAGTTTCACAGGAAATCTTAAACAAAGTTGGAAGCAGAAACTACATCTCCTCAGTCCCAGTCCTGTGTCTTGACCACATATTGCCCAGCAAGATGTATGCTTGCAGTTCCCATTGACTTCATGTATTTCAGGATAGAATCCGCCCCCCCCCCCCCCGCCCCGTTTCAGTTTCCCATCAATAAAATGAGTACAATAATAATGCCATGCATTATAGTGATTTTGACGGTCCTAGTTAATTCCTATGGTATGGAACTTCATCCTTATCTTAGCTCATCCTCGCTTTGAAACATCTTCAAACTTAAGCCCCTCGATTTGTTTGCAGTTTTAAGAGGGTATTTTTAATTATGTTTTACAGTATTTCAAAACGTTGTTGTATAAATCTCCAGCATGTCATTGCATCTCAGCAGGGTTGGGATGTGCTTTAGAAAACATTATTAATATTTAAAGAAGTTGGACTTAACTTGAAAGTCTGTGGAAACAGTATAACCCAGCTTTGCTTCCCAAAGCAAAATGACTTACCATAGAATATAGTGATGTTAGGTGTACCTCACAGAGCTTTCATAACTTTAATAATTAAGGAATTAATGCCTTGAAAGGACTTCAGTGTATTGTGATCAAACAATCACTTAGCCTATGATGCCTCTGAACTTTTCACCATGTAACACTTTATACTGTATTTGTTTAATATAATTATGGAATAATCCTCAGTCCAGTTTCCTGGAACGATACAAGCGGTCTTTCTTCTCCCCATGTGTTCCTGGTTTACAGCCTGACTTAGAAGGGAGCTATGTTTGTGAACCTTTGTTTCGCTGCACTGCAAGGGCCAATTCCAACATATTTCTGATTTGATTTGATTTTTTTTAAATGCGTCAGTCTAATGTACATTTTTGCTGAAATCTCGTCCTACACTTTTACATAACTGGATACAAATTGAAGTAACAAATAATATATATATTTCATTAATATAAAAATAATAATAGGGCAGGTTGTTTGTTTCTATGGTTTTGTTTTTCATCTCTTCAACCAAGTAGAAGATTACACTTTATTTTCAGACTCAAGTTACTTTATCTTTTTGTTGGAGCTGAGTCAACACAAAAGCCCTGCATCTGAACAGCACCAAACCTAGAAGCACTTCAAATCTGGATCAGACCTATCTGCTAAGGGGCCAGAACAAAACCCTGAATATTACCACCCCATAACCTTCAGATCTTTAGTTATCTCTTTATTAAGTATTTTAAAATGTTTTATACTGGGGGAGGAAGACTCAGAAGAAGACACCTTTTAACTTTTTTAATATATTTAAGGTTTTAATTTTAGCAGAGTATTAGTTGTATACAAGCACAAGGATCCTACTAATATTTTTATGGGATGGAAATATTTGGAAAGAGAAAATAGTTGGAAAATGTTGGTTCTGCTGTTGCCATCCTCTCCCTCCTCCTTTAAAAAATGTTCATGGTTCCTTACACACACTCGAAACGATCCATCGATATATCATCACTTACCACAGTACTTCATTCATGTAGGTGTTGTTTTTTGTATGAATGCAAAAGATCAAATCTTTTAGAACCTAATTTCTGAATGCCTGAATTTTTGAACAAGACTTTTCTTTGAAATTGGTATATATATTATTTGTATAATAATTCATCATTAAGGTAAGGAGGGGGAAAGCACTCCAGTTGTAGACCAAGTTTTCTAGGATCTTTTGGTTGATTGCTTATATCTATAATATCACAGTGTTATCATATGGATGATATTGTTTATTGCATTATAAGTGAGAACACACAACAGTCCCCAGACAGAACTGCATTGGATGAATTCTTGTTACGTGAGATCTCCATTATTGGAGGTTTTCAACCATGCTAGCCCATTCTATGCAATCCTCTGTTAATCCCTTTGTGGATGAATAGTCCTTTTTATCCATGCAGGATACCACATCATCCATCCAAGATCTTCTTTATCTGCCTTGTGTTCATCTGCCATCAACTTTCCCTTCCAGTGCCCGTAAACATGCATTGCCTCCTGAATCCCTTAAAAGGTGCTCTGCAAATCAAATCTTCCTTTTCATAAGATCGCTGACTAGTGTTTGCTGAATTCCGGTCATCTTCAGTGTGAATGAATTATAGAGCATTAAATGGCAATGGGAAATTATTTAAAAAAGACTAAAAAAAAATTTACTAAATTATTTTAGTTCTATATATCATAGTTTCAAAAGTTACTATAAGCTTGAAGTTAGTTCTTGGTGTTGTTTAAGCTAATTCTTTACAAATCCCTTTAAAATGTGCACTCGACTTAGAACACATTTTTAGGGCCAAAGAGCATCTGTGTAAAACTACAAAAACAATATCTTTAAGTCTTTTCTCTTGGCTTCTCGGAGCTGAGTGGGTGGTGAGGAGTCCCTTCCTTTTAATAATGTTTTTGCAAATAGAATTCTTGCAACAGTATGAGGAAGGTAAGTTAAATGGGAAGGAAAAAAGAGGAGTGCTTTCATGCACTTTATTCAGTTGTAATTTTTGTAGAAACTGAGATCTTATTCAATACATTGAATAAATAATGAAATGTATCAGGATGAAATAATGAAATGTGTATGGATTAATAAAATACATAAGTAGATCTTTTAACTTCATATAGATTTAGTAACCTGGCTTTCAAAATGTGTTTTAGAAATTTTAACACAGTGCTGCCTGTTCGTGTCAATATAATTAAGGGTCTCTGAGTATTTCCATTACAAGAGTCTATTTTCTTGGGTTTATAACCCAGCTGTTAAAAAAAAAAATTGCCCTGGGCTTCAGTATGACATACAAGGTCTGAGAAAATTTTTATACTAAATTTAATTTAAGTTGATTTGTTGTATACAGTTTGTAAGGCGCTCTGGGATTTTTGAGGATAAACGGACACACCGTATGTAAATTTTTATGATCGGTAATTAAGTTCTAGGAGTACCATATGACAAAAAATAAGGTAGAAGACTTGTCTGAGAAAATAACCTTTCCTTTTAACCTTTGTCTGGTTCAAAAGCAGCTTTGTTTGTTAAACATTAGAGTTAAAAATTAAATCCTACATTAAAATTAAAAAAAAGAAACTCAGGGAAATATTGCAGGCTGCATCGAGGATTACTATTTTAAGGGAACTTAACAACATTTAAAGCTTTTGGCTATGATCCTGGGCTGTGTCCATTCTGTGGTCAGTGCAGCTCAGTAAGGGGAGAAAGCAAAAATGACTGGAGGAGCAGTCCAGGGCTGCTGTATCTTATACCCAGTTGCCTGTGGCTTGAATGGGTCATCCTGATAGCTGGAGAATGTGGAGATATACTCTGGCCCTTATATCAGGAGACATGGTGGGTGGCATAGATGCCGCTCACACAGCTCTGTGCCACCTGGAGATTCCCTCACACTGGGGGAAAATATTGCCCTGGTCAATTAAAGCCAGCATTTCTGGCTGGTTTACACTGCCATAGCAAGGACCAGACTTGGTCTTATGTATTTATTATTGTGCAGCAAGTAATTTTTTATAAACTGATAGAGTATTTTGCATTAAATATCCTATCTGGTACTGGCACAATAAATCTGACAGTCAGTAATGTCAATATATTGTCAGATAACCATTTTCTTTATCAGAAAACCTTATGCTAATAGACTAAATTGTTCTCATTTGAAAAGTGTTGCAGATCTTTCCAAAAAACTAACACGCAAACATAGTTGAAAGTTTCTGTGATGTGTTTTATGGCCTGCTATGTTATAGTCACAATTCTGGATTTCTTCTGCCTTTAAGATGCCTCCTTGAGCAGTAAGCTATACTCAAAAGGAGGGAATTTAAAATGCTCAAGGTGAAAACATTAAAAAACTTAAACTATCATGAGTTCAACCAAGAATTTAAAACACTTGATGCTGATGTAGGCCCCAGTCCTGCAAAGGGTCAGTCTCAGCAGAATTCATTGATTTCAGTTGCACAACTATGAGCAGCTGCCTGAAAGGGTCCCTTTGAGAGTTGGGCCTAAGGGTCCTTGTACAATGAACTTGCTCAAGGCGGCACACCATTTAAGACCCATATTAAGGGCTTATAAGGGACTTAGAGAGGCATAAGGTCTTGTGCAAGCACTCTGCACTAGGGTGAATTTCCTTCTGTAGCTGATTTAAGCTGAGTTCAAGGAGGCATTTCAAATCTCAACCAAAACTTTTAAAGCTTCACATGTGGCTGAATCAGGAATGGGCTGATACTGTGACGCATCAAGGCTCTGGAATTCGTTTCCTGTCTCACTTCACCAGAGTCCAAATTTTGTGACCTTCAGGACACTGCAAAACTCACCTATTTTCTTAGGCTCTCCCAAGTGGTGTGGAATTAATAATAAATTAGGGAGAGTTTATGCTAGAGGCCACAATAAAGACACCATTGCTTGTTGGGAAGTATTCATTGTTTTAAAAGTTAGTCTGAAGGTTTCGTTAACTGAATTCTGGCCAAAAAGAAAAAAAAGATGTTTAGTGAGATATTTGTTTCCACATAGTTCTAACTAATTAATTAATTTAGTAACTATAAGTAGACACAGGAGATTTTTCTCCTCAATGGAGTTGAGTGCAAGATGGCGGCCCAAATGATTATTCATGACTTTGCAGGATGTCTTATGCAAGATATCACAGGACCTCATGAGTTTTCAAGACTTTTAAAGTGAAGAAAGTATAGTTTGAGTAGACTGCTGTGTGACTGACCTGCAGATTATAGTAAAGTCACTTACAAGTCCATTGAGAAAATCTTTACCACCTTTTATTTTATAAAAAAACAAAACACTTAGGGCTCTGACGCTCCCACGGAAGCAAGGAAATTGATAATGAAGTTTGTCTTTAAGCTTTCACAATCATGATTTTTGAAATGTTCTTTATGTAATTATTACAAGTCACTTTGTTTAATTAGATAATGATTCCATTTCACTTTAGATAAACAAATATTGAATCTATAAATATTTATGTAAACATTTTAGGGTCTGATTTCCTGCCATTGGCCTCGGACACACACAATCATGCATGCATATACATGCGTCTGCATGTGAAAAATCTGCATGGATCATTCTAAAATTCACATCCAAGTGTTAGAATACCTATTTCTCCTAATTTGTTTTGTGGGTGCAAATTCTAAACCTGCTCACAAATTATTAGAATGCCCAATGCAGTTGTGTACAAGTGGAGGCCTTGTAAAGTCCTAGTTAAAAGTTTCTGGAACAGCCTTCCAAGGGGAGCAGTGGGGGCAAAAGACATATCTGGCTTCAAGACTAAGCTTGATAAGTTTATGGAGGGAATGGTTTGATGGGATAGCCTAATTTTGGCAATTAATTGATCTTTGATTATTAGTGCTAAATATGCCCAATGACCAGTGGAGGGATGTTAGATGGGGTGGAATCTGAGTTACTACAGAGAATTCTTTCCTGGATGTCTGACTGGTGAGTCTTTCCCACATGCTCAGGGTTTAGCTGATCGCCATATTTGGGGTCGGGAAGGAATTTTCCTCCAGGGCAGATTGGCAGAGTCCCTGGGGGTTTTTTTTGCCTTCCTCTGCAGCGTGGGGCATGGGTCACTTGCTGGAGGATTCTCTGCACCTTGAAGTCTTTAAACCATGATTTGAGGACTTCAATAGCACAGACATAGGTTAGGGGTTTATTACAGGAGCAGGTGGGTGAGATTCTGTGGCTTGCCTTGTGCAGGAGGTCAGACTAGATGATCATAATGATCCCTTCTGACCTTAAAGTCTATCACTTTGTGCCTGAATATTAATCTGAGTTACTACAGAGAAGTGGTGGTTATATTGTTTGATTTGGATATTTAAATCTTTGATTTATATTATCTTTTTTTATTCATTTTTTTGATTTTTCCTCCATGATGTCTGCAGAGTCCACTCTATCTGTGAAGATAATGTATCTGAATGGTAAAATGTGAAGGTTACACTACTGAACGATCATCTATTCACCTTGAAACAGCTATAAACTTTCCATGCCTCTTTGTAGAAGACTCTTCATTTGAACTCAGGGCAGGTCAAATTCCCACAAACATTCAGCTAAGTGGGTGTGTTCATGGATAATAAATGATGGGTTATATTATTTTGGAAGACGACATAGTTAGAATCTGATGCTGAGAGAAGTCAGTTCTTTGGGAGTTACAGATACACTATGTCACTCCAGATCAGGCCCTTAAGGGAACAAATTTGCGTTTACTTGTCTCTGTTTCAGTAATCAGAACAGAGTCACCCAGACACTGAATATGTTCCAGCAACAGTGTACATAGGAGAAGACACCAGCAGAATGACACACAGTGTGCTCTTACTTTATGTACTTCCATTCTGCCTGGCTTTGGAGGAAGTGAGTCTCCTGGGGCTGAAGTTGAGGTAGAGTGGTGGAAAATCTGATTTCTCTCATCACCAAGTTTCTAATATCATGAGTCACATAGTTTTATAGGTGGGGGTGAAGAGGAAGGTAGGCACCATTTGGCAAGCAGAGAGGAGGGACAGACAAACTAGTCATCCCACCCTAGAAAGCTCCCACACAGTGTCACACTTGGGGGAAAAAATGGCAGAGTGCTTGTGTAGTTGGAAGTTTGCCTCAACAAATGTGTTTTAAAGTCTTTGATGCCTGAAGAGATTTGTAGTATACAGGTTTATTTTGAAGGTTCCAGAGATGTAAAAGAAGTACTGAAGATAAGTTAAAGATGTATATGAGGAGGATTTTGTTACTAACGATTCTTTTTGCTACTTCCTTAGTAATTGCTATTACTTCAGTAAGGTTTTACTTGAAATGGAGGGATTGATGGTTCTGTATGCCACTGACTTCCCATGAGACCCTGGGTAAATGAGTTAAGCTCTCTACTCATCAGTTTCCTCATCTGTAAAATACATAAATACGTGTGCTTCACATGAGTGAAGATAAATTCACTGATAACTTCTTCCAGAGGATCTGCAATTATCAGTACAAACTATTATTAGATCTATTATTAGCGGTATAATACTGGTAGTTTAGAGGATTAAACATAGCTATCTATAGAATATGAATAGAAGTGTTTACCTTTATTGTACATAGATATAAAATTAGAACATTTACTGGTTGTGAGATACAGGGAAATCTTCTTACAACCAGGTGGCCTCTGAAGTAGATTAACAATAATAATAAGCTGGCTCCAGTCTTTCTGGAATATGAGGTTTAACTATTTAGCTCTGCTATGGGGAAGTAGATATCTATATTGCCTCCAATTCCACAGTCAGCCATTAAAAGGTGCTATGTGTAGCCAGAGAGCGTTTCCTTCATTGAAGCAACACTGAGATCAGATTAGGGAGTGTGTGAATAAAATATTATTGTAATGAATGATGGTATTAGAGTTTTTAAAGTTAATCAATAATCTTTCCAAAACAGGATAGGCCATGATTTCTTTTGATTTCAGGGGAGAGAGTTTTGTGGGGATAAAAAGGCATGTTTATTTTTTCTTTAGGTATCTGCTGATTAGTTATTTTCATCAGTCAGCGTGACCTCTGTATTTGGGCTGCATATTGTCTTGCGCTGGATTTGCCATAACAGTGACTTTGTGCAGGGCTGACTTCAGTTAATCGAAACAAAATTTACCTCGTTCACATTAAATCTGATTTCTTATCAAGTTTGGTAGTATTCACCCTCCAGAACCTGTGCCTTTGGCAGGGAATGAAACTGAAGCTAAATTGGTCCCTGTTAGCCTAAAGGCTCCTGCTTTGTTAAAAGGTTCATAGCAGGTCAGGTATTTTTTAGTATATTTTTAAAGGCTTGGTTGAGCTAATTTAATTTTTGTTCATTAATTCCTCTCCCCCCAAGCCCCCCTACAAAATAAACGAATCCAATTTAGCTTCAATATACCTTATTCACACTGCTTTTTATTGCAAGCTGCAGTTCAGCCAGCTGTAAGATTGCCCAGCTGCCTCGGGTTTCCCAATTTAGCCCTGGAAATGATTTCAGCATGGATAAAACTTCTCAGTGGCCAATTTGGAAACAGGATTCAATTTGTGAAAATGCCCCAAAATGGCCACTGAAAACAAAACAGAAACAAACAAACAAGAACTTGGTGGTGGGAGATGTGAGTGTTGTAATTTTTTGTTCTTGGAAAGGGGTGTGTGGGTAGATTATAGAGCAGGAGAAGTTGCCAATCAATTCATAGTCTTGCACTTTTGCCACCCTCTGAGGGACTTCTCTTCTTGGCCTGGGCTTAATTGCAGCACTGACATAAACAAGGGGTTTAGTGTGAAACTCTGTACAGGCAGCTGGAGGTGAACTGGCAGCAAAGACCAGGATCGAGTTTAGCACTGAGGCAAAATAGCATGGTTTTATCTGGGAGCAATAGTAGGAAGGAAAAAAGGTTTGCAGCTGTGTGGTGAGAATGCATGTCTAATCAAAGAAGTCCCTGGCATTAAATGTTCATATTGACATGAGCACGGGTAAAAAATAGTAACACTTCCATGTCTCAAACACTATTGAACTTGAAGCTGCTTCACTTTATACAGAGGGTCCAGCCATTGGATCTCAGTTGTATGTTAGTGTCCATGTGTGTGCAGCTCAACAAAGGGTTGATTAAGCATGGATTTATTGTTGCACTTTTATAGAAAATCTCAGTGTGTCTTGAAGTTTATAGAGACAGACATGTTAATGAAAGCCCGCTGGCAAACCTAGAATTCCAAAATAGACAACAGTCAAATGGTCTGATCTTGAGGCTATGTGGAAAAAATATGCATATACTGTGTGACTTATATAAATACACTGTGATTATTTTCTATATAAATTGCAGTAATCAGAGAGAAGGTTGCAAGACTTATTTGTTAATCCTTTGCTTGTACCATGGATCATTTTAATACCTTAGGGATAAGGATCATTTCTTATTGTTCACAAGTGGGGTGCTTTTTAAAATGTTGTTATTTAGACTTTTTAAAATTATTTGTTTTGTTACTGGTTGATTTAATTGTTTTAAATTGCCAGTGTGAAAAGCACTGTTATAACCCTATAAATATTTGTACGTTTGTCTAGTTCAGGGGTTCTCAAACTTCATTGCACCGTGACCCCCTTCTGACAACAAAAATTACTACACAACTCGAAGAGTGGGGACCGAAGCCTGAACCTGCCCAAATCCCACTGCCCTGTGTGGGGGAGCCAAAGCCTGAGTCCCACTGCCCTGGGCGGGGAAGGAGTCAAAAGGCCAAAGTCTTCAGCCCCAGCCAGGGGGCCTGTAACCTGAGCCCCACCACCCAGGGCTGAATCCCTCAGGCTTTGGCTTCAGCCCCAAGCCCCTGCAAGTCTAAGCCAGCCCTGGCGACCCACTTTGGGCTCCCGACCCACAGTTTGAGAACCGCTGGTCTAGTTAAAGAAAGAGTGAGTGTAACTGAAAGCTATCTCCAAATACATATACATTTTACTTTTAACTCTTGGTGAACAGCATACATTACTGATATTGTAGTTCCTGGTTTTCTCTGTATAGGTATTTGTCTATACAATCAGCAGCACCACTTTTGCCCATTCAATAGATCATCTTATTGTTATATCCAAAAATTGCTGAAATTCCAACAGACTTTGCATGCTGAGCTCTGTCACACAAGTATAACCAGTAAAGGGTTCTGTCCTTCATGTTGTAGAAATCTTTGGTCAACCTTGAAAAACGTAGGTATGCTTATACCTTATCTGTACACAGGAAAAGGAAGAACTTTAGAGGCTAAAAACTCAACTGGCATTTTCACAGTGGTACTAATCTAAGCTGATTCCAAAATGTGGTCCTGTGCCGAAGAGCGACTCTGTGAACATGGGCTTCTATATTTATTATTTCTCAATAATAATAATAAGTAATAATAACAATAAATACTACTACTAATACATTAATAAATAACAATAATAATATTATTTCTCAAGAAAAAATAATTGACAAAATAAGCAGAATTTCAATTCCCAGCAAATTTGTTTTTATAATCAGAAGCAACTGTGTTTGTAAATTGTATCCATTGGCCTGAATTTTACCTGAAGAATAGGATAAGTTTTAACATTTAAAAAATTACAATTAATTATAGAAATTCTCTCATTTGATTCTAAATGTTTATCTCAGCATTCACTTAAATCTTATATTTTTCTTCATAACAGACTTCAAAAATGCGATCAGAAGAAAGAAGCACTGTTTTTGCATATTAGATTTCACAAATATGTATATTGCAGTTTATTGACACTGGTAGAAGTTGAATGCAAATATCTGAGAGTAGAATTTGGTTCATTGAACTTTTTAGATGAGTGTCATCTGGCTTCCAAAGGATGGGCAAGACGCACAAAATTCTTGCAACCTGACACCAATGATTTAACCAACATTCTGGTATTTTTAAGTCTATACTTAATATGACCTAGCCCCACACCTCTCTCTCTCTCTCTCTCACGCACACACCCAAAGATAGGGCGTTATCTGTGTAGCAGGCCCTGACAGCACAAACCTAAGTAGGTAAAATGTCATGACAATAACATGGCAGCACAAAAAAATAGTTATCTGTGTATTATGTTGCTATTTATGGTCCTAATGCAGTGACATAATTAAGTATTTACTAACTTTAAAAACATGAGTAGTCCCATTAAATTTAATGGGGCTGCTCATGTGTTTAAAATTAGGCATGTACTTAAGTAACTTGCTGAATCAGGGCCTAAGTCTCCATATTTGTCATGGCCATGACTTTCATTGCAGAAATGATTATTTTTTGCCTTTTTGTAAATAAGCCATAATATCATGGTCTTTGTAACCCTGGGGAGTCCACTACTGGGGAGAAACCTGCAGTTTTACTGATGTGGCTCCAGTTATGTATATTGGACCATAGGGGAAGTGGGTTTTTAATTGTTTTACACAAAGTAATTTAGAACTGAACAACATGCTTTCAAAACAAGACAGTCTTAACAGTTCGTATATTTATTATCTTTTGATGTTGATGATGTTAATCATGTTTATTTCAGTAGGGCCTAAAGGCCAATCAGGAATGGGACCCTGCTCTACAAACACAGAGTAATAGATGGTCCCTGCCCTGAAGAACTTACAATCTAAGTAAAATAGATGTGGGGTAGAGGAAAGGTTCTAATGCACAAGCAGAGTGAACAATGCGATGGGACCAAACATCATGTTAGTTCCACTATTATTTATTTACTTATTTGTGGGTTTACTTAGGAGGGAATCAGCTAAACGGAAAGAAAAGGGAAAGGAGAGGGAACAGGGCAGAGGGGAAGAGGGGAAGGAGGTAGGTGTGTAGTGAACCTAGGGTGAGGACAGTGTGGGGGAGAGGAAGGGAGAAGGTTGAGGCAAACAGCCAATCTGCACAGGGCAGAGGAAGTCCAGTCAAAACTGTAGAAAGTTCTCTGAATGTCCAGTGGTCCTTGCTTTGGCTGCTTCTGCCCCTACCAGCTAGAGTCTTGTGTTTTGCTATGTTTATATTGGTAGGTGCACTCCAGTGAAAGCACTGTCTGGGTTTCTTTAAAAATTGAGTTCAGTGATTTTGTATTCTGGAACGATGCGTGTCATGCTAGTTAACATTTTCAGATATAGGCACCTAAGTTTCACCCTTAGTCTCAGCATGCTCAGTGCCTAATACTGGAAGGTGCAGCAGATGTGTATGACTTAGACTCCAGAGGGACTCAGCACCTTGGACGATCGGGGTTTAAAGAGGTACATGCAAACTTAGGTTTTCAGTTTTCCCATTTCTGTTGACAATTTAGATACCTCACCTGAAAAGTTGGCCTGTAAAGTGACACTGTGGGAATAGATTTATTTTAAAATATTTGAAGATAATCTGTACTTGGGAGAGTAGGACAGGAAAGTTCTGAGGACATGTTTTCAAAAGTGTTCATCACCCAAACTAGGGGTTTGTTCCAAAGAGCATATCACCCAGGAGTTTCCAATGGATTCTCAATGGGAACCATTTGGTTCTGAGCACTTCTGAAAATCTGCCGGCTAGATTTAAATGTCTGTATGGGCGTTGAGCTCTTTTGAAAATAGCATCCCTAATTTTTAAGGGGTGTTTTTGAAGCTGTACAACATAGATCAAGGTTGTTGGTTTTTTTTAATACTAAACACATTGTGTAGCCCATTGGTCAAACCATTTAATATGTGTCAGTGCATATTCTGAAAAGAACTGTGTAAAAGGAAAAAAAAATTAAGTGGCTGCATTCAGGAAGCAATTGCTGATTGCGAAAACATTTCATAACTCTTCTCAGCCTTTTAGAGCATGAATTAGATACAACAAATAATAGTATTACAGTAGTGCCTACGGACCCCAACCAGAATTGGGGCCCCATTGCACTTGGCATTGTACGAACACAGAATATGGGAAAATGCTGCCCCAAAGAGCTTACACTCTCAATAAACAGGAACAGGGTAAGAGAAAAAACACACAGGCAGAGAAAACAATGTGATGTGATGGTTTGCTTGTTAGTTCCATGTCTCTCTCTCTTCCTTCCCCTCCCCCTCATCCCCTGTGGAGATTAGCTAAATATAGAGAGAAAGGGACGGGGAGGAGACGTTTTCAGGAGGGGGTAAGGAAAAAAAAGTGGCTGGAGGCTTGGAAAGCATGTGGAGTGAAGCTGAAATGGAGAGACTGAGAGAGGAGGCAGGAAAGGTTGGAGGAAGCAACCAATCTGCACAGGGGAGAGAATGGCCATAGTTAGAGATACAAAAATGAGTTGAATGCTGATGATGTCATCATTTGTCCCAAGGTCCCTGTTGCAGCTGCTTGTCACTGCTTCTGCCCACTGAGTTTGTCTGTCTTCCCTGTGGAGCCACATCAGCCCTGATGGTCCCAGAGTGGGGTTTTCCTAGTACACTTCTGGGTCTAGGGGCCATTGGGTGCCATTTCATTAGCTGCTGGTGACCAAGTCCAGAAACGAGAAATAAGCTGTTGGGGTCAGGGGGCTTGAAGGAAAGATAGTCTTACATTACAAAACACCTTAAGAGCGTCACAGTTAGTGTCACAGAAAAAAATAAGTAGGAAACTCATTGTTAAATGCAAACATACTAAGCTTTTAAAAAGTCTAACGACAACAGGATGATTCCTTACTGATTTCCTGAGGAGTTGTCGCTGAACATAGGTGTTACAATAAGTCTGATAGTACATGATTTATTTTTAAATGTTAGCTTCCTTGCTTTATATAGTTTTGCCACAGCCTTGATTCTCTTTCAATGCTATTTTAGTTCTGTGAATAAATATCACTAATAACAATGCCCATATAGCTTTGATTACTATCATATCCTATAAGTAACTGTCAGTGAGAAAGGGCTCTGGCTATGTGTGTATTTCAGAATTTCTATGCAGGATTTTGATTTGCTTTTTTGAGGGTTGGACTTGAGCTGCAAATTTTGGATCCAGATCTAAACTTCCCCAAAGAGTTCAAGGGATTTCAAATCTAATGTTCCAGTTAGGGCTCACATCTATCTTCCCTCCCCAGAACTGACATTTTGTTACTTCAGTTGTGATGAATGAATGGGAAGTGTGTATAAGACAGTGAAATGCTCTAGTTGGCGTACACCTTAGTAGCAAGCACACTTTCCTTTGTATCTTAAACGGACATGAAAACAGCTCTATACATTTATATCAATTTCTCTTCTTACACACACCCCCACACACACTTATTTGCCTTAAACAAACAAACAAACAAACAACCCCTGAGAAACATAGTTGCATTTATACCAGAAATGTTTTGGATATAGTCTTGAAACTAAGAAGAAACTATAAATGCAAGATACTCATCTATATATAAAATGTATACAGTAGTTTGATTTAATTTCCTATGAGTTAAGTAAACCATGTAGTTACATATGTAGATTAGGCAGACAGCAGTGACAAAAGGAGTGCAGGCATAATTTATGGGAATCTGATAATATGCTCAGTTTTATGCCAGAAGTTATAATAATTTACTGGAGAAATAGGGATGTTGTGCAAATAATCATTTATTACAATTAAAGTCTGATTTAGGCTGCCATAATTAAGTTTACTTAGACTATTTAGGCATTCAAGTCTAATCTCTCATTACAGTAACCAGACAGTATTACCTTTTATATAAGAATTCTGTTCCATACTTCTTCAGTTACTGATGTTGATATCAGTACTAAAATAAATACTGGGGGGGGGGGGGTTGTGGGGGCGGGGAGTGGACTTTGATTAAACACACTGTGATTAATTAAACAGAAGTGGATAAGGGAGTGGGGGAGAGTTTTGTTAGATCCCAGAAACTCTAGACCTAAATTGAAGATACTTTGATGTAAATCTAGTGCTCCAGAGAGCATCTGTTTTTGAACTTTCATTTTCTTTCTTAAGACATTATTTGTGAAGTGTGAGTGAGTATTAAAGTTGCCTTTTAAAAATAAATCTTTTTTTTTCCATAACTGCTGTCTTGAAATGGCTGAACTTCCTATGGCAAAAGTTATTTATGTCTGCACCAACAGTCATCATTCCATGCAGATAGTACCATCTGAAGGTATTATCTGATTTACAAGATTAAAGGTCTTGATCCAGCACTCCTTACTCAGGCAAAACGCACATTGAAGTCAACTAAAATTTTGCCTGAGTGAAGAGTGCAGTAATGGGCCCAGAACCTATAACTTCACAGCTATTCACAGCTCATGTCCATTTTTTCATTGAACAGATACTTAAATAAAAGTTTGCAATTTGACAGATCCAAAAAGATAACTTTCAAGGGGTTTCCATGCAGTGCAGAGATAACAAAAAAGGGTCCATCTCACATCTCTCACAAATAGCAAAATGTAGTCATAAAGAGTCGCATTTTCTTTTTAAAATCCAAATACAACCGTAGCTATTAAAATGTCATTGTGTGCCAGCTAGTGACACACATTTACTACAGGTTGCCTCACTTTTCCCCTCTTTGGAATAGAAGATATCTTTGGAAATGGTTGGCAAATGTTGACTTTTAATGATGTCTTATAAAAAGGTTGATAGTTGGAATGTGTTTGGTAACTGCTATTGACATGTAATACTGATATTAGTATGTTATCGCCTACATTGTTAAAAGTGACTAGTGATTCTGGGTGCCTCTGTTTTTGGCATCCAACTTGGCGCATCTTTACAAAATTTGATTTTCAAGAGGCCCTTTTTTAAAAGCGTTTCAAGCTGGGCACCAAAAAATCAAGGTGTCCAGAGTTGCTAGTCACTTTTGAAAATGTAGAGCAAATTAAGTTTTTTTAATCTATCTATAGTAATATTTAAAGCCCACTATCAGAGCCATGAACATGGTTTTTAGAAAATAACGGAATCTCTTTAAAGGGACAGTCCTGCTTCATTAGCTTAATTGTTGGCTTTGGAATGCACTCCTGGGTTTTCTTCAGTCCTAGTGCTTTGGGAAATGCCTTATTGAAGAAATGAGACTTGCAGCATCATCTGAAGCTGGCAAAATTGGGCTTTCCTGATTTGTGAGAATGTTTCACTTTAGACCTGCTATTGATAAGGCTGTTCCTCCAGCTCCTTCAGGTTTCTATATGGGCTCAGTTAGTCAACTGTATCTGATGAAGCAAATTCTGGATGGAGGGGTGATGCATATGACTGCAAGGAAAAAAGATTGGTAAGAAATCTACCTTGAACAAAGAGTGTAGCTTGTTAAGTTGGGTCTGAGTCAGTAGAAAGTGTTTTACTTTTATTTGCTTGTAACCATTTTCCATCTTTATTCCTTGTACTTGAACTTACTTAAAACCTTTTCGATTCTCTTTTTGATTAAATAAACTTGTTTTTATTTTTAATCGAAACCAGCCCCATGCTGTGTTTAAACTGAAGTGATTGTTAGCTCCAGTTTAAGTAATCAACTGTCCATTTGTCTCTGCAAAGGAGCAACAAACCTTATTACATCACTGAGTGTTCCAGAAAAGGGCTGGACACGTCAGGGTACATGATATTGGGGAAATGGAATTTCAGGGCTGGGGATGTGTTGGGGTCACCCTGTAAGTAGTAACCAAGGTTGGTGGAGACCTTGGTGGGGTGGTTGTGTTGTAGGCAAGCTGTTGGGGTCAGAGTGCTGGACTGCATAGTACATGGACAGTCAGGGATCTGTATGTTTGTCTGCTGGCTGAGTGAGTCTGGTCTGTGAGCCTCAGCAGTAGAGCATTTAAGGCATCCAGTGTTATGGGGCAGGTGGAGACACAACCTCTTACTGGTCTTCGTTGAACCCTGAAACATCACAACTCTGGCTGCTTGAGGCTGAATTAGGAGGCCGCTTTGCTGCCCTGTGCCACTTCAGGTTGGGAGTGGGGGCCTTGCTGTTCCCAAGAGGGAAGATGTTCCTTCTGCTGCTCATGGCATGGCGGGAGATGATGAACCTGTGCTGCTGCCTCAGCCTCTCAAGGAAGGGAGGAGTCCGTAGACCACTGCCACTACAAGTGTGGGGTGCACCTGGAAGATGGAGCTACAGGAGGCATTCTATCATGGTAAGCCTAGGGCACTGGAGTGCCTTAATCCAGCCTTGATCTCTAGCATACACGGAAGTGATCTCCTGAATAAATGAAAATCCCATGCTTAAAGTTAAGCGCATGCTTGAGTGGTCTTCTGAACATGGATGCTGTCTGGAATCGGAGCCTAAGATGGTCTGCCTATCAAAGCTCCTGAATGGGGGAGGAGCTTCTATTTTGTCTTTCATCTGAGGCTCTCAGAAGGTTTTTTATATCTTAGCTAAGGAAGCTTGTGACTCTGTTTCTGGGGTACTATATTAGTATAATGATTTGATTCCATAGCCAGTGGCACTCAAAGTTATCAAAACTAATTGTAGATTAATGAAGCCAAGGTAGAAACAGCATATTGTGCTATGTGGGTTCTGTATAAATCTTTGAACTTCTGGTCTCCAGACTGTGGGCCACCTGGTGTGTCATTGCAGTGATACAGCTGGGTCTTCAGGAAGTAAGCTACTGATTGGACAGTCGTAATCTATAGTCGTGAATGCCCCGTGTGCAGCAGACTGATGAAGTAGCATTAGCGATGACTGGGTATAGGAGTAAAATCAAGTCAGTTGCAAATGTAGAAGGGTGGTAGGCAGTAGTGGCCTCAGATCAAAATTTCAGCAACCTTTAGCAGTGTTCTGACATCTTTGTGGCCCTAGTAAACCAGATCTCTAAAAATGAGAGAGGTTTTATGTAAGGCTATATCCATTTTTAATTCATTCATTGTCTTTTTCACAACTTCCTAATAATGCTGACAGAATTAAAGTTTTGCAAAATCCAGGTAATTTTCTAATCTAATAACCCTAATCTTCCCTCTCCTTAAATCTGATTGAATACAGGTTCAAAATAAGTTTTAGCTCTTCACTAGGATTTGCAAACACATTAAACTGATAAATATGCTAGATAAACATGCAGTTAGAAGTGAGGGAGAAGTCCAGTTGTCCCTGAGTAACTTTTCTAATTTGGCTTTAAAATGTGAAGTAATTGCTCTTATCTCTACAGCACAGAACTATCTCCGTTGCTATTTAGTTTTCATCTAATAAACTAAGATACATATTATTTTCAGAACATAAATGCCCAATATATAGGTCAAATGACTTGAGGTCTCTGATCTTGGTCTCTTTAAATTTTATTACATCCCATTTTATCCGTAAACTATTCAAAGCATCCTTTTAACTTCTCAAAGGAAAGGTGTCAGATTGTTCAAGTTTTATGTTTTATCAAGCAGTTATATTAATTTTTCATTTGTTTCAACGTAGCTTCCCCAGGCTTTGCAGTTAAATCAGTGTTTTGAAAGTTAACATGTAGTAGGGAGTTTATAGATAAATGATAAAACCTTGTAGGCTGAATAGATAAATCTTGAGTAGCTGCCAGTAGGTAAATGACTAACTTCAATTCAAGCAATTTAGTAGCAATCAGCTTTGAGGTCAAGTAACTCTGGACAGTGTAGCTTAATAGATTACTTTTTTATGAGTAAATCATTGCTGACTTCTACTCTCATAATTTAATTTTTTTATACATTTCCCATAGCCTGCTCCCTTCAGAAGTCAAATAAGGCACTGTCAGGGCTGTAGGTGACTGGGAACATTGACAAATGGACACAACGCTGATGTGAACCAATGGATTATTTGCATTCCAGTGCTTAAGTTATCACTTAATAGTTATAGGCTCTGATGGCAAGACTGTGGACTGTGTTATGTTAGACTCAAGAACAAATGCTAATATCTTCGATGTTTGCAAATTCCCCACCATATTTGGTAAATTGTGCTAGTATAAACCCATGAAGGCTGCCAAGAGTCTCCTTGGCAAAAATGCCATTTTGGTGAAGACATAATTTCAACCACAAGCTTTACTTGTAAGCTATCCTTATTTAAAGCTCTATTATCTCACTTTATTGGGACTCGGGTTTGGTTTTATTTTCTTTTCTTTTTTTTAACTAAATATGTTCATCTGGGGTTAGCATAAATTGCCCCCACCTATGACATACTTTCTGAATTAATGTTTTCATCTTTAAAATCCCTTCAGCAATTAAACAAATGTAGTTAATCTACTTGGCAAATTTTATAAAAAGTTGTTCAGATCCTTCTGACCTGGGTATGTGTACACAAGTAATTCTTTTAAAAACAAGTTGCCAGGCCTTGCTGAGTACGTGCTGAGTTGTTGCAGCAGGTCTGACCGAGGCATTGGAATGGCACAAAATGAATTCTTATATATTTAGAGTTAGGAACCTAGGCACCCCCATAACAAACCACACCAGTTGTCCATCTAGTCCAATATCCCATCTGTGACAGTGGCCAATAACAGGTAATTCAGAAGGAGCAAGAAATCCTAAATGGGAAGTTATAGAAATTTCTTTCTAATTTCCTCAATTAGAGGTTGGATTATGCCCTGGAATATCACAGTTTCATATCCTTTCCAAATGTCTGTGGATTTTTTTTTTATAATTGTCTGTGGCTTTTTTAAAATCTAATCTACTTAAAGCTAGTGGCGATCACAAGTTCTAAGGAAAAGTATCTGTTTATTTACATATGAACCATATGCAGATAATTACATTTAAAAGATCTAGGTTTAAATAATGTTATTGTGATAGATAAAAGGATGTTTGGTTATTTTAAAAATCAGAAGAACTTGATTTGTATTGTGAAGGGGTGGACTAGGCCCTGAACCACCACTACCATCCCCCGCTGGAGGCCTCACGGCCCTGCCACACCACACCCCCAGGAAAGAGCAGTGGAGAGAGATTTACAAGCTGCCAAAAGCAGTGGCCTGGGACACAGCCAATCAGAGAGGGGCTGCAGCGAGCAGCCAATTCGAGTCCAGCATACCTATATAAAAGGAGCTGCAGTGTAGAGCAGAGTTCAGTTGCTTGCTGGACCTGGAGGAGAGTGGATGGTGTCTGGCTGGCTGAGGGAGCTACAGGACCTCGGACAGAGCCGTTCTGGCAGAGACCAGCAGAAGCAAGAAGGAGCTCCAGGCTGGCGGCTGGGACTCAGCCAGGACAAGGCCCTGAGGTAAGGGTGAAGAACGTGGTGGGGCCGCGGGGAAGTGGCCCATGGAATCATAGCAGCAATGCAGCTTAGTTAAAGGGACATGGTGGCTGCTATCTTTATGGTCCATGGGCTAAGATCCAGAATAGAGGGTGTGCCCAGATCCCCCCTACCAGCCACTGATGAAGTGGCCTGGATTTTGATGCACCCCCAGAAGGATAACTGCACTGGCCCCACACCAGGGCTGGGACTGATTGAAGAGCCGGGACAATTGGACAGTGCCCAGCAGGGGCTGAGAGACAGTCCGAACCAGGGTACTGGGATAGGCCCTGCTGGGCAGATTGAGGATTCAGCCTAGGGATAAGGCTGCAGATAAAGAGACCTTAGAGGGCACTGAGAGAGGCCCGCTTTGGAGGGGTTTGATTTTTATCTCACAAGTGGATGGTGTGTGACTCAGCCAGAGGGCTGAGTCGGTGAAGACTCCACCGCAAGCCAGAGAGAAAATGCAGACACATGCATTTGGACAAGGGGATGCTCGTGAGACGTGAGTGCCACCTCATTACATATAAATAAAAACAAACCTTTTTTGTTGTGAGTGGAGGTTGTAAATGAAGGCCCTGATCCTGTTTGCGCATGTGTGAAGATGGAAACCTGTGTTGTCCCCAGTGTTGCTCTGTGTAGGTGCAGAGGTCTACATGTAGTTGCAGGCTTGGACCCCTATTTATTATCTGTTTAAGAGATGTTTAACAAATCTCTGATATCCTATTTTATCTTGTGGTTTTATCTAATATTGTTGGAAAGGAGGCACTTTTAACTCTACGAGTTTATTTTTTATTAAAGGACTAGTCTACAGCAACAATGTGCCAAAAATGGCTGAAATTTTCAGCCACTGTCATAAGGGGCCCTGCAAGAATATCTCGGCCCTCATAATGTAAAAATATCACTGGGCGTTGTCATGTGCCCTTCCTGAAGAGCATTCATCCATTTGCTGAGAGCAGGAACCAGAGTTTGACCTACGCTGTACAGACTGGCTTGTAAGGGACTGCTTCCTTTTGCTCCCTTGAAGGACTGACTTGGGCTCGTCTACCCTTCTTCCCAACCAAGGCTCCATCTACACAAGAAGAACATTCTAAAATGTTTCCTCTGTTGCCAGTGTTACACAACTCACTGATCAATGCATGTCCTCTTCTGTACCATATCCACAGAGAATAACCAAAAGTGAGCATTTATCTCAAGCTATAGAAACCGTTATTGTAGGTGTGGAAATCCCTGGTTCAGTCCCTGAGGTCAGCCAACATAATGGTCATCATGTAAGTGAGATCTCATCCAGGATTCTAACTGCTGTAGGCATCAGACGTTCAAAACAGGCTTCCTCTCTCTAAAGTTAAATGTGTACAAGTTTGATTGCACAGATGTTAGCAATGTTTAGAGCCCTGCAGTAGACACAACTCCTGTGGCTGGAGCTGCTTTTACCACTATATCAATTAAGCTTGCTACAAGCAGGTTTAACTGACAAGGTGTTGTAAATAGCTCTGGGCACTGTAGGTTTGTCTGTACTAGAGCTCCCGACACATCTAATACTGGTGCTCTCTAGTTCCCTCGATAACTTTCCAATGTGGAGGGAGTTTGGGGTGCACACCAGAAGTTTGTTGAGCAAAGGAGAGGTACCTGAATGTCTTACAGTAGTGCAGTGAGCAACACGACTACCAATCTGTCACATGTTTGTTCTCTCATCCTGTCCCCACAGGCAGAAATATGTGCAGTGGAGTGTCTTGGGTTTATTATTATATTTTAAATATACATTTGCTTTGTATGTATTTGTGTCAGAGAAAGCAAGATCACAGAAATGCACCTTGCACTTGGAATGGAAAATGGTGAGGTTTGTGTTGGTCCTTAGTTCCTATCCACAGTCTAGGATGGCCCCCAAGAAACTTCTGTCTCCTGCACGGATGAACTTTATCTTTATTGTAGAGAGTTCCATTTTGTGTCAGAGGAGAGCAATTGTCCAGCCCTGCGCCCCATAGCCGCTCCCCTTCCCCGCCCCCCCCCCCACCTCCCAAAGAATAATCCTGTCAGATAGACAATACCACTGAACTTCCCCCGGATAATAAGCGCTGCAGCAAGAATTCAAATAAATGAATTAAACAAATACTAACAATCTCCAGGATCCCAGTGCAATAGCAGTACAAATATATCGAGAGAGAAGAGATTGCCCTTGTACAGAATGGTTCCTTTGATTGCACACACAGAAAGCTGAAGGATGCTGTCCATGTTCAGACAGCACAGTTCAATATCTGGAACTGTTTTTTTACTGCTATTGCCCCTGAACTAGTGAGTGGACTAAATCCTGTTTCTCTACTTTGATGTTACTTTTTTTTTTAATGTGTCCAGTTCTAGAGTTCTTAATCAGGCAAACTCCCTTTGAAATGTGTGGAAATTAGCTTGAGTAAAAATTGAGTAAAGAACTCAGAATTAGGCCCAAGGTTGGTGTGATTAGAGATTTGGCACTCTGTATATACATACATAATGTGTGCACTTACATGCTTGAATCCTTTTATAATGAAGTCATAATTTTCACAGAGCAGTTTCACATGAAACAGTTTCATTATTAACTGGATTTGCAATTTTTGCACATTGCAAGGCTCTGTAAGAATCTGAGCTTCACTATGTTAGTATTTAGTATAAGGTGTGTGTGTGTGTGTGTCATATACACACACCCCTACCTGAATTACTATCCAGGCCAATCTAGTCTGATTTTTGTGTTTCTTCCTGGAATGTTGAGGGCTGACATATGAGTTTATATACACACACATAATGCAGATGCTCTTTGGGATTGTTGTTGTTTTGTTTTTGTTTGTTTTTTCTTTTTAAGCAAAACAAAACTTGCCGATTCCGCTCTGTCTACTTTCCCACTAGAATGCTGGCTGTGCCACACTGGCTGCTGATTCATTTGTTAAATCTTGAATGATGACTCTTGCCTCATCCCTGCTGTGTCTGAGATGAAAGCAGATGCTCTTGATCATACAGTGTAATCTGAATCTTCAGATTTCAGTTTGACCTGGCAGGATTTATGAGAAGATAGTCTGTGGCACTCATAGCATTACACAGAACTGTAAAAAGAACAACACTGAGGTTGTGTGTGGCTTATAAAAATAGTTTCTGTTAGTAATTTAGTGTGTTATGACTTCTTCAGACTTTCATTGTTCCAGCTAGAATGCTGACTTTGATTCCCATCCCATCTGCCAGTTGCATCTCATAGCAGTGTTCAAAACCTCCATGCATTTGTTCATCAAGTCTTTGATGATGCTCAGGGTCATACAGAAGGGTGGGGGGTCCAGTTGAGAGAGCCCCTGCCACTGCGACCTGGCCTGGAGGGGGGTCACAAAGCCACTCAGATTTGGCTTGGTGGCCCCTCCATCACTCAGACTGAACCTGAGGTTACAACTCCTGGAGTGGGGAGCCAGGCCCAGCTCCATGGGACAAGAGCTGCCATTATGGGGAGAGTGAAGTATGAGCTTGCTCTCCAAACACTGTCCCTCCCCAGCCGCCCCTCGGTAATTTTGTTTGGAAGGATCGGGGGGCCTCAGTTTCAGATTCATGTGTGTGGTCCTAATAATGCTTCAGGTTTGTGTGCAACATTTCATTTCAGCAAAAACTTCTGTTGCGGGATTTCACTTTCAGGTGACTGACCGTTGCATTCACGTGGTGTAGAAACATTTTCCTAACATGACCAATGGCCACAAGAAGTAAACGTGTTTCAGCTTCTTCAAATTTCATTGTCCTAGTTTGGTAACCTAACATATTGGACCCTCTATAACCATGCCTAGGAGGGATAAGTTTTTCTTACTGTGGCAAACTGGCCTTGAGGCAATTAGAAGGATGCAATGGAGCAGCCATACTTGCTGAGGGAGAGAAAGGAAACCAACATTTTATGAGCAGGCCTAGAGGCTAGCTGGCCTAACAAACATGAACTAGCGGACGAACCAGACACCCTGTCTGGTTTCAACACTTTCAGCTTTGCGTGTTAGACAAACCGGCTAACTGGGGTGCAAACATTGTCCCAATGATTGGCTGAAACTCTTGGTCAGTCACAGCTATAGAAGGAGCGACAAAGAGTCCTGTGGCACCTTATAGACTAACAGACATATTGGAGCATAAGCTTTCGTGGGTGAATACCCACTTCTTCAGATGCATAGAAGGAACACTGTGTTCTAAGAACTCCTTCAACATTATTTTAATTAGTGCTATGGGTATCTAACAACTTTTAGCAATGTTTTTCACATCTTGCCTCTCACCCTTCTTCCTTCCCTGGTTCAAGGGTGCATTACTATATCCTGCGTGCGCTTAACATCCTAGTGTGTCACAGATACCCCCTCAAGGGGACTGCATATGTCAGTCTGGTAATGTGAGACATACATACAAAGGCTAAGAAATGGCTTAGCATGGAAGAGACATCAATAAGCCCTAGATAAAGTTGTCACATTCAGGAGAGGGTAGAGTGGGAAACAGCTAGAGGTTTTACCAAATGATGAGGACTTCATTTGATCAGAATAACAAGTAATTGGGCTGGAGAAGAGATGTGTAATTACTGTTGCTAACTTTATGAGGGGAGGGGCTTGGCAGAGGCATTGCTTTAGACAGGTACAAAAGTAATGGGATAAAGGGAAACAAAACAAAAAAAACTCAAGCAAATTTACTTTTTTTTAAAAGTTTGGTCAGCCAACAATAACTAAATAAAGATGCAAGAAGACATAGGAAGTGAAATCTAGCTACCTTCAAATAAAAATACTAACAATATAAGAGAGAGAAGTGATAGGAAAGTAATGTGACTCATGATGAGCTGCTCCTTGCAAAAGGAGCTACTGGGTGGACACTTAAACCCACACGCTGTCCCATTGAGTATATTAATTGACACTCCACAGGGAGATAATAGTGTGAGTGGGTGGATCCCTTTGCAGGATTGGAGCCTTATTCCATTCTTGTTTGAATATCTTGTTTGAATATTCCATTCTTGTCTACTTCAGTTAGTAGAGGAGACAGTGAATTGTGACATTATAATATTTGGGACTTAGGTTTGGAATCATAACAAGTAGCTGTCAGCGGTAAGATTGAAACAACGCCACAGGACTTGTCTACACAGTGTGTTAGTCCGCACTAAATTCTCATGCACGCCAGCGTGTTGTGCACTAAATATCCATGTGTGTTTCCTAGTGTGCATTAACGCAATACGGTTTGAAACAGGACTACAACAATGCGCACTAAGGAACTTTTAGAGTGTGCCAGCACGGTCTACACAGACAGTTAGTGTGTTCTCGAATTTACACCCCAGTTGGTGTGGATAGACAAGGCCACACTCCAGTAGTATTTTTGTGTGTTTTTAATTGGTTACAGTTGCTGTTAAATACCAGCTCCCAAGATCTGGGTTAAAAGATTTCGACAACATTCCTATCAAATAATACATTTTAACCTGTGAATAAAATTTTCGTCTTCTCGGTAACAGTGTGATTTATTCCCTGCAGTTGCCACACACATAATATGCTTCCAGACTAGAGCTAGTCAAAAACTTTTGAATTGTTTCAATTAAAAATGGGACAATAAAATTCCAATTTTTCAACCACCTCTGCTACAGACATTTCTGTGTCCCCCTTTAGAGGGAGCGGGTCACCCAACTGCCTGTCTCCATTCCCTGTGCAGGGCATCGGATGTTCTGGTGGAGGGAGGTACCCTCTAGTACCCAGTAATAAAGCCCTACCTCCTACAAATAGTGTCACAGAAAACAGTCTAGCCGCCTGAGAATATAGCTAGTCCTAGTTCATAGTACATTTGTCAGAGATGTGGATATTAGAAATGAGGCTTGAAGTTTAAAGGAGAGTAGTCTGGATGTCTGCAGTGAAAATTTGAAGACTGTCATTGTTATTCAACAGGCATTTTATCCGTCATCCTTTTTCTCAGGTAAACTACTGAAAAAGGATTGCAAAATGTGACTTTTTTTCTAATCACTGTGTGATCTGATTTCAAAGAAGATATGGTCATTGAGGCTCAGTCTACACACAAAAAGTTAAGTCAACATAGCTGTATTGGTCAGGGGTGTGGTTCCCCCCCCCCCCCCAATAGAATGCTGCCATTGACATGTCTGTCTTTGTTTGGGCAGGTGGTTTTCCTGCAATGAGAGAAAAACCCCTTCCATTGGTATATGTAGACTATGTCTACACTACCGGGTTATACTGCTATAGCTACAGCAGCATAGCTATAGCAGGATTGTCTCCAAATGCACACACCAGAAGGGACTCATGCAATTTGACTGCAGTGTATAAATCTCAGTGAAAAGTGACATCCTAATGAAAGACAATTACAGTGGCTGTTGGCTATAAAGTACCTACATTATTATTTTGATATATCATATAGTATTGTCAATCCCGAGCATTCAAAAATCATGAGGCAGGCCTCAGAAGCCAGGAGAGTATTTTTAAAAAGAATAAATTCTTTCTTTGCCTTTTTATTTTTGAACCTTCAAGATAACCTCTAGTCATGTTCTCAACCCTCTTCTTTGCAACCATGAGGGCTAAAAACAATTTTTTAAATGAAAGCTGAGCTTCTCTTGTAATCCCATGACTTCAGGAGGAAGAACTTTTGAGAAAAAACTCCCAATATCTTAAAACTCGCATTAAAGATCATGAGGGTTGGCAACACTACGTTTACTCTTCGAATATGAAAATTGTACTCTGCTACCCATGACTGCGTGTCAGACAGTTGAACCAGTAATTATCTTCCTTCATTGTTTCTCTTTTAGAGACACTCTCCCTCTTTCCTCCTCCTCCTTATTTCCTCCAACCCCTCCCCTGCAGAATGGATGCTGGAGCCAGGTCTCCCTCCATCACGCTTCTTCCCACCCCACCTCACCCCTCAAAATGTGGCTTTTCTAGAAATATTTTTTCTTCAGAGTATGAAGTTTTTTCGTATGCTAGAATAACAGCACAGGTATTCATGGATATACAAAATGTGATAGATGGATTATTACATTAATCCAGTAAAATGATCTCTGGTACAGTGTTCAAATAGCTGTACTTTGTAACTTCTGAGTTCAGCAGCATAGTCTTAATGCATGGGAACAAAGGCAAGACTTGACAAAGATGTAGTGATACCAAAAGAAAAGGGGTGAAGGACAAGATGTAAGAAGACTGATGAAATATGATGATGTAGTTAATCTTCTATAATGTTTAGCAAGAGACATCTAGAATTTGCAGATTATCACAGGCCTCTGATCTCTGTGTATAGCTTTCCCCCACCCAAATAACTGGAAAGTATCCATAAAACAATTTTGGAGAATGCATGGAGATGTGTAACTATTTAAAAGCTATTTCTGCCATTTGGACCCACTATCTTAAAGTAGTCACAGTGTCCAAAATCAGATGTGGAAATATTTGTTCCATCTGAAAAGTTTCTCTCATTTTTGACTCTTACATCCTCCCTGTAACAAAGTATTTTGTACTGAAAAGAATTGAAATATTTTTTGTCCTGCTTTAATTTTAGCAAACAGGGTATGAAACTGAGTTGTTGTTTTCATTGAAAAACTGATGCTCCAAATGCCTAAGTTAAATCTCTTGGGTGAAGTCACTGTGCAATAAATGATAGTGGTTAACACTTCTCCATGCAGGTATTTTCCCCTCAAGCTATCTGGAATCACAGAGTTGCTGTAATACAGCTGCGGCTGTTGTGGAATGCAGAAGCACAAACAATGGATTGTTTCATTTTAATAAAATGTGTGTGTGGTGTAAAGTGAACTTTAATTAGTTCTGCTACATGTCTGTAGCACGGGGGAGGGTGTGGGTAGATGGCTTAGACTGATCATTGTGAACATGAGCCTGACACCTGCCTTCCCTGACCCCCTTCTCCCCTCCCCCAATAGTGTGGTCATAGCCAAATGAGGTAGGGTGTTGTGTTTTCTCGCTGTCACCAGCTCATTCCCATTGATTAATCTTGTCTTTCACCAAGCATAGTTATGTGCTGTTTCTATAACCACAGACAAAATAGTCAGGCTCTTTGTGGCTTGTGAAATAAGCTGCAATAGTTTAGTAAACTGGAAGTTTCGGCTGTCTTCTTACCCCTTTTTTATCTGTTGCCATTTCTAGACAATGATTATTTTATCCCTTCTTTACATTCCCTCCCCCAGTCCTCCTCCTTCCCTCTCTCCCACCTTGAGCACCGGCTTAATATCACTGGATTTGCACGTCTTGTCATCAGGCTTCTCAATTTCTATGGCTTCTATTTGCCACTTTTCCAATTACATTGGTAGCCCTTGGGCAGGCTTTCCTCCACAGAGATGAGGCTTGGCTGAGCACCATAAGGTGCGGCAGGGAGGATGAGGACAGAAAACAGTTAACTTTGCAATCCAAGTAAACACTTCCTTAGTTGCCAGTAGTGAGATACAGGGGGAAGTGGAAAAGCTGTATTATTGACAAAAGCACAAATGGTATAATGAAGATGGGAAAAAAGTTCAAAATATAAAGGAGGGAGATGAAACTGATGTACAAGTGAAAAAAGAAAAAAAAGTTTAAAAATGTCAAAAGGCTTAGGGTAGGTATCACACATTCTAGTCATTCAATAGCCTCGGGGTCAACAGCATGAAGTTTGGGAAGTCCTCCTGAAAGACCAGCACAAGAGAAGCACTATTCAATAGCTGTGCAGTGTCCTCAACTGCATCATAGTTACACATAGGGTTGTTCCTGAGTCCCCCAGGTGTGGTCATTTACCACACACCTCACCTCCCTGTGTCTGACACAGTTGAGCATGCACCAAAGAGAATGTGGCAGGTCAAAGCCAGGCAGTGTCTCATCAGGTTGAGTGATGAGGAAGGAGTTTCTTAACGGGAACATCTCATCCCCATGCTGCTCGCCATGATGTGAAAGCATCTGCTCTGAAGATGGTCGGTAACATAGTCCAAGTTGGTCTTCTGATGAGTTGGGGGCGAGGCGCTTTCCATATATCTTTGAAAAGTGGCAGTTGTGGTATCTTCTGGATTTTGTCAGAGGTTCTTAGCTGCAATATAATGCATGATGTTAGGAGGTATGATGTTAGAGACGACTGGTAGCCACTCAGTGTTCGTTGATCTCAGAGCCCCTGTTGTTCTCATCATTTGATTCACTTGTACATCCGCTAGCTTTGTGTGGGAAGAGTCTAACCACAGAGGTTAGCATTCTTCCACTGAGTAGCACCAAGATGCACAGGGTTTGCTCATTTGCTTCCCTTATTTAGGAAGCCATTTCTGCTCTTAATTGTCTGAACTACTGATGTGAGGTGGTCATTGTAGGTAAGCACGCAAGCTAGTTACTTCTAGGTATACTGGTTTTGGGTCATATACTAGTTCTCCATTCAAGATGTTGAGCTCTCATGACGCATTAGAATGGTTGAGAGCAAAGCATGACACTGTTTTTACTAGACTGGGCTGAAGCATCCACTTTTTGCAATAGCCACTCATGGCAGCCTTGGAGGAGGAGGAGAGGTGGAGAAACACAAAATAGCCTGTGATTTCCATAATTAATAATGGAAGATCATATTCTAAACTGTAATATTTCTTAATTAAAAATTGGACTGAGCCACTGGATTCAGATCCAGACTTTCCCAAAGATTGAGTCTGTTCAGATTCATGCATTTGTTCGGCTCATTATTAACAATGGTGCCAGTACTGGATCCCAACTTTCATAAGGTTCGTAAATTTTCTGATTCAGGGTTTTAGTTCAGGCCCCTCTTTCACTCTAATATCTCTCTTCTCCTACTTCACAATCCGTGCAAACTTACAAAATTCCAGTCATTTCAAATGTTCATAAAAGTCCATTCATGATACAGACTTGAACTCTAGTTGTCCAGTTTCAAGGTAATGTACTACAGAGTTTTCATCATTTACCACAGCTTGTAACTTGTACGGGAGAAATACAAACTGCAAACACGTAAACAGCTGTTGGGGGGTGGGGTGGGGGGGTTTGTGTAACAGAATAGACTGCCAAATTCATCGCTGCCATGTGTGCTGTGTAATACTTGTCATCTCAAGTGAGTCATTAAAAGGTTTCCCCTAATGTTGCTTTGAAGTGCTGTGACAGCTTGAGAGCATCTATAAATTGCCACAAACAGCCCTCATACTGAGTTAGCTAATTGCTTGCTCTTTGACTTATTAGGAGTCACTGAGTTAGATAATTTGTCACATGTGTGGCTCATAATAAATAATGTGACTAGCCCATTTGTGAGCTGTTTTTGTGATATATAGTGCCCCTTTTGGATGTTGTCACACACAGCTAACAAATAAGTTCATTTTGACCTTAGGATTGTTAGAAACCTGTGAAAATAATAAGGCCTGACAGAGCAGCAGGTAAGAAAAAAAATCTATAACCAAAAAGGGTGTTTAAGAAGAAATTAAGTTTGCAATAAAACATTATATAATTGGATCCTTTTATAATGGTTATAAGGAACACACAATAGTAGAGCAAAAAGAACCTCTTTCTTTTAAGTTACATAGTTGCAGTCACTGTCTAGAAAAACTGGTTGTTGAAAAATCCTGTGAATAGTTTAAGATATGTTAATGAGAAACTGATCACTTGTTCACATTTTATCAAGATGTGGGGCAAACTTTCAGTGGACCTCAGTCCGACTTCTAATTCTGTGCCTGCAAATATTTGGGAGTACAGCTGACACTCTCCTATACCAACTAGTTGGAAACTCAGCTACCTGATTTACAAAAACAAATGTGGTGATTGCAGGTTCAAGCAATTTTGTGCACGTGAAATTAAAGACTGCTTTTGAAAGAATGGATAAAACAATGATATAACATTTCAGTTATATGTTTACAGCTTCTACAATTAAATGGGAGAAGAGTCCCCAATTGTTTATTCAGTGACGCAAATGGCAACATTCCTGTTTGGTTTTTTGTGATGAACTGAGCTGCACCTGTGATATCTCTCTCTCACACACACACTTACTTACTTACTGTATTAACATGATAGACCCACCAGCAATTGGTACCTGCAAGACTCTCCTCCTTGAATGCCTGGTACCAGTGGCCGCTTAAAGAGACTCACAACTAGAACTGGTAGGAAATTTTCTGATGAAATGACCTGAAATGTTATGTGAAACCACTTTGGGTTTGACAATTTTTCTGTGAATCTCAGCTAGGGTCAGCTTAACCACTGCTATTCATTGGTGGGCAGCCATGAAACAGACATGAATCTTATCAGTTTCACTTAGCTAGTGGGGATCTGAAGCCCCTTTGAAAATTCCAGCTGTATAGTAGTGAATGGTCCTGGTGTACAGGGTCGTGTCCACTAGTGAGTAGTATAGGGTGATGAACAGGAGTGGCAGGATCACTGCCATTTGATGCAAACACACTGAATTGATTGCACTAAGTCAATATATTTTTGGAATAAAATATCATTTAAAATAATTAACGCTGCTTCTTCCAACTCATAGCTTTGCAACAAACATGGCAGTCAGACTTAAACAAATAGTGGGTGATATTCTTTAATGTTAATTTGTGGTGGTGGTTAGCTCAGGTCAGTCAATAGAGCTGGTAAATTAATAAGTCTGCTAGATGGTGATTTACAAAACTGCTGCCAAGAAAGGACATTCTCAACTATATGTTTAAAGAGGCATTATTCCTTATGGCCCCAGTTCAGAAACGTACTTAAGAATGTGCTTAAAAAGTTTATGGTATTTAAGCATGGCTTCAAGTTAAAAATACAGTTCAGTGCTTTTTTGTATATGGTTGGATTTAAGCATGTGCTCACATGCTTGAGTGAATTGGGGCCTATAAGTGGGATTTTCAAAAGCACTCAGGCCAGCTCCTCACAGATATTTAGGTGCCTTAGCTCATTGATTTCAATGGGAGTTAGGTGCCTAAATACCCTCTAAGGATCTGGGCCTCGTTTTTCGCTTATTTTAGCTCTTATTGGAGTCATTGGTAAAACTCCCAGTGCACTTTAATGGGAGAATAGTTAGGTCAAAGATGAGCTCTTTTGAAAATCCCACCCTACGAGGGGTTGATCCTGCTCTCATTCAAGTCCATAGAAAAACTCCCATGAACTTGAATGGTGCAAGGTCAAGCTCTGTGTGTTTAAGAAACAACCTACAGTGAAATTCCAATGAAGTGCCCTCGGCATGTTCATAATATGCTAGAACAGGCAAGTGTTCAGTGTAACCCACATGCAGCAGAAGTCTTTTAATCTTATTCTTGATTATATTTATTTGGATGCAGCTGAATGAACTGCAGCAAATCACAGTAAAGATACTCAATATACAGTATATTGAATAACCACAGAAACAACAGCCTTTAAAGAATTGACAATTTGAACACCATAGTAGATGACTTAATCCCACCCACCCCCAAATGTTTCTGTTAAGCAGGCATCCTGGGGGAAGGGTCAGAGAATGGCTATAGGGATAACCTTAAAAGCCCAGGAAAATAGAAGGGAAGATATTGTTCCCTATGCTGCTTGTCAAGAATTGATTCATTTACTGTGTTAGCATCAAGTTTCTGGGTAGAAATGCATTTGGGGGGGGTGTGTGTGGGGGAATTTAACTACAAAGCAACTGCTGAAAGTAAATAGAACTCAGAGTAAGGTTATCTCATGAGAAACTAGTAGTCAATTCGAATAGTTAGCTCAATTGAACTAGTACTATTTGCAGCAATAATGCATCAAGGAAAAAGCACATGTACTGCCCTGGTTGGCTAGCACTTTTCAAATGGCAATTTAAAGATCTAAGATTAAACATATCAAATAAAGGACCAGTTTAGAAACTAATTTTCTTCCTGAATATAAATTTAGTTGAGGTTTCTGATCAAGAAAAAAAAAAGAAATGGTAAGAGTTCACCAGCTGTATATGGCTGGGCGTGAGGCTGAGACAATGCAGGCCAAATTCAGGAAAGATGATGACTAGAGGGGTACATTTCACCTCTCTGTGCCAACTAATCCTCTTGAATCCCATGCCATGGAGGCCAGGCATTGGTACCGCTGCTTCCTGTCTGTTTGGTGACAGGGGAAGGGGGCAGTTTTAATTTATGCTGGTGTCTACCAGTAGCTGAACAGGACTTAATCACCATACAGCTTAACCACTTTGATCTTGCCTCCTTTTCTCTGGATCCTTATGGTTTCCCAAAGTAAGTGAGGCCTACTTTCTACTGTTACAACCTGCAACTCTTGCTGCCAGGCACTTCCACTAAGGTTAGTGCTGGCATAAACCCTGAGTGTATCTACAGTAAGTGTTCATTTGTATCAAGGTGTGTGTATTTCTGTAACTATGAAAACACTTGTAAGGGTCACAAAAATAAAATGTAAGGACTGAAATCAAGGATACACAGTTAAACCTTAAAACCAGGACTAAATATTTTGAGTTTTAAAAATACATTTCACCTATCTGTCCAAATTCAGGCACCTCCTCTACAAAGGAGTAAGCAGAGAAAGAGGCATATGAGAGGGAAATCAGAAGGCATGACTGTTGCGTCTAATTCCTGACTTCGAGAAAACCCATGGGATTCACGTTACAGAGTATGAGCAACTATGGCACAGAAAAGGTGTGTCAAAGCAGGGTCTCATGTCAAGTTGTTAGGCCCAAATCCTCAAAAGATATCCAGGGGCCTAATTCTCATTGTAATTAATGGAAATTAGGCCTCTACATACCTTTAAGGATCTGGGCCTTAATGCATACACTATTTGATCCAGCTGTCTTAAGTTTCACACTTCTATGCCAGGCAGTGATATACTGCGTGGAGCCATGTGCGACCATGTACAGGCTCAGAATACTGCTTTTTTTCCAGGGTTAACCATGCGCCCATTTTCATAGAAACTGGTATGGGGCATGAATTTAGCTCCTAGATAGCACGTTACTTCATGTGTGAAATCAGGTTGGTTCACTCCTATTGAACTACTAAAAAGAAATCAAAGTGCAGTTTTGTTCCTCCTCAACAATTCTTATATGTAGCCATTGTCATCCTTGTGACAAAACTTGCCACCTACCAGAAAATTCAGGGAAACTGTATTTTACCCTATGCATATAGTAACAAGATGGAAGAGACAAAATATAGATATAGTAATGGCAAATAATTCATTAATTCTAATATTACTGTATTTGGATTAAAAATGGGCCCTGTGATGGGGTTATGACTCACCACCGCGGCGCCCCCTGCTGGTCAGTCTGGGAATTAGCTCACAGCAGTCCTGGAGCGCCCTCCGCTGGTGGTGTCCCGTCTGCCGCTCCCTTGCCGGCGTCTGGACCCGCGTTGCTCCTGGCTCACGGAGTCCTCTTCAGGACACTGCCCTCCGGCAGTGGCCCCTAGTCCACGCTCTCCCCCTTCCGGGGCGGGGGTTAACAGCAGTCCTCTGGTTCGCCCCTGCCGCAGTGGCCAACCACACCCCCAAAGTCTATCCCCTTCTGTCAGGGGTCTGGTGCAGTCTGTTATGGCCACCTCTCATGGACAGGTGCACAATAAGGGCGGAGGGGGAGGGGACCCAGGCCTGCCCACTACTCTAGGTCCCGACCCAGGGACCCTCTAGCGGCAGCCTCCCTGCCCTCCTTCTCTCCCCTTGTCTGCCCGCTGTCCCTGGGTCACTTCCCCGCTGACCCCTTTGCACCCTCTAGGCCCTTCCAGTCAGGGCCCGCAGCCTGGCAATGTAATAGGCTGGAGCCCTCCTATGCTCCCCTGCATCTGCCCAGCGCTGCGCTGTCCGAGGTGCTGGTCTCCTGAACAGGAGACAGGGCTTCCCCTCCGAAGGCCTGGGAGAGACTCCCTGCTTCTCTCCTGGGCAGCCTTTTTATAGGGCTGAGCCTGGCCCTGACTGGCTGTCTCCAATCTGGGCCCCGATTCGCTCCCTATAAGCCCTTCTCTCACTGGCTGCCCGTCTGCGCAGGCTCCCTGGCCTGCTGCAGCCCACTCATGCAAGGCCCAAACAGGCCCAAACAGCAAAAACAGATGTAATCCCTCGCTCCATCATAGCCCACGAATTTAAGGGACAATTTGGCTGCAGCTCCCAATTGAAACTTCCCAAATCAGGCCCTTTTCTAATTTTAATGACTTGCTTCCCCTCTAATGTCCAGATCTTATCTTTGGCTGTGTGGTTTGAGTATTCAGTTAGTAGAGTGTACAAAAAGGCATGTGTCAAGCCCACATTCATTATGTCTTAACACAGGGTACATGGCTGGTAGCCAGCCAGTTTATTCACAGAGTCAGTAAGCCATCTTTAAGCGCAGAAAGCTCTTTAATGAATCATGCAGTTCAAAGCAGAAGAGTTATCTATTAAGCTTTAATCAAATGCCTGAAGAATCATTTGCCTATAGGACAAACTAACAACATTTAATAATAAAGAATAAAACAATGAATCATAGCATAAAAGGACATTAAAAAAATCAATCCCACGCTAAATGACACAAGCAAACGCAATCGTCAGGTCACAGAGGGCAGGAAAGGGCTAACCTAGCTACACTGAGCTAACAAATATGACAGCACAAATTAAAGCAAATACAGTTCTGTGGATTAATAGGTACATTCCTCTTCTCAACCCCAGGCAAATGTTTCATCGTCTTGCTGCATTCGAGGCCAATAACACTGGATTAAATGGCACTGTAAGGTTTAAACAGAGAGAGTACTTTCTCCACACCAAAAAGGTTATTTGAACAGTAATGTATCTGCTATAAATGTGTAAACTGTTGTGCGCTAAGCCGCGATCTTAAGGGTAAAAAAACAAACACAAAAACAAATAAAATTACCACGAACAAGTCTATAACATTCAGAAGGAGTTGTTTATACCTTTTAGCTTAGACTTTCTGGCACTTATATTGCCGGTTGTCCCAGTGATAATATGTAAGCCCAGAGATATGTTAAATTGAAAGAGGAAAAAATGGAGGGCACATAGAAATTAGGAGACATACATCGTTCATTTTCTAACCAAAAAGTTCTAAAAACAAGTTTAGTAAATAAGATAATTTTCAGATTTAAAGTCTAATGAGAAGTTTGGTATTGCCAAGACTATGCATGAAGAAACTATGAACCAGGCACTGAAAAATCATGATTAAAATAGAGAGAGAGATTGAGAGATTGAGATTGATTGATTGATTTTAGGTTGTTTTTATTTGCCTTCTGGTTTTTTGAGCCATTGGGGTTTGTTTTCAAGCTTCTCTCTGTAAACATGAGATATAGAAAAAAATGTTTTTAAAGTGACAGCTAAGATTCTCATGAAATTATTTGACTCCAAGAGCTGGGGCTTTAAAAAAAAAAAAAAAAAAAAACACCAAATTGTGTGAGACCTGTGATAAAATCATGGCAGTGCTGAAGACTGGTTAAAATATATATTCTGACACTGAAATGTTACAATAGAGATCATATAAAATTCTGTGAAGTGAGAGTGCTGGATCAAGCTATATTCAGAGAAACAGAAATCTTAGTTTACAAGTGTGTATTGGTTAAAACACCCATTATGGTTATATTTGTTCACTTGTTACTATAGAATACCTTTTAGAATACCTACTCTTTTAGTTATGAATACTTTGAACTGTTGCCAATAGAGGTGTAGAAATCACACACAGGATGAAATGCTAGCCTCATTGAAGTCAATGGCAAAGTTCTGACTGATTTCAGTAGGGCCAAGATTTCACCAATAGGGTCTTGCTGTCACTGAACTGTGGGGAATGAGGGAGACACATTATTATTTTGTATAAATATTATATGTGCTTCCGTTTACCTGCTTGATATATTCTGAGTGCATAGAGTTAAATCCAAGGAGGAGTTGTGGAGAGTAAGCAGGAAACGGAACAGTGAAAGAGATACAATTATGTCTAGGGAGAATACCAAGGGTCCTTAAGAGAAACAATGGGTGAGCTAGCCTGCCTGTCGGAGACAAGGAGCTGGGGCCCGTGGATGTGCCCTGCACCCGGCTGACTAGATACATTGTGCTGCTGTGTTTCACAAAGTTTTTAAAGGCTCTGGGACTTTTTGAACCCTATGATCTCCTGAAAGTGGTCCACCTTGTCCAGTTTATCTTTATAGTACAGCTGGGGTCTGCCTGTTTTATGGTTTTGTTTCAAAAGCCATTTTCTTCTGGAAAAACTGTGACCAAGCGCCAGTGGATCAAAATAATTAAACATGCTGTTGTTGCCTATATCATTTCACTTTTGTGGTTTTTTGGCCTCACTCTTTGTGAACCTCTCAGGACATTGCTGCTGTTTGAGCACAGTGATGTTGTTGTGTCACTTTTTAGTATATTGTTCACAAGTTCAGGAGGAGGACCAGCAAAGATAAGAGGTGCTGCATTTTTCATCATTTCTGTGATCTGCTTGTTTCTTTTTTGGTAATGATAATCTCATGGCTAAAATTGCAGAACATCCTGAGGGACATCATGACACTGCTCTTACCCATGTTCTTCATACAATCATTGCTTTCCTAGGAGTTGCAGATCACCAGGGTGGAGTGCTGTTGCTGGCACTGGCATTGTATTGCAAGGTTGGTTTTCATATGACTTCCTGAAAGCTCTCTGTAGACCAGGAAGATAATGGGCCTATTTTTCCAAGGCCAGAGCCTAAGAGCAAAAGATCACTAAGCCATAAAAACCTCAGCCTAAAGGAGAAGAAGGGGAATGGGCAGCTGCTTCTTGGGGAGAGACACTGATCTAGGCAGAGAAAAAAGTAGTGGTATAGAACTAAGGCAGGGAAATTCACCTAACCATTGAAAGAGGTGACAAGCCCCAGGTTTGCAGGCCTGTTTTGGGTTTAACCCTTTTCCCTGTGTACTTTTGGGTGAATGGACAATACATCTCCTTGGAAGGAGGAGTTGTAAGCTGTCTGAAATCTGGAATTTCCAATTTGCATGAAATTTTCCATTTCTGATTTTTCAACCCAGATTTTTCAAAATGTTCCACAAATTGGGGATTCTGAAAATGTTTGGTTCAGAAATACTGAAATGTGGTATTTCTGAAATGAAAGTATGGTTAGGTGCAAAACTTCCATTGAAAGTCAATGGAATTTGGAAACCTAATTTCCTTAGGCTTTTTTGAAAATTCTAACTCAGGTTCTTAAAGTAGTTATCATTGTAGCCTCATGGATAAACAGGGCATATTAAACTGGATACTTAAGGTAAACATGTGCCACTCTCACCATGAAAATATTCATCTATCTAGATATCCTACCCAGGACACAGCTAAAAGCAAACAGTCTATTTGTAGATAACTTGTTTGCTTTTACATTTGTCCAGGGTGGTACACAAGAAGGGAAACCAATTTTTTGAGAGGCAGGGAAACAAGATTTTCAGAGATGTTGTTTTGCTGTGTATTGTGATGTATATCACATAATTATGTATGGCATTTCAATTTTTGTGTATTATCACTCCTGGGGGAATTCTGCATCACTGCACGTCCCCCACAGATTTCTTTGCTTCCCTGCAGAAAAACGACTTTCTGACAGGGAAGCAAAGGGAAGCTGCAAGAGCAGTCACGCACCACTCCCTAGCAGCACAGGTACATCATTTCAGGAACCCGGAGCAGTCGACAGAGAGGTAAATCACCACGGGGCTGGGATACCCCAGCCAGTGGCTCCTATCCTGAGCTGGGATCAGCTGCTAGTCCCTGCTGGGCTGGAGTCAGGAGAGGACAGGACTTCCTCTTCCCCTGCAAGGAGTGGCTGGGGCTGCGTCAGACCCACCCCTAGAAACCTCCCCCAGCTGCAGGAAGCTAAGCATCCTCCCCTGCTTCCTGCCCCCATCACTCCTCAGCTATGGGGGGAGGGGGTCACTGTATGGGGAGCTGCTCCCCCATCCGCTCAACCCCCATGCATCCGGACCTCCTATACACAGACACTCCTGCCAAGCCTCACCCTGTACACCCAGAACCCCCACATCCCTCCATACCCAAACCCCACCCCACTGAACCTCAGCCCCTGCCTCTGGAGCCCCCCTACCTCCAGACTCCCCTGCACCCAGACCACTCCCTAATGAGCTAGCTCCCTGCACTCAAACCCTACCCTGAGTCCCACCCCCATGCACCACCCTGAGCCCCCACATCCAGATCCCCATCCCACCAAGCCCCACTCCACCAGCACCCAGACTTCCCCACTGAGACCCCCCACACACAGACCCCTCCACTGAGCCCCAACCGCTTTCACCTGGAAGCCCCTGAAGAGTCCCACTACCCCTGCACCTGGAACTCCCCCCATCCCCCAACAAGCCTCTGTGCATCCAGATCCCACCACACCTAGACCCCCCCCATTCAGTTGCCTACACACAGACTGTCCCACACAGAAACCTCTCACCCCACACCTGGATCCCCCCACACTGAGCCCCTTCACACTTGGATTCTGCCTGGTTGAGCCTGCCTGCCCCACACCTGGTGGGCCTGGCGCAGAGGGGCAGGGCCCCAGGATGTTTCCGTGCCAGACCTTGTGCTGTATCAGAGTCGGGTGCAGCCTCAATGCTAAGTCTGTTTCCCAGGGGTGAGGGTGCTTCAGGGTGATCTACTAGTTTCGTTCAGCCAGCAGCCTGTGCTCCCCACTGCCATGCTGGAGCCTCTGCATTTATTTATTGACAAATAAAACTTGGAGAATTTTGTAGAATTTTTAAATTTTGTGCACAGAATTTTTAATTTTTTGGCACAGAATGCCCTCGGGAGTAGTATATGTTTGCTTTTTGAAAACTTTTTATATATAAAGGGCTAGGGGACTACTCGCACCTGATACATTTTATTACAGACTTAACAACACTTAATCATATGAACTTCTGCACACGTGGTGACTGTTGAACTTGTTGCAAACTAGTGATGAACCATAGCCAGTTCCACAACCAACCAGAATTATGGGTCATACAAATAAATAGTGATTTGCTGTTATCCTAAATTCAGTAATTCTTCCTAGTGACTTGCTACTAACATTTTTTTAAAAATATGTCTATAATGTAATTTAAATGTGACATAGTTTAGACCTTTATAACATGTGAGTTTCAGAGCTGTAAGCAGGCTGATATAGTAAAATCTTTGTTCCTTATAGTGTTTGTGTAAGTGTGTGTGTACAGTATATATTTATCTGGTCTGGAATAAGCATTAATCTTTAATTACTGTATAAACATTTTAAACAGGTGTGGAATAACTTCACTTTCAAAAATGCAATGTTTATCTACTAACTCAGTGGATATGCTGGCTCTGAGGTTTGAAGGGTTTCACCTTGCCGTACCCAAGGTTTGGGGGGGATACGGGGGGAGCAGGGCAGAAAAATGCCCCAAATCCCACATAAATCAGAAATTTCCCGTTAGAACCCAGTTATAAATTATGCACCATCATAACATCCTTTACCGCAGCTTGTGAGCCAGGACTGGAGTTTTGGGTAGTTTATAGCGGAAAATTGATTTTTCAATGGATAGTACACCCTCGGCCTACTTCTCCTCCTAGGTCTTAGGCACTGGGCCTGTGGTGTCAGGAGATATAAAGCAGCATTTTTCTAAACTGCCTTTGAAAACAATGAGAGCTCTGTTACCAGAAGCCCAAACTTATGCAGCCCCTGCCTCAGAAGGTTGGAATGACTGGTTAAACCCAGGTTCAAAGCTCTTGGCCTCCAAGTGCTTTAATTTAGCACTATTTTTGCTTCTCTAACCTCTGTTTTTTCTACTTAAACCATCTAAGGTCTCCTTGTTTTGCAGGGAACTAAGCAGCTCCTTTTTATAATTAGATTAAAGATAATCAAATGAAGACTTGGATATTTGTTAATGTCATTTAATCTTTGCTTTTTTTTTTTTTTTTTTTTCTTTTCCAACATTGGTTTTTATCACCGGTGCTTAGGTTTTTTTGTAAATTTACACCCAGTTTGTTGCTCAGCTATATTTCAAGCTTTTGGTTTTTTGATTTAAAAAAAAAAACAGTTTGACAGGTATTTTTTAGCATTTTTGTTTGATGCCATAAAATAAACCTCAACCAGGTGTTTTTAGGTATGATTCACAACACACTCATTCTTTCATTATCTGTTTGGTGTGAAATTAACAGAGGAGCTATGTGAAAATGCACAAAAAAGCACAAAGAAAGAGGGGAGATATGAGATGTAGACGTGAGGAGCAGCACAAAACTGCAGCAAATAGATATTCCTACAACTTTATTAAATACAATAATTAGTAAGTGTTGACAAAATATGGTTAGGTTTTTTTTATTATTTTAAAACCAAATCCAGTTTGGAACTATTCACATAATCACGACAGTAAATAATTTTCTGAAAAAGATGTGTAGAATTATAGTCATACAAAAAATTTATCTATTGATTACAACCCTCAGCACAATTTTGAAAATGTCTTCTCTTTTTTTCTTATTTCAAATCTTACTTTCCAGTTACTGTATAATACAAAATCAATACAAATGTCTTTGAAATAAGATCTCAAAATATTATCTTGTATAAAAGATTTAGATCACACTTAACATTTTAAGCCAAAAGAACTTAAAAAAAAAAAAAAAAAAAAAGTAAAAAGATAACCTAACTTTACAGTGTATAGAATATCACAGTGCTCTTTGTCTAGCCAAAAACATCATGCTGGAAAAGACAACAGGAGATTCACCACTGAGGTCTTGACAAGCTTATCATTTACTCTGCAGACATATTTAGGGAGGCCAAGGTAGAGATCAAGTTTCCAATTTGTTAGATTAGCGGGTACAGGGGGTATTGGGTTGATAAGTCTGGTTTTCATTTTAAAGGTGGTGCTAAAAAGGTCAAGGTTCACATTTTCCTTTTTTTATAATAAGGTCATTGCCAGTTTTTGTATTAGTCTTTACTTTAACTCTTTTGTTAGTATTCAGTTTATATTGCTTTTTAAAAAATGTGATCAAATGTCTAGAGGTTGGTTTGGTTTTGAGGTTTTTTCCTCCAGCCATATATATACACTAACCTTATATATTTGTTTGCTATTTTTACGTTGCAAAGTGAAGTTTTAGAAAGAGTTAGATTAAGATTCAAGAAATTGCTGTTATAAAAATATCACGCTGAGGAGGGTAAACTGCTCTGAATATTAAAACAGTAATCAAATTTATTTAATACTATAAGGGTGCAATACTGCAACTTTCATTTACATGAGTAATTTTTTTGCACATGAGCAGTCCCATTATGCATGTGTAAATATGATTTAATCACAATTAAGGATTTTCCAGATCTAGCCCTATAAATGTAGATTATTTATTCAAATTGCAAAATAAAAGTAATAAAAAACATAACATTTAAACATTGTACCAGATTTGGTTTTGCTATTCTATCGCGTAATCTTTTATGTGCTCTCTGAACAATCAAGGGTCACATTTTGCCCTCACATACACATGCGTTACTCTCCCCACCCCCTCACCCCCACCATTTCAGTGACAGTGTGTTTGTGAGGGGCAGAATGTGGTCCTTTAAATGTGTTTTTTTAAAAATCATCTGTCACCACCTAGTATTTGTCGAGATTTTTTTCTTGATTTTACAATGTTGTGAAAGATGCTATGAGTGCTACTGTATAAACCATTAATATTTTGCTCTCATTTTTAATTTTTTTTAGTAATATTGGGGAAAATATAAAATATTCAAGACAATATTGCAGCATCATTCATCACTGTTTCTTGAGTTCCTTAAATATCCTAAAATATTTGGCTTGTCTCATGGGAATTTTATTTTTCTTGTTTAAAAAGAGTTAAAATAGCTTTTCAGTGAGGACCCATCAAACTTGATTTTTTTTTCATTCAAAAATCTAAATATTATTTCTTTTTGACAGCATCATTACTGCCTAATGCCTGCTATGTGACAGAAAGGAAGAGGTGTTATATTATGACAATAGGATTTGACCTTTCTGTGGTGTTAAACTTGCATGCTATCGGTTTAAAAATGTAACAATGTAATATTTTTAAAAATCTGATTGGGTAAGCAAGCAATAATTTATTTATTAAATGATTGGGGAAAGAAGCCCTTCAGATTGTTCAAAGAAGCAGGCTGTGGTAAATAAAATGTCATCATAAGGATGTGAATAAGAGTTCAAGGTGATTAACACCTTGCCAAAGATGAGATTCCAATACCTCCTGGGGGTGATAAACACGACTGTGTAATTGCAGGACATTAATATTCATTTATTTACATTTAGCAAATGATGTTTTCTATTGATAAGCATATAGAAGATGGGGGGGAATTACTGAATATTTTAGAGTGGGTAACTACCCTGACTTTCTCTCCACAGATGTAAAATGATAAGTAACTAGAGAGGTGTATTTTTATGACAATGTTCTTTTTTATTATTTTAATGGGTTTTGTTGATTAACATCATATGGTTCAGTGAACTAGTGACAAAAAATGTTTGTCTAGGTCACAATCTGTGAGATTATATTTTAGGTAGGCATCTTGTGACTCGAGATAACTATAACAATTCAAATTAATGTTTTTGACGTGTTGTTTTTTAAATATTCCAAAGTACCCACATATTTGTGTCTTGAGAAAAATGTTGCCTTAAATTTAGGTTACGTATTCTTAATTTCTGAGATCGCAAAGAATTTTTACCCAACTGGAGTCTTCAGGTCACTCAATTACTGTAAGTAGAAATATAGATGACTAAATTAATAGTTGTCTCCACATTAATTTCTCATTTATAGATAAAGAAGATCTTATTTTTTGAGAAGGACTCTCCATATTTTAAGTCAATGTTAAAATTCATACCAGATTTATTTCCCTCCCACTCCATCTCCCCTATGAAATAGATTAAATGTAATTTACCAAAGCAAATGTCTGAAACATTTAATTTTACTTTGTCAGTTTTTCATTTTCCCTGTTAGAGTAAAACAATACACTGTACACTTCTTAGGGCAAGTTTTCTTGTGAAGGTTAGAATAAACAAAAGTGTAATTTATCATTCAGAGACAAAAAATGACTAATTGACCTCCCTAATCCATTTCCCAGGTCCTAGGTGTACTTAGTTGAAAGCCATAGGGTAACAAAGGTTATCAAGACAAAGATAAGAAGCAGAAGCTGTTAAATTTAGTGTCTAAAATCAGAATTTCCTCATTTTTCTTTTTACTACGTAAAGCAGATTCATACTGCAGAATTAATACTGTGCTGGGACGTGTCTTGTTCAGAGAAGAGTTATTCCTTTTAATAAACTTAGCTAATTTTAGAGTATTTTCTCTCATTATTTTCAATATAGATACTGAATACTCAGGCCTCTAATATTTTGCAGAATTGTTCCTGGATCTCTTCATTATAAATGTGTTGGTGATATTTTAGATCTCATTTTGAATATTGTTTCCCTTGGCTTTCTAGCACGTCTTTTTTCTGCCCAGGAGCATTCAAGTTAGGAGTAGTGTAAAACATATCTGAAAAACCATTAAAGCCACTGTGTTTCACCCACAGGCAAATGTAATCTGAACAAAATCTAATTTAACAGTACCTTTCATTTTGAAACATTTATGTCTAAAGTAAAGTAATTGTGACAGATTCCTTTCTCCTTATTTATTTGACAGGGGCTATTGTTATACAGGTAGAGGCAATTAGTGAAATTTGTTAATCATAAAATATGCTACATGTATGAAGAGTCACTGAGGATGAAAGTTAGGTGTGTTAAAATAGAAATCCTGTTCCAATTAGATGTAAGGAAGGCTTCCTGGCAAAGTGATATCACTTTTTCTCTAGCTGATTATTTGAAAGGATATACTTACTGGTAATGAAAATACATGGCTCCTGTTGTAAATGTTCCTGGTATGTTGTTTTACTAAGGTAAATACAGTAAGAATGGTGTTAGGGCCTAATCCGTTCCCACTGTAGTCAGAGACAAAAGTCCCATTAACTTCAGTGATTGATTTAGGGGTTTCAGCCCTTAAAAAAGCACCATGTGCATCTGGAATATATATTAAATGGTTTATCTAATCTTTTCCCATTGCCTTTTGTTGAAGATGAATTTTCGTAGAGCGGGAACCATTGAAATAAAGTGATTTTGTTTTACATACTACACTATAACAATCTCAAATACTATTGGATCAGCCACAGTCTGTTAAATGAACGAATGTACTTTCAGTTGTCAAATGGAATATTATTTTCAGTACTCCTGATTTATAGAGAATGAATAGTTCCTGTGCAAAATACCACTGTTCTGCCTCATCATCATTGTCCTTTTCCTGTTCAGGTCTTTTGTAAGGTCCTGATCCAACTCCTGCTGAAGTCAGAGATTTTCTGCTGTATTGAGTTGCAGCTTGATCATGCCTTAAGTCTAATTGGTTGGATACTGAAATGCTTACAAATGCAACTAAAATTTAACACTGTAGGGGAAAATTCACTGAGCAGGTGGGCAGAGGAAATGGTTTAAGGAACCCAATCCCTTCTTACTGAAATCAACAGGGTGGCTTCTCTCCTGGTGCTCAAGAGTACACTAGGTGGGTTATCTGAAGTGTCAGGGGATAAACAGCAAAGTGTGCCTGTCATTTGCCATCTTACCCTAAAACTGCTGACAGTTCTTGTGCTGCTGGCACTGCGCTGCTCCCCCTCTTGTGTACCTCCCTTAGATAAGGGCAGTATTTCCTTCTCCTTGTGGCCTAATTTCAAATAAAGTTAATAAAAGATTGTATGCTCTTCAGAGGAAACCAGTGCAGTTCTTGCATAAATGTCTGTCAGTAAGTTCTGATTTCACTTTGATTTCTGATGATTGTAAATCCCAGCTTCTATAAACGAGGTGGCATACATTTTGTCTGAGGAAGTATGTGCCAGAGATGGGCTGAATCTAAAAAGGTTATATTTGCATATTTGAACCTTGAAACTTAGGTTAAACATTTATTTTGCTTTCTTACATACTAGTTTAATCTCTTTCCATCACACGTAATATAGATTTTTTTGTTGTTCACGTCCATTATACAGCGGCGGTGGAATATCAGAAGATATATTGTCTATGATATGGTTGCACCCTGTTGAGCATTGTACATACTCAGCTTTGCCTTTGGAGCATAATTCTTCGCTCTTTGTACACTCATTGGCTTCAAGAAGTCTCTGTTTATTCAGGTTTTTAAGGGGGAGAATAAGATACGTGTGGTTGTTTGTTGGTTGAGGAGAGGTTTTCTTTGGGTCTGCTTTAATATTTGACTATTGGTTTATAGGTTGGGATGATGAGAAGCTACTAGATTTTTGGTTTTTATGGAAATATATTTTTAATTCATGGAAAAGGTGCCTATAACTTGAGATACAATTTTTTAAAATGGCTATCATAAATCTAAATTAATGTAGAAGGCCCTATGCTCTTAGTTTTCCAAGGGTGTAATTATCCTATCTTAACCATGTGATAGCTACTGCTGGCTGGAAATCAACAATGTTGGTTCATGAGGTTTTGAAATCTGTTTTCAGACTGGTGCAAATCTCTCTCTCTCAGACACACACAAACATTTCCTTGAAACCAATTCATTTCTGCAAAACATTTTGGTTTCAGTAAAACAGCATTTTTCAACAGAAAAAAGCTTCATTGGCTAATTTTCAGCCAGCTCTAACCATACATAGCCTTATATACTTTTCAAAAAAGTAAAGGCTGCAAATGGACAAAGCTCTTTTGTCTTCGGAAATAAATTGTAGTTTTCCTAGTTTTAAGTAGCTCCATAAATGGGCATAAAAGGCTTAATTTTCAGAGGTGCTGAGTTCTCAGAAATGCAGTTTAAGTGGATGGCAGGAATGAGTGCTCTGCATCTCTGAAAATCAGCATTAATGTTATCTAATGCCAATGGTACACTTTGTTACATCGGATACCCGCGCACACATTTAAAAATCAAACAAAAAAAGGACAGTCCCTGCTGTAAGAAGCTCAAAGGTCTCAAAATATTGTACTTCATAGGCTGTGTCTGTTCTAACCACCATTTTTTATTTAGCTAAGATACGTGCTTCATACTGATGTTAATAAAATATCATTTGTTTGCGGAGCACTGACAAAGTGCTCATTCTTCAGTCAATGTTCAACGATAGCATGAACTATTGACTGGCGGCCCATATAGCTAGACTGGCACAAATATTTTCTGTACTAGAAGCAGAGATAATGGGCCTGATCCTCTTCTTTCACTGGTGTAACTCTATTGACGTCAGAGAAATTACTTCTGATACACACCAACATGAGGAAAGTCAGGCCCCATTGGCTTCTACTACAAGTCTGTTGCTCTACCTCTGAGCTTTGCAGTAGCTCTTTCTAACGTTTGTTTTCATGTAGGTGAGCTTGAAATAGTTTTACTTTTATTATTATTATTAATTATTATTATTATTCCTTCCTTTCTTCAAATGTCATGGTATAAAATTGTTGCTTAGTTGATGGGCTGCTTTGAGTGATTTGACACTACCAGCGCGTTCACTCCATTGCTAGCTGTACACTGGAAAATATTTGATCAGCAAAGGAATAGGACATATTATTGACCTCATAGCGAAGATCTAGGGAATTGCTTCTAAAACAAATATGTATGTATTATAGGAAGATTTTATAGACTTCCAATCCAATCAAGTTAAAACACTAATATATTTAAACTAGCCTTTAAAAAAAAAACATCTGGTTTTGATCAGGGTTCTTCTTGGAAAAAGGCATCTATTTCTCTACAGTGAAACAGCGACAGTATAGCAAAATAAACTATTTGTTCTGTGCTTTAGCTGGAAATATAGAAACTGAACAATGATCTAATAAATATATTTTTGAGTGCAAACAGAAGCTGGATGAATGTGTTCATCTTTGTGGTTTAAAGATGTATTGAGAGATTCAGAAATGTATCCCATGAATTTTATGCAAACAAAAACAAATATATAATACTTGTATTTTGTTCTGAAAAAGAATTAAGGTTTTCTTACCATACTGGGAAGATATTTTCCATTTGCTACACTTCTGATAGCAGTCATTGTGCTAATTTGTATTTAATGTAGCTACTGCTTTTATGAAGAACCTGATTTCTGTAAAGACGTTTCAGCCTGACACAACTTTGCCTCAGTGCTTCACCTTTGTTTTATTATTTATCTTCAAGCTCAAAACATGTAAGTATTTACTTAATAAATAGTCATTTGCTCTCATTGGGGTTTCTGGCGAAACCATTTCTGGAAGCACATCTTAAAATAACCTTAAAGAATTGGAACAATTACGTTTTTTGTGATGCAGTATCAATATCCTCTTGCAATCTCCTAGGTGAGTGCTGTGTCTGGATGTCAAAATGGATCATGTGTAAGTTTGTTGGTCAATTAATCACTGCCAATGAGCCATAGCATGCCAAAGCTCCATTTCATACTGGCCTCCTTGTTAAGTTTACAAAATCCAAATCAACAGGCCAGATCTCCTCCTTTCAGACCTCCAATATTGACCTTAGTAACTTTGGCTTTCTTTTAGTCATCTCTATGGCAAAATGCATTTGAAATTTTTCAGGCTTCTAAATTCAACCCTTAAAAGAAAAAGTGCAGGGTTTGGCATGCAAGACATATTTTTAAAAGTGATTTAATTTAATTGAAAGATTCCCAGGTAACTTGTTCAGTGGATCAGATGATGCTGAATACAGATATTGGTAAATGTAGTGAGAGACTTCTAACATAAATATAGAAAACATTGAGTGAATTTTCGATGTAGCTTAATTCAAAATTGCCAAGAATCTGACCTTTGATTAATTATAGCAGTGACTCATTTTAGGCAGAGAGAATCATTCACATTTAATATTGCTTTTTCCTCTCTTACCTGTGTCTCATTCTTAACCTATTCCCCCCACCCCCGCCCCAACCCCCCCACACACAGTAAGAGGAGTAAGGAAACACAGAACTGAATACTAGTTTAACATACTAGAAAAATTAAATTAAATTCTTGTGACAAGTAAAGCATTGTTGTTGCAAGTGGGGAGGGAAGCCTCTTCTGCTTTGCTGGCCCATTGAGGAAGTTTGGTCACTGGTATGAAGCCATACAGCTGTACACAATATAAAGTAAGTTTAACAGCATATTTGGTGAGTTTATAACTTCCCCAGGGCATTTTAACATTAAAAATAGTGATTGTTAACCCGGTCCATCTGAACTTAAATATGAGCTTACTTTGCAAGAAATGAGGGGTAACGTCTCAAGTACTTTTCTTTATGTTTTGTTATTGCTTAAGGGCTTCCATTGCTTTATAGCTGCATTTTGTCTGTTTTTGCATTTTGCACTCAACTTGCAGAGATATTTGGACCCGTGGTCTAAATGACGATGGCAGTCCCTATAATGGATTTTATTTTTTTTATTTTTTTAAATCTCAACTGGATATAGTATACTAGTTTTTGCTGCCTTTTTTTTTTTAATCTAAGTGTCTTTTAAGACACTGGTATTTCAAACTGGAAGCCAGATTAATACATAGGAGGATATACAAAATATGTCTGTGGTCTCCAGGAGGTTAACAATGCCACACAGTCAGTCAGACTGAACTACATTACCAGAACGTATTATAAGGTTTGGTATATAAAGGCACAGCACTCTATATTGGATTGTCTCTAAAGAAGAGATTGTACTGTCAGATGCACATGTGACTGCAAACATATGCTCATGCAACTAGTATTGCATACGAGGTCAAAAATCAAAGTATAGACTTAAAAATAAGGAAATTGTACCTAATAATACATTATGGGTTCTTATTTCCTTTCTGGTTCTTGTGCCTTTAGGGTTCACATTTTCAAGCTCTGCATCCATCAGACCTAAAAGCTTTTTTATTTATTCATGAAAACTATAGTTCTCATGTAATCATTTGACTTCTGAAGCTGGGCTTTGGGGAAATATATACAATATTGCAAGATTTGTGATCAAGTTGCAGAAGTTGGCAACACCGTGCAAGGGCAGATTTGGCCCTAAGGCCAGGTCTACACTACAAACTTACATTAATATAACTACATCGCTCAGGGGTGTGGAAAAATCTGTTATACTGACCTAACAGCGCTACGTGGACAGGAGAGCTTCTCTCATCAAGATAGCTACCGCCTCTCGCAGAGCTAGATTAACAACACTGACTGCAGAAGCTCTTCCGTCGGTGTAATAGCATCTTTACTGAAACACTACAGGGCACAGCTGCACCATTTTAAGTGTACACCTGCCCTAATACTACACTGTGTTTAAAATGTCAGTACCATGTTCGCTAAGTGTGGCAGGGCTCGGACTCACCCGGCGGCGCCTCCTGCTGGTCTCTCCAGGGAATTAGCTCACCAGCCTCTGGAGCGCCCTCTGTTGGCCGGGGATCCGGCTGCCCACTCTCTGGCCTGTGTCCCTCCCAGGACCCGGTGCCCTTTTAACTGGGGTGCTGCCCCCTGGCAGTACCCCTAGATCTGGGTCTCCCCTCCCCAGGGGAACCCCCAACCCACTATCCCCACCTCGCCTCAGTTGTAGGCTACTGCCAGTCACCAGCTAGCCCCCGCGCCCTGGGGCAGACTGCAGTATAAGCCACTCATCACAGGCAAAGGGGGTTTGGACCTGCTGCCTCAGCCTACCCGTGGGTTGCCCCCGCAACCCCAGTACCTAGTGGGCCTAACACTAGGCCACAGCCTGGGGCTTTCCTAGCCCAGAGCTCCCCAGCTCCTCAGGCCCTTCCCCAGCCCTGCTCCAATCTAGGTACTTGGTCAGGTCCCTGCAGCCAAGCCCTTCCCTCTCTAAAGACAGAGAGAGAGTGTCTCCTCCAGGCCCACTGCCCTCTTATAAGGGCCAGCTGGGCCCTGATTAAACTGGCCCCAGCTGTGGCTGCCTTGCTCATCAGCCCAGCTCCTATTGGTATCCCCAGGAGGTGGGCGGGTGCAAGCCCGCCCACTGCTAAAAGCCCCTCCCCCAGCCTAGCGGGAGGGACCACTAGACCCAGGGGCCAAGTAAATCCGGGGGACAACTAATGAAAAAACAGGGATCAAGTGAGGGTCAAAGGTTCAAAACAAGGAGACTGGATGGGGAGACCGAGCAGAGAACCCCGGACAGCGCCCACTGCTCCTCAAAGCTGTCGAGGGAGCCAGCGGACGCTGCCCAGTGGAACTCTGCCCGGATCCATGACACGAGGGAGGATCGGAAATAGGCCCCACAGTCACAGAGCTCCCCCTCGTCTAGCATCCTCCTCCTGGTCTTGTAGATGGACACTTTAGCTAGAGCCAGGAGGAGGTTGACGAGGAGGTCTCGCGACTTTGTGGGGCCACGGACAGGGTGTGCGAACAGGAACAAGTGCGGGGAAAAGTGCAGCCAGAACCTCAGCAAGAGGTTCTGGAGGAGCCGGAATAGGGGCTGCAACCTGGCGCACTCGAGGTAGGCGTGCACCAGGTCTTCCCTCACGCCGCAGAAAGGGCAGGCTTCGGGGATTGGGGTGAACCGCGCCAGGTGTACGCCCGTGCTCACGGCTCCGTCAAGGAGCCTCCAGCCAATATCCCCGGCGGGCCGTGGAACCAGGGTGGAATACAGGCTGGCCCACCGGGGCTCCTCACCCTCCTTAGGTGGCAGATAGTCCCGCCATTTGGTATCGAGGCGGGACGCGAGGGTGAGGAAATGCAATGTGTGAAGCACGAGCGTGCACAGATGGGCCCTGGGCGCGGTTCGAAACCGGACCGGCTGCAGAGCGTGCAGCCGGCTCGGCGCATGGGTGCGGGGGTGCCGGGGGGGCTCGCGGAAACGGGGCCCTAAAAAAGTATCCGGAGGGCCCGGGGTGAGGGGCGGGCGGGGGGCGCCCTCTCGCAGGGCTCGCCGCAGGAAATCGAGAGACCTGGGTAACAGGGCGGCCTTCACCTCCCGGAGTACGCGCCGGGGGGTCCGAAGGGTGGCGAGCCCCATGCGCCGTGCGAGCGCCCGGGGAGCCACCCAGTCCCCCGTGCCGTAGTCCAGGAGGTCTCCGACCCTGGTGGCGTCTGCCAGGACCAACCTCCGGCGCATCGAGGGAGACTCCGCCACCTGCACACGTAGGTTGGGATTGTGTAGCAGGGGCTCCGCGAGGAGATCCGCCCCCTCGGTGGCCACAAAGGACCTGGTCGCTGAAAAGAGCTTCCAGGTGCAGAGGAGGTCCTGGTAGAAGACCGGCAGCTCGGAGAGGTCTCGCGGAAGACCGCTCGGGTGGAGAAAGAGGAGCTGCCGGTCGTATTGGAGCCCTCGGAGGCGGCGGAGGAAGGCGTGCGCCAACGTGCTCCACGCCGGACTACCTGCACCATAAAGGAGCCTCTGCAGGGCCTGGAGGCAGAAGACATGGACCTGGCTGCGCAGGCAGACCAGGCCCTGTCCCCCCTCCTCCAGGGGAAGACTCAGGACCCCTGCAGAGACCCAGTGCAGCCCCGGCCAGAAAAACTCCAGGGCGAGCCTCTGGAGACTGGCAAGGAACCCCGGGGCCGGGCTCAGGGTGTTGAGTCGGTACCAGAGCATGGACAGGACTAGTAGATTGAGCACCAGTGCCCTCCCTCGGAGGGAGAGGCACTGGAGTAGTCCTGTCCATTTCCGGAGCCGCTCCGACACCCTGCCCTGTAAACCGTGCCAGTTCTCCGGCGGAGACGGATGCGTGGCGGAAAGGTAGACGCCCAGATAGAGCAGCGGACCTGCGCTCCACCTGATGGCCTGAAGCGCGGGTGGGAGGGAGCTCGCCCGCCACCCGTCCCCGACCACCAGGCCAGAGCTCTTGACCCAGTTGACCCGGGCGGAGGAGGCCGCCAAATACACCGTCTGGCAAGCCTCCACCCGCACCAAGTCGCCCGGGTCCTGGACCACGAGGAGCACATCGTCGGCGTACGCCGACAGGACCAGCCGCAGCCCCGGTTCACGAAGCACTCATCAGCCCAGCTTCTGAGCCTCAGCCCTCTCCCAGGGCTATTTCCAACCCCTTAGGGCAGGAGCGGGGTTCCACCCCGCTACACTAAGCAATGCTAGTCCCTTCACCCCCGTTATTGGTGTGCAGTGACGTATACAGAGTGCATTGCTCTTTTGTCTGACAGGATTATGCTAAAGTTTGTTTTGTTTTCCTCTATTCTCAGATTTAACAAACAAACTAGAAAAACTGTTTGGAATTTACCTTAATTCCTTTCTCTTCTTTCATGAATTTGACTCCTTCAGATGAGAGTGAAGTCCCTAATTTATATTTAGAGACTACTTAAAATACAAGCTCTTGTCCCAGTAGATTATAAGGATTTTGCAGTCACCACTACACTAGGGTTTTAGAAACTCTCTTTATAGCATTCTGTGTTAGACTATGTGGCATCAATCACTGATTGTCATGACTTTTTACTAAAGAAGAACTAAAAGACCTTGTTTCTGTTGTCCACACTACTTCTGTAGAGCCTTTGCTTGTTTATTGGATTAGAGCACTTTCTGTGCATGCACACTAAAGGTGAAATTCACATCCCTGTGTAAAGCCTAATTAAATTGGTTTTGCACAGGGCACCAATGTGAAGGTTGGAAGGAAACAGAACACCCACCTAGAGGTAGAGTTTAGGGCATTGCAGTAGCAATCATGGCCTACTATACCTCCATTGTAGAGTTTCCACCTCGTGTATCCATACAGTTTGCAGAGTCACTGACCTAGTTTTTGCTACTACCAAACCTCACTTGAAAGGCCTCAACACTCTCAAGCAATGGGACAGGGTCTTCAGAGACCACTGTCCAACCTTTTCATTTCTTGCCCAGCATCTGTAGCAGAACTTCTAGAATATTGGGAAAGAATTTCATTCATCATCAAGAATAGTATCCCCGATAATGTTACGGCAAACCTGGTGGCTGAACTTTGTGACTTTGTCCTCACCCACAGCTATTTCACATTTGGGGACAATATATACCTTCAAGTCAGTGGCACTGCTATGGGTACCCGCATGGCCCCACAGTATGCCAACATTTTTATGGCTGACTTAGAACAACGCTTCCTTACCTCTCATCCACTTACGCCCCTACTCTACTTGAGCTACATTGATGACATCATCATCTGGACCCATGGAAAAGAAGCCCTTGAGAAATTCCACCATGATTTCAGCAATTTCCATCCCACCATCAACCTCAGGCTGGACCAATCCACACAAATGATCCACTTCCTGGACATTAGAGTGCTAATAAGTGATGGTCACATAAACACCATCCTATACCAGAAACCTACTGACCGCTATACTTACCTACATGCCTCCAGCTTCCATCCAGGACACATCACACGATCCATTGTCTACAGCCAAGCTCTAAGATACAACCGCATTTGCTCCAATCCCTCAGACAGAGACAAACACCTACAAGATCTCTATCAAGCATTCTTAAAACTACAATACCCACCTGCTGAAGTGAAGAAACAGATTGACAGAGCCAGAAGAGTACCCAGAAGTCACCTACTACAGGACAGGCCCAACAGAGAAAGTAACAGAATGCCACTAGCCATCACCTTCAGCCCCCAACTAAAACCTCTCCAGCACATCATCAAAGATCTACAACCTATACTGAAGAATGATCCCTCACTCTCACAGATCTTGAGACAGACCAGTCCTCACTTACAGACAGACCCCCAACCTGAAGCAAATACTCACCAGCAACCACACACCACACAACAAAAACACTAACCCAGGATCCTATCCTTGCAACAAAGCCCGTTGCCAACTTTGTCCACATATCTATTCAAGTGACACCATCATAGGACCTAATCACATCAGCCACGCCATCGGGTTCGTTCACCTGCACACCTATCAATGTGATATGTGCCAGCAATGCCCCTCTGCCATGTACATTGGCCAAACCGGACAATCTCTACGCAAAAGAATAAATGGACACAAATCTGACATCAGGAATAATAACATTCAAAAACCAGTAGGAGAACAATTCAATATCTCTGGTCACTCAGTAACAGACCTAAAAGTGGCAATTCTTCAACAAAAAAACTTCAAAAACAGACTCCAATGAGAAACTTGAGAACTGGAATTAATTTGCAAACTGGATACCATTAAATTAGGCTTGAATAAAGACTGGGAGTGGCTGGGTCATTACACAAACTGAAATCTGTTTTCCCCTACTGTTACTCACACCTTCTTGTCAACTGTTTGTAATGGGCCATCCTGATTATCACTACAAAAGTTTTTTTCCTTAATTGATTAGTCTGGCAACCCCCATCTTTTCATGTTCTGTGTGTATCTTCCTACTGTATGTTCCACTGTATGCATCTGATTAAGTGGGCTTTAGCCCACGAAAGCTTATGCCCAAATAAGTGTGTTAGTCTCTAAGGTGCCACAAGTACACCTCGTTCTTTATTCTAAAGCCTGTAGCTTGCACTGGCTTCCAGTTTGCTTCCATGTGGAGTTTAGTGTAGGTTTTGACTTCTAAATCCCTAAATGACTTGATCCTGGCAGATTTAACAGCCACCTGGATTAATTAGGAGGGGGGTCTGCTTGAGGTGGCCTTGCAGTTTGGAATTCACTTCCCATCCTCCATTTGGTCTAATACAGTCTAATTTTGTGGACTATAAAGGCATGCTCCAAAGGGTGGGATTGCAGATATTGAGTGATCGAATGAATATATTTTATTGTGGCAGTTTCACAAGTTGGGGTCGGTTTGAATGGGCAGTTGATACAAAACTAAGGACTGTTTGGCATTTTTCTTTTTCAATAGCTGTTACAAGTACCCAGTGATTGGAGTAGCAGCTTTTCTCAAAGATGACAACAAATAAAGATTAAATGGAAAAAAAATACATATGCCAAAAATATCATTCCACAGGATTGGTTTAATAAACTACTGCATGTACCTGGTAGGTGAAGACTATGGGATCTTTGCCATTCACTTCAGTGAGTGTAGGAGCAAGCCTGGGATGTCCTGGTATGGCTTATCATTTGTTTTCAATGTGTACTATAGCCATACATATACAACAAATAATAGCTCCACTTATCCCCAGAATACCTTATGATACTGCCCACAATATGGATTTATCTCCATTTTGAAAAAAAAAACAAATAACTTACTATTTTCAAATAACAATTATTTTTCTAATTATATAAAACATCAAAAAAGTGTACTGTTCCTTGTGGGGTATTTTAATTTCCTGTAAATGAAAAGTACACTAGTAAATACCCACATTTTCATCTGCTCTTAAAGCAAATGTACAATTTTACTACTTTGAGAACACCTCTACCCCAATGTAACGCAGTCCTCGGGAGCCAAAAAATCTTACTGCGTTATAGGTGAAACCGTGTTATATCGGGGTAGAGGGATTAGAGTGTACAAAGAAATAATGTGAACTAAATCATTTTTGTTAGTAGGGGCAGAGGGTCTTGGACAGGGGCACGGGAGGGAGGCAGGAGTCGAGCGAAGCGGCAGCGGCGGCAAAACCGCCCAGCCCGGCAGAGCATGCAGCACCCCCTGGCCGGGGTGCGGGAGGTGGGGGGCTTGGGCTGCAGCACAGACCCGCTCCCTCCGACCGCAGGCATCTGGACTGGGCATGAACTTCCAGCCCTGAGCTGCCCCCCGGGTCGCCGCAGCGTGGCCAAGCCCCACCATAGTCCCTGCATGTCTGAATCGACCCCTGTTCCCCTACCCCCCATGATCCCATTATACAACCCTTCAGCCCCGGCCTGGCACCTTAACATGCCGCTCAGAGCAGCATGTGGGAGCCAGACGCGCTGATCCGCTGAAGTGTGCAGCCTCGCCCCCCAGACCGCTCTTTACCGTGTTGTATCCAAATTTATATTATATTGGACCGCGTTATATCGGGCACTGTTCCCTCTAAGCTGTGCGTGTGTGCGCACGCGCACAGATCCTAAACCCCGCGCGCACGGTGAAACACTGTGCGCACAAAAATTTGCACAGAAGCACAACAATTTGCATAGAAGAAATTTTTTTTGCGCATGGCCTGTCAAAAATTTGCACAGAAGAAATTTTTTGCGCACACAGCCTGTCAAAAATTAGAGGGAACATTGATATCGGGGTAGGGGTGTGCTTTCATTGAAATAATTGAGGCAACTCATGGTAGTAAAAATTAAGCATGGGCATAAGTGTTTGCAGAAACTCTGTAATTTCCAAACTGTATAATTTCATCTAAATTTTCAGATAGTGAGGTGGGAGGAGGACAAAACCAAAATCAAATGATTCAGGGTCCTTTATATTACAAAACAAAGTTAAACAAAAAAACACAATGGTAACTACCTAGAACTAATCAGGAACCTATAATAATAAACCAGTGGGCACATGTGAAGAAGGAAATTAAAGAATCTGATAAGCAAATACATTTGAATTTCAAGCCTTATTGTAAATAAGGCAGTGGATTTGTCACAAGGGTCTTTGAAACTGGGACTTTCTTTTAGTTTTTAGTGTCAAAAGACAAGCTAGGCTTCCGCCATCTCTGGAGTGAGAAAATCCAACCTCTGTGTGGGCTATGCGATACAGTGCTCATAAGTTGCTCCCTGATTTAAGAGGTGGGCAAAATGAGGATGACCAACATAACTGTATCCTTTGCTATCTAATGTCAAGGAGCACTGTATTGACCATCCACATCAAAAAATGTGGTCTGAACAGCAACTGTACCCAAAGCTGCTTCACGCAGATCTGTGGCCCCTTATGAAGCCATTTGACTGTCTGTCTCACCCTCAGCTGCATAGCCCATATATGGTGTGTATTCTTGCTACCTTCTGCCTCAAACTCATATACTACTGCCAGCTGCAGAGGGGAATTCAACTTTTTGGAGGCGGCAATAGCTAGATGTCCAGGGCTGGTGTATGCATTTGGATGGATGGAGATGGAATAATGGATGGACATTTACTGTTACATGGGAAGAGGAAGCTGTGATGTGCTCTACCCAGGGTTATAAATTAATAAAGGGATTGAATGATAATCACAGTTCTCCATCAGCATGAAGCAGTATGTGCTCCACCACATGCAGCACTAGAGCATGATCAGGAAAAGTCAGAATAGCATTTTTATATCTGTCCCTTGTGGGACGAGACACCCATGAACCCCCTCCAATGCACTTTTGGTATCATTGTCTGATGGGTTTTGGAACAGGTTCTTGATGCTGGACACTAGCTCTCACCGGAGTATTTCAGTGACATAAATTCCATTTAATCTTGCCCACTGCTGTTTCCCCACATGTGCATAAAAAAGCAGCATAAAAATGTTGAGATTTCAAAAATAAGTGGTAGGGGTAGAGGGGAAGGCTGTATAATGGGAACGCCTTGATCAAATGAGCTTACATTGGCACCACAAACTGCTCCATCCCCTGATCGGATATACCAATTTTCAAACCAGTCTATGTATGTGGATTTTAGAGAAGGAGCAAAATTCAACTTTTAACTGAAAACATGTTGCAACCTTAATTATGGTGCAGCCATAGGTACCCACGATAAATATATGCATATCGCATATATATATATGGGGGGGGGCGTGTACATATAATTTTTTTAAACAGTTTTGCTAAAAGAATGTGTCCCATGACTGGAACTGCGTGTGCCAAATTTCAGATGGGAGTGATTTTTTTATAGCAGAGTTATTGACCTCTGAAACAGGGTTTTAGAATGGAAATGCTGACATAACCTTTAACTATAGAGCCACGAACAGCATCATTATATTACTTGTTCTTTGCTTATATCCATGCTGTGGAAACAGTGGTGGTATTGTCTGCTACTAATAGTGCTAAAGGGTCAGAGAGAGTTGGCACTAATATCAGAGGGGAAAAACAACTTAAAATTAAAAATTCAGTTTACATGAGTCACACAAACTCAGGGGATTTTAAAACGAATGAATTTAGTATGGATCTATGTGCACAAAACTCTAGACCTTTCTGTAAAATACAGATAAATTCAATTGATAAATAAAGGATATTTACTACATATATTATACACATTGTTAACCTCTTCACATTTATAAATCTTCAGCTGGGTAATAAATCATTTTATTTTTAATTATTAATAATAATAATTTTTATTTCCCCCAGTTCTCAGCGTAAAGAGAAATCAAACCATCACGTTGTTCCCAGCTCTCATAATATCTGGCATTTTCATAAAGTCCAAGCTCCTGGAGTTAGAGATTAGATAAAGATTTTGTCTTTCTCACCCTTGTGGTTGCAGAGAAAAGCTTGAAAATGTGAACCCCAAGTGCTCAAAAAACAGAAGGCAAATAAAAATAACTCAACATTTCATTATTTTTAAAATCTCAGTTTTAAGCCAGTCTCATGACTGGCTGACTCATGATTTTTAAATGTTTGGAGTTGATAGTACTGAGAATATAATCAGTTTGAATATGTGTTTGGAATTCATGTTGCCATCAATGCTGTAATTATAATAGTATTTCTTAGAGAGAGATCCAAATCAAATTCCCAGAACCAGACACTGTTGAACTTAGAAGTTCATATCCAGATCTGTATCCTTATCAGGATCAATGTGATGTATGCCATCGTGTGCCAGCAGTGCCCCTTTCCCATGTACATTGTCCAAACCAGACAGTCTCTACGCAAAAGAATAAATGGACACAAATCTGACATCAGGAATCATAAAATTCAAAAACTAGTAGGAGAACATTTCAGTCTCTCTGGTCACTCAATAACAGACCTAAAAGTGGCAATTCTTCAACAAAAAAACTTCAAAAACAGACTCCAATGAGAAACCAGAACTAGAATTAATTTTCAAACTGGACACCATTAAATTAGGCTTGAATAAGACTGGAAGTGGCTGAGTCATTACACAAACTGGAAATTATTTCCCCATGCTAGTTTTCCGCTACTGTTACTCACACCTTGTCAACTGTTTGAAATGGACCATCCTGATTGTCACTACAAAAGTTTTTCTTCTCCTGCTGATAATAGTCCACCTTAATTGATTAGTCTCTTAGGGCTGGTCCACACTGGGGCGGGGGATCGATCTAGGAAACGCAACTTCAGCTACGAGAATAGTGTAGCTGAAGTCGACGTTTCCTAGATCGAACTAAGTTTACTTACTGCGGGGCCATGCAGCGCAGGCAGGCTCCCCTGTCGACAGCGCTTCCTCCTCTCGGCGAGCAGGAGTTCCGCAGTCGATGGGGGAGCGCTTCTGGGATCGATTTATCGCGTCCAGATGAGACGTGATAAATTGATCCCAGAAGATCGATCTCTACCCGTCGAATCGGGCAGGTGGTGAGGACCTATCCTTTGAGTTGGGGTATGGCAACCTCCATCTTTTCATGGTGCGTGTGTGTGTGTCTTCCTACTGTATCTTCCACTCTATGCATCTGATGAAGTAGGTTTTAGCCCACAAAAGCTTATGCCCAAATACATTTGTTAGTCTCTAAGGTGCCACAAGTACTCCTTGTTCATTTTGCTGATACAGACTAACACGGCTACCACTCTGAAACTTATCAGGATTTGTTGGTTCTTGTCTAAATGGGCCAGCCCAAAAGCCCAGATGAGAACACTGCTGAATCTTTGGGGAAGTTCAGATCTTGAGCCAAAGTTTTTGGTTGGTTAACCAATTATAAATAACATTTCAGTTCAAACTCTAAAATCTCATACTACAGAAAAATGTAGAAGTGGTCACAGTTTTATTATGTGATTACTTTTGTTTGGCTTTGTTTAAAAAAAAAATGTGTAATTGGAAGACCCGCAAAACAGCACTGTGCTCCTCTGCTGTAGATAAAGTAACAGTCATTAATACTGCAATCTGTTGTATAAATGGAGACAATGTGCTGATTCATAGATATGTAACACTCTATATTAAAGGCTTCTCTTGAGAAGCCTGTCACTATTTTTTCTTCTTGGAGGTGCTAATTTCCGGAGATAAAGAGATGATTGCTCTTAGTGAGAAATGCAAAGGCTGCAAAAGCTATTAACTGTGGGAAACTAACAAACGTGAAGCAAATGGTTGAATATACAAGTTTCAGTCAATTAACTTTTTCTACAAACTAAACCTTCAGTAGATCTCCCGTCTTCCAGCTGCTCTGTTTTCAGTGTCAAACTTTGTGTTACTTAGTTTTGGGGAAGCGAAGGTCAGAGGGAACTTTCCAACCTTTAAAAGAGTTGCCTTTTCATGACTGATTAGCCCATCTGTTTATATGTGCATTAAAACATACTTTTTTTTTTATTACATGGATGATGTTGAAAGCATTGATTAAACCAGAAGTCCAGCTGAGCGTCACATTGTGTTGTGAAAAGTTATCAAAGGCCACACCTAATTCACGCAAAATGGAGTACTGTAGATTGCAACCCGTCTCATCTTTTAACATGGTGTGGTACCTTTATAGAGACTCCATGTCACACTGCTCTGTTTTGATCCCAGTGATCCTATGGGGGATCATATTCTGAGATGAAGTCTTCATGGACTGCATTTGCATATAAAAGATGGGGGGGAAGGAGGAGCCTGGATTGTATGATCACATTGTAGAACTCGCACTTGGCCCAAGAGCTGCCTTGGCCACTCCTGGGTTAGAGGCATATATTGTCTTTTTAGGAACACAAGACAGGGAAAAGCAGAAGCCATTATTAATCTGTAACTTCATTTACTTTTTCAAAAATCTAAAGGTTTGCTGATGCCTAATACCCAGTATTCCACATATTCCAAGTATTTCAAAGTTCCAGCGTTTTTCTCTCCATACAGCACCATTGCAGTACATTTCTGAAGCCTTGCATACCTTCATCACTACGTAAGATGAAATATTTCATGATGTCAACAGCCACCCACTGAAACAGATTTGCTGTCATAAATGTTCTTTTATTATCTTGCATTATAAATACATCAATCATAATTAAATTAAATTGTAAGAAGACAGAATTAAATATAGCAAACCATCTGACCTTTTTTCCTTTTGTGCAAAGAAAACACATAAAGCTTAGTTTTCTAATGTGTGTGTTCCATACTGTGTTTCTGTTATCCTTTTTTTTTTTTTTTAGATTCTCTAATTTGTAAGAATGAGACTTTGATTGAGTGAAAACCCCTAGTAAATCTCTCAAAGTCCTTAACCGCTTACTGCTTGCTTGATATAGCATTTGCTGTTGTTTATAGTCTGCTATCCATGGGATTGGTTTTCTGTGTAATAAAGTACTAAAAATCTCATAGAGTCAGATCAACTTGGGTGTTCTGCGGTTAGCATGGTGGTTGTTATGCCTAATTCCCACAGCAGAGAGGGGAAATTAGGAGGAGCATCATAAAGAACAAAAGTTAGTGGATTGCCAGCTGAGTAAAGCCCTCACTGTGAACAGGTTTGGGTAATAGCAATATTTCTAAAGAGGAGGGTAATGACACTTAAGTGAGGTGGGTCTTATGAGCAGTTGCAGGTCTGGATCCAATAATGTATCATTTACTGCGTCTGGAATAGATCGCTTGGATAAATTAAGTGAACTCTTACCCTGCTGTGAGCTTTTTTGCTGTATGCTCTGTACTTATTAGCCTCCTAGCCCCTAGTTTGACCCTGTTCCTTTCTTAAATTAATGCATCTCCAATTCCCTAATCTAGACATTTTTTTTAATCTCATGTTTCTTTGTTTCCACCCAAATTGAGGAAATAGCTGAGGAGTTTTCAACTGTTTACCCAGAGGCAAAATTAACAGGTGCATTCAGGGTTATTCTCAGACTCATCAAATGCACTGAGGGCTTGGCCCAGCTCCAGTTTAGATAAACAAAACGGTATTGTAAATTAATTGAAAACTGACAAATAAAGGCTTTATTTAACGCTTAAGTATGGTTTTTACAGTATGTGGGCACAGGAAGGTGCGTTGCAGTATGGATGAATCTTATCACCTCTGGCCAGATGGAAAGCAGTAATGAACAGTTTTCAGGCTTGATGGAAGTGGAAACATTAAAAAAGACATAGCATTTAGTGTATTTTGTGGCATTTGGAGCTAGTGTTAGCTTGATATAGTGGGGCACTTAAAGAGTACATTCCAATGTTAGAGATATTCCCTATATTTAAAATGGGGACTACTAAAGAAATAGTAATATCTTTAATACTGCATTGAACTTAATAAAAATGTTCAGCATGTTGAGGTATACTTGCTGGTGATTCGTGGTTTTTATTTGGAAGTAATTAGCAAGAGTTTTGAGTATGGAAAGGGAGGAAGGGTTAAGAAGAAACACGTTATAATATTCTGTATTAGGACATTCAGGGATCATTTACTTGCAGACGTCAAAAAATTATGTTTTATATTCAAGGACAACATAACAGGTACAAAAGGCCTTTAAGATTCGGCTTCCTCATTGTGAAAATTGAACCTCATATTTTGCAAACAACAGACTCTCCTTCTAAGCACTTCTAGTACTAAGGAAAAAAATTGCTTTGAAAAGTTCTTTGTTAGAAGAAGTTTTGCAATCGCTCCTCTTTCAATATAATATCTGATATTCTATTTTATAAAATGTCATGAAACTTCAAGATGAGCGATTGAGTCCCCTTGCATAACATCTTTGTTATTATAGTAGAATTCTGTAGAATAATATTATAATAAAATCTAGATGATCAAATTCAGGAGAGAACTGGAAATAATTCCTGGTTTGTTCGTTTGGGTTATTTTTGCAAATATGCCATTTATTACAAAAATCAAGAACGCTGGTGTTTCCTTAGGTTGTCTCTCAAAAGCTGATCCTCGCAATAGAGTAGAATGTGGTTAATGTTTAATTGTGCTACCAGTCCAATAGTTTTCTACCCCTCTCCCATTATTGTAATTAGCTTTTTTGGCAGTAGATAGTATCAAGGGGGACACGGACACACACACACACTCCTACTGGTGAGTGTGTGCGCATTTATGAGGTATGGGAATTATTGACAGCCTGAGGCACAGGCTTGGAATATTAGGTCTTTTCATCTGAAGATGCTCTAAGTTTTCCACTTACTGCTGCAACCTGACCCTTTTCTAATATTTTTTCTCAATGTGCAGCTGTGTAGAAGTCATCCATACTGGTCAAGAAAAGCAGTGTGTTGAGCCATATCTGAGACCATTGCAATGCTATGGGTTTTAATAATATTTTGCCTATGTAGAAAGCAGTGTGAAATACTCACCCACAGTAGAATCACATTAATTATTTATTCTTTACACTACACTAGCACTTAAAGGTCCCAATAAGGACTGAAGTTCTGGGAACACTGCAAACACATAGCGAGAGGCAGTCGATACCCCAAAGAGTTTATAGTTTAATTTGAGACAAGATGTAACAATCAAACAATTTGACAAACAGAGAAGGCAGTAGGGAACATTAGGGAAATAAAAACAAAATCATCCAGTTACATAGGTAGCTAACACCCAACTTGTTGATTCCTGATGATATCTTAATTATTTTTTTAAACATTAAATATAACCAGCCCAGTCAGACACGCAACTGAATCAGTATTGACTGGCTGATAATTAATTTTTTGCGGAGCAGAGGTTGGCCTTGAAGGAAGGGTTTGAAAGAAGATAGAATAGTGATTGTACAGATGAATTGAGGGTGGATGTTTTGTTTCTGAAAGGAAGAGAAGGTGCAGGGGTGGTTACTGCATAAGCTGATAAATGGGTGAGCATCACTGGAGGAATGCAGGAAGTGGGGCGGCAACAAAATGAGACCAGATGAATTGTGAGGGGCCTTGAAGGACAGAACAAGAATCTTGATCTTGATGTGGTGAAGCTGGAGGAGCCATTGGAGGGATTCAGAGTGGGACGCAGTGTGATTTACACGAGTAGTTGGGAGACCCATTGAGACTTACTGAATTTTGCAAGTTACTAGATGAATGAACTACTAAAAACAAAATGGATAATGCAACTCACAGAAGTACTTAATTCATGTGTTTTGTCCATTGTAGAGTAGTTTGATATTTTTAAACTATACTTTAGTATTTAGTAAATTTATTGTATTATGTTAAGTCTTGATAATATGCAGCCCCTCTACATCATGTGCTATTTAATCTTTGATAGATAGGGAGAGAGATGTCTTTTTTTTTTTTAGCACATATTAGTAAGGATCGTCTGTCTGTCTGGTATTCAACATGGGTAAATCAGTGTAGTTCTATTGACTTCAGTGAAGTTACACCGATTTATACCGGCTGAAGATATGGCCTACAGGCCTGATTCTCCACTCCTTTACACCTTGTGTAGTTATTTACACGTGTGCGAAATGGAATAAAGCATGAAGAAATCAGAATGATGCCTCAAACTGTGTGTGAGGGTAGTGGAGTGGTAACGATAGCCATTTGATAAATTGCTGAACCATGTGATCAATTGTATTTAATATACATCTTTAATCCCCTTGCCTGCACTCTAGCCACAAATCCATCTCCTCCAGGATGTCGTTCACCATTCCAAACTTGTAAGCAGCTTTGTGTCTTAATAGCTACTGGAATAAGTCAATACTGACCCCTGCCTTTTTTAACCCTGATATATGTCAGGTGACTTAGGTCAGCCAAAATACTCTTTTCAGCTCTCCCGAGTGATACACTGTTAATACATGATGTCAGAAGTAAACTAAATTTTTGACAAAAATGAAGCGAATGAAGCCACCTGCAACCCTCAGTTTGAAAGGGAGCCTGGGACAGAACTGAAAGAGTTGGCTTCAGCACTAATTTTTCTACAAGCAAGTGATATTGAAGGGAAATCAAACTGGTGAAATCCTTCACACTTCTGTGTGTGGCAGGCCCATGGGCATAGGAGATATACTGTATGTTCCATTAGAAGCCTGAAGGGGGCTGAAAACTGCTAGAAAGTCTTTTGGAATTTTCAGAAGTATTTTAATCCTTACAAGAATGTCACTTGGTCAAAGGTTTAAATGACCTACCTTCAAGATTGCCTCAGCACCTTGAGGGTGCCAGTGGATTTGGGTAGGATGGAAATACTTGCAGCTGATGTGTTGATTTGGGAGTGAAAATGATCAGCAATATAATGAGAGATTGTGTAATGTTCTGCGACATGCCAAAAGGGAGGACCTTAAATTGAACAGGAAGAAATGCGTGGGTGTGTTGAGATTGGTTATGTAGGTTTATGTTCTCAGTGACAAAGGAGTTTGACTGGAGGCATTTGCATAAATGGAAAGATCCCAAAACAATGTGCCTTCACAGACAGGTTCAAATTGGCAAGGTAGGGAGCAGGATGGCTCCATGTTCCTAACTCTGCCAACTTCAGATGCCAAATTGAGATGTCACTCACTGTAGTCTGCGGATGTTCAAAATACGCTCAGACATGCTTCATTAGATTCCTAGGTCTTGGGTTCCTCTTAATGAGGTTTGGATAAACCCGTGAGTTTTACTGAATTCCTGAGCAAGGCTTCCCTTTGCTGGGACTGAGAGGCCAGGACTCTGTTGGACTCCTTAAGGTTGACTTTTTCAGGGGGGCGGAGGGAGAGGTGTCAGTATCTCCCAATCACCACTGTCCATGGCGTCGAAATGAGCTGTCATGCACACGATATTCCTTCAACTTGTCGTCTTTGAACAATATGAAGTAGCTAATTATCATAATGGCGTATCTGATTCACAGACATCACTGAAATGACTATGAGCAGTTTCAGTTGCAGAGTTACTGTTTCAGGGTCTCTCCAGACTCAGACATTGCTGTTATGGTTAAAATTGGTTCACAATTTTGCAAGCATGAGACTTAGTTTGCTGCCTTTTATTTTATTTTTTTTAATGACAACTTATATTTTGGAGCAGGCAATGGCAGCTCAGGCGGTGTGAGCTTATTGCTTACAGAAATTCATGGGCATGTTGACGTGTCTGAGCAAATTGACTCCTAATTTGTCAAAATTAAAAGCTTTTATTTACACTGAGGATTTGCCCCCCTTACATCTATCTGTGGCCATCTGCATCAGTAAAACCCCATACTGTAGAAAGGCAAATTGATTTGTTGCACTGGTGAATGTTACCACTCTTTTACACTGGGGTAAACTGAACCAGTTCAAATCAGTATCAGTTTGACATGCCTATAGTGTAGGGCGGGGTGGAGAACCTTTTTCCTATCAGGGGCCACTGACCCACAAAAAGAATCAGTTGCGGGTCACACACAGCCCCAGGGGGCGAAGGGGGTGGCAGAGGTTTGAGGCTTCCCCTAGGCTCTGGGTGGGGCCAGAAATGAGGGGTTCATGGTGCAGTAGTGGGCTCCGGGCTGGGGCAGGGGGTTGGGATGTGGGAGAGGGTGCGGGCTTGGGTGGGGCTGGAGATTAGGGCTCTGGGGTTCAGGAGGGGGCTCTGGACTCAGGCCAAGGGATTTGGAGTGTGGGAGCAGGCTCAGGGCTGCGGCAGGGGGTTGCGGTGCAGGCTCTGGGAGGGATTTTGGGTATGGGAGGGGGTTCTGACCTGGGGGTTTGGGTGCGGGCTCTGGGGTGGTGGTGCTTACCTCAGGCAGCTCCCAGTCGGTGGTGCAGCGGGGCCAAGGCAGGCTCCCTGCTGCTCCCAGAAGTGATCACCATGTCCGGCCCCTAGGCGAAGGGGCCGGGGGCTCTGTGCTGCCCACGCCCGCAGGCATCACCCCCGCAGCTCCCATTGGCCAGGGTTACTGGGAGCTTCCATGATCGCCCCTGCACCTACGGGCTGCAGGGACATGCCGGTCGCTTCTGGAAGCTGTGCGGAGCTGACCGGACTTCTGGCAACCTGGTGAGCCGCACTCGCGGCTCCAGCCCCATGGGGCAGAGAGGCACCAAGACTGGGGGCTTCCAGCCCGTGGTGCGGAAACTTGCCACGGGCCAGTTGAAATGAAGCTGTGGGCCATAGGTTCCCCACCCCTGGTGTAGAGGTTTGCACTGGTGTAGCTCTGCCAGTGGCTGGTCACTGATGGCTGAATCCAGGACAGATCCATAGTATCTGCAAGACTTAGGTGCTCTTCTCAGGTAGCAACTTAAGGACAATACAGAATGGCACCAAGACAAAAGGTTTTGTGAATTAAACAGTCACAGAAGCACTAGTACTGAAATTTTTTGAGATTAACAAAGAGCCTATGATCTCAGTCAATGAAAGTTCAAATGGGCTGGGACCTTTCCTTCAGCAGCAAGATGATTATCAGTGGCTTATACTTGCAGAATACCAAACAAAACATAATAGATGTTGTGCTGGAAATTGTTTCTGATTGTGAATATGTTTATGGGCAGGACTCTATTGAGGTAGAAATGGACCGTGAATCATTGGAAGCCGTATTTCAGAACCCATTGTCTGAAGCACCTCTTAGAATTCCAAAAACCGTCATGAAAGTTTAAACTTTTTTCTTTTTAAGTGTGAAATACAGACCTAGTCAGAAAATTCTTATAGCAGACATGCATTCAAGAGCACCAATAAATAATGAAAGCATGTTGAAGCAGGAAGAGAAGTAAATAGGACAAGGAAGGCAACTTGAGTAAAAGTGGTCATGAAATTATAGGATTTAAGATGCTAAAAAAAGGAAGGAGTGAGAGCAGCAGAATAACAACAATGGCCTTTGTAAAAACAGACTTTGACAAATGCAGAGAACTAGTAGGTAAGGTCCCTTGGGAAGAACCTCTAATGGAAAAAGAGCTGGAAGTTTCTGAAAGAGACAGTATCTAAGGCACAATAGCAAATTATCACAATGCAAAGAAAAAATAGGAAGAACAGAAGGAGGCCAATATGGTTCCATCAGGAGCTCTTTAATGATATGAACCTCAGCAAGGGGTCCTGTACAAAAAGTGGAAGCCTTGACAAATTGGTACAGATGAGTACAGAAGAATAGCGCGAACATATAGGGACAAAATCAGAAAAGCACAAAATGAGTTAGATCTAGAAAAGGACAAAAAAGGCCGTGATAGGAGTTTCTATAAATACATTAGGAGGAAGAGACCGACAAAGAAAAGTATAGGTCCCCACAGAAAAGTGGGGAAGGAGACCTAACAGACAACACCAAGAAGGCTGAAATGTTTAATGCCTATTTTGCTTTAGTTTTCACTAAAAAAGTTAATTGTGACCAGATGCTTAACACTAGGGAGCAAGAACGCCAGCCAGAATAGGGAAAGAACAGGTGAAAGACTAGTTAGATAAATTAAAAGTCAGCAGAGCAGAATACAACAGAATATGAAGTGTTTCCCCTTCTATATTTAGGGAAGACGGCAAATACCACAGTAAATGTAACTGCTGCTCAGTGGTAAACAGACATTTCAAAAATGTTGCACACGTGTTTGTGTGCTCACATGTGCATGTTTGTGAGTATCTGCACACACAGTACTTCATCATGCAAAGACTCATGCTTGACTTTTTGCTTCAAGGGAAGTGTTCATAGTGCATAAATTAAGCACATGTATCAGACTTAGAAGCAGGATCATAGCCAAAGGCATACACACAAGATTATTTATACATATTTGGCAGAGATATTAGCCTCAGAACAGTTCTTTAATATTGCTGTTAAATCAACAAGATGGCTCAAAATAGAATATAATTAACAAAAGTTATCAAAAAAACAAGAAAACAAGAACAAGCGACAACCCCCAAAGCATACATGAACAAAGCATCTAAATTAGACAACTTCATAAATAGAAATCAGCAAGTAATTAGCACAGAAGTGACTCAATCACTTGATATACTGCACTGAAAAAAGGTAACAGGGTTTAGATATTACATTTCAATAGGTTATATGTGCACACTAACTAAAAAGCATTTTATTCCATTGTTGATCTACCTCCTAAAATATGACATTCATTGTCAAGATATTAAGTAAATAATGCGTTCCAGTTTTCATATGTAAACACACAAAGAAAACCAAATTAACTTCACATAATTTGAAGATGCACTGCAAAATGACAAAATCCTGGAGATTCAGCATTGAAGATGACTGTTCTTTCTTCCCTCAGGCTATTGTGCCTTTTAAAAATAATACATACAGTTTGTAAGACAAGATGATTGATATGCTGATTTAATAGCTCATCTGCCCTCTTCAGTTTTCAGTCAGCTCCAGCTTCACTCCATATCATGTTTTCACATACAAAACAGAGACATTGGTACTCTGCACTGTTAAACTATACCAGCATGTGGATCCTTTCAGAGGTGTAATGAAGTATCATGTTGGACCCTGATCCTGCAAACGCTTACTTACAGTTAAGTAAACATGCGCCATTGATCTCATATATACAGTTAAGAACACGCATAAGTGTTCACAGGATCCATTCCTATATTTGTACCAGAGACTTAATATCAATGCTAGAATGAGTCTCATTTTGAGAGCAAGAGGGCCCAGGATCAAATCCTCGACAAGTCCTTGCAAAGGTTGAGAAAATTACCATATTTTTAAATTCCTCAGATAATTCCTTTAGTTCAACCAGATGTTGCTGGACTTGATGTGAATTACTGGGTGAAATTATATGGCCTCTTTTATGCAGAAGATCAGATTAGATGATGAGAATGATCCCTTCTGCCCTAAAAATCTGTTAATTCATAGCATTAGTAAATACAGTAATGAGAGAAAGTTTCACATGTAGAGTGAGAAAATGTGAAACAATGACTACTATAATTTTTTTACTATAATTTTTGTTAATATCCAAAGAGAGTATGATTTGCTCCAAAGCCTATTGACATCAATGGAAACAATCCCATTGACTTCAGTGGTTCGCTAAAGCAGTGCAGCCTTCCTTGAGTGAAGGCATTTTCCCACCTGAATTCACTACCAACACAGAAGAACTTCATTGTAAAACAAGGTTCATTATAACTAAAACTGCACGGTGCTCTTTGGAACCACACTGGCCTTTTTTTTTTTTTTTCTTTCAGTCTACTTCCCTAAAGTTTCACTGTATGAGAAGTCGCTATATGGGAATGTCACTGTATATATTTATGGGGAAAAGATTTTTATATTTCATCTTAAATAAATTTAATTGTGAGCTATAAGATTAACAAACTTATTTCCCTTTTACACTCCTGTGACTCAAACCAAGAACATGATCTGTGTCTGTGTATATATGTATTTTTAGCATGAGCTAGAAAGTTTTTTAAAAAACAATTCATGCTGAGATTGGGTGTGCCAGATTTCAATGCATATCAAATGTTTATTGTGAAGTTATAAAGCCTTGCAAAAGATAAGAAAAAAGGCTTATGCTAGAGACCCTTTACGTCAGAATTGCTAGCAGTTACGAATATAATAGAGATTACCGCAGAAGAAACATGAGAACTGAGAACCATAACTAAAATTAATAAATACAACAATTTTTCTATACTGAAAAGGAAATTTCAATTCTTAGCGAAGCCTCAGTGTGTTACTAAAAAGCAAACTACAATCCTGATTAAATCCTTATTTTATTTTGCATGAATGGCAAAACCATGAGTGAGCTACTCAGGTCATCCTAAATGAACTCTGGTAAAATATTAGTGCAGACGTCACTGCCACACACTATGGATGTGCAGCATATTGCACAGAAGGCACCACTCCAGCCCCAAATAGCTGTATTTTAGAAAGTTTTTTTAAAATGCGAATGGGAATATTTAGTGCATCTCTCCACCTGTAAAGCAAGGTGCCATGATTAACAAGAGCGAAATCCTGGCTCAGTGAAGTCTATGGGAGGTTTCCCCTCCAACTGGAACTCTGTGGAAGACAAAAATTAAAAGTGATACATTTTAAAAACCAATTATATATAAAAATAACATCCAAGTTACGTTTTTTAAAGTCTGACCTCTCAAAAGCGAATGCTGTGTCACCCGTTGGAAAGCTAGAAGCCTATTTCTGATGGTATAAATCTCTCCTTTTTATACCTGCAGGGCCACTAGATGTCAAAGTTTAACTCTGATGCTGGTGTGTCTTGTTTCTCAAATGGGTAGTACTCATCACAGAATCAGAGAAATGCAGGTCAGGGAGGGACCTCAAGGGGGTTATCTCATTCAGCCCCTGTGCTGAAGCAGGACCAAGTATACCTAGATCATCCCTCACAGGTGTTTTTCTAACCTGTTCTTAAAAACCTCCAATGACTGGGATTCACCTCAACCCCTCCCTTGGTAACTATTCCAGTACTCAACTATTCTTATAATTAGAAGATTTTTCTTAATACCTAACTTAAAGCTCCCTTCCTGTAGATTAAGGCAATTACCTGTCCTACCTTCAGTGGACATGGAGAACAATTGATCACAGTCCTCTTTCTAACAGCCCTTAACATATTTGAAGATTATCAGGTCATCCCTCAATATTCTTTTCTCAGAACTAAACATGCCCAGTTTATTTAACCTTTCCACATAGGTAAGACTTTGTAAACCTTTTGTCATTTTTGTTATTCTCCTTTGGAATGTCTTCATATAGTCCACGTCTTCTTTAAAGTGGACATAATAAGCCAGCTGAGGCCTCCACCAGTGCTGGGTAGAGAAGAACAATTACCTCCCATGTCTCATATATGATCCACCTGTTAATACACCAATAATAATACCCTTTTTGGTGGCTGTATTACATTGTTGACTGTTTGTGATTCACTATAACTCCCCAGATCCTTTCAGCTGTACTCGTGCATTTGATTTTTTCCTACTTAAGTGTAGTACTTTGCATTTGTCGTTATTGAATTCCATCTTGTTGATTTCAAAGCAATTCTCCAATTTGTCAAGGTCTTTTTGAATTCTAATCCTGTCCTCCAAATACTTACAACCTCTCCCACCTTGGTGTCATCCACAAATGTTATAAGCATACACTCCACTCCATTATCCAACTCGTTAATGATTATATTGAATAGTACTGGATAAGAGACAGAACTCTGTGAGACCCGCTAGATGTATCTACCCAGTTTGACAGTGAACCACTGATAACCACTCTGAGAAGGTCATTCAGCCAGTTGTGCACCCATCTTATAGTAATTCCATCTACCCCACATTTCTGTTGTTTGCTTATGTGAATGTTATATAGAACTGTATCAAAAGCTGTACTGATATCAAGATATATATCATCTACTGCTTTCCTGATCCACTAGGCCAGTAACCCCATAAAAGAAGGAAATTAGGTTGGTTTGGAATGATTTGTTCTTGATTAATTCATGCTGGCTATTATTTATCACCCATAATCCTCTAGGTGTTTACAAATTGATTATTTCATAATTTGTTCTTTCCAGATATCGAAATTAAGCTGACTGGTTGATAATTCCCAGGGTCCTCTTTGTTCTCCTTTTAAAGATAGGTAGTATGTTTGCCCTTCTCCTGTCCCCTGGGACCTCACACATCCTCCATAAGTTCTCAAAGAGAAATGGTTCAGAGATTCCTTCAGTTAGTTCTGTAAGCACTCTAGGCTGAATTTCATCAGGCTCTGCTGACTTTCATTTTGCCATGGAAAAACCCATGGAAGGAGGACAGAAGTCCCAGGAAATTCCACAAGATTTACCCCAGGGAGTGCTCTTCTCATGCTCCTCTTTTACAGTGGACAAGTATTGGTGGCCATGGAAAAACTCTAGGTATCTGCTAGGAATTCTGGTCCCAAACTCAGTCTCTGCAAGGGGAACCTACCTCTCCAGCATGATCTGCACAATCCCTTCATGCTCCCACTCTTTGTAGGATATTTGCTAAGGAGCTGGGATGCCATTGGTTGCCTGCTCCCTACGTGCTGAAAAAGGGGACTCTGAAGGTGTTTAATGCGGCATAGAGAAGCATTAACTTCCATGCCATTATTGATGTGCTTTGAAAACTGGCAGTTTCCTGGTTCTGTCCACTCCTCACCTGTGGAAACCTGACCTCATGGAGGGGCTTGTGTGGGCTCAATGTCATGAGTTAAGCATGCCAGAGAGGAGTTCTTCCTCACCCTTCTCTCACGCTTCTTATTAGAGAGGAACATTGGGCCCATAATCAGTAACATGTTAATAAACACTACTCACAACCCAGTTTATTATCCCTTTGATAAAAGTTATCTTCTAACATGCTTCAATTGCTGTTAACAGATGCTTGCTATATCACATAATTAAGTAAACTTGCATTTTTTTTTATTTTTAGAATGGAAATTAAACGTAATTTCATTGGGGAGGAAAGGATGTGGCTGATTTGGAATGACTGGGTAGTAACTCATGGGTGGAATGATGGATCTGAGATATACTTGAAGGGATAATTGTACACAACCAGTTTAAAAGCTGGTAAATATTTAAAGGTCAGGGGTTAAATGTCAAAGCCGCAGTACTTGGGCTCAGCTCCATAAAGTATCAAGAATGACTGGTAATTAAATCCAGGGTATATTTCACCAAAGGGAAATAAATTTGACAGCTAACAACCAATACTGGATTACCACCTTTCAGAGGTTAGGGATCATGCTAGTAATTGTAGGTGGTTTACAGTTGTTAACATAATAGTAATAGGTAGAATGATTTCTCACTCATAGAGATCACAATACCCCTCCCAAAAAAACCTATTCTGTGTGAAGAAAGAGAGAAAACGATCAGAACACTGATTGCCACAATGTATATTTTATAGATCTTTCAGCATTTTACTGTTTAAAATAAACATCCGTAGGCTGTACTTACTTGAATCGCCTAAGTAAACGTAATCATGAGACATTGTCCAACTTTTTTTGTGAGCTAACTATTTTCGCTGTGATTAACAACTACCACTGTTATGGACCAACTGTGAAATAAGCTTAATAAGATTCAGGACTATTTCAACAAACTGCAGTTAGGAAATTTTAAGGTCAAAATATGAAAATGGCTTTGTACTATTGTTATTTTTGTCTGTTATGTATAGAAACAATAAAATGTGTTACAGGAATATTACCATATCCAGTGACTTTTGCTAAATTTTCTAGTTTTTTAGTGGCTGTTTTTACATGATACTGAGATTTTACAAATGTACAGTGCGCTATTCAATAAGCTTCCCTTGGAATACTGCTAATAACATACATTCATAGAGCACATTTCAGTCAAAAATCTGTGTTTAAAAAGATGGGTCAGAATTATCACCATCATTTTGCAGACTAGAAAATAAAGTACTGAGTAGCTTACAGTCAAATTAACAAAAAATAATTGTGACCTCTTATTTTGGGTGCCTCAATTTTCAGTGCTCAACTCTGGACACCAAGGGACTGATTCTTTCTGCCCCTGCCCCTCCAGAGGTGCTGAGCACTTGCAGCTCCCATTAGCTTCATTTGCAATTGTGGGCACTCAGCACCTCTGAAAATCAGACTCGGGTCAAATTCAGAGTTGAAGTGTTAGGTTATGTAAGTTACACCCCCTCAAACTGTTGACTTCCTTAGTCCAGGTGAGACTTCCTTACCCTACTTATGCCTTCTTTGCTGGTATGTAAAGTAGTGTGAGTTAGTGGTGTTTACATGGTGCATATCTGAAATAAGGTGTAAGTTAAGGCAAGGTGTGGACTACTTTAATTTATACATTTCACACCTTTGAGCTCCTTGATACATTAGTTACCAACTCAGACTCATTTAAGTTATGTAGATTACATCAACTCATCCAGATATTTGCCTACATTTACACCAGGCTACATAAAAAGCACTAGCGAAGTCAGTACAAACTAAAATTTCATACAGACAATGACTCGTTTATACTGCTCTATATACTATATACTGAAATGTAAGTACAATATTTATATTTCAGTTGATTTATTTTATAATTACATAGTAACGATGAGAAAGCAAGAAATTTTTAAATAATAGTGTGCTGTGACACCTTTGTATTTTTATGTCTGATTTTGTAAGCAAGTAGTTTTTAAGTGAGGTGAAACTTGTGGGTACACAAGACAGATCAGACTCCTGAAAGGGGTACAAAAGTCTGGAAGGTTGAAAGCCACTGAGTTAGAACATAGCTAAATGGGCAGTGTTGGCCGCTGGCTGATACAAGCAAAATCGTAGGCTGGTCAGGTAGTACACCAGCCCCTAAAAGCTGGGGGATACCCAGTCATCAAAGCAAACTACCTACTATATGTTAAGGTTCCAGCCCTACAGGGAGCTCAGTACTTTGGACCTCTGCACTTGCAGAGCCCAGTTGACTTCAGTTCAGGTGGTATTTTAGTTCATTGAAGATTTTTCAGAAATAGGCTTCTGTACATGGGATAATGCTTATTGTAGGAAGGTATTCTGTATCGAATACCTAAGTTTACATTTACCAAAAGCATCCCACAATAAACTTTGGTTTTGGGAGGCACTGAAGTTGACTGACGAAGCCATCAAAAGTTGTCATTGTGCTAGTCTTCACTGCAGTATTAGCTAGAGGTTTAACACACGTGTTGCCCCTAGTCCAGCTCCCATCCATGCACAAAAATTTCTAGTTTGAGTTAAGTGATGCCTTAAGTGCAAGCTAGGAGGCCCGGGCTGTCAGGGATGAGAGCGGTTGATGCTCAAGCTAGTAAGGCAGTAGAGATGCACTTTCTCAGTGCTGCTAATCCAGACACTGTACAGCTCAAAAGCTTTGCTTTGTGACTGCACTAACTTGAGAGGAGTTAACTTGAGTTAATATTGCAGTGAAGACAAGCCTATTGTACTTGTTAAAATGTTTGTTAAAACCCTAATTTGGTACAAATCTCTAATGTTTATTAAAATAGTGTTGTACACAGTGCAATAATGGGTTGGAGTGTTCAATGCAGTGGTTTATATTTTCAGGTTCTCATTTACAGATAAATTGAGGCACAGCTCTCTTAGAATAATTACTTTGGTTCAAATATATAAGATGAGATGGTGCATAAATACATGAGGGAAGTTTTTGGTTGTTTCTTATTTATTAATTATTATTTATTATATATTTATTATTTTATTATTCCTTTCCTGTACCTGTAGGCTTCCTGCTGGAACAGAACATTCCCTTAGATTAAGGAGGAAAGTTTTGTATGAATAGCATCATGTTGTTGACCTCAGCATAGCTCTAGCTACCTCCTCCCCCGCTCGCCATAAAGGCTTTTAGAGCTCACTCCGGGCACTCATAATGTGTGGCACAGCTTTGGGTTTGTCTCCCAGGTCCTCCTGTTTCCTTCTCCTGAGGCCCATAGTTTCCAATGTCTGCAGTAGATTCAGGTCTTCCTTTCAGAGAGGCAAAAGTTGATCGGGAGATCCTGTCCAGACCTGTGGGAAAGTGCAGCAAAGCAATAGCTATTAATACTGTTCCTTTCCCACTCACTCTGAAAGGAACTCCCAACAGGAAGGTTTCAGAAGTCTGCAGAACTTAGCTGCTTGGCTTTAACTCTTTGGCTCCTACAGCATTAAGCCACTTGAACAGTCTACCTTTCCAAAATGCAGGGGGGTGTTCTTGACACAATCACAGACAGAATTTTGCCTTTGAGAATTTTTATAACTGTGGTTTCCCACTACCCCTTAGGGAGAGGTTAATAGTGCCTGATTCAGGCATTATTGATGTGGACTTCAATATCTGGAACATGTCTGACTATCATCAACATTAACAAATGCTTTAGAGACTAGTGTCAGCAAGTTAGAGTTTGGCTTATTGGTAAATGGTCACAATGTATCAAGTAGTTTGTATCCTGGATAAAGCTTAATTTCTTCAGACTGTGGCTTGTTTTTGTTCCTTTGGGGTCTGCTCTCCCCTCAGTGTACCTAGTTAACTCCTAATGAGAAATTATGTGTGCATGGCAAGGGAAGAAGAAATACTCCTGCTGTGTTATATTAGTACCTATCAGCTCATATCTTTTCTGACATACAACCCATTATCTAGGTACTTATATGGCCTGCATTTCTTCAGTAATAAATTACCACTATATATGTATATGTGTGTGTGTTTGCTGTTAATTTACCATTGTAAAGTTTGGCAAAGTACTGAAAGGGACAGTATCGGGTTATAAGTCTGTGTGTGTGTGTGTGTGTGTGTGTGTGTGTGTGTGTGTGTCATAGAAAAACTAATTATCTGTACTACAAACAAAAGTACCACACTGGAATATTAAAGCAAAATTTATTTTTAAAGGAGTTTCACTGTTTGTTGTGGTAATTTTTTATTTTTTTTTAAATCTCCACTTGGAAATGAAAGTGGTTGAGTCAGTTTCGCTTTTGTTTTTAGTCAGTTTCTAATCAATATCACACTGGTTCTTATGCACTGGCACCCTGTTGCGATGTTTGCGCTGCAAAAATTGCAGAGAAATGTTTAATCTGGTAAAAACCTAAATTCTGGGCAAGGTTTATCCTGTATGTTCTCTTTTAAACTTTCTTTGCCTCATTTTCCAGATCTGTTTACAACAAACACACACAATATTATGTTATAGTTACATAACCACCGGGATCTACTGAGACATAATTTTAAAGTGTCATTGACTAACATACTCTACATGGCTGTTTCATTAAGAGTTAAAAATAATAATCATAATAAACAACAGTTAATTTACACAGTTCTGTCATTCTGACTCGCAAGGAATTAAATGAGTGTTTTATGAGTGAGGATTGCAGGCTCAGGTTCAGTGTTTACATGCTCTTTGAGATCGTCCAACTATGAATGTGACATGTACTATGAATATTTCTTAATTCTCATGGAGTCCTAATGCTACTTCATTTTCCATAATACTTTGCTTTAAATCTCCCAGCAAAAAAAAAAAAAAGTCTTCCTAAAACTCTTCTTTAAAAAACACAACTTAAAGTGTTCTCTCCTTTTATTTCTTAAAGAATATACATAAATAAGCATTCTTTTAGAAAACCTCAGTTACGTAACAAAATAAATGCTATTCAAGAGGAAATCTAACAGATGAAGTATAAAGAGTTTTACTTCCTGTATTTGGATTTTTAACCTTTCCCAAACTTTCTCTATTGTAAAGTTAAAACAAAGTCTTATCAGCAAGTAACATATAGTAGCAGCTGGATATCATTAGAGCCCTCTGTGTGAGCTATTCTTCTTCATTACCTTTTTCATGACAGCTTTTACTTTGCACAGAAAATGTTGGAGATTTATGTAATTCAGGTGTCTTCCATTCTGAATTAATGCATGGCTGCAGTGGGAATGAGTGGTTTACAAGTGGAGCCAATAGAAATTTATAGGAGAAAAAGCTAAAATTTACAAAGATCAGTGAAAAAACATGAGTTTATACAACTAGTTTAATGACTCCCTCCCCAAGTCTCCCTCCTCCCCAAGTGTATATTCCTTCATGGGCATGTCATGTAACACTAGGGTGAGGTATTTTGTTTGTGTTTAAAAGGTGGAAGGGGTTTGGTGGCAAATTTGTTTATAGTTTCTGTATGCATCTAAACTCTCCAATAGGTCTCTTTCTGATAGAATGAAAAGGACACACTCTTTTGTTTATTACTTGATAAACTGATTAGCATAAGTGGTTAATTTCTAACTTTAAATGTTTATTTAAAAATCTCTTTCATATTTAAATAGTAATTCAAATTCAGAGGTGGCTGAGCTGTCCTTTACTAGTACAGCACTGTACCATTCAGGGATCAAGTTAGTGTCTTTGACCTTAAGTATCAGAGGGGTAGCCATGTTAGTCTGGATCTGTAGAAGCAACAGAGTCCTGTGGCACCTTATAGACTAACAGACGTATTGGAGCATAAGCTTTCGTGGGTGACTACCCATTTCGTCGGATGCATGCAGTGACCTTGTCCTTTGCCACGTCCATACAGGGCATGAGAATACTATGGAACCACTGTGCATAGGTCCTGGGGGAGGAGGCATTGCTTTGCATTGCACTTTCCCGTGACCCCCACCTGTTCTAGGAGTGGCATTGACAGAATAAATGGACTCAATTGAGGCCCCTTTGGCCAGAACACAGTGTTGGTGATCAATAATCTATAAAGATGGGAAAAGGAGTAATATTTAAAATGGAAAGATATATCTGTAAAGGAACCTCTTCAAACCCCCTTCTGTTTCCCTACAGCTCTGTTTGCAGATCAGGGACGCCGAGTTAAAACTGTTCTTGGTGTTTCTCATTTGATTTGTTTTTGTTTGAAGAGCATTTCCACAAAGAGTTGCTACTCTGCATACCTCACTGCAGTATCTCTTTAGGATGTGGATCTGTACAAAAGGCTTTTGGGGACACGCCAGAATGGTCAGATGTGCCACTCCTTTGCTCATCTCTCATGATATAACTTAGCCTCTAGGGATATGTCTACACAACGAAGAAAATACCCAAGGCTGGTGCAATGCCCACTGACTCAGGCTCGCAGGACTCTGGCTGCAGGACACTTTCATAGCTGTGTAGACTTCCGGGATAAGGCATAAACTTAAAATACATAATATCATCATCTTACAGAAGCCAGATGATCACTAACTTAGTTCATTCTGCACTACCATTTTAAAATTTAAAATTCATCTAAACAGATGTGCCGTATATTATCCACTGGTGGCTGCCAAACTCTAGCTGTAGTAAACTTTGTGGAGAAAAGGGTTATTAGGTGAAAGGAGATATACTGTACTTTTTTTTTTAAAGAACGTTTTGTTTTATATATTTAAAAATACTGTCTACTGCCTTCTGCCAATTGGAGCCAAATCTTGAAGTCTTTATTTAGTTTCAACTCCAGCCTTCCTCAAACATATCTCCCATTAGCTTCAGTGAGAATGTTTTCCTGAAAATAACCTGAATAAAAACAGAGTAAAGACTCTAGGAGTTGCATATGGGTGTATGGAACTCACCCCAACCAATTTTGGGCTCTAAGACAACAGAGACAAAACTACCGAAAGTACAGAATTCTCCACTGAATCAAGACTGTTAAGACTTATAAGCCTGAAATCAAAAGCCAGGTCTTTACATTTTACCCTGCTTCCCCTACTGGGTCAAGGGTCACATAAAATGTCAATTTGAAAAGGTAAGAATGCTCTTACTAAAAGCATTTAATTGTGCCAGCAGCTAACAAGCTCCGAGAGGGAAACTGAGAATGGAGCTGGCAATGGGGTAAGAGAACAAAAATTTAATTTAAACAAAGTTTGATCTGAATGGGAGGTATGAACAAGAAACAACTATTGTTTTCAGAGATGGTTATTGAGATTCCAAGGCAGTTCTATGGGAACATGTGTACTATTCCTATATTTGAATGAAGATCATAAGGGCTACAAATGTACACAGTGCAAACTGCTTCATGTTCCACAGGAAACAGTACAGAGACATGAACATTAATTGTCAGTGAAGGCCACAAAAAAAGCCAAACTAAATAGATACCAAAGGAATGGTCATGAGACAAGTCATATAATAGGCTGAGATTGCAGATGGGACAGAGGTGTTAAATGAAGAAAGAGAAATGTGACATCAAGGAGAAGTAGAAGCTGTAGGAAGAGTAGAAGAGAAACATGTAGCTAGTCATTCAACCTTAAAACCCACAAAAGTTGTTCTGCCCCGTGCAGGGTAGAGGAGCCCAAGGAGACCAGTGATCAGAAGGCAAGAAACCTACCAAAAATAAAGAAGCAAGTTATCCTGATGCACAAACAGAATTTTGGAGCTTGCCTGAAAAAGATGAGAATAATTAGTATTAAAGAACTAAATGTTCGCTTGGGAAAAAAAATAATAATGAGGTGATGAGCCCCCCTGATATCAGAACTTTTTTTTAGAACCAATATGGATTTAGATGCTTAACTCTGGACACCTAAGTCTGAAAATTTTGGCCTAAATATTTATAGCTTGGTTAAGCATTGATAAACAGGAGGTATGTCTGAAGAGCACAAACCCGAAGATTCTGTCTCTTTTATGTGAATGTGTGATTGGGGGAAAAAGAGTGTGTGGGTTATCTATTACATCCATACAATAGTAGAGCAGAAAACAGATACGGTAACCCTTTGAGTACTCTGAGGGGGATCTGGCTAATGTGCCTGTGAGCCTAAGACCCAAAGGAGATGTGGATGGTTTACCTGGATGCATGGACCACACTGTAAAACAGTGATTCTCAATGACCAATCCACGGACCAGTGTCGCTCCCTGAGATCTTCCTGACACAATTTAGGAAGGCAGCAAGCCAGTCTCTGCTATCAAAAAGGTTGAGAAACACTACTGCAGAACATGTTAACCTCTCACCCTCTTGAACCATTCTGTCTTGTCTTCAGTATGATGTCTCAGCTCAACCCTCCCCTCCCACCACAGCTCCCTCCAGTATGCCTTATCATTGGAAAGGTAGAATTTTTCCCCAAGAAAAAGAGACTAAATGCTTTTCTGAATAGTGGGGAGAAATTAGGAAAAAACAGGTTTAAAATCAGGACAGTCTTCCTATCAGTGAGATGTTTCTAGCTGCCACAGGGTTTCCAAAGAGAATCATGGAACATTTTAAGCTTGTGATTTTCATAAGCGAGTTAGGTGCACAGTCACTCGGACTCATTTGAAAATCCCACCATCAGACTACACTGGACAGTATAGGGGACAGTCCTGCATTAGCAAAGAGAGGAGTGGACAAGGTCATCTGCTATAATAGGCTTTTTAACTCTCTGTTTCCGGTATTTATCTGAGGGAAGAAATTAACCGTTTTACTCTATCACTTGAGTAGATAGTTTTACGATATTTACAATCGAACATTTTGTACTGAGTATTGCTAATTGTTGAGCCTTCATAAAATTACTTAATTTCTGAATGAATAGAAATGTTACCATGTACATGTTAGCTTTATTAATAGAGGACAGTAATTTGAGGAGACTCTATATATTTGTCACACATTTTAAAAAAAGGGGGAGATCCCAATTTGAACAGACTATCATGGTGCCTCTGACATTAAATATTATCCCTTCCCCGCCCCCCCCCCCATCCCCATCTGGAATCCTCGGCATAGTTACTAAAGGAACTATGTGAGTCTTTCTGTCCTGCAGAATGGAATTAAAAGACTTAAATAATGTAACTTCTTTTATTTTGTGACTGTGAAAACTTTGAAATATTGAGGAAGAAAAGAACTGGTAGACTACTCCTAAAGCAATTCAAGAATTCTATTGGAGAAATTACAATTTACTGATGTCATTTAAATCTTTAGTATCGTTATTGGTTCATCAAACATGATTAGCCTTCATATATTTCTGCTCTTATCAATTAAATTTTGTATGATTCTTTGAGTAAAGAATCTTTTCATCATTAATATCTTCCAAAACTTTTCACCAGATCATACAATGAAACTGATTTTTTTAAAGACGTAATTTTTAGAGGGTTAATAAATTAGCCTAATTGTGTTATGAATTAATAAAACATATTTTAATGGGAAAACATATTTTAGAGAGCTTTTTCCAGGAAATATCCAGCAGATGATAGCTCATTGATTTACTTACTTAATATATTTAGTTTCTTCAGTTTAGTAATAAGTTCATCTCCTTCCCACAACTGTGTATGTTACTTAATAATTAAGATGTTTAATGTCTATTTGTAATATTTTTGCAGCACGTGTTTCATTTTTTAATCTTAGACCTCTGCTGACGAAAACAGGTCAACAAAAGTGTGTGTGTGTGTGTTTCATAAAGTGTTTTATTTTTCATGAACACAAGCATGTGTCTCTCTTTATTTTAAGTAATTTATGGTTTAATTACAACATGCTCTGCTCCCTCAGGAGAAAAAAGGAGAAAAGACAAAAAAAGCTTTGTAACCTTGTGCTGCATTCAGGGTTTAGATCTCACCTTGTAAAAGATTTTATTGCAGCCTCCTCCTCCACTTGTGCCATGAAATAGTGAATTACTCCTTGTTGTCTCTAAGTACAACTGCAGTTCTCATGTTTTATCCTGACACCTCCTAGATGAGCTTTCCATACCCAAGGAAGGGAGGACATTTGATGCTTCTAACATTATTCTGACACCTCCCCTTCTCAGAGGAGTCAACCTCACTAGCAGCATTGGCCGTGAAATCCAGCATGAGACTACATTGTCCTCTTGCCCTGGCGATTAATGTATGTGTAGGTTCAAGCCTCCCTATGCCTTCTTCCAATGTGTAAATTCTCATGGCATAACGTTTCGTTTGTTCAGCTGTAGGATGACCTGGGCAGAGGCCCAGTGGCCCTGGCAATTTTCCTTCCTTTGTACCAAGTATCCAGAGAGACTAGTCCAGAGGAGCTGACAGTGGCCTCACGGTTGCTAACGATCTTCAGTAGCCGAAGACAACCTTCCTTGTTTGGCTGTAGCATGTTACTGGATCACCATGTGTTGGATGCTATCAATCAAGATTAAAAGCGATAACTTTTTTTTTTTTTTAACATGTAATATTTTCTTAATATAAAAGTTTTTCTCTGAGGCCTGTCAAGTAGATATATTGCAGAGGCAGCTCACTTAGTAAATCTAACATTAACCTTTGCCTTCAGGACCTTAAGTGTTTGGGTTTTCCTAAATACAGAGACCTAATTTAGCGCACACACAAAATTTCTCACACTAATATACACATGAGCCAATAAATACAACTAAAATGCTGTCTTTAATAATCTGATCATTTTAGGGCCAAAATCTGGTAATCTTACTTGCAATGAATAGTTCCTTAATTTCAGTGGGACTGTTTCTGGAATAAGGTACTAGGAAATCTGAGTAATAGTGCCCTGCCAGTACCTGGTATCCATGGCCCACTTCCCCATGTGTGATTTCACTCAGTGCAGTCACCACATAAAGCTTTGAAGTTCATGAAACGACTACCCCAGCCTCCTGAGTTACTCCATAGCTTGTTTTGGATTAACTGCTCTAGACTTTCTCTTTTCCATCAATATGACACCCTTCTCTTACCTATATAGAATTGGACTTCTCTGGAGTATCCAGCTTCAGAGGTCATAGCTATGTTTTTTCTCCCCTGGATCCAGACCCCTAGATGATAGGAATGGAAAGGAGAAATAAGGATCAGTTACTGCTTGAAACGCACCTTGATTGAAGGACCTAGTTGAAATGTATTGCTGCTTTCACAGATACTCATGGGTATGTTAGGTTCAGTACTTAAATAAAGTTCAAAATTCCCCAAACTTTTCTAGATGTTGTGTGCTTGTCTTAAAACATTAAGTTTATGCTGAATATTCCAAGGGAGGCGAAGAATTGCCCTGTATTTCTGATTCCCAAGAACATACTTGTCCTATCTATAATCCGTGGTGCAGGTTGTCCGGGAGAGATCCATGCATGGACGAAGTGATTTATTTAGAACCAGATCCTGCAACTCTTAATCAAGCAAATAGTCCTTTTAATTTCACTGTGACTACTTGTGTAAGTAACAGTTTGCATGACCAGGCCCAAAGAGAGTAACAATTATTTAAGGTATAAAAGAAATTATGCTATAACATATCCACTGCTGCTTTTTATTTCTTATGTTTCTTCTTTCCTTTCTAGATCGGAAATAATATTTCTACGAAAACTAGTTTAACTGAATAAAAAGTGTATTTATTAAAATAAAAAAGAATTTGCTCTTCCTGAATAATAAGAAGAACAATATTAGGTTTAGTCCTGCCCTCACTGCTATCATTAAGAGTTTTGCCATTGTCTTCAGTAGGAGCAGAACTGAGTCCTTAGTAAAATGAAAATAAGAAAGAAAAACTTGTAGCACCTTAGAGACTAACAAATTTATTTCAGCATAAGCTTTCGTGGGTTAGTACCCACTTCATCGGATGCATGGAATGAAACATACAGTAGACAGATATTTATACAGTCAGAGAAACATGATAAGGTGGAGGTGCATAGACCAACCTTAAGAGGCTAATTAATTGAGAGGAACCATAACAGCAGGGGAAGAAAAACCTTTGAAGTGATAAACAAGATGGTCACACAGGTGTGAATGAGGATCGTTAACTTAAGGGAAATAGATTCAATTAACGTAATGGCCGAGCCATTCGAGGTCCTTATTTAATCCTGAGGTAATGCAATCTAGTTTGCATATCAATTCGAGTTCAATAGTTTCTCTTTGAAGTCTGCTTTTCGAGTTAATCTGTCGCAACACTGCTACCCTCAAGTCTGTCAGTGAGTGATTAGGGAGGTTGAAGTGTTCTCCTACTGGTTTTTGAATGTTATGATTCCTGATATCAGATTTATGTCCATTTATTCTTTTGCGTAGAGACTGTCCGGTTTGGCCAATGTACATGGCAGAGGGGCATTGCTGGCACATGATGGCATATATCACATTGGTAGATGTGCAGGTGAATGAGCCCCTGATGGTGTGGCGGATGTGATTAGGCCCTGTGATGGTATCACTTGAATCGATATGTGGACAGAGTTGGCATCGGGCTTTGTTGCAAGGATAGGTTCCTGGGTTAGTGTTTTTGTTGTATGGTGTGTGGTTGCTGGTGAGTATTTGCTTCAGGTTGGGGGGCTGTCTGTAAGCGAGGATTGGTCTGTCCTCCAAGATCTGTGAGAGTGAGGGATCATCTTTTAGGATAGGTTGTAGATCTTTGATGATGCGCTGGAGAGGTTTTAGTTGGGGGCTAAAGGTGACGGCTAGTGGTGTTCTGTTATTTTCTTTTTTGGGCCTGTCTTGTAGTAGGTGACTCCTGGGTACTCTTCTGGCTCTGTCAATCTGTTTTTTCACTTCAGCAGGTGGGTATTGTAGTTGTAAGAATGCTTGATAGAAATCTTGTAGCTGTTTGTCTCTGTCTGAGGGATTGGAGCAAATGCGGTTGTATCTTAGAGCTTGGCTGTAAACAATGGATCGTGTGGTGTGTCCAGGATGGAAGCTGGAAGCATGTAGGTAAGTATAGCGGTCAGTAGGTTTCCGGTATAGGGTGGTGTTTATGTGACCATCACTTATTAGCACAGTGGTGTCTAGGAAATGGAGTCCTTAGTGAATCTTTTTTTAAAGATGTCTAATTTATATTACATGGATATCTGTCCAAGAATGATGCAGGTAACCTAACTGGTAAATGTTCCCCCTTGACATGATTTAGACACTGGTAAGGTATCAGTCTGAAAAGCTAGAAGATATGGATGTGACTTTTTCAGCTATTAAACTTTATCCTCCGATGACATGTTCAAACAAGGTTCCTACACATTTTCATGGGCTGTGTAAACATTGTACTTTAGCGAAGATCTTTTGTGTTGACAGGTCTGCATTTATACCAATGAAAACACTAGGCGACATGTACATTTAGTGTAGAAACAAGGACAGACACAAATCTGATGAATCCATAGTGAGGATTTAGAAATCAAAAAGACCTTTGTTCCGCTTCATGAGTCCAGTCCTACTTGAATTGAAATATATGACAAAACATCCATTACATTCAGTGGGTCCCATAGCTTGCATTGAATGTTGGGCAAAATCCCCTGATAGTTTCTCCGAACTTGGCAGATGATAGTTGTCAAGCTTGTAAATTCAAACAAAGAAAGAGGGTTGTTTTTTAAAAAAAAAAAAATTGTTTGTTCAAGAAGAAATGTATCATTTCAAAATGTCCTATAAAACCTGTTGATTTGTAATCTTTAAAAAACAAAAAAAGTAGACGACAATAGGTAGAAGAGCAAGACTTCTCTGGACAGAAGAAAATCCACGTGAAAGAAATAGACCTGAGGTGAGGCTGCTGTATATCAATGCAGCTAAAGTGAAAGACATTTCCAGATATTTCTTTATTTTCCAGATGAGTTAATGATTCTGATGATGTAAGGCTGATTATACTGTGCCTTTGTGGCCATCACCATCACCAAAATTAAATTCAGTTTAATGAGCAATTATTTTTATAACCGCATATTTTGATGAATAAAGTTTTTGTCTATAAATTATAGAATTTCCACCAAAGGAAATAAGCATCTACAGTACTTACTTCTGTACCTTTTATGCTCTGTGCATTGAGGCCCTGAACCTGCAAACACTTATGTAAATAGTCCCATTGATGTCGATGGGACTACTCATGCACAGGAAGTTCTTTACGTGCATAAGTGCTTGCAGGATCAGGGCCTAGGCTTACATTCAATGCAATCTTAATGTTCTCTTCTATATTGTATCTTTGTCCTATAAACTTATTTTTGCTATTAGTGTGTTAAAAATATTTTACTTTTATAGTGAGGTTTCCTTTAGAGGATTTGTATAAGCAAAATCTGTGAAGATTTTTGTTCTTTATGTTTTCATTTGGTGCTGTATTTTTTTCAAATTCCACATATTGGGCTGAATTCTGAGCTTGTGTAAATCAGTGTTAATTGTAAATTGAAGCCAATGGATCTATGTCAGTTTACACCAGTTAAAGATTTTGTTCATTTTTAATGTTTTACTTCTGTCTTCAAATAATTTAAATATCATAATATCATGTAAGTGCAGTGTTATCAGAGCTTAGTGTAGATGTTTCCTTAGTTAATTTGTAAAATGTTCTTCTTTCTTTGAACTTTACTATTTTAAAGTTCATAATAACTTTAAAGTCTTATCAGTTATGAAAATAAGTACAAAAGAAATATATAGCTGTATGCTAATATAAATTATGGCTTGGGGGGGAGGGATAGCTCAGTGGTTTGAGCATTGGCCTGCTAAACCCAGGGTTGTGAGTTCAATCCTTGAGGGGGCCATTTAGGGATCTGGGGCAAAAAATTGGGGATTGGTCCTGCTTTGAGCAGGGGGTTGGACTAGATGACCTCCTAAGGTCCCTTCCAACCCTGATATTCTATGATTCATATGGTCAGTGGCGCAGCCAGGTCCGGAGCACAGGGGAAGCGGCACTATAAAAAGGCGCCTCCCCCTGTACTCACCCGGCGGCGCTCCGGGTCTTCGGCGGCACTTCGGCGGCTCACTCCGGGTCTTCGGTGGTACCCGCCGCCGAAATGCCGCCGAAGACCCGGAGCGCCGCCGGGTGAGTGTAAGAAGCGGCTCTTAAAAAGAAGCGGCGCCTTTTTTTAGTGCTGCTAAAAAAAGGCGCCGCTTCCGCTGCTTCTGCTGAAGGGGGAGCGGCCGCTCCCCCTCCTCCCCCCCCCCCCCCAGGCTACGCTACTGCATATGGTTATGAAACACTTCTACAAACCTGGGCAATTTCAAGGTTGCCATAAATATAAGGATAGAATTTGTTTGTTTCAGTTTCCACAAGCCATCCTCTTGTAAAGCTTCCTTGCTTTGGGAATTTTAAATGAATGATTTAAGGAGTTTTACACTTATAGTAAATACTTCTCTGATAAATAAAATGTGGCTTAAGTTAGAATATTTGGTTTTCCATAGGTCTAATGCCCATTGCTTACTGTATCATTTTATTAAGAAGAATGAGTGAGCACGAGGCGGGTTTTCAGAACTGTGTATTTCATGGTAGTTTACACAACAGAAACAGAAATCTGAGAACAGGACTTGAAAGAAAACAAAGAGCTTTACAGTATTTTTTTTTCTTTTCAGGAAAACACACAGAAGCTAATTTTAGCTTCTTGATCAAATTGACCCAGTCTTTAACCCTGGCAAACGTTACCACAACACACTTCCAATAGACAATAGTTTGCATACCAACATCACACTGGAAACAGATGTGCATGCTGAACTGGCTTTTTTGGGAGTCTCTCTGAGAATTCCGCTGCAGTGAAAGCCTGAAAGAGCTTTCTTCCTAATTGGGGTATAAACTGGGTCTTCTTTCAAATCAGACTGTGAGCTTTACGGAGTGTCTCTCTCTTTTAAAAATGTATTATGTCACAGCTATGTTTTGACCAGCGTTTCAAAATATCATTTGCTTAGAAAAATGTTACTTGGCATGAAGCTTGATTATTATCTTGAAAAAAAATTGTTAACAGCTGGGCTATTCATGGGTGATGGTTGCACAGTTTATATATCAAAATGTTTGGAATGTGAACAATTACCTCTTTTACTTTCTCACAAAGTCTCCTATAGTTTATATAAACTGCTTTTGTGTTACCAAAAATATGTAGTTCTCTCTGTGCTGCCTCTTCTCCATCGCCTCATGCCCCCCTCCCAGCCCCCCATCACCACATTCTCTTTCATTTTCCCCTGCAGGCTTGCTGGGGTTCTGAGGTCACAGTACATGGAAGTCTTGGCCATGCCAATGACCATGTAATATTGGTGGTCTCTTCACAATCTGCATTGTTAAAAGACAGGGATGTGTGCAGAATGGAAAGGAATGAGCAAAGCTTTTTAAGCTTCCAAGTATTTAATATGGATTCCTCTTGTGCACCCTAGAGAGTCATTACAGTTTGTGAAACACTGATGAGGTCTAAGCCATGTTTTCAGGGAAGAGAGAAATAACTTACTGTGAATGATAAAATATAATTCCAGTCTCATTTAGTTTTACAGCCTATGAGTCTGATCCTGTACAAGAAGATAACTTTACTCATATGAATATTCCCATCCCTTGGCCTGCTCTGTAGCTTTTGTTTTGTTGTTTATTCATTTGTATTGTGGTAGTTCCTGGGAATCCCAGTCATGGAGCAGGTTGTACTAGGTGCTGTACAAATACAACAAAAAGTTGTTCTCTGCCCCAAAGAGCATACAAATCTAAGTACAGTAGAACCTCGGCGTTATGAACATCAAATTTACGAACTGACTCGTCAACCACACACCTCATTTGGAGCTTGTAGTATGCAATCAGGCAGCAGTAGAATGGAAGATAAAAGTAAATATAGTGTTAAATATTTAAAAAAGCTTTAAAAAAGATTTGCAAGATAAGGAAACTCTGCTTGTTTCGTTTAAATTAAGAGGGTTAAAAGCAGCATTTTTCTCCTGCATAGTAAAGTTTCAAAGCTGTATTAAGCCAATGTTCAGTTGTAAACTTTTGAAAGAGCAACCGTAATGTTTTGTTCAGAGTTACGAACAAACCCAAGGTGTTTGTAATTCTGAGGCTCTGCTGTATAAGGCAAGAGGCAACAAGTGAATACAGGCACACAGGTAGCACAAGGAAACAATGAGACAATATTGGTCAGCATGAAAAGGGGTTAGGCCAGCCACCTAACTGTTTTAGTATTTTTCGTAAGCATCATGGCAAAGGAGAGTTTTAAAGATGGATATGAAGGAGGTGGCTGTGCAGATATTTATATGGAGCTACTTCCAAGCATGAGGAGTAGCCTGGGGGTAAGCACAAAAGTTCTTGTTTGAAAATGTCACGAGTGGGCAATGAAAGTTGGCATCATGGGCCGATATGAGGTGGGAGTCAACATCACAATAGTGACCCCCTCATGTCAGACGGCACCTCAGAGCACTGTGGGCATGGCTCAAATCAGTCTATTGTCCTCAGTTTCACCATCTAGACAAGTTGGTGGCATGTATCCCAAACAGCCTGCCTTCCTTGCTGGACTGGTGGATGAGTCAGGACAGTGTGGGCAGGGGAGTTCCCTTCTCTCCCTGTCTCATCCTGGGCACCTCAGTCATGGGGAAGGGAGTGCCTCTTGGTGACCTTCAGGCTCAGAGTTGTGAACTGCTCATGAGGCCAGGCTTCATAAACATACTTGAATTGTGCATGATATTTCATGCATGTTATCAGTTTCTGTCTCACATTTAGGGCAAGACTGTCCAGATACTCACTGACAACACCAGTACCGTGTTTTATGTGAACAAGCAAGCCGGTCAAACATTTCTGTAGGGAGGCAGTCAAGTTGTGGAATTGGTGCATTCAAAGCTCAGTCACTCTCAAGGCATCTTATTTACCAGACGTTCAAAATGTCTTGGCAGATGATCTAAGCAGATCCTTCAGCTTAGACCATGAATGGTCTGTCAGTAAAAACATTTTCTTGAGTGTTCCGCATATGAGGTTTTGCATCCGTGGATCTGTTCATGAGTGAACAGAACAGAAAGGGTCTCCGAGTCTATTCCAGGGCCAGTCACAGCCCTGGATCAATATCAGATGCTTTCCGTGGAACAAGAACCTGCTCTGTGCATACCTACCAGTACCCCTGATGCCCAGGGTCATTTTCAGGCTCAAGCAGGATCATGGAAAGAATCATCGTTATAGCTCCAGCCTGGCTGAGACAGACTCAGTATTCAGACCTCCACACACTGTCCACTTGGGAACCTTTGCCATTATGATAACCAGAGGCCTTGTAAAGCAGAGCCACAGTTGGGTGCTGCACCCACATCCTTACGTGCTGCACCTCACAGCATGGATCATCTGTGGTTGAATGCAGAAGAGGCACATTTATCAGTGGCAGTCCAGAATATTGTCTTTAACAGCAGGAAACCTTCCACAAGAGCACCTTACCCGAGTGGAAGTGTTTCTCCATCTGGATTGCCTTCCATAATGTGTCCTTGACTCAGACTAATATCCAAACAATTCTGGACTATCTCTTGCACCTTAAGAAGTCAGATCTAACCCTCATCTCCATTAAGGCTAATCTGGCTGACACCTTGGCATTTCACCCTTGCATAAAAAATAAAACTGTTTTCACTCACCCTTTCATGATCACTTTCCTGAGGTCTTAATAGATTGTTTCCACCTATCAAGTACCTTCTTGGGATTTGAATTTTGTTTTGTCTTCTCTTATAGACCATCCTTTCTAGCCTTTAGCTTTGTGCTCACTTCTATACCTGTCAGTGAAGGTAGATTTCTTAGTGGCCATCACGTCTGCTAGGAGGGTGGGAGAACTGAATGCACTGATCATTGATCCACCTTACACAGATTTCAACAAAAACAAGTTTCAACATAGACCACATCTTAAGTTTCTCTCAAAGGTGGTATCTGACTTCCACCTAAATCAGTCTATGTACCTGCCAGTTTTCTTCCAAAAGCTGCATACTCACAAGGACAAGTGAGGACTCCAAACCCTCAACGTTTAAATGTTGGGTTTATACCTGGATAGGACAAAGCCCCTTCATGTTTCTTCACAGCTCTTCACAGAGCATATGAGAAGTCAACTAGTCACAACTCAGAGACTCTAAAAATGGATTATTGCTGCATTACAGTGTGTTATGCTTCCAGAGGGGTAGCACCTCCTGAGAAATGCACAGCACACTCAACCAGAGCACATTTGACCTCAGCAGCATTTGTTTCACACATCTCAGCTGTGGACATCTGCAGGACAGTGGCATGTCCTCCATTCATATATTCACCAGACATTATGCGCACTCTGCTGCATTGAGGGAAGATGCAAATGTAGACAAAGCGGTCCTAATTTCTCCTCCAGTTAGACTCTGAACCCCTCCACTTGGAAGTCACCTACAATATAATGGACATATACAAGTGCTCAAAGAAAAAAAAGTTACTCGACTTTTCATAATTGTAGCTCTTCGAGACCCATCCCCCTTCACCGATGCATTGGAGTCTACCATTGGCTTCCAAGGTGAAGGAACTGAAGGAGGGTCAGGGTGACTCTCCACCTTTTATGCCCTTGTTACAAAGCATAACGAGCTCCCCTGGCAGGGCTGCCCCAACTGGTACCGCTAGGGGAAACGCTCTGGAACCAGTGCACAGAATGCACCCTTTCCTACCATGTAATGGACATGTGCAATGCTTCAAAGGACAATAATTACGAGAAGAGGAATAACATTTTTCCACATTTTTTTTCTACATGCTTGTAATATTTTTTAAAAGGGCTGATATTTTCAATGTTTGGTCTCTCCCTCGGGTTAAATAAAAAGAAAATCAACTTTAACACAAACAGCACTGCTGTTGTTTATTTCTAAAAGAGGGTGAATCAGTGACATTTTTGCTGTACTGAATTGTCCACTTTTTTCTTTGGGGATAACTCAAAAAGCGACTGTACTTTCAAACTTCTTGCCTGAGACCCAAAACTGTAAGCACCTATGCACGTGAACACAAGAGTAAAGTTCCTTGTGCACATAAGGATTGGCAGGATTGGGGCCTTAGCATATGAGTTGTGTCTGAAGAGAGAATCATGCTTCTTTGAGCTTTAAATATAATTTAGTATTACAACATTAGATACCTGCTGCTTCTGCAAACAGAGGGTCTGGTGATCCTGTAGATTCCAACCCTGGAAACGGGAATGGGGACTGCCACCTCAGCAGCAGCATTCCTCCAAGCCTCATTTAAGCCCTTCTAAGGGGTCTGTGCAGTTCAGGGCAGATCTGGTGAGAATAGGCTCCTCTGTGGCATTAACAGACACAAGTACCCTATGGTAGCTTCTTAGGTAAGTTAGTACTGATACTGTTGCAAGATACAGGAGTATGTCCTGGGGCATTTTGAAGGGCTAGAGTATCCCCAAAGGATTTCAGATCCTTTGCAATAGCCACAGATAAATGTCCCCCAGTTACCCACAGATAAATAGCTCCCTCATGAGCCATCCTGCAGCAGTCTTCCCCTTCATGCCTGAACCAAGTTCATTCCATTTAGAGTGGCCTTGAAGTTTCAAAGAGGGAGTGGTAGCATCACCATCGATTTATTCAGGGAAACTCCAGTGAGTGATGCTTTGGAAAGTATTTCTGCACTGTCATCACATCCCTTTTCTCATCTATGCCTCCTTTATGACAACAAGAACAACCACCCTAGGAGCCATGAAACTCCAGTCCCATGGGTGGTTTTCTAGGGCTTTGAGCAAAGGTTATTTTTTTCTGACAAATTTTGGCCCAGTGAAATTTGGTTCACCTCTCCCATCAAAAAGATCTGATGGGACGAGGTGACCCTAAATGAATAAAAGTATGAGGTTCAGATAAACACAAATAAATATTTTTTTATTCTCCCGCTGTCTTTAAAACAAAAAAAGGAAATTAAATGCAAACATTTAATGGAGTGTTAATGTTGCTTTCACAAGCCAAGAGATCTAAAACTTAAGGCTGAATATGCAGCTTTAACACATTGCACACATGCATTACCAGTGCTTGAAATACCTGCTCTACCAGTGACCCTTTTTAAAGGGCTAATTTTATAGATGGGATGCATTTTAATTTCTATCCCATTTAGTTCTGCATTTAATTCTGCAAAGCATCTTGGATAGATTGTACACGCTATCCAAAAGAAACGGGTATAGTATCCCATAAACAAATGTCCAAAGCGGTATCATAGGTGTTAATCGACAGGTGTCTTGTAAAGTTGAGCCCCTCTTGGGACTGATCCAAAGCCCGTGGAAGCATGTTCTGCTGTTTTCACATATCTGTTAATTCAGTCTCTTCCCCTATGAAATCGCCACCTTGTTCAGCTTTACATTGTGCTGTGATGAGGAATGAGAGAGACTAGAAGTGGTTGCTTAATCGAATGGTGGTGGTTAGCATTAAAAACAAAAACTTGTTTCACAACTGTTTGTTTGCTTACAAAATAGGGATCTTATCCAAAACTCTTATTCAAATGAGTGAAGAGTATATAACCAAAACTGTGTTACAGTCACTGAACAAAGAACACTTTTCTGGGATGGACAGTATTCAAAAATGTTTCATCTAGATACAGTATTTATGCTGTTTACAAATGTGCCATCACTTACCTCTTCAGGGAGTGGCTGTGATTTATCATTGAACTTTACTAGCAAGTTAGTACCTGTATTTCTTTTTGTTGAAAACTCTCTAATTTGTCTTTGAAAAGAAGGGGAGTTGCCCATAAGATTGGTTTGTTTTTGTTTTTCCACAGAACTTCCCACACAAAAATTAGATTTGGGTTTGAATCACAAAGCTTGGATATTAACTTTGCCAAAGATGGGGAGTGTTCAGTTCCAGGGTTTTGATTCAGCCAATTATAGAAATAGTAGCCAGCATGAAGTTAGGAATGTATTCTGATGCGTACTTCCTGAAAGACCGGGGGAGTTGGGATCTCTGGTTTTCTTTCAGGCTCACCTCAAACTTTTTTTTTATTTTTTTTATTATTTTTTTTTGCCTTCTTACATATACATCTATAAGAAGCTAATGTGTCTTCGTACCAGTGTGTTCATCATAACATACTTTCAGTGTATGGTTTTAGTACAGTTGCCTAGTTTTAAGTCTGTGCCAGAATCCAGCTCCAATTCTGTTATATAAGATTGGAGTCATCCACTGAACTATAACGTAATGCCCTTCAGAACCCAAAGCTGACAGATACAGCTGAATATTAATTTTCAGTGAATTTACCAGCAGGGCCATTGGTGCCACTTACAAGCATTGGATCATGAGGAATTTACCCTCAAATGGGCAGAGAACGTTAAATTGTTCTGCAATGAAGTGAATGCCCTGCAGTGAACTTCCGTTTGTAATTTTCATATGTTTTTCTGGATAATGTTTTCAATTACCCGTGTTAGAGTAAACCATAACTCCTTTCATAGGCATGTTACTGTAGTGAGGCTGGCAAAACTATGGGCCTCTTGAAATATTTCACTACTTGGAAATGGAACAAGAAAAATGATTGCTTCATGGACATTTTACTGAGGAATTCATTCTTTTTCATCTCTGGCAAGTCCATTTGCTGCCCTGCTTACATGACTGTTGAATAACATGTTATTATAGTTGGGAGAAGAGTAGTTCTTTTGTCAGTTGTGTTGCATTTTGTGGTAAAATGGGAGAAAACAAATCATTAAGAGGCTATTTTGGTTCAAGACATTACACACTGCGAAGAATCTGGTTTTGAACCTCTGTCAACTCCAAATAAATTTGGACCTATTTGTATTGAGCAGGAAAATGTATTGAGCCCAATCATCCATTAAGCAGACTGTGCCATGCCCTGTTGCTTACTTATTTACATTTATTAATTCTTGTCAAGGACACATTAAAGGAGAATGTTCATGCTCCTAATGGGTATTGACACATAAGCCATGTATTTTTAAAGAGAACATCATAATTGTTACATGTTGTGTTGGGGTGTCCAGCCCACACAGGACTGACCGGGGGGGGAGGAGGAGGAGCCAGGGAGTAGAGAACTAAGTGATTGCAAGCAGGCCTACCTTTGCAGGAACAGGTGGGACCTAAAAGCCAGGTAGAGGGCTACAGAATGGGACAGCGGAGCAAGGCTGCAGGAAGGCAGGCAGGAGTCACTTCCTGGGAAGAGGAAGGAGGAGGGTTCTTGGAGTTGGTACACCCAGAGAGAGAAGGGGAACCAGAGAGGTAGGAAGCAGTCCAGGGAAGTAGTAGTGGGAGCAGAGAGGAAAATCCAGAACTGTTGAGCTGAGGGTCCCTGGACTGGAACCTGGAGAAGAGGACGGACCTGAGTTCCCCTACCAGCCACTGAGGGAGTGGCTCTGGGGCTGTGAATGGGAAGACTGCCTAGGACTGTTGATGGACTGAACCCCAGAAGGGGGAACACTGAGTGACCTAGCTGAAGGGCTAAGTCACGAAGAGGATGCTGCAGGTCCTGGAGCGAGAGGAGCTGCAGACCAGAGTTAGTGTGACAGTGTGCAAACCGCAGACAGGGGCGTTGGCCTCAAGAGCTAATCTCCAGAGTGACCACAGAAGGCGCCAGATCCGCAGTGAGTGCAGCACCCCGTGACCCATGGGAAATGAGAATAATTCTTTCAAGTGATGGCTGCTGTAATTGTTTGGACTATAGAGAGTATACAGTCTGTACCCATTGCACCATATTAATAAACTTTTAAATTCTGATGATGGTCTGTGGATCAACTCATTCATCTGACCTACTCAAGTCTGGCCAGCTGGTTAGGCTCCCATTCAGTAAAGCATCCCTGTTCAGGAAAGCACTTAACTTTAAACACGTGCTTAAGTGCTTTCCTGAGTCGGAGCCTTAAATAGTCATGTGGGAGGACTTTCTCAGCAGTAGTCCTATTGAGGTTGAGTTCAACCGCCCACTAATGCAGTGAAGTCAACGGAGGTACTCACATGAGTAAATGCTGCAGAATCAGGCTTTCGAAATGCACAGAGCAATTCCAAATTTGAACAGAATTATATTACTCACACATAATTCATTGCAAATAATCTACCCATTGGGCTAGACAGACTTATTTTTGTTCCAGTCTTTTCACATCACTTTCTATTTAAGTGTACACAAACTTTTTTGATCTTGCATTACAAAAATAAATAAAATACTTGTTACTGAGCTTACACAGCGGTAAGTTTCCATCATTTTGTATCATAATTATTTAAATATTTTCCCTTCAGAATGCCAAAAGGACTTATAATGCATTCGAAGATAAATGCTTGCCCAATTTTACTTAAAAAAAACATTTTGTTTTTGTTGATGTATGGATATTGAGTCAAGTTTCACTGTTGCAAAATAAAAGCAGTGCGTTCAAAATAAGCAATATTTGTGGCAAGCTTTTATCCATACAAATAAGAAATGAAAAACATGTTTTCAAATATAAAAATCCATTCCAAGTTAAGACCTAATGTGCCACATTTAATAAGAGTTGTTATTTCTACTCAATTTATAAACCACAGAAAAAAGAATCCTGATGGTAAATTATTTTACATAAGTAATGTATATATGGCAACTGTTCAGTTAAAGGACACTTTGGGGCTCTGATCCTTCATACCTTGAGTTCAAAAGGTATGATGACTCCTGCACAATGAATGGCATTATACATATTTGAAAAATTAATCACTTACAAAAGTAATGTGTTTGAAGTATTGAACCATTTTAATGATTATTCAAGGGATGATCAACTTGTAACGGAAAATCTTTGTGATTCAAGGGGAAACTTGAATCAAAGGTCGTGAAAAGCAACCACATCTGATGATTCTACCAATGATTTCTTCTTTTTAATTTTTCTGTTTATAAAAAGATACCAGAGTAATTAAGGGACATATTCTGATATAAGCTTATTCATACTGAGTTGCACCTTACTCCATATGTGGTCCCATTGAGTTCAGTGGGGTAAAGTACTATCACCATGAGTAAGAGTATTGGAATCTGGTATTATATCATTTTAATGTCTCAATTCTACATTCAGCCCATTGATTGAGTGGAATTATGAGGTGATTTCTGTTAATTTTTGAATGGACAATTATGACTGAGTACCTGATCCTGCTTCTACTGAAGTCAGTCACAAAACTCTCATCGTACTTAGATGGGAGCATGAGCAGGTCCTTAATTTAGTAAGATGCAATGTTTTTGGCTCTGATTCTCCACGTTGAGTGAGAATGATGGTTACGGGGAGCCAGTTGCAACTCTCTGATCCTCAGCTGCCCAGCCTCCCCCAACAAGTAAGTGCGGCAACGCACCTTCCCCAACTTTCGCCACTGGCAACAGTGGAGCTCTGTGTACCAGGTCCCCTCCCTTCCCTCACACTGGGGATGATGGGACAGCAGCCAGAGGGAGGCACAGAGATGCCTCTGCCAGCAAGGAATTCTCCACTAGGTATCTCTGGCCACTTTGCACCTGGCCCTTCATTTTCTTGCTGTGTGTGTACACAGTGAACGAGCACATTTTAAATAATGCTAAATACACACAAGCAGATTCTAGTTCAATCCATCTTTTTATATATTTTCTCAGTGGCCCCATTTCTGCTGAGTGATGAATATTAATGTTCCACTAAATGTACATCCAAACAGCTTGAACAACACTACACATTCCCACATCATTGCTTCAAGCTGTAGGAAAGTAGAAAAATTAATGAACAGGGCTACTTTGGAGACAAAGTTTCATTCCATAGCACGCTTTTTAAGAATTTAGGTTTAGAAGTCAGCTCGGTCTCCTCATTTCTTCCCATGCTGTGAACTCCCATTTCAAAGCATTTTTTAGAAAGAAGTCTGGACAAGGACACAGAGGTCTGATAGCTGTGCACAGGCAGTGACCAATTAAACAGTTAACTATCATCTTCCAAAACTATAATCCGTCCTCCTAATTCCTTTACTGCTTTTTATGTCAGTAAAGATAGCTGGAAGTCTGTCATGATTGCGACTGTATGCCAAGGTACAGTTACACCTGGGCATCACTGTAAGGGATCCATCCTGCAAAGTGCTAGGGACTCCAGCTCTGATCCAGCAAAGCGCTTGAACGCGTGAGTAGACCTGTTGACTACAACACGCCTGCTCATGTGTTTTGCTGACTCTAAATGAGGGCAGAATTTGCCACACAGTTTACTACCTTTAAACCTATTTAACTCATCCAGCCTCCTGGCCTTGTTTAAAGTAGAGCTAATTGAAAGAGCCAGTATATGGGCAGAAAAGGATTTCCTCAAGATATCTATGGCAGTGTCACGCCACGTCACAGACAGCAGTGTTTGACTCTTTGGCACCGCTCTTCACATCTGATGTACTTAGTTGCACTGTGATATATTTCCCCATTTGCTCTTTCTCCTAGCCTGAAGCAGAGGTGCTCTGCTGCTTCCTTCAAAGAGGAAAATGTCCATTTCTTTGGTCTGAAAAAATTCATTTGCTGGGATAATAGGTCCTCTCATTCTTTTTTGTTATTTATCAGCTGTCTGTTTCTCTACTGCACAGGCCCTGGCTCATTAAGTGAAAGTGATGACAAGGCCAGCTGGCAGTAAGCCTTAGTTGCAGTTTAGCCCATGTGGCCGTAGTGCTTAAAGAAGAATTTGGCTTGCAAAATTCATTGCTGGTGGTAAGGCGTTCTAATTTCGCTTTGGTCTGGTTAGTCACTTTCGGAATTCAGATAATTGTCTGGTTATTGAACTGTTCTTTTCTCCATCATAACAGAAATTGCCAGAAAGAAAATTAATGTGCAGGACAGGAAATGTGTGGCCCATCTAGAAAGCCAAAGTTGTTGGCTGCATCTCTGAAACTGTGACAAGCAGCCATTAGCTGAAGTTGGATCCAGCTCTCTTCCTGCAGACAAGCCATGAATCTGAGGAACCTCAGATGGAGACAAATCCCTCTCAACCACAGGCCACAAATGTCCCAAAGGGTCTTGCTTCACTCTTCATACAGATGCACTTACCCATTTTTTTCAGGCTACTACTTGCTTTCTTAGACCAGATGTATTCAAATATCAAAATGAAATGTGAACTCCTGACTTGATTCTTGCAGATATTTTTACATACAGTTCTTGCTCCCAGGAACTCCAGAAAGTAAATTTTTGACTATAAAAGGAATGAGGAAGACTGAACATACAGGAGTTGCTTGTTCTCTGTCCCTCCTTTACCACAGAAGAAGAAATTCATTTAAATATAAATAGAAATATCATAGCTTCTTCAGAAGAGGTAAAATCAGAGAAATGTAAAGTTGGACAAGACCTCGAGAGGTCATCTAATCCAGCATCCTGCGCTAAGGCAGAACCAAGTATCCCTATACCATCCATGACAGATGTGTGTCGAATCTGTTCTTAAAAACCTCCAATGACAGGGATTCCGCAACCTCCCTTGAAAACCCGTTCCTGTGCTTAACTACAGTTGTTACAGAGTTACGGACACCTCGGGAATGGAGGTTATCCGTAACTTTGAAATGTTCGTAACTCTGAACAAAATGCAGCTCTAGCAGTTCACACTCCAGGCCAGGTTCCAGAGGCAGCTAGGCAGATTCCTTGCAGGCAGCTTCTTTCCTGGGCAAGCTTCTCCCCCTTCTGGATGGGGTGGGTGCGGGGGGGGCAGTGGGGATGAAAACAGCGTGTCCCGCTCCTGGTGGGGGGGGGGGGGGTGAAAACAGTGCCCCCGCCCCCTGGCTGGGGAAAGAGGGGTGAAAACAGCACCCATGGCTTACAGGAAAGCAGCGCAGACCCCAGTGCTGCTCCTGCTCTGACTGCTTTGAGCTGGCAGCGGGGGCTCGCAGCGTTGCCTGTGAATCTCAGCATCTTCACTTTCTGGCTATAAGTGGGTGCCTGGCGCGTGCGGGTAGGGGTGGAGGTAGGAGTGCGGAAAGGCAGCCCAAATCTGCCTACCTTTAAGATGCAATAAAGGCACAGTATAGTATTTGCTTTTTTTGGTCTCCGCTGCCGCCAGATTGGTTACTTCCAATTTCACAGGGTGTCTGGTAGACCAGTCAGTCGTAACTCTGGTGCTCATATCTTTGAGGTTCTACTGCATCCTTATGTTCGAAAGTTTTTCCTAATACGTCATCCGAATCTCCCTTGCTGCAGATTAAGCCAACTCTTTCTTGTCCTACTTTCAGTGGATATGGAGAACAATTGATCACTGTCCTCTTTATAACAGCCCTTAACATATATGAAGACTATTATCAGGTTTCTCCGCCCCGCGCCAAGTCGTCTTTTCTCAAGACTAAACATGCCCAGTTTTTTTAACCTTTCCTAAAAGGTCAGGTTTTCTACATCTTTTATCATTTTGTTACTCTCTTCTGGACTCTCTCCAGTTTGTCCACATCTTTCTTAAACTGTGGCACTCAGAACTGGACACAGTACTTCAGCTGAGGCCTCACCAGTGCCAAGTGGAACAGGACAATTTCCTCCTGTTCTTTATGTACAGCACTCCTGTTAATTCACCCCTTTTTCACAACTGCATCATAGTGTTGACTCATATTCAGTTTATGATCCCATATAACCCCCAGATCCTTTTCAGCAATAGTACTACCTAGCTAGTTGTTCTCTGTTTTGTAGTTGTGCATTTGATTTTTCCTTCCTAAGTGTAGTACTTCGCACTTGTCTTTACTGAATTTCAACTTGTTGATTTAGGCTCTTCTGTTCCCTTGGGCTCAGATCAGAATTCATATAGATAGCACAAATTCTGTATTGTAGACTTTTGGCCCCAATCCTGAAATTTCATCCATGCAGGCAGACACCTGTGCCCATGTAGAATCTCATTGTGAGGACTCCACCTGTGGAGATGCGATTGCAAGGTTGGGCCCTTAGTTGATTTTCTTTTCTTTTTTTAATAGAAGCTTCTCCTAAAAGGGGGAATAAAACAAGTTTTTCTTCAAGCTTACAATTATCAGTACTGCCTTGTTTGATAGGAAAATCGCACATTTCATTATTTAGACAAAGCAGTCAAAGCAGCCCTAGTCAAAGCAGACTTATTTAAGAAGGCATTCTGGTTACTTCGAAGGCAGTTCAGATACATGAGTACTGCAGCATCATTATAAATCTGGAAAAGAGCCCCAAGATATCAGGAGATTTCACTGTCTGCAGCCAAAGAATTTCTCACATTCAAAGGTTTAGTCCTATTTCTGTACATCACGAGAGAGTTCTCAAACTGGCAAGCTTATTACAAGTTACATGACAGCCAACAGTCACAGCTTGGCACAAGGTACAGACTCTCGGTGTGACCATATCATTCCTAAGAGTATAATGAGAAATTTGCCTATTCTGGCCCTTCAAGCTTTTCTCAGAGGGCCAGCACAGCTGATGTCCTCAAGATAGGATTTAAATGAGACTTTAGAGGTATATAGGCCATGTACTGCATTCTGCCCGGGAGATAACTTCACCTTTAGATAACTAGATTGTTATGAGGGAAGTCTGGACCAGTGGTGTCAGACACCCATATGATGTATTGTGATCCACATGTGAACGACATGTAACCAATAACGCACTGCCTTCCTGAGCCTGCAGACAGCCTGAAATAAACTCTGAAAAGTGTGAATTCCTCACTGCCCCAATTTTCTCTTTTTTGCGGTGTTAACTCAAAGCCTAACAACAAAAAATTAAATGTCAGTATTAACTATTTAATTATTGACTGTTTTTAACAAGTGTGATGGAAAGGAGGTAAAAGTGCAGACTAGGGGAGAAGAAAAACTGGGAACTGCTGCAGAAGGGAAATGCAGAGGATGAAAAGAGGAGAGATACAAAAATGGGACAGAGGAATGGGGGGCTAAGGAAGATGGGGAAGAGTGGTGATACAGTAGTGGTCATAAAGGCTAATTGAGAGTGGTAGATAGTCGTAAGCTTATACTCTTACCAACATAATTAAAAATGGAATCGTCTTCTCCACAGAATGAGCCTTATGTCTCTGGCCTAAACTTTCTCCTGAGATTACCACCAAAAGCTCTGCAGACAGTACTTGATGATGAAGAAACAATTGTCAGGAAGCCATTGGTAGACCCAGTAAACCAGCAATCCTCTTAGAGAGAAACAAGACTTCAGTTATGCAGCAATAAAGGGACAGCGAGCAGTCCAACTTATGTCAGGGAGCAGGGTGGATTCTATCACAGCTAGGGAAAAAGAAACAAGCTAATAAATGCAATTTGTATTTGCATATAAGGGAAACCATACCACCAAATTGATTGGTTGAGCAGCCAGACCTTACTCCTGGGAGAATGGAAACTTAACCAACAGATGTTTATTCAAATAACAAATGTGGAATCTTCCAGTGACTGATTTATTCAAATCCAGGTGGCCAAGAGCCAGGAATATTAAAAAGAGACAGGTCAAAAATCATATTTATAGCTATGTACTGGCCCCACAGACCATGCTTTTCACAAATGAAGGAGATGTCAATCAGCAAGCTCTGGAAGGTACTGATATTCCAGGACTCATTGTGACAGACCCCTGCTTATTTATCCAGATGTGAAAAAAATAGATGGTGAAATCTTCAATCTGCTAGATACTACCAGAATTTTATCAATAGTCTTTTAAAATCTTGGAAAGATTCTGCATATATAGGAGTCAAATGCTGTCCTCAGACACATATATGCTACTCCCTTGGATTTCAGCGAAATCCTGGCATGTATGCGAGGGTAGAAAAATGGCCCAGGTTGTACAAAGACATTTGGAATTTTTTTTTTCTTTTCGTGGAATAAATCTCATGCTGCAAATCATCTGTTGGATCCTACATCAACAAGTTAAGACATTTTTCTTTGTATCCGGATATAAAAGATGACCAATTATACTAGCTCGTTAAGAATTAAGATTTCTGCTCTAGGGGCATGACTCCAGATGAGAATAGGTAATTTAGTTTCCGTTCCACATACTTCTCATTTCTTAGGGCATTGTCTGCTTTGTTTGTTTGTTTGAGTTTTTTCATATTGTGGCTGTGCGTGAGGTCCCCAATCATAAATTAGGACTCCCCTGTGCTATGTGCTGTACAAATACATAATAAAATGATAGTCTTTGCCCTGGGGAACTTACAATCAAGTATAAGATGAGGCAACAGATGGATACAACAATAGACGGAGAGTGCAGGGTAATAATGAAACAAAACTGATCAGCCTGAAAAGCAGATTTCACACACAGACCACTTCCATGGTTTTGGGGTGGGGTGGGGAACAGAATCCTACCCTAATACTAAATGCCTTTGTAAAGCTTATTTTTGAATCTTAAAATAGCTAAGACCTATTGTACAGTGAGTTTAATGTCTGATATCTTTTAGGAGACTGTATCTTGCTTTTACTGTATAATTGGCATTATGGTTGAGCAAAGAGAACGCAAAGGAGACTGAGACCCCATTGTGAATTATATGTATGAAAACATCTTACAGTTATATACTGTGCCTTTTGTCTCAATGATTCCCCAAATTTCTTACTAGCTATATGCATCTAGATATCACCTCAGCAATGAAATGTAGGTACCTTATTTATGGGGTGGAGGGTGGCTCAGGTGGACAACTACTGCAAAGCACATTGCACAGTGTTGAGAAAGAGGAAGTATTTTTGGCTGGAGGCACCCTAGGGCAAGTCTTAACACCAGCAAAGAGTGTTCGTTACTGTCTATGTAGAGTAGACAGTCTTTCTTTTTAAGGTCTTCTAAGAGAGGCATGGGAAGTCAATTTAACTCCTATCATGGGGAGCCTTGCAATTCATTTGGCCATTTCACATTGAGTTTACCTATGAGAACCAAATGCAGGTTTGGCTCTCTACTGCAAGTGGCTGAGCAGCTTTTGCAAGTATCTGAGCTCCTCCACTATCGGGGTACAATCCTTGCCCCATTAAAGTCAATGGCTAAATTCCCATTGAGTTTAATGGGGTCATATCATCACCCTTGGAATTTAAAGTTTCTTTGCTGCTCCCATGAAGCACGTAGCATCTAGCAGGGCCAAGCCCTCTGTAATGTGGTAGAATAGCTGAGCTGTATTTTTTTGAATTCAGGGATGTGTGTCTAGGAGAACTAAATATACAGATAAGGAAAAATATCACCTCTCTTTAATTTCCTCATACTAGGGGATGGAACTGCAATTAGTTAGTATTGCATTTGTATTTGGCATTTATACAGAGCTGTGCTGGTTTAAGGTGCTGTATTATATGTTAATTTAGCATTTAAACCTAAGGTATAAAGCATTAATATGTATTTATACAATTATTTGGTTTCATTTAAAAAAAAAAAAGAATTATTTAATTTTCTGGGAACATTTTCTAATGAAACTTTTCTTCCCTGTGCTCCAATAAAATCACTGTAGAGTTGCCAGAAGTCATCTAGGAAAGTAAATAGAAAATCATTTGATTTTGGCTCATCCAAATGAGATGGATATTGTAAAATGCTTTTCAGGGTTAATTAATCTTACTTTTAGACATTAAAGTCTCTTGCAATGGATTAGAATTTCAGTTAGTGACAGTTAGAACTCTCTATTGAAGATAGACAAGTTATTAGTGGTTTTTCCATCACTATAAACCTCTTTTTGCTGCAGTTAATCCTTATCTGTATATCTTTATGATTTCAGTATTGTTTCACATAGTCCCACGCTTTGCCCTAACTCTTAATTTACACATTTGCCTTGGCTGGGTCCCCTCACCCTGCCTACAAATTTATCCCATGTCATCTCCTTATAGCAATTTATAACCTCTATAAAATGTCATGTAGAGTCACTTTTTATGTTTCTGAGTAATGGCTAGAAAGAATTGCACAGGGAATCAAAAAATCTAATGAGTTGTACATTATTTTACTATTTATAACCAGAGAGCGGTCTTTGACAATGTTTGGCAATTTTACAGCTAAGAACCCGGACTATTGTGCTTTTGAATGTAATTTATTAAGCAAATAAAACTCTTATTGGTAATGGGTCCTGTTAAACCTGGGGCACCACATGAGTTCCAGGCCCATGCAGCTGTGAACGTTTCATAGTAACTGCATACATCTTGCATGTCTGGACACTAATATTTTACACTTACTTCATAGTTTTATTTATTCAATTGCTTTTATGCTCTTGATTGGGTTGTAACCAGCCATTTATAGTGAAAACCTTAGGTGAGGGGTGGAGCAGAGTGAGAAATAAAATGCATTTATTCTGAGAAGACTTAAATCTTTGTTTTATGAGGCATGGCATATAGTAAAACTAGGCAGTGGAGAAAATGGCAGAAATGTTAAAGGCTTACACAGTTTTAAAAAAAATCTCGATAAAATAGAAGTATGTAAGGAAAGGGCAAAAAAATTACTCTGAGTGCAGTTTTCCTGAAATTAGATGTCATGAATCAAAACTTGTTCTTGAACTAGTCATGTATTTTTAATTTTTTTTGTCTTACTCATTTGTGTTGTTAAATTAGTGGAATGCAATATTAGAAGGGTTTGCCTTAGAACACCGAAGAGAAGGAATGTGATGTCATTGTATAAGTGTGTATAAATGTAAATGTGTGTCATCTTCTTTCACAGGAATTTGTCTTAAGGAAAAAATATTTTAAATTTAAATTTTATTTTTTTTACAGTTGTAATCTGTGATTATCTTCTCATTTCAACTAGTGAGACCACTGAAGTCAGTGGAAATATACCAATGTAAAACAGTTGTAAACAAGAGGAGAACCAGGCCCACAGGATCATCATTGGGAAAGACCAAAGATTGTCCTATCGGTTTTCCAGCTCACTTGTGTTTGTCACTGATTTAATCTTGCCATTTATGTATTAGGTCATGCATCCAATCAATGGACATAGTGATATGCAAGAAGTACAAACAGTTTTTTGGGGGGGGAAATGTAGTGGGTCAAAATCTGATCTCAGAGCTGTGTAAATCCAGAGTAATTTAACAAAAATCAGTGGAGTTAGATCATTGCAGACTCATAATAACTGGGTTGAAAATGTAACACTGCATTTAAATATATGCAGATATGCTTTGGTTTGGTTTGTATCATTCGTTTTTTATTTATTAGAGATTGTCCTGTGTTTTGTAGAAGAAAGGTTATGGTTTCGGTTTTGGTGTTTTTTTAATACTATATTTATAGAACAGTAAAAGGTATAGGAGAGTAGTCACAAGTTTTTAATGGATGTTTTTTAAAGTTAAAAGAAATTCTGTACTGATTTAGGCCAAGATTTTCAGAAGTGATAGGTACTTTGGGTACCTTAATTTTTAGGTGCCTGATTTTAAGACACCTTAGAAAGATCTGACTTTCAGAGTGTGGGTGGTCAGTAGCTTCTGCAATCACACCCCTTTAAGATGCCTCATCTTGGGCACCTAAAATCACAAGGTGCTTTAAAAAATATTGGTCTTATTGGTTTAATAGTTACAAGCATAATTCCTTCAGCAGGCACTTGGCAGTTAGCTTAATCTACAGTCTCTGGGACCATCGAAGAGATCTGGATTTTGGAAGCGAAGATTTCAGAACATCAGTCTATCTTGACCCCCTGCAGATCTCTGTGTGTTATAAACATGGCACAGTTCATTGTTGAGAGTACATCTTTCGTTGCATTCTCCCTCCTTCTGTGGTTGCTTTGCTCTCAAAAGGACTTCTTTAATTGTTTTCTGGCTGCAAAGAAAAAGGAAACTGTGTCTTAAATTAGTTCAAATGGCACCAGTAGAATGAAAGGTTTGTGAAAATCAGCAAACCTCCTTTCCCCATTAACATTAACCAGGATATCCTGTGCTTTGGTCATTGCCTTGAGGATGAGGAACTTTGTTTTTTTTTTTAATGTACAGTATCCCTTAGTTTGTAGCTAAGAAGAGACTCCATCCATTCTAAGAATTTAAAGGAGGTGGCCATGGGGGAAAAAAAGTTAATAGAAAACAGATTTAGAAAAATATTATATCTATCCTTCTGGGTGAATAAATCAGTGAATAAAACAGCTTGATAGCCATAACCATAACCTACTATGCAGCAAAGACATAAATATTCCCTTTAGGTCAATGGCTACATACCACATCATATCTGTGCAGTTGGCAACAACTTCTTATTAGCATACAGTAAACAGTTGTGAATGAGCAGATGGGGATTTGGGTTTTGGATGAGTTTTTTTTAACTTAAAACAATTGGGAAAATATATCTGGATATTAGTAACACATGACTTAGATTTCACTATACTTTGTTTGTCTACAATACATCTGGGACATAATTTAATCATCTGTACAAACACATCGTTAAACCCATACCTGAAAAATCAGGTAGCCATGTTTTTTCAGTAGCTTGAGTCATTTTCAGATTTATGGCCAAATTCTCCCCTCTGTTCCATTGATTTTTAGAGCAGTTGCCCCAATGTAAATGAGAGAATGTAGCCCATCTAATATACGCCCTACATGTTGTTATTCAGAAGTAATCGAATTCATACTCTACCACCTTAGTTATCCATACATCTCAGGGATTTTAAACCTTTTGTGTTTCTTTGATTGAGGTATTTGTTGGCACACGTAGATCTTTTGTACAGACTTGCAATGCAGAGCATCTATAGGGTGGGTTTTTTTCATGTGCACCAAGTTGGTTTGTTTCTTCGTTAACCTCCTCCCCACCCCTATTTCCCCTAAAGTGTAACCAAATACTAGCTGCAACTGGAGTACTGAGCAACCTTGTTAACTTAACATTTTCATTCAGATTTCCTGACATAGCAGAGTTAGACAGGGCAAGTGTTGATCAACACCTCTGTAGTGTTTCTCTAATTATTGAACTGGTATCTCTAGGGTCTAGTAAAGCTTTGCACTGTTAGTAATAAAGCAACTGAACTTGGGGGGTTGGGGGAGGTACCTTCTGGCCTTCCTTAAGAGAGCCCCTGCCTACTGTAGTAAATTGTAGCTGTAGCCTTGATAATACAGTGCTTGGACAATAAGGTCTCAAGGGGTGCTTACTGAAAGAGATTAAACTGTAATTAAACTGCTCTGTGAGTAAGGAGGAAGGGGAAAAAAAAGATTTGTGGTTTTCATAAAGCAGAAAAAAAATACATTGACTGGTGTTTACCGCCCTGAGACTTTTTTGCCGTCTTGACTACAAAACAGTCTTATTTTTAGCAGGCCAGGGTTTTGCAATAGTGCTATATCAATCCCACAATCCTGTTCTTTGAAATAATTGCACTGAGCTAGTCCCAAATCAGCAGTAACTGACTGAAAAGCAGGAAAGAAGCATTTAACACACATACATAGAAGTGGATGAAATTTACCATGAACGTATGTAAGCAGTCTGCAGTTCTATGTATTATTTTAATGGGGCCTTAATTGAACACTCAGCTATATAATATCCTTTTGTTTAGGCTCAAAAGTAGTGTTGGGATTTTTTTAACCCCTCCTATCAGCTCGGCTATTAAATATTGTGGCTTTCCAGCTATCAGTCTCCGATCAGCACAGTTAGTGCATTTTACCTTCCAAGGAAGTGCACTTTGAGCCAGCTGGAGCACGAAAAATGTAGGAGCTGGAGAAAGTCATAATTGAAACAGGCGACTGCTCCAGTACAGACAGGAAATAAAAGGAAGACTGGGCCCTTCAATGGATTAAATTAGATGTTTCAAATTCAGACAGTATCAGGAAAAAGAAGACTTATGTTAGCAAAAAAAAAAAAAAAAGGTAACAGTAAGTTCATTCAGTTGAACACCATCCCTCCTCTCCTCCCTCGTCGTCCCTCCCTCCCTCCCAAACACATGTTTTTGCTGGAATCTCACTGTGATGCACTGTAGGGTGGAAATTGCATGGGCTGCTCTCCTTGCCAAACAACAGAGTAGCAGGTTCCTGTGCTAATGTTATACTACCTTCCACCCCCACCCCCAGAAGGTCTTTTGGTATTCTCTTTCCATAAATTAGGCGTGAAATTATGTTGGGCTAAGGATGCATGATTTCAGCTGTTCTATAGTTAGAAAGAAAAATATATTATACCTAAAGCAAAAACATAATATATATATACTTCCTGCATGTTAGTTTGAGATATGCCTGTTACGCCTGTCTCTCGCTCTGTGTATTTATACATATATAATGTAAATATTTTTTTCATTCAGACTAGTTTCTGCTTGCTTTATGGAAACTGGCAGTGCCTGAGAGATTGCAAAGTTTTCCCTTTTGTTGTGTGTGGGTTGGGGGGGGGGGTGTGTGTGTGTGTGTGTTAAATAGCTTATGATGTAATATGATTTTTATTGGCATGAATTTAAGATGGCCACATTACTTATGAGTGGCAAAGCCATGTGAGAGTTATGCAGGTCATTCCAAGCAAGTGCTGATAAAACTTTTATACCACACTGTACGTAATCATGGGCTTAATTTGCAGCAAGGGGCATTTAAGTTAGATATTAGGAAAACCTTTCTAACTGTAAGAATAAGTAAACTCTGGAATAGGATTCCCAGGGAGGTTGTGAAATCCCCATCATTGGAGGTTTTCAAGAACAGGTTAGACAAACACCTTCTGGGGATGGTCTAGGTTTACTTGATCCTGTGTCAGTGCAGGGGAATGGACTTGATGACTTCTTGAGGTCCCTTCCAGCCCTACATTTTTGATTCCATGTGTTCTATGTATGCCGCATGTGTTACAGAAAAAAATATTTCTCAAATATTTTAACGATTTTAAAAACAAATTATTGAGACTATATTTGTACCTATCCATCGGTATCAACAGGTGCTTTCATTCCATGGGTCCAATGTTTCAGAACTCGGAGAGAGCTATAAAGACCTTGAAAAATGACTTAAAATTGGAACTGGTAGAGTGTTCAAAGTTTTTTTCACCGAAATGAAAATTTCTGTGGAAGAAGTCTGGTTTTTTATTAAATTTGTCAGGATTTCATTAGAAAAGCTGTTTGGTCTGGTTTGTTTCAGTTTTCAGCGACCAAAAACATTCAGCTGAAAAATGATTTTCAGTTTTTTGGCTGAAACCCCAAAAACTTGAAGAAAAATGTCAACAAAAATGAAAACTACTTAAACCACTTTTCCATACCTCAAGATCCATTGTCTTGGGACCTTCCAGGGCTAGAAGTGAGTGCTTTGTATGCAGCTGGGAATCTCCACTTTATTTTAAAACAAAAGGGCAAAAAGGCTTTGTATACCACACCACTAAAATGGTCTGTAGTTCATTAAACAGTCTGACCAATCAGATACATCTTCCAGTGAGCCTTCAAGCTTGCTAAACTTGGCACTTCAGAAAAATGAAAACTTTGACTCAGAACAGTTAGGCTTTACAAAGTGTATAAATTACAGCAGGAATGTCTCTAATCACTCTTTTACCTTCTAAAATGCCCCTAGGGCTTTGGATTAGAAAGAGAACTATTACGCAGATTAGGAGGCGATATCCCATAGAGGCAAATGGATACATAGAAATACAGTAGTTCTTTTTTGGGCTTCACGGAAGAACAACTTTTAGATATATGGTACCTATGAGGAAAAGGCTATTTTGGAGTTACAAAGAGTAAAAAACACACAGGAACCATGCTGAGGAAACTGGAGTGGTGGAAGGCAAAGCCTGGGTGGACCCTCATCTGTTGTATATTGACATAGCTTCATTTCTACATATCAGTTTGCCTCTCTGGGATAGTGCCTTCTGATTTGTTTAACGATTCTCTCTCTGATCCAGAATTCTAGTCCATCTAATCAGGTGATGATGTGGAGGAATAGTGTAAATTAAGTATGATACTCAAATTCCCTGAAACCAAAAAGAGGGATCATTCACTTAAATAAATGCATGTGCACTGAGGCTGATACGCAAAGTTTCATATCTGTCTTTGTCCTCTGAGATTCTTAGTCTATTGTTGATCTCTCACTCCTTTGAAAACTTTTTGATGTATGTGTGGGGGGGGGGAAGAAACCTGGCCATTTTGTAAAGAAAATGGTCATTATGAACACTTTGTGATTCTTTAATACACAACGGTGAGCATGAAGGAAGCGGAACAGTAGCAAAGTAGAACACAACTTCAAATGTGGCTAGAATGCAGTACTTGCTAGTTGATCCCAGAAATTCTGGAAGTGTTAACCAAATATGGTAGAAAAGCAAAGCACCTGAGTTATTTCTGAACCATGGGGAAAGAATAACAAAGGCACACTCTATTTCAAGACAGCACTAGAGTGTAGGATTTTTCATTTTTATAATACTGGAGAGTGGGGGCAGGAAACTTTCTTGTGGCTCAATACTATATGTCTATGGTTTATTTCTATATAATATACACATATACCAACTGATCCATGTAATCTGTGGAGTTTGTGTTCTACAGCTTCTGATCCAGCCATCCCTTTTTTATTTAGAAATTTTTGAACCACCAGTTGTCTGTTTTTGCAATTGGACTATCCAAAAGTTATCCATAAAATCGGGACTAAAAACAAATGATCATGTTAAAGAGTCTTGGTGTTATGAGGGTGCCTTAATGATCTCTTGATGTGGTGGAGGAGCATACTTCGAAAATTTAAACAATGAAAGTATTTTGAAAACAAGAGTCACAGAGAACTAGTCTAATGCCTGAAGTCGTGGCTGACTCTGAGCAGGAAAAGTAGGCTGAACTATGGTAGTGTAAAGTGTATTTCTAGAAAGTTGTGGGTTTTTTATTAAAGCACATTCTATACAAAGTCTATTTTTTCACTGAATAACTAACTTGATATTGCAAGTAAACTCTTGCTATGTGGCAAAAGCTGTGTTTATGTAAGTTTAAAAATAAAGATCAAATTTCGTTCTTCAAAATAATGAAACTGAGTTGTGCTTAGGGACTTGGACCCTGATCTCCATATGAAAGAGGATACTCCATTTCACGGGCATCCCTGGCAAGAAACTCAGCTTGTCTACACTACAGCTGCTGGTCGATTTTAAGCTGCGCAATTTGAGTTACGTTAATAGCGTAACTTAAGTCGACGTAGCTTAGATCTACTTACCGTGGGGTCCATGCTACGCTGTGTCGACGGGAGACGCACTCCAGCCGACATTACTTCCGCCTCTCGTTGAGGTGGAGTACAGAAATTGATGGGAGAGCACTCGCCCATTGATTAAGCCTGTCTTCACTAGACCCGCTAAATCGATGCCGCTTCTTTGACTGCAGCAGCGCCGATTAAGCTCCACAGTGAAGACCAGCCCTCAGTGCCCTGCTTAACACCCGAGCCAGCGTTTCAAAGATAGATCTTGAAAAACAAAACCTCAAAAAATCAAAGGGAGAGGGGCAGGATGTGGGAGAGTGATAGTGGAGAAGAAAAGAAAAAGATTTTAGGACCTCTGATCTGGCAGTTGTACCACTTCTGTTCAATAGTTAGTAATTTAGTGAGTTAACTGGCCATGTGATAAACTACATTTAGGTATCATGCTAAATACAGTATGTGCTTGTCTAGCCACTACTGTTATATTCGGGTTAATACAGTCAAGAACTCATGCCATCGGAGTAGGTGTCAAAAGAACTAACGAACTATCTCCATGTTTGTGACAATATGTAGTTCCAAAGGCAAGGATCTGGTTGGATTGTATAGAAAACTGCAAGAAAAACAGTAGACACATTAAAAATAGGACTTACTGTGGTTTGTCCCATATGGGCTCTGGGGACATTTGTTTGGAAAACCCTCATATTCATCACATGTTGACAGGTGAGTGGAGTGATTTTTTTTCTCTGTGGCTGTTAGATTCCTGACTCTGGCAGAATGGTAAATCCTTGTGTTGAACCTGAGAATCCAGGGAGCTCAACAAGATGCACAGTAGCTATCCAACCTTAGGAAAAACCCACACATAGTTCCAAAGCCACTGACACAACGTTGTTTGAAGGATTTGCAACAGAGGCTAAGTTTATCCAAGTTCTTTTATTGTCTTCAAAGGGAGGAGGGAAAAAGAGCCGGACTCCAATCCAGTGTCTTCAATCTGAAATTTGATGTCAGCCGCCTTTAGCAATGAACCTGCCCACAATAAACTGGAGGGAGGCTGGTGGGAGTTAACTTTTCAATCACATTAAATTGTTTTGTTAGGGTTGTGAAACTTTTTTAAATGTGTGGCTAGAAATGATTGTGTTCGTGTCTCATTTATATCAAGAATGAGATGTGGTTGTGCACCTAGGGCCAGATTCTGCTTCCAGTTTACACCATGGAACTCTATTTATTTCATCCCTAGTCGGTATAACAGATTTACAGAGAGCAGTTCCACAGTTTGTGAAGGCATTTGTGCAAGACCCTGTTTGGGTCTTATACATGTGGAAAGTAAGAATGACTCAAAAATTAATTGGTAAATGGGTATATTTGCACTCTGGCTTATGGTCATAGTGAATGATTTGTGTACTTCATTAATATCCCTGCCTTCCAACTCAATAGTATAGGCATGTAGCAATATGCAAAGCTCGGCAGTCTTGATCTACAAAGGTTCAGAGGAAACATTCTTTTCTGTTTCTCTTGCTGTGTCATGCATTTTGTGTTGGCCTTTTGAGTTTGTTGCCAAAGCTGCCCAGGTTTGCTTGTTTCAAGAAGAAACATTTACGTTTTTCCTGGTTTTCACCTGATGTCATAATTTGGCCTAGGTTTGCAGAAAGGTTCACAAACCTCAGTGAACCTTTTTGGTGAAGTTGTAATGAAGCTTAAATCAGGTGAATCTTCTAGGTTTCATTGCGAAAATTTCTTACATCTGTATAGGCATGTTAGCTTCAGCAGATGCCAGCTGCATTGCTCTGCTGTTTAGCCTCTTATGCACAGACGCTTTCTGAGCCAGTAGGGGGAGATTTTCGAAAGCACAGATGGGAGTTAGACACCTACCTCCCATTAAAATTCCGTGCGAATTGGGCGTCTAATTGCCTTTTCACCTTAACTCCCTCCCCTCCCCCCGCACCACCACCACCACCAATACATTATAGGTAATGGTTGAGCTTTGCAGCGGAAGCTTGTTAGAGGGAGAGGGTTTGGAGGAAGGCACAAAGGAAACGATGAAGGGGAAAACATACACTCTGGGTTTGCTTGACACCAAAGCAAGGAGAAAAGTTGAGAGAGATGGGGTAGGGAGAAAATTAGGTTTTTAGATGGCATTACCATACTCTGAAACATACCACTTTGTGCTGTGCTCCCAGCAGATCTTTCAAGTTTAGCTGCTGTAGGCTCGGACTGTAGTTGGAAACCTCCATGGAATAAGTGGATGCTGCAGTAAGTGTTGGTGATTAAGCAGGTTGCACGGGTTTTTTTCTAAGTCAGTACTGAATCAGAGACCCAGCATTGTGTTGGGAGCACAGTGCTCTGAGAGGTGCCATTGTTTGGATAATATGTTAAATCTCATTTCTTAAGCACTCATGATCTCACGGCATGTTTTAAAGTGTCTGGGGTATTGGTCTGGGTATCCTGACCAGATTCCAATGTGCGTATTTACTGTCTACCTAACTACATTTCTCCTGCAATTTCAAAGGATCTATCATTTTTCAATTCCTACCATAAACTGTAGTGCAGTATTGTTGTGTGCTATTAAACTCTTGCTGCATTTTGTCCCCAGAAGTGGCTGCATTTCAGTAGTGTGTGGGTTGGTTCCTAGGTATTTCAGTTTATAAAACACTTTGGGATGAAAATTCTCAAAATTTTAATTATTAAAAAATGTGGAGGAGGACAAATGAGATTGTGGCAATCATGCATTTTCAAGGGTAATATAAATAAAAGAAACATAAAAGCTACAGGTTGATACTGAGATGACATGCAATTTTTTTTCATGGATATTTGTTGGTGAATCAGGCTGACTTATGAAAAACTGAATAATAAGATTCTCTGTTATTTAGGAGTTTAAATTATTACCACACTCTTTGTTATGCAGAGAGATTCTTTAGGGTCATATTACAGTCCGCTCAAGTTATGTTTAAATCAAAGTGCTATTTAGGTTCATGGGGCAGATTCTCCTCTCATACTGGTGAAAATCCAAAGTAACCTAAAATTTACACCAGTGTAAACCAATTACTTCTATCGAGGTTTTTTTGGATTTACATCAGTTTAAGCGAGAACAGAATGTGGCTCAGTGTTTGCAATAAAAATATTTTATTGGAGCTGATATGAGTGAACTAATGTAATGATAAGCACATCTATTTACATGAGTATCCATTAAAACAAAATACACACTTTACCTCAAAATGTTTTATGTCGATTGCATACCGTGACAGTGCTGAGCTCTAGCCTTTTATCACATATGTGGAATAAGCCACGTTTTACAGTGCTGTCTCTCATAGTTTTCTGTTTGCCACTCATAACACAACACAATATCCCTCCTGATTCTGCAACTCTTATCCATGCATAAATAAGAAATACTCAGAACCTGCAACACTGTCTTCTTACTGTGATAAATTTTCCACTGAAGGCCAAATCTGCTCATCATACTCACACACACAGAGACTGTTAATTTCTTATAATTATTTAGTAAGATATTAGCATACTGTTGCTTAAATAATAATGATCGAATTATTTGCAGAAGTAACACGATCAGGGTTTGGACTGTCTTATTACCTTGAAAGGTTTGACTTTATTAGAGTTGCACCAGAGCTAAATTTGAACCTGTATTGCCAATATTGAATTTCGTCTAAGAAGTCCCTGAAGTGCTATATGGTACTGCAAAATAATAATTTTTCAATATGCTATAGATTATTAGTTATGTTTCTTCAGTTTGGCTTTATTACTGTGGTATGGTGGTGCATTTTTTTTGAGGAGAAGAAAAGCAGAGGTTTTGATAGAAATTCTAGCACATGACCTTGGGCTTTGTCATTAGAAATGGGAAAATTTCAAAAAGTTCAGCTCGGTTTGGACAAGCATCCAGAATGTCAGGTGCTTGCTTAAACCTTAGCCAAACCTATAGCAGTCTCTCCAATCTTCCACTAAGCCTATATGACCTCTCTTCCTCCCACCAGACCTATATGGTATTTTCACCTAACCCGAGTCACTCACTGTGTTAGGGTGACCGGGCAGCAAGTGTGAAAAATCGGGACAAGGGGTAGGGGGGTAATAGGCGCCTATATTAGAAAAAGACCCAAAAATCAGGACTGTCCCTATAAAATCGGGACATCTGGTCACCCTACACTGTGTGGACCCTCTTCCTTTTTCTCATTCTTTCTTTATTCTTATATTTTCTCCATTCCAGACTTTTCAAGCAGGGGGCCTAAGGATATGTCTGGGAGTTGTGATTCCCAGTGCGGGTGGATGGACTCACATTGGCTCAACTTGAGCTAGCATGCTAAAAATAGCAGTGTGGACGCTGCAGCACTGGTGGCGACTTGGGCTAGCTGCCTGAGCTCGTATACAGGGCGTTGGGTAGACTTGGACTCAGGCAGCTAAGCCCAAACCACCACCCATGCTGCAACATCCACACTGCTCGTTTTTGCACGCTAACCCAAGCTGAGCTAGTGTGAGTCTGTCTACACACGCTGGGCATCACTGCCACTTGCAGCATAGACATACCCTAGCAGGTCTCTTAGCCTCCCTACTGTGTCCCAGTGCTTTACTCACTGTACATTTGCTAGGTCTTTGGTTCATCCCTGTCATAGTGCCCTGGTTTCCAGCCTCTGCGGGGAAAGTTCCAAAGCCGGCAATCTCACACGCTCCCAGGGCTTCTTGATCTTTTTGTACAACGCTGAACAAAAACTGGACACCCCTCCAAGTTCACAGTCTCTAGATAAAATCTGAATTTCACCACCACTGCCCTGCCCTCCCATCTTGCCCTCAGTTTCAATCCCCAATCCAACATGCAACCTGCTCCCTCTTCTGTGCCTTTGTCGGATCCTAAAGCTCTGGTGGTCTTTTTCCAAGGCCCCAGTACAGCACTGAAGGCTGATTTCGTAGCTCACTAATCTGGGATGCTAATAACAGCCAAGATCCAGACAGCTAGCAGATCTGCAGTCTTCCTCTTGGAGGAAGAGAAGGATTGGGGATAGAAACTGAGGGCAAGATGGATGGGCAGTGGTGGTGTAGTTCAGATTTTTCTAGAGAAATGTGAACTCGGAGTGGTGTCCATTTTTTGTTCAGGCTTGTACAAAAGACCAGGGCTGGTTATTTTGGCTGATTGGTTCACCCTTTCCTGTTTGATTACATCAGTAGCCAGCTTGGGTCATGATAAATCCACCAGATAAATTTTCATTTGTGACCATAATGTAGGTCTCCAGAGGTGAAAGAACATTGTATTAACCCACTATATCAAGTTGCCCCATTCCCTCCCCACTAGTTACATATAAAATGTCCTATAATTTGAAATGTCTGCCATTTGTATTTGTATTTTTAAACATTTACACTGTAATAATTTTAAAGATTTTGCTTTTTAGAGAGTGATTTTTGGCACAGTGATGTTGAATGTAGTGTCTACTTGTGTGTCTGTAAGTCTCCAGAGGACAGGTTATAGGCTGTGAGAGTAGAAATTAAGTTTTCGTGTCAGAGAGACATTGTAAAGAGATTAAAAATCTTAAAGTGAAAAAACACACTTTACCACTTTAATATGCAGTGCTGTTTGTGTATCTGTATCTCTCCTGAAAGTGGGGTTTTTTTTATTCTATGCTATTCTTCTGATTTAAAAATACTATAGAGAGCTGCATAATATTTTTGTCAAAAAATGGTCTAATGACCAAAAGAAGACTTTTCACAAAAGTCGTTTTCATCAATATTTTTCAATTAAATGAAATTTTTTAAATGAAATGAAAATTTGAACAAAGAATTTATTTATTTATTTCCAAAATCTTCATTGCAAAATGGTAGGGAAATATCCCACTTTTTTTCATTTTCTTTAACTCCCTCCTCCCTTTTTCACCCTGTGGACAAGGGGGACAAAAAGAAAAGCCAGAAATGGGGGAAAGAGGAAGAGAGGAGAAGGATAATCAGAGAAGTTAATCTTTTCATATTTAAAAGCTGAGTTTAAAGATTGTTTTGTAGTCAAGACCCAGTATCAGGGCCGGATTTCCAATTAGGCATAGTAGGCACGTGACATCGGGTGCCGGCGTTCTAGCGGCGCCTTACCTCTCCAAAACTGTGTGAAACATCAAGGTCAGCTGTAGGCATGGCCGGGGGGGGGGGGGGGAGGGGAGTGGAGAAGCTGAAGATGCTGTACCTAGGGGTGTGTAAGATGTAAATCCAGTCCTGTCCAGTATACCTCTTAATCATATGTTTGGTTGCAGATTCCTAATGATTTTTTTAAAACCTAATGATGACTTAGCCATGCAGTTTACATGCAGAATCAAACCTACACACAGGGAAAAGCACCTTGGGGTCTGTTCTTCCCTCAATGTAGACATAATTCCCAGTAAGGTAAATGGAAATTAGGGCCATGTACTGGCAGGAGAATAGAAGCCCTTGTTTTCTGAGATGGACTTATCACATGGTTAGCAGCTGGAATTTATGTGGAGTCTTATTAAATAAAACAGCAGTAGCCAGCCACCTCCTGCTGCAATATACTTGAAAGTACAGTACCTGAATTTTTCCAAAAGCACTTGGCCTTTTCAACTCCTTTTTGCATCTCTGTATTTTGTCTTGCTTGTGCTTGACAGTTTTTGACCTCAGTAATTTTATTATTATTTTTATTACAATTTAGGATCATGATAATGTAGGGTTTGATTTATATGATTACAAGTTAGTAAAGAGAAGATAGACATAACCAGAGCGCATGCAATAAATGTAAAAGTCTTTAACATTTGCTTTTATTTTATTAAGTTGTGAACTTTTTTGGCTTAAAGAAATTCACAAGATGGTGGGTGGAACATCTGGAATAATTATGTAGAATAGGAGTGTGTGGGGAAACAATACAGTACTTACGTAGTAGCACTGGGTATTTTATTAAAACAATCCCACCATATATATATAGTCAGTAAATTGCAACATTTAAAGAACAGTTCACCATATGGGAACATTAACTCCTTTCAAATATTGTATTATTTTAATTGTGTCTCATTTGGTGGAGAGATTATAATTTTGAGCAGAGGACCACAGTGCACTGTGCTGCTGCGTAGGTAATGGAGAAACCCACAGATTATTAATGGATCCCTTGGTAATGGTAATTTTGGTATTTTATATGCTCTGTTAGCCTTGAAGAGGAGGTGTAAAGTCTATGCTGTTGTCACAACAGAGAAGTGGGAGAGAGCGCCCCATAGAATAGCTTATGTTGCACACTGAGTAATTGCATTGCAGTGGATCTTGCTGCACAGCCACTGGATTTTTAAATCCAGACCTCTCAGACAGAAATTCATGATTTCTTTTCAGTCTTTTAAAAAATGTCTTTGTACCTGTAGTTTGTCTTAAATATGCCAGATTGACACCATTTGATTTAGTTGTGTTTGACCAGAGAACAGGTACAGCCTGGGCAGTGGTACTGCAAGCTTTTCCACACTGTCATAGAATCATAGAATCTCAGGGTTGGAAGGGACCTTAGGAGGTCATCTAGTCCAACCCCCTGCTCAAAGCAGGACCAATCCCCAATTTTTGCCCCAGATCCCTAAATGGCCCCCTCAAGGATTGAACTCACAACCCTGGGTTTAGCAGGCCAATGCTCAAACCACCAAGCTATTCCTTCCCCCTGTCCTGCCAATGCTTCAACATGGTCAGCTTCTCTTCTGGTCTCCTAACAAGAGTGCCTAGTGTAGAGGTGGTTTTTGTGATCTGGACATAGCTCCAAAGGGAACTGATGTGCAGTACTGGGTTTACCGTGGCACCATGGCTCCAAGCCCACAATCAGCCAGGAAAGCTGCCCCTGCCCCCACTCCGCCCCGCCCCCACTCAACCCATTCCCCTGAGCTACGTCCCAGGGGACTGCAGCAGGGGTCGGGCCCGCCCTGCGCTCACCAAGCGGAGGGAAGTGAAGCGACCCAGCCTCAGCCCGCTCCACACCGCCAGTGAGTGCTGGCGGGCAGTTCCCTCTTGCCCCCCAACTCCGGGAGCCAGGGGAGCAGAGCAGAGCGGGTTGGGGCCGGGTCATTCCACTTCCCACCGGCCTGTGGGTGCAGGGTCGGGCCAGCCCTGCAATCACCGGACGGCAGGAAGTGGAGCGACCTGGCCCCAACCCCCTCCACTCCGCCTGCTCATGCTGGGGGGCAGTTCCCGCCCTGCCCCCACAAGCCTGGGGAGGAAATGGAGTGATGGGGAAGGGGCATGGGATGGGGAAGAGAAGAGGGAAGGGGAAGAGGCAGTGGGGACAAAAGGGGATGGGATGGGGAAGAGAAGGGGATGAAGGAAGCCAGGGCAGGGGGGAAGAGGCGGGGGGAAGGAAGGGGGTGGGATGAGGAGGAGATGGAGCAGTGGGGAAGGGGCATGGAATGGGGAAGTGGGGGCAGGGAGGAAGAGGCAGGGGGTAAGGAAGGGGGTGGGATAAGGAGGAGATGGAGCGGTGGGGAAGGGGCTGAGGGAAGTGGGGGCGGAGGGGGAAGCTGGAGCCCAGCATGCAGCATTCCCTTGGCATAAGCTGAGGCTCCCCTGTTAAGTAGGCCCATCGAACTCTCATCCTGACAAGCCCCCACCTCCCCTGCATCTGTACCACCCCGATGAGCCCCCCCAGACACCCTCCCCACTGAGCCCCAACCACCTGCACCTGGACCCCCACCCAAATGAACCCCACCTCCCCTGCACCTAGACTCCCCCCTGCTGAGCCCCAAACACCTTCACCTGGATCCCCTGCAGAGTCCCATTGTCCCTGCACCTGGAACCCCTCAATGAGCTTCTGTGCATCCAGATCTCCCACTGAGCCACCTGCACCCAGATTGCCCCACAGAGAACTCTCTTACCCTGACCTGGATCCTCCCACACTAAGTCCCTCTGCACTTGGATCCTGCTGCCGGGCTGAGCCTGCTCACCCACACCTGGTGCACCTGGCGCAAGGGGGCAGGCCCCTAGTTGTGTTTCTGGGGCAGGCCTGGCCCTTGCAGTGTGTCAGGGTCAGGTGCAGCCTCACTGCCAAGTCCTTGTCCCAGGGTGGGGCGGGCTGCAGGGTAATCTCCCAACTCCATGCAACCACTGGCCTGTGCTCCCCACTGCCAGGTTGGAGCTTCCACATTTATTTATTGACAAATAAAATTTGCAGAATTTTAAAATATTGTGCGCAGAATTTTTATTTTTTGATGCAGAATCCCCTCAGGAATATGTAGTGCTGTGCAGCTGTGATGGTGGGACTATGAGGAAGGTGGTGGGCAGTGGGGAGGTCCTTGGGCGGGGGGCCCTGGGCGAGCGGTTTGGTGTGCAGGGTGCTGTGCAGTTGTGGTGGAAGGCCAGCGGGGGAGGTCTCTGGGAGGGGTGGGGGCTGGGCATGGAGATCTGTGGTGGAGGTTTCTGGGTGAGGGGGCAGTGGGCACAAAGGTGGGGCACTGGGTAGGGGGGTAGTGTGGTGTGGGCCTGCCCTCAAGGGGAAGGGGCATGCTGGCAGCACAGGGCTGGGCAGGCCAGTGTGCGTCTGGCAGCTGCAGATTTGTAAACAGTGCCCTCCTGCTGGGCTGCGCAGAGCGGGGCTGCTCCCGCCGCATGCCCGCCCTTCACTCTGGAGACTGACCATCCCGCCCCCCTGCATCTTGCCCCATGGGGACCCACAAATATGTTTGGCGCTGGGCTCACAAAAAGTTAATGTGGCCCTGCTGATGTGACACCGCAAAGCTAATTTTCTCGGGGCCAACTCTCAGTTGTTAATAAACTGGTTGGTAGAGTTAACATTTTAACAGCATGGAATCAAAAGTCATGAGCATATAAAAAGTCCATATAATGTCATTTGCTCATGTGGAACCTGCCTACCACACATTTGCTTTCCTGATTGTGGTGCAAGGCACTACCACTAGGCCAATCTGCCACATTTTTCTTGTTACCACTAATTAGCAGACACATGCAATACCATTGTGATATATAAATAGCTAATTAGGACAGATCTGTGACTGTGGGTAGAGCGGGCAGATGAGCTAACAAAAATGAATAAGAAAAACAGCTTTTTTTTAACTTACTTGGAAATACATAAGCATTTGAGTAAAGCTGATTCATCTGCTTATGTATTCAGTGGGACTACTCATGGTGATGAAGCTAGTCAGTGGAAAAAAATAGGTTATAGCTGAGCTTATGACAAAACTAGCAGGAATTAAAGCAGAAAATATTAGTTCCTTATTTTTATGTTTGGGTTGGGTTTTATCTGAGTGTAAAATGCTTACACACACACTAGTGTGGGAATTGATTAAAAGTCCATTGTAAATGTATATCATACTATAGTAGAAGGTTAATGAATTCCTAGACAGGATTGCACTACCCACTGCCTAAGTTTTACTGTAGAGGAGGCAATTGATAGCCTCATCGTCTTTTCTCTCCCTCATTTTTAATTCAGCTCATGTGAGAGTAGGCAAAGTCTCCACTGACTCAGCTGCAGAGAGAGGAGAGAAGAATTCAGAAACAAAAGTTGTTCTCTGCATTATTTTTTATTTATTTACTTTTAGCCCTTCCGGTTTGTACAAATGTGTTTTTTATTTCCTAGACTAAGTCACCAGCAGGCAGCTACGATAAGCAGAGCCTGCCCCCAAAGAGAATGTTATCTAAATAGCAATTTTTAATACAAATTTCCTTTGTAAGTAAGGAAAGAAATCAGTATTGACCTGCTGAAATAAATGAGTATTGTTAAAATAAATATTTTTTTCTTTCCAAAGAAAATTAATCTGTCAGACAGCAAATTGATGTTTGCTGTCTGGAAAATTAAATTTTGCACGAATTCTTAAGAGTTAGTATGTCACTAACTACCACTGGGTCTTTTTCTCCCTTGATGCGCCTGGGTCATCAATATGGTATGCTGCATTGTCGGGTAACTTGTACCTTCTGTTTTCAAATTTCCTGTCTATTTCAGATTTTTCAGCAGGGACTAGGCAATATCCACTTCTTGTGCCACAGTCTTTTATTTATTTCAGAAAGCATTATTGTTACTGATGTAAAAAAACAACAGCTATTAGTGTGTCTCAGTGAAAATCCAAGAGCACATTTCAGCAGTCTTTTCTGTTGCTCTTAGTGCTCTTTAAATTCTGCTAATTTGTTTCAAATCCTAGATTCTTTTTTCAACATTTTACCTAGCATGTAAGAAGGAGAACAGTCACTTTTTTTTATCCAGTGTACAAATTCTAAACTAATGGAGAGTAGCTCAAGCAGGCTCTCATACGGGAAAGATGACTTCATTATAACCTGAATTTAAAAAGCTTTACATCCCCAGTGCGTACTTTAATAATCTGTGAAGTCCTGAGCTAATGAATGTTTTTGCATCCAAGCCTCCCTTTGACCAGACTATAGTTGGAGTTTCTGACTTAGTTCATTTTTACTCTTTCTGTGAAATATCTTAAACCTTGCCTTCTCTCTTCCCATCCTCTCCCAAACAAACAAACAAAACCTCCAAGCCCCTAAAACACACTCAAACTAACAAATCTCTCTTATTGTAGGCCTTCTCTGTTCTGGCACATCACATTCAAGCTTCTTGTCCTCACCCTTAAGAGCCTTCACAATTCAGCCTTTCCCTTCCTATCCACTCTCATCCACTCCAGATTCTTGGTTCATGTAAGGTCATAGCCAAGAAGGAAGAGATTATGGGAGAGGCGTAATGAATACATAGATTTGGGGAAACATGGTCAAGGAGCTGAATGGGATGATAAACGTATCATATCAGACAAGCCCAGGGCCAGCCCTGTAATGGTATGGTAAGCTGTAGTGTTAACCTTTAGCTGGAAATGGGGTTGGCATTTTAACCCCCTCTTTTTAGCCATTTATATTTTTCTCAAGAAGTTAACTTTGAACTATCTATCTAAGATCTTACACTGTCTATTAAACAGTGTCCAAGAATTCTTGAGCTTGTCCCCAGCCTAACGTAAAGTTGATTGTGTTTTTGTGTGACTTGGCTAGCCCTTTGAGTTATGCATCTTTGTGGTTTTACGAAGGTTATGTTCATAATTTTTTGCATAAAATATATTTTGCAAGCAAAAAAATCACGAAGGAACAAAAAAAAAAGCTCAGAACACTGGCCACATGCCCCAAAATCACTCAGAATGACATTTTTGCTTCACCACCTTTGCATTTTTAACAAATCTAACATCTGGGAATTTTTTAGGATTTGGGTTGTAAGTTTTTGATAACCCAGTCTTCTGCAGATGTGCTTCAAACCACATAAGCTGTGGAACTTCAGCAGTGTTCTCAATAATTCTACCAAGTACTAGAAAGTTATGCTGTTAAGGAGAAAATCAGTTAAAAAACAAATTCTACTAAAAATGCTTATATTTTTTCACTAATAATCTGTTTCCCTGAGTTTCTGTAGCTTTTGACCAGCTCCTACCTCCATCTGTTCTTACTTCTTCCAGTAAATTCACTCGTGAGTTTTCCAGGTGCATGAAGTACTTTTTAGGATCAGCCTCTTAGTGTCCCAAATTATTCTTCTGTTTTATTTTTATTTATTTAGGTTTAATAATAAAAAGATGCCTAAAGCTCTGGGTGCCCTGAATCATAATTCATATTTTAACTGAACCCCAGCAGCATTAAAATAATTGTAAAGGGACTCTGCCAGTCTGCCAGCTACAAAAAAGCTCCTTTCCACCCTTACTTCATTCTGGGAAGCATACCTTCAGCTTTCTCTTTTACAGCATGCCTGGAAGGTCTCTTTCAGGTTGAAACTTAAATGGGCTTCTTCCTTACACGTATCAGAGGGGTAGCCATGTTAGTCTGGATCTGTAGAAGCGACAAAGGGTCCTGTGGCACCTTATAGACTAACAGAGGTATTGGAGCATAAGCTTTCGTGGGTGAATACCCACTTCTTTGGATGCAAGCAGTGGAAATGTCCAGCTTACACGTGTTCCTTACACGTGTTCTTCAGAACTCTGCCAGGTACAGAGTGGCAGCATCAACTTCTTCACTGATAAAGATCTGTTTGATTTGATGTATTTCCTTCCTCCTGTGCTGCGTAAGTGAGCTGAAGTTGGGGAGGGGGGGAAGGAATTAACAATTTATTTCCGCTATGCGTGTCTCCTTTTTTCCCCCGCTGGCTTTTAGCGCTTTCTATTTCTCAGTTATACTGGCCATTACCACAGATGTGTCTCCTGCTCTCACTGTTTCCCAAGTCACTCTTATGAAAGGAATTTTCAGATATTGTTCTATACACACAGATCCCTCTTTTATCCCTGATTGATGGCAGATATTTCTCCATAAACACGCCAAGAGATCAGTTGCTTCCTTATCCATCCAGATGCCCCAAAAGCTAAAGTTTCTTGTGTCCACCTGGTTCTCCATCATCTCTCATTTACTTTCCATACTCTCATGGGCCTTTGCCACACAATCTGCAAAACTTTCCGTTCAAACTTTCCTTCATTCTTCCTATGTAATTTTAATAATAAATAATTTACAGCCATTTTTAGCTATCAAGCTTTTTGCCTGGGTTACCAGAGACACCATGCAGCTCTTCATGGCATTCATATTGCATACATGATATCCAAGGAAAGCCTCTCACCCATGTGCTAAGGGCTCCCTGAGATTGGTGATTGGCAACTCTTTTTTATATGTCTATCATCTGCAGGCAGGCAAAGAGGCCCAGGATTACTCTATGGCCCCTGTGCATCATCTTTGCTGGCACAAAGGAACCATAAAGCAAGCCTAAGGCCCTTGCAGTGAATAGCTCCCACATCGGGCCTCTCTCAGAGCTCAGAACTGGCCCTGATGCTCTTTCTGCAGAAGCCCTCAGTACAGAGGGCACTCTCAGTAGTCCCCTCACCTCACCTTAGCACTGGGAGCTAAGCCAGACTCCAGCAGTTCCAGAATCAAGAAGGAACATGCCATCCCTCCCTCCTGCTGTTCAGCTGGCTGGTGTAGAATTCACACTATCTGCATCTACCATTACTGGGGTTAGGGTCCACCACAGTCCTGAAAGGAAAAAGGTTAGACACCAAACATAAAAATGCCAAATTCAGGAGAGTTAAAAGTAGTATTGGGTGCTACACTTGTCCCTGAGTCTCTCCCCACCCCCAGGTTCTTGTGGTTTTTCAAGCTACCCACAAACCTCATTTCTCCAGAGGAGTGGTCTTTTCAGAAGAGACCACAAGGTGGATAGGACCAGTTGGGAAGGGGTTGTGGTCAGCACATTCTCTTGGTGCATTGATTGAGAGCATCACCAAGCAGCCTCTGCTGGAGTTTAAAATTTCTCTCCTTGGAGAAATCCTTGGGGTGGAGGTAACAGCGCTGTTCTCCTCTGGGGGCAAATGGAGCTGCCTCCATTGGTGGAGAGAGATCCAGTTTGCATCCTGTGCATCTACAGTGGTGTATCAGTTCCACTGTGTTTTATATTTGTTTACCCATGGCATTTATTTAAATGTACACATCTAATACTAATTATAACTCCTCCATGTTCTAAGCTGTGGCTTCATCCAGTAGTCATTAAAAAAAAATAAGAGTTGTTCTTGTATACATATGTATATGGTGCCATCAACCTAAGAACAAGAACGCTTAATGAGATTTTACTTGGTTCTCTAGAACTAAGCTAAGTGGTGCTGAGAACTTGCACTGTTTTATGGTGTTAACTAATTCCTGTCGTTCACAAGAATTTACCCCAATATAAAACCGTTAGCACGATGTGTTCACATTGAAATATCTGCTATGTGGCATACCTAAACAAGCTTTCTCTCACACATACTTCTCAGCCTGCCGACACCCAAATGCGGGACGCAGTATGTGACAGACACGAGTGATGGGGAAAAAAAGTGCGGAATTTAACATGCTGTGGGATTGATGCCTTCAGATTAAACAACTTCATAACCTAACACTTCTTTGTTTCCAATATAAATATTTTTTAACAATAAAAGTGCGGGGGCACCAAATTTGTATGGAATGTCATTAGCTTTGGGACTAAAATGAGAGACTTCTTGAAATGTGAGGCAGCATATCCTTCAAATGTCTCAGATACTGGATGCAGTGGCAGAGAAAATACATCTCATTTGGAATAAGAGCTATTTAACTGGAGGAAAACCTGAGAATTCCTTAAGCATCAAAGACTGAAGTGAGTTTTAGAAATCTCTCATCGTTGCAGGATGGATTCTTATCCCACACGAATATCAAGAGGGCTCTGGCAGCTGAGAGGGGAAAGGCGAGGAAAAGGATGCCCTCTTTTTCTTGGCTTGCCCCGTGATTCATCTTGGTTGAGAGAAAGGAAAACCAAAGCAGTAGGGTTCTAGTCAGTAATTAGTCACTGTAAGACAGTGTCCAACCAGTGCCCCAGGTTATTTCCATTGTGTTTTCTTACGCAAGTTGTGACTCACTCTCCTCCCTTACTGTTCTGATCACTGTTGTTTCTGATGGGACAAACTGTCTCTCTCTTTTTTTATTTTTTTTAACTTGTATCTCTACACTTAAAGTGGGTCTCATTATGGATTTGAAACTCCTGATCTGTACCAGAGTGGCTTTTCATATGGCTACTGATATCACAGAACAGCAGGGCTACATTCCTACTGAAGTAGCTGGAGAGGAAAACCAACCCAAAGCATCTGAACTGGGTTTCGTCATTAAGGCATTAATTAGATCTCTTTTCCCAAGCCACGTGGTATAAAAAGGAACTGAAATGCTGTGATGTATCAATGAAAAAATTGTAGGGAATAGCTTAGTTAAATACAATATTGATTATTCATTTATAAGGGATGGGGTGTCACATTTGGCTTTGTCCTTGGTGAGTGGTCCCATTTGTTCACTCTGAAAAAGTTCTGTAACTTTCCGCTGCTGTGGTATATTGCATTATGGGCAGATGAGCCTGTGCGAGTGTGATAAAGAGTATATGAAAAGTGTATTAGGTGTATGTTCTTCCAATGGTCATGACTGACTAATGAAGAATTAATGATACTGTAGTTTCATACATTCATATTTTCATTGAGGGGAAAATACATCTCTGGGGGAGTGGGATAGCAATCTGACTACAATGAGCTGTGGGCCAAATTCACCGCTGCAAGTGCCTTTCACCTACCATCATCTGCCTCCATCTTCAGCCAGTATGAAGGCTAAATCTACATTTTAAACCTACATTGGTATAACTGTGTCGCTCAGAGGTGTGAACAAGCCACTCCCTTGAGCAACACAGTTATACCGACCTAGCCCCCGGTGTAGACAGCGCTATGTTGGCGGGAGGGCTTCTCCCGTCGACATAACTACTGGCTGTCATGGAGGTGGATTAACTACACTAACGGAAGAAGCTCTCCCATCAGCGTACATAGTGTCTTCACTGAAGCGCTATGGTAGCGCGGCTGCATTGCTGCAGCATTTTAAGTGTAGACCTGTCCTAAGGCGGTTTTCATTTTTGTTGTGAGCGTGATATGATCTCTGGTGGTGAGGACTGCACAGAAATACAGTTGGATTTTGCAGTTGCCTTGAGCATGCCTCCTTCCCTGACAGTCCTGCCCACTTGTGGTACCTATCGATTCCCTCGTTGAGTGGGGAGGTTGTGGGCTTCCTGATCTACCATAACATTCTGCCAGCAGACTTCCAACTACCAGGAACTATCTGTGAGAGTCTGTAGACAGTCTGTGAGTGACGATAGCACTGTGTATGCCAAAAACTCAGTTTTGAAGTATTCTATTTAGAATTGTTACACTGGGAGAATTTTAGGGTGTTCCTTCTATCTGCCCATTGAGAAATCTTACTGGGTTAAACCACAAAATTGACTTTGCCTGACTTGTAAGTGGGAGGTGTTAGGTAAATTAATATTGCGGTCCAATGTCCCTAGTGATCAAAATAGTCAGCATTAGAAGCCACATGGAGAGGAACCCTATTTAAATACATATGTTGGGTGACTTAATGTAAGTACGGTATACTGTAACCTGTACACTGGATAAATAAAATAGCCATGTTCCCTAGGGGCTGTAGTACACCAGCAGGCACGTTACTCTGCAAGAGAGCACTGGCATAGATTCCTGTGCAGCTGCTTCATCTGCGTTAGGATGATCTGGGGAAAGGCTCCCACGTCATCACACCCTGGTGCACCCGCACAACACAGGGCACGATTTTGCAAATCAAACCCTTGTTGCTTTCTGCTCCATAACACTGCAGCACATTCATTCATGAGTGTTAGTATTCATCCCAAGAATGCCCACCTTGAGGGGAACTATGCTGCTGTGTTTCAAGGTTGGTGTCCTTTGGTTCTTTGACCCCACAAGAAGAGTAGATCTTTGAAATGGTATTTGAAAAAGCTTTGCATTAAAGGGCTGTTTTTCTCGAGTGTCTGGATATTAGCTGGCTGTGTACTGTAATACTCTTCTAGGGAAAACAATCTCCAGGTGTGTGGCTCTTTTAAGGACTAGTAGATATTAGTGTGTGTCCTCCTAGCGAAGAGCACAAAGAAAAGGTTTTCCTATATAGAAAGGAATGCGGGGACTGGCGACCTACCCCTGGCCTGATTGTAAACATAAGGGGAGGTCAGTTCTGTGTTTCTCTTTAAAATACCATTTTCTTTTTCCCACACCTCCCACATGGTGCAGGAGGCTCTCTCTGTTCAGGTTGCCTTCTGGGCACAAGACATGGGAAGAAAACCAACACAAATCAGTGACAGGGCAAGGCATTTCAGAGATCTCTCTCCCAGGATAGTGACCACACCAAGGAAGATGACAGTTACAGCTGGGTTAACAACGAGAATGAAAAATAATAATAGCTGATTTGTAAATTCCCAGCAATCATGGGGCACCTATGCTGTAGGGGGTTGAATGTGGATCCAAGCAGTCTGGTTGAGTTTTGAAATGTGAACATCAATGGTGGCTTTCTTTTTTCTAGTAAAGCAGGAAATTTCACTCGAGAGACGGAAGAATGAGTCTGGGACATGAGGCACAGACCTGGGCTATAATGGAAATTAATTGGGTAGCATATTAAATATTACTTTAATCCTGCAGCTTTGGGCAGTTGAGCTGAATTTCTGTTTTATGGCATGTTTTACAAACTAAAGTATTTTAAATCTTGGAAACCTCTAGGCTTTAGTAGTTCAGCTCAGGAAATACGCTTCTTTGCTCTCAAATGCAACAGTCTGTACTGTGCATTATTCACCCTGGCACAGTGGATACAGACAGTTGTCCTTGTTTGCTATCTCTGCTGAACCTTTCACATCAGCTCATTTATCTTTCAGGTGTTATAATAATTGACCCTCAATCAGTATTCCATTATCCTAAACAGGCAATTATCCACATTGTCACTTTTGCATTTGCTCTTTTGACCCAGAGGTCATGGAGGCTTAGTGTAACTGAATCCAACAAAATTATTCCCTTACCTGTCATATAAATAGTCATCCTAGCAAAATGAGACCCATGGGGGCTTTTGCTGAGGTGTTGAGAAGGCCAGTCTAACTCGATCCTTTATTCAGCTCTTTAAGGAATGCAGTACTGTTTTGGCACTCTATCAAAATAAAACAAAGTCCCATTTTTAGCCTTTTTTTTTTTTAAGTGAGCACCCCTGTGCTTACAAATGTTTCTTTGTAGCCAACTTTATTGAAATTTCCATTCAGCTCTTCCATCTGTTAGCTGTGTTTACCACTATTTCTAGGGAAATAATTCTGCATTTCACCTTCATTTGGGGGTGTAAGGTCATAAAACTGTCTAGATTATTTCAGCTATATTTATACCTAAGTTAATATTACTTCTTTAACAGGGGTAAAGCTTTTAATTCCCCAGTTCATTATTCATGGTGAGTGAACAGAGTTTGTGTTTTATAAAAGGTAAAAGCAGTTTTGCATTCAGAAAGCATTCTGCAAACGGGAATTTCATCCCAAAATATTCAGATTAAACTTGTTTCACACTCTTTCCCCCTCCACTTGTGGCCACTAAATGCCACATTATTTATTTATTTTTAATGTAACCAACTCATGTGGATAATTCATGCAGATGGACACCCAAAATTATTCTTATGCATATTAATGCAAAACTAAGTGCGTAGAAACTGATAACTTGTGAATATGAGTTGTGCACAAAAAGGTGGAAATAGTAAAACTATCTGTTATATTTATGTGGCCCCCATAAACACAGTACCTGGGCACCTCACAGTCTTTGTGTTTGGTCTCACAGTACCCTTTTGAAGTAGAGATCATTCCCATTTTACAGATGGGGAACAGACAGGCCCAAACTTACACAGGAAGTCTGTAGAGGAATAGGGCATTACATTGAGGTGCCCCAAACTAGCCCCCTAACTGCTACACCATCCTCTGCAATTTGGTTAGAAGGGAGATAGTCAGCACTTTCAAACACAGACTTGGAGCTATACAGATAAACTGAGAGCTAAAGGAAGAGCACAACAACAGTCATTTATTTTTCTTTGTAGATATATGACTAGAGGTTTTCACTGTTTTCCCAATGGCAGCACAACTTCAATGACTGAAATCATTGTATGGGGGGAAATGATTGCTGGGAACAGACTCCCAACAAGCATGCTTTGCAATCAAGCTACCAGGGCAGTTCCACTAACTGAAGCCAGCAGAAAGCTGTAGAATTTTATCCTTCAATTTATCACAAAATATAGACAAGGATATTTTGGAGATTCCACTTCCACTTGATTATATAACCAATTATTGTTGTACCCATTAGTTTGCTGCTTAGCTTTTCCACACCTTTGCTTGTTCAGACTCAAGCTTATCTTATAGACTCATAGACTTTAAGGCCAGAAGGAACCATCAAGATCATCTAGTCTGACTTCCTGCACATCACAGGCCACAGAACCTCACCCATCTTCTCCTGTAATGGACCCCAGCCTCTGGCTGAGTTACTGAAGTTCTCAAATCATGATTTAAAGACTTCAAATTACAAAGAATCCACCATTTACACTAGTTTAAACCTGCAAGTGCCCAAAGTTGCAGAAGAAAGAGAAAAACTCCCTGGGTCTCTGCAAACCTGACCTGGGGGGAAAATTCCTTCCTGACACCAAATATGGCGATCAGTTAGATCCTGAGCATGTCAGCAAGACCCAACAACCAGACCCTGGAAGAGAATTCTCTGTAGTAATTCAGAGCTCTCCATCTAGTGTCCCATCACTGGCCATTGGGGATATTTGCAACTATCAGTCACAAATTGGCTACATACCATTGTAGGCAGTTTCATCATACCATCCTCTCCATAAACTTATCAAGGATTTTTGCCCCCACTGCTCCCCTTGGAAGGCTGCTCCTGAATTTCACTCTGAGAGTTAGAAACCTTCATCTAATTTCAAGCCTTCAATTACCTACAGGCACTGTACTTTGTCTATTACCTATTTATACAAATTTATCTTAGAAGTATGCTTTAATAATGTGATTTGGTGCGATGACAGCAATTCATTTTGAGCAGATACCATCTCTCAAAAAGAAAGGAAGAAATGAGATTTTTTTTCATTCTTTGAACCAGCTGGTTACTTTTAATGGTGAAGACTGAAAGCGGTATGTGTGATCTCTTTTTCCCCTTGCATCACCCTGCTCAGAAACATATCCCAATTTAAACATTAGCAAATCAAACATTAACACAAGAGTTAATGTTTTAAAATAATGACCTCCTGCCGGAAGCCTGTTGATCCTGACACACTGCCAACTACAAAATCTAAATGAAGTTAGAAGCTAGGGGAAAATAAACTGTGTTGAGTCTGTTTTCATTCTCCACTAACAACTTTTGCACTATCTGAAAACTCAATCAATTTATTTTATGGTACTGAAGGCTTCTTTCAATAAATGATGATGCCACATTCCTACTCAGCAATATTTAGGATACTTAGTTTTTGTTGTTCGGTTTAGTTTCTTGATTGAGTGTTTTAATCAGTTCATCAGCGTTTGTAATTGCCATTTTCTCAAATAATAGTAAAGGAAATTAAGATCACTGAAAGATTAACTTTAGACAGATGATAGGTATAACTTATCAGTGTACAAGAAAAGCTAGCAATAAAACATCTATGGTATTTGTGTATGCCTATAAAAACTGTACACTATGTTGTTCAAGTGATCCACAATATATATCTGAAAGGACATCTTGCTGGGAATCCAGAAGCCACCCCTAATTTTCATGATGTGCCATGGATTGCAGTCTCTGTCACCTTTTAATATAGAGGTGTGTCCTATGCAGACTAGAGGACCCACCATAGAATAGTGCTTGGATTAAGTTGGAGCAGTTCATTCCAAGTAATCTCCAGAGGTTGGACCTCCACACAGAAGCTAATGATGTCTTTCAGCATAATTTAAGAACTTCAAGAATAATATTTGGCTTTAGGATTAGAACATGGTGCTATAGATCAGTTTAATACAAAATATAGTAACTATTGTTTGTGTGTTTTATTTTTCCCTCAGAAATTATGTCAGTGACAGTATAGAGGATTATGAACAGAATTGGGAGCCAGAAACTGCTCTGAGTTCTCATTTTGCTATTTGCTGCCTGTGCTACCTTGAGCAAGTGACTTCACTTATTTGTCTGTTTCCCTGTATGTAAAATGGGGAGACATTTACCCACCTATCTTATTCACACCAGTATTGTGAGAATGAAATAGCTAAGGCATGCAGAGCACTTTGAAAATAGAAAGTATTCTTGTTTATTATAATAATGTTAATCCTTGGCATTCATTCCATTGAGATTTAACACACATTAAATCTCTTATTTCAAATAATTGTACCAATGAAGCACTTAAGTATGTGCTTAAGTACAATTAAAGTCAATAATATTTAAGTACTCTTCTTAAAGATACACATGCTCTTCAGTGCTTTGCTGAATTGGCATTGAGGTAAGCATGTGTTTAAAGTTAAGCATTTGCCTGAGTACTTTGCTGAATTGAGTCTCTGATGCAAAGAGTCATACCTAGTATTGAAAATTCATACAGTAAGAAGTATTTCCTAATTGTTTTGTATTTATTACACCAGTCACTAAAATGAGAAATGGAACAAACACAAACATTTTTAATAAGACGCAAAGAAGACTACACTTCAGCAGAGTCTGCAATAAGAGTACATTCTTTGACTTCAGACTGAATAGGGGAAAAAAATCTTAAGAGAAATCATTGTTCTGTGTCTATGTAAAGATGATGGTGTAATATTTTTATTGGCTCAATATAATTTATATTGATTTGTTCATGAAATAGAAAAGTTATCAAGTATTCTACTGTATCTACTTTTCTATACAGCTACACACACAGACTTTGTGTAGTATTCGTTGAATGGTAGAACATACTACAATGGCCCGCTTTAGAGATGTTGTAAAGGTATATGACAGAAATTACAATGAAGGTGCTTGCAAGATATTTAAACTTCACAGCACACCCCAGGACACTGGAAACATCATCAAATGTTTCTGTACCATAATTTCTAGCAGTGTGGCCAATAATGATCTAACTAGATAAGCAAGGACTTCTATTGTGCTTTGTCTTTCTTCTTCGATGTCATATCATGACTGAAGAAGAATTTATGAAGGAGAATGTTAACATTACACTAGGGAACAAATGCTTTCCCTAGAAGACCTACATATGTGGACATTGTTACTTCAACAAAGAGATCACAGAGCTTGGAATATGTACAAGAAAGAATTTACATGAATTCCAGTCGTGTAGCGATGCCTGCTGGTGAGATGAGAACCGACGAAAGATGAGCTTTTGATGACAACTTATTGAAGACTTTGGCAGATTTTTATGTTCTTCTAGCTGCTGAAGAATTTGATACACTATTTTTTTGTCCCTCCAATAGCAGAAGTCAGAGCCATAATTTGAGACCACTAGAATATGTTACTTGTCACCAAGGGCTTCTTGCATAGCTGTCTGTCTCCAGATGGGGAATGAACTAGGACATTGTTCCGCTGAACCTACTCCATTTGGAAACAAGGAAAGGGATGGAAGACAGATGGAGTTCTATAGGTAATGCATAAAGCAATGCAAAACAATTAAATTAGCTACATTTGTGCTTTTCATTTTCGTGTGAATATTATCAAACTAATTTTAGTTACAATCTAACACGAAATATAAGTTTGCAATCTCCCTTGAGTAGGAGGCAGTATGCAGCTGCTCTTCCTCACAAGAGGAATAGGAAATAAACTGTGACTTTAAAAAAAATAAATCAAAGTTGGTTCCCTCATTTCTCCCTTGCTCCGAGGAGGAGGTAGTCTGCTACTGGTAAAGACTTCCAGGGTAAGCAGATCAGCTTCCTTTTTTGGGTCAGTTGTGCTGGCTGACGGTGCTAGAGGTAACAAGTCGAAGACACTCCACACTTCCTGTCCTTGCTTGTCTAGGCCCTAACCAGCTATATGGGAGGAGAAGAAGCAGCTCCCTAAGATAGGTAGCCCACACAGGAAGGTTGCCCAGACATGTAGACTGAGCCTCAGTCTCATCCTTTGTACTTATTACAAGCCAATAGTTAAAGTGCCAACAATGCTTAAAAATCCCAATGTTTTACTATGTATCATATATCACTCTATATAGCTATGGAGTGTGAGACTTTATGAAGATCAGATCTGGTGAGATGTTTCCATTATGCACATGAAATTTGAGAAAAACAATCTTCCACTGAAGAATTGCTTGACTAAGGTGTAGAATCACCCTGTGAAAATATTCCAAAAACCTCATTTTAAAAAAAAGTTCACAACAGTGTACATAGATACAACGTTGTAGTTACCTGTCACTTTTAAAACTTAAATGCATAAAAGTAATGAAATGAATAAAGACTTAATACATTTTATGCTGCCCATAATAATCAAACACATTAAAGCTTTTACCACGACAGCCTTAACTCTGACCCAGGAATTGTTTTTGTTTTTGTTTTGGAGGGTCAGGGATAGGTGTTGTTTTATTATTTTCAGTAGATATATCCAGTGTTTGCTCTTAAGGGACACGATGGAATGGGAAATGCTGTCTCTTGGTATATTTACGAATTGGCAATCGAATGTTTGGTAAAAAATATTTATAACAGTTGAGATTTATATTGTACATGTAATTTAATAAGATAATTATAAAATTATTGACTTATAAAACTGTTCATCAGCAAAGTAAGTCTATACACAAAAATGTGTGTCATTAATGTGTACATACATAATTTTTAAGTTACTTTTTCAAAAGAGTTTGGAGTTGAATTTATATTTTCTTTTACTGATGAAAGAATGTATTATGGTTCAGTATTTTGCTGTGTTTCCTTATCATTGCTAAGAATGATGGTCCTGATTCTGCTCTGTTCACTAGTGTACACCTGGAGTAAAATAATTGACATCAGTTGCTGACAGTATAACAGCAGAATTTGATCCAATATGTATGTTTATTATATAAGCGGCATTAGATTGATGGTGTCCTTAACTATTACTTTCCATGCTTCTAAGTGCTTTGGTTTTATAAATGATGGGGTAGGTAACTACATTGTTTTCACTTTAACAATTGCTTTTTGAAACCAAATGTCTTGTTCTGGGGATTCCCCAAGGGTTTTTTTTGTTTTGTTTTGTTTTTTGTTTTCTTGTGTAAGTAAATTAAACACAGTTTTAAATGTGGGTTGGATACCCGCTGCCTACTATGTGTGCAAGTATTTGCAGAATCAGGGCCTACCTTTGGAACTATGGGGGACGCTCCTGGCATCCTAGATTTCCAGGAGTAAGAAAGCAAATTGAGGCATCTATCTTTGATCCACTCAGTCTTAGGCTCAGATCCCACATACACTTCAACTCATGCTTAATTTTATGCACAAGTATGAGACTACTTTCGTGCCTAAAGTTAAATCCATGTGTAAGTGTTTGCAGGATCAGAACATTCTTCTTCAAGATGAGTGTCCCTGTGGGTGCTCCACTCCAGGTGTTGGTGCGTCCCCGCGCCTTCACTCGGAGATTTTTACAGCAGTACTCGTACCGGTCGCGCACATGCAGAGCCTTCCCCCCCGCTGTGAGTGTACCTTAATAGTACGCGTGCGCGACCGGTCTCCTCAGTTCCTTCTCTACAATGGAGGCTACCCAAACTCCGAAGTAGGGCAGGCTCTGCGCGTGCGCGACCGGTACGAGTACTGCTGTCAAAATCTCCGAGCGAAGGCGCAGGGACACACCAACACCTGGAGCGGAGCACCCACAGGGACACTCATCTCCAAGAACGTCAGTTACTGCACAGGGTGAGTAACCTCCTCTTATCGGTTATTCTGTTTTTCTTGACATTTTCATAGCCTTGATCTTACCAAAAGAAAAAGAGAGAAAAAAAGAGATCAGCTTTTTGTTGGTGTTTGTATACCTGTCTTCTCCCAAAAAGAGATGGAATGAGCCATTATTGAACTTCACTGGGCTGCATGGCTTGCTGCCTTTCTAAGGTGTCTGCTTGTTATATTGACTGTGGAAATATTATTAGAAAATCAACATTTTACTTTTGTTTTTATTGTTGAACTTAGCAAACGTGAAACAAAACTGAAGCCAATAAACAGCAAAACCTTCACAAGTCTAAAAGACCTCGTAATATAAATATACCAAAAGGATAAGTATTTCTACAGGTTGACATAATACACAAATCAGCCCTTACTTGCTTGATAGAGCAACTATTCATATGCTGTTTCATAAGGATTATTGGGAACACTAGCCTAGTTAGTTTTCTATCCACTGTAATATCATGGTGTTTTCTATCCATTGTAACGTCAGACTGAGTTCTGATATTTTTAAAGGCCTCTCTTGCTCTTCCATGCGTATAATTTTGGGGCAGAGGGTGTCGAAAGAAAAGGATGGAGAAAACTGGCTTAGGGGCTTCTTCCAAGGGTAGACACTGCAATCCATCGGTAACGTTCCTCCTGCTGAGTTGGCAGCTGCTGCTGTAGGTTCAGAGAGGTCACCATGGTTTCTTTCCTGTTGCTCCTGCAGGCGTTGAATTGCTGGAGGAGCTGGAAATAAGGCACCTCCCTTTCTTGTTCTGCAACAAAAACCTTACTCACTATGTATGTCTATTCTGGTTATAGTTAAGGTACAAAAGCTCTGGTAATGATAAGAATGATTTACATTCATATTGCACCTTTATCCAGAAATCGCCTGAAGTACATTACAAACTGATTTACAGATACGTGTGTGTGATATATAAATATGGACATGATTATATATATATTGTGTATATATCTCTTTCTCCGTGTAAGTAATACTGCATATACAGGAATCTCTTCACTATGAAATGCTGCTTTTGCATGAGGTGAAACACAGCATTTGCTTAAGAGGCCACAGCAATGCTACAGAACAGTTTAGGACAGGAAGTGCAGACCACTATGTCCATTTGAAATTACAGGGTGGATTTTAAGTAGGCAGAATGTAAAGTAACATTAACGATCTGACTTAAGATTAAAAAAAAAAGCCAGGGAAATTCAGTGTTCAGGCTGAAAACTGTAGGCTAAAATTCCATCTTCTACTCCCTTTGCTGTACCTAGGTAAAGCAGCACACTAGGATAAATTAAAGGCAAAGCCTTCAGGCATAACTTTGGATTTTCTTGCTTGTGGTTATAATTCAGACCTTTAAAGTTACATTGGCTTTAAAAGTATATGTATTGTTTTCTTCTGCATTAGCATTAAAAACAGGAAAGAAACCTCACATAGAAATGTCCGAGTCAGTAATATCTGCTAGTCTATTGGGCATTTAGACTGTTTTTTAATGCCAATCATTCAGTTACTAGATTACAGTAGCTCTGAACTGTTTTCTTTCAAATATCTGACTTTAAATGTAACAAACCCATATTTTAAATTTCCTCCTGTTTTCAAAAGTACACAAATTCACCCCCAGTGCCAAATGCTCCCTTCCACTCTATAGTGACCGGGAGCTAATTGTACTGGTTTATCCCGGGGTCATGGGAGTAAGGAAGCAGGGGCTAAGTGGAAAGCTCCCCTTGCCACTGACATCTCCTACATAACATATGGACACTGTAGGTGGAATTCTCTCCCCAGTGAAGTCAATAGTGGAGCTTCCATTGTCTTCAGTGGAATCAGGATTTCATCCCAGATGTCTGAGGCTGTGTGTGATTTCAGGGTGTGAGGCCAGTTTAAGGGAGAGGGGAGAACTGGTGAGCACTCACTGTACAGAAGCTCTAAATGTTGTTTTCCATGCATTGACTCCTCTTGCTGCAAATGTAATCCTGCTGCAAATGTAATACTGCTCCATGTCACAATAATATGCTGTGTCTCTCTCCCTTCCAAAGGAGGATGGACTAGGAACTCTCATATGAGAAAGCTGATCCTTCTCCTATTGAAGTCCATGTCAAAATTCCCATTGACTTCAGTTGTGCAGGATCAAACCCTATGGGGCCAAAGACAACAACAGCCATCTGTGTGGCAGGAGGGTCTACATCAACACGCCGAGGGGCTGGCATACCATGTGGATAGGATGCTCTTAGATCTGTGGGCTTGGAACCAAGCTTACCCTCTGTGCAGTTAGGAGGCCATACTAATGCTTCTCTCCCAAGGGGAGAATGCATGGGTTGTCCTTGTGGTGAACTGCATGAACTTTTGTAATTACATTTTCTCATCTACATATTTTTTCACAGAAGGGAATCATTTGTCCCATAATACCAAAGAGGGCATTAAATCCACATTATGCATTCAGGAGCCCACAAACAACATTTCATTTAAAATAATATAGTTTGAGCAAAGCAATGAGCAAAACTAGTACATGTTTCACTGCCCTCAAATCACAGTATACTACGGAGTCCAAATGTACAACTACTGGAAAAATGTGTGACCTCTTGAACTGTGAATTTCTGGGTCTTAAAACCCAGCTGTGCCATCGGGGCAAAAGAATTAGCTAGGGCTTCAAGGATACATTTTTATGCCACTTCAGTTTCTCTTAAAGCGATCATAGTCTCTGTCACAGTGAAAAGTTGCTACTTCATTTTTAATCCTGTTTATAGAGAGAGAGAACATATATTTGAAAGTGGTCAGCATAATATTTTCTGTTACGATTTTCTCATTAATGGAAGACTGAGGTGGGGGGCATAAGTGGCTTTTGTTTAGACATCCTTGTTTGAATAAAACTGCATCTCACGCTCGACATGTGACTTCTTAGAATTGCGCCATGGCAATAGGCTGAGGGAGATATCAGCGCTCTCTTTCCTAGGTTATGAGATGTGATTTATTCTCCACTGATTGATAGGACATAAACGTGTGCATATATAAGTATAAACTGTGTATGTGTGTGTGGAGGTTTACAGTGTTTGCGTTCCTAATGAATACTAAATCTGTGCATGTATATGTATGAAGTGTAATATTCCTGCATATTAGAGTTCATGTTTCCTGATTAAAGAGCTCTATAAAGACTGAAGTACTTCATTGTTTATCTTTTGCCATTGGATCTCTGTGCTCCACATAGTAACACATAAACAGGCTGAGCAGCTACTAATCAAACCCTTTAAAGCCGCCAAACCCACTTTTTGTCTTTATTATGAAACTAAGATTTGGTCAACTGAGGTCAAGTTGTGCACTTAACACAGCGTCCATTATAGTCAGTGAACTCTGTAACAGAGAGTAAAGTCAAAATATAAACACAGAACATTTCTGCAGCAGCTCAGGGCTGGGATTAACTTGGATCACCTAGTCTTCTGCTTTTAATGAAATTCTCTCCCCTGTATTTTCTTGTTTGGAAGAGAATCCAGAGTTATCTCATGCTAATTTAGTTAGGCAGTGCCCTCCAGGGATGTCACATGCCTCCATGACCCCTCCAGAGAGACTCAGCAAAGGGATGAGGAGAATTAAACATTCCTGAGAAATTGCAAAGCAGCAGCCCCCAGAGATTTTGTATAGAAACTAGCTCCAGACTAGCTGCCAGAGACCCAAGTCACCTTTTCAGCACATCCTTGACATCTCTCCACCAGTCCCATCTGGCTTGACTCAGGGGGTCAGCGTGGGGACTGGGAAGAGGTGGCAGCTCGAAAGAGCAGAATTCAAGGGAGGTCTGACTCTATTTTCAGCTTTCATAGGTTTTTGTGAGATACACTGATAAAATAAAAAGAGCAGTAGAAGAAAATAATATAGCTAATCTCACTCTGATGCGTTCTTCTGAGGGAAAAATCCCACTTTCTGTTAAAGGTACTGACTATGTAGTTTCAATATTTTCAGTAACAGTATGACCATTTTATGTACATTTTTGGTTGTAACTGGGCTTCTATCGCAAATGCCTTTAAAAGCATGCTTCTGGAGCCTGATCCTGCAAACACTTACTACCACGAACGGCCCTGCGCTGACTTCATTGGGGCTACTCATAGTAGTAAGCATTATGGGCCTTATGCTCCCCTCCAGTGTAAACCTAGAGTAAAGCAGTTGAAGTCAGTGGAGTTATACTGATGTCAGCAAGGTCAAAGTCAGACCCCATGCCTGTCTGCAGGATGAAGTCCTTTATTTATACATTTTACAAAAACAGATTTTGGGAATCATTTTCTGGATTTCTCTCCACATTTCTGAGCAAAAGGCAGAACTGGAATTTCCTTAGTGTACATGTGTGTATGTAACAGAGAGACCATCCATATTCTGATTTTTTTTAAAAAATATTTTTGGGGGGTGAGGAGCTAGCTATCTGATTGCAAACACTCCCTCACAGACCATCATGTGAGACACCCGATATCTGGTAAATGTGTAATTCAACAACCTTTAGGAAATGCCTTTGAAAAACAGTTATTGGGCAAGTGCAGTGCAATAGAGCCTCAGAGTTACAAACACCTCAGGAAACTCTGAAATGTTTGTAACGCTGAACAAAATGTTATGGTTGTTCTTTCAAAAGTTTACAACTGAACATTGACTTAATAGAGCTTTGAAACTTTACTATTCAGAAGAACAATTCCCTTTATTTTTTTAGTAGCTTATGTTGAACACAGTACAGTATTGTATTTACTGTGTGTGGGGTGGGAGGTGGGGTATTGGTATTGCTGCTGATTGCGTACTTCCGGTTCCAAATGAGGTGTGTGGTTGACTGGTGTTCATAACTCTGAGGTTCTACTGTATTCTCTTTTTTTTTAAGATTAGATTTCTTTGCTATTTTATTTATTTTGTTTAATTATACCTGTGGATTGCCTTGCCACGGGCACGCAGGGGTGAAAGAAAATGCAGGCCTGTTATTTACTAGGCTGCACATGGCAATAGACTATATTGGTAAGGGATGCAAGGAGAATATGGGTCACGCTGCAAACTGCAGACACGCACACACACACAACTAAAATTAATCAATTTAAAGTTTTATTGGGGATAATTACAAGGGGTAAGGGAGCAGCGTTAGATTATCTAATAGAGTTAATGAAACTTAAAACACACAATGACTAAAATATCTACTAACAATATTTATAAACAAAGATGCAGCATTTAGTAATAACTGATACTCACAAATACAAACCAATGCATAACAACCGGCAAACGTAGAAACTCTGTTTGAAACACGTGAGCTGAGAGAGAGGCTTCGAGGTGATCAGGCTCGGTTACGGGTGTACACGGGATACACAGGATTCGTTTTTCTTTCTCCTCTTCTTGCCTGCACATGGCAGGCAGCCCCTAAAGTACCAACTATGACATCATAGAAGTGTCATAGGGGACGGGGCCCAAAACCTGTTTGTGTTCGTTTCTGATTGGCACAAGCAAAGTTTACACCAAGGGGGGAACAGGTGCCTCAAAGTCTGGCTTCGCCCCCAAAAGGTGAGGAAATGCATATTGCTTTAGAATGCGTGCCACACTGAATGACAAAAGAAGAGGCCAGGGCAATACCGGTATGGGCAAGTTTTACAGGAAGCAGACAGGAACTCATCTCAACAATACCAAAGAACCTAGTCAATATTATGGAGTAATACCTATTTTAAAAATACCTATTTTTTTTCATTGTAAGAGTGTAGATCAAAGCACCTAATAACACTTAAATCTCACATAGTTCATTTAATCTTGAAATGCCTTTACAGACATTAAAATTCTGACAACACTCCAGTTATGTAAATATCATAGTTCCCATTTTACAGATGGAGGAGCAGGAGAACTGAGGATAAATGTCTCACTCAGGGCCACAGGGAGAGTCATCGTCACAGCTGAAATTAGAGCCCTGGAGATCATCATTTGCTTAGACCAAGCTGAAACGATTAAATAAGCTAATAAAAACTCAACAATCAGAATGTGGTTGAAGATAAAATTGATGGCAATATTCACGTCAGAGCTAAGATATTATAATTGAATTCCAGCCTAAAATATATTTAAACAATTGAGTCATAAAACTCTGGAAAAAAAGGGTTGACATTACAGAAATGAGGGCAGTCATATAACTGAATGGATGATAATTACACAGGCGTGATAAATCTCTTATGGCCTGTTATGATTACTGGGTGTGCCACCATTGGTCTCTAGCGGGTAAAATGTCAGACCTAGCTAAGCACGTATGTGGGAATGTCGCTCTCTAGTGGCTGGCCTACAGAAGAGACACGCTTTAATACTTACTCATATAGCTATTGAAGTTTCTCTGTTAGCTCAGGCGGTAAGGGCCTGTGTCTGAGGTGGTGAAATTCCGAGTTCTATCCCTGATGATCTCTGTGTGGTAGAGCTGATGATTCTTGTCCATGTGTATGCAGCACACAGATTTATTACAAGTGTTAAGTTGTAGTGTGGTAATGTTGCTGGGTTGTTCTGTGATAACATGGTAAAACACTTGTCACCACTTCATCTAGGCATGTGAAAATATATTGTGTGTGTTATACAGGGACAGATACCAAACATGAATACACTTAGAATTTCATATGGTTTGCATTTTTAGTAACAGCTCTCCGGACTCTAATAGAAGACACATTTTAATTTTGTTTTGGGTAAGTGGATGTGTTTACAGTCTCACACCCACAAGTCCATGGCTTTAAATAGAAATGCTTTCATAGTGTATAAAAGAACACACGCTGTTTCGTAAAGAGTTTATCAGAAATGCCAGTACTGTATTTATTGCTGGAGACAAACTGAATAAAACTTTCTATTCCACTGTGCGTGCAGCTGATGAAAAGTAGCTGTATCTCCAGTTTATTGACACAATTGGAAAGCTCTGCTCTGGGCTCTGGTGTAATTAATAATTGTTATTATTAATGCTAATAGTGTTTTTGAAAAATGGCTGAGTGACCCCCACAGAGATTGAATGCACAGAATAAGTAAAGCAAGAGGAGTGACAATGCAGGGCAACCTAAGTAGGGCACGTTAAACGTGGCCTGGAGAGAACTGCATATTAGTTTGTTGATAAGCTGTTATCCATTTATGTTTGAGCTCTATAGGCTAACATACATAATTCCGTTTCTATGATCACGTAATGCTTGACCTTTGCTGGCTGAAATTCACCTCTGTGTCAAGCTCTTTTTTAAGGGCTTAAGCGGTACGTAGGTTTTGTGGTGGTATTCTGCACTGAGATGAATTTTACTCTTCTGAGACTGGCAGCAGTGGTGCCAATTGATGCCAATTGCACTAGTGAATTTGTGAGGTGGACACTTGTCTCCTAGCAGTTGGACTAAGACCACCAAACCCCTTTTACGTAGGCCACTGAATCAGATGGTGTCAACTTTGGTTTCTGTTGACCTGGATTTGAACTGGTGACATAAGGTAAAGATGCTGTATCCCGTTACCAATTCCCAGAGCCATCCAGACTGCTCCTCGACTTGCTCCCCAGCAAATAACATTTTGGAGTTATTTTTCAAACCTATCTCCTGAAATGATCTCATATACAAAAAAATAAAAATTCCACTAATCCAAAAATAAGGCTGCTTTTGCATCTTGCCACCTAATGAAGTGAATTTTGTTGAATTCTAGATGTTGGTTTAAAAACACTGCTAGATCTGTGTTTGTTCCCAGTGCTTCACAGCCAGTGAGGAAGAGATGAAAACATACCTTTTCTCTTTTTAACTTTATATGCAGAGAACTGAAAACTGGAATATGTTAGAAGGTAAAGTTTCACTGATATTGTCAAATGGAGCACACTGTGGTTTAGACAGATTGATTATACATACCAGTTTATTTTTGTAAGAATGGAACGCATAGTAAACCTCTTCCTCAGGATGAGTAAATTAACATTTTCTGTCAGCTGTTTAGATTATTATTCAGCGGTCTGAGATCACTTGAAAGCCTTTAACACTTTTGAAAATAACTGAAAGTCATACAGTGTACTGAAGCTAGAAGCGGGAGAATTTTTAATGCTTGAGGGAAAAGTGAATTTAAACGCAGAAGTCAGATATTCTGTTTTAGAGTTATTAGCTCATCCATTATAGATGACAATGCAACTCCCTGACAATGCAAAATTGTTTCACACATTACATTCTAGGTTTTTGTCCATTATGGCTTTAAATGGCCCAAGTATTTTGACGTCCTCCAATGCCTTTGACCTAGATTACTCAACAGCCTAATAGATCTCACTTTCCCCAAGTTGTTCCTGATACTCAGTCGAAATTTTCCCATTGTTAATTTTATCCCATTACTCCTTGATATGTATGCCCTTCAAATACCTGTCAACTTTTATCACCTCCTTCAGTTACATATCTCTTAGCCAGCGTGTATGTGCTTAGAGCTCTAACAGCGTGATCTTGCAAGGTGCTGAGCACTGTGATGGGGGTATTACTTTATAGAGGCTCAATCTGAGATCAGGGCTCCTTTGTGATGGGCACTGTACAAAACACATAATGAGAGGCAGTCCCTAGCTTGAGGGAGTTACAATCCCGATTACAAAGGATGGGAAGGGAAACAAAGATGCAGAGAGAAAAGAGATTTGCCCAAGGTCATGCAGCAGATCAGTGGCAGAGCCGTGAATAGAACCTAGGTATTTTGACCCATGGACTGTGGTGCCTCTCTGGCCCTGAGCAGAGCATGTGGTAAATTTTTAAGCATGCGAGCAGTCCCATTGACTTCAGAAACACAGGAGCATTATAAATGGAAACCAGAATCTTTTTCCAGCCAAATTTTGCATCATAAACTTTTTGCAATCAATACCTGCATTGTGATTATTATTTTGGAGCTGATCAAGTTGTTATAGAAACAAGCCAACACTTGACTTGAAAGTCTAGTCTGGTTTCTTGTGGTAAGATCATGGCCTTGACTAGCCCTTTCTTGGCATTGATCCCTAAGACTGCTCTACCCTGACCGCAAGCTAGGTGCAACCCTTTACTTTCGTGGTGAGTAATCCTGTCAAATGGAGTCTGCTTCTTTATGAAATGGTATTTTGTCTTTCATTCGTGTAAAAATAGCAGGGAAAATTAATTCTGAAGAAAAAAAAAAAAGGGAAACTGTCAAATATCTTCTTTTAGAACTATCTACTAGGTGGAGCCTGGGAAACGTAGACTTGCTTTATGTTTTTGTATAGCTAAGATAAACATGAGTGATGGAAAATAATTGAGTGATTTCTGTAATTGGGGCATGAAGGAATAATTTAATAAGGAATATTACCTTTGGGCTTATCCACTATTGATGGTCCCTCATCTGCCTCAAGACTCTGTGAAATTTCTGTATAATAGTTTGGATTTTTGTTTTTAAAGATACCAGGATTTAAAACACTTTTTTATTAATGTTCATGATCTCAGAAAGAAAAATGAAAGAAACCAAACTTACTTGCATCTTCTCTGTAAATTGTCATTGATACTACTTTCTGTGTCACACACATCGCTTTCAGTTTCACCACTTGAAAGGTAAATAATTCATTGTGGACTTTAAAAAAAATCTGTTCAATTGTTTTGGCAGAAAAAAATTAAATACATTAAATGCTTTCTTAATTTTCATTGTCAGTGAGATTTCCCAACAAGCAACTTCACTGCTTTATTTTGCCTCTGGCTGTCATCTAAAGATCAGTAATAAAGCTTTATACAAATACTTTTATGTATTAAAAGAACAATATTTTGACATTCATTGACACAAGCAAAAAAAAAAAATCCAACACAAAATCAAACACCAATCAACCATTCTCATTTAGTGTTTGACAACACAATAAGAGCATTGTGCATTCACCTAAAATGAATGTGAAAAGTGTTGTGTTGCACTGACAAGAAAGGTTACTCAGAACTTGACCTTTAAAGTTTATCTGGATTATGCCTCTTGTGGTTTTTATTAATTATGCTGCCTTATTAATGTCTCATGAGTCCTTACTGAGAGTTGTAAAACAATTGGACTATCTGCTTACAAGAGAAGAGTTATACAGTGTTCCTAGTATTTCCTACTGGTGTGAGGGCTTTTGTTTCATTAGACATTGATATTGTTTTCATTTAAGATGTTCCACAAAGATTATCAGATATTTTATTATTTTAGCAACTTTAGAATTGTTGGATTATTGTCTCTAAATATCTCACCTATCCTCTTGAAACTTTTAAAAAAATAGAAAAGGACCTGAACCAAAACTGTGTATCTGAACATCATTGAACTTTGAGAAAGTTCACATCTGGATCCCAACTTTATGGCTCGGGTACAGCACTGAAAAATGTTTTAAATTGCGTCTGTGACAATTTGTTGGTTGTAACTTTGTGAGTCTCTCAAAAAGCTTGTAAGGCAAGAGGTGACAGAGAGCTTCCTTGGTACACTCTGAGGGACTTAAATATCTGGTCAGAACCTACTAAAATTGTGTTAGACATTATTTTGCATTTCATTGTCCATTATTCTATCAAGTACTGTGTTTTTTCTCAATAGAAATTTTTCTCATCTTGAATCTGTTTCCTTTTAAAAAAAAAAGTCTCTTGTTAGTGATACCACAATCCATAGTTTGTAACATCACAGTTGTGCGCAATGGAAGTAATTGTGATGTTACAAGCACTAAATGGTAACCATTTAATACAATATGCAGTGAAAAAGAGGAAACTTATATTCAAATATGGGTATCTTTATGTTCAGCGTGACATTAGTGGGAAAGAAACACAGACAACAATAGTTCTGACTGGGCTAAATATATTTCAGCTATTTATGTTTCGTAGAGAGACTTAAAATTAATGAAAACTTGTAGAGTTTAGTGCTCATGAAAAGTGCTGCATTAACAGAGCTGGGAACTGTTTTGTCTACAGAAGCCTAAATTTTCAGGAATTGCTGGTGATTTTGCATGCTCAGGTTGAGCCACCGTAGAGGGACTTAATCTTCAGAATGTGGGGTGCTCAGCGCTTCCTGAATATTAGTTGCCTCATGTTAGGGATCCAAAATACATTGTTTGGTCCTGACGTAGAGTGCCTCCCCTTCGATGTTGTACAGTTTGAACATTGTTCTGTACTTCCAGCATAGTTAGTATATCCTTCAAGAACAAACTATCACTATTTCTATCAAACTGCAGGTTAATTTGGGTGTGTTGCCTTCCTTCTTGATTATGATTATACAAAACTATTTTTGTTTCAATGGGAAAACAAATGACTAGATCAGTTACACATACTCAAATGGCCCTGATATCACAGGCTAAATGGGGTAAAAGCTGGGAACTTTTTTTTTTCGTCAGAGCCCCTTGTTAAAATACTGCCAATACATCACTGCGGTTTTCTTTGATAAGACATAGTAGGCAGAATACACTTGTAGTTTGGAGTTTTGCTTCTGTATAAGTCTTGTCCAGATAACATTGTCGGTGACAAGAATTAATAGTAGACCAAGTGCTACTATCCTTACTTAGTCAGAACGCCCATTGTGGTAAGGACTGTGGGATCACACCCAGTGGTTTTATTTTGGCATTAGGATGGAATCAGCTTATATGACTCTTAAGGCATTTTCTATTGTAATTGAGCTTCATTAATGTTTTTCAGCCTTTTGTGTTGTTGTATGTATTGTGTACAGTATCTACATATTAAGCTATTCACTCTGGCATACAGATTGTATATGTATCACTGCCTCTCTCTAGCCAGTGTGCTTTCATGCATACTGTTTGTATACTTAGTACACACCTATACTTTTTACAGTGTGGTGAAAGCAGTCAATCAGATTTCTGTGACTCAGACCAGTAGCACCTCCTTTTACCCTCTCTGAAGTAAATAAATTAAAGGGGATGCTATCATTTCAATTTAGGTCCAAAACTGAAGCTGTCAGAGAACCCAAGAAGCAAATATTAGCCATCATTGCCAATTTCTCATTTTAAGTTTCCTTCTAATAAGCAATCATTGATATCCATTTATCTAGTAGTTCAGAAACCACGACTGCTAGCCTGGGTTACGCCATAAAAGGCCCAATTATGCCACTTAGCCACTGGATTTAGAAGACAGTGGTAAGGAGCCACTTCACATTATGGGTAGCTGAGACAGGGATTGAGTCAGAGGAGGGCGTAATACCTTCCCTAGCAGCCAGGGTGCAGGGGATAGGGAAGCCTGCTATTCCCCCCCAAGGCACCTGACCTGCTCCATGGGACAGTACAGACTACAGAGGGAGATAGATCAATTGTGGCACAAAAGAAATAGTCCCTCAGTGTGAGTGCAGGAACTGCAATTGTGCCAGACCCTTGGCTGGCCTCATTGGGGAAACAGGATATTTGACTTCCCATCCCACCATATGACCCCTGTAACGTCTTCTCACACTTGAGGCCAAAATGTTCAGTTATGCTGCTCAGTGATGACCCCAACAAAGTAGCTAGACTTTGAATCACCAGATAGTGCCTTGTTCAGCCCACTGAATTCCTCTGTCCACTTCTAGACAGTGGAGTATGAACGATTGTAAAAACAGAATTGCTATAAATAATGCCCAGTGTACTCTTGAGTCTCTCTAACTGGTGATGTTTTTTGCCTGAGTCACAAATTACTCCCTAATTTTTGGCAGACTTGAGGTAACCTGTGCCCTCCATGCACAAAAAATAAATAGAACTAGACAGCCACCAGTCAGTGTGTCTGTCTCTGTACCGTTAGGGTGATGCATTCTGCATCAGACCCATGCTGTCGGTTAAGTCTCCTGTAGTAAGTGCATTTGATTTGTGGTTAGAACATGTTTTTCATTTTGTTGCAGGACCATATATGGTACATAGAAATGTGACTTCATGTGATGCAGATGTTCTGTAGTGACGGAGTACAAAAATTAAATCTATCAGAATCATTGGTAGCTATATTTTCTAAGTAACACACATCTATCTGTCTGTGTTTGGACATCTTGTTAGAATTTAGGACTTGCCACCACATAAGACACAAAAAAGGCTTTGTTCATTTTGTGGACAAATCAGCAATTAGCATTTCATTTCTGTAATAGAAATAATCAGTTGTCATTTAAACCATAGGCACTCTTTGAGGTTTAGATTTGTTTTTTCTTCTTAAACAGACAGGTCCCTAATTAAGCTGATTTCTAACAATATACTGTGCTCACTGCCACCAGTAGAGGAGTGGATGATTTAAAGAAAGGAATCAAATAAATATAGTTAAACATAACCTTGATTAACAAGTCTTGTTATTCATGGATGACAACACAGTTAATAAGTGTTTTCTGGCTGGGATACTGGACTGGAATTTAATGGTGAGGCACAAGTGCAACAGACTGCAGATTCTCAAGACAAAGACACACATCACAATCACACTACGAGAGGCATGTACGGAATTAGTATGTATTGGCTGTGCTAGTCCAGTTCAGGTTTTCCCCTTCACTGATCCAGGTGTGAACATGAACAACACTGTGAGCAAGAGAATTCTAAATGGGTGTTGGCCTGGAAGAAAACTGGCTCAGGTTTAGCAATGTTGCTTGAAATTAGAGTTTCTCACCTGGAGGGAATTTTTTTTATATATATTGTCTTAAAAAAAAAAAAAAAGTTTTGGCAGCAGACGTAGTTAAGACTTGCAGAACAAATATCCAGCTCACGTAATCACAAAAGTGCATCCGCATGTTAAACTTGCTATGTGTTCTTCTACAGTGAGTTTTCTTTCTTTAAACATAAATGACATAGTATTGCCTTTCGACTTTGTGAGTCACTAGAGCAGAGACAAAATGAGTTCAAATATGAAAAATATGTTTTGTACATTTTCCATTAAAGGAACAATGCGATTTGAAGAGCGCTAGAGCCTGGACAGTTTCTGTAATAGTTTTCGCCTCCTCTTCAGCCTTAACCACATTTTGGTAACCAAATCCATCTAAAGAGTAAGGAAATAGTTATAGATATGTACTGTGATAAGTGACTTTCTGTCAGCCCATTAGGGATATATATATATAAAAAAAAAACCTACAGAGAAAATTAGGAAAACCCATGCCCCTCTTTCCACTCCACAAAAATTGCTAAAATATGTGATCTCATGATGGTTAAAAGATAGCCAAGAGCCAGAGCTGGGCAATGATTTTATCACAGATTGCAGCCCAGCCATGTCATGGGTCATGTGGTTCAGCATGTGAACAGGAAGGTGAGAATTGGTGAACTTTTGCCTCAGTTGTGCAGTCCGTCAGAGAATAAATGGACCAAATCACTGTGCAGCTATATAAGGAGGTGAACGGCTGAATACTTTTCACACAGAGGCCTTTGTGTTCTGGACATGATCTAGCATTATGATGGGGCGCGCTAGGCTGCGGCTTTGTAGCAATTACTAAGCCATTATCACGCTAGAACACAAGATCATTTATCTTCTAATTCAGAGTGTCACCTGTTCTTCATTTACCAGTCAATAACCATTAATTATGCTCAGTGGAAATTTAAACAAAGCTGTTCCTCTCTGTTAAAACCAGTAAACCATTCAGTAATGACAATTAAATCTGGAGCTGCGTATCCCCTGTCCCTCCTTATTCTTCTTTTTGTCCTGGAAAGTGGTACAATATGATCTCTTACGGGAAATGTCTAGAAATTAATAGATCAAGGGCCTAGATCAAGATAGTATGTTGAAAAAAGAGCACATTCCTGGCACATTCTGTAGGGAAAGTGTGTAGCTACTACTTATACACAGATTTCTGATTGGCTGCGTAATATGTAACAGCAGAAATGAACATTTTTATTGCTGAGTTTGTTGAAGTATTTTCAGCTCACTGGCTTGCCTTTGTCTTTATTTTATAAAAACTGCATGCAGACATGTTCAAATGAACAACTTTTTACCTCCTTGTTAAAACAATCAATGATTTTTTCATAATTATTAGAATGTTACTTTCCACTGGTTTGATTGGGCTAATTATAAGATGGATTGAATGCCAAAAGAAAATAAAAGGACAAACCATGATAAATTTTCAAGTAATCATTATTCCAAGCACCACTTTCCATAGCAGAAACTCAGGGAGAAGTTACTTTTAGTTTAACAGCATCTGTGTTGTTTGATCATTACAAGCCTGACCCTGTAGAAAAGTACCACAATGTATTTGCTTGCTCTTTGAAATGGTAGAAAAGCATGACAAGGCAAATCCAAAAAAGCTGGTAGGAAGTTTTAAAATATATATAGAGAGAGAGAGAGTATTCATGTTGCCAAATTAAAGACCCAAAAAACCCAGTCAATGTAGCATCAGATATTTGTGGTTACTGTTTTTTTGTGTGAAATATATATATTTCTGTAGCTCTCTGTGAAGCTAAAATGTGTTTAAGCATCACACAAAAATAACAGTGATTACATAAATACCTGATGCTGTATTGCAGGCATCGGCAACCTTCAGCACGCAGCTCGCCAGGGTAAGCCCCCTGGTGGGCCAGGCCAGTTTGTTTACTTGCCATGTCTGCCGGTTCGATTCCGGCCGATTGTGGCTCCCACTGTCCGCGGTTCGGTGTCCCAGGCCAATGGGGGCTGCGGGAAGCAGCGGCCAGCACATCCCCCAGCCCATGCCGGTTCCCGCAGCCCCCATTGGCCTGGGATGGCGAACCACAGCCAGTGGGAGCCGCGATCAGCTGAACCGGCAGATGCAGCAAGTAAACAAACCGGCCTGGCCTGCCAGGGGGCTTACCCTGGCGAGCCACGTGCCAAAGGTTGCCGATGCCTGCTGTATTGACTGGGTTTTTTGGTTTTTTAATTTGGCAACGTGTATACACTATCACACTAAATATGTGCAAAAATTAAAATATTTGTGTTATTAATTCATAGAAAATTGCTTTAAAATCTCCAAATACCATAGGCCATATCCTGATTTAATTACTCCTGTAAAAGTCCCATTGATGGCAATAGGAGAGTCCGTCTGAATTTTGACTGAATGAATGACTGAGAGTCTGATCCTACAGTCCCTTATTCACTCAGATAGTGCTTACTCCTTTGAGCAATTGGTTTCAATAGGTCTATTTAGGTAAGTAAGGGTTTGTGGGATCAGGGTTTGAGTTAGGACTTCAGGATTAGCCCCATGTTTGAAATATTCATTTTTGCTCTGTTGAAGCTTGGTATGGCTGTGAACCCTACAAGTCTAGTCAGACGTGAAAGAAAGGGTGTCAGTGATTTACTGTAACCTTGTGAATCAAAACAAAAATCCGAATGCTCCAAGAAAGATAGTATCAAAGATAGCAATTAAGACATCTCTTGCCAGCAGAAGGAATTTCATCAGTCAATCGTATATTGCTGCGTCATTGGCTAGAGAGCTCAACCCCGGGGAGGAAAAATAAAGCTGCTGCCATTGTCCCACCCAGCATGGCACATCCCTAAAGTACAATTAATGTCAAGGACATACACAGGAGTTGCCCAAAATCCCGCCTTCGTGCACATTCAAGAGGCAAAAGGAGCGTGTTAATAAAATCTCGCAGAAATATTAAAGATAGAAAAAAACAACAGGAAGCAAAATGACTTGCAAAGAGAATACTTCAAAGGGAATATATCTTCTTGCTTTGCCTGACACTGATTTACTAAAAGAGGGGGTGGGGAGAGAGAAGAATTGAACTTTTCAGGTGATATTTACTGAGAGAAACGGAGCTGTCCCAAAGCTTTTATTAATCTGATTTTCAGAGTATCCACTAGCATCTGGGGACCTACTAAAGTTTTCTTTAAATCTGATGTGAAGAGGTCAATGCAAATAGCATTGTGGATTACACTATAAGAAGATGGCAATTCCTTTTACCATATGGAGAAAGAGATGAATTATTTTGCTTTTGTGCATGGATTATTTATTAAAAGAAGGCTGTGATGTGTATAGATTGCTCCCTGTTTCTAACTTAAGGAAATAAAACCATCACTTTGACCTAGAGTGATAGTTTTATTTTTTCCATCTATAGTTTCTGGGTGGCAGTGTGGTCTCATGGATAGGGCACTGGATTGGGTGTAAGAAGACCTGGGTTCTATTATTGACTATGGCTGTGTGCCTTTAGGCAAATTACTTTACCTCGGGGTGCTTCTGTTTCCCCTCCCACCCTTTGTCTGACTTTTCTATTTAGACTGGAAACTGCTCGGGGCAGGCGTTCTCTCTCATTATGTGTTTGAACAGTGCTAAGTACAATGAAGCCGCAAAATCTCCTCTGGGGCCTCTAGGCACAAATGTAACACAAATAACAATAGTAGTAATCTGTGAAGTTGTGATTTAGAAACAGTTCTGATTTTGGTCACTGTTCGGATCTTTACACAGCCTTTGAAAGAGAATGTTAAGTGTTTGCCTAACTTCTCCATTAGTATTTCCATACATTGAAAAAGGGAATCTTGCTCGGCACACCTTAAAATGCATCTCCAGGTGTGTGCAGAAGGAATAGCTGAATTTGAAATAATGCATTATGAAAATATTGGTCCTTGATTTTTTGTAGTCCTCTCTGTCCTGTATTTATTTGGGTTAAATCTAGTTTAAAATAGTCAACACTGTATTTGACCACAGTTAGGTGGTTCTACATTTTTGCCCTGCTGACAACATCCTTTAAATTGGAGGGGGGATGTATATAACATTTTACTTTCCATTACATGTGAATAAATGTAAGGTTTATAATAAATGGATTCTTACTCCTAAGCATTACTGTCTACTTTTGAACACTGAGTCTTGATTTAAAATATTCCCCACAGAAACCCCTGGTGTGAAACAAAGAGAAAATCAGGTATATTATAGACAGTTTTCTGTAATGTGAAATAATTCCAATTAGTCACTTGTAAGAGTTGCACTGAACTAGTTAACAGCCTCGTGTTAAAAAGTGCTAATTTCCCTAGTTGCATGCGTACATATATCTGATTATTTGCACATCAAAACGTAGCAATATAATATCATGTACAAAAGGGCCTACTTACGGGTGCACTTAATCTGGATCTGTGTATCTTTCTGCAGGCTATGTGGCTGATGTTGCAAACGGATGAGCCAGAGGACTTTGTCATAGCTACCGGGGAGGTCCACAGTGTCCGTGAATTTGTGGAGAAGTCATTTAAACACATTGGGAAAACCATTGTGTAAGTATGAATAGGAGCTAGCAGCAATGGGTTTCAGAACCCTATCAGCTATTGACATGTGGCTTTGATTTTGCCATTACATAGCAATATTTCATTTGTATTCTTTTTCACTTTCTGTGTTTGTAACATAAGGCCTCTGGATATGAATCACTTACTCTCGCTCACCCTATCCAACCGCAGGGTATTGCTCCAGCACCGTCCCCTCCACCAAAAACCAATCTAGCAGAATTTCATCCACTTCAGGTGGGGTAGGTTATAGATATCTCACCTCGGCATTCTTATATAGGCTGGTCATTTTCCATTGTCAATCCCATCTCCCTGCCCTCAGCTCTCCAACACCGTTGCCCTCCCTACTCTGGGAGGGCTGACCACCTTGGCTGAGATTACAGTGCAATACCATTCTGTACTGGCTCGTCGGGAATGGATGTTTGAGACACATTTGATTGTTGGTGCACTTTTGTCTTCATCACCAGCCCCAAAACAGAAACTGCCACTTCAGCCACATTCCCAGACTCCACCTGTTTAAGATGTGACACCTGTAAACTCGCTTCCTTTCCGTGTGGCAGTGCGTCGGCCACACTGCTGGGACTATATAGCAGCATCACTCTGCATTCTTACTAGTTCTTGTCCTACGGAGCCATAAAAATGTTGAGCTGTGGGTGCAGAATGTTTACAGTGCATATTCTGCATAGTTTGACTGAAAATACAAAATTCCTTCTCAAGGCCAGATAATAAAATCAGGCTGGCTTTGTGAATGCTTTCTGTAATTTATATTTTTATTGTTTATTATTTTTTCAATTTCCCTCCTTCTGTATCTTCTCTGGGCCCCATGCATCAACATACCAATCTCAGCTGGAAGAGGGAGAGGAAAGCCACAGGCTCTTCCATGACGCTAGCGCCAGGGCTCTTCCTCGGGCCATCAAAGACACTGGTGCAGCTGGTGAACTTTTGACAGGGCCAGTCAGTTTTACTTGGGAGCAAAAACTTGACACATTCAATAAATATGCAGAAGTGCACAGATATATACAATATTATTTGAACAGTCAGTGGGTGGGTGGGTAGATAATACATTTTCCCTTAATGAATGTTAGACTGGTTTCAATTTTTGGCATTTACTTTCAGAAAAATTCAGAGGGGCACTATAGTACTGAACTTCCAGCCCAAAAGCTCAATTTTAGGATATTTTTCTTCAAATATTTAGCATCTTTCTTGATTTGCTTGTCTGTCTTCTCTACCTCTACACAGTTCACCGTGTAAACTTTAACAACAGTGACATTTTTCTAGGGCCCTAGGAATTGTTTCCTCTTTTTTTTTTTTTTTTTTTTTTTTTTTGTATTTATGACGTTTCTTTTTTTATGACTGACTTTCACTGGTAAGTATTGTTTGAAATTGAAAGCAGGTGAAACATTAGTGTGTCCTGTGGAAATTATTGTTCTATACAGATGCGTAATCTTATGATATCCGGAATCCTTTCTTCTGTCTCCTGTTGGATGTTGCTCTGCAGTAAGAAGACGAAGACTTGGTGGCCAAAATTTTTAAACATGGATGTCTAAAGTCAGGCACCAAAATTCATGTTTAGAAGTGCTGGGCATCCTTTGACTTCAAGTCTCCTCACCTATTTAAAATTAAACACCATACTTGAGAGTTTTGCTGGACTGGTCTAGTGTACTTGGCACTTCCAGGATCAAGAGCTAAATGTATATATTCTTGTAAGCAAACGAAAAAATAAACTCTGAACTCAACTGCCCCGCAAAGAAAATGAGTGATGATTGTTTGGAAAGCAAAAGGGAAAGAATTTTGCAAATAGCTCCTATTATAAATAATGAGGAAAACCCCATTTTCAAAAGTCACTTAGGTACTAAGGCCTCTACCTTTCATTGAGTGTCAATGAAAGGTAGGGATTTAGGCTCCCAAATCACTTAGGCGCTTTTGACATTTTTGCCCTTTTACATAGAATTTATTAACTACTCCCTTAAGCAATCTCTTGCAATACTAATATATTCACTTATGGATCTAGTAAGGTAATGTATTAATACAGCTTTTGCCGTTTGGGTGCATAAAAAACTATATTATTTAGGTGATAATGACTTTTGCTTTGAGAACAGTGCACTTGTTATAATTTTAATATAGTTTCCCCAAATAATCTCCGCTAAATGGTGTTGATAATAGGGATAGACAAATTTGCTTAGTTTAATGTAAAAACCCACCTACTCCCTATCCCAAAACCATTGCTCATCTCTCAAACTGAATTAAATCTAAAAAAATGTTGAGGTTTGGGAAAGATTTTTTTAGGAATCTCCCTGATTTTCTAGGTCCCACATGGCCTGTATGCCTTCCCAAAACATACACTCTCTCTCTCCTTACTAACTGCTGTCTTCTTGGCAATCTTTTACCAACTTGTGTAACTCCTGAGGGCCCATTACCTTGAAATTGGAAGAGGTGGGGTATTGTCTTTGGGACTTAACCAGACAGTCCCCTTCTCCACTCTTGTAGGTCCTATTGATCTGCTGCTTTAAAATTAATGACACACCAAAGACGTGATGCTCCAGAATGCAGTGTGATTATTAAATCAACTCCTGCAAGAAAAGCTGATTCCTTCCTCCCTGCTTGCAAGATCGGTTTTTCAGGGAGTTATGAAATTTCAGGATCTCAAATAGCACTCTTGGGAATAAGCTCCTGGCTGCCTTTTACATTTTTTAAATGACAACAAATCTTCCCACTACTGCCCCACAGTGCACCAGCGGTCTTTCGAAATCCACAACTTCTGTAAGCGGTGCCCTGGAACTGTGGGATAAGTATCCAGAATGCAATGCCTTGAAACAGTTCATGACAGGGCAAGCCTGCAACTGTTCTTTAACCCCTTCAGCTGGGCTAGTTTGTTTGTCAGTGTAGTAACAAATGTCTGTCCTCCAGTGCAGACACAGCCATCATATCTTTGGTTGCTTGATATTGCAGTATATGGTATCCAGGAAAACAGTTTTGAAAGCTCCATCACCACATTTAAACTTCTCTCATCATTTGTACAGTCATTTTTCTTTCTAGTACATATTAATTTGTGCAGCTAAACACACAGTACAGACTAATAAACCTTTCAATAAAGTTACATCATACTCCCCTAGTCAAAGATTACAACATTTTATTTTACCATATTATCTAGTCTAGAACATGAAAAAAGGAAAATGTTAGTACATCATGTAAATAATTCGATATATAGCTGCAACAAGACTAGCATATTATTTCTCTGAAATGTAGTATAAAAGGAACACAGAGGTTTATTTTTACAGGTTTGATTTATTTGGATTTTTTTCTTAACACTTTTTTTTACCAGGAAGAAATTTGAAATGATATTTATAGAATGTCTCAGAGTCATTCTAATTCAGCCTTTGCACTGACAGGAAAGCCTCTGAGCTACAAATATTTTCCCCCTGTAAGCATTACACTTTTTTTCTTTTTACTTTCCCTTCTACTTATTACTAATTAAGTAATACTAGGGGAAAACACTTCCCTCCTATAATTTGAACTACAGCAGGGTTAAACCAAACAGGCAAACGCTTGTCTTGACTAATTTTCTGTCATTAATCTTATTAAATTAGAACAGGATTGCAAGATAGCCTGAAACCACTACAGCACTCAGAATTCATTGCAGACTGCTGTCTGCAAATGGCCAAAAAAAAAAAAAAAAAAAATCTATTCAGGCAATGGAAAGATTTATTGTATTTTTTTTTTGTTAATATAAAACTGCATGTACATTTGCAACAGAAATATGCATTGCTTCAAGGGCCAGAATTAATGCAGGAAGATGAACATTTTACCACATTCATGGTGGCTCCATGTTTTATTTTTTGTGATAGTTAACTTGCCACCTAGTCTGTAATGATCACCCCCTCAAATGGGATTCCCTATAATAATAAGAAGAAGGTCTGATGAGGTGAGCCTCTGGAAGCCCAGAAGTGTTTCTCTCTCGGTGATGTGGAACAGCAAATGGGAGGTGGAACTGAGAGAGAGTGGCGCTTTTATTTTAAAATGGAAGGTTAGGATTAGGATGTAGGAACATGTGAGAAATTGGAAGGACTGCTGAAGGAATGCAAGCAGACAGTGCAGTGGTAGTGATGTGGGGAAGGGGAAAGGGAGCCATCCAAAGACTTCATGAAGAGTCGCTGGTTTCACATCTGGCTTTTGACCACAAGGTCTTGCTGTCTGGCCAGTGACTGTGTGTTGAATTTAGCAGTATGAGAAAATCAGAAGCTTTCAGATCAGGAAGAAGGGAACTGAAGCACACACAAACTGAGGAAAATGTGAGAGTGAAGGATGGGAAAACATCCGGGCAAAATGTATTTCTTTAGGTAAATTCATACATACGGTTTCCTTCTTTTGATTTTTTTTCATTGTTGTTTTCTCTTTACAGTGGGTACTGTGATATCACTTTACACACTTCATGTCAGGCATTCAAGTCTCCACCTTATAAACCCGACAGGCATTTCTGCCTCCCCTGAATTCTCTGATCACATGAGTTTTAGGAACTGACAGGTGAAATAACTGCCCCAAACTGCCTCAGATTGATTCTGTTTTGAAAACTTTATTAATTATTCATATTTATTCATTTTCATATGCCAAAAGTGCTGAAATACCATGAGCGGCTGTTCACATGATATTTCTAGCCTGGCCAGAAACATGAAGGACTGAAAGAACTTTCAACAGAACCTGATCAAAATTTGGGGTTGAAATCTTGCAGGAAATTTGTTTAACTTGGTCAAGAGGGAGAAGCATACTTTGGCAGGATGCAGTAGCCCCATCTGATCCCTGATGAACAAAGAGTTAATTTCAGTTGATTTTTCCCCCTCCCATTATACAGATGCTCATGGAAGGGAAAGCTGAGCTGAAGTTAAGTGTTTTCACTAGTGACCAGGCAATGACCATTCTCCCTGTCATTCACCCAAACATTTTGGGTAATTATCTGATCTAAACCTTCAGACCTTTTGAGATTCACAATTGTTAAATGAAAACATTTGCTCCTGAACACAAGTGTTCCTAATAGGATGCAGACCTGCCAACTCTTGCAATTTTATCCTGAGTCTCATGATATTTGGTTGTTTTCTTAAAGCCCCAGCTCTTGTTGTCAAGTGATTTTTTGAGAATCTCAGGTTTCATTTTTTAAAAAGTAAATTTCTAGCCCTCACAAAAGCTTGAGCAGGTGAACCCTAAAGGTTGAAAAATCAAAAGGCAAATAAAAAGCTATCCAAAATATATTATTTTAACAGTCTCATTTTTAAGACAATTTCATGAGTTTTTGGACCTGCCTCATGATTCCTGAACACTTGCAGCTGGCAATATTGGGAATGTACAACTCCGTTATTCTACTGTGGTCAGTCAAATTATAGATATGTGGGTCCAATTAATCAAACCACTTGAGCACATGCTTAAGTATTTTGCTGAGGTTCATTCCAATTTAAGTTAAACAATTTAGGTTAAGTTGAATTAGGGCTTGTAAAGTCAAATTTAAAATCTAATCACATGCAATAATTTTGTGACATGACAGGGTGGGGTCCCACTCCTGTCTCTTTTCAAGAAAGAAACCACTCAGAGACCATCTTCTGGTCAAACCACCTCATGGGTTAATTCACCGTGTTCCCACCACCACCTGTACAAACTCGTGCAGCTCTGTATTTATAATGTCATACAATCCTTAGTTTGATCAACCGTAGAGTGGGGAGACAGAAAATATCTTCTCCCTGAAATCTCTCTCCTGGCTCTGACTCTGAAAAGCCTCTGGATCTGTCTCTCACTCCCTTTGCCTTTTCTACCTCTTGGGTAACAGGCTAATTAGCCTTTGGGCTCTGCTCAACCCATCCCATCCCAATTCACCAATTAGGCACAGCTCTTCCTAGTCAGGGCTACTCTAGCACACTACTTGTAGTTGCAGTGACCAGAGTGCTGCACCAGTTGCTGTTTTCTAGCACTCTGTCACAGACATGCATTAATATGCTGTGTTACACATCCTGGGATACACCAGACCAGATCCAATGGAGTGGGCAAACTAAAGGAATATTGGTGGTAAACTCAATAATCTGAAAAGTCTGTGCAATTTATATCTCCTGACAGCTGTGTGTGATGAATGAGATTTTCCTGAAGTTTTGTTTTTTCCAGGCTCTTGTGAGAGGTTTTATTTTTAATCAACTTCTCAGGCACCCCAGAAATAAACGGAGTAAAACACATGTACCATCGCAATCACCGCACATTTCAATGTCACAGCTTGTATGTGGGATGCACAAGCACCCATGTTTTGGAGAGAAGGAAGGTTGTTTGATTTTATTTGCATATTATCTTGCTGCATTAGGATGGTTGGGGGAAAAAATGCAGGGGAAATCCTAATCTTCAGGACTAAAGAGGAAAACTAAATGTTTTACAATCAGTAATATGTACAATCCTAACAAGGATAATAGTAACCTTTTAAAATAATGAGTCCAACAGTATGAATGTTCATGAGGTGAGATCCACTCGGAACCCACATTTGAAACTTGATCGATTGTTTTTATTTACATGGAAATTTCTGAGGGCTTTTCGTAGGTGGTGTCCACTGTGCTTAAAAGTGACTTCATGTAATATAAGTATTATAGAACACCCACCGCAGGTGTCTAGGTGCCATGTGAGGATAGCCTGGAGGCAAGGGCTGTCAAATCCAGGTTATCAGTAAGTGCAGAAAAAAGATCATTGAGCTCTCCCACATCCTTCTTTCAAGGAGCGTAGAGTTCTGGAATGCAGCTAAAGTTATTACCTATTATGAAGGACAAACCACCATACCAGATTCTTCCCCAAACTCCCTGCTCTTGGTTTGGAGGATGTGGTGATCAAAGCATTGTGGTGGTGTAGTCACTGTCTCTAAGCATATGTGCATGTGTCTGCCTCTAAGTGTGTCATGTACGCACAGGGCCAGAGATTGTAAGGTCATGGTTTTGACTCTAGCATTGTGGGAGTTCACTTTCCAGCCTACTTTAATTTAGGCAAACGCTGTTTAACCTAACTTTCGTTAAATGAAACTCTGGGTTAACCTAGAGTCTTCCCCAAATTCCACGAGTACGTTTTATTGCATTATCAGGCTTCAGCCTTGTGAAGGAAAATCTTAGGGGGACGACTGAAGCGCCTAGTTATGTAAAAACACAGTGTATGAAGGTTTCTGATGTCTCTTTTCTCTGACTCCAAGACCTTGGGTTAACTTAGCTTTACCTTTTCTAGATTAACAACTGTTCTGAACAGACCATCACTGTGTATTAAAAGAAATTTTTCTTGTGATTTTAAAAATGTATATAGCAGGTTAGATTGACGTGCTCTTCATATCTAGTCTGTATCAGATGTAAAGTCTCTCTTCAGCAAGGTGCTCTCTACTGCTGTAATGCGAGTGTCAGTGATGCCAGTTGTAATTAAAAGTTCTGTTTGCAGTTGCATCTCCCCTTTTGTTCATACTGAGAAATGCTTCTTTCCTTATGAACTTTTCACATTACTGAGCAAAGTGGGTGGAGTTTTCCCTTAAGTTATTTCTATTGTTGTAAAACTTTGATGATGGTAATACTGAGTGAGTTTCTGTTGGCTCTGAAGAGCCTTTTGGAGACTGTTGGGTGTTAAATGGGGCTCACTGCTCAGTGACCTCCAACAGCAACTGACGTCTCCTGATCTGAGCACTTCCTGTTGTTTCACTGGTGACCGTTGGTTTTCTATTAAGCTCATTTGAGTCCTACTTACTTTTAGCCTTCGCCCTTTAAAGGGAGGGGCTAATGTTAGTTTTGGCTTCTGAATGAAAATGTTTCCTACAGGCTTCAAGCAGAACAACTGCAAAAAAACCCAAAGTTAAATCACAAATCATATTTAGCATCCCAATGTTACTCTTTACAATGCTGTAGGCATTATAGCACTGCTACAAGCATTAGCGCAGTTAATGTCTACAGTATACAAAAATTAAGTGTTTCCAGCCCCAAACATGCAAAAGCCATGAGTCAGCCCTCCCCCCCGCAAAAAAAAAAGATCATGTGATTGGTTTAAAAGTCATGAGATTTTTTTTAAAATGTTTGTTTTTTATTTGCCTGATGGTTTCTGAACCTGTAGGGTGCACTTAGGTCACATTTGAAGGTTTTCTCCAGAACCATGTAGACTAGAAATTTACTTCTTTATTTGTTAATGAAAGCTGAGATTGGTATGAAATTAAATGCTTCCAGGAGCTGAAGCTTCAGGAAAAATACCATATATTATATGATAAAATCACATGAGTTAGCAACACTGAATATATTTCAGGTAAAGGGCACGACAGGTAAAGGGAAGTAAAGGGCACTTCTCTTCTATTGCAGATGATTGAAGCTAAATAATCTAAATCTAAATCACAAGTGCTGTTTTTCAGCCCAGACACACAATGTTTCGGTACACCCAACAAGCTCCTACAAATTACATTAATATTAGAGTATCAAAACGGGAAGGAAACTAATTTAGGCCCCAGTTCAGTTAGACCTGTGCCTAATGTTAAGCGTGTGGGTAGTCCTGTTCACATTGGGCAGGTGCTTAATTACCTGACTTAATTGGGGCTTAAAACTGAAGACCCTTTTCTTGGCCTATGTCTACACTTAAAAGGCTAGCGTGGCACAGATGCGGTGCTGCAGCTGCACTGTTGTAGCACTTCAGGGTAGCCACTCACTACAGCCATGAAAGGGGCTCTCCTGTCATAGTTAATCCACCTTCCCGGGAGGCTGTAGCGAGGTCAACAGAAGAATTCTTTAATGACCTAGCGCTGTCTGCACCAGCGGTTAGGTTGGCTTACCTACATCGCTCCGGGGTGTGGATTTTTCACACCCCTGAGTGATGTAGATGGGTCAATTTAACCTTTTAGTGTAGCCCTGGCCTTAAACTGAGCATGAATTAGAATATGGCAGGATGGACTAATAGTGCTCTCAAACAGAGCTCAGCTTTGGTAAATTAAGAGGCAGATAAAAGGTTTCCTATGAGTTTTGCCTTAGCTTTAAAAACAAAAAATATTTTTTAAAATAACATTTTTATCGCCTTCATACCAAGCAATGAATAAAAAGCATGTGGGCATATCTTTTAGAAGATAAGAAGACACTGGAAATACCAATAAGGTACTAATTTTATTTTATTTTAATTTGTTTTCAGTCTTGTATGTTTAACTTGGAAGTCCCATGTTTTAGGACTTACAAAGCCCATGGACTTCAAAAGCCATTGTTGCGCCATTTTGGTCAAACTGCTGCCTTTGTTCCTGGAGTTAATGAGTGTATACAGTCCTGCAGAGAGAATTGACACCAGCCTCAAATAAATGAAAACAAGCCAAATGCTACTAAGATCAGAGCACTAAAGTAATTATGGGTTGATTAAATGTTTATCTTCTTTACAGGTGGGAAGGAAAGAATGAAAACGAGGTAGGCCGATGCAAGGAGACCGGCAAGATTCATGTGACGGTTGATCACAAATACTACAGGCCAACTGAAGTGGTAAGAAAATGCCTTCTCTCAGCTTTGCAAATGAATAATCCAATCATTCAGCCAATAAATTGCTGCATTTGGCCAGCTGTCTGTGGAAATGGTTCTAATTGAACTCCTGCTGCCAGCTTTCAAATGCTCTAAATTAGGCTCCTCATCAGCCCCCCCTGTAGCAAGTTATCCAAAAACAAACAAACATAACAATTTTTGGAAAAAATCTGGAGGGCGACATTTGCAAGGCAATAACTGACACAGCTGCAGTGTTTAAGCTATTGTCCTTGCACAGGACAGAAGGAGCATGTATGAAACTTCACCATGTAGGAAACAAAAAGAAAAGTCAAATCAAAATGTTGTCTCTTTTTATTTAAAATGAGATATTTGATCATTTTTTCCTAACAGGAGAGAGATGAAGAGCGGTGCGTTGATAAATTTGCATTTTAAAATATTTCCTCAATATATAAAAAAAAAATAGCTTGTAGCTTAATCTATAAACTCCCTCCATTGAATAGCCTGGGTAAAAAAATCCATTTTTGTGACGTTTGGTAGTATAATAGCTATGAAATACTCTTTTTTAAAAAAATGTTTATAGGGTCTCACTTGGCATTATAGTACCCTTGAAGTCAACAAGGATACCATAAATGTGGATTCTTGAAGTCAACAAGGATATCATAAGCGTGGTCTGCTGGATGGGGCCAATAATGTGTTTGTTCTAATTGAACAGAGAACTTGTGACAAAAAAAATTAGTGAATTATTTTATTTGTATGCAGCCAGGTGGGGTAATGACAATACGTGGCGCTGTCACGGGGCGCAGCCCAGGTTTTTAGACCCAGAGAACAATTGTTCACTGTGTTAATGGAGAGTGGGTGTGCCCAAAAAAGGATGCGTTCTGTCTCCTGAAGAGGACACTACCAGCCCTGCTGGCTGCTGACACAACATCAGCTGTCAGTGGGTCCCTTCAGAGGTGCTGGCATTAACTTCCTGATATGAGTGAGGTGATACAAGAGTACATTTGTCTTGACACAGATTGCGGGGCGGGGAGGAAGAGGGGTGGCATGTTTATAAATGAACAACAGTTCCAAACTGAAAATTCAAAGAGCAATAGAAACTTCGTTGTAAATAACTATTCAAAATGGCTGGACTCTTATACCAGAACCATTTCAAGAGCTAAAAAGTCGTTAAGAATTGCCTGTCATTCTTTACTTGGGAAAAGTGTCGGAGTGATAAGAGGGACATAAAGACAAAAGGACTTGCTGAACAGGAAAAGGACACTTCACCCAACAAGTCTGTGCTATATAAGACACCACTTTCCTGCTTTGTCATCATACCCCCAATACTTTTCTCTGTCCTTGCAAATACAAATTCACTCCCCCTAACTTATTGGAATTATGTATCTGCTTCAGTGACCTTACTCTAGTTCTACTTTACTCCATCTGTTTGCTGCTTTCTGCTTGAAATAGTTCTGTCCAGGATCTCCCCTCTCTGCCTCACCTGTCCCCCTTTTTAGAGCACAATTTCTGGATTTCAAAACCTTCTGCATAGATTGTTCTATGGCTGTGTTATTGCTCTAACAGGTAAGCATCAATTCTTCTCAGGACTACTCATGCCACCGCCAATTTGTGCACCTGTATGGGTATATGTGCTTACAAATAAGGGCTTGCAAGTGCACTTCGGTGTTGTTGTACATACAAAGTCCACCGACCTTTGAAAATACAGTCCTATTTAGCTAACATAAAGACTTCTCTTGAACCAGGAGAATAAAAAAACGCTTTAGTGTTCCCTGAAAACAACAAATATATTTGAATTTTGGAACCCACCTAAATGCCATAGCTATACTACCTGTGGGGTCATAGTATCCTTACTAATGAAACTGGAACTGAATACACTATTGCAGAGGAGCTCTCACAAGGGTATGGTACAAAAGTAAATATCAGTGAATGAACCTCAAAAAAAAAAGTTTCATTGTGCATAAGCCCTGAAAAGTTCTGAAGGTTATTGGAACTTCTCCAAAACTTTTTATTTCTTCGCTTCTCCCCTTCTCTAGGTTCCATTTTTCCTCCATCAACCTCATCTCTTCAGCAGGCTTCCTATTTTCATATTGCCATTAAAAGATCCAAGAGGGCTGCAGAGCTGCTCTATTAAGATCTGGAGCACCCCAGGACTTTTCTGGGTCAGAGGCACAGCGTGTGTTTTGAGGCACCTCTGTCCCAAGGAAACCTCAGAATGAATCTTCATTCAATCCTGAGCCTAATAGTGAAGTGGCAGAAGCTGTTAAATGTCATGATGGGCCTGATGGCGGATGCAGGTTTTAAGGGGACTGGAGGAGGGTTTATCCAAACGTGGGAAAGGACAGAGGTTTGTAGCTGGCTGTTTGTTGTTTTACTCCCAAATCAAGTTCATCCATCCATATTTACAATATTCAGAGCAGTCAGCAAAACATTTAGGGCTTCTGCAGGGTGATTTGTAAAATCATGGGTCAGTACAACTTTAAATGCATAGCATTTCTCAGAGTCACTCAGATTGGGTCTCTGATCTCAGTATCCTTTGGTTCCTTTTATATAAGTACACCAGTGACACTGGGCAAGACTTTCAAAAGTTATGAGTGATTTTGGGTGCCCAACTTGCTGAACATCCACCCTCTGAAAATGAAGCCCCTTTAAAGTCTCTGAAATTGGGCACCAGAATCGCTATTCACTTTTGAAAATATTGGCCAATGGGCTCAGTTCTGCTCTCACACCAGTGAAAATCAAAAGTACGGTACATACCCGTTTACGTGCGGATGTCGGGAGTCAAGCCATCACGACCGCATGTTAACGGACTGCGGGTTAAGAGGGCCATGCTGAAATATCTTAAGATATCTATATATACACATGTATAATTATCTAGGATTACATATGTATTCACAGCGTCCCGAATACTGAAGGCCTATCTGTTAACGGTGCTTTGCAAGAATATAAATTCAAATGTGTAATCTAATAAAAACATTTAAATATGCAGTAAATCACTAAAACTTTGAAAAAGTCCCAGTTCGCGGCCCCTTCATCGGCTGATCGGCTTTCTCCAGAAATCGATACCTGCACTATGCCATGACGCTTTTTAAAACAACTTATAAACCCCTTGCTGGCTTGGAATGATTCATCCCCCATTAAATTTCCAAATTTTGTCACTTGGGCTTGAAGAATTGTCCCACCTAGCGGCATTCCTTTCAGCCTTTCCTGAGCAAACCAGGTGTGAATGGCTTGTCTATTGTGGGTTTTGCTGAATAGCGCACACGTTTTCGCTTAAGCCCCACGGCAGAATCAATATTTTGTACAAAACCATTCAGTTTAGATTGGTTTTTTAGCCATCCTGGGAGAGTAGATTCGGCAATCCAAATATCTTTTGAAACTTTGGCCTGGGTTTCTCCGCTATTTACTCAATCTATTGCAGCTAGCTTTTCTTCTACAGTGCGTGCATGATATGTCTTTACCAATATCGGCGATCAAAAGGAAGAGGAAATGCCAGTAGGCCTACAACACGTTTCTGCTCCGCACTTCCTGTCGATTTCTATGTCAATGAGTTAGTGAGCAAATCTGTAGCTCTACATAGCAAGTTCCTGTACCGCGTGGTAACGAGTCTCGTGTTAAAAAGGTAGCACTGGGAGGCATGGCGCTACCGCTCGTTAAGCGGCTTCGCACATAAACGGGTCGCACGTAAACAGGTCTGTACTGTAAATCCATTTCAATCAGTGGAACCACATCCACATAAACCCAGTATATAAGAACATCAGAATGGCCATGCAGGGTCAGACCAATGGTCCATCTAGCCCAGTGTCTGTCTCTTGATAGTGGCCGGTGCCAGTTGCTAAAGAGGCAATGAACAGAACAGGGCAATTATTGAGTGATCCATCCCCTGTTGTCCAGTGTCAGAACCCCAGCTTCTGGCAGTCAGAGGTTTAGGGACACCCAGGGCATGGGGTTGTGTCCCTGACCATCTAGACTAATAGTCATTGGTGGACCTATTCTCCATGAATTTACTAATTAATTTCCAAACCTAGTTATATTTTTGGCCTTCACAACCTCTCCTGGCAATGAGTTCCACGGGTTGACTGTGCGTTGTGTGAAGAAATACTTCCTTATATTTGTTTTAAATCTGCTGCCTCATAATTTCCCTGGGTGACCCCTGACTCTTCTGTTATATGAAGGGGTAAATAACAATTCCATATTCACTTTCTCTACACCAATCATACCTCCCCTTAGTCATCTCTTTTCTAAGCTGAACAGTCCCAGTCTTTTTCATTTCTCCTCATATAGAAGCTGTTCCATACCCCAATCATTTTTGTTGCCCTTCCCAGTGCCTTTTCCAATTCTAATCCATCCTTTTTGAAATGCAGCAGCCAGAACTGCACGTAGTATACAAAGTGGGAAACCAAAATCTGATCCAATGCCAAAAAGCAAGGAAATGTAACCAGGAAAATAAAAGGAGTTATTTCACTCCATCTCCATTCAAGGGCAGAAATCCCCAGGTTGAAATTTTGAAAGCCAACTAGGGGATTTAGCCACACTGCTCTCATTGAACTGAATGGGAATTATGTGACTACATTCCACTGCTGTCTTTGAAAATCTAAGGGCTTGTCTACACTGGCAAGTTTCTGCACAGTAAATCAGCTTTCTGCACTGAAACTGCAGACGTGTACACACTGCCAAGCCACTTTGTATGCAGAAACTCCTCAGTTGCAGCGCTGCAAAAAAAACACCTCAACGAGAGTCGTACAGCTATTTGCACAGAGGCTCCAGCGCTCTACTGCCAGTGTAGACACTTGATTGCTTTCTGCGCTGTAATTGGCCTCCGGAGCAGTCCCATAATGCCTCAAGTGACCGCTCTGCTCATTGTTTTGAACTCGGCTGCCCTGGAGACATGCACCCATCCCCTTTCAAAGCACGGTTTCTGACAGCCCTTGGGTGCTGTGCTGATCACTCCGGGACACAAAGCAAACCATTAATGTGGAATGCTTGTGCTGTTGAACGCAGAGGCAGGTGTGTGTGTGTGTGTGTGTGTGTGTGTGTGAGAGAGAGAGAGAGAGAGACAGAGAGACAGAGCGAGAGATTGCTATGCAGAGAGCCCAGGGAGGGAGGCAGGGGCTGATGTTGGGGTTTCCCCCTTCCCCTGCCTCAGGACTGGTTACTTCCTGGCACTGTCTGAACTTACAAGACAGCATGCTGACGCACTCTGTCCCCCCCCCCCCCATACATACATACATACACACACACACACACTTCAGTTGAAAAGCAGCTGGCAGTGTAGTAGGATGCCCATGGAACAATGGGATTGGGAAACCTGCATCATGTGACGCTGTGCCTGCCCCATGAGGCATTGCAAACCCTTCCCAAAGCACCCTGCAGCCAGTTGCACAGTGGGATAGCTACCACAATGCACTGCTGTCTTTGCCATTGCAAGAGCTGCTAATGTGGATGCACTCCAGCATCACAAGGAGCATAGTGTGGACACACAACAGCAGTTTAATTCCAGCGTTTTAATAAAAGTGGTATAACTTGTGGTGCAAAAACTTGCCAGTGTAGACATACCCTAAAGCTCAGACACTAAACTTTAATGCAGAGAAGCGTTTTCTTTTTTAAAGTTAATGTAATATTCTGAAATGTGCAAACAAATGGACACTGATACTACATACAGTTCTGACTGCATGGATGAGTTCATTTTTTAAATGTATTTATTCCAGCCAGTTAGCACTCCCTCTTGCTTCAGTACTGAATTGAAAAGCTTAGCAGCTTTAAGCATCTACCCAGCACTGAAGAAGAAACCTTGAAATGTGAGACTATCTTCTGGTTGAACTAAGTAAACTTTGTGAATGCCTTGCCTCTAAATCTGTTGGCTGTCTTTGGATATTGAAACCTTTGACGGCTTTGGGGCCCCCTGGTACTCAGTGGCCTTGGGAATTTTCCCCTTCTGACCCTCCCCGCCCCTTGCTGATCACGGACGTAACAATACCATTTCTTTCTATTTTTATTCTATCTCTCTCTGTATCCAGTCTGACATTTTTTGAAAAAGTGTATAGACAGTATAGGCTGATGGCTAGGATTTTTGTACAATAACCTTTATACCCTTCTCACAGTCAATAGGTTTCATGAGTGCTGTGCCACAATCCCAAATACACTCGCTATGGGTTTGTTGTCTTTGTGTTCTGTGATTATGTTTTCAAACAGTGTGCTGGCTTTTTAAGCACATGGCTCCTTTGCTAAGAGGTGCATGACTAAAACTCCATGTGTACAGCATGGACAATATAGTAATAACCTCCCCTTACTGTTTAATTTACCTACAGAATTCAAATCCCTGTGATTCTGGTCTCATTAGCCCTTACTCTTTACTATGGGCAAAATGTTTAAATGTGGATGCTTGAAATAAGGCAGTTTTAATCCATTTTTAGGCACCAAAATAAGGGATTGAGTCACCTAAAGCACATGTCTGAAAAAACATGCCTTTTATTGAGGTACTTAAATACAAATTTAGCCACCTAACTTTCAGTGCCCATTAGAAAATTTTTGGCAGTATCTCCCATATTTTGATCTTTCAGCAAATGTGATTTATCCTTAATTTGCTATCTTCTCATGCACCTAGTTTACATATATTAGAAGCAAGGAATGGCCCAAAACTAAAAGACATCCTAGTAATATCTGAAGAAATTCAGTAAGCTAGCTCTAAGTAGAAACCTCCCTCCAAGACTAACGCAATGGCTGTTTATAATCAAATTATGCTTCTTGAGGTGATTTAGCAAAACTGCTTCTAATATTTTTCCACAAGTGATGTTAAGATAACTGTTCTATAATTGCTCCCTCCCTCCCATGGCCCTCTGTTGCAACAATGATGTTTAACACTTCCCAGACCTCAGGAATCTGATCTGTCATCAGAGAACTTAAAAAAATACCAGTTAGGATTTCACTAATTTCAATCTTCAAGGAAAGGAAAGAATCTTTTTCACCTTGTGGAAATATTCTATGTAATCTAAATCTAGAGCTTTGTATATCATAAGTGGGATCCTTTTTTCCACACAGTTCCATTGGCATCTAAGGGTTTGTCTTAGATGGGAAAATTTACACACTGGATTAAGTTGCATTGATACATTGTTTCTACATTAGGGGTTTGCACTGCTATAACTACTGCTTACATCAATCTAAATTTCCCTAATGTAGCGACACCCTAGCACTTCTCTCTTACCAGCAGTTGTCCATCCTCTTTCGTAAAGAACAAAAGCACACTAACCCGTTCCTTTTGTTATAGCCCCTACTTCCAATTCTTAACAATTTTGGGGAGACTATTTCTTTCTCTTTTGCCTTTATAGTGTAGCTATACTTGACAAAAAGTGTTAGCTGGAATGGTCTTGACAGCAGAATGTCCAGTAATTCTTTGTCTTCCTGTAATTATCCTGCTCTTGCTTGTTTTTAATAGATGTCTCAATCCTCCTTGCCAGCTTGTTTATATTGTGAAAGGATTGTTTGCTTATATATATATATTTAAAGTCTTCTACTTATTGCTTACCCTAATCTTTACATCCCTGCTTAACCAGGATAGCTTTAAATTTCACTCTTTTTAAATGTTTTTCAAATATTCAGCTCTATGTTTCCCATACTTCGTAGCATTCCAGTAAAAATTCCTTGGGGCATATCACATTCCCCCAAATTCAGCTCTCCTAGAGTCAAAAACGTTGGTGATGCTTCCTTTAAGTGTTCTTGCCTAAAGAGTATTTAAAATCTAATGAAACTGAACACAGACTGAGAGGTGCTACTGGGCCAATTCCTACTGTTAGGTCCAGAATTGTCTCTGACCCTGTACACTGTTCAAATGTCTGTATAAGGAAACCCATTCTTCCCTTCCTTAAGGGTCTGTTTTGTCACCTGTAATTTGTAATTATGCATATGTAATTTGCATTAACAATCATGAGATTTAGATGCTAGCTTTGAAGGAAGAATAACACACCTCTCTTATCTATTTTAAAAGAAAATCTTGATCTGCTTTCTTTTCTTGTCCTGGAAGTCTGTCTCATCTGATAATCTCTACCTTGGTATATGACTACCTTGCTTGTCCTTAACTCTTCTTCAAACTGACTCTGCTGCTGTGTCAGCCAATATATTTTTATCATCACTTAGTTCAGACTCAGTATTATCCCTCAGTTCCATTACCACCCACCCCTTTCCTTCATTTTGCCTTTCTGTCTGGCAAACTCTGTCTTTTGGTATTAAAACCATGCAGACATTTTTCTGTTTCAGTTCATGTGTCTCTTATGTCAGATGCTTCAGTTACCATTGAAAACTTACATTTCTGATTTAGCTATATAAGGATCATAATGTGTCCCTGTGTTGTGCCTTTCATAAGGAACTCAGCACTTGACAACATTGACTATTTAAGCATCTCAAACGTGTGAAATAGATAAGAGGCACTGCTGCCTCCCTGTTTCACTAGTGAGTAAATTGAAGGACAGAAAAAGCTAAGCAACTTACCTATGGTCATGAGTCAGTGGTAATGCCAGGAATAGACCTGAATAGCAATGTGCTCTAACCATGTGCTTGAGTGCTTTGCCAGACCTTCATATGAAGTGAAACAGTTCAACTCAAATAAGAATTGGCCCAATTAAAAACATAACGGCCATACTGGGTCAGACCAAAGGTCCATCTAGTCCAGTATCCTGTCTTCCAACAATGGCCAGTGCCAGGTGCCCCAGAGGGAATGAACAGAACAGGGAATCCATCGCCTGTCGCCCATTCCCAGCTTCTGGCAACTGATCCAATTGATCCAAATATTTGTGGCGATTCAAAAAATATCAGTTGTTGGGTTTTTTTCATTTCCATGCACCTCTCTAGTCAGGAGTGGACATGCTGAAATACTCCAAGAGCCTGCTCTCACCAGGGCCGGCTCTAACATTTTTGCCACCCCAAGCAAAAAAAAAACACAACCCAAGCGCCGCCCCCCACCGAAACAAAAACAACACACACCCCCCCCAGCGCCCACGGAAACACCCCTCCACACAGTGTTGCACCGCAAACATCCCCCCGCCCCCAGCGCCTCTCCCTGCCAGAGCGCCAGGGAGTGGGCTGCAAGCCCGGCCGCGGCCCCGCTCTCCTAGCCGGCTGGAGCGCCACGGGGTGGGCGGCAAGCCCAGCCGCGGCCCCACATTCCCGGCCGGCCAGGGGGAGGGCAGCAAGCGTGGCCGCGGCTCCGCTCTCCCAGATGGCCGGAGTGCCGGGGGGAGGGCGGCAAGCCCGGGCGCGGCGTGGCTCCGCTCTCCCGGCCGGCCGGAGTGAGGGCGGCAAGCCCAGCCGCGGCCCCGCTCTCCCGGATGGCCGGAGCACTGGCGGGAGGGTGGAAAGCCCGGCCGCGGCCCCGCTCTCCCATCCAGAGCGGCAGTATGTTTTTTTAAAAGAAAAACAAAAAAAAAAAACACCTGAGCACCACACCCCACCCCACCCCCCCCCAAGGTGCCGCCCCAAGCATGTGCTTGGTAGGCTGGTGCCTGGGGCCGGCCCTGGCTCTCACCATTCCATATGTATATGTCTATGTATATATGAAGTTGTTTTGCTTTCTTTTCTTATCCCTTCTTTGCTTTTCCTTCTCCTATATTCCTTTTAATTCTTTTTTTCCTTGAATATCACTGCATTCCTAGGTGAAGTATGTGAAGATCATTTTTGTTATCAGATTGTCTTTTTTGCAAGGTGTCTTCCACCCTGCCTATCTTCAACGGGTTCATGCACAATTCTGCTTGCGGTCTTATTAATCCTGTTAATAAATACCCTTGTCCTTTCCTTCTGTTGTAAGACTAACTACTACCCTGGCATTCATCCCTTTGTATAGGAGCCGCTATCCACAGTGCATGCTTTGGATACTCTTCTGCTTGTTGTTGTTTCACAATTTGCTCATTACATCATACTTGACAGTCCCATCTTTTAAATCCACCTCAGTGACATTCAATACTGAAATTCTGCTGGACGCTACCATTATAGTCATCCCATGCAATGCTTCTCAGTTAACCAGTTGCTGCCCTTTATGTCGTCCCATTTCTCCTCTGCTGTGCCACCAGTGTACTCCTCTGGCAACTTTCACAGCTGGCCCTGCTCCTCCTCCTGCCCTGTTGTCATTCCTGAGGTTTAAAATGAGGTATGTGTCATCTGTGAACTTCCCGTATTCATTGATCTTCCTGAGAACATCTCTCTAATTCTGCCATTTGATCCCTCAGTACTGCAACTAACTGACAACCCTTAACAAAAGGAAGGTGTTCTTTTAACTCCTCTGATCTAAGTCAAAACTGTTTTGTTCTCTGAATGTTGCACCGTATTTGTTGTTAGATTCATGGCCTTTTTTTTTATTTTTATTTTTTTTTATTGTGAAAGTGGCTGAAGAAAATTGACTGACTTTAGGTAAAAATTTTCTGCTGTGGCTGGGTGAAGAGATGTCAAATCCCTTGAAAGATTAGTTTGGAGATGGAACTGTCACCCAGGCAAATGGCTGCTGCTCCCTACCCTACCCCACTTGATCATTCCTCTAAATGAGGCTGACAAGTGGTAATTACAGAAATGCTGGAGATCTAGGTCCAACTCTTGGAAACAGTTTTAAATCAAGCCTGAGAGAATGGAGGATTGGAATTGAGGGAGAGAAGAATGAGAATCGAAGGTTATTTAGCTTCCTAATTAGGCCCCAAATTAGTATGTGAGACATCCCATCAATGACTCACATGAGTAAAGTTAGGCCTGCAAAGCATTTAAGCATGTGCCTAACTTTACTCATGTGAGTCATTGATGGGATGTCTCACATACTTAAAGTTAAGCATGTGCTTAAGTGCTAAACCTTCAGATGAAGTGAAGCCCTTCATCTCAAATAAGAACTGACCCAATCAATCCAGATTGGGTGGAGATTCAAAAAAATGTCAGTTGATTTTTTTTTCCATGTCCCCCGTACCTCTCTATTCAGGAAGCTGAAGTATCCCGAGACAGCCTGCTCTCCCCAGATTCCCAGCACAGGTTTGCAGACCTGAAGGGATTGGATTAAGTTCACATAGCTTTTTATGTTTAATCAACTGTTCCTCACGCTGTGCTTCCTGTCTCTGATTGACAAGAAGTGCTGTCCCTATCAGGCTAGATTATTTCAATCACTCCTCTCCTGCTTGCTTCTCTCCTTTGATTTTGTTGCCTCCTCTTTGGGTTTTCCTGCATCTACATATTTATTTGTACTTATTTATATTTTACGTAGTTCACCAGTTATCCCCTTCTCTCCTCTTTCCCTCAGCTCCTCCCCCCCCCATTTGGCCCTCTTCCCTCCTTCATTATCTCTATCTGTTTTCTCACCCTCTTCCATTTGTTTTCTTATCTCTGCCTGTACTGCAGGCTCCCTGTGCTAAAGCAGCTGTGTTGGAAGAAGCACAGTCTCACCAGAGAAGGAACTGAGAAGGGGGAGAGACTGGAGCATATAAAATACATAAGAGCTCTTGCTTTGGACAACTCCAGCTCTAATGCATCCTTTGCCACCCATCTAGTTTGTTACCGACTGATCTTTTCCTGCCTGAATATTGCCCATTAGCCCGGTCCCTTTTCCATTCACCCACATGGGGTGAGATTTTCAAACGAGACCAGGGCCAGATTTTCAAGTGCTCAGCACTCAGCAGCACCCATTGTAACATGGTCAGATTTTCAGAAGAGCTCAGCATCTGATTTGTTGGGCTCTTTTAAAAGTCTGGCCACTTAGTTTGGTTCCTAAATGGGAGCTGAGCTCCTTTTGAAAATCGGAGCCCTTTGTAGAAGCTTGTCAAAAAAGGCTGGAAACTATTTTATGAAAAATGGGCAAATAATTAATAAAAAAGTAACATTTTTTCCGCAGCGGTAGCCCTACATTTTTCGGGTATGCATTTACCCGCCATTGCTCATAGCCCAAATGGCATTCTCCCAGGGTGTTTTGTGCATTTAGAATGCATTAAAGGCATGAACTGTGTGGAAAAGAAAAATGCCACTTCTGGGCTTTGGATGCAGGGGAGAGAAAGAGTATGGGGTCACGTTTCCTCCATCAATCCTGGAATAAAGTACTGGAGTGCTAGAACTTCATCCACTTTCCTCTGTCTACTTCTGTTGTATGTGGGTGGGTGTAGAGAGGGAAGTGACAATTACAAAATACTAGCATGTGATATGTGAAGCTTCATGCTGTAATATTGATGTTAAAAATACCTTCTGCTAAATTTGCATTGAAAATCAGCCTACTTAGTATTTAAGTCTTCCAAACAGGGCTATTCAATCATATGTGTAGCTGTATATGCCATGGCACATGATTTTTTCATGTTTTAGGAACAATGTTCATTTTTATGTAGAACCCCGTCTCTCTCATCGCTTCCCCTGATCTCTCTGGTCTTTACCCATACAGTCAGTAAAAAAAATCCGACAAATTACACATTTGAAAATAAATAAAAAAGCAAGTCTCTATAAAAACAAGACATTGATTTCCAGTAAAACAGGGAATGTTTCTGCAACAGGATGTGGATTTGGAGAGTTTTCAAGGGTGGAGATGCTATGCAGAGAAGTTGGTGTGCCAGCTCGGGCTCCTGACAGATGACTGGTTTCCAAACAATCACCTTTTACAGTGATATCAGGGAAATACCAGTTTGTGTTCACCCTATCAGCAAGATAACTTGACCTTTTAATTACCAAGATTTTTTGTTCTGTTTCTTTCCTGTCAGCTTTTCTTAAAGAGCTGTATAAAGGTAGCCATTCTTTTTTATTCTGATAATGGACTCACAAGGTGTCCGCTTTCTGAAGTGCACAGAACAATCCTCTCAGGTGTGTGCAGCAGTCTGATATCCTACAATAGCAACATACGTCCTGAAAGGGTGAATATTATAGTCAGACAAGTTGGATACGTGCCAGATTGTGGCCCATCTAGCACTCCTGCACAGGCAAGCAAGTGTCCACCAGACATCTTTTAGCCCTCTGTACCAGCTGCCCACATTGCAGGTAACATCACAGTGGGGAAAGCAGCCTCAGCAGAGCTGCTACTCCCCCTCCCCCTTTGTGGGTGGCAAATGAGCCCCCCAATACACCAGGCAGTGCAGTTATGCTGATGCTCTGCAGGATGTACCAGCTATAGAGCTGCATCTGTTTCAAAACAAGGGAAAACTAGCATTGCAATAATAAACATGGGGCTTGTGGTAAAGCCACAGTTTAGTCTAAGGTTCTTCACTACGTAACTGACAACTAAATCATACTGATTTTGACACTTACAATTCCCGTTTAAATCTCTGAAAATCAGACCATTAATGTGAAGGGTATGAAGGAGAGAAGAAAATGCTAGATTTGGTTACCAAAGGAATAGATCAAAGAAAGAAAACAGGTCAAAGACCAATGTAAGGGAAACATTTAACTTTCTTATATACAAGTTAGAGAAAGGATACTCTTCTGATTAAAATGCTAGTTTAGGACTCAGAAGATTTGAGTTCAATTCCTGGGTCTGCCACTATCTCCCTTTGTGATTGTGGGCAGATCTGTTTGGCCTAGACATAGCAAAACTTTTAAGCATATGTTTATCTTTAAGTGGGGTACTAAAGTGCTTTGCTGAATCAGGATCTTGATCTCCTGTGTCTTGTTTTGTAAAATCTGTACAATGAGGATACTGCTGTTCCTTAGATTGAGAGTAAATCCATTAATGTTTGCGAGATACACCGAGGTTACTGCTATGAAGATCATAGAGATAGATAAAGTTGTAAAGAAACCAGTGTGGATAAAATTCAATGATGTCTAATTAAAAAAATAGACTTTTACATACATTGAATTTTTAATTAAAATTAAATATAGGTATATTTTTAAAAGTAAACATATTTAAAATTAAATTTGAAATTGTCAGTTTATGTTGGGACCTAAACTACGTATAATCTAGTCAAATAATTTAAATTAATACAAAAAAAAAAAAAAAGACAAATAAGCAGTACATATGTGCTGCCAGGTTGTAAAGAAAGTCAAATCACAGACTAAGCACCTGGACCCAGAGTTTGCTGAAAAGTCCTAAACCAATGTTTGATAGCAGTAACCTCTTTGGCAGGTACAAGAGAGAATTTTTGTCATTTCAGTTTATTCAACTAGTTCAGTTCAATGACTATGTCATTCAGAGTTGAGAAACCAGTTGGAAGCTGAAAAATCAGGAAAGCTTGTGTTCCTCTTCCAATCTATGAATAAAAACTAGGTGTGAGAGGATTAGCTCTCCTAGTTCTAAAATCTTGAAGGACATAGTGCCCAGAAACAATTAGTTCAGTTCGCTAACTATAGATAAATAGTTTAGATAGATAGGTAAACTGTTTTAATACTTCAGTTATCTTTAAATGCAAAACTTGTTTTGATAAACTTTTTTTCTTCTGTGTGCAGCACATTTAAGAGTTTTATTTAATAATCGTAAAAAATAAAATAAAATCCTGTTTTTGTGAATTTTCAGTTGAATTTGAATTGCAAGTAACAATAATCATCTAGTAAATAAGAAATGCATCATTCACCATTTTCTAACATAAAAGAACAAAAATTAAGAATTTGAATAAGAGTAAAAGTTTAGCTGTATAACTGCTTAACTAAATGTGTATAGGTATAGTGTACGCTCCTGGTTAGCAAAAAGAAGCACCAAATTTAGTGTAAAGGCTATATTTAGTTGCAAATCAATGTTTTAATGATTACCAACCAATAAGAATCAAACTTTCTGTAGTAAAATAACTAAAAAGTACAAATGCAAAACATGATTAAAATCAGTTATTTAAATAAAAGTTTCCTGCTTGTTGATTTAAATCACGATTTTAAATGATGATTTAAATAGCTTTGATTTAAATCAGTCCACCCTGAAAGACATCCATAAAGGGGCATCCAGTTCTGAGAAAGTTTATTCCTCCTAGAGCTGATCATAACCTGTGTGGTTTTTTCTGTTGACTTTTTGACTTTTCATTGGAAAAACCAAACAGTGAAATATATTTGGCAAAAAAAAATAAAAAAAATTTTCAGATATTCAGTTTTCTAACAAAAATTAATCATTTTTGAGAAAAGCAGACATTTCCCTGACAGCTTTCGTTTGATCAAAACCCCAATTTTCTGTTTAAAAAAAAATTTCCACAGAAAAATTTTGATGTCTATTTTACCCCCAGCATCTCCATCCTTTTCACTTTAACTTTTCTCTCTAGCTTCACTTTGGGCAAATGGTTGGTGGGGGTGGAGGATTTGAAATGTTTGTTTTAAAAACTTACAAATCCGCCCCTTTTTGTCATCATTACCAAATTGGCAAAATTGGGAGGTAGAAATGAGGATGTGTAGGGCATGTTTCCAGTGGTGCTGCCCAGATACAGTAGAGATTGCCGCTTGAGCAATACGATGGATGGATGTTATCTTTGGATCACATTATTTCCCATCTCTGCATGACACCAGAATAGCCTGTGACAGTGAGGGTGCCTGTGACAAAACGTGAGCAATTTTGAACAACATTGCTAATTGATTTTAGCCTCATGCAGCATTCCGGTGTTTACTAGTGTTCAAGGAGTATTTGCATGTGTGTGAGGGTTGCAGGCATGCATGAGAGATCTATCTGTCCAAACATTTTTTATTGATTAAAACCCCAGAAATTATTTGCGTGCTGTAATAGCTACAGTACTCTCCCTGAACCAGGGAATGGATCTTAATGCCAGTCTTGGATGATCCCCAAGTTGTCTGTTCTCCCAACTGGGTAGGTGAAAGGGGACACAGTAGCTCTCAGCAAGGCAGGAGGGACTCACAAACAAAAAAAGAGCATTATGCTTGCGATTAGCTGGTGGTCATGGCCAATGTTCAGGAATAGTATCGGACAAGCTGACCAAAGCAGACTATATGAAAAATATTACCAAGCTTCAAAAAGATTTAGTAATAGATTAAAAGTAAATGCCTGCCTTGACAGATATTTTTTTTTCATCCAGAAAGGATTAAGGTTGACAAGGTGAAGTTGTTTTAATAATTCACAGACAATAATACATCTACCTGTCACTTGACAGAGATAGTGTTTAAGATGTTAACGTTGTCTGGCATAACATAAAACAGGATCAGTCACTCACCTCTTGGAAACACCTAACTTGGCCTCATTTAAATGTCTTCTTTCCTGCTTTGCCAGTATATTTTAATAGCTTTGGTAGAGCTCTCAGATGACTAGTGACTTTAGAATTTTATCTGTTGTATTGTGGTTAAGAATGGAGTAAACTAAAACTCCTCATCAGCCCTTCTGCAAATGCAGGAACACTTAAACTACAGTACTATCGACAATCATTGAAACTCAAAGCAAACCACCTGATTGCCTACCAAAAATATATTTTAAATCGGGTTTCCTTTTTGCAACCTTTTTGTATTTTTTGCAGGCTTTCTTTTTGCCAGAGTGCTGAACTGTACTGCATTTCAGTCATGCTTAATATAGAATAGCTACATGCAGAAAAGATGGATTAATAATAATGAAAACAAAAAATGTATTTTGAAGTGGGACAGCTGCCTGTTTTCTTGTACAGTAATCTGTGACAAATATATGTTTGTAATTCACTACATCTGTTACTGAGTCAGTGCTTTCCAGACCTTAGTTTAACAGATTTCCAGGTGGGGTAAGAGGAAAAGAAATAGTTTTTTATTTTGTTTTGATTTTTGTTCATCTGATTGACCCACAAAACACACAGTTTCCACGTTCTGATCCTTAAGAAAACATCTATATATATAAAAAATCTTTTCTAAAATTACAAGAACCGTCCTCTGACCAAAGCAATTGGCTCCTATTATAGTTTTCGTTAGATGCCAGTTGTAAATCCCCAAACCGCTAATCTCTGGCACTGTTTCCCTCGTGATCCTAGGCTCTATTTCAATGCATTGGGGGGATTAGATAGTTGGTTATGATGATGGAATTGTAAACAGAGGAAATGTGAGGTATTAGGAAAAGCTCAGGTTAGTGATATGACCAGGTTTGCTCTGTGTGCTGTATTGGTAACTAAGCAACAAAGCCTACCAAGCCCTCTTTTTATATCACTTTGTGTCACCACTGACTGTGTGTTGTGACATTTACTCCTCACTCCGAACAGTTCTTCTGTACTACTAATCCCATAAGGTTAGCACAGCCTTTTATCCTGGACATATTTAGATTAAAAAGCCTGCAGAAGAGTTTCCTAAATTGTATTCAGGCTCCTTCCGCACTCCACTCCCCCTCTCCCAAAGAAATGGTTCATGGGTATTATCTTTGTATGTAACATATTTGTCGGGTGCCTATTGCAAGAGCAGAACAACAAAAGTCAAAACCCAGAGTGTTACAATCAATCAAAAAGAACCAACTAGCTCAAATACTGCATATAGTGAGACAGAACTCAGGAAGTAGGCAAAGGAGGAAACCAAATAGCCCTAGAGATAAGCAACCTACTGGTGCAAAGGATGTTGGGAAAGATGAACACAAGAGCAAAAAGAATCAAACCAGGGAGGGAATCTGCAAAATGGTCAGGGAAGGGTTAATCCCAACATAGAAAATTTATGCATTTCGAAATGCAGCCAGTAGGGGTTAGTGACAGATGGGTCTGAAGGGAGTTTCACTCCTCAGACACTTGGCAGAGAAAGTCCTACATTTTTCTTCCAGTGTTAAGGTCCAAAAGCAGATCTATCCTGCCCTGAGTGTTGTTGCTGGGCAGATTCAAAAAGCAAGATGTGATCACTCACTTAGGTAGCTAAATCCTATATTGTGAAGGAGTTCATATTTAATACTAACACCTTGGACTGTATTCTTTGATGTCCTGGTAGTCAGTATAGCTTGTGACAGTTAAAAGTAACCTGTCCCTATTTTAAGAAGCAAGCAGCTGCCTCCTGCAACTGCCTCAGTCAATGATCAGTTTCAGAGTATGCCCAATTAGGCAGCACGTTATAATAGTCTAACCAAGAGGTCACAAAAGCATGGCTGGCTATGGTGAAGTTATGTCTGAAAGAAAGTAGTAGATTTTCTATATAAAGTGGAGAGGATTGTCATCACACGTGTTGTAGTTATTGTAGAACAATTACCAAGATATGCATACACCAAATTTAACTGAGTTTTTGTAGGCCAATTTAAGTTTTTGAAAAGTGTCCCATTGACTGAGATCCTCTGTTTATCTACAGTGCTGGTACTGATGCAAGTTTCTGCATACTGTTTTACCAGCTGACCACAATCATGATCACCTTGAGATGAAAGAAAATCAGTTAGGTCTCTATGCCTCTCTGCAGAGACTGCCAACAAATGTACCAGTGATGGGTTGGGGTTTTTTTATGTGGGCACCTAATCGGCTAGTCAAAGAAATGTGATCAACAACTCATTTCACATAGGCTACCCAAATACTAGTTACTAGTAGGGATGGACAAACTAATTTAATTAAAAATCAATCCATCCCATCGCTGTCCACCAGAATTTTCTTCTTCTCTCCAAATAAACTTGTGTTGAATCTTGGGAAAGGTGGGTTCACCACAAATGCCTCCTATCTCACAGTTAGATGACAGAAATTCAGCCTGTTGCTGTCTGGGCTTTCCTGCTGATGAAGCCTCAGTAGGCACAGCACTTCTATAAAAGACCCAAATCTTGGGTGAACTGAAGGCTTCTGAGGAACGCTATGTAGTCTACGGTATTTCTGTCAAGGAATCCTCAGAAGCACCTTATTCAGAGAGGACATCAGCAGACCCCAGTACTGCTGATGGCCCCAGTACAGTACTGATCAGGCTGTGGCCTGATGTGATGATGTGGAGAGCCTGGGGGGAATGTCATACCCCTTACTTCCCTTTAACACCTCCTAGACTTAGAGACTCACAAGAAGATCATTGAGGCAGAGGACAGAAAACTGTTATCAATTTTCACACAACAAAGGTAGAGAGCAGGGAGAAACTCAGAAAGTTTATTGAACTAAGTAAAGATCCAAAATTAACAGAAATTCAGGATTTTTTGAGGTTTGCTCATCACTAATCACTTACAACATGTCTGAGGTTTGAACTGGTGACCAAGGTGTAAAAGATTTCAATTACTAGTAATCTCAGCCATCCCAATGTATTATATCCAGGTATTTAAAGTGAACTGTACAGGTATGTATATATTGAGAAGCTAGAGGTGGTATCTCAGGCCTGTCTCAAGGCAGCCAGTAACCCATTTTACTGACAGATTGTTTATTTTAAATCTGGATTATATATGTGTGTGTTAGAGAGGGAAAACTGAGGTTTTGCCTTTCCCGTAAAGAGGGTTCCAGCATGTGAGTGGACAAAGATGAGTTGACATTACGTCAGTGGAAGTAAATAACCTCATTTCTGTGGAAAGGGTGCTGATAAGCAGTAATTCTTGGGAAGCCTCCAGCTAGAGTCCAGACACTGATTTTAGGGATTTAGGAAATATAAAAGTGATTATTAAAAAAGAAGAAAAGACATGTACATAACTGTGCCTGTAGTGTTCCTTAATAAACATGTTTTCTATTAAACATTTCCAGAAACACTTGTACAGTTAAGCCGAGTGCTGTGAAAGGGGCTAGTATTTGGTTTTGGATACATTGTTCCAAATTCATGTTTTGAGTCAAACTGAGTATGTTTCAGCTGCAAGTCTAGCCTGCTTGAACGAAGAGAGAGAGAGAGACACACACACACACACACTCTCTCTCTCTCTCTCTCTCACTACCTGGGTGCACCTCATACAAACGTGGACAGCAAATATTGCATTTCAAATAACTCTTCAGGGCAGGAGCCATGCTTTCCTACTTGTTCTGTAAGGCTCCTTAGGGGTCACTGATGCTGCATTAAAATAAATAAGTAACATTAGGTTCCGTTCCTCCAAATCAGAGTCCTAAAGATTCAGCTATCTCCCTCACCCAGTAACCCAGGTCTAGCGGCTTGGCCAGCATTCCTCCTTCCACACCCCACTCTTCGTTATTTTAATATCAACCCTCATCCTAGTCCTTTGTCCTAGATATCTAGACCTGTCACCCCAATTTCCAGACTTTGATCCCTAGATAACACCCCATACCCACGTCCTAGAAATTGAAAAGGCACCTCCACCCCAAAACCAAATGTTGGACTTCCAGGAGGCACCTCTCACCAAGGGACCTGAGTTCTGGCTATTCAAACACATATGAGAAAGTCATATTAAATTGCAGAATGATTTCTTTTCTATGGGTTTTTCTAACCTTAGAATTCTGTACCAAGGATATAAAATTCTGAAGGATGGATAGAAAAACCTATAAAAAGGAAATCACTGTCTGTTAAAAGCTGTAGGTTTTTACAGTAATTTTTATGGAAACCTGTTGGTTTTCTCTCTTAAAAACCCTGACCCATGAGTGCAAGCTCCCATCTGTATGCAAAATCAGAGGGAATATAGGAGCCTGAGTTCACTGGCTAGGCAACAAGACAGCTTTTCAGTGCCTTCCGTCTCAAGGATCTCATCCTCTTACTGGAAACTTTGTATGTCATCTTAAAAGGTTTGACTGTATTTCTATACATAGTTTCCAGCCTTACATGGATCAATAGGAAGCCTGTTCTGAAAGCCAAACCCTTCTTTCTTTGCACGAGTAGGGTGTGTCAGCTTCAAATTAATGGTCCGAAACTGTAAACTTACATCCTCGGTGACTGATATATATTTAACATATAAACCACTCGTGTATCTGGGCAGCTAAAGTAGGGTGGAATATCCACATGCAATGAGGAGATCTGTAATGTGACCATGAGCACTGCTAACAATTCAGTAATCAAACTTCATTATTCTAATGTACAGGGAGAAAAGAAGTGCCAGTGTTAGAACACAATGGGGGGTTGTTACTGTAATACACAGGTGTTAGATTCATACTGTGTTAGTGTAAATGTGAAATCAACACATTTTTAACAACTATGAGGAACCTTCACAAACATCCCTGCTGGCATAATTTTAGAAGGATGAATATTATATACATAGAAATCAAAGAATTTTAAAGATGTAAATGTGGTCTCATCTTATTCCTTACTTAGAAAAGCTGGGGAAATACAGTACAAACTATTTCGGAAGGATCCTGTCATTATGTAATAGGCTCAAAATGTGGTCCACTAAACAGTAGGAAAGGAAAGACCTTCTAGATTTTGATTATCTTTCCTTATGAGAGGTAGTGACTTCTGGGAAAATGAGCACAGGGTTAACAATTGGGCAGTTGTGAGTTCTAATCCTGTGGCTGTCATAGATTTACTGTGTGATCCTAGGCATGTTACTTCAGCTTTCTGACCACGTCCCCATTTGTAATCAAGTGAAATTGTGCTTGGATAATAATACTTATCAGACCTGCTTCACAGGGATGGAGTGAGAAATAATATCTTCACTCCGGTTTGAATTTATAAAGTGTCATAAGTGCTAAGCATTATTATTTATTTTATGAAGGTAGTTTTTTTTTTTAATCTACCACACTGGTAAATTAAAAGTAACAAAGTGCCACTTGTTTTGTAGACCCTACAACAACTCAGTGACTTGATTAGCATCAGTTGACTAACAAACATTGTTTCCATCACTATGTTGATATTCAAGACTAGTATGGTAGTGCACAACTGTGTTTGCTTAGAAAAGAAGAGTAAAGGCTTGTCAAATGAAGCCATAATCATTCCAGCTCCATTTAAAACACAGGGAACAATTAAGTTTGCTAACTGAAAAAAGAAAACATTGGTAGAAGAAAAAAAATCATCTGCTTCTAAGGGAGCATTTCAAACAGTAGGAAGAAAAGAACAAATTTCAAACAAGTCTTGTAAAAATTTTCCTGACAGTACCATTTTTGATTAATTCTATCATTTTAACACCAGAAAGAAGTGTGTATTTTAAAGGGGTTTTTAAATGGGAGTAAATTATATTTACACTTACTTGAAGGCCACTCTCCACTGCTAGCACAATGTAAAATGACATTAGTGTAAATGAAAATCAAGCTCTTTAGAGTTTAAGGAATTCACAAAGACTTAGGCACAAACTTAACTTGATTACTCTTGTGTGTAAAATTAAGCAGGTGTATAAGTTATTGAAGGAGTGGGGCCTAATTGACCGCTGTTGGTCCCTAGTTTCTGCTCCTACTCACTGAGTGTTTGTACACTGAGTCACTGTATCTTACTACAGAGATAATTTTTCTTTTGTTTGATTTTCCTCCTTAGCCTCACACCTTAGATGAATTGTGTGAGTCAGCTAATAACCTGTGTTCCTTCACTCCCTCAGACATTCTGAATTTTTATTTCCCTCCTTCTTCCCCACAGTTTTCTATTATCACTAAATACCTTCATTTTACTTCACACTCTTCCTTCCAAATCAAAGGGAACGGAAGCTGACTCAGTATTAATCTTCCTCTTGCTACTTCTTTCTCGCGCGTTCTCCCACTCACTCACTACTCTTTTTTAAACAATACTCGTGGCTGTTGAAACTTGTAATCCATACACAATTCTATCATGGGCTAGCCACCAGGTAGCAAGACAGTCCTTCAGAATACTTTACAACCAGTCAAGGAGTTAGAGATTCATAAAACGGATGAAATAGGAGCTATATGAGGAAAACAAAGTTCAGTAGAACACATATTTTTCTTACAGCCTATGAGGCCTACAAAGTCTTTGTCTGGTGCAGTGTCTACACTTAGCCAGGGATAGTATTATGGAGCAGAAAAAGGCAGAAACTTCACATCCATTCCTTTTTCAATTTCAGTTTGACAAGGAATTTCACACAACTTCAAATTAAATTTAAGGCACCTGCAAAAACCTGCCTTTTGCTCTATAGGGGAGAAAAACACCAAAAATGTGGGTGAAAGTAACAAGTCTTTTACTTTTTTGTGAATCTAGAATACACATGATTTTTTTTCTTTCTGCCAGGAACACCAACAATGTGAATATTTTTATACTGCTCTCTACATCTGATTTGTGATTCCAGGAATTTTCCCACTGCTAAGGTCATGCTTATAGGTCTTTAGTTACCTGCCTGGGGCTTATTTGCAGAAATTTGTCTTCACATCCACAATTATTTTAATCAAATGTTTACTTTATTTTATTAAAACAGGTAATATGCTAAGGTATATTTATAGTTAGATTGTTTTAGAGCTATACGTTAATAACACCTATACTGCAATGCTACAGAATAATTTCCCAAAGCACTGTAGTAACACTATTGTAAGCCAAAATATTTGAGACTATTACTATAGAATACTCTACAATTTAATAAGGAAATTTAGAGATTTAGACATAAGAACAGTCATAGAGGGTCAGACTAATGGTCCATCTAGCCCAGTATCCCGCCTTCCAACAGTGGCCATTTCCAGGTGCTTCAGAGGGTATGAACAGAAAAGGGCAATTATCAAGTGATCCATTCCCTGTTGTCCATTCCCAGCTTTTGGCAATCAGAGGCTAGGGACACCCAGAGCATGGGGTTGCATCCCTGATCATCTTAGCGAATAGCCATTGATGAATCTATCCAGGAACTTGCCTAATTCTTTTTTGAACCCTGTTATAGTCTTGGCCTTTACAACATCCCCTGGCAACAAGTTCCACAGGTTAACTATGCGTTGCATGAAGAAGTACTTCCTTTTGTTTGTTTTAAACCTGCTGCCTATTAATTTCATTGGGTAACTCCTGGTTCTTGTGTTATGTGAAGAAGTAAAGAACACTTCCTTATTCACTTTCTCAACACCAGTCATAATTTTATAGACCTCTTTCATACGCCCCCCAAACCTCTCTTTTCCAAACTGAGACGTCCCAGTCTTTTTAATCTCTCCTCATCTGGAAGCTGTCCCATTCCCCTAATCATTTTTGTTACCCTTGTCAATTCTAATATTAATAGTGAGTACTCTTAAAAAATTAAGTACTATTCTTTATAGGACTATATTTTAATCAAATGTCAAATATTCTACTTAATGAGCCAAACAGTGACAACCTAAGCAAAAAAAATGGTAAATGATAACCCATTATTTAAATGATGACTGCATTATTATTATGGCTGATAGTGGTTCCTATTTGTTATGCTTTAGTTGGTGTACTTATCTAATGTATCAAAGTAGATGCTCTGATTTGTAGTAATACAGATATAGAAAGAGTTTTATGACACTACAAGTTACTACCTGAGTGTGAGAATGTTTTGGACTTCAGCCTCCAGGAATTCAGTACATCCCTGTACTTCACATTTCTGCTTGACCATTTGCCAGGTCCACATGTTAAAAGGCTGATCAAGGTGGGATCTCTCAAATAGTTATGAGAATGAGAAAGTATAGAGTTATTTATAGCATAAATCATATTTTTAGGAGAATATATTTAATTGATTTAGTTGTAGATTGGGACTTGTTAAACAGAACTGCTAATACTTAAAGTATATAGTACAAAATAAATGCATCTGTGCAGTCATGTTCTTTAGATTTTTGTATTTATTATTGTAATTATTATTTATATAGCACGCAAAATGTGTGATATACTTTACAGACATATATCCCTGACCAGAATATCTTGCAATCTAAGAACCAAGTCCTACAAACAAGTAATACGAGTTATAGAGTAAAATCCTGGCCCCACTGAGTTCAAATGGGAGTTTTGCCATTGACTTCAACGAAGACAGGATATTTCACTCTTTCTTAGTGTTTACTTCCATTGAAGTGGACTAGATAGAACTGACAGGGACTCTGCACAGTAATAAGCATTATTCATTATTAAGGTCTCTTAATAGGCCACATACAGTTGGGTGGAGTTAGGGGTGAGAGAGAGAAATCGAAATGCAGCACATCATCTCTGGGGGGAGAAATGGATCTGCAGTGCATCATGTTTGCATGTTACTTTCAGAACAAGTCCCACACATACTGTTGTGTCTTGGCAGTGCAGTAAAACATTGTCACTATCAGCATTTTTCTAATGAAAGGTTTTAATTGCAATCCCTATGAGGAGTAACATACAGCTGGTACTGGCTGCTCTGAAGTGGTGATTTAAAGTTTACAAAACGTCCCCCCCTTTGGCTAGAATATTGTTCATAATGTTACAACAAATCTCTGATGCCGTTACACTGATTTTACCAATTGTCTCAGCCAGATTTGAAGCCAGATTTCAGAGGTGCTGTTCTGTACCGTCTAAAACTGTTTTAGCCCCAAAAGCTCAGTCATGCTCTGCTGTCTGATAATCATGCTAATATTAGACCAGATTGTGCCTGAACCTAATGCCACCACTCAGCAGAGTAAGACCTCACAGCTACATTAGTGCTGCTCCTGAACCTTGGGTCCTGATGCAAGAGGGGAAGTAGTAGCTGCACACACCCCTTGAGCAGGTGGGCAGGGAAGCAATACTGGAGCCTTGGGTCTGACTCCCCAGCAGATCAGAGGCAATGGGGAAAGGGCTGTAACAAATTATACTCCCCTCACCCAGCACAAGGGAAGAGCAGAGGCATTGAGCAAAGGCTCAGTCTAACTCCAAATTCTTATCCTTCTGATTCTCTTTTGGGAAACAATCTTCTTCCTGAACCAATCCAGTTGTGCCACATCCCTGTTACAAGCTCATCATCTACACATATCTCATCAGTCAAATGGTAACGAACTGACGTCATAGACAGATTTTATGGGAAGGCTGCTTGTTTACCGCACGCAATGTTGCATAAGCATGAATGGCTTTAGCACAGACGTATGTGGCATCCAAGTAGGGGGTTCTGTTGAGTTCCTCATTCAGTTTCCTTCTTTTTGATAAAATAGTGGAATTTTACTGATAGTGGCCGTGAGCTGAGACTAATAATTCTTACATACTCGAGATGGAAAGGTACAACCACCAAACCATACAAATGTTCAGCAACAATCTGGGCATTGAAATGGAGAAACGTGACTACATACATAACAACCAGAATGGACCCCGGATTTATTGCTGATTACAGCTATTGCAAATTTTAAAAGCTTTATTGACCGATTGAAGCTTTTCATTGCCCCCCCCCCCCCCCCCCCCCCCCCCCCCCCCCCATCAATTGCATATTTTCTCGAAAGTAAAAATGCTGCCTGGAAAAGTGAAACAAATCATTATAACTCTGGAAAGATTTTATATTGGAGAAGCTTTGAGAGGACATCAAAAATATTGTTAATAAGGTCCTCGTGTGTGTTCTAGGTCTGAGTTTGGTATTACTGGATGAACGAACACAAAATCAAATAAAGTAAAACTGTGCACTGCTGCTAAGGTTAATGCAGCGGCACCAGAACTTATATTATACCACCATATATTATGCTTTGCTTTTTAAACAGGTTTATAGTTTTACATTACTGTGCACTTTACAGCAGCATAAGCTTTCATTCTTACTTTAAATTTGTGATTTCACAGATCTCTCCATGTGCATGTAAATACTGTCGATAAAGTAAACACATACAATGTGTATCTGCAGTTAAGAAAGGAGTTGGTTTCCTCAGTGGAAATATGTGTACTGGACATAGAAAGAGCTACAATTCAGCACACGCATCTCGTTTAACACTTCAAACTGTCTTTTGCATATATAGGCTAGAATCCAGTAACATTAGGAAAGCCTCAGTGGATAGTAATCTGGGACACACAAACCAAAAGTCATAATTCAACACAACTGATAGTCTCTACTTACAGCAGTCTTGGGGCTAAATTATGATGGAGACTAAATTAACTGTCTTTCACTGAGAGGGTGGTTCCTTCCAGATCAAGGTTAAGGTCATTGGTGGGGCAGCGTGGCTATGTGGTTATATGCAACCTACTTTACTTGTTCAAAAAGGAGTTCAGCTTTAGTGCTGTCAGCCTTGACAGATGCAGAATCATACATCCAGAAACATTAAAGTCCATCAACCGACCACATTTGCCACCAGACAGTACTAGTTTAGACTTGCAAACACAAGCATTTTTCCCCTCTTGCTACCTTTTTTTTCCCTTTCTGTGAAGCAAATAGCTTTGATTTCCTTCTGCTTCTCTCCCTGAGCAAAGTAGTACAATAAAACTGGTTTTAGACTCATTGATTGTGTAGGAGAGAAATCATTTACAAAGCTTAATCAAGGTAACTTGGTGTTGGAAAAACCAACTGTTCAGTATGTCATACTGAATTCCCTCTTCACCTCGAGGGTATTTTACTATGAATTTCACTGGGACTGCAAGCTGACCTCAAGTTAGAGGTCCCCTTACTGCAGAAAAAGCTCTAATTAATACTATGTATCCAAAAAAAAACTGTACAAGGTAAAAATTGCTTATTAATCTGGACAAAAGCTAATTGAAAGTGTCATTTCTTGCTGAGAAAACAGGTTTTCTTGGCAAAGTCACTTATTGATGGTTTTAGCAGAATCTTCTGCCTTTTGATATCTAGTTTGTTTAGGAAGGAGCAGTATTGGTTTTCCAGTCCAGTTTAGGATCTGAAAATGCCCAAGGGAAGGCATGCGTCAGTTTTATGGAATCCCTCACACCCCGCGAATCTTGGACAGCTTACATTTGTAAATCATGTCTGCCGTTGAGAGGCAAAATGTTGTTCTCAAAATCGGCTTTTAGCCTTTTTTCAGTATGGTTTTCTTTTCAGATGAGCAGGTTTGACTCAAAAATCAGGTTGGCTGCTGTTACATGTCAGCCATCAATATTAAATTGAACAGCAATAACTAAATGGCAGCTTGTGAACAGGTGTACCTGAAAAGTGAATGCAGTGTTTTTAAGAGAACTGGGCCAGACCCTGGGAGTAAATTGGTGTAACTCCATTGACTTCTCTTTTTCTTCTTTGTTAAGGTTTTAAAGGGTTCACACAAGGTACTGTCTGTTTTTCCTAGAGGGTACATGCAAATGAGGCAAAGCTTGTGCACCGTATTATCATAGAATCTCAGGGTTGGAAGGGACCTCAGGAGGTCATCTAGTCCAACCCCCTGCTCAAAGCAGGACCAACCCCAACTAAATCATCCCAGCCAGGGCTTTGTCAAGCCTGACCTTAAAAACCTTCCCCTTCCCCCATCCATTCTCATGAGGGAGGGGGATTGGTGTAATTTATACTCATCTTGTGAGAACTTAGGTATCAACTGTTTTTTTTTTTTAATATTTTTTCCTAACTCTGTGCTGCACACCAGTTAAAAGAACTAGCCCCCATATGTTTCATTTTAGCCAGTTTTCAGAGATTGCCACCAGATCACTGGGGGTTCGTTGCCAGGAAGGAGAAAGAGATCTGGAACACTGGGGAGACATGGCAGATCCCCATTGCTGCATATTATTTATCTTGACCCTCCTGTCTTCTGGGAATTTTTCTTGCATTCCTGGCCTACGCGTCCATTCTGACCACCTTCCTCCTACTACAAGTTCTTGACTCCTTCTGAGGCTGGGCAGTGGGGACCAACAGGGAAGAAGTCTTTCAATGCTGGTGGGAGGGCTGATGAGAAGAGCTGGGAGGAGTATTTAAGGGAAAGAGAGCGAGAGAGCTGGAATGGAAAGAGAGGATTGGGGTTTGTGCATAAGTAAGAGGAAGAGAAGGACTGAAGTAGTCTTGGCTCCTTTCCCATCCTCACAAAACATATCTTGGGGTGAATATGTAACTTTTTTATGGTTTTAAAAGCTAAAAGTATTTTAGATCTGTAACATTCCGATTTAACATATTCTCAGTACCCTTAGATGTATAAAATGTATTGAGAAATCTCAACAGATAGATATTTTCCTGCACAAAAATTGGGATTTGGAATTGGTTTTCAAATTTTACGGCTCATGAGAAATCAAAGCACAGGAATGTCACTAATCCATTTCATAAGGTGCCCATCTCTGCAGTGCCAAGAGAAGGGCTGCTGTAGTTAACAAAGAAAAAGCCCTAATGCGTACTTACAAGACAACGGCCAAAAAGAACTGGTAGCCCAAGTCATTAATGAAGCTAATCTCTATTCCTTGCTCCCACTCTCTTCCTGCTATCTGTGGGGGTAGAGAGCTCATTTTAAAACAGAAAGTTGTCTTTCAGATTCTTTTGTTGCACACACCAAGGGGACAACCTAAACTGCCTTTCAGGTTTTCTGCATTGTTGTCAAGATTTATGAAAAGGACAAATTATTCCCACTCCGGATCTTTGATTCCCTGCTGCCCTTTTCCAGAGAAGTCCCTAAATCTAGTAATACTCTTGGATGCCCAGTACTGAGACACGTACTGGATTACATCAACTGGAGCCGTTTATGTGAACTGGTGCTACTTGGAGGGTATCCATATTAGTAGATTTGCAGGGAAGTGCTTCCTTAATGGACAATTTGGACCCGAGTTAATATTTGCAGAGAAAAGAAAGTATTTATTAGTGCAATAATGTGCTGATAAGTTAGGGTTTGATTTAGGCAGTTCATTCTTCTGGCTGGTTGTCTTAAATATGCACCATGTTAAGTACAAGGCCACCATGTACCCAACAAGCACACACTTGCCCCAGGTCGTCATCCTCCTCTGAGTACTGTTCTTGCCGGTCAATGGCTTATTAATGTCTGCAATTCATCTCTCCTGTCTTTTGTAGGAATTTTAAATATGATACAGTATCCCTCCTATGCAGCCTCTGACCTTGCTTTGTCATTTGAATGACTTGGGGGCCTAAAAATCTTCAAGTTGCTCATTCACTGAGAACTTTTCCTCTGAGATAATTTCAAGGCTAGCTCAAGGCTACAGGCCTAATCCTGTAGCTCTTCTTCAAGTGAGTAACCTTGGATCAGGTGAGTAGTCTCACTGAGTTCAGTGGGTCTGCTCACATCAGAGAGGGCAGAAGGATCAAGCCGTAAGTGTGAAGGACATGACATAAATAATGCAGGACTATAGAAATAGCTCAGGTTCTTATGCCATCACATCTACTTATCTGCTCCATTCCACAGTATTTCCCATTTGTCTCCTTCCCTAGCTTTTCTACAGCTGAGTCCAGTAGAGGGTTTCCTCCCTCTCTATTGTGTTTAGTCCTTATACCATGCCAATCACCATTGTATCTGAGCACTTCATGTTAATCCCCTCATCCTATCCCATAAAGGTCCACTTTCAGCACTGCTATCTCCTGGCCCTGCCTCCTCAGCCAACTTCTCTGCTATTTTATTTCCAACTCTCAAAATCAGGGTTCTCTGTGGTTTCTCCCTCCATGTTTCCATCCCCATACATGCCCATGGCAAGGCTTGTGTTGTCTCTTTCTCTCTATTCCTTTCACGTCTGTCCTTCCCAATCATTGCTATATTTTTATTTATACAAAATCTAAAGCTACATAAGTGTACTTATTTATGTACCTCTAGATTTTAACAGCACTTACATGTATGCAGCCTTCTATGTCTTTTTGTTGCCAAAAACTGAATCTGGAATAGTAAGTGTTAAGGGTGGGGTCACAGAGACCTGCTTGGTGCTGCCACCTGGTGTGCCAAGGCTACTTCTGCCCCTGCTTCCAGGCCTCTTCCAGCTTGGGACTCCCGAATCCTGTCTGTTCTGAGCCAGATTCCACTGATCTGCTGCAAACACAGACCCAGGTCTGAACCAAGTCCACTCACAACTGTAAGGCTCCTGGAAGCGCTCTTGCCTTTGACACCCAGGAGTCCAACTCCCAAGGAGGTTCACACCCTTAATACATCCGTTTTACCCTGTATAAGGCTTATACAGGGCAAACTCATAAATGGTTCGCCTTCTATTTCAAAGATAGAAAGATATGGACAGCTGTCTGCCCCCCTAGGTACCAACTCGTACTCCAGGCAACTTAATAAGTAAAAAGTGATTTTAATAATCCTACAGAAAGTAGGATTTAAGTGATTCCAAGTGGTGACAGACAGAACAAAGTGAATTACTAAATAAAATAAAATAGAATACGCAGTTCTAGGTCTAATTGCCCTGTGTACAGATAAAAACCTCACTAGGTCCAGTAAACAGGCTATCTTCCTTCTAGCCTGGGTCCAGCAATCACTCACCCCCCAATGTCTTTGTCCTTTGTTCTGTCTCTTTCAGGTATCCTTGGGGGGGTGGAGAGTCTCTCTCTTTAGCCAGCTGAAGACAAAATGGACGGGTTTCCTAGGGGTTTAAATAGATTTTCTCCTCTGGGTGGACACCCCTCCCTCTCCCTGTGTAGCATCCAGTTTCCAAATGGAGTTGGGGTCACATGGACAAGTCACCTGTCCATGCACAACTCAGTTCCTTCTCAGACCAGCCACATTCCTGGCAAAGCTCAGATGTGGATTGGTGTCTGCAAGTTCTATTGTCTGTTAAGTGCTTCTTGATTGGGCACTTAACCTGCACATTCCTTTCTCAAGAAATACAACCAATATTCATAACTTCAACTACAACAATGATACATGCATATAAACGGGAGGAATAAATTCAGTAGGTCATAACTTTCACAGAGATATGTTACATGGCACATGTAGCATAAAACATAGTCCAGTTACATCATGTATACATTTATAAGCATCTCCCCATAAAGTTTTATGGGGTACACCGTCACAGTAAGTACTGACAATTTTAGCTTTTCACTGTGTGAAAGGTTTTGGATTTTGTTTTGTTTGTAAAACAGTATATTGTAGACACAGACACACATACTGTAAACACCACAGAACCTATTCGCAGTTAAAGGTGAAATTATGTTTATTGTGGTAACCCATTTTGTTTGGACATTACAGATCTGAAGTGTTGTCCTTTTTGTCACTATGTGATTGTGAGTTATAGTTTGTAACTATATAAAATATATGCACAGTACATGCAGTCTTCATCCTAATAAGGTTTCCTTTGCCAATGTTAAGCAATTGGCACATTCTATTCCTTTCTATCAATAGGGCTACTCTGAATTTACACAGAGATAATTGAGAGCCGAATGTGGCCCAGTAAATGCAAATCTAGTTGATCACATACCATAAAAATGTTTGTTGTATAATCTACAAAATACTTCCCATTCCTATATGATGTGCTTAAAATTGGTACTTCTAAAATAAAGAAAATTGAAAGGTGGGTCCTTTTAGAGTGATCCACATTCAAGCAGCTTGACCATCCCACAAGGTAAAATTGTACATGTAGCCCAAGCATTGTAGACTTCATAGGGCTGAAGAAATACTGAACAAAACAATTGCTAGGTAAGGACACCTTTATAGTCTGTCATGTCTATCTCACTCCATCCAGCTGATGCTGACCATCCTATTGAGTACATTGGATCCCACTGTTCTATTGGTCTGTTACTTTGACTCCCTGGCTTTGGGGCTATGGCCAACCTTGGTAAAGTTCTGGTATCTCCTTTATGGTGTGAGGCAGAAGAACCCACTGAATCATCAGGAATGGTCAGGAGCAGTCAGGTAGGAGTTGGGTTATACCCAGGGTTCTCTGAGGGAGAATGCTGGAGATTTCTCAGACATGTACTTCTTGCATACAACTTGCCATAAAGGAGTAGTGGGCAGTTAGTGCAAAGTCAAATTTAAAATCTAGATAGACTCCAACTAACTAGGATTTTCCCACCCAGGGACAGCTTCTTCTCCAATAATATTTCTTTACATATCATATATATAAACACTGTGTATATCTGTGGATACATTTATAAATATATATATGTGTGTGCTTATATATGTAAATATATATGTGTATAATACACACAAAAGTAAAGTATACATTACCCAAGATAAGCTGTGTTTGCCAATGCTTTAATCTCGGTGGGAGACTGTTTTTACTGGAGTCAGACTCTTGAGCACCAGCTGAGGATAGGAAACTAGATTCTGGCGTGCAGGGTGTGGGAGGAATCTCTTTGTCTACTCCCTTTTTTTCTCCCCAAATACATACACAAATAAAATTCACATGTGGCCTTGAATGATGTCATGTGTGCAACTGACTCCAAAAGAAGCTTTTCTTGAGAGTGTGTAGCCTCTTCGGAGCCTCTGTCATTTTATGGAACAGCAAGCAATGCAATGTCATGCTGCAAGGTAACTTGCCATGTTTCAGAAGGTTTTTTCCCCCGCCATGCAAGGAGTTAAAAAACAAAAAACAAAACAACTTACAAACAAATGTTGATGCAACAAAAAGCCTCGTGCTTTGCATATCTGTATTTTTTTCTGCTTTTAGTACATCTAATCTTCACTTAGAGCCCCATGACCCTGCAGCACATAGATTCCTGTTTCTGTGGCTCGAATAGGAGAATCTTTCTGAGTTCTTGTAGATTCTCCACCCACTGATATTGTCTGTCTGTAGCTGCAGTGTTCCCACTGCACTGTACGTATCTGTCCTGTTCAAAATCCAAGGAGGAAGGGAAGTTATGGAGAAGATCCTCAGCAGGAATAAATCAGCATAGATCCACCTTACGGATTTCCCAATGAAAAGGGTTTGGAAAGGTGATGTTTCCACTGACTGCTAAAATGAAATATTTTGGAGGCAAAACTAGCTAAACCATCAATGCAGCGGGTGCAAAGTGGATTAATGAAAAAGTTGCAGTTCCTCCAGGGTCCATGTAAAATAGGGAAACCTGTGTTTGAAAAATAGCCACAAAATCTTGTAGGATCTGTTATGGCAAGAATATTCTTTATGAAATATCCTATAAGCTCTGTTCATGCTGACCAGGGAAATGGTGAATCTGAATCTGCTTTTATACCAGTGAAAGGGCCACTGAGAGTTGGATCAGGTCATAGATCAGCAATAACTCCACTGATGTCAGTGTAATTACATCAGTGTAAAACTAGTGTAAGTGAAATTAGAATCAGGCCTAGCATGAGTGCCTTCCTAACAAAAATTGTTTTAACACACATGCAAGGTGCTAACACAGTATCCCTGGCCACCATAGATAGGACTGGAAAATTGGCTTCTCTAAATCAATCATAAATTGTTGGTTTGAAATTGCATGTTGATTATTATTTATTACCACTGTTTATTTAAGTACTGGCCAGGGATAAGTACTGACCAGACTCAAATAATAATTGTCCTTATCCTATAGCACTTGTGATATAAAAGACAGACGCACAGAACATAAGACACATTGAAAGATCTAGAGGAGGTACTCAATTCAAATATAAACTATTCCCCTTTATTGTAAAATGACACCTTATGTGGATAAATTCTCTTTGGCCAGTGGATAAACTTCAGAATAAATTTTAATAATCAAATGTAATAATATATTCTAATTATTTTGACATACATAATGTTTAAGGAGAGAAAATGCCTTGAAATGGGGCTAGGTGTCAGGAGTATGGAATGGTGTTGTAGCTGTCTCGGTCCCAGGATTTTAGAGACACAAGGTGGGTGAGCTATTATCTTTTATTGAACCAACTTCTATTGGTGAGAAAGCCAAGCCTTTGAGCTTACACAGAGCTCTTCTTCAGGTATCAGAGTGTCACAACTAAGTAGAAGATGGAACAGATTGTTTAACAAAAGAAGTTAACAGGTATTTCACCAGACCCATTAGCATCCCTCCAGTCATGGGAAGAAAAGGAAAGGGGGGAAGGAGGAGTTGTTAGTGGGCTATAGATTATTGTAATAAGTAAGGCTGCATGTCTGTCATAGAGGTCACAGAAGTCATGGATTCCATCACTTTCCGTGACCTCCATGACTTCTGCAGCAGCAGTTTGGGTGTGTGAGAGGGGCCCAGGGCTGGGACAGGGGGTTGGCATGCGAGGCGGTGCTTACCTCGGTGTGGGGGGCTCCCCAGATCCCATCGGCATGTCCCTGCAGCTCCTAGGTGGAGGGGTCAGGGGGCTCTGCGCGCTACCTGCGCCCGCAGGCCCCACCCCCACAGCTCCTATTGGCTGCGGTTCCCGACCAATGGCAGCTGCGGAGCCAACGCTTGTGGTGGGAGAAGCACGTGGAGAGCCCCTGACTACCCCTCCTCCTAGGAGCTGCAGGGACACGCAGAGCCAGGTAGGGAGACTGCCAGCCCTGCCAACACCACCACCCCCAGCACCATCAGGGGTCCCAGGCCATGTGCTGCCCGCCTCCTCGCCCCACAGCACCAGCAGGGACCTGAGCCACCCCTCCTCCAGAACCCCCTGCTTCCCCCCCAGCACCAGCAGGGTCCCGGGCCACCCCCGTCCCCTCCCAGCACCCATGGTGCCCCCGGACTTCCCTCCCCAGAGCACCCATGGCCCCCCACCCAAGTTTTAGTCAGGGGTATATAGTAAAAGTCATGGACAGGTCACGGGCCATGAATTTTTGTTTATTGCCCATGACCTGTCCATTACTTTTACTAAAAATACCCATGACTAAAATGATAGGTTCCAGAGTAGCAGCTGTGTTAGTCTGTGTCAGCAAAAAGAACAGGAGTACTTGTGGCACCTTAGAGACTAACAAATTTATTTCAGCATAAGCTTTCGTGGATTACAGTCCCACTTTCAGCAAAAAGAACAACCTTAATAATAAGCCATAGATCCAGTGTGTCTATTGAGTCCATGATTTTTAGTGTCTAGCAAAGTTACGAATTTAAGCTCTCAGGCTTGTCTTTTGAAAGCATTGAGTCCTCATCCTTAAAGAAAACCTGCACAGAGGTCAGAAAACTCTGTGTAGCTAAAAAGCTTGTCTCTTTCACCAACAGAAGATATCACCAACAAAAGATATTACCTCACCCACCTTGCCTCAGGAGTATGGAAAGGAGACCCCTGAGAACTCTGCCTCATGTCCTCACAAACAACAAAAAAGTTCCCCTCGTGGGTTGTTGTTTTCCTCCCCACTTATTAGATTTCAATCAAATGACAAGCCTTCATTGATTTTCATTTTCATTTTTGATTTTCATTTTCCCTACAGCTCGCAGTGAGCCAACAGTATAAGTTTGAAGTTTGCTCCCTCCTCCCCTCTCCCCCGTCTCTTCCAACTTAATATTTTAAATTAGTGCAAGTGGAGTTAGACCTCCAGGAGCAGCCAGTTTTATTTTTCAACCTGGAGTTGAGTTTAAAAATCAAAATGAAGCTTTGAGGACCTCAGCTAGTGTCCACTGAAATCAGTACAATCCTTCCATTCCCTTCATTGGCCATTGAATCAGGCCCTGATTGAATGGATATTTTTATTTTTGAGCATGGTTTGCTTGCTGAAGAACAGACTTAACCCTAACCTGTTTCACTGTACCTGTGATGAGAGTGTAGTAAGTTTGCCAGGTGGAGGAGGAGGTCGGCTAAGAGAGGCTCTACAAGACACAATCACATTGTATTCCTCTCTCAAAAGAATGAGGTGGTTGTGCCTGCTAAAACCTGGCCAGCAGCCAATTCCAGGTTAATCCTCCTGCTGGTCACACCCAGATGTGTCAGTTGTTTCTATCTATGGGACAAAAAGAGCCAGGTGGCTCTATCTTTTGTATCATTCTTAACTTTGCCTGCATTCTGCACAGGAATGTTCCTCATTCAGAACAAATAAATATGTCTTTTTGCCATTAGCTAGCTTGTGGTTGAATAGTTGGCGTTATGACTCATTTGTGACTAGGTAAGGCTTTATGTTGGGGGAAGATTTGCAGAAGAAATTATATTGTCATAAAATCTGTCTATGAGGTGAAACATATAAGTAGTGCTGTATATTTCCATTGCACTTTCCAAACAAAGATAAGACATGTTCCTGCCCCAAGGAGCTTGCAATTAAATGGAACAGAATCTGCCAGATTATGAAGGCTGTCCATCTGAGCTACTGCTTTGCATCTATGATTTATGTATGAAGAAGCACACTGTCAGGCAAACATGTTGATGTGAGCACAGGCAGACAATAGACCAAGGGTGGCCAACCTGTGGCTCCGGGGCCACATACGGCTCTTCAGAAGTTAATATGCGGCTCCTTGTATAGGTACCGACTCCGGGGCTGGAGCTACAGGCGCCAACTTTCCAATGGGCATGGGGATGTTCACTGCTCAACCCCTGGTTTTGCCACAGGCTCTGCCCCCACTCCACCCCTTCCCACACCCTCCCCTGAGCCTGCCATGCCCTTGCTCCCCCCACCCCCCAGAGCTTCCTGCACGCCATGAAACAGCTGATCGGGAGGGAGGGGGAGGCGCTGATAGGCGGGGCTTCTGGTGGGTGGGAGGCGCGGGGGGCAACTGATGGGGGGGCTGCTGACATATTACTGTGGCTCTTTGGCAATGTACGTTGGTGTAGTGGGGCGGTCACCTGCTCCTGCCCACAGGGGTTAAAAACAGCCCTGGAGAGGGCTGTGACAGGGGACGGCTGATTGAGGAAGTAGCCGCAGCTGGGCCATGCCCCAGTCAGACTGTAGCTGGCCCTACAAAGGCCAATGAAGCCAGGAGCTGGAGGCAGTCTCCCTCTAGCTGAGGAGGGAGATGGGCCTAGCTGCCTGGGGAGCCTAAGGGTACCAGCGTGAAGCAGGGCTGGGGAAAGGCCAGAGAGCTGGGGAGCTCCAGGCCAGCAACTCCCCAGGCTGCGGGGCCTTGTCCAAGGCCCACGGAGGTACTGGGGCTAAGTAAAGGCAGCAGGTCCAAACCTCCCTTGCCTATGATGACTGGCTTGTACAGACTGCAGTCTGCCCCAGGGAATGGGGGCTTGATGATGACTGGCAGTAGCCCATAGGCTGAGGGAAGGTGAGGATAGATGGTGGACGGGTTCCCCTGGGAGGGGAGACCCAGCGACTTACGGGGTACTGCCAGGGGGCAGCACCCCAGTCAAAGGGGCACCGGGGTCTGGGAGGGACACAGGGCCAACAGTGAGTGGGACACTGGCCTGCAGAGGGCGCTCCGAAGGCTGGAAACACTAATTCCTTGGACGACCAGCAGGAGGTGCCGCGTGGGTGAGTCCCACACCATTACAATTGGTAAATTCTGGTTCCTTCTCAGGCTCAGGTTGGCCACCCCTGCAGTAGACCATCACATAATTTGTAATGATCAGCTTTCCAAAGGTGTTTAGGCATGTAAAGATGCAGAGAGAGACCTAGTGGAATTTTTCAAAAGTGCCTTAAAAAATTAGGCACCTAACTTCTATTAAAATTAATGGGAGTTTGGCACCTACCCTGCTTAGGGGCTTTTGAAAATCCCACTAGGCTCCTATCTGCATTGCTACATACATAAATACCTTTTTAAAATTGGGTCCGAAACAGCTATGTCTGGATGGTGAAGACAAGATTCCCAGCAAGGGCAAAGAGTTACTTTTGAATGTTACATGCCCACAATCATCAGTATGTGCTATTAATCAGGTCTGCTGAAGTAACTTAATGAAAGCTTCCACGGTCATATTAAGATGGTATTTTAGTCTTCTAAAAGAAAAGAAAGGGATTAGGTTTTGTGATTAGGAGGAGCTGAAGAGAGTCATTTGAAAGCTTAAGCAGGACTTAATTTGTTCACAGGCATTGTTCTGGCCCTCTGCATAGAGGTGAATTTCATAAAATCCATATATAATTTTATCCTATTAGTAAGATGATCTTAATGTCACAGAGTTACTTAATTGATGGTCTATTCCTGTATCTGATTCAGAGGATGTGAAGAGATATTAATGATTTGGTGATTTTGCTGGACATGCAGACTTATACAATTCATATGCTCACAAGATGCTTAGCCTTTCACATGTTTTGGGAAGCATCAAATTAACACTTCCTAATTTATTAAGAATTTTTTATATAGCCCAGCCGTATATTCAGTAATTGAGATATGACTAGGACTTAAGATGTAAGATATGTATAAGTTTATCTAAACAGAAATGCTATCATATAAACAAGCAGTCTAGCTTGGAAAACAAAAATTGACCACCCAAACATGATAAACTATAGGCCAATTAAGGTGAGCCAGTTACTGCTCCATCTCTACCCTCCAAGAATGATAGAATGTGAATTAAGAAGCCCAAAGCTCTTAGGCACTTAAGATTAAAGTTAAAAACATGGTAATGATACCTTGATGACTGAATGATGTCTGCCAGACTTCCTCAGGGACTTCAATAATATGAGGATAATATATCATTAGAAGTGTTGAACACTGTATCTGACATGTTTAAATTTATGTATCACATTCCTCTGAAATAATAACGAGTAAAACGTTATTAGTTTTGGAAATACGTTGGAGATGTATGCAAAACCACAGCATAGGTGATAGGTTGAACTGGTGGCATCTAATTAAGGTGTTCAAGAATAATTATTAGTGGATTTAAAAATTAAAAGAAGAGGCCATAACATAGTATTGTTAAGATTTTGTTTCTTTTAAGTCAGTTGATGGTACAATTAAGTGCTTAGCACTAAAATGCATACATATTACTAGCACTGGTTGCTAATAATGTAATAATTCATCATTAGCTGCAGTTGTTGAAGAAACAGAAAAGAATCAAAGTGAAGACTGGTCATTTCCAAACAATATGTCTAATAAAAAGAGTACACAGACTACCTAGAATAGTCATCCTCAATTTGCGGCTTTACAGCTGTATGCAGAAGTTTGGGACAATACATAAAGCTCTAATGGAATCCATAAATTTGACTGGAGTTGCTGTAAGCAGTCAGGAATAGGGAACAGAGTTTATGTCAAGTGACATCACAAAGAGAGAACTATAAAATAATCAAGTTGCTACGTATGGGGTCTGTACTGGGACCAGTCCTATTCAACATATTCATAAATGATCTGGAAAAGGGAGTAAATAGTGAGGTGGCAAAATTTGCAGATGATACAAAACTACTCAAGATAGTTAAGTCCCAAGCAGACTGTGAAGAACTACAAAAGGATCTCTCAAAACTGGGTGTCTGGGCAACAAAATGGCAGATGAAATTCAATGTTGATAAATGCAAAGTAATGCACATTGGATAATATAATCCCAACTATTCATATAAACTGATGGGGTCTAAATTAGCTGATACTACTCAAGAAAGAGATCTTGGAGTCATGGATAGTTCTCTGAAAACATCCACTGAGTGTGCAGCAGCAGTCAAAAAAGCGAACAGAATGTTGGGAATCATTAAGAAGGGGATAGATAATAAAACAGAAAATATCATATTGCCTCATTTAAATCCATGGTACGCCCGCATCTTGAATACTGCATGCAGATGTGGTCACCCCATCTCAAAAAAAGATATGGAATTGAAAAGGTTCAGAAAAGGGCAACAAAAATGATTAGATGTATGGAACAGCTTCCATATGAGGAGTGATTAATAAGACCAGGACTTTTCAGCTTGGAAAAGAGATGACTAATAGGGGATATGATAGAGGTCTGTAAAATCATGATTGATCTGGAGAAAGTAAATAAGGAAGTGTTATTTACTCCTTCTCAGAACACAATAACTAGGGGTCACCAAATGAAATTAATAGGCAGCAGGTTTAAAACAAACAAAAGGAAGTATTTTTTCACACAATGCACAGTCAACCTGTGGAACTCTTTGCCAGAGGATGTTGTGAAGGCCAAGACTGTAACGGGGTTAAAAAAAGAACTAGATAAGTTCATGGAGGATAGGTCCATCAATCAGTAGCGCAGCCAGGTCTGGAGCGCAGGGGAAGCGGCGCTATAAAAGGCACCTCCCCCTGTACTCACCCGGCGGCGCTCCGGGTCTTCGGCGGCACTTCGGCGGCTCACTCCGGGTCTTTGGTGGTACCCGCCACCAAAATGCCGCCCAAGACCCAGAGCGCCGCTGGGTGAGTGCAAGAAGCGGCGCTTAAAAAGAAGCGGTGCCTTTTTTTAGTGCTGCTAAAAAAAGGCGCCGCTTTCTGCTCAAGGGGGAGCGGCCGCTCCCCCTGCTCCCCCCCGGCTACGCTACTGCCATCAATGGCTATTAGCCAGGATGGTGTCCCTAGCTTTTGTTTGCCAAAAGCTGGGACTGGGCAATAGGATGGTTCACTTGATGATTACCTGTTTTGTTCATTCCCTCTGGGAAACCTGGCATTGGCCACTGTCGGAAGACAGGATACTGGACTCAATGGACCTTTGGTCTGACCCAGTATGGTTGTTCTTATGTTATACAATTTATCAACACAACAGCCAAAGTGTTACAAGATGCAGGTAGAATAGAGAAAGAGATTGCTGTATGGAGTTTGATCAGCGACTCCTATACAGTTTGAAATGGAAAAAACCTATGGAGTATAGGAAGAGAAAAGATGAAGATATGGGAGGAGAAAAGCAGAAGTTCCAGTAGTACAATATAAAACCCTGCTCTTATTTAACTTAATGATGCTTTCGCCATTAACTTCAATGGGAGCAGAACTGGGCCCTTAAGAATTAATTAGCGCATAATCTTGTTCTCAGGAAAATTTCCATTGCCTCACCATTGATATTAATGGGATTTTCACCTGAGTAAAAACTGTAAGACTTGACAATTATGGTTTAAATCCCTTCTTCTGATCTTTTATAATTATGCACTGATTCCCTGTCCCATCTGCACATTGCTCTTCTGCATATCAGGGTCTGTGTACAGGTGCTGGCAATAAAAAGATCACATGAAATATGCAAAAAGGCACTTCCATCTGGGTGTGGTTTGGTGCCTACATACTTCAGGATAGATATTTGGCAGGATTCCCCCCTTCTTGAACCAGACAAGTTATGACACCAACTTTGAACAGTTTATAAAAATATTAAGCAACAAAGATGCAGCTTATTCCAATGCTTGTATGAATCTACAAAATCTGGATGGCTTTACTGTATGGCACAGACATCAAAGAAGTATATACATCTTCTTTTGTTGATTGGAAAAGACGTTTCAGAGCTTCACGTGTTAAAAGGTGGAAATTTTGTTTCAATATCTAAAATATTTAACTACTGCTACTTCAGAAAAATCAGTCAACGCATTTCCTCCTTTATGTGTGGCAGTAAAGCCAGGCATGGCAAGTAGAAACATAAATGGAGATAATGATTTTCCTTACATTTTCACAATCTTTTTTTTAAAAGATTAATTCTAAAATAAGAACATAATAAATTTTCTGATGCTGAAGGAAAGACTATAACTGTACCTGATATGATGGGACAATTATTCATGAAAAAGCTCAACCTTGAGATGGTATTACTTACATGATGTTTGCAAGGCCAGTGACTCCTAGGGTTATCTACAGCATAAGTTAAAGCTGTCCAGAGACAATTTTGCGGCTGAATCCTGTTCACCTTCCTCACACGAAAAGATCCTTGCAGTCAAAAGGACTACTCACATGAGCAACCAGATTTGGTCTCTCCCTATAAGTGAAAGCGCCAGTGCCGTATTTGTGAATCACTGTGGTGTTCTTGTTCACACATGATTTCACATTTTACTCCATTTATGTATCCAAAAATCTAGGTGTTCTACCATGATACCATATCAGTTAAGTTGAGAGAGCCATGTCCCATCATTTTTCTCATTTATCAAGACGAAAATCAGTTACACAATGACTGTAGGAATCCATCAGCAAGAGCATTAGCAAGCAACAAAGATATAAAGTCATTCCAGTCTCTAGATGCCATAGGTGACACACAGCAACCTCTTTAGATGTGAAATTATTAGATGGGTGCATGTATATTTATATATAAGATGGGACATTCAAGAGTGCTCAGCATTGGCCTAGCTATCTTCTCCCATTGAAGTCATTGGGAGCTTTATAATTTACTTCAGTAGGAGCAGAATTATGGAAACATGGGGTGCTTTTGAAATTCCTGTTCATACAGTATATCTTCTGATTTACAGGTACCACTGTAAACTTTAACACTCAAGAATATTGTATGGATTTGAAATATGCACTGTGGGATTTTAGTTAATGTAAAAATATTATTTTGTTATCTAGCATGGGGTAGAATTCTGTTTCTGCGTGTTTCATGACTAAAGAGAAATTGTGCAATCATCTTCTTCCAACTAGCTCTCTCATGTTTCAGTGAAAATTAAATTGGTGTCCTATTTTGATGCCATGTGTGAGAGAGTAGAATAGAATGGAATTTGTTGATCGAGAATGTGGGAAAGATTGCAGTATGTGTGATGTGCATGGTACTAAATGAAAGCTATGCACTGTAGCAAGCACTAGAAGCAGTATGGCATAGCCTAAATGGCATGCTGCAAATGAAAAACAAATATGTGGCATGCTTTTTACTTTACTCTTGTGCTAGTTACATGCCACTAAATATTATAACCCCATCTCTTTTCTTCATGGCAGTAATAGTGACTTGGTGGAGTGTCCAGGTGAGAAGTTACCTGATCTTTGGCCGATTTGTGGTATCTGATATTTTTACAAAATATTCAGGATCATCCATTGTAAAATGATTTTGGGATTAATTCTTGTGACAGATTTTTGTTATTCCTAGCTCTGTTAAGAGATAAGCAATATACTTTCAGGTAAGGTGTTTGGGGGATCTGTTCTCTGTCTCAAAGCCAAAACCAGGTATTCCCAGTGAAAAAAACATGATTAAATATAGCCATGATTAAATATAACTTCTGGGATGTTTCAGAAGTTCAGATTTGCAGAACTCTGCCATGGTTCCATCTATGCACTGGGAACACGTCTTTCTTTATATAAGGAAGAATCTGGGGAATATCATGCATCCCTGAACACACCAGGGGTAAAATACACCGATGTACACAGGAGCAGCACAAGGCCTGCTGACTGCTTAAATCCCACTGACGCTCTCAAAATTGTAAAAAAGCCTGGGGCTGACCCTCTGCACACTGGGTGACTTTCACTCCCAGACAGTAGAATTTCCTCCTCCTCCTCAGTTCTAATAAAAGGGTTCAAATGTACAGTCAGCACCAAATATATTTTGAATTTACTACACCCAATGCAATGTGTGAAATTAAATCCTAATTGAAACTAATTATCAGTTTGGCAGGTATTTACGTAATACCGACTGTGATTTGTCCATTGTGCAACATCAACGAACAATACAGTCCATTGTCAATCTTTTTTTCCCCATATAAGACCAATTGATTGTTCTAAGGTAAAATATGAAGGATATTTTAAGAATGTTTGCGTTGGCGTATTCTCTGCCCAATTATGGTCTGGCAAACAATAGAATTTACATTTGTTTTGTTATGACAATTCCAAAATAAGCTGATTCCTTTGAATCTGCTATGCTTTACCGTAAGGGGATCTCAGGCTCTCATCTGACTATTGTAAAACACTCCTTTTACATTGTCAGAATATGGGACCTAATTCACCACTGCATAACTCCAATTTTATACTGAGGTAATTCCATTGATTCAATTACTCTGGCATAAACCTGGAACAATGCAGTGGTGAATCAAGCCCATAGGTTCAAATACAGGAGTTGTCCTGTTGGCTTCAAGGAGGCCTCACAGCATGTAAAGATTACCCATATGAATAAGGAATTGCAGGATTAAGTCCTATGTTCTTTGTGGCACTGTAGCCACTTTCACACACACTCACACACACACACACGCACACGCACACTCTCTTCTACAGGTATGAAGTGTACATATACACAGGATCATAGTAAGTAGAGATGGGAAATATTTCCTGTAAATCCATCTCTCACCTTTTAAATGCACAATATAGTTCTTAGATCAAGGACAAGATCAGACATTACTCTGATACTGTATTTGTTCTTAGCCAGTCTGTACTGCACCTACACGTATATAAGGCTTATTTGCTGTGTGTTACAAAATATATGGGGCCATGGAGGGCAGGGATGGAGAAAACAACTAAGTTCAAATACCAATTTAGGGGTCAGATTCTGAAATGAGTGTGAGGGTGGGGTGCAAAGAATTACCTGTCACGTCCCCCTAGGGTGACCAGATGTCCCGATTTTATAGGGACAGTCCTGATTTTTGGGTCTTCTTCTTATATTGGCTCCTATTACCCCCACCCCCGTCCCAATTTTTCACACTTGCTGTCTGGGCACCCTACGCCCCATGCCTGGCCCATCTAAGGACCAGGAAGATTTGCAGCTCTGCCCTAAAGCAGGCACAGAGACTATTCCATCCCTACTCCTCAGGAGCTCATAGAGTCTGAAAAGGGACTGATGTCATGTCCTGGCCCATGTCCTCCACCATAGTTCATGGATCAGGGGCTGCAAGGGGATCCCTGTGATGGAGATTAGCAATTGGCAAGCCACCCCTGCATGTCAGGAAACTTCGGGAGTTATTCTGCCTGCCAGTGATCCTTCTGAGGTGGTGTGACTCCATGCCGCCCCTTACTCCAGGCAAGATCTAGTCCTTTAGCAAGTTAGAGAAGACCTGCAGTACTGACATCCCTGATTTAATTTCAGTTAAACTAACCAGTGTGTTAGTCTTAGAAGACATCTAGCTCTTCTGCCACTTGTAAATGACTATATAAATTAACTGACCTAAATTATTAACAACATTTATTGCCAGTATTTAATTATTGTCCTTTTCTGTGTATGTAAAAACAAAATAAAAACTGTTTCATCCACTCCCATTGGCTGTGACAATCAGTATGCCGCATGTAAGATGGGTGTGTTGGATTGTTTGCATAAGTTTTGACCTAGGGCCAAAATTAAACTTCAGAAAAGATTATTATTGCTTTTTTGAGATGTAACCCTACCTTTGTGCACCAGGGCAAAAATATTTGATAACCACTGTCTACACTTGGCATAAGGACGCCAACTTAAACAGGAGCTTTGTATTTTTCACTCTATTTTGGTAAATTCATTTTTTATCATGAAAGTTTTTATTTAACCACCATTCATGAATGGGTGCACTAATAACAATTATTATTATTGCTATTATACATTTGTTATGCATTAGGAGATGACAGACTCTACGGTAGTGCTAATTAACACTTAGGCAGAAGGCAAAGCAGAGCATCTTCTAACAAATTACCACACGGTCTGCCATGTCTTGCTTTCAATGAATGCCATGGGCCTGATTCTCATCCTCTTTACACCACAATAAGGCCCTAATCCGGCACTAACATCCATGTTAACAAACCTCTAACTCGGAAATGATTCCATTGAAGTCAATGGAGTGACACCACATAAAACCTGTTTAGAATTAGGACCAAAATGTTGTTTTGTTCTGTTTTTTAATTTAAAAATTAAATTTCTAAGTAGTATACATATGCCTCAGTAAGTATTACTTAGAGATTTTGTATTGTCTTTTTTAATTGTAAAATAAAAAATTTACAGGAATTTTTAACCTGATTTTTTACACTCTCCTCCTCCTTTCCTTTTATGACCCCTCCCTAATCAAAATCACAGGTTCCCTACCCTTCCTGCCGCAACCCCAATATGTCAGTTTTATTATGTATAGACCAATTAAATTAGAATCATAGAAACATAGGACTGGAAGGGACCTTGAGAAGTCATCAAGTTCAGCCCTCTGGACTGCGGCAAGACCAAACAAACCTTGACCATCCCTGAAGGTGTTTGTCCAATCTGTTTTTAAAAACTTCCTATGATGGGGATTCCACAGCTTCCTTTGGAAGCCTATTTCAGAGCTTAACTACCCTTATAGCTAAAGTTTTTCCTAATATCTAACCTAAATATCCCTTGCTGCAGATTGAGTCAATTACTTCTTGTCCTGCCCTCAGTGGACAAGGAGAATAAGGGATCACGGTCCTCTTTATAACAGCCTTTATTATATTTGAAGACTGTTATCAGGTCCTCTTCTCCCTCCCCCCCCGTACCCTTTTTCTCAAGACTAAACATGTCCTTTTTGTTTTTACTTTTCCTCTCAGGTCACATTTTCTAAACCTTTTGTTATTTTTGTTGCTCTCCTTTGGACTCTCTCTCCAGTTTGTCCTCATCTTTCCTGAAGTGTGGTACCCAGAACTGAGACCTCAGCAGTGCTGAGTAGAGTGAGGCAATTACCTTCCATGTCTTACATATGGCACTCCTTTTAATACACCCCAGAATGATACTTGCCTTTTTCTCAGATACATCACATTGTTGACTCATATTCAATTTGTGATCCACTATATCCCCCACATCCTTTTCAGCAGTACCACTACCTAAGTTAGTCTCCATTTTGTAGTTGTACATTTGATTTTTCCTTCCTAACTGAAGCACTTTGCACTTGTCTTTATTGAATTTCATCTTGTTGAATTCAGACCAATTCTCCAATTTGTCAAGATCATTTTGAATTCTTATCCTGTCGTCCAAAGTGCTTGCAATCCCTCCCCGCTTGGTGTCATCCACAAATTTTATAAGCCTACTCTCCACTCCATTATCCCAGACATTAATGAAAATATTTGATAGTAACGGAAGCAAGACTGACCCCCTGCAGGACCCTACTAGATAAACATTTTGACAGCGACCAGTTGTGCACCCACCTTATAGTAATTACATCTAGACCACTAGGCTATGTGGGACTGTGTTAAAAGGCTTACTAAAATAAAGATATAGTAAACTGGCTGCTACTTAATCCTTGCACTTGAATTTTTTAAATGCAAACTGAGAATAAATAGAAATTATGTCATTGAAAGATGACAAAATATAAAATATATCAGAATATACACCGTCATATATTTACTGTATATATGTCACCAATATAGATAAAAGCACACACTTGTATTACTTTATGGTCTGGTGATAGTGTCATTCCATTTGCTGTGTACATGGTACAGATAACTTCCATGATGAAAATCCTGCTTCTGCATGAGTAGTAGCTGTGTTTGAAAATTTGCCGTGCTACCACTAGACCTAGTTCTGTGAGGTGCTCAGTGCCCTCAATCCCCTTTGACTTCAGAAGCGATTGAGGACAGTCAATACTTTATAGCAAGTGCTCCGCTCCTCTCAGAAGAAGGCCCTATTGTTAGAAAAATGTCTCCTCCATCACTAAATTCAGCTGTTTTCAATAAGCTAGTGCCAGATTCTTCACTTTTCAGCCACTGGCTGCCAGCAAGAGTGTGTGAAGAAATATGGTCCCAGTGGGAGCTCTTGAAAGAATTGGGCCATGTTCTTTGATGCCCTATGATTCCTTGGTGCCAACTAGACTGGTGCAAAGGAGCCATCGGGTAGGCATAAGGCCCCCAGAGAGCATTCTCCAGGTCAGAGGAAGGAAGGATCAGATTCGGAGCAGAAGAGGGCATGGCTGTGGCATTCTTAGACCTGGGCAATTCTGCATCCCTGCAATACCCATAGGGGCTACTGCAACAGGAGCACTACTTAGGACAGCCTTCGGATGTTCACTAGAGGCTGAATGAGACCCCAGCACCCCCTGTCCCAGAAACTGCATCAGCACAGGGATGAATCTGGCCTATTGTGCCTCAATCAGGCACAATGCCTCCCACAGACCAAGGGGAAACACCTTTTTAAAAGGGTTCACCCTGCACGATATAACTGTTAACATTGAATTTGTTTATATAGGAGAAAAGTAGTGTGATATACTAATATTGTGCAATTCATTTTGCAGGGAAGCGGAGGATGACACTTGCGTTATTTTTTACCCCTGAGCATGTCTTGTCTGTACATTTATAAAATAAGATAAGCCTGCCACCAAGCTGAAAAGGCTGACACTTCTAGAGGTCATAGGTTGCTTAGAAGGATAAGCTGTGGTCTGTTGATTGACTCATGAGAGTGGGGGTTTGTATTGCAAGGAAGCTGTTGTCAGTTACCCAGGCTGAACCAGGGGACTGAAATCATTTTGAGGGCTGTGTGTTAGTTGGGAGTGAGCTATGTGGAAATGAGCCTCCTTGTCTAGAATTTCCAAAAGCCCTACAGCTGTGCAATGACAGTCAAGCCCTGAGCAAAAGTCAATTTTGGTGAGGGGGAGAGAAGAGGAGCAGGAAGTGGGGGCGGCAGTTCAGATAAAGGCTATTCATGGAAATCCATCCTGACCAGGTTGTGCCTAGTTAGTATGAAGACACATTTAAAAAAAAAAAAATTAGGGAACACCTCAGGCCATAGTGTGACCTGCAGATGACTTTTGCCTTTGAAACCATGGAATGCAGAATAGAGCAAAGAAATGTAGCAGTAGGGGGGAAAAGACATGGGTAAAATGATCATCTTTGACTACTTTAACTATCTTTTTGGGAGACTTCTGTTGTCTCTAAATATTGGCTTTTTTTAAACAAAGATCTTGATACTTTTATATAACGTTGGATTTCTTTTTTCTAATCAGTCTAGAAGCACCATACCAGTATGTTTACATATAGTGAACATGTGTATTTAGATTGTAAGCTCTTCAGGGCAGAAACTGTCTTTTCATTGTATGTTTGTACAGTGCCCAGTACAGCAGGACCCTGATCCTAATGGGGACTGGTGGCTACTACTAATACAAATATTAATAATGGTAATAATTTGGAGGTATGTTTTCAGTGGAGATGCTTTTCGTCTTCTTTTTTCTCTTATCCAATCAACTGGGGTCGGGTCCTTGTGCAAACGTCAGCCATCTTTGTCTGTCTGAAATAGCACTAAGGTCCTTCTGCTTACCATCTTCTTTGATGCAATCCATCCATCACTTCCTCCCATTTCCTTGGGGTCCCTTTCCTACCACCATCTCCTGCCATGCTATTTTCACCAGGTCCCCTTCATTCACCATCTGCATCTGTCCAAATCAGCAAAGTCATGATTATTGGATTTTGACAGACACATCATGGACTTGGACTTTCATCCTAATACTTTCATTCTGAAATATTTTTCTTCTTGTAACTCCTCTTATAGTGTGAAAACATCTCATCTCATCTCAAACACCTGTAGCCATTGAAACTGTCAGCTCTTTATCACCCATGTTTCTGCACCGTACAACATTGTGGGGCACACCATTGTTCTATATGATTGGGCTTTCAGTCTCAGTGGTATATACATGACATTCACTACCCCTGGAGTTGCTTTTGCAGCTGCAATTTGCACCCTACATATATTAATTTCAGGAATACATCTGGGTATCTGCACCTCTGAGTGTTTGCACTTGAAATCAGGTAGTTAACTTTCAGTTGCCCAGTTAGCCACAAATCAATTGAAGGTGCACAAATGTTCTGGGTGAAAATTGCACTTGCAAAAGGAAGGTGGTCCAGATGAAAATACATCCACTGAGTATGTACAACCTCAGATCAAGAACATCATTTCTGGGTGATGCATCTTTCCCTTGGTTTAATGCAGTGCCATCTGGAACTCTTGCTAGCACAGTGTGTCCCTAGCATGGATAATTGTCTTAATGACATTAACTTACAGAAAAAGGTTTTACCTCATTCTTGTCCTTTTCTCTAAGTAGAGAGAACTAGAGAAGGGCTCAAGCCAAAATATGAGATCTGAGTACATCTGAATGTTGGCAAGCTTTAGGTATCTTCTGATTATAACTGGTCGTTCTGTCTGTAATGGGCAAATCATTTTTTGCAAACTTGGTTAAGTCACAGAAGCAACTACTAAAACAAGTCTGAGACTGAGCTCACAGGGTGTTCCAACTCAGGTGTGAGTTTGGCTTCAAACCAAGCAGGTATGATCCATCTTACTAGAGGGATGGAAAGAGAGTTTGTGGGAAAGAACTGGGACCCTCTTTTAATAATAAGAGAATTGGAGTCCCAGGCTATACAACTCTGCTCAGATATCCCACAATTAGAAAAAGTATATAATAAGAATAAATAAAATAAATAGAGAAGGGAGGGTATCAATAGCAATCAATATAAATTAGAAGTTGTGAAGTGTAGAAAATTGATAAGGGAAGCTAAAAATGTCAAGAAAAAATTTGTGACAGGCAAGACAATAAGGAGGTTTTTTTCTTAAAGTAAATTAGGAACAAAACAAATCCTCCCGATGGTATAAGCCCATTATTAGATTATGTCGATAAAACTGTTAATGGTGCAGAAAAGGCAGAAGTATTAAAAAAAAATGTATTTTCTGTATCTGGAAAGAAGCAGGATGATGTGCTTGTATCACATGAGGATGATGAAACCTTTCTAGTCCATTAGTGATTGAGGAGGATGTTAAACAATATGTACTGCAGATAAACATTTTTAAATCAGCAGACCTGAAAAAACGTACATCAAAGAATCCTAAAAGGACTGGATATGAAGATATTTGGACTGCTGGTGTTAATTTTTAGTGGTTAATCTTGGAATACCAGGGAAATTCCAGAAAACTGAAGAGCATTAATGTTGTGCCAATATTCAAAAAGGGCAAGTGGGATGAACCAAATAACCATAGGCCAGTTAGCCTGACAGATCCTGAGCAAAAGAAAAGCTAATATGGGATTCAATTAATAAAGAATGTAAGGATAGGAATATAATTAATTTTAGTTATTAATAGCAATAGGAATATAATTAATGTTAATCAGCATGGCTAGACTTGTCACATGGCACATGTTAAAAGGTTTAAGAACTGACTTGCTGACATCTCAAAAAGTATTCATCAGTGGGGAATCATCATTGAATGTGGGTGTTTCTAGTGGGGTTGTGCAGGAATGGGTACTAGACTCAACACTGTTCAACATTTTCATCAGTGATCTGGAAGTAAATATAATACCACTGCTGATAAAATTTGCAGATGAACAAATACTGAGTGTCAGAGGGGTAGCCGTGTTAGTCTGGGTCTGTAGAAGCGACAAAGAGTCCTGTGGCACCTTATAGACTAACAGAGGTAGTGGAGCATAAGCTTTCGTGGGTGAATACCCACTTCATCGGATGGTCAATGAGTGGTAAATAATGATGAAAACGGCAGTCACAGTGATCTGGATCACGTGGTAAAATGGGCCCAGTCAACCAAAATACATTTTAATACAGCCAAATGCAAACTTGTACATCTAGGAACCAGGAATGCAGGGCATACCTACAGAATTGGGGACTGTATCCTGGAAAGCAGTGACTCTTAAAAGGATCTATGGATTATAGCAGACAAACAACTCAACATGAGCTCCCAGTGCATTGCTGTAGCAAAAAGGGGCAATGCTATTCTTGAATTTATAAACAGGGGAGTAGTGGGTAGGAATAGGATAGTGATTTTACTTCTATATAGGTGAGACCAATGCAAAATACTGTGTCCAGTTCTGGTGTCCTCATTTTTAAAAGGATGTTGAAAATTTGGAGAGTGTGCAGAAAAGACCCACAAAAATGATTTGAGGCTGGGGAAAATACCTTACAGTGATTAACTTAAAGAGCTCAATCTGTTTAGCTTATCAAAAAGAAGATTGAGAAGTGACTTTTATTGCAGTGTATAAATGCCTTCACAGAGAGAAAATACTGGGTGCTAAAGAGGTCTTCAATCTAGTGGAGAAAGACATAGCAAGCGCAAATAGCTGGAAGCTAAAGCCAGACAAATTCAAATTGGAACTAAGGCACAATTTTTTAATAGTGATTAATAGTTGGAACAAACACCCAAGGGAAGTGATGAATTCTCCATCTCTTGAGGTCTTCAGGTTAAAACTGGATGCCTTTCTGGCCTTTATCCTTTAGACAAATGAAGTTGTGCTTTAATTAAACACCAGTTACTGGACTCAATGTAGGGATAACTGGGTGAATTTTATGGGCCAGTGATAAACAGGAGGTCAGACTTGGTGAATTAATGGTTCCTCTGCCCTTAAACTCTATGAATAAAAGAAAAGACTAGTGATCATTGGACTGTCCAAATGTGCTATGGGTGACATCCTGGCCCCATTGAAGTCAATCTAAAACTCTCCTTACCTTTACTGGGGCCAGGATTTCACCATGTGATCTGCTCATACTAGTTTGTATAGCAGAGTTTTAGCTCAGGGCCAGTTTTCACTGAGTTACTTTTCATAATTTTCTGATACAAAAATGTTTTCTTCATATAATAATTAAATATAGTTAGGCTGATATTCTTAGTTAGTCCATTGTTTTAAATGAGAGTAATAGCAACCACCTCTCTCTTTTTAGCCTCCTAATCTTCACGGTTGCTTTATAGCTGTAGGAAATCGTAACGGAGGTATGATTTAATTTAACAGTGATCTCTCTTTATTAATATGAACATTATCTGGGGCAATGGCGTGGCTGCCCTTCAGGAATCCTTCCTTTGCACAAGCTATTCCCTTGAATTAAGATGTGAATGACCTCCAAACTTCCCAAGCCTCCTGTGTATTTGGGGAGGTATCATTTAGGAGGTGGATCTTGTTGAAAGTTGAGCCCCCAACCGTCCATATCCAAGAACCTCTGCAGGAATTATGGCTTAGGGAGACCCATGTGATCTGATCCTAGTGAGTCCCCATGTCTAGATCTGCCACACATGGGGGTAGGAGGGCCCCTTAAACAAGAGGTTGCTAACAGATCCCCCACTCCTTCCCCCCCCCCCCCCACACACACACCAAAATTCCTTTCATGGGCAGCAGTTGCAACAACAGGGAGCAGATTGTATGGTTCAGCCTACTGCAACGGCTGCACCTTGATCCCTCCATGACATCAAAGCTACTGCCTGGAAATGAGAGAGAATTAGAAAATACAGAGGCTTTATTTTTTAACACTTAAAACATCTGTCCTCAAATTTTGGTCATCCCCATTGAAAATGTAAACACTTCTTTATAGTTTGAGCATAACCACACTTTAAACAGCTGCTCCCTTTCACCTGAGGAGTTGTATTTCTGTACTGGTTGAAACCATCTCTTCATAGTATATCTAGTTAAGTTTTTTTTTTTAAGTGCTTTGGGATCCGCTGCATGAAAACCACCCTACAAATCTTAAATTTATATCATTAAGAAGAACAGCAACATTACCAGATGCTAACACTGATCCTGTTGCCCTAGTGTTCATAGACATAGAGGGATATATTCGGCTTAAGATGTATTTATGCAACTCCTATCAATGCTAACAGAAAACACACACAAGAAGCAACTGTAATGTTTTTAATTTTATCCTGTGTCTACATCTTAGAGGGCCCAATCCAAATAGAAAGACTCCCTTTGACTTCAGTGGTCTGTGGATCAGGCCCTAAAAGTTTAAGAAAGCTGAAAACTTTGTCTGTCTTGGGGTGGGTGGGTGTGTGTGTGTCTCTCTCTCTCTGTATATTACAATGAGCTGAGTGAGGTAAGGTAGGATGGGGAGGGGTATTAGGAGCAAACCATTGAGATCTAAATCTAGTAGACTTTAACAAAATGACAGTGTCTCTTGTCAAACGTAAGCTTCCAATTGGTGGCTTAATAAGTGGCAGTAAGAGCAAAGTGAAATGGGGAGACTTAATGCTTAGCTATCTATGGAGTGGGAGCAACAGGGGATGGTACAATTGAGCATCACTCAGCTCACACAAAAAATTGATTTGAGAAAGAGCTCACCAAAGCTGCCTTTCCCTGAATGGATATTTATAGTCTACTATGGGTCTGTTCTATCTCTCCCTATTCCTGTACGGAAAAATGAACAGAGACGCTTTCAGTCAGGCAGGCTATGTGACCAAGTCTTCTTTAAATGTTGGTTTTAGTTTTCATCGTTTTAATGTGTCACTTATCAGCATAAAGGACTCCGCTTTAATTTGAATCGCAACACTGCTCAGTTTCAAATCCTAGCATACTTATTTCTTCTGGATTATGTGCAGTTATGCACCAGATATTTCTTTCCTTACATTTTCTTCTTGCCATGGTATACTGGCATTTTTTAGTTTAATGAAAATCAGATGACATTGCTGCTAGGAGTAACTGAGGTAATGTGTCAGGTAATTTAACTCTTACACAATATTCTTTCTTTAATTACTTAATAGTGGTGGGAGGCTTTTGCTTGTTGGTTAGTTTTGTACAGCTACATACATGCATCTCCTTGCTGCTGCAGATTTGTAAAGAGTAAAGCGAGTTAGCTTTTTAATTTGTTATGTAGTGAACTAAGACACAGTTTGCATAAATATCAGTTGACTGAAGTTGTTCAATTTCATTTATTTCACTTCCTTGCTGCAATACTGGCAGTAGTTTTGAATGACTCATCTGCTATAATATATTAACCAAAGACAACCCAATTCTTCCATTTCAAAATGCCTGGCCATTAGTGGATTGGAGGTTTGATTGTTGTTCTTTATTATTATTATTTATTATTTATTCTTTCCTGTGTTTTCTAATTAAGGGCCATGGGTTTGCTCCTGCAAAGCACTCCCACTAAAATTGTTGGGACTATTCATTTACTTGCATGTTTTTTGCTGGATCAGAGCCAGAGTATTCAACACCTGGCAGGATTGAGACCCAAATCCTGTTCACTTGTCTCATTCGTTACTGGCATTTTGTCCATCTACACAGTGCAAAAATGGTATTTTATCATTCTGCGCATGGGAACAGAAAATCATAAATCTAGATGGTCTAGATAATACTTAGTCCTGCCTCAGTGCAGGGGACTGGACTAGATGACTTATCGAGGTCCCTTCCAGTTCTGTGTTTCTACGATTCTGTCCTTGGATTGTGTTTATTTCATGATCGTTCCCTACTTCTTTGGAACTGTTGTGAATAGTTGCATAATAAGGTGGGGGGGGATTCAGTTTAGCGTCTCTTATAGTTAACCATGTGGTAGGGTACATGTGCTGCTATGGAGAAACATTTGCTGGGGTTAATCAAGATATCCTGAAGGTGAACCCAGGATTTATTAAAACTTACCCTTACTCTAAACTGGAATGATAAAGAGACTATAGAGTCCCTATAGGGAATACCAGGTTAATCTAGGATATATAGCTTTTAGTGTTTTTTTTTAAAATTACTTTTTATTGTTTTGCGGGGGGGGGGTTTCAATCAATCTTTAGGAGCAACAATTTGAGACGAACACATCTGTCACATTTTTTTAAAAAAATGATTTTAGCCTAGTTCCCAGCTCTTCTTGTGCTGACATTCTACAACCTGATTTTCAGAAAGGACTGTCACCATCAATTTTTCTGTTTTAAAGGACTTTAATTCTTTCAGCATGTTCATATGGTTTTATAAAGCCCCAGATACATGGCAAATCCCCTTGGTGTTGTAAGACAAGATTGCTGTTAAAAAATGTTTAGGCTTAGTCAGCTTCTTCTCACCACTGAACTCATGAGGGACTCTAGGAAATGGTGTTTATACTAAGCTTAAATTGATAGGGCAAGTTTAATGCAATCAGGTCAAAGGTACAACTGCTTAGCTAGTCTCATCAACCACTCAGGTTTCAGCATCAGTTTATAAGTAAAGGCCTGTAATGATAACATCTGGCTGCTAGCGCATGGGCTGCATTTTGTGTGCTGTGATTGAATGTAATTTAATGGTGGGCAGGAGCAAATTTAGGGGCAGCTTCATTCCTGAATTATGATTCCGGATAGATAAACTAGGACTGACAGACTTTGATCAAAATCTCAGCCATGTTATCAATTCATTTGATGAAGAGCCTTTCTTCAGCACACCCCAGGACAGAGATGTCCTTGCAGAGTGGAAGAGTACAGTCAGTTACAAGGCATTTGTGTGAGCAAAGCCAGATCTAGGCTAAGATTTGTCCTCATTCAAGGTTCTCTTTTTAGTTTTTATTGTTCAAACTGAGTTTCACAGGTATTGGTTCAGGCATTATACTCGGTATGCACCAGGCAACCAGGGCTAATATGAGGAAATGTGCTAGACTGAGCAGTTTGTTAGGCTCCTGTCCTAATATAAGGATGGCATAAAGACTGATAAGATAGCTCCTGTCTCCTAATGCCATGCAAGTTTGTTTATGCCAACCCGAAGTTAAAGGGGTTCTGCCAAACAGTGTAGGCCCGAAAATATAACTTTCTCAAGGGAAGGTAAATTTCTGACAGGTCTTAGAATTTTTTTATTTTAGATGGGGCTGGTTGTGCTTCCTATTACTAAGGTTGCCCAACACTTTCCATTATGTAACTCTATTTTCAGTTGCTTATAATTTTGCAAAACTTTAACCATTTGGGCTAAAATTTTCTATGCTGAGTATACACCCAGGCTGAAGTATTTTGGAAAATTTCAGCCAAAACACTTCAGCCATTTCTGAGAATGAGGCTAAATATGTTGTTTTGACCATGTTCAAAATTTCAGGCGACTTTTTCTTTGAACAGCTCTATGACTGGGAATTGAAATTTGGCAAGAGCTGGCCTTTGTGTCAGAGATGTGCGTTTCACCGTTCTTGAGACAATCCATCCAAATTTGGCCAAGTTATACGCCTTTGAAAAATCGCAGTTTGCACGTGATCAGTAGAGACTTTTCTTTGATTGTAACAACTAAAATCTCAGAAGATTCCGTCCTGACTGAGCATGTCCCAGCCTTTCACAGTTCCTACAGTGCTGACTAGATTGCTCATGCACCACCCCCACAAAGCAACTGAGCATGATCCATCCCCTCCCAGTGCCTCCCTGTGAGTGAAGCGTGCATGCCTCATCCCCAGAGAAGACCTCAGTGTGTTCTTGCCCAGGGCTAAAGGGATGAAGCTAGATTTTCCCTATAATTAATGCTGGAGGCTGGGGTGCAGTCAGGCACTGGAACTCAGAGCAGGGAACCTATCTCTCCTGCACTATCAATAACCCCCATCTGAGGACAAAAATGGATTGGGGCGAGTGAAAGGAATAGATTGGGGAAAGGAAATTGGTGAAACTGTGGAACTGGAGAGGGTGCAGAGAAACTGGCTGGATAAGAAGACTGAGACTAGGAACTAATGTGGTGGAAATGAGGGTGAAGAAGGAGGGAACACAGATCTGACAAGGAGATGGGCATGTGGGCAGAACTGGAACTAGCTGGACAAAGAGCATGAGACAAGGAGCCAGGTCAGACAGACTGAGGCAAGAAGCCGGGAAGAGAGTGAGAAGAGAATGAGATTGGATGAGGAGTCCAGGGAGAGAGACTAGGGCTAGGAACCAGGAGATGGAGGAGGAGGAGAAGGACAGATCAAATGGGGTGCTTGGAGGAGAAAACTGGGACTGGCTGGGCAAGGAGGCTGGGTGTGGGGAAGGAAAGAATCTGGGAGATGATGGCTGATTGGGACTCAGGCAATGAGACTAGGACTGGCTGGACAAGGAGACTGGGATGAGACGCCTGAGAAGTGGAGACTGGGTCTGGGTTGAAAGGAGAATGGTACTGGGACCAGGAGCCAGAGTTGAGGAGAAAACAGGACTGGGACTGGATGGGATGTTAGGGATGAGGCAGAAGGGGTCAGGCTTCAGGGAAGCTGGCAGAAGAGTCTCTGTCCATTAGAGCACACACCCCTCCATAGCGTGGAATGAAACCCAAGATTCCTGAGTTTCACCATTCCTTTGCCATCAGCAAATCTCATCCCTCTTTAGTGATGTTCCGCATAGGAGATGACAGCCTATTACTGTTATCAGTTATTCCATTAACTCAAGTGGCAGAGGACTGTGCAGTGGATCTAAAGGTTTCCGCCATGCCACTGACCCATTGGGGTGTCAATATGATGCCACATCACAGCATTTCTGTTTTTTCAGTGTCCTTTTTTTTAATATAGAAAATTACATACCAAAAAATTACCTTAAAAGAACATTATTAAGGTCACTCAGGCAAACTTAATTCTGACATTTCCTCTCTTGTGAGTACTTGACTTGGCAATCTTAATGTTCTTTTAAATGTAAGTGTTTTTTGTTTTGGAAGGTTTTAAGTGTAGTACACACACACTTTTCAAGAAGGTACAAATTGACCTGTAGGAAACGCAGTGGATCTAATTTACCTCGATTTCAGTAAGGCATTTGATACGGTGCCGCAATTATTATTAGTTACATTGAAAAAAATGGGAATCAATATGAAAATTGAAAGGTGGATAAGGAACTGATTAAAAGAGAAACTACAGCGGGTCATACTGAAAGGTGAACTGTCAGGCTGGAGGGAGGTTACCAGTGGAGTTCCTCAGGGATTGGTTTTGGGACCAATCTTATTTCATCTTTTTATTACTGACCTCGGCACCAAAAGTGGGAGTATGCTAATAAAGTTTGCAGATGACACAAAGCTGGGAGGTATTGCCAGTTCAGAGAAGGATCGGGATATCATACAGGAAGATCTGGATGACTTTGTAAACTGGAGTAATAGTAATAGGATGAAATTTAATAGTGAGAAGTGTAAGGTCATTCATTTACGGATTAATAACAAGAATTTTAGTTATAAGCTAGGGACTCATCAGTTGGATGTAACAGAAGAGTAGAAGGACCTCGGAGTACTGGTTGATCACAGGATGACTATGAGCTGCCAATGTGATATGGCCATGAAAAAAGCTAATGCGGTCTTGGGAAGCATTAGGCGAGGTATTTCCAGTAGAGATAAGGAGGTGTTAGTACCATTATACAAGGCACTGGTGAGACCTCATCTGGAATACTCTGTGCAGTTCTGGTCTCCCATGTTTAAGAAGGATGAATTCAAACTGGAACAGGTACAAAGAAGGGCCACTAGGATGATCCGAGGAATGGAAAACCTGTCTTATGAAAGGAGACTCAAGGAGCTTGGCTTGTTTACCTTAACCAAAAGAAGGCTGAGGGGAGATATGATTGCTCTCTTTAAATATATCAGAGGGATAAATACCAGGGAGGGAGAGGAATTATTTAAGATCAGTACAAATGTGGACACAAGAACAAATGGAGATAAACTGGCCATCAGGAAGTTTAGACTTGAAATTGGACGAAGGTTTCTAACCATCAGAGGAGTGAAGTTCTGGAACAGCCTTCCAAGGGAAGCAGTGGGGGCAAAAGATTAAGCTTGATAAATTTATGGAGGGGATGGTTTGATGGGATAACATGATTTTGGCAATTAATTGACCTTTGGCTATCAGTGGTAAATAGGCCCAATGGCCAGTGGAGGGATGTTGGATGGGGTGGGATCTGAGTTACTACAGAGAATTTTTTCCTGGGTGTCTGGCTGGTGAGTCTTGCCCACATGCTCAGGGTTCAGCTGATCGCCATATTTGGGGTTGGGAAGGAATTTTCCTCCAGGGCATATTGGCAGAGGCCCTGGGGTTTTTTCGCCTTCCTCTGCAGCGTGGGGCACGGGTCACTTTCTGGAGGATTCTCTGCACCTTGACGTCTTTAAACCATGATTTGAGGACTTCAGTAGCTCAGACATAGGTGAGAGGATTATGGCAGGAGTGGGTGGGTGAGATTCTGTGGCCTGCATTGTGCAGGAGGTCAGACTAGATGATCATAATGGTCCCTTCTGACATTAAAGTCTGAGTCTATGAGACTTGTTTTGGCTGTTAAAGTCAAGAGATCTGTATCTACCATCTAAGATCCTTTTCTGTGCTTAACAGTGTCCAGGGCAGATGGGGTTCCTCTTTAGCATATATGCTAAAAAGGAAACTGCTTATTTCAGGGCTCTTCCAGGTTATGCCAAGGTGACTATAAAACAGGCATTTTTAGCTGACTGGTTTATTTTCATTGACATATGGGTGGTGATGAAGGTAGATGACCATTTCTTATCAAGCCACTTGGGGAGAGTGAAAGGAATAGATTGGGACAAGGAATTTGGTGAAACTGTGGGACTGGAGAGGGTGGAGAGAAACTGGGACTAGGAACTAGTGGCTATGCTGGAGGTCAGTCTACTCTACAGGAACATAATGGTCCCTTCTGGCCATAAAAAATCTTTTAAATCTAATATGCTGCATAGGTGACTATTTTAAAGAAACCTTACAGAACACTTTTGTTTGTTTCACTTTAACATTTAAAATCAAGTCAGCATTAACACATTATACTGGGATTGTGTTGTTAAACTCTTTTAAAAAAATGATCAGGAGATTCCAGGGATAAGTATGGATTTACTCTTCTGTAACCATTTTCCCAAACTTCCTGTAGATAGTAAGACATGCTGTTCTTTGTGGCTGGATGAACCTCTAGGTGCAATAGGTCAGTGTTTAGGGCTCCTGGTTCTAGGGTCAGATATACCTTGGGCCTGGAAAGCACAAGCAGCATATTGCCTCCAATGAGGCAGTCTGGTTCTCAAGGAGCTACTGAATCAGACTGGTACCACCTGCCCACCACAGCCGAGATCTGTGCACCACCCCAGACCCAATGCCACTGCTGTTGTTCCTACAAACTAAAAGGAGGATCCTGGCTCACAGCTGTCACTGCCACTCACTGCCACCACCTAAAAAGAGGGCTCTGAACATCACCCCTCAAAGTGTACGGAGGTGGATGAGGACAATAGGAGGTGGAACTGAAAGGGCCCTGTGTAGACACATATTGAACATACTTAAGACACTGAGTTGCCTTAATTCAACCTTGATGCTCCCCAAATCTTATGTGACACAAGGTTTACCCTTGTGTGTGTATTTGTGTGTGTCTGTTGCCCTCTGTCTGTCTCTCTCTGGTAGCATTTGCATGTGGATTGTTCTCATATTTGTTTGAGGATGCTAAGTATGGGATGTTTCCACTTCAATGTTATTAATCAGCATATATGGAATGTGGAGGGGGAGGTCTATGAAAATAGTCAAATTTTTGGTACTTTTCATCTGAGGAGCTCAGTGTGCTGTTCAAACATTCATTAAGTAAACTTCACAATATGCCTGTTATGTCAGGGCAGTTATATCACTGTTTTACAGAAGGGAAAAGCAAGGGTCAGAAGTTGGACAGCTTGCCCAAGGTCACATGCATGTCAGTGGTAGAAGCAGACTCCTACTCCTCTGCTCCAATCATTAGGCTACTCTCCCCCACTTCTTGTTTGTGATTTACATCCTAATGTAAGACTAGCTATAATTCATGAAGTGGGATAGAATTTCCACCTCTGCTGTTTTTGTAAGCTTGAAATATATGGTTTTTATGTTTGTAATTGCAAGTCTTCTAATAAAATACTTACTAATTGCACTGTAAATGGTCAGCCAAGGGTTGGCTCACATTTTTTCCACTTCTTTTGGATTGCCTCGATTGTTTTTCAGTGATGAGATTAGCCCATTTATGTTCCTTCTCTTGCAGATGGGATGGGACCCTTTTAAAGCAATAATGATTATACATCATACTACTAGAAGTATAAACTGCCTTTGAACATATTAGCAAAAACTAACTTACCAACTGTTAATTCAATGAATCATACTCTGCACAGGAGTGTTTTATATATATATGAAAATCCAACTGTATATGTATATGGAGGGCGTATATTTATACACCACATGTGTAAGATATAAATGATCCCGATGAATACTGCTGAAGTAAATTATGTTAATACCCTAGTTAGAACTATTTTAGCATTAGTTTCTAAATGTTTTTGTTATACTGTAGATTGGATGTCAGCAAGATAAAGGAACCTGGACTCTTAACTGCAACCTCTGCACTACAGTGCAACTCTGTGGGGATGTTCAAAATTAAACATTTGGTTTAAGCATTAAACATTAAAGTTTTTCTTTTAATTCCGAGGCCTGTGTTAAAGCAGAATGGGAAATGGTTTACAGTATGTCCCAGTGGGGGCTTCCACACTGATATTGTCAGATGTGTCATAGTTTTCATTTCTTTTTATAAGGTTATCACCAACAATAGAAGGCTTAAAAATTCCAAGTGTAAGTACAAAAATATATTTTCAAGTAGGCTTATAGTGTGTTCCTGGTAATAGGTCCGCCTTACCTTTAAAACATAGATTTATGGGGGGGCTTTGCCTTTAAGAGTAGGGAACTTTTTTTTAATGAGTGGCTTACCCAGTGGAAGCTCCCACTGTCACCACCCATTCATACTGGCATTAGAAAAGGTTCAGAGCAGGGCAACTAAAATTATTAGGGGTCTGGAACGGGTCCCATATGAGGAGGGATTAAAGAGACTAGGACTTTTTAGCTTCGAAAAGAGGATACTGAGGGGGGATATGATAGAGGTATATAAAATTATGAGTGGTGTGGAGGAAGTGAATAAGGAAAAGTTATTTACTTGTTCTCATAATAGAAGAACTAGGGGCCACCCAATGAAATTAGTGGGCAGCAGGTTTAAAACAAATAAAAGGAAGTTCTACTTCACACAGCGCACAGTCAACCTGTGGAACTCCTTGCCTGAGGAGGCTAGGACTATAACAGGGTTTAAAAGAGAACTGGATAAATTCATGGAGATGAAGTCCATTAATGGCTATTAACCAGGATGGGTAAGAAATGGTGTCCTTAGCCTCTGTTTGTCAGAGGGGGGTGATGGATGGCAGGAGAGAGATCACTTGATCATTACCTGTTAGGTCCACTCACTCCGGGGCACCTGGCATTGGCCACTGTCAGTGGACAGGATACTGGGCTGGATGGACCTTTGGTCTGACCCAGTACGGCCATTCTTATGTTCTTAGACATGATAGATGTCAAAAGACCCATCACCAAAGGATGTTATTGCCTCCTCATTCACCTGCAATGCTCAGCCAGAGTTGATAGCTGCTTTGTGGCAGATGGTCTACAACATGCATCAGGCTACTGGCACTCTGTAGGTGAGAACCTATTCCTCTGGTCTCCCTGCTAGCTCCTTTACTACTTTCTGCACTCTGAGTGTCTCTTGCCATACGTTGGAACAAGAAGAGGGGACAGCCTCCATACATGATCTGCCACCAACAATATTTGGCCCCATCCTCATGACTTTAATACTTTGGTATGTTGGGGGAAGGTAGTCAACCTGACTGGATCCTCGTATGTAAAGGTGGTATGACAAGACTCCTAGAGGGAAGAGTGGGGAGGGAAAGAAACCATATAGCAAACGAGAGAAAGGTAAATTCCAAGGTGAGAGGGAGGGTGGAAAACACCCCAGTGTATGAAAAAGGGAGGTGACTCTGAAGGGAAAAGAAAGTCAGTGCTCCCCAGTGAGAGGAAGAGAATAGAGAAGCAAGAGATTGTGAATAGAGCAAACACCAGGGGTGGGAAAGAGGAAGAGAGGTAGGAAAAAAGTCCAAGAGGGGGAGATTTATATGGGGTAGGGGCAGAAGGAAAAGAGCCAGGTATGCAAAGAAGGAAAGAAAAAGGCTGAATGAAGATAAGGAGAGATCAGGCCTTAAGAAAAGAAAGGAGTAGTAAGGTTTTAATTTTTTGTGGGGTTTAGTGAAAAGTTTGGTACTGGAGTGGAATGTCATCTAATGTAAAAGAAAACAAAACCCCACACAGCATGTTTGATTTTATACAGTAAATTAGGGGGCCTGGTTCTAAAGAACAAAATGGAGTTTGGGAGACCTGGCTCAACATGTGGGATGGCTATAGGAGACCATATGAGAGATGGAAGATAACTTGTTCTGGTTTAATATAATTACCATATGGATTCCAGCTTATATTGACCTATATGGCCAAAATCCTCTGCTGGGAGTGGGAGTGTACCCCCCAACTGGAGGGGAGGAGTGCAAAGGTGAATTTAAACCATCTTTGCATTCCCCTGACTCTGAGATAGCTATGTGTCTGCAGGCTGCTGTAACTTATGCACAGCTTCCAAGGCCCCCAAGGGGCCATGATGGGAGGTGGAATGGGGGAGAGTTCTGGGAACACTTCTCCATGTGCCAGATCCCCTCTGCTGGCCATTCTGCTGGCTCTGCCACACTGATGGATCCACTTTCATTGGGGTGATTCTCCCATGGCCAGCCACATTAGCTTTGTGTACCCTGAACCCTGGGCAGAATCTGGGCTGGGGTTTTTATATCTCTCTGTGTGTATTATAGGAAATATGGAAAGGTATTTGGGACCCTGTTGGTTTGGGTGCAGTCTTACTGAATGATATTTATAAACCAACCATGCTTTACTAATGACAAATTATTCTCACATATTCTAGTTTTATAAGACAAGTCATGTGAGTAAAGTTATTCATGTGCAAAAGTGTTCACAGGATTCAGTCCAAAGTCAGTAGTACCTCCAACCCACTGAACATGACACTGGAAACGTACGGTTTATTACACCAATTTAGCAGCATACTGATTTCCATGCCACCTAGTTGTGATGTCGCAGAGGGTTATGACTTTACATGTAAAATAAGCAACAGGAGATGAACTTTTAAGAACCTAGGAATTGCCATACCAGATCAGACAAGTGCTCCAGCTAGTTCAGTGCAAGAAATCCAGTAGTGAGCAATACCTCTTTTCAGGGTAGGGCCCATTTATCAATAGCGGAAGCTGTCTCTCTAACCAGTCATGCAAAATGCTAAAAGCTAAACCCCAGAGTGTTTTATTTTTATTATTTATTTATACTTGTGGAAAGATGTTGTAGTGAGCCAGGAGCACCCAAAATGTGTTCAATCCTTATTATAAAAAAAACAACTACAGAATTCAACACCAGTAGTCCTTTAGAACACTAAAACTTACATTAGGGAAACTGCAGTATTTGGGGTAATTACTGTAGAATGTTGTACTAGTAGTAGTATCTTAATAAGGGAGTTGAGGATTGCTTTGACAGCTTCACAGGAGCCTGAGGGCAACTGCACCTAATTTGCATTAAATGGAACACATTGCAGCCACCCTCGTTCTTAATACAAAGGTGTGTCCCGTAGAAACTACAGGTGCCAACATGCAATGATCTAGTTTAATCCAAACAGACAGGTCAGGAACTGTGTAATCTTTGCAGTCTGCGCCTCCCTGTTAAAGATGAGGCTGACTGCAAGCCTACTGCTGTTGTACTCCACTAAACAAGCAGTTAAAAAAAATGTGCAGCCTATATAGTTAACTTTCATCTCACACGGGTTCAGGAGAAGTCTCTCATTGTCACTCTCCTTTTTATAGTTGTCTGCTTGTCGCGGGGTGGAACCCCGCTCCTGCCCTAAGGGGTTGGAAATAGCCCTGGGAGAGGGCTGAGGCTCAGAAGCTGGGCTGATGAGCAAGGCAGCCACAGCTGGGGCCAGTTTAATCGGGGCCCAGCTGGCCCTTATAAGAGGGCAGTGGGCCTGGAGGAGACACTCTCTCTCTGTCTTTAGAGAGGGAAGGGCTTGGCTGCAGGGACCTGACCAAGTACCTAGATTGGAGCAGGGCTGGGGAAGGGCCTGAGGAGCTGGGGAGCTCTGGGCTAGGAAAGCCCCAGGCTGTGGCCTAGTGTTAGGCCCACTAGGTACTGGGGTTGCGGGGGCAACCCACGGGTAGGCTGAGGTAGCAGGTCCAAACCCTCTTTGCCTGTGATGAGTGGCTTATACTGCAGTCTGCCCCAGGGCGTGGGGGCTAGCTGGTGACTGGCAGTAGCCTACAACTGAGGCGAGGTGGGGATAGTGGGTTGGGGGTTCCCTAGGGAGGGGAGACCCAGATCTAGGGGTACTGCTAGGGGGCAGCACCCCCGTTAAAGGGGCACTGGGTCCTGGGAGGGACACGGGCCAGAGAGTGGGCAGCCGGATCCCCGGCCAACAGAGGGCGCTCCAGAGGCTGGTGAGCTAATTCCCAGGAGAGACCAGCAGGAGGCGCCGCAGGGTGAGTCCGAACCCTGCCACACTGCTCTAGACCATTTCAGTCATTCATGTTTAATATGGAAAATAAAAGGGGGAAATCATAGCAGCATATTGACCTCTAGGGGTTATTTTATGTGCTAAGATGTTGAAATTGCTACCCATCATCATCAAACAAGACTATGTTAAACAGACATTAAATAGACATTAAAAACTCATAGCAACCTTTTTCATGTACCAAATGAGCAAGTAATTTAACGCTAGTATTTAGTTGTGTGTGTGTGTGTGTACACATAAATGCATGCATACAGCTGTTTATCCTTATGAGCAGATAGGTGTGTATATGTATGTACAGCTGTATTTTCAATGTTTGATTTATGATGTATTCAAGAAATCAAATTGAGTACAAAGAATGACTCTTGAGAAATTGTCTTTGTTTTTCACTCTGCTGACCATAAATAGATGATGTTTCAACTCTATATAGAGCTACTTGTAAAAAGCAGTATTTGTAGTTTTAAACTATTGGAACTTCAGCTCAAGAACATTAATCTCCTCTTGGTAAAAATTACTGTGTAAATATTCCCTGAAATCATTTAGTATTGTAATACTAAGGCTTTTGAATTGTTGATACCCTGAGAAAGATATGCATCTAACACTTACAAGTACTTTAAATCACTTCAGCATAATTCATTAGATAATGAACATTGAATACAGGCTATTCATTTTCATTATATATGCAGCTTACGTTCAGCCAACCTGAAAAGTTAAATAGAAATGTTAAAACATGCGTGTATCATTTTACTACCTTGATTACATTTATTTGTATGATTGTACCCTCATAACAGAGGGTGTAATTTGCCTTCGCTTTTCTTATTAATGTAGAACACGCAGTTGGGGGGTTGGAATGTTTCATTCCAGTGGAAGTACAAAAGCTACAGTAAACTTCTAAATACAACAATAATGGAATAAGTGTAAGCATTGTTTTTTACAGAGAACTTTATGAAAATCAAACTTTTCCACAAATTGTCTTTTAATATAATTTTAAGATGACTTTTTTGGGGGAAGAGGATACAGAAGGGTGACTTTTAGAGCTTATGGAACTAATAAGATTGGCTACTATATATCAAGGTATCTTGAAGTCTTATCCCTTGCATGCTTCTCTGTAAAAATTCAGTCAGTGTCTTTTAATCGAACCATACTTCTTCACTCTGCTTCTTTAATTTAACATAGGATGTCAAACATTCCTGATTGTGGGATGGTTTGATAATTGTGACAAACATCCACTGATAAGGCAAAATTCACTAAGTTCATATTCACCTTTTCATTGGACAAAGATTTCAACCCACTGACCAGCCCCTGCTGCCTTTCATATTTGTTTTAACTTGGAAGTTAGAGATGTTAGTAAACTCTAAATTAAGTCCTTACATTCTTAACAGATCAGTTTTTAAAAACTTGCCTTAGCAAATATACAGGCAGTTATAGTGTGTGATTAAATGAAAGTAAGTACCCTAATAAAACATTTATTCCATATCATAATGACTTGTGTCACACCTTGCTGGGTCAGATTACCGTGCCATTCAAAGTATTTGGGGTTTAACACAATAACATTTCCAAAATTTAAAAGGAAATGTTTATTTTCCTGTTCATATATAATGATTCCTACTACAGTAGTAGTTCTCTGTAAGAAGAATCTGGCAAACTGAAAGTATATTCTTTTTGCATCAGAATATAACCCCATTTTTATAGTAGATAAATGCAATTGTATTTAAGTGAAATACCATAGCTGTCTTTCAAATTTAATTTATATTTTAGACATATATCTGATAGTATTTTAGCATATTATACAAATGGCTATAATGATCTAAAACAATTGAAGATATACTACTGTCAGTTGGCATCATAGGCTACATCCACACTGCAACAACAACAACAAAAGGGTTTTCTTATCTCGGGTTCACTAACTCATATTGGCTAACTCGGGTTAAAATGGCAGTGAAGACATGGCAATTCAGCTTTTAACTCAGGTTAGCAGCTCAAGTTCAACCCCAGGCTGCGCTATGGGTTTCAACTCAACCTGCTGACTGATAGGCACCTTTGCAAGTAAAATATGTTTTTAAGATGGTAGGCCACGTTCCACCCTGAGTGAAGCCCATTGGCTTGATTCTGCAGCTGGCCAAATGTAACCATTTATGAAAAAAAGTTTGGCTATGGGAAGCATTTGGAATTGGATATGGAAAACTCTGAGTTAGGATGAGATCTGAAAACACTGGCTCAGTGGAATTATGATATTTAAAATACTTGGCTAGATTCACCCCTCAGTTTATGCCAGTTTCAGAGGATGCAAATACTGGCGGAGGGCCATAGCTACAGAAAATCTCTCAGGGAAAGAAGTTGCAGCACAAGAAAGTGGCCACAATCTCCCTTGCAAGGGGGCGGGGGGTGATGGAGGGGTCGGGGCGCTGTATAATTCCTGCATAGCCCATAAGTGAGCAGTGCTGACTAGGAAGGGGAAATGACTGTCACCCGAGCAACTGGGAAGTGCACAGATTTAGCTCTGGCCTTCCCTCAAGAGCTTCCGCCCTCAGAACTCCCATGCATCTCTTCGGGGAATTGAAGCTGCTTCCCATACACACCCCCAGCAGGAACTCTGAGGTCAGGTGACCGTGCTAACACCATCTGCCCTTCCTTAGGCTGAATACCTGAAAGGGCTTTGCTGGCATAGGGAAGCTTAATGTACACCTCCCTCCACCAGCTTCAGTTAATCTGACTCACTCTTTACTCCTCATTAAAAATAGGTTTCTTTAGAGGTTTTTTTTTGTTTTGTTTGTTCAGTTCAGTATTATAATGATGCAATGGTATTAGACACCCTAAGGTGTGATTATACTGCGAGAGGTTATTTCAAGGTCAGCAACACGCCCTACATGCAACACTATCTTGTGTTATCATCACATATTACTGATCCTTATTGCTTAAATATTTTGAGATGTGCATCATGCTTTGGCAGTGCATGTCAGTCTTTTGAGACATAAGAATAAAGATTGCATGGGCTAAACTGAATAATACAGAGCTTTACATCCCAATGGAACCAAAAATCCTTTATTCATCACACTGAAATGCAGCCACCTCGGGGGTGGAACACAGCAGCCATATAACAACATATACTGACATTTCAACAAGTGCTTAGAAAAGAAAGTTAATATGTTGTGACCTGATTTCCCACAGATAATCTGTACATCTTCAAATTAAATCTTGTTCAAACTAAGTTTTAGGAAGAATGGCATGTCTGCACACACTGGAACAGATCCTGACTTTACGCTGATGCCAATAGGGATGCAAATGGAATTATACCTGCATCAGATCAGAATCAGGCCCCTACTGTTGGTAACACTCAAAATAGGAAGATAGATCTGATTAGTTCTGTCTTATTATTTGACATAACTACCTAGCAGGGAAGGAGAGCTAATAATGGACAACACCAAGAAGGCTGAGGTTTTCAATGCCTATTATGCACCAGTCTTCACTAAAAAGGCTAAATGTGAGCAGATGCTTAACACAATTGATATTAACAACAAGGAGGAAGGATCACATGCCAGAACAGGTTTAAGAATATTTAGATAAATTGGATGTGTTCAAGTTGGCAGGGCCTGACAAAATTCACCCTAGGGTACTTAAGGAACTAGCTGAAGCAATATCGGAACCATTAGCAAAGATCTTCAGGAACTCGTGGAGGATGGGTGAGGTCCCAGAGGACTGGAGAAGGACAAACATGATACCTGTCTTTAAAAGGGGAACAAAGAGCACCTAGAAAATTATAGACCAGTCAGTCTAACTTTTATACCAGGAAAGATACTGGAACAAATTAATCTGTTTGTAAGCACCTGGATGATCATAAGATAAGTAATGGCCAGCGTGGGTTGGTTGAGAACAAATCTTGCCAGACCAAACTAATTTCCTTCTTTGACAGGGAGTGAAAGAATATGTTGGGGGGGAAAGTGTACTACCCCTTTAAGGGCCAAGCTGGAGCCTACAGCCTGGGGATAATCAGGGAGACCCTGTCCCAGTCTGAGCTATTTAAACGAAGGAAGAGGCAGCTGAGGGGAGTTAGAACCAGGCAGGCTGCAGTGGTTGATGGTTTCTCTCTCAGGTAGCAGGAGGCAAGCCTAACCTGACTCTCAGACTTGAGTTTTGTGGACTTTTGGGGAGCTCTTATGAGGGTCCTGATAAATGGTCTTGTAATGATTCCTGTCCTGAAACCTTATTGAAAGGGTACGTGCTATTTAGCTAATCCATGGTAGCTTCTCCTTGCCCTGGGTGGTTAAATCTATTGCTGCTCCACTTGGGGAAATTCAGGTGGAGAATGCCTGCAGCACAAAGCAGTAGAAGTCATATATCTTGATTTTAGTAAGGCTTTTGACACAGTCCCACATGATATTCTCATAAACATACTAATGAAGTGTGGTCTAGATTAAATTTACTATCAGGTGGGAGCACAACTAGTTGAAAGAACATACTCAAAGAGTAGTTATCAGCGGTTCGCTGTCAAACTGGGAGGATGTATCTAGTGGGGTTCCGCAGGGGTCAGTCCTGGGCCCAGAACTATTCAGTATTTTCATTAATGACTTGGATAATAGGGTGAAGAGTGCACTTATAAAATTTAGGGGGAACACCAAGCTGGGAGGAGTTGCAAGCACTTTGGAGTACAGGATTAGAATTCAAAAAGACCATGCTAAATTGGCAAATTGGTCAGAAATCGACAAGATGGAATTCAATAACAACAAATGCGGTAGGAAAAATCAAATCCACAACTACAAAATGGGGATTAACTGGCTAGGCAGTAGAGTTGCTAAAAAGGATGTGGGTGTTATAAGGGATCACAAATTGAACGTGAACCAGCAATATGATGCAGTTGTGAAAAAGGCTAATATTCTGGGGTGTACTAATAGGAGTGTTGTATGTAAGGCATGAGAGATTGTTCTGCACCACTTGGCACTGGCGAGGCTCCAGTTTGGACACAAAAAAGATGTGAACAAATTGGAGAGAGTCCAGAGGAAAGCAACAAAAATTATAAAAGATTTAGGAAACTTAAAAAAACTGGATATGTTTAGTCTGCAGAAAAGAAGACACGGGGAGGGCTGTGAACAACCTTCAGCTATGTTAAGGGCTGTAATAAAGGGCTGTGATCAATTTTTTTTCCGTGTCCACTGACAACAGGACGAGAAGTAATCAACTTAACCTACAGGATGGGAGATTTAGGTTAGATATGAGGAAAAGCTTTCTAACTACAAGGGTAATTAAGTACTGGAATAGGTTACCAAGGGAGGTTGTGAAATCCCTATCATTGGAGGTTTTTAAGAACAGGTTAGACAAACACCTGTCAGGGATGGTGTAGGTATACTTGGTCCTGCCTGAGTGTGGGAGGACAGATTGGATCACCTCTCAAGGTTCCTTCCAGCTCTACATGTCTGTGATTCCATTATTCCCACTAGTTGCCAGCCCTGTTTAAGAGTCTTTATTCTGTGTTATTTGGAGAGTAACGTTCTGTTTTTTTCAAGGACTGCTCTGTGTATATGATCCTTTATTATGTTCTTAATTTATAGTTCTTCCATGAGCTATAGCATATGCAGTGTTAGAAGAGCAGTTAAAGGTATAATACAATTTGGTAGCTGTGCCATGTCAAACTTTGGGGGGCAGGGAGTGACAGTATGATCCCACAATTACCAGCAAAAAGTGATGATATGCTCCAGTTTGTTTGAATGTTTTTCTGAATGCCCCCTCTCACATTACAGATTTTGCCATCTTTTCAGCAGGCAGCGATGAGAAGTGGAGAAATGCCATAATTACCTAACTCCCCTAAATCTCCCTTTTGAACCACTGAAAGTGTTTTCAGCACCTTGAATATCAGCTGACAGACGTTTGTGAATGCTAACATCCCAATGATTAGTGGTAACAACCGATTCGATATGACCAAAAACATTTTTTAGGTCAAGGCGTAAAAAGATGTGTAGCTAAATTGTCAAAATGTATATTGGTGTTTTAGCATCATGAATAATGGCAAAGACTGACCAACCTCTGAAACACTGGGAGTTACTGATACCACTGCCTAGAACAGTGGTCCCCAACCTTTCTGTGGGCAAGAGCACATTCATGCCTTGAGAAGAGTGTGGCGGGCAGCAATGCTCCTCGGCAGCATTTTGGTGGCGATGCGTCTCTGGTGGCTGCGCTCCTCAGTGGCATTTCGGCGGCAACTTCTCCGCCAAAAGCGCTCCTCGGCGGCATTTCAGTGGCAGGTTCTCCGGCGGATGCACGCGTCTCCTCTTACTTCCTTGGCGCTGGCCCTGATGGTGGGAGCACATAAATGCCCCAGCGGGCGCCATGACGCCCCTAGGCACCGCGTTGGGGACCCCTGGCCTAGAACAAGTACATGAGTATGTGCAGTGAATTCATGGAAAATTTCAAACTCTCTTTCATGGAGTTGTCACTAGTCATGTCACTACGTTTTTATTCCTATGTCGAAGTCTACATTACAATATATTTTATATCTATATAATGAGTTTTTAGCAACGAAGAGAATTAAATTATAACCGTGTTGAAATCTTAAAGGTACATTTACACTTCTTTAAGTGTATCTGTACTCTGCATGCTGTTGAGCCCATCTAGTCTGGGTATAAACAGCAGTGTAGCCGATGAGGCGCGGCTGAGGCAAGTAAAGACACCTGAAAGGTGTGAGTACATACCCTACACGTGGTCTACTTGTCCAAGCCATGCTTCGCCATCTATACTGCTGTTTTTAGCAGTGCAATGTCCCACTGCCTCCCGGCTGTTGGAGCCTTTCTCCTCCGCAGGGAATGGCTGGGCAGGGGAGCCTTTCCCCACTGCCTGCCACAGCTTTTCCTCACCATAATTAAAGTCTCTAGCAGCAAGGAGCTGCTGAAGCTTTTTCCACGCTGTCTTCCCCTCTGCCGGAGCTTTTCGCTGGCACGTGTAGCTACACACTGCAGTGTGGACACAGCAGGCTTTTCACGGTGGCATGTAGCTACACAAACTCTACGCGCCACACCAGTCGTGTGTAGTGTAGAAACTGTAGATGTAGCCCAAGACCCCCCCACCCCCCATAGGAATGGATTGATTCTAAGATTCAGGGTAACTGCTGAGTCATACTGGGAGATGGGTCCAGTTAGCTCCAAGCAGGATATAAGGACAACATTGGGCTTGTTTGGGCAGAGGCAGCGGGTAAAAATAGAGGCCTCCAGGGAGAAAGTGTAGGAGCAAGCTAAGGGCAATAGCTAGCTTATTGTGTTGTTTAAGTTAAAAAAGTAAATCCAAGGTAGGGGAAAAGTTTTGGACACTGGGTGGGAGAGGGAGGTACTGTGTTGAGAGAGTGGGGTGCGACTCTCCCCATTTGCCCATACACAAGGAAAAACACGAAGTGTCTTGATTAAAACAAGATACAGATGTGTGTCGTATATACAATTTTCTTGGGGTACACCAGATTGTTGCCGAAGCTTTTCCATCACTGCACTTGAAGATATAAGCAGATCAAAGGGAGGTAAAAGAGGTTATCAGAGAGTTCTTGTGTGTGCTGTAGACTTGGCATCCAAATACCAATTAAAATCTTCCTAAAGCATGATAGGGCTTTGCATAGGGGGTTCTCATGTTTGTAAGCTCTCCAGAGCCAGGGATTCTGCCTTCCTGTGTGTAAGGACAGTGGCTAGCCATATTGTGGGCGCTACTGGAATAATAATGATAGTGAAGAAAAATAAAGTTGTCTGGAAATTTTCACTGAAGGTTGATACTTCAGTGTCAGACATCTGAAATCACTAGCCAGTGGACATTTTTCTTTCCTTGTAAATATATGCCTGTGTTCATAGATTAAAGTTAAAAATAACAGTTCAGCATATGAAATTTGAAATGAAATAATTCCTTAGACTGGAAACAACAGTGCCACAGCTAGATAATAAAATAAAAATAATGCAGGCAATATGAGGACTGTAAGGATGGAGTATCAGCACATGTACACATTTTTACTTTTTTCTGTGGACACAATTAGCAACAACAACTAATTCTCTATCTCCCAAATTCCAGTTATGCCTTTTAACTTAATTATAACGACTTTAGTTGAGTCAAAAAATTGAAATAACATAAGTGAAGGAAGAGGGTGTCATGTTTATTAACTATATACAGCCCTATTTAATTCTCCAATTCATTCTTTAGCCTCAACCCTGACCACACTGACTTCCAAGTGACAAGTACTCTGTTATACCCAGAATGTTCCAGATCTTAAAGGTGCTGCATCTGTACACAGTCACCATGGCTGGTAGAGCTCCCTACATCACAGTTATACTTTAAAGCCTATAGGATCTTCCATGACTATGACAGTCCAGTGGCTTAGAGGGAGACCCTGCATTTCATAGGTACAGTCCACTTCTTGTCCTCTCCAGTTTCTTTCCCTCTTGATTTCGCTCTGAGATCCCTGACCAGTTAAGAGACAAGGTGAGGACAGTCACTTGGTTTACATTTTTGGCCACCTTCTCAGAAGGCTCGCAGTGGCCAAAAACTGCTATTTGTCCAAAAGGAACCTTGGCACTCAGTATAGTACCTCAGTAGTCCATTTTTACCAGGTACATGAAGACAGTATGTAGTTCAGAGGGGTATATGCTGACTTGGAGTCAGCCTGGCAATCGGGCATGCCTGTTCTGGAGGCATTTTTTAAAATTAATTATAATTATATAACATTGGGGAGTTTGGCATTGAGCTGAGAAGGTGTGTACCAGCTCACTAGCATGATGGAAAGACATTGTCTGTAAAGAACATAGATTATCCTGTCAGTCTTGAAAAAAGAAGGATTAGAGATACAAGTTGCACAACGCATCTCTGATGCCACTTAGGGGAAGGGTGAGGTTTGGGGTGAAGAGTTCGTCAAAGCATCCATGTAGACAATAGTGGAGGACTGCATTGTAAGATGGGAGTCTGTTTTTACTCTGTTCTGACATAGTGGGAGCTTGATAGCACCTGCTGAATTTGAGTCTGCAAAACCACTGTATTTATACCCTTTGCCCTCCAAATCTTGCACATCTGCACACTTGGGAGTTTCTGTAACACTTGTCTTTTGGGATGAAATTTTCTATGCTTGGTCTCTGTCCAAACACAAATGTAATTACCAAGTTGAAGCAGAATCCCTTCTGTTATTGACCCTTTTTCCATTTTAAAATAGTCCAGGCATACCTTTAGACAAAGCTAAAGAAAAAGTAGCTACAGTTTGGAACTTGGTATGGACATAAGTCTTCACTGAAGCCTGGCTTTGGTTTGTTTTGGGGGGAGGGAAAATTGGGTTTGAACCATTTGGGAAATATATTTTAATTATGTGTAGTAGAAATAGCCTTATCTGGGACAATGCAGATTTGCAAATTGAGAACAAATCTATAATTTGGAGGAACTGGCTGAGCATGATATCCTGGATTTCTCAATTAGTCCATCATGAGGACTTTGTCCCTTTTCTAATACTAAAGAGACATTACGACCTGCCATCCGCAGTGGAGTGGCAGTTCTTACAACTAAGACACTTGCTAACTTATCAGTTTGGGCCAGATGCTCTAGAACTGCCAGAGGCCCCAGAACTATTGGGAACCTTAGAAATGCTTCATGAACTCCCCAGGCCCGTGTCCATAGGTGCCGGCTTCCTCATTTCCCTGGGGATGCTCGATCCCTGCTCTGCCCCAGGCCCCACCCCCATTCCACCCCTTCCCCCAAGGCCCCACCCTGCCCTGTCTCCCACCCCGCCTCTTCCCACCCCCACTCTTCCCCTGCCCTGCCCCTTCCCCCCCGCCCCTTCCCCAGGCACGCCTCACTCTTGCTCCGCCCCCTTCTCCCAGCACTTCCTGCACGCTGCTGAACAGCTGATCTGCGACAGGCAGGAGGTGCTGGGAGGGAGGGAGAGGAGCTGATCAGTGGGGCCACGGGAGGGGAGGAGGCGTTAGGAGGGAGGGGAGGAGCTGATCCATGGGGCTGCCGGTGGGTACTGAGCACCCACTTTTTTTTTTTCCTGTGGATGCTCCAGCCCCAGAGCACCCATGGAGTCGACACCTATGCTCGTGTCCACTGTGTACACTTAGCTAATGAAGAGAGACTCATGTTCAATATGCTTCTGTTGATCTCAGGCTGCACTTGATACGACAAAAGATTTTATTGAAAATGTATTGGATGCCACCGAGGTTTCACAGGCTAAAGACCTTATCCTCAGATATTTGTGGGTGCTGTCCCAAAGAAAAGGAAACCCTGATGCATACGCTGTAGGACTGTCCCACAGCCAGGCAGCTGTGGAAAGAGGTGAAAATAGTGTTCGACTTGAGCAACCAAACCTCAGCCAAAAATTATATATACCTGCTAAGCTGGGTTTAACGCCACCATAAAGACTTTGGGCTACAATGATCACTGAGCGCACGATTTTACAAAAATAGCAGAGTAGGCTTATGTCCCGAATAGACAAGTGGTATTCGGACATGTCTAAGTTAGCAGCTTATCACTGTAGAGAGCAATTGTATGAATTCAAAGAAATTTGGACCCTGTTTCTAGATACAATTGGATAAAAAAATGTTGAGATGGCTCAAATAATGCCAGACCTCCATTCCACCTAACCTTTTCCGCTTTTTCTCTCCCTCTCCCCTCGCCTCACTGGTCCCCTCCTTCCCTCTTTTGCCTGCTCTTGTATGTCTTCTCCGATTATGTTACTGTTACCCCCACCCTAACATGTTATGTCTGTGTAAGTACTTGTCTTGCAGCTTTGACAAGTTGTAAAATTGCGCCGTTGCATAACTCTGTTGATGATCCTGTGAAACGTGCGGTATTTGGAAACATACACAAGATGTAAGTTGTTTTGTACTTTTCATTGGCTGTTTCTTTATTAAAATAAATAAGAAATTAATCACACAAAAAAGAAATAGCCTTTGGTTCCAGCTCATTGCAACACACAAACACTGTACCTCTGTGCACAATTGATGTCAGTGGTAGTCTGTTGATTTCAGCAGGCTTTTAATCAGCCCCCTAGTTAGGAATACACTTGTTGGGTCAAAGAAATTACAAGCTTTGCTGGTACATTGGTTACCTCTAGTCTCCTCTGTCAGGGTTTCCTTCTGTGTCGCAGAATTTTTGCCACATTAGTGTTTTACTAAAATGTACGATAACCTTTGAAGAGAATCCATTATAATAATTGCTTTCAGTAGCACATCTTCCAATGATGTTGAACTGCTGTAAAAACTTGTATTTCCACTGCATAGTCTAGTGGCTAGACCTTGAGTTTTACTCCTGGGTCTGACACTGGCTTACTATACATATTCAGAAGAATCAATTAACTTTTCTTTGTGTCCGTGTTGCTTTGAAATGATATGATGAAATGTGCTATGTAAATGCAAGGAATTATACTGTTAATATTGTTATTTATTATTAGAACTTGTAATTATATATTCTTGAATTGATTGTTGTGGAGCAGCTTTGTATCATAAAAGGAAATAGGATAGTATGTTTGTCTGAAGGGGGAAGGGTGATGAGTCAGAAATTAAGTGGTTATCATATACCCTTTCCTGTCAATTACAAATAGAACTGTTCATTTACATTACAGTGGTGGTGTTTTAGTAATCTTCCAGGTCATAGTATTGAATCAGTGATCCTGGTATCATTCCTCACACTTACCACTGCTAATAATAATTATTGCATAAATAACTATTTATAAATACTGCAGGTCTGTTTACACCCACAACTAACATCGGTATCCTGCTTGAAAGCATTCCAAACTTAGCCAGTGTCATAAAACAATAGAGAAAATTGACATTTTTATTGTGAACGCAAGTTACAATTGAGCAGTAATCTGGTGGATCTGGTTTTTATGATCCATGATGAGAAATGTAGCTGTCATATAAAGAATAGATTTCCCCATCATAAAACCTCCCTATCTAATTTCAGCACCACACTGAGCGCTGCCTTGGTTGCTCCTTCTACTAGTAAACACTGCTGGAGGAATGAGTTCCCCTTCTGCTTCCCCTCCCTCCATTCATCTACATATTTTGGCAACAAGTGTTTTAATGGAGCCTACCTTCCTCAGGCAACTATTGTTATCAGAGGTCCCCACTGGGTAACTGGTGCTGCTGAAATTGCCCTTGAAGAAGTCTCTATAAAATAGTGGGGTAGGATATTATTTCTGTCCGTATTCTATGAAGCACTTTCTCTTTAGGGAGTTAAGTCCACTAAGTATCATCCACGGTGGAGCAAACAGAATCAGGTGGCTACTGCCATCAAAGGATCCCGTCAAGCTTCAAGCATCTCAGGTTGAGCTGAACCCATAGCGTTCTATGTATATACAAGTTTCCTTCATGTGAGAGAACTCTGTGCATGTTGTGTGTTAGGATCAAAACACAAAGTTACTATAAACTGGAACAGCTCATTCATGATCTTTAAGTTTTTTGGTATAAATTTCATTGGCGCAAATAAGAAAGGAAATTAAACATGAAACCTGATGACTGAGCAAAGGTACAAATTCTGCTTCCAGACTCTCACTGCAGATCTCCTATATTTGGAATAGGCTGAGCGGTTTGCAGTGTTGACAGACACCACTACCCATAATGTTTGATTTGCCATTGTTCTGCTGTCCTTCAAAGGTTGTGGATCTTTAGGTCCACATGTCTTTTGGTATTTATGATAGTGATTCAGAAGGGGGACTTTCACAAAAAGAATAAATTATTCCTTTGCTACTGTCTGAAAAGGGCTGATCTGGAGCCAATTTAGTGAGCATACGTTACAATTGACTTTGGAAGCAATAACTTTTGCTCTAGAGCTTTCTCAGATGTATAGCCAAGGAACTGTACGGCTGCATGTGCTTTTACACATCTTTCAGCTAAATCAGAAATCCACGTGCAAAATCTAGTACTTAAAGACATCTTGTATATTTGTGACACTCCCAGAAGGCCTTGGGACCATCAACCAATGAATGGTTCACACTGATAAATATAGTATACATAGATGTTTCATCTGTGGCAGATACAGTAGCCTTCATTTGAATATTTACTAATCTTAAATAATAAATCCAAATGTAATTTACCCCAATCCTTGCAAGTAAGGAGCTATTCCCACTGGCAAACTGATTAATAGAAGAAGCCAAGTTAATTATACACCTGCTGCACATACAGATAAATGACCAAGGATTCTGGATTGATATTTATGTGGGTCATGTTTAGAAGATGTTCAGGGATTCATGAAAAAGTAGGATCAGAAACTGGAATAGCTTGGGAAATTGAAGGTAAGGTAGCAGTAGGAGATGAGCAAAATCCATCTGGGACTCAGGGAAAAATGCAACAAAGAATGATCACGATGGATCACCAGTAGAAAGAGGGAAAGTCATGAACAGAATGCCCTGGGGAATGGACAAGAGCAGCCAATGTAGAGAGGGGGAAAAGGTTGGGAAGGAGCTTTTTGTCTGCTGTTGATACCCACAAAAGAGGACCTCTCATCCAAAGTCCACTGGAGACGGTCAAAAAATTCCCATGTACTTCAATGAACTTTGCATCAAGCTCAAATAAATGAAGAATAAATAAAGGCAATAGAAAGAGCAGGAAATGAGACAGACACAGGGTAAAAATATATACAATAGAAATAAAGTAACATTTCAGGAGTTTATCCTGATGGGATGCTAACAATAATGGACAATGTTAAGGATGAATATTAAAAAGCTCCTCTTTATTTTATATCCAAAAGCTGCTATGTCCTTAGTCATTTATTTACTCAGTCCTTACTTGGCCACATTCCTGTTTATTTCAGTGGGAGTTTGCCTGGATGTGATCATATATATGAGAACATAAACATGGAAATTACTTATACAAAATATGCTGCTAGACATGTTGGGGAGTTTTATTGAACTGCTGGAGTTTACTTAGTTTGTGATTCTAACAGTTACGATTATACAATATGATCAAAACATTCAACCTTGGGTATGTAAAATGAGGTGCCTAAATCTATATTTGGGCATCTGGAAAAAGGGGATTTATTTTCAAAGGTGCTGAAAACCCACAGCTCCTGCAGACCTCTGAAAATACCTGAACTTTTCATTAGGTGTCTAAATATGAATTTAGGTGCCTAGCTTTAGGCACCCAAATTTTAAAATGTTAGTCTATGTGAGTTGGATAATCCTTATATATGCTGCTTTGTCTTGTCAGACATTTATTGGATATGTTGTACATTGTCATTTCTGATGAACATATACTTGTAATGGGGGCTAGATTTTCATAATTCTGTGCATGCATTTATGAGCATGTATCTTCACTGCATTGCACCTTGTTTGAATGTCTAAGGGACAGTTTAATCACAGGATAATTAAGTAATGGATGCATCTTGCATTTCAAATATCACACAGGTGATGGCTTAGGGAGATTCCAACCCAGTGCCCACTGTTGCATATGAAGCTCCACAGAAAATTGCTCTGGGCTTCTTTTTCTCTTGACTTAAAAGAGGTTTGGTAATTAAGGAAGGATCACTAGAAAATGTTAACTTTCCCCTTTCTGTAATGCCTTTTCATATACGACTGCTGCAGAGTGGTGAAATCAAGATTTTTTTGGTAGCAGATCAAGAAGTCCTTTCTTGATTAATTGAAGGTAGTTAACTAAGACGGTCATAGAGAGAACAGATTTAAAGCAGCACTCTTTGTATTTGGCAATGCTGTGAAAAGGAGTGGAGCATATTATGCATATGTTTAATGTATATATGGTGAGTGCATTGCCAAATTTTTGGAAGCCTCACTCCTAGGCAACTTCTGTGAACAGTAATAGTGGTAAATGTCTGCTTTTGTTACTCTAGGTGAGAAGATGCACCTTAGACTTCAGTGAATCTTGTGTGCTTTTTTTCATTTGCTTCCAGATGATACAGTAGTTTTAGCCCTATCAGCTCATCTGCATTGTGTGGCTGGCACTGCAATTTCTCTCTCACCCTCTGCAACATATTCATCAAAATTCAGAGGCTGATGAGATTTGGTTTGCAGTTTCCCCATATCATTGACGCAGAAGAGTCCCTGGGAGGACAAGTAAAAAGGAAATGAGGTTGAGGGAATAGGGAGAGAAGACCAGAGCAGAAGTTGGAGGTAGAAAATACCTATGGAGAACAATAACGAGAACGAAGCATGAAAAGTCAGTGTCGAAGAAAAGAGGAGAAAGGACCAGTAGAAGCATCTCACTATGAGGTGATTGGAGAGCATGGAGGGAACCTAAGGTATGGGAAATGTGGGAAGGAAATAGTGCTATACAGAGAAATGTGAGTGAGTGAGTTAGAGAGAAAGGGAGAGAAACATCAAATCAGAAAAGAAAAAATGTCTTGAAAAGAGAGAAACTAGGTTTAACAAGGGGGGGGGGAACCTAAAACATTTCCTAAAAGTGAAAAAAATAGAGAAAATGGGCCAAATTCAGACTTGATGTAAGCAAGTGCAACTCCCCAGAAGTCTGTGAAGAATGAAACCTCTTACCCCATGCTTAATTTGGCAGAGGTAGTCTGTGAAAAGTACAGACACTGAAAAATGACTGAAGAAAGAATGCATTAAAATGAAGAAGCCGCAAAAGAGGAATAGAAAAAGGAGAAGATGGAAGAAACGAAGGAGGAAATGTTTGTCTTATTTTATAGAAAGATAATTTTATTAGCTTTACTGAATTTGTGGTTAGATGCTGGTTTGTTGTGTTGTTGTCTTTATTCCTTTTAAAAGAGGGGGCAGGGGGAAGCATTCTGAAAATTTTCCCCAACCTTTCCTGCCTAGAGAGCTTGTGTCCTTCCCTGCATCCAGCATTCTTTGTGCATAGTATTCCTGTTTTCATTCTCAAAAGTTGACTAGTAACCTAAGAATTTGCTTTTATTACCAATCTCTGAAAACACAAAACAGTAAGTAAATTTATTTTTTCATGTCACAGCAGCAACACTTGGGCATTGACCAGTAAGAGTTCAAAGGCACTTTGCTCAGCGAGCTCAATTTACTGTGGCAATCCAAGAACATTACATAAATGCTGGCCAGTTCGCTCAAAAGACAATGAGAGTTTTAAATATGTTGTTTACTTAATATATAACCATGCACATGTTTTATGTTCTAGAATATCTAATTTTTAAATCAAAGAAATGCACTCATTTGATTTTGTAAATGCAAGATCATTTGATTTTGCTGTCATGTTTCGCTTCTTGAATTAATGTTAATTGGAGATTTAGAATAACATTATGATAAATTCATGTGTATTTTCACTGGGCCAGAAAAACCACCCATTTAGAATACACAGAGTGCCTTGAGTCCTGGATAGATAGACGGAACTCTCATCTTTGTAAAGTATTTTTGAATCCTCAGATGAACTGTACAATTTACGTGCAGTGTGTAAGTAATGGTGGGTGGAGGGCTTCCTTGTGCCCAGATTAGGATTCTAATTTTTGTCATTGCATTTAACAAATAATGTTGGTAGAACATTTCAGCCAACCTTGAGGATGATCCACAACTAACTCGGAGATATTCCCTAGTGCTCCAACTATAGCCTGATGTGACTGTGCGGCCTGATTTTCAGAGGAGTTGAGCACCCACAACTCCTACTGAACTCAACAAGCTGCAGGTGCTTAGCGCTGAAAATCAGGCTATGTAATGTATGAGTGAGCCTTTTTTTGCTGGATTAGATTGTGAGCCTAGCTCTTGGGGCTATTTGAGCACGCTCAGCTCAGAAACCAAAAGGGGAGGAAGGCAATGGTGTCTTTATACCAAATTTCCACTGGCCATTCCAGTAGCTAAGGATCATGACGGCAGTGCTCAGACTACAGCCCTGAGGCACCTGCACCAGGACTGTGAGGGTGAGGGGAGCATGAGACCATCTAAATCATCTCTACGCATGTGGAGGGATCTGCCTATGCAAAGTGGGTCCTCAGTTGGCCACTTAGGTCACTCTTAAAGCTGCTTTCTATCACCAGAGTGGTGCACAACAGACTTCACGTTGGCCAGGATCTGACCCTTTGTCTTCAACGGTCTTATTTGCTGGCATACCTATACAATATAAAAGAAATTTATTTATGAGCAGGAAATGCAGCAGCCTCCTATTGGGCAAAACATGAGTCTGAGGTGTTAGCTTATGGCAAGTACCTGCAAAGGGTTACTATTTGTAGCGTCCTACTTGGACTTGTATTCTAAAGCTTTCATCAAAGTAAATCTGATTATTTTGCACATGGTTTTCCTGAAAGGATGTTATGATTTTCTAGATGTTTGGTGGCTGGTGATAAATTAGGCTTTTATGATGTCATGTGAAAGGCCACTGCTTGGATTTCCTTCTCTATCGAGCATGCTGAAGAATACGTTCAGGACATGCTCAGAATGTAAAATTATCCTACCCTATTTTACTTTAACCCTTTCATGGATCATTTGTTTTGTAATGAGAAGTGTTTGAGGGGAAATAAAGCAGCTTCTTAGAGGGGCCCATAGTGCCCACCCCTGTTGTTTTTCTCTTTGCGCATTTAAATGGTTTTCCTTAGATACAGGTAATTTTTGTGGCTGTTAGGCATGTAAAATAAACATAACTCTTGAGCACCTCTTTTAAACATTAAAATCCTACATTATCTCCAGTTATCTTCTACTGATACCTGATTCTGACAATTGTCAATGATTGATTGAGATTCAGGTAGAAGGAGTGCTTATAAACAATGAATCAAGTATGATTGGTAATGAAGACATTTAGGGCTAGATTGTGTCTCTAGGACAACCAATAACAAGGGGCAGCATATAGTTGTTTTGTGCTAGGAAAGGAATTGTGGCTCTGGGATATATATTGGCCTGTAACAGCAGCAAATTATTAACCCTTCTCTCATGCTGACTCAACATGAGTGGGTGGATACAAGAATCCACTCATTCCCCGCCTCTTCCTTCTCCTCCTGCTTCCTGCACACCTGCTCCTGGGTAGAAAGTAAGTGAGTCCAACGTCCGAATAACTAAGGTAGCAGTGTATAAGGGGTTTTTACTTTTCTGCCCAGGCCTATAGTCCAAGTCACAACTTAGCCTTTAACCGTTTGAAGTTATTAGCCACACACACACATGGAGATAATATAGGATGATCACAGCTGTTGAAATGTTTTTAGACAGAAAGTGGCTTTTTGATTAAACTCAAATATTGGGGGGGAGGGGGAAATGTTTTCATTAAAAAAAAAATCAGGTTTTTTTTTTAAATAAAAAGTGAATTACATTCTCCTTCATCAGATATTACATTTACATCATAACAAAGTAGTGATGGTAGAAGAGTGATGGGGGATGTACCTTTAGACATCCATATTATAGAATTAAAATATATTAGTTTGGATTTTTTTGTCAAGCAGTCGTGATGTACATGAGAGTCTGTAAAGGGAAATATTGGATGTGACGTGTCCAAAGACAAAATGAAACTCAGGTTTTATTATCCATTGTGGAGGAGAGGAGGACTGTTTTTTAGTGAAATGCTTAATCCCTAGTTCTGTATCAAAATAATATCCTGAGATTTCTTAGCAGAAATGGTCATGCTCAAAGAAATGAAGAGTTAATCTTTCGTGTGTTAGCAGCCGCTAGCCTACTGATAACCTCTAATTGGAATAAGAAAAATAGCCCAGAACTAGAGAAACGGTTCCCAAAAATATAGGTGGTTGTTATGGAGAAATTAACACATCAATAATGTACCCAGAAAAATAGACAGAGGACAGATAGATACTTTGAATTTTGATTAAATGGTAACCAAATATCTAACAATGTGCATCCTCCTTGGGGGTGGGGCAGAGGAAAGAACACACCTGTCCAATTTTTTTAATATTAATTTTTGATAGAAATGCCTGGTTTGCTAAATATGAGTAGAGACAGTAGTTTCACTCAAATTAATGAAATCCCCATTAATCAGATGGCTTGGATGTTGTAAAGAGGTTCACTCTGTAATATGGTAACACCCTGTTAAATAGAGATTTGATTATTCTATTTACTTTATAACATTTCTCTAAACCAGTGGTTCTCAACCTGCGGCCAGTGGGCCTCTTGTGGCCCAATCAACACACAGCTGTGGCCCATGTGACATCCTCAGGGCCATAAAGGTAGTATTGGATGCGGCCCACAATGGTAAATAGGTTGACAAAACAACCAAAAAACCAAGCTCACTGTTGTGATTATCATTTTCTTTTCTGATAATTTAAGTAGCAATGACAGGCAAACCTACTAACACTTATTAAATGAATAAATCGTTTTTAAAAGTGATGCAGTGTATTTCTGTGGCAGAGTTAAAATTTAGCAACATAGCAGTAGGCTGGTTTTCATTTTCACCCTTCTGAGCAGATCAGTGAATGTATCAAAGGTTTTTAAGCAAGGGTCAGAAGCTTGAAATATAAGCATTGAATACCTGATTCCACCACCTTCATTCACATTTCTTACTACATAATTAATCCCCTTTAACAACTTTAATAATATAGTAAAAAAAACATGAAAAGCATGACAGGAAGGGGAAATGATGAGGAAAATAATCTTCAGACATAATTAAAAATTATCTATGGTAATTAAATTAAAAAGCCTCTCACTTGCAATAATAAATTCTCTGCCTGGTAACAAGTGCTTGTAGGATCAGAATGTGATTACCCAATTATTCATTCCTTACGCAAGCAAAAGTCCCATTCACTTCCACAAGAGTTTTCAAAAGATCAGGGCATAATGGAACACAATACAGTTCAGTAATTAAACAAACAAACAAAATTGATTTACTAATGAAAAGATGGGCTGATAGCTAGAATGGTATTCTTCTGTTAGGTCACAATTGGAAATGACCTCTTCTCATTTTGCCTCCCCTACTGCCTTCTAAAAGGATCCCACTATTAGTAAAGCTCACTAATTTCTCTAGAAGATTTGAACAATTCAGTTTTGTTTGCAATAAAATATGGTTTCAAGTTATTTACATCTCTGATTTTTTTTTGCAAGTTAACCCAAAGGTTTTTAGCTCTGTGCACGTGTGTGGGGCTGGCCGGCTGGATACACAATATCAGAGAGAAAGAATGTGTATTTACATGTGCATCTTTAAGGTCTGGTCTACCATTAAAAAGTTTTACTGGTATAACTATTTCAGTTAGGCGTGTGATTTTTATTTATTTTTTTGACTGAATTAGTTAGTGGTGAAAGCTTTAGTGTGGATGCACGTATACCGGTATAAAGGTGATTTGTAATTATTCCCCTTCCATATGGGAATAGCTACACCTGTATAAAGTACCTTTATACCGCTATAACTGCATCCACACCAGGGAGGGGTTGTATCACTGTAACTATACCAGTGTAGTTAAAGCAGTGCAACTTTCTAATATCGACAACACCTGCTTGAATAAGTTTTCTGTGTTGCAGTGGGGGGCAGCAAAATCAGTGCATTGTAATTCAGATTTCAGTCTTCAGCTGCAATGTGGCCACCCATTTAAACTGTGTGTGTGTGTGTGTGTGTGTGTGTGTGTGTGTGTTAAATTTGTATATATGCACATACACACAGAAAATAGTATATTGTCCCATGTTGTAAGTTTATTTTTTTCACCATACTCAGGATTTACATAATAAATGGTATGTGCAAGTGTAGTTGATTTAATCTTATTCGTCTTCCCTGGAATTCTCACCGTTCTTATCAAAGGCACCTGTTGCACTTCAAAAGATCTCATGAAGTGGAAGCCTTCATTGGTGTCTGCAGTGTCTCAAACTGGGATTATCATTGCGTTTATAGAAGCTGGAGTTGGCTCATCCAGTTTATCTCCCTGCAAATGCAGGATTGTGCCCTACGGTACATTTCTAGGTGAAATCCTGGCCCCATTGATGTCAATTACAGTTTTGCCATTGCCTTCAGTGGGGCCAGAATTCCATCTCTAGTTTTCAAGTCCTGAGTTGTGGGGTTTCCTGCACTCTCCTGGTGAGACTATTCCACATTGACATATGTCATTGTCCATACATGAATCTCGTGTTCCTGAAAAGTATCTGGGCTCAAACTGGATACACTGTAACAGTAGCTGGCCTGTAAAAATATCCAGTAAAGAACACTTGTGTTGAGCAACTGAAGGCCTGATGCAAAGCCCTTTAAAGTTACTGGTCTTCTCCTCAGGCCCAAACTCAGGAGGAATTTTATCTGGACCAAAGAATAATTTTTGCCAAGACATTTTCTCAGTCTTCATCTGGGAAATTAAAAGAGAGTGACTAATACTTGACCATATTAGGCATGTAACTCAGTTGACTTTTGCACAAAGATAATAACTGTAGTAACCTAATGTCTGCATATGCTCTCCTAAGAGGTACACATGCATTATGCTCTCGTGTTGATTAACTTGTGCACTGCCTCCATCAAAGTGATAAAGCTCTGGCGATGAGAATCATACCACGCAGAGGGCCAGCTCCCTCTGTTTTGCTCCATTTGCCATTTTATCTCTAATGTCAGTGTGCTTGTCAGAGCCAGTGCTGACTGACTCAATTTCCCTGAAGTTGAGCTGAAGCATTGTTTTAGCACTGACGGCATTCTGTTGGCCTCCCTGATGGACAATGCCACTGATTCCCAACTTCCTGAGCAGACCAGACAGTTTGCTGTTTTCTTCGTGTCTCTTATCACCCCCTGTCATTAAAAGAGAGGCCTGGCTTCAGCTTCAATTTGTGCTGATATGCAGCAATAAAGTGGGAACGTGGTGGGGGAGGGGGAGGGAAAGAGAGGAGAGAGAATATTCATGACTAATTATCACCCTGCTGTTTATTACTGTTGTGAGTTCTCATGCCTGGGTCTTTGGAGACTGATCAAATTGAAGATTATCAAACAGATCAATTAAAGACACTGCTGTAATGTGTCTGGTTTGTGGTACAAGAGGAAAGGCTGATCTCATTTGATTTATGTTTAGTTGATATTAACTCGTACAATGGACCCCTTTGATTGGGCCGTATCCTGAAGGTACTGAGCACCCGTAGCCCACTGAAGTCAATCACAAGTGCTCAGCACCTCTCAAAATCAGCCCCATGCCGACGTCCTTCTATTCCACAGAACTGTTCGATTATACATCGTTTCCTAAGCAAACAATTTTTGCATATTAAAATACACTTGGGGAAAAGATCAGGATTTCATTGCAAATGGAGTTTCACAATAGCCGAGTTCATTTTGAGCGGTTTCCACCATATAGGCATTTGCCCTTGTCTTTCTCTGGGGCTCTTTGTGAAAAGTACTATATTTTGGGGCGGGAATCACGGACGCGAGAGTGAAAGCTAGCCTGCTCACGCCACCTTAAAACAAATTTAGATAGGGAACCAAATTCACTGGCATTCTTTTATTCCCTTGATATGTTAACTGTTCCACCACTTTGCTTTTCTAAGAACAGTGGTGGAAAATGAAAACGGAATGTCACTCTATAACTGCCCTTCTTAAATTCCTCAAGATGTTTTCTGTGTGTAGATTTTGGGCTTTCCCTCATTGACACACTTCATCTTAACACTGCCTTCTTATTTACAATGCTTACAAGAGTCAGTTTGTTTTATTATATATGTATTATTTCCATGGCACTATAAGTGTGTATGGCACTTTACATACAAATTAAGACATTGTCCTCTGCCTTGAAAATCTCAGAGTATAAGGGCTCAATCCTGCAAGCACTTACTACCGGACTGTTGTGACTAGTTCCATGTACTTTTTCGTTTGAGATCAGTGGTACTATACCTAGTAATGTGTTTGAGGCTCTTTAGCTCTAATCCTGCAGATTTACACATGTGATTAACTTTACGCAGTGAGTACAGTATTTCCATTTAAGTCAATAGGATGTTCACACGCTTAAGTCATTGCAGGAACAGGGCCTTAGTTAAGACACACGTATAAAACAGCCTGGTGACAAGTAATGGGAGTGTTAGGGGAATAGAAGATAAGGGCGACAGCAATTGAATTATGCAGTTGCTACAATTAGCGATGCATACATCTTGAGTATCATGGGCTGTCTGATTGATCAATCTCCTCCCTAACTAACTGATTTCAGGAACCGATTTAACAAAGTCTGCTATTTTTTAATAGTGAAGTGTAGCGGACACCCAAACATGCCATGGGGCTGACCTGTCAATGAGCTGCGTTACATGATCTCTCATTAAAAATATATATGAAAACTGCTCCAAAAAGTACCTGAAGAGAGAAGAATATTCTGTGTAATAAAATACATATAGGGGAAGATCAGATGGTCTCAGCATGTGCCCCAAAAATTTTAAAAAATGGAGAAATTGTACAATATTGCAGACTACCTAATGGTTGGGTTTTTTTCATAGCATGAGTTAAAGATGAGAGGGCTGTCTCAAGAAGGAAATACATAGGATAGAGGAGAAAAATGGGGTTTAAGGAAACCTTGTATTCAAATTACTACATTCTTGAAAACTTTGTGACCTAGAAGCCCAATTCTGACAACCTCTCTCAGGCAAAGAACTGCAGGAACAGGCACTTAGTTTAGTAACTTTTCAGACCTTCGTCTAACCCCTTTATCAGTTTATAAAAAATCTGTGACATAAGAAGTCACCTTCCAGAAAAACCTTATGCATCATCTTGTGAATGTGATCACCACAACTTTCTGACTGCAGAACTATTACAATTCAGCTCAACTCTATCTATTTTAGGGATGAAATCCTATCCTCATTGAAGTCATTGGGAGTTTTGCCATTGACTTCCATGGGGTCAGCATTTCACCCTAGGTGTTTTATAGCACCCATAACCTCATTAGAATTGGTCTGGATTTACACTGGTGTAACTGGGGGCAGAATCTGACCCTAGATGCTGAGTTAAATGAATTAATCTAAATGTGATCAGATCAACTGTAGTATTAGGAGAAAACGTACAGTACTTGTAAGCAATCTGTATGCCTTTTTTCCTCATGTTGTCTTGAGGCTTTTCAAATTTTCAGTTAAATTTAATTGAATTAGACAGGAATAAATTGCACAGTGAAACCAGATCATTCACCTAATGAGTCAAAATAAAAGTAGTGATGACACTCAGAACCAGAGCTCAGGAAATATGATATTTACACAAATATTTTACATTTTTTTAATCTGGATTTTATAACTCTTTTTTAAAAATGCCAGGCCACACTACACAAGTTTCTCTGTACTCATGTGTGCACCTTTTTGTTTGTTTGTTTTAGCTTGGTTTGGACTATAAAACCGAATCTCCATAAAATCAGGTTTAATAAAATTTAGAGGTGGTTTGGTGGGGGGCGGGGTATTTTTTGTTTTTGCACATTTAAGCTTTAAGCTATAATTATAAACAGAGGGGGAGAGGGCTAGACAAACAAAAGATCATATCAGATAGACTCATTCTTTTCCCTGGCCTAGAGAGAAGATCATATCACAGCTAAGTGAAGTTAAATCTGTCAGAGATTTTTACAATAGTGTTAAACGGCAACAGACAATTTGGCTGTTGCCTTTTACCCCTTTAGCTACTTCACTGAATGCTCAGCTTTCCATATTCAAGAACAAGTTGTAACTCACATGTAAAACTTGCCATTTATATGCTTCATTTTCTTTTTCATGGAAAACAAGAGTCTGATGGCACTTCCTCCTAAAATGGATACTTAAATACTTCACTGTTTTATTTGCAAAGTCCACATACTGTAAAATCACACAAAACAATTAACATCATTTTCAGCTTTGGTTAAAAAAAAAAAACAACACAAAAAAAACCCCTCTTACTTACCTATCCCCTTGAATTCTACATGAAGTCAAGGAACTTTTATATATTGTGTGCATAAAACAATGATAAAAAAATCCTGTAGAAATACTACTATGTGACTATACTTTACCTACTATGCGATCAGAAACAGGAATATTGACTGGTCTGCATTCAGCAGCAGCTGTCTTTCAAGAACCACAAAGATCCATTTTTCCTTGTGGGACTCACCTCATCCTCTTCCTTCATAAACTTTTTTGGTCCGGTTGTGCCTCCAGAAAGTAAAGCCCTGGGACTGAAAAGCTGTAAGCCTCTGGAGTGGTAAAGTAGGGCTTTACCAGACTAAATTTGAAAGTTAAATAGGTGCAGCTCTAGTTTCAATGAAAGACTTTAATTACGTAAACAAGCAGTGATTCAGTTCCAAGAGTTTTTTCAAATATTCTTATTTAATTGTAATTACTTTATTGTTTTCATATTATGAGCTACTTGTAGAAAAATACAGGAAACATGACTGCAATATAATCCTTTAATCAGGAATAGCTTTTTCCAGTCATCATTAAGAACATTTCCATTCTGTGTTTCAAGCTTTCACTAACAATACATTCAATCCTCAAATTTAGGTGTAATGTTGTGATGATTGGTTTAAACTGTAATATAGTTTTTGTATCCATGTTATCTTCTATCTACTAACTTGTATAGCTGAACAGCTTAAAACATCCATAGGAAGAAATTCTGGTTATAGAATGCTATTTGTAATTAAATCTTATTGTAAAATAGGGTTTCAAGAAAGTATATAAACTTCTTTAGGAAAGTCATTTTAAAATGTTTTAACCTGAGTCAGATGGGGAAAATTGTATTATCGTATATAGTAAATCTTTTTACAAACTAAGCATCATAGTACTTTTACTATTTTATTGTTAAAGTATGTGAACTTTTTAAAGGTTTCTCTTCTGTTTTTTATCTTACATTCTTAAGTTGATTTCATATACTAGCTTCTGTGTTATCTTATATACCATCCAGCTGTACTTACTAGAACTTTTATTGATTTGAAAAACAAATCTTAGTTTTTGCTTATCAACAATTGAGCGCTTATGTTTTTGAATGGAGGGTTTGAACTGAAAATACATTTTGGAGATGAATGGTTTTAAAGGAGAACATTTGTGTTAGAAAATGTAAAGACCTTTTAAAAGCAGCATATATGTTTCCTGTAAACTTATTTGCTGTGCAATGAGACAATAACATCCCTTGTCTCTTGACCTTTTTCCACAATGAGTTAAAAAAAAAAAAAATCAATACCCTAGATTTGGCAGGGTTTTGAAAGAATCTGTTTTTGAAATAAAGATTGTGGATGTAAAATTACTACTTTATACAATGTTTATAAAAATGAAACTCTGGTTTTATTATATACCTTTTTATTATGACTTTTAAAATTAGATTATATTAAAAATACTAAGTTACTAGCTAATGGTTTGAAGGTTTAAAACAGCTTGCATTAGTATTGATTGAAAGGGAGTTGTTTTTGTACAGAAATTTGTATTTTAAGAGGGTTTTTCTTGCTTCTAGACACACATAATGCATGTTAAACTAAAACGAGAGAGGGGGCATATATTTTAATACTTTCATTTGGATTTAGAGCCTGATCCAAAGTCCATCAAAGTCAATGGGAGTCTTTCCTATTTCAGGGCCAGATTTTGCAATGCTATTCTCACGTGGGTATTCCTTACTCAGAGGAACAATCTGATTATTCCAATGGGGATTACTCAAATTGGTAAGGGTTTTACCAAACTTGGCCCCAAATGTCCACTGCAGTTTCCAAATGCCATGATAGAATTTCAATAGGAAATGTTTAGGATAATTTAGGCAAACAAAATGATTTTGCTTGTCATTTTATTTTGATCTGGCTGTTTAGTCTTTTTTGGAGGAAGCCAACATTATTTTTAGCATACAGACTGAATTATTAAAAATGCTGCCTGGAACATTCTCAGCAGACCTGTTTGTTCCACATCCCCGTCTGCAGTACAGTACCTGAGGTGATTTTCCTCTACTCCTGGAAGGGAACTCTAGTTTTATGTAGCACACTTATGAAGAATTTCCTACGTTTGGCACAGGACAAGGCAATTTTTGCAAGTTAACATGATCACAGACACGCAAGAAGATGGTATCTGGAACGCTTTGTGTGCAGCAGTACTTCTTTTGGAGAGCTAATGCCACAAAATGCTCATTAGCTCCACCACTGGTCAGAAAGGATGGAGGAAGGAGGGAAAAAAACCACATTTTTCCAATTTTAGAGACACCAAATCCTGCAGTGTTACATCACTGAAGTCAAATATGAGGGCAGAATTTATCCCAAACGTGTGTTTTTTCCCTCAAGAATACAGAAGACAATTTGCTGTTGAATTATACAGCTACCCTTTCACATACAGAAAGCTTTTAGTTGTGTTTTAGGTGAGCGGTGTATATAAATTCAAGCAAAGGGATATTTGTATAACTAATGTTTAATCTAGAAACAAATAATAATATACCTTTGTTTCAAAATCAGATGCAGCATTTGTGTGTTTGGGGCACTTTAAATAGGCTTGGATCATAAAGATGTGGTTGACTAACAGTGTCTGGGTTCCTGTAATACTATTTCAGGGTAGTTTCTATGTATCTAGTTATATATCCAGTTACTTTTATTTCCACGTGGATGTTCAAGTTACTTCTTGTAAAAAATAGTGTGCCAAAAGCTTTCACTCTCCACATATCTGCTGGATGTGCTATCACTGCCGTATAACAATGCAGTAACAGGGGTTCTAACAGTTATTCAGCTCAGTCTTTCCACGATCACATGTTTTTTATTTGAAAGAGAACATTTCAGTTGTCATGTTTGCTTTGTGATTTACTTCTGTTTAACCAAAAGGGAAAAAATGCAATAATTTGAAACAGCTCTCTTAGTAGCATGATCAGGACATATGACAACTTAATGTAAAGGGTTCACCATTAAAGAGTCAATAAGGTTTGATGTAAAGAAGAATTATTCCTTACGTTTTAAATGGCCTGTGCAAGGTTTCTTAAATGTGCATCCTGGTGATTTATAAGCATCTGAGCTTCAACTGAAATTGCACAATCAAAAATAAATGATTTTTGTCAGAATTTGTAAGTGAGGCCTGTAAAGATGCTGATCTAGCCCAGGACTTGCAGGGAAATGTGTGTGAACAGAGGAGTCTCCTCTATAAGTGGTGCTAGACAATAGCTGTCAGCAGTTTTGTGTGGCCCTTGCCTTACCTTTCCACCTCAACTGCAACCTGTTAAGGGAGTCAGGCCCATGGTTTCCTTAGCCTGAAGGTTTTTGGTTTAGCTTCAATCTTTTAAAGACAAATTATAGCTGCTGGGGGCCTCAAGATGCTTTAGATAAGGAACAAGCAGTGCAATGGCAAACCTTACACACTGCAACGAGGAACACAAAAAGAGGTCCTGCAATGTTTCTTTTCTTTTTCCCAGGATTTTCTTCAAGGAGATCGTACCAAAGCAGAACAAAAACTGAATTGGAAACCCAGAGTCACTTTTGATGTAAGTTCTCTTACTGGACTGTTTTATTCCTGCCACGTTTGTGTAGTGTTGTGGAAAGAGGGAAGCTCTTAACTGGTGAACAAAAAGAGAAATTACAATTTCAATAATGATTACATGAAGGCTATTTAAAAATCCAGCCACTCCTATTGAAGGATTGACTGCTGTAATATTCATTGGACTGAATATTGTGGTGCTGAATATTTTGGAAAATAGTTAGCTTTAATTAGAGTCCCAGCCTTAAAAGCCAAGCCATGGCAGAATAAAACTGTATAAAAGAAGCACAGCACTCACTTAAAGCATGGAAATACACAAATAAAACAAACCAAGGTTACTATTAATAAAGCATTTAAATTTCATGTCACTGCTATTTTAATATTGGATCCTTCAGAAGGGTATTTTTCTCATAAATTGTGGTATTTTTTAAATTACTGCTCAGTTGTCTCTGGATTTGACAGCCCCCCGGGAATTTGCTTTCTTGGAATTCTGTTTGCTGCCGTTAACATCAAAGTTAAGTTTTCCCTACAAGTAAAATAATAATTGAAATGATACATAAAATGAGGGATCGGAGGGGGTGGGGTTTGTTTTAGTACGTTGAGTATCGCACAATGGATTGGCAATTAAACTTAAACAAAAAATAAAAAAAACAGGCATTTGAGTCTTCCAAAAGACCAGAATAACCACCACAGGCTGTTCCTTCTTGCAGGAGTTGGTGAAAGAGATGGTGGAAGCTGATGTGGAACTCATGAAGAATAACCCCAATGCCTGAGCCTGCTCTTTGCCTCCAAATGGTCTTTTCATCTCCCCTAGATAAATCACTCCCGAGTCCGACGGTTGGTGGAGGCTGCCGTCTGCATCTTAGTTGGACGTAATTGATTGGAGGAGAATCATAATCGGTGTAAAATGCTGGGGGCGGGGGTTAATCAATTGTATTGTATGTACTTGTGTAAAAGATACAGTTAATGTCCAGACCTTTAATTTGCAAGTAAGAGAAGATCTCAAACACCATTGCTACTACTCCTATTTAACTTTCTTAAATTTGAGGTTTATCTCCAGGGCTGTTTCCCCTCATCATATATTTGAAATATATTGGCTGCAGTTAATGTCCTTTTGATATTAAAAATCATCTTTCTACAAAGGACCTGAAGTGCATTTTAGTGTTCTCCAACTAAGAAAATCAAAACACACCAAAAATCTTTGCCACTAACAGTCCTCCAGCTCTTTCCCCCTAGTCTTCCTTTTCTGTACACTCCTTGTTTTGATTTCCTGCTGCTTACCTCCACCCCCAATTTACCATTTCCACCACTTGAACTCTTTAAAGTTTGGACCACTGATATAACTTACAGTGAAATTGCCTTTGGTCCACGACGAATTAATTCCTAATTGCTTAAATATCTTTTAAACTAGTCAGAGGGGGTTGTAAAGCTATTTTTGAAAACGCCAGTTCGTGTCTGCGTGAGAGAGAAGAAATACAATAAGCTTCTCTATCCAGCACCTTTAAGATCCAATTCCTACCGAACTGAGCCATTCACATTTCTGCTGACTATAATTAGAGCTCACCCAGGAGCTCCAACCATCTCGAAAGATGCCTTGAGAAATAAAAACTAAGTAAATAAATAAAATAGCAACTTCAAGGTAAGTAAATATTGTTGAAAGATTTCGTGCCAAGGTACCCAGGTTATCCAGAGGTCGTGGAGCCCATTCATTTCCCTTTGGTTGAAGATCTACCACCCAGCAATTAACTCTTCTCTTAACTTTTTATGCCTCGAAAATTAGCCAGGCTTCTGTCTTAGGCAGCACAATTCAGAAACATAAAAATTAGATCCTTTGGACAAATACAGAACACACAGGCAAAATAATTGTAACGCTGATGTTCTCTCTCTCGCGTGTGTTTTTAAAAATCTATATAAAGTAAATCATGTCCTATAAGGAGTAGAAGAAGGGGGGGCAAATCTAAGCCTATAAAAGGAAAGGTGGGGGCACAAGGAGACTCGTGGAGTTTTCAGCACCGATGTTTGAACACGATCGTGTGTGTATTAGCCCCCGAAACGCTCCTGAATGTATTCAAGAGCCATTTCATGATGTGTGTGTGTGTGTGTGGTGACTTGATCGAGCTTTTCACAGTTTGTGAGTAACTGGGCTGCCGGAGAGAGAAGGCTCTTTGTGTGCCTGTGTGAAAGGCAGGCAGGCAGTCGCCAGAGGTGTAATGGAAAAAGCGCGTGCTGCATGAGGAGGTGGTTTCAGTGTGATACAGAGCAAACTTGGAGCCGGGCTGTTCTGAACGGAGCGGCTGCTCAAAGGGCACCTCCTTGCCCGGGAACACTGTGCGTCTCAAGCAGGAGCTCGGAGACTGCTAATTGGAAACAGATGCTTCCTTTAAGGCTGACCCTGCAGGACGGAGTCTAAGCACAATAGATATGTGTATACATACACACACACACAGCCCATCGGCTTGCATTACTCCATACAGGTGCATAACGCGCGCTTCATCTTCAGACTCTGAAAGCGAGAGGGTCTATTTTCTTTGCAGTTTGCAAATACAACAGTGTCCTGGCCTTTCAAAGCGCCCCCGTTTCATTCTGAGACGTGAGAAAGCGGGGTATTTAAAACAATCCCAAAGTGATAGACATGTCTGCTCGAGGCTTCTCTAGGACAGACAGAAATAAGGAGCGGATAGTTAATACACGTATAGTTTGAAATGGCTTTTTAAAAATATAGTAGCTCTTAAGATGGAATAGCAGATGTTAAAGGGGAAAAAAGGGTCCGGCAAGTATGTGTGTCCCTTTCTGTGTGGGCTTCTAGGTATTGGTGATTGATCTTGTGTGTCTCTTTTTTTCCCACTGCCTTCAGAGCCTTCCCCGAGTTATCCCCGAGGATGCTTTCCCCCCCCCCTCTTTTTTTCATAAATTTTCCTTGTAAGGGGAATAATGCTGTTAAACAGGCATTCTCTAGTTCCTATCTGGGATTTTTTTTATTTGAAAACTCCAATCTCGATGAGTTAGTCTCCACAAACTATGTAGGGCCTATGCACCAAGGGCTAAGCATTGTTTAAAAATAATTGTTAGTGTATGTCACGTTGGTTAATTTTTATAGTGTAAAATTAGCACTCGAATGGAGGGTGTGTGTACCTATACTCATGTTTTCATGTGTTCCTCCATACACACACAATTACAGACAACACACACACACACACACACACCAGTAAGATGAAATACACGTTAGACGAGAGCCCCTGGTTGTGCATTATAATTCCAACTAACAGGCGAGCATCCCAAGAGATGTCCTACTCATTAGAGAAGCGGTAACTTTGACACGTGTCATTTCAGAATGTGTGTCAGGCGTGCACAGAAATTGCCTTGCGCCGGTGAAAACGACATGAGTATTTCATGGATTGGGCAATCACCCCATGTAAAATTCTTCAATTCCAGCGGCTCTGAATGAGAGATCGGGCCTGAATGGAGATAGATAGGAGTTTTGCCCGAAAGGAGTCCCGGGTCGAGCTTTTTTCTGACGAACCACACTGCCGACTTTTCCCTTTTAAAGAGCTCTGACCAACATCACTGAACGTTTTGCAGCGCTTTGGTGCCACAGATAATTAAAGGCACGAAAACAAGGTGCTTTTGTATCGCAAAAAAAAAAAAATCTAATTCTGGTATGTTTTGATATACATATAAATATAAACGCTGCGTTTGAATATTGGTTAACACATCTAGAAAGACGGACTGGACAACTTTGCACAAGCTGCGAAGGTTTGTTTTCCCCCCTCTCCTCCCTTCCCCCATCTTAATTTTTCTTCAGCAACTTGAACAGTGGCACATTCCACAGTAAAATCTTTATAACCAGCTTTTAGCCTGTATAGTTTTGGGACGTTGGTCCTACGATGGATCCCCCTTGTTGTGCAGTGTAATTGCTGTAAAATTGAGGAACACGAGAAACTGAAGTGTTCCCATCATTTACTTTTTATTTTTCGAAAAAAAATATCGACAGACCTACATCTGTATTTCAGGAGTAGCCCCAGGCTTCTATTCCCGTGCTTTTTAAGTTTGTAAGGGTTCAAATTGTTGTTAATTTGAGAATACATTATCTGTGATTGTAATTTACTACATTGGCCTGCTAATCTCCTGCTCACTAAACTACATTACTGAATCACTCGTTGTGTAGAGCTATTTAAGATAGCTAGCTAACATCCAGGTGCCAATTATACAATACATTTTTGTACATTGATTTGACATGTAGTACATCTTATGTACACAAATATATAAACACACTTTTCCCGGTAAGAATGTGTGCATATGTAGCTGCATGGTTTTGTCCCATTGGCGTTTTAGATACACATTGTTTAAAAAAAAAAAAAGTCCTCGTTAATTAAAAAGGGCAACGGTAATTGCTGATAATTCATCACACTTATGAACCTGTCTGTGCTCAGCCAAGACTTCCTTTTGTTTCGATTATTGGGTGTTCACGAGTAGCAGAAATAAAAAGCAAACAGCGTTTAGAAAAGGAAACTACTCCAAACCCTCATCCCAGCCGCTGTCCTTTGCAAACCAGCGAGCAGTGACAAGGGAACGCCTTCTGCGGTGTGGGCCCGATTCTGTATTTCCCCACTAGAATGCCATTCCCTGGGGAGCCTACCGGAGGTTTGTCTGAATAAGGGATGCAAGATCTGACCCTAAAATAGGACCAGCCGCTCTGTTTCTAAAAGATCCGCAAATCGGTCGAAATCTCACCGCAGGATTGCGCTAGAAGGACAAATTGCGTCCAGTTGCCTAATTCGGGGATACAGAGGCTACGCGCAATCAAAAGCTATGGGCATCTGCTCCTCGCTTCATTGTAACTGTCACCGTATGTTGGTGGAAATAAATTACTATATTGTTACACCAAAATATAGGATATCAAGGCTTGCTAGGTTTTCCAATTGACTTGGACGCATCGTTACAAAAATACGGGGAGTGCGATTAAAAAAAGTTACATCTTGTGTGACACTTTTAGTGTGAGACTTTTCTAACACAGCCCTTTCTGGCATCCCTCCCCCCCCCCCTTAACAGTAGGTTGGGGGGGGGGGCGGGGATCGGATCAGAATGCAAGAAACTCAGAGTGTAATGAAAGCATTAGCTGCAACAAGGCTCTGACACTTTGTTCTGTTGTCTACGGTTACTTGTTAAAGTCTCGTGAATAAAAACAAAAGTTATTACCAGCTAATGTATCTCTAGGCCATTCTCTGCTCTTTTTAGAACTTGTCAGCGCAAGAGACTGCGGATGAGGGTTGAAGTCTTGCAGCAATAACCACCCCTAGCTGAACGCGTGAAAATGCTTGTGTCTTAATTAGTGAACCTCACTTCATGCTCTGTGTGTTGCACTGTCCAGAAGAACTAAAGTGCATTTTCAAAGTTACTGCTGCCGCTGCTCCTCCCTACTCAATGGGCACCTCTCCTTCCCCTCTTTCCAAGTTTCTCTTTATCACTATAAAAAAAATATTTCAGAGACCGTTACTCTATGGGCGATTCCTACCACTACACACACACACACACACACGGTACAGACAGTAGCTAATAAGACCTAACTATGAGACGAAAATAAGAATATAACAATGCCCAGCTGGACCTTTTTTGGCGACATGTAAACATTTCCACCTGATAAAGCATGAGAGCTCAGCACAAGATCTCAAGCCCCTTCCATCTCTGGGAAGAGATAGGGCCTAGTTCTGATCTCGGAGCGCCAGATCTTTGTGTAAGATCAGAATCTGGGCCCAGCAGTGATCATGTACACACAAGCCTCTCTCAAAATCCCTTTTCTTACTACTACTGTTCAGAAAAAAAGTTAGTGTTATAAAGTTAGACGAGCCAAAGCCCAGGGGTGGGGAGTTCTGCTGAGCTTTCCTTTAAAAAATATGTTCTTCCTCGAGTTGCAATCCTCAAAGATATTGCTCTGTAGAGGATTTACCCTATCAGCTAAACGATATGTGATACCGGTGGGCGCACACACAACTCCTGGCCAACCCCCGAAACTAATAGGTGATTAGAAACGATGCTGAAGGCAGCCATGACTGAAGGGTGAGACGGATCGATTTTTTAAAGTGTGAGTTTTTTTTTTTTAAAAAGCAACCTTAGAGAATGGAGTCCCCTCGTGTTCCCGTGAAAATAAAGAAGACGCTTTTCTGGTGGAGACAGGAGCAGGTTCTGGCTCATCCTTTTGGCTTGTCACTTCTCCTGCGGGGCCTAGAAAACGGGCGATTCCCCACCACCCACCTCTGGGAAAGAAGAAAGGCTTGGGTGCCATAGACTAAAGGAAAGATCTCTAGCAGTCCCTGGCCCTCGGCACTTCTACTACCGCCCTTCGGCAGCATCAGAGCTACTGGCCCGCTAGGTGAAGGGCTGAGTTTACTGCCTCCCGGTGACCCCCCTTCACCTCTGACATTTCATTGGCTTAGCATTGTCTCCAGACACAACAAACCCAGAAAGCATCATTACAGCAGGCAACGCTCCAACGTTTTGTAGGGTGTAAGAAAAACACCAGCAGCTACCTCGCAATTATGGGGGGTCGGAGGGGGGGAAGAAAGCTAGAGGGGGCAGAGGCAGCCCAAAGAGCAAAATCTGCTTGCAAGCTTCCTAATTAAATAGTGTTACTTCCCTCCACTGGTTACTTGGGAGGTAGGCGGCGGTTAGGAGAAAGTTATATATTTTTGCAATTTAAAAAAAAATATCATTTCCATTCTATGAACAATGATTTAGAACCGTTGGTTGTGAGTATAATAATGATATGTTACCAGAAAAACTGTGGTCAGTGCTTTACTAAAAAATAATAGGGCGCTTGCTTTTTTCTATCCCGGTGGCTGCTATCCTGTACTACAGTCCTGTATTACTAGTTTTTCCATTCCATAAACTAATAACACTATTCAGAAGAAGGGGGAGGGGAGAGAAATGTCCCTCCACTATGCTGCAGCCCTGTTTCACGCACTCAGAAAAAGCTCAAGCAGAACTTCCATCAAAACCTAAACTCAGTGTGAACGTATTTATACTAGGAAATCTTGCACGCACCGACATTATTTAAACAATTCTCTTCTGCTTTGGACGATATCAGTATTTTTACATTATCGTGCTATGAAAAACATTCTCTCTCCTTATTTCAAATATTTATTTTTAAAAAATACACTCCGCGTCTTAGAGATGTTCTGGCAACTAAATAAAGTCCAAGAAGCTTGAGGGCGGGTGGGGAATTGCGTTGGTATTTGTTTTAAATCGAATGCTTGTGATTTTACAGACATGCATTTTTAGTGAGATGCCCTGTATAATACATGTAATAATATCCTGGACATAATCATGAGCGCAATAATTTGAATTTCTTTTATACTCCAGGAAATGCAGCTATTTTCAGAGTTAATGGCTCTAAATGTGTTGGTTTTCCTGCTTTCTTTCCCCAGAGGTAAAGGGGGGAGGGATTCTGTCTTTTTTAAATTTGTTGCTGAAATCAGTCTAAAGAAAGTTGAGCTGAACTCCGGGTAATATACTGAGCAGCCCCTTGACAGCTAAAGGTCAGGTGAAAGTCTCCAGCAGGTAAGTCTCGGGCCAACTGCCTGCCCAGAGCTCGCTCCCTGGCTCACAAATTGTTCCCTTCTGCCCACCCAAGTCGATTCAAGCTGTGTTTATTTAGGGGGCAAAAAAATTGCCGACCACCCAATTCCCATCCAGCCGGCGACCTACAAGCTCTGGCCTTTGCAGGCAGAAGTGGCGGAGACATGCATTTGTTCTTTTGCACAAAACTAAAGAAGACAAGTTGCAAAATAAAGAGCCCCACATGTCTGATTTGGGAAGAAGACAGAGCGTAAACACGCGACATTTTCTTCCTGCTCTCCCCTCTACTCTCCGGGAAGAACATGAGTCAGGCTGTAGGAAAAGCCAGAGAGGGCTGCTGCCCAAGGAGAACCCCGCAGCGATGAGCAGGAGCTGAGAGAAAGGGATACGCATTGAGCGTGTGCCTGGGCCCTGCCTGGGCGCCTTTTTCTCTGCAACCTCGCAGACTAGCTGCAGCTCTAGGAAGCCGCGCGGGCCGCCCACGGAACTGGGGAACTCGGGTGTCGTCTCCGCCGCAGCAATCAGTGTGTTCGGCAGAGTTAACCCGCTTTCAGCCCGAAGGAACATGAGCTGGAGCTCTCGCCTTTCTGGCAGGGACAAACTAATGGTGGTGGTAGTGATTGTTACAGTTCATAAAGCAGGAATTGGAACCCGTCTCCCTGGCTTGGAAGAGCAGCGTCTCACTCCCAAAAACGCTGGGCTGCAGCTGTGGGAGAGACATCCACACATGTCCAGGCTCTGGGCATGGGCATCTGCGCGAAAGCACTCAGCCGAGCACATTGTACATACATTTCGAATTCCAGTTGCCCTCAGCCTCCCATCATATGCTCAATATGCCAGCAAATTTAAAGTCAGTCAGGGAAAAAGGCAAGTAAACAAATTATATATTATATATGTAATCCAAAACAGAAGGTCTCCTCCCAGCAACTAATAGAACGTCTGGAAATACATGTAACAAAAGACAGAATGCTTCGTGCACGGCTTTTTGTTCCCAGTAAGGCGGATATGGTCCATTTTCTTCAATTTTACACTCCTAATCTCTTTTCTAATGTTTGTCGTTTCAATCTTTCTTTAAAAAAACCAAAACAAAAACACAACTGGACCGTCGGCTCGTTTGTTAGTCCTCTACTGATTTTCCATAGACTGGGTGTGCTGAACTCGGCGACGCCTACGCTGCGGGGCTGAGCAATAGATCCCCTTAAACCTCTCCCTCAGCTAGCCCCCCCTCCCCCGTTACTTCTAATCGGTTGGGCTGAATTCTGCTTTCCGTTTACACCGGCATGACACTGAAGGAAAACTCGGCCCCCAGCTCAAACAGCCTGTGTCAAATGGATCAAGCAACTATTACATCGGAACCTAGCACAACTCGCCCATGCTAACACCAGGACAGCTCATCCAAAATTATGTTAATAATTAAAGGAAAACAATGGTGGGAGGGAGTGGATGTTTTTTGTTTTGGTTTGGTTTTAAAACAGAACAAAAACCGAGCGGTGTCTCCACCCGCAAGCCAAGAGAGCTTAACACTCACATGATGATTTGTGCAGGGTTTGGTTTTGTCCAGTGGGCCATTTTAAAACATAAATTATACGATTATTTTTCTCCTTTGTATCAATCACTGAACTGTGCTTCACCGGTCATTGGTGAGCCCTTGATCCAGTCTTCTGTCCCCACAAATCGTCGCGGTTTGGATCATTAGGATTTATTTTCCCCACGCACACGCGATGAATACACTTTTTAACCCAGCCAGACTTCCTTGTACTAGAGAGTTGCAAGCTCCTACACTTCCTCGCCCTTTTGGCCCCCACTGAATAAAGGAATCACCCGAGTAAAGATGGGTAAGTGCTAATACCCAAAGAATTGAGATTTAAAACTCGCAGGCCTAGTCGTCCACCCCTCCCCCACTCATCTAGGTATTGTTTGATTAAATTAGACTCCACTTGATAAAAACAATCGCTCATTAGCTCTTCCCTCCTCCTCCTCCTCCGGTGTGTTGTGAAATGGTGACATCCTCCCCCTTGACCTCCGTCTCCCTTTCTGTCTTTCCATCCCCCTGAAAAATGATGCCGCAGCTCTGATTGAATTTTATTCCTTCCTGACCTGGCCGGCTTTTATGGCACGAGACACCATCAATCGTGACCTAACGCGACGTTTGTTTATGACTTTGGAAAGAGGAGACTGGCTTTATGAGCTTGATCATAATTAAAAGTGGAGGGACAAAATTCATCCCACCACCGCGCTACCTTTGTGCATATTTGCCAGCACATTAAAACACTCCTGAACTCCAGCCTCTGCAAACACACCGATAGCTGGTGTAAGCGGCAAGAGGGGGGAGGATATTTGGAATAGCCACAGATATTTCCGAGGAAGATTCTCGGATAGCACAGAAAATGGTCCTATTCCACTACAGCTGTTACTCCCTCCAGGAAAAAGGTGAGCGGTCGCATTATGCTTTTTAATATATAGATAGCTCTTGTTTAGCAGGTTTCTCGCGCCCGCCCTGATAAAGCCATGTCCTACTTCCATCTCTCCTTCACACACATACTGAAACATATGCTTCAAGCACCTACCAAGAATCGCAAAATGTATTTGAGCCACTTATTTTATTAATGAACTCGGATTAAAAATAAGAAATTAAAAAAAATGAGAAATGGACTGAACAGTAACAAATGAACCTTAAAGAGAACAAAAATGAACCAGCTAAAATAATGGGGAAATTTTAAATGAGAAGTGCCTCTTTCTAAAAATTAGTGAAACCTGGAGGGCACGCTATGACTCAATACATGATTTCTAAAAGTCATGTAAGCACGCTCTCTCCATATACACACTGGCACATACCTACGACACATATATTGTCTTATTCAATGCATAACTAGCGTTCAGGTGTATGTGATAAGTCACCAGTCCGGAACCATACACTTTTTTCTATATCCTAATGCTAAGTGCCTGGTTACATTAAAAATATTTGCCACAAAATATGGGCCCATGTTAGAACGTGTAACTTGAAACACACAAAATAACTGAAGCCTTGAGGTGGCTTTCCATAAACAGAATGTTCGCTTAATTCAGCTTTAACATTTCGGGGCGGGGGGGGGGGGCGGGAGGGAAGAGAGAACAAAGGAAAAGAGAGATTGTTGTTGGAACGAAAAAGGATTTGAATAAAATGTAAACCACAAGGGTTACTAATAATATGCGAAGATTATGACGCTGAAGTCCACATATGGAAAAAAATATTCCCCAGCTTCCTTTGAAACAGATTTTTTCTGAACTTCGTGAGTATTCGGTAAAGCCTTGAGATTATGTTAACAAATATATTGCATCCTGAACAAAAAATATACCGTCTAGTTTAGTTTTATTCTTACCTGGCATGTGTGGGTAAATATGTTCAACAAGGCTTTTAAATTATTTAAATGCGCCATTACTCAATGTGAAAAATATACACACTTTTTTTTTTAAGATAAAAGGGAAAATGCTCCGTTCCTAGACAATTTCCCTCCTTCTATTTAATGCAATTTGAAATTAATTTTGGCTTAGTTTAACTGTTGGATTAGGAAATAATCATATTCAATCAGCTAAAGTACAATATTATCTAGGGTCAAAAACAAGAACAATTTTTTTCCGAGAGAAAAGCGAGTACAGTAGTTAACAGTGTTTTCAAATTTAGTTTGAACTTAAAAATCCTGACACAAACGTTGAGCTAACCATTTCCCTACTCAACCCCACTGAAGTGAATGCAGATACCCGGGATGTATGTCAGTGCAGAATGTGGCTCACTCTGTTTGAAGAACACCACAGATGCAAGGGGTTCATAGATGCATCTTTCATCTGCTTCACTGGATGCAGTCCCTTGCAAATTCATTACAGGGTTTGATACTCATCTCTACTTGAGCTTGTGTCAGACCGATCGCTACTGGGTGGTTATCGTGTATAATAAGAATGTATGGTTTGCTTTTCCTAATTCTCACGGGAGAGGGGGGGGAGGGAAATAATCTATTATTGGTTGAATGAACGTCAAGGGTGATCGCTTGTTCCGAGCTGGGCTCCCTCTCTCAACTGCTGGAAGTTTATGTCCTAAAGGCAAAATGTTTGCCTACAAGGAGGGAAACGCAGCAAACTGCACAGAAGAACCCGTCAACATTTGCCAGAGTCCAAACACTTTCCTATCACAGACTCCCAATTGTCCCCGAGCCTTTTAGCCTTTACCAGCAGCAACGTATCACAGGCCAAAACGCAACTTTTTACTTCCCTGCCTCCCTCCCGTCGTCATTCAAAATGTTAGGTTGAAAGTTGTATCAGAACAGCTGATCAACAGTAGGAGAGCACCTAATGATATTACCTAGCTGTCTATTGAGGTTACCTTTGCCAGTTTTCTCTGAGTCACTGTCTACCACGGAGACTCTAAGCACCCACTGATATTATTTACATTCTGCGTTTAAAAAAAAAGTGTGCGGCTAGCAAATGCACCTCTTCCTTCCTAAACGAAATGAGGGAGAGCCATTGGCCTGAACGTTGCAGCAACATTGCCAGCGACTTGTATTTATTACAACTGCGCGCGTGCCCACACACAAATCAATGGAAATACCCGATCACTGATTGAGATGTTTTCATTTGCTACCATCTCATGCACGGTCACGTCACCAGCCCAAAGAAACAGCACAGACTACACGTCTAAAACATCAGCTCCTGGGTTTTTCCCGTTTAACCGAAGAGGGGCTGCTAGCTAGGAACGCAACGAGGCAAAGTCCAACTCTCTGTGACGCGTGAAGAACGAAATGTCTCTGATCTTTCCACCTGTGGCTGTGTTCCTCAGCCCACGTGTGTCTTCACAACAAAAGAAGGCGGCAATTGATGAGTAAATAGTTAATAACAACAGCCTGGATCAGGCAGGCTCAGCTCACAGAAGCAAGCAACGCCAGTTTTCAGAGAGACAGTGAGAGAAAGAGCATAGCCCTGTTCACCAGGCATTGGTGCTTAGCCACTCATGGGGCAAGCGGGTCGCCTCTGTTAGAGCCCCTGGGCTGCTTTGACAGTACGAGTAATTATCCTACGCTCGTTCAAACTCCCCCTCCGACTAACCCCGCTCGCAATCCAACGGGTGATTAAACAATCAAAGCGAACACTGGTTTGCTGTGCTATTTAGCCCTCTCCCCCCAGCATTTTATTTTTGCAGACCGCTGAGACAACAACGGAAGAGTTTGGAACCTAGTTTTAACCAACTAAAACAATAACAAGCAACAGAGTCTAACAGACAAATGTCACGGGCAATTACCTCGGCACAGTCTATAATTAAGTTCATTAAATGGAAAAAGTAAAAGAAATTACCATACAGACAGCTCCACGGTAAACACAGTTTTGCTGCTGCTGCCATCCTTCTGATCTGCTTTTAAAACAGAAAGAGCTGAAAAGCTAGAGTGGAAATATCCCTCCGTTTCTAAGTAAATCAGATAATCTCTTCCTCCAAGGACTGATCTCATTCTGGTCAGCCTAGGCTACATATATAAAAATATTTATGCCACGAAATAATCGGCACCTGTTTAAAGCCTAGGGGTGCTTAAAAATCAAGCTACTCCCATCTAAAAATTAGTAAAGGTAACTTTCTCAGTAATAAAGTTAACAAGCCTAGGAATTTTGCTAGGCAACATTTTGTATCGGTTCTGAAAAATAATTGGCAGATTAGATTGTTGCTGTGCTTTACAACAAACAAAACCTTGCTATCTCAATTTCATCTTTATCGACTAAACTATATTGTGTAAATATATACACAATAGCTAGTTAGAGCCAGTAGCGGGGGAGGGGAGGGAGTAAGCGTGTAGGAGGTTATATTCAATATATTCCAAACCACTCTTATGCGAATAAAATCGAACCGTTTATTCGAGCTGTATATACAATTTTCTGAATTTTAGATTATTGCTTTGGAGAGGCGACCCAGAAGCCACATCATAAGATTTTACTGAAATTACCTTGTATTTATTTACAGCGTAATCTTTAACAATGCAACAGCAATTACTGCTAAGTGTTGCCTTTAGATAAGAACGGCTGATAGGAAACTGTATTATCTAAAGCAAACTTTAGGCCCTAAATATCTGTAATCAAATAATCATCTTCCAAAGTCTGACTGACAGGGCGGCTCATTCGAAGCTAATGAATTTATTACATTTTCTTAGTTATTTACAAAGGGAGAAGGTGATCCTGATTGCCCCTAAGATCTAATTGTAAATTGACCAGAAGGCGAGATTCTTTATCTGACAAGGCATCACCCTCTGGAGCAGTCCTCTAACCTGGTATTTTCTTCCGAGTTAAGAAAGAAAGAAATGCGGGGTGGGAAAGAAAAAAATAGGTCAGAACAACTCTCCCATACAAAGTCCTCCTAAAGTCATTTTATTCAGAAGAGCACTTAGTTATTTTCCAACAAAGCAGCAACGTTCTTTAAAAAAAAAAAAAAAAAAGTCATAGCTTTGGGCTGAGATTGGCAGGGAAGGGAAGAGATTTTTTTTTAATAACTGCTTCATTTTATAAGACAAAGTATTAAAACTCCTTTTAAAATGTATATTACATATCCTGTTTAATGTGTGTGTGTATATATATAATATATAATTATTAATGCTATAGAGCACAGATCTTTTATATGCTTTCATTACATTTAGAGCTATATTATAGAATGTCTCCTATATAAAATCTGTACTATCTCGATTACATACAAGTATGTGTACGTATATATACACACACACTACCCAGAGGGAAAATTGCATATATAGGAGACAGTATTTAAGATATCCCTATAGGCAATATAGGCATCTATTAAATATGGAATGTTGTACTACTATTATGTATGGTCAAATATTTCTCAGGTCCTGTCTAATCGGTGCTAAGAAAACGTGTTTGTTTATTTGCTAAGTTACATCTGCCATGGGAAAGTATTTCTTTTTTTCCTAGCGGATAAAGCAAGCTGACTAAGTGGAACATTTTCCAGAAGAGAGTGAAAAAGGCCGACCTGGCAGTTTTCTAAGCGGTCGTTGGGATTTGTGCGGAGGGGAACGAGTTGTTCCATCGCCAACGTTAGCCGTGAAGTCTTCTATTTAAAAAAAAAAGTATGAAAGTATCCAGACGTGTCAGGTATTCCAATTGAATGGTAATTTATTAATAAACAAACAATGCAATACCTCAGAATATTTTCAAGAAAAAAATCGATAGAATAAGATTAATACAGTTTCCCTTTTTATATATAATGGAAAAATATCAACGTTTCAGGCACTTTTAATGTCCGTTTTCGGGGGGGAAAACACTTTCTGGCGTTTGGTCCACAACATCCAACTACAAATTAAAAATAAATTACTATGTCGCAATTTACATTTTAAAACAAGTCCTTGGGGGTGGGGGGCGGGGAAGCTTGTACTCTATACTGCATAGTTTTGTCCTCTTTTAAACACAGGGCGCAATAATACCTTATGAGATGGGGGAGGGGGGAGTATTTCTCAAAAGCAATAAAAAACTTACGTGTTATTTGGAGTAACACTGTCCTTTTAACAAACCAAGGCATGACTTATTTTTATTTTTTTGGCTGTCTCTGTACAACTATCTGAGAGTTCGCTCGGGTGGTCGCTGCTGGCAGGAGGCGGCTTGGTTTGTTAAAGAAAAGCTCTAGTCCTGGCTCGAAGCGTGGCCTTTTTTCCTGTACTGTTCGGGGGTGGGCTGGGACGGGTTTGGTCAGAACTTGCTGCAGTCATACACGAAAGCCCCTGAGGTGCGGTAGAGAGACTGGCCCGAGGGAAAGGCCATCTGACAGCTGCTGCTATTCCCGTTCACCGGCGAGTTATTCAAGCCCAGCCGCTGGGACTCGAACATCTCCCGCACCGCGTGGAAGTTCTGCTGCTGCCCGGGGTAGCCGGCGGCGCTGGCCAAGTGGCCCAGGTCTCCCGCCGCCGTGGCTTGGTTTAGGTACCAGGAGGCCAGGCGCCCTTGGTGCGCGGCGTGGTGCCCCTCCTGGTGGCCGGCCGCCGTGCTCAAGCTGCCGTGGCTCAGCGAGGAGGCGCTGCTGCTGCTGGGCATGGTGTAGTCGGGCAGGGGGTCTTCCACCGGGCTGGCCCCGTGGCCGGCCCGCTCGCCTCCCCCAGCGGCGGCGGCCGCGGCGTACAGGCTCATGGCTTGCATGTTGCAGTGGTAGCTCCCCCCGCCCGCGACCCCGCTGCCCGGGTTGGCGCCCTGGCTGCAGGGCGAGCTGTAGAGGGAGCTCTGGCCCGGGGAGTAGCTGCCGAGGGCCACCGAGGGGGGGATGCCGGTCCGGGCCGAGGTGGCCGAGGAGGAGGCGGAGGAGGCGGCGAGGAGCCCGGAGCTGAGCTCGCTGGCGCCCTGAGGCGAGCCCCGCAGGGAGGTCATGATGTTGTCCACGCTGAAGCCTTGGCTGTGGTGCGGCGGCGGCGGCGGCTGGTGCTGCGGGTCGGGCGCCTCCAGGCTGAGCGAGCGGCTGGAGGGGAGGCTGCTGTGGGGGCTGCTGCCGCTGGACAGGCTGCTGCTGCTGTCCGGGCTCTCGATCTTGGGCACGGCGCTGCTGAGGGCCGCCGCTCCCCCGCCGGGAGGCGAGACGGCCTGCGGGGGGGACGAGGTGCCGTTCTCGGTCTTAATGTCCTGGATGCGGACCGGCGGCGGCTGCTGCGAGCCGGGCCCGCCGCCCGCCGCGCCTCCAGCCCCGCCGCTCTCCTGCTCGGCCTGCGGGTGCTGCCGGGGCTGGGGCGGCTCCTTGAGGTGCAGCCGGTCCTTCTCCTCCTTGTCCTTGACGGCGTCTTTCTTCTTGAAGCGCCGCCTCCGCCGCAGGAAGCTGCCGTTCTCGAACATGTTGTAGGAGTCCGGGTCCAGCGTCCAGTAGCTGCCCTTGCCGGGCTTCTTGTCGTCCCGGGGCACCTTGACGAAGCACTCGTTGAGCGAGAGGTTGTGGCGGATGCTGTTCTGCCAGCCCTGCTTGTTGTCCCGGTAGAAGGGGAAGCGCTCCATGATGAACTGGTAGATCCCGTTCAGGGTGATCTTCTTGTCCGGCGCGTTCTGGATGGCCATGGTGATGAGGGCGATGTAGCTGTAGGGGGGCTTCACCATATCCTTGGGCTGCGGCTGCGGGGTGTAAGGCCCGTAGGCTCTGGCCATGCCGGCCGGGTACTGCTCGTGGGCCGGGTGCGAGTACATGCTCATCGGGGCCGGCATGGCGGTGTAGCCCCCTCCCGCAGCGGCCCGGTAATAGCTCTGCTCCCCGCCGAGGTAAGGCACGACTCCCAGGGAGTTGGGACTGGACACCGAGTAGCGAGCCTGCATGTCAGTTTCCCCCACCCTCCCCGCCGGACCAAACAACTTTCCCTCCCTCCCGCCCTCCCCCCCAACCCCTCCAGACCGAGTTCCAGCCGATCAGTCACCCCCCCGGCCTCGCACACGAGCGGAGGGGGGGGAAAAAGCTGCTTCTTCGGCCGGTAAAAGGCACCAGCGAAAGCCCCGCACGCCACACCAGCGCTCGCCGCCGAGAAAGCCACTTCCAAATGCCAAAATAAACGCCCTGGGCCGAGCGGCTCCCACACGCCCAGCGCCTGGCTCCACCGGGATCGGCAGCAAGTTGTCTCTGCCCAGGAGGGGACAACAAACGCGGTTGTTTCTTTCTAAGGGGAATTTACAAATATCCACCTTCCCGGTCTCCCGATGTCACCTCTTTTTGGGGCAGGTTTTTTTTTTTTTCAGTCTCTTTTTCGGTCCCGGGCAGCTTTGGGAAGCATTGGAAAAACTTCTGAACTTTTGAGCATCCGTCACCAAGGCGAGGACTTTTTTACGCACTTACTGTTTTTTTCTCTCCTCCGGCGGCGGAGCTCCGCCCTGCCTAGGCCGGGAGGCCAATGAGAAGGGAGAGCCGGGCTCTGAATGAGGAGGAAGGGGGGTGGGGGGAACCCTGTAGCAGCAGCAGCCCCAAGAGTTCCAGTCTGGCCACACACACTCGCCCACACTCTCACCCACACGCAAGTACCTATCGCTCCCCACGCATGCCACAGCCGTTCTCCCTCTCTCATACACAGAGTATAGAGCACGTACACCGGCCTGCACATGCACACATTAAACACACACACACTCTCTCCCCCCCCCTCCCCTATACAGGTCGTGCTTTCATCCTTATATAGTTGTGTCAACACATTTGCCTAGTCCTATATGCAGATGCACTGTCTCGGAGGACACAACTTTTCACACCCCCCCCCCCCATATCTAGATGATTCCTCTGCACGCCCTCTCACCCGCCTCTGCTCAGATGTACACAGATATATGTTCCTAGCCTCTCAAACACCCTTACACATTTACCTTCTTCAGATCTATCTGCATATAGACAATTTCCACACGTATCCAGTGCGCAGAGCTCACTTGCTGGTCTCCACGGCAAAGGAAGATCGGTGTCAGCCCCCCCGCCCCCCATCTTCACACCAGGCAGGATAAAGGGGAGAAGGGGGAGGGAGAAAGGGGCTGGGGGCAGAGAGATACCCACTCCTCACCAGCACCAACCTCCTTACAGGCAGCTGCCTGACCAAACGGTTCTGAAGGGATTCCATTCTTCCATTTGACAAGCTTTTGACGAGTCCTGTAAAGCTCCTTTTTATTAATCAGCCACGAAGGGCTTTCCTCTGTCAGTTTGCAAAGAAAGCGCCTGCTGCCTGTGCTGTTTATAAACACAGACAGATGTCTTTGTACTTGTCTTTAACCGGCTTGTTCAGGTAATCTGTACAGACCTGCTGGGGTGTGAGAGGATAACCCCGTTTTTTGAGAGAGCGAGCGAGAGAGAGAGTATACATTTGTATGAAAGATATTTCAGACCGCGGAATCAGCGGCATAACAGGTGTGTTATTGACAAGAGACAAATAAGTGTGTTCAAAATTGTTTAACGGTTCGACTATAAGGACTTAATTTCTGCTAAGATCAACTCTGTTTAAATGGCTGAAATAATATTTGTGCTGTAAAGAAATGTTTGGATTAACATTTAAGTGGATTTAAGACTGAGCTGCGGGAAGCAAGGAGGATAATTTTTCTTACTTTTGAAAATTGTTAATGGAATGAATAGTTTCTTGCGTGTTGAACAATGACAGCTGTTAAAGATACTGATTGGACTGAAATCCAGTCCTACACCCCCTTTTTTCAGCCTGCTGCTTTTTACCTCTACAATCTCATTGCAGTTAATAGTGGGTCAGTTGATAGGAACAAGCTGAAGTGCAGACGTTTGGGAACTTGTTAAGGAAAAATGGTATTGAGGACGTGTGTTTTGTGAGACATGAGTTTCACACTCCCCTGGGTTTGTGACAAACTTTCACTCTGAAGATGAGTCACAAGACCCTTTTGGCTCCATTGATTTCAACCCCCCCTTTCCTCACTTTTTACAGTGATTGATTGCTCTCGAAACCACAACAGGTAAAAGAGACGTGAAGTTGTTAAGGGAACGTGATTTGCTTGGTAGTATTTTAAGTCAAGCCTTTTCTCTCGAATAATTAATCAACTGGTAATTAAAACAAGTGATGGGAAAGGAAAAAATGTTGATATGTTCTAACCTTTCCTCCATTTCATACTCAGATGTAACTGTTCTACTTTTGTAATAAAAATAAGTCCTTTAATGGTGACTATATTATTCAGTTTTACCTGTTGTGTTGAATCTTCTGGAATTCTTTCACCTGCTCCTGTCCAATTCTACATTTCCCCCAAATACTGACGAATTAATCGTCTCAGTGGCACTGACCTATGCATTAGTTTCGATGTAGTTTCGACATTTTGTGTCTTCAAAATCTCTCACTTGCTTTCCTAGAAAGAATAGCATTTTAAAGCATATACATAGAACCCAGGTAATCCAGTGTTTCCCAAGATTTTACCTGCAGTTAAACCGATTTCCACGTATTTCACATTCATTTCCACTAATCATTGTACTGTTCTGTTCAAAAAGCCTATCTTTCGGTGATTTATAAATTTAACCGGATACTATGTACATTTAACGCTCACGGTTCTGAAGTGATTATTTATTTTATTGGGATTATTTAATCCCGAATGTATTGCATCTAATATATTTTGCAATAGCTACGCTCTTACATTACCGTGAAGTGATGCAATAACTAATGTGTGTTAAGTTACACACCTGAAAGCAGCAGCACTGTGGTGCTCTACTTTAGGTACAAAAATTGCCATTGTGAAACCAGTAACTGGCACGCGCAAACAGTTTCAGGAAAAACAGTTTTATAGAAGCAGAAAGATCAGTTTTCTGAGTGGTTTAATTTTGGATACAATCCAGGAAAAGTAATTTGTGTTTTACATACTCAAGTGCAAGACAGGAATGAATTTCAGATGACTTGTTTATTTGTTATTTATTGTCGTACCCATCATGGCCTCTAGATGAAAGAGAAACATTTTGGGATATGTTTTTGGTGTGCGACAGAAACGAAATCGTTTGAGTAAGGTTACCAATCGTGTATATTGTGGAACCAAAATCCCTCTTGGAATTAACTATTCAGCGTCCTTTTTAAAGCTGTGCAAAGGGCAGTCAAGCCATTGTGGGGGCGTTTGTTGCATTTACTCTTAACCTTATTTATTTAGATGATGGAAAGATAATATCACAGCAACCCGGTGAAGGAATAACATTTAAAGTGGTTACAGACAACAGGTGGATCCAAACAATTTGCTGAAGGGTTTCGTCTCCGCTCAAAGACCTAGAGGTGAAATGTTTTTCAGCCTGAGGCTATTTATGGTTATACCTACTCAGAGCTCCCCCCCCCTCCTCGGTTTTAACATCACGGCAGTATCCCTGCAATTCAAATCACACCTCTATCTTCCTACCTAATCCCGGCTCCTTGAATCTCAGGATAAGGATTTCCACGTTTCCCAAACCGTAGTGTAGATCATTTGGAGAGAACTTGTACTATATCCTTTCGCGTGAAAATACACTGTGGTTCAGCAGCTGAAAACCTATTGTCCCAATTAAACCTAGCTCAAATCGATCTATGCTGCTGCTAAGAATAGGTAATTTCCTATCTATATTGTGATTTTTACCAATACATTATTTCTGCTCTTTGCACAAAAAATTAACGCAAGAGAACTCTAGAGAAAGTCTATTTTAACGGCAAAGTAATCAAATTTAATGAGCGTTAGCTAATATTATTATTTTATTGCCCATTGTAACTGTGTAGCTAGATAGTCTTTTGAATCCAGGGAAAACGTTTAAGTTTATCATCTGAACTAAATAATAATGAAAAACCTTTTGCATCATTTGGCTTTCTATTCCAGTTGAAGAAAAGGTGAATTTTCATTTTAGCTTGATGACAGTAATTGGTGATTTATTTCACAAACGGAATAACTTGTATTTTAAATCTACAGTCTACAAAGAAAAATCGAGATCACGCATTGTTTTGCAAACGGTGCTTCCCATCTTTCCACAATAATTGTCTTGGCAAAATATTACTTGGTTTTCTATAAAAAATATTGTTCTCCGAAGCACAGTTTGCGACTGAATGATGACATGAATAGATTATTAAAACACATAAAATGCCTATGGGTTCCAGGATTTTTTTTGATTTTTATTTAATTATTCATTTAACTATTAAAATGCAAGTCTAATAACTTTGACAATGCAAGTTCCAAGGGGAAATAATAAGCCAGTGCGTTTTCTAACCTTGGCATCTGCAAAGTGCTAATATCTGGGGGTAGATGGGAAATTACGTCTCTCCTAAAAAGATGAGAAATATCCAGGGCTGAATGTATCTCCTATTTATCCTAGTTATCTCCTATTTCTCTTCAAGGTCCATCTCCTGTCTCTTTTGTATTCCCTTTCCTTCCTTGCTAACTTCCTTTCTCTCCCTCAGAAGCTCTAGGGAGAGGCAGAGAAGGTGGAGGGGGGCTGAATCCATTGGGTTCTCCAGCATCCCGTAAGTGAGCACACACACTTACAAGTAGCAGGAGACATTGGGCTGTTGCTGCTCTCCTCCTCCTATTGCGGGCAGGGGGTGGGGAAGAGGGAGACTTATTTGTTTCCAATGGTTTATTTACGTGAGGCTGAAGCGACAGTTCCTCGCTGGTGAAGTCTGGGAGCGATAGGTGTTTAGCAAGTCAGTGGATAACAGGCAGGCAGTTCCGTGGCAGGCTACCAACGAAAGCTTGCAGTCAGTCTCTGGTTATACTAGTCAGTGGGTTTACACACACGCACACCGGTCTGGAAACGAATTACTGACTGGTTTGTTTTAAGGCACCTCTGCTTCAGGAAGTCAAGCCAAAGCAGGCAGGTCCCTCTCGGAGTTATTTGCTGGGGAAGCTGGACGCTCCTCACAAGCATTTGCAAATTCACAACCTGCAGAAGGGATGCTGCCAAGTGCCACTCCTAGAGGATTAGTCACTGAGACTAAAGTAAAGCGAGATGGAGGCAGTAAGTTCAGATGTTATCGCCTGACACGGAGTCGCTACGCTGGGTGTTCCTTTCCTGTGGCTACTTCGAGCAGCTCCTGCATATTCACCCCTCAGGATCCATCTGCTTTTTTACAGGAGACCAGTTCCCATTCCCGAACTGATTACAGTCCCCTCTCTCTACGCCTTACACCAGGGGCGACCGTCATATCCGGTCGCTACTGTTACCTCCCTCCCTTGGGCGGTGATGTCCCGTTTCCTGCACGTGTGGCTTGGGGCTGGACGTGCTGCGTATGCCGCCGCCCAGCGGGCTGGGAGCCTCTGGGTCTCCAGCGCGCTCGCTTTGCCCTTTTCCCCCAGCTGGCGGCCACCTGTGCGGTTGGTGCAGGAGCTTCTTGTGGCTGGAGCGCCCCCTGATGGGCCAGGCTAGACACATGCCTCGAGTCCCTGGGCGCTGCCGTCTTCCCTCCAGCTCCACCTACAGGATCCGCTGTCCCCCCATCCCCGTGTTTGCCGGCCATTCCTCGCTCCAGGAGGAGCAGCAAATGGCAGTAAAGTCAAGATTTAAGCAATGCCCCTGAGCAGGCGCCTCAATGAACTTTGAGACCCACCCCAGGCTCTGTATGACCGGCCTCCCCTTGGGCTCTTAGCTGGCCGTTCCTCCCTACTCTTTTGCAGCAGGGCTGGTGCCAGGATATGAGAGAGACAAGGTGAGTGAGGTAATAAGTAATATCTTATGTTGGACCCACTTCTGTTGGTGAGAGAGAGAAGCTTTGAGCTCCACAGACCTGAAGAAGAGCTCTGTGTAGAGCCAACACTTGTCTCTCTCACCAACAGAAGTTGCTCCAATAAAATATATTACTTCCTGCACATTGTCTCTCTCATTCTTCCCTAGGACACTCTCAGTGCTCCCTGCAACAAACACATATGCACACACACCTCCTGCCAACACCCCAACAGCCCACACTTGCCTACGCTCCCTTCCCAGCCTGGACACTACCCCGATAAACACACACTGGCCAACAGAACTCCCAACCCACACAGACACAAAATATATATCCCCTCCTCAGCCAAAACACACCATCCTGCCTACTCACATTCAAATTCCCCAGCACAATTATCATCCTCCAACACTGGCAAGGAATCCCCAGCCCAACTGCCTTGCACCAATCAAATACCCCACCAGCCAATTGCTCCCCTACCTCAACATCCTCCAGTCATACCCAAACCCAGCCTCAACACCCATCAACTAATTACAGCACTTGCCTTCCAACATCCACCCGTCAATGACACCACTCCCTTCTCCCCACCCCAAAGAGGGGGAAAAAAATCCTTAGGCCAATCTCTTTTTTTTGTTGAGAACCTTGAATTTTAGCCAAAAGGCACAGACTTCCTGAAACAACTCTAGTTATTAAAAGGGAACACTACAGGAAAGCAGTGCCATTTTAGCAAGGCCATTATTTTCTAGGCAATGCCAAGGAATGCTTTCACTGGTGGCCAGGTTTGCCAATAAAAGTTGCAAAGGAAACGTGCTGGTTTCCAGGAAAATGTACTTCTGTGTTTTAACCTTCCCTTTCTTCCTAATGACTAAACACTGAACCTCCAAAAAAACAGGCTTCAAAAAAATAAGCACTAATGAAGAGCTAAATTCTTTTGGCAACTACAGGGGGTGGTAACACATACATTTACATATAGGGAGGCATTTATACACACCCACACACTTTAGACACAGACACATATTTTCCAGCACAGATATTTAATAACATTTATGCAGACATAGATTTATGCAGATATTTGCCCACACATAGTTACACGGAAACACAAATAGCTATTCAGAACAGGTATTTGCACACAAGTAGACTGAATACACATATAGATGTCTATATACAGAAAAATGGCTAGCTACACTAAGACTGTTTAATTTGTAAAGGAAAAGAGTAAGATAAGATAGAAGAATTTAAAATAATGAATGGTACTGAGAAAGTTGATTGAACCTTCCGATTGACCATTTCCCATAAAACTGGACACTGAATTAAAAGGCAACAAGCACAGAAAATATGAGGATTTTTAAAGTGCAACATATAATTAATGCATGGAACTTTCTGCTGGAGTATAAAACTAGCATCTGTAGTTATGCTAGGCTAGGATTAAATTATAGGACTATCTGGACTCTTACTTTTAAACCATAAACATATTAACAATTAAGGTAAGAAGAAGTCATCATCCGCTTCTCACACTACTTTACCACTTTCTCTCCACTTTTTCCAACTCTCCTCTCCCTGCCTCCTTAAGGATATGTGTACTAGTTCTTTAAATCTGTAGCAGGAAATCAGGCAGGATGGTTCTAGACAGAAGCTTAGGAGAGAGTGACTCTTGCTGTGATTCTTTACCATTGGCACATGATTTTTAGCTCCTTTTTTTTTTCAACCAGCAGTTTATAGAAGTGTTGATTTGTCATTCCACTTATACCTGCCAAGTTCAAGCCCTGCTGAAAATGGTTGCCCAGCTGTGGTAGGGGAAGATGCTTTATCTTTAGGTACAAGTAAGGTGAGAGGGCACTTGAGCCTGAGTTGTCTTGCTTCTGTTGCTTTGTACAGAGGAAGAGGTTGCAAACCTAATTGTAACAATTAGCTTATCAACTTGGAAACATTTCATTTTGTAACTGCAAACACAGGTTTGTCTTTTATTGAATCATATGATAAATCTGACAGTTTTTTTAAAGTAGTTATTTTTAAGTGTCTAGTTTAGTAGCCCTTAAAGTAGATTCTTCGCATCTCAGCTAATACATACATTTGAAAAGGTTTTATATGGATGCATGTGGGATGTATCTGTGGGTGGATGGATAAATATGTATTTATTCTGGTAAATTTTATGGCCATAAGTTACACATGAGAGACTGCTAAATTGGGACATCCCGGTGCATGTCTTTTTACCCTAATTAAACAGAATTGTTAATAGAAAACACCATTTCAGTATTAACGAAGCTTTCTGGCAGGTCACAGTGAGTTCCTGACATACTGGACAGGCTCACAAAGGCAGTAGGCGGTACCATATGTACTGGGAGAGAGAATGAATCTGTTGCTACAGTTCCAGGGGCAGGTAGTTTGCTCCTTGAACACCTACTAACAGCCAGTTCTGCCTGTTAGAGAGACAAGGTGGGTGAGGTAATATCTTTTATTGGACCAACTTCTGTGGGTGAGAGAAACAAGCTTTAGAGCTTATACAGAGCTCTTCTTAGTTTTGCCTGTGTCATTACTAAGGACGAACTGAAAATGTTTTAAGAGGAGTAGACAGACAAGGCCATTTTGAGACTGAGACACAAAAAAAACCCCAAGCAGTATTAAGAACCACTAAATCACATGGAAAGATCCTAATTAAGTGGAATTACTATTCCCATCAAGATGAAGTGATTGCTACTAAGTGTCATTGATCCTCAGTTCAGATATCCCAATCAGGTAAATTTCCTGACTAAGCATGTCTAAACCCTAAGTAAAGTGAACTGCCTGTGTTGATGTGTGTGTTTGTTTATGTAAATGACTACCTTTTTCAAAAGTGACTAGTGAGTTTGGGTGCCCAACCTGAGAAACCTTGAAGATGGATGGGGTATTTTCTGGGAGGCTCACTCAGCACTGTTTGAAAATCAGTCCATTTTTGGTGCTTCAATTTGGGCACCCCAAAACTGAGGTGCTCAAAATCACTAGCCACTTTTGAAAAACTTGTGTATGTGTGTATACACAGTTCATGCCACTTAATTTACACATGCCTAATGTCTAGAGCTTTGGATGTTTTGAAAGTAAGCTGTGCTTTGGATCTCCTAAAGTATAGTTTTTGAGGCCTCCGCTATCTCAGAGCCCCATTGTTTTCAGATGCAAAGATTTCTGTAAGATGTAATGTGCCATATGTTTAGGTGGGAAGTTAGGCACATAGCTTCTTACATCAGTGCCTTCTTTACCTAGTTGTTTATGTTCAAGCTTGAAGTCTAAAGCTTGGATTCAGCAGAAACAGAATACTAACAGTGCTATGGAGATAGGCCTTCTAAGTAGGCTTGTTGCAATGGCCCTGAGCTGAGTTTTCCAAATGAGTTTGCAAAGAGAGGGGAAAGGATCTAGCACTAAACCTAATCATCTTGCCCTCTTTAATATTTGCCATCTACATCATTATATCTGCAATTATATCTTCTAGTCAGGAAAGCTTTCTAGGCTGGATTGGAGGAGGAGGTTTTCTTTAGCAATTGGTAGTGCTTCGTCCATTCACATGCTTCCCTCTCAGAGTTGAATTTGCACTTCGTCCATGTGCTGAATGAAGAAAACACTCCACCACACCCCTGGCTTCCAACATTTGCCAAGTCTATTTGTCGATCGTGTCTTTTTAGCTTGTAATTTCTACAGGGTAGGGGCTGTATCTGATTCTGTATGCGTACTGTGCCTAGTACAGTGGAGTCCTGATCCTTACTGGGTCCTTTGTGTGGCTATTTCACTGCAGAGACCCATAGATTGCATGCCCTTCTAACACACACACCACAGCTAGGGAAGTGCGCAGTTAAATCATCATTGAGATTTGTGATTTAGTTTCATTTTTTTTTTATTCTCCTGCTTGCTGTCCACTTTTCCTTAAAAAATGGGGCCAGATCCTCAAATCACTAAACTGAATTACATCAGCAGTAGAGCTGGCTCAGGGAAATTACAAGGTAAACACCTGTTCCAGCTCAGTGCTGAGGCTGAGCAATTAATCATGCAGGAGTCAAGACCCTCATACATTAACATACTTACAATATGGGCAACTCTGCCATACTGCACGTATGTATTTTGCAACTAGCTGCCTTTGAGCACCACAGGAAAAAATCTGCTGCTGCCTAGCCACTGGATTAGGAACTGACCTCTCTCTACCTACAGAGTAAAGACCATCCTTTAGTAACTGCAAAATGAAATAGTGGCCAGTCATAGCTTTTTGCAGTACAAAAGTTTACTAAATAATCCTTCAAAACTGTCAATATCATACGGCCTAATTCAACTGTTGTTGAAGTCAATGGGAAGACTCCCATTGACTTTAATGAGAACTGAATCTGGCCTGTGGGAAGCTTATAATATTTTATCATTTCCATTTAAAAAAAAAACTTTATCAAGCATTTTCAGTAGGAATCTGTAAGTGCTGCCTAACTATTAGCTCACTTTGCCCAGAGAAAAATTGAACTATAAACTGAAACATGATGCTGAAAACTAAGTTGAGTAGAAAGTGTTTAGTCTAGTGCTGGATGAATACTGAAAGCATGTATTTGCAAATAATTTCTCTGACAATCAAAAGAAAAGAAAAATCATTGAATAAATTCTTTGCCAATTATTCTTTGTCTCTAGAGTTGATATAAATATTGCAAAAACAAATTGCTAATATTCATTCAACAATAAAAAAATAGTTTCGTCAGACTAGCTCCGAGTTAGCCTAATTTTCCAGTGTCCTTATGGACAGAGAGAAAAGGACAGTATTGTAGTAATTTTTGTATTTGCTGTGTATATGTATCTAATCTGTCGGTTACATTCTACTGAAAATTGCAATTATACCATGATCCTGCAAACACTTATGCACATGCTTAATGTTATGCACATGAGTAGTCTCACTGAGGCTTTGGAAATGTGTGCAAGATCACAGAATGCGCTCACTGTCCTTAATGACTAGCATCCATCCCCATGTCCATCCCCAATTCCTGCCAAGTACCACACGTGATATTGTACCGTACACTATGTACCAGGCTGGGTTCGAAGAAGCTATCCCTGAAAAATATGACATATTTTATTGGAATAGCTGCAATCTCCATATGTGATGATGCAAACTACAATATATTAGCTTAATTGTTGTACAGAAGCTGTTTATTAATTTTTTGTGAGAGAAGGACTACTCAGTTGTCTTTATTAGCTTGACCTGGCAGGTGTATGGAAGTGTTTTGCTTGGGGACAAAATTTACAGTTTGCATTTCAATTTAATAAGCTTCTCTGCATCTTTCCCCACATTTCCTCCTACACCACTTCCCTCTCCTTACACTCCACCCAAGCTTCTTTCCTGCCACTCCCTGTGTCTCTTTCGCCCACTACACCATGGTGCCTTCTTCTGTGCCACTGCACACACTTAGAACAACTTCCTAATTACCATTTCCCAGGCTCTCTCTGCCTGGCACCTCCTTCGTAAGAACTCTTGAAAACTCACCTCTCCTGTGAAGGATTGACGCCACAAGACAATCCATGTTCATTCTGAATTGCTCCACTGAGCCAAAGCCTATGAGAATGATTGTCATTCCAGTGTTATTGATATCAGTGGGCTTTGGATCAGACCCTTAGATTATGAGTTCTTGGGAGCAGGAAAGATAAGAATGGCTTGATTTCCGAAGAAGTACTGAGTACTCACAAATCCCTCTGAAGTCAAGGGGAGCTGCAGACACGTTTTTTAATCAGACTTGGTTGGTGCACTTTACCTGTTGCAGAGTGCTGCACTGCTATAGAAATACATAGTCATTACAACTGTCTGTGCATCTCAGGAGAGAATTTTTCACAGTTTGATTTTAGCTCTTTGGTTTGATTTAATCCCTTTCCATTGTAATTATATATTTGATTTGTTTTCGTGGGGAGCAGCTCTCCTAGTGTACATCTCACTGGAAGGCTATGAGAGAGAGGCAGGCTTTAAATAAATGCTTAACAGACAATGTGTCTCCATCCTGCATCCTGGGGATCCTCCAAGGCAAGGATCATCTGCTCATCAGTCCCTGCAAAAGCCCTGCTGCCAGGGCTACCCCAAGTGGTGGCTATTCCAAGAAGCACCCCTAAGGGGAGGAAAGGGGTGTCCGACACTGTGGAGCAGGCTGAAACTTACCGGAACTCTGTTCCATGAACATAGGGGTAACACACTATGCCCAGTCTACCTCCTGCCCTATCCACTCCACATATGTGGAATGGGGACCACAGAGCCCCTGTGGGTCCGGGGCTCCTGCCTGCTGCAGAGCAAGTGAATGCAGGGGAGGCCTCAGTTTTTAACCAGTTCTTTCTTTGGGAACCATCCCAATACATTTCAGGGAGTTTTGCATGATTAAGAACTAGTTCTGTTCTTGGTGCCCAGGGATACACTGAAGTGAGTTAAATACTTTGCTGTGGATCAAACTCTGAAGTGATTGTTCAGGACTATGTCCTCAATCAAGGCCAAAGTTCAGCACAGCTGAGGTGGGGAGCAAAGCGGACTTTAAGCCAACTGGGCATTGGCATAGTCGGAACAGCAGCCGCCAGAGTTGGACAGGTATATCCTGCTGCCACCAGCTCTTTCAATTGCCTATGCTGGAATCAAGGGAATGCAGGGACACTTGTGCCCTGTGTTCTTTACTTTGGCCACACTCCTTAGGCTGAGGAACTGGGATCAGGTCTCCTAAGGCAGCCTGAGAGCACTGATGGATTCTACAATGCATTAACTGGTTAAGCCAGGTTTAAGGCTGGTTTGTGCTGCTGGAACAGCACAAAGCAGCCTTAACAATGCCAAAGATATGGCCCTTTGTTTTTACTTTGTCTTTATTCAAGAAGAACCCCCTACTGAAGACCTTGGTTAAGGGCTGAGTGAAATCTGAGTAGGGTCTTCAGGATTTGGTGCTGTAATATTGATCTTTTGCCGTTTGTATTAATTTATTTTCCCCCTCTGTGCATTATTTAAAGGATCAGCCTTGCAAGATGCTGAGCCTTCTGAGCTCCTGTTGAAGGCAGAAGGAGTGGAGGGCAACCAGCATCTTGCAGGAATAAGCTCAAAAACTCGAAGGACCTAGCGTGGTAAAAGCTCAATTCCAGTTCGCCAGTTGATTTAGCACATGTTTGGCACATTTATTCACTCATAGAAAGGACCAAGCACCCATTTCTCTTGCAAATGACCTGCTTTTCCCATTTATAAATATGGAAAAGCAACTCATCCTTACCCCTTTGCAATAGTATTACATATTCATAATAACTACAATCCTTAGCACTTGTATCTATGCTTTTAATCTTCAAAGCACTTAATGAGCACTAACTACCCATTATGATGCAGCAGAGTAATGTGGCACCCTGTGTAGGCAGAGAGTCATGTAAGAGCGCTCCAATGCACACATGCATGAAGGGCACAGGGAGTGTGGGCCTCTGACTGCACCAGTCCCCCCCATCCTGCAGATCTAGGGGTATCTGCCTGGAGTACTTGCTCCTCTGTATAATTTGCAAGCCAGTATGTCAGCCCTGCCGGCATATTTGGCCCATTACTTTTTCTGCTACTGGTCCGTTTGCCATGCTGTCTGGTTCTTAACCCCTAGGAGACTGTTGAAAGGCATAGAACCAAAGTTGATGCTGTCCTGAGTGGATTTTTCAGGTGGGTTACACAGGGGATATGGATTGGTAGCTGTTCTTCAGTTCCAACCCCTTTCTGGCTGAGCATGACTGCAAGGTTTTCTGTGGAGTCTTAATAACGTCTTGCCCGTGACACAAGACTCATGGGAAAACAAGGAGCACACAGCATTGCCACTTCTTCCCTGCTTTAGTGAAGTCTTGGTCATAGCTATTCTTTCCGCTTCTTTGGCCCTGCCAAGCCATAGAAGGGAGTATCTGTCATGGTGAATTTGGGAAAAAAGAAGGATTTGAAAGTATGATTTTACTGGAGGGTCAAATTTTCAAAGGGCCTCAATTTTGTCTCCATTTGTTTGAAAAATGGACATTTAAACATACGGAAAGCAGCTCTCTTTTTGCTCCTCTTTATCACTTATGCATCCAACTGCACATGTATAAACCTATTTGCTCTCTATGCTTATAAACAGGGTTATTGTGTGCGTGTGAAGTCTATCATCTGAATGCAGAAGTGATAGTGTACAAAGCTGCATGCATTAGTGTTTCCATGTGAAAAGTAACACATGACAAATGAAGGTTATGTATTGAGCATTTGACCCAGACTGCTTAGGTAACTTCAGGAGGCCTATACATGTCACAATTTCATTAAAAGAAAACCCCATACCTTATCACTGAAACCTCTGTTTCCCTGAGAAACATGTTGTTCTCTGTGAATATTTGTAGTTGCTGCTGTTTGTGAGAAAAATGAATGTAGTATCAATCAATGCACAGTTACTATTTTTCTAAACAAACTAGTTTTAGCTTTGCTTTTATTTTAGGGTAAAGTGTTTTTTTGGAGACGAGGGTTGTGTTGGTCCTAGTGGGAAGTAAGCATGGTCAGTCTGTCTACACTGCCAATTTGTTGCTTATCCTATTTGTAGGGCTTGAGAAAATGTGGCTTCATAAAATAAGGGAGTATGACGGTGGTGTCTCTGATCATGTGATTAGTGAGGCATATGAAATTAAATCTTGCCAGATCATGTGACTTTTATTGTGAATCTTGCTATACTTTTTTCTTTTCGTAAAGTCTCAGCTCCTGAAATCAGTTGATTAGGTAAGAACCTCAGCTTTCAGTTAAAAAAAAAATATTTCTAGCCCTCACAGTTGCAGAGAAAAGCTGCCTGAAAATGTGAACCCGAGTGTGCTCTAATGGCTCAGTAACTGGGAGGCAAATAAGAATCTGAAGTTTATTATTTTAAATATCTCATGATTCTGAGGCTGATCATATGCTTTGTGGGGACCTATCTCCTGGTGCTTTTTGAATGCTTGGGGTTAGCAATACTGTGAAAGGGTTAATTTCTAAAAGCCAGCTGCTTCCAAAAAGGCAGTGTGCCCTGCCCTCTGGGTCCTCCTGCGGGTGAAGAAGCCAATAGGAGTTTGTTTGGAGATTTAAGCCTGGTCACAAAAGGACCTGCTGCTGAGGTTGTGGGGATGGAGTTTCTGTGGGACCAGAAAAAACTGGAACCCTCCCTCTTGCTCATGCAGTTCCAATTAAGCTCAATCAATTAACCTTTTGCTCTTAATAAAGTCATTTGTTATCTTTTCTTTCTAATTCACCCCCAGGCTCTTTACTAATTGTTCAGTCAGACACAGCAACCGGCTTTTGTGAAGGAAGAATAGGGTATGCCTATGCTGCAGCTGGGAAGCAGCTCTTAGGCTTGAAAGTCCAAGCTCGAGCCTGAGCCAGAACCAGGGCCGGCTCCAGGCACCAGCCAAGCAAGCACGTGCTTGGGGCGGCACCTTCTACGGGGCAGCCAATCTTGGGAAGGCGGGGCAGCACTCAGTGTTTTTTTTTTTTTTTTTTTTACTTCAGTGGGGCAGCGCTTGCTAGGGGGTTGTTTCAGCGGGGCGGTGCTCGGGGGCAGGGGTTGTTTCGGTGGGGCGGCACTTGGGTGTTTTTTGTTTTTTTTTTGCTGTGCGGGGGCGGCGCTTGGGGTGGGTTTTTTTGGTTTTTTTGCTTGGGGCGAGGGGGAGGAATAACTCAGTGGTTTGAGCATTGGCCTGCTAAATCCAAGGTTGTGAGCTCAATACTTGAGGGGGCCATTTAGGGATCTGGGGCAAAAATTGGGGATTGGTCCTGCTTTGAGCAGGGGGTTGGACTAGATGACCTCCTAAGGTCCCTTCCAACCCTGACCTTCTATGATTCTAGCTGCAGTGCAGACATACCCCAAGTGTTTCCTTTGGCTCATTTCTGCCTGTCATGACATTCTGCCCCTCACGCTCCCAAAATCCTGATTGCATACAACGAGTGTTTGGGATTCAATGGATCTGTTTCCAACTGAAATGGAATATACCCTCTAATCTGAAAGCAAAACCAAACCAAAATGTATTGGGGAACAAAATGTGGTCACCCAATTACTAGGGCTGAGTCAGACTGTTTAACCCAAACAAAGATTTGAAAAGAGAGGAGAAATGCATGGCTGTCTTATTTACCCTGAGAATCGGCTGGGTAGAAGGAGGAATTGGAGAAGTTTGAATACATGTGTCCCTCATTCAAGCTTACTTGAGAAGAATAAAGGGGTCTGCAAGCTTGTGGGTGTTGTATTAAATTGTATGTGTATTGCTGAGTGGTAGTGAAGGTGAGAGAGAGGCCTCGTCTACATACAAAGTTGTACCACTTTAACTGTACTGGTATTCTCATATGGCAGGGGAATAAGCTATATTGGTATAAGGCACCTTTATGTTGGTATGACTTCACATTAGGGGTTGGATCAGTATAACTATATGAGTTAAAAATCACTCCCCTATCTGACATAGTTACACCAGTACAAAAGCTGTGGCAAGAGTCTGGAAGGAAGATTGGATACAGTCAGAATGGTGGAAGAGAGCTCAAACAGGCACAGAGCAGCTACAAAGGCCTGACTGGAAGAGTTCAGCATGACCTTAGCAGAAAGAATAGATTTGCAGGGAGTGGCGAGGCTAAAAAGCCCTGACAATGCAGTCCTTACTTAGCTTGCACACAGGTTGATTTCAATGGGACATCTCCCTTCGTAAAGATTGTAAAATCAGGCCCATCGAGTAGAGTGGCCCATAGTGCAGAAAGCAGAAGGGAAATATCAGAGAGGTGAAGTTATCTCATTCTAGGAACATTTAAGTCTGTTCTGTACTTCAGTGTTTTACCTTTATAACTGGGTTGGTTGGGGTACAATGTTTTTACTGAAATGATTATATTGGTACAAGCCCTAATGAAGATGCAGTTATTATCCGTATGAAGGCAATTTATGTCAGTATAGCATACTCTACTTCCCAAACCAGCATAAGCTATACCAATATAAGCATTTTATATGGGTATAACTACATCCACACTGAAAGGGTGTGTGTCTTCTGCTTTAACTATACCACTATAGTTAAAAGGGCAAAACTTTCCAGTGGAGACGAGCCCTGAGTCTGAAAATCAGGGAAAACTTCCCCCAGTGAGATCTGTTTTGGCGGTGTAATAGTCTCCCAAGGGAAGTGGTGGAAACCAAACCACCTAAGACATTTAAAACTAGGTTGGACAAAATGCAGGAGAATATGGTAATAATCTGCTCTGACAGAGGAAGGTTCTAGATTAGCCAAAAGGTCATTTCTACCCCTGCTTTCTATGATTCTATAACTGTGGGGGGGGGGGGGGAGAAAAGACCACTCAGACCTATAATACAGGGGCTTTAAGCAACGTTTGCTCCTCCCAGATGCTGGGCTGGCAGTACGCCAGGCTAAATCCCCAGCATATATTGGCTGAAAGCTGCTCTAATTACTGTGGCTGCTGATGGTGCCAAGTGGCCATTGTGGCAGTTGGGAGTCACTGGGCACAGGAATGTTCCAGCAATGCCCCCTTTGCCCAGGTCAGCCCCCTGCCTGGTTGCAGGGAGAGGTGTTAGGAGCTGCTATGTTGGCTGTAAGCTAATAGAGGGGATCCTTCCTAGGTTAGCCATCCTGGTTTTTGGGTTACTTGGATTACGGGTGAAGTGGTGCAAAGCAGCCCTACTGCAAGGGAGGATTGGGCCCCTGCTGTTATTTCATAGAATCATAGAATATCAGGGTTGGAAGGGACCTTAGGAGGTCATCTAGTCCAACCCCCTGCTCAAAGCAGGACCAATCCCCAATTTTTGCCCCAGATCCCTAAGTGGTCCCCTCAAGGATTGAACTCACAACCCTGGGTTTAGCAGGCCAATGCTCAAACCACTGAGCTATCCCTCCCCCCAATCACATACAGTATAATAAATAATCTATTTGTCTGCCACATTATTTAGATAGTTCTTACTTGAATAGTCTTGCATCAGACATGCTAATCATGAGGGTGAGAGTCTAGACGAGATTAGCTAGGTTCAGCCTGGCTTTAATCTCCTATGTTACCATTTCTCTTGTGTCCCTCTCTTCAGGACTACCTCATGTTGTGCTCCACATGTTGGCCTGGCAGGCTGAGGTGCATGAAGGTCTCTAGAATTAGACTGAATGAACTCTGAGTAGTTCACACAGACCCAGAGTAGGGATGCAGGAGGAGAAGGTAGGGAAGGGCAGCGACTGTATGTGAGTTGTTCATCTGGTTCTACTGGGCCAATTCTGTGTGAGCCTGCGGGACAAACGGTGCTGGACTTGCAAACTATAGAAGGACTCTGTCACTTGAGCTTGTCTTGTGGCAAACTTGTGTGAAGAGCTGCTATAGGAGAGACTTCATTTGGGGAACAACAGAAGAAGGTCTAGAATTACCTCATGCTAAATGGGCTAATGACAGAATATGGAACCTAAGAGTCAGGAGAGTAAACAGAACAAAAGAGCATTTGTTATTGTAAAGATAAGAAATCCTGTTATTGCTTCAGCTTCTCTCCACCCCCTAAAAAGTTCATTATAAAAGTCTAATTATTCATAAAGGTCTGATGTTATGGCAGGCTTGGCAAAATCATCTGTCTCTCCTTCGAAAGGCATGTTCCAGTTTTTGTGCCTCATTGTCACAAGTTTGTTGTTATGATTTAATTATAAATTGATATTGATAGATGTTTCCTGTGACACTGTATTCACTAGAACTGAATCGTTGCTTTGTAAAACAGGACTGGAGCTTCTGGTGTATCATTTTTCAGCTCCAAATGAAAAGAGTTTACTATGTTCAAGTCCAGGCCACCAGCCTTAATGGGTCTGGCCTTTGAAAAGACTGAGATGGAGCACTAGTTCCACCTAGTGGTAAGAAGGAAGTACGACACCTTGCTGGGGCAGGGGAAATCCTAGAGCTACCTGAAAGCCACACAACGAAAGCACAAAGACATGTTGTGGAATGGTACGTTCTGCTCTGATAGGCAGCGGTAGAGTATTTTGGCCCGGTAGTCCATTTGTCAACTTAGTGTAGTATTAATCTATACAACTTGAGAGCCCAGAAAGGGAATACACACGTGACTCTGGCTTGCAAATAAAGCTGTAAAAGAACAAAATGTTGTGCTCCTGAAAATAAAATGGTAAAAATCCAACAAAAGCTGGAAGAAATTCATATATTTGAATGTGAGAAGAGTATGCAAGTATAAAATGCCTTGAATCGAAGGTTCTCAAAGCATTTTACAAATGTGGGTATTTTCATCCTTAATTTGATGGTGGGAAGAGTGGGATGGAGAGGGAGAGGCCCACAATTTTGATAAATAGCTTCTAATTCTGAGCACCTCTGTTTTTTGGTACTCAGTCTGAGACATGTGGGGCCTGGTTTTCAGAGGTACTAAGAACTGTCAACTAGAAATGGCACAAAACAAATTTAGATTGTAAGTCCTTGGGAGCCCGGACTGTCTTTTTGTTCTGTTTGTACAGCACCTAGCACAATGGGCTCCTGCTCCATGACTAGGGCCCCTCGGTGCTACGGTTATACCTATAATAAATAATAACAGGTTCAAAGGGTCTCTAGTTGGGCACCCAAAATTGAGGCACCCGCAATTAAGCAGACACTTGAAAATATTAAGCCTAAATGTCTTTAAGCCTGAGGCAGAGCTGGGAATAGAACTTGGGGGTCAAATCCTGTTCCCATTTAGTCAAATGGCAAAAAGCCCATTAACTTCAAGGGAGACTGGTCCTGGCTTTGCTCTCTCTGTCTCCCACTCTAATATCCAGGTTATGCTGCCTCCTTTAGGCAACTAGATGCTGCAGATGAGGGACGTGCTGTCCCATGCAGCTTATCTTCCGAAAGGGAGGCTGAAAGGGGATGGGAATTTGGGTGGTTGGGGGAGGGGGTCATGCACACCTGTGAAGGGAATTTCTGAGCTCACAAGTGAAATTCTTGCTACAAGATCAGAATGAGAGCAATTGAGGTTATTCTTCAGTGAATGGGAATGACTGACACTTCTGTGCTGATTACACAGCCAGGCATGACATGAGGTGTGTTTGTTATTTTAAGATGCTCTGGGTTGCCTCAGGTACTATGAAGCTCTGACACACATCCAAGTGGATCTGGTCCCCCAGGGGCGTGATGATCTCACTGTAGCCACACCCTCAGGATTGGCTGCCTGAATGCAATTATATAAAATGTCTTTTTTATTAACAAGGAAAAGTGAATAATTTGTAGCTGAGGATTGGAACACACAGATCATTGTTCCTCCTCTCCTGTGTGACTCAGCCAGATCAAGCTGTCTGTTATGAATATCAACTAACATACCATATTGGGAAAGCTAAATAATACATGAGAGAGAGAAAACACACACAGACAATTGTTGGTGATGATCTGAGATTTTTCAGATCTTTTAAGCCTGTTCCTTTTGTGCAGTTATTGATCATTATTTTTTAATGAAATAAAAAATTATTCTCTGTCCCTAGACTGCAACTTCCATCTCAATGTCTCAAAGAGCTTTACAAATATTAATGGACGAAGCCTCACAACATCCCAGCGAGGTAAGCAAGACTGATGGCTAACAAAATGTAATTCATTATCATTGTATAACATCTGAATGCAGCCTTACTGCCCAGATCCTGGAGCACGGTATCTCACAGCTCAAGCCACTGACAGTCACTGATGATCTCTCTGGGGCAGGGAGGAGCCATCTTACACGCTGCATCCCCTCCCGCCCCCCACAAAGTGGCTACAGAGTGTTCTACAATTGCCATAACAACTCCGCTGCTGTAGGTTCTGTAGCTTCTGCATGGGTGGAAAGGTAGGTGGAATCCACATAGCTGCATATTCACCAGTTCCACTTCCAACCTCCTCCTCCACTCTGCTGCAAAACCAGACTCTTCCAGCATGGCAGGGAGACTGCAGGAGCACCATCTGGCAGCACCTCCTCACCCCAAGGCAGCGTGCCTGAATCCTGTCCCTTTTTGCACAGCCGATCTGCACTAGATCCACTGTGTCTGGCAAGCCCTGTGCCCACAGAAGGAGGCCAGGTTTCATCCCTAAAAGCAGTAACATTTCTAGTCTCTTTTTTCCTCTTTGTTTTCAAGTTGACAGACCATTAACTTGTAAGTTCTTTGGGATGAAATATTAACGAGAGTCAGGCTAATATCTGAATAAATATGAAACCCAGTTAGTGCATTCTCTGAAATCCTTTTTCTATCCCAATGCTGCTTAGGTAGTGGAAGCAGCTGCAGGAAAGCTAATAGCAGGGTTGAAACCAGACTTGCCAGCAATTTCATTCTTGGCCAGACAGTCAATTTTTTCATGCTTTTGTCTGGCTGTCTCTCTTTAGGGCTGCAGAAAGGAGAGCAGTTTGATTTTATTTAGTTATTATATGTACATTTTTCTGCTGAATTCAGCTCCGAATGGCATAATAATTTTCCAAGGATGGTTGAGTGACTGAATAATAAAGATGAATCAGGATTATTTTTTTTCTGAAATCTTCCTTTCCATGCAGCCCAAACCCAAAAATCTGCTTTTAAAGTCCTTACAAAACAAAAGAGTCATTTATTTGTCCCTCCTTAGTTGTCTATAAATACAGTGAAAAGGATTTTGTGTGTGGCTTTTCTGTCACCCTCCTGGGTACCCTCCAGAAAACAAGCTGTGCCTGTGATACTCCAGGAAATGCCCAAGAGCAGTGGGTTTTTTTAAAAATAGGAACTCATTTAACATACCTGTGAGTTGGTTTGCAGCAGAGGACACACTCTGTACTTCAGTTCACCTAGGATACTCCTCTTGACAAAGGTGATGGGTCTAAAGTGTCTTTGGTGTGGCAAGAGCATTCATTAAAATACCTCAAGTTCAGACAATGCCGGTTCCGAGGAGTGCACAGCATGTTACAGTGTGGGAGTAGTTGTGCAGAGTTTCCAGTAAAATGAAGTGATTTAGAAAAGTCTCTTCTTCAGCCTCGTGTATCCCAAAGAGCTTATTTTGTGTCTGGGTTTTTGATGAGGCTCACTATGTAAAATGTGTGTGTGTGTGCCATTCCCACAGAAAATCTTGTGAATCATTTAACTCCTAACAAACACACAGGGCAGCTTTCAAAATGTCCCAAGAATATTCTTTTGTGTCCAATAAAAGGAAAATGTTCTGCTTTGGACTTTGAGCATTGCACATATTGGGCCAAAGCTCTAACTGCTGTAAATCAGCATAGTTCCATAGAAGTGAGTGGAGCCAATGTACACCAGCTGAGGATCTGGTTCTAAACATCCCTGATACTCTGCCTGGAAGAGTTGGACATCTCAAACAAAAGGTACGGAGTTGCAAAATAATCACCACTGTAACAGCCTGCCATTGCATTGTGATGTCTGTGTTGTGTTGTTGCACACAGTTTCATCACGTATTCATGCAATGCTGTGATGTCAGCATTACAATTCAATGCCAGGACAAATGATTTTGTGGCCCTCTGAGATTCCCTCTGCACTATAGTTTTATTCTCTTCTCAACCCTCCTTGGGGGAAGAGAAGAAAGAGGGTGATTCAGTATGTAGCAAGTAGGCTTGCAGCATGAATGTAGCTAACATCTATCATCTACGTTGCTGGGCCAGATACGTAGCAGGTGTAAAGTGGCTTGAAAGGAGCTTAGCCACCAGGCAAAGATCTAGCCCAACATTTTTCCAAAATGAAGTAAACCCCTGAGACTGGATTTTATGGCTGAACATATTCACTGTTTGCTCCATCTTCTGTCATGTTCTAACTCACTGTTAACCTGACTGCCAGTTTGAAATATGTATCAAATCTGCGTTGGGACAAAAAGGAAAGTAATTTGAACTTCACGCTTTAAAGCCTAATGGAATGATTCCCCCCACAACTTTATAACCATTGTAAATCATTCTTTTAAACACACTAATGGAGGACCTGACCCAGTGTAAGTCAGCACAGCTTCAGTGAGGTCAATGGAGCTATGCTGATCTACACAGCTGAGGTTCTCACCCAATAGGCCTGCCTCCCTTTCTGGGCAGGCTATGAGTTTTTATTGTTGACCTTGATGCGCTAAATGGTTTGGGATTTGACTACCTGAGAAACCACATCTCATCTGTTGTGACAAAGCAGTCTGGTTACAGGACATCTTCCTTGATTCATACTGTATTCTGAATACAATCCTCGCCCCCAAACGCATCCAAGACCTAAAGAGTCCAGAGGAAGGATGGGAATCGCCGATCTGGGTTCTCTACCTAGCTCTGCAACATACATCCTGCATGGCCTTGGGCAAGTCACATGAGCTGTCTGCGCCTCAGTTCACCATATGTAAAATGGGGATACTACTTTCCTATTTCACAGGGATGATGTGAAGATAAAGTCTGTTCATGTTTGTGAGTTTCTCAGATTCTAGTGACATCCTATAAATATCGAGAGGGAGTCCAAAACTGTTTGTCTTCATGGCACACTGCAAGGCTCATATATTTTCTTGGGCTTTTGCTGGAGGTGTTGGGTTGAAGTGGCAAGATAACGGCGTTTGCTATTGGGTGGGTTAATTTATATATCATGGGCTGCATTTTTCAGCATAGGCTGCTGAACCTATTTTGGATTTTTAGTGCTTTGAGAGTCACAAGACAGGTCCTCAGCTGGTGCGGTGTCACAGCCCCACTGAAGTCAGTGGTGTGATGAAAATTTACACCTTCCATTTCTCCATCAGTCCCTAGAGCTTTGTGTAACCCCTTTGGGGTTTAGAGAGCATGGCCCCTTTCAATCTTTTTCCTGAGGGGGTGGGGGAGTGCTGATTGTTCAAGAAGGAGGAAGTGCTGGTGGTAAGGTTGCCAACTTTCTAATTGTGCAAAACCAAACACCCTTACCCTGCCTCTTCTCTGAGGCCACACCCCCACTCACTCCAGTCCCTCTCCCTCAGTCGCTCCCACTCCCCCATCCTCACTACTTTCACTGGGCTAGGGGAGGGGGTTGGAGTGCGGGAGTGGGTGAGGGCACCAGCTGGGGGTGTGGGCTCTGGGGTGGGTCCAGGGATGAGAGGCTTGGGGTGCAGAAGGGGGCTCAGGGCTGGGGTAGGGGGCTGGGAGGGTGCAGGAGTGGGTACGAGGTGTGGGCTCTGGGAGGGAGTTTGGGTGTGGGAGGGGGCTTAGGGCTGGGGTAGGGGGTTGGGGTGCAGAAGGGGGTGTAGGGTATGGGCTCTGGGAGGGAGTTTGGGTGCAGGAGGGGGTTCCGACTTAGGGCAGAAGGGGGTTCAGGCTCCAACCGGGCAGCGCTTCCCTCAGGCGGCGCCCAGACAGTGGCGCAGTGAGGCTAAGGCAGGCTCCCTGCCTGCCCTGGCTCTGCGTGAAGCAGACAGCATGTCCGGCCCCTAGGCAGAGGCATGGCCAGGTGGCTCTGCGTGGTGTGTGCTACGTGCCCACAGGTGCTGCCCCCGCACCTCCCATAAGCCGTGGTTCCCAGCCAATGGGAGCTGTGAAGCTGGGGCTGGGGACAGTGCACGGAGCTTCCCTGATCACCCCGTGTCTAGGGGCCACAGAGAAATGCCGACCACTTCTGGGAGCCTGCCTTAGCCCCGCTGCACCGCCGACTGGACTTTTAATGGCCTGGTCAGCGGTGCTGACCGGAGCAGCCAGGGTCCCTTTTCAATGTTCTGGTCAAAAACCAGATGCCTGGAAACCCCAGCTGTTGAGGGAAGAGGGCAGAGACAGAGGGAAGAGCAACAGGGTGTGTCTGGAGCTCAAGACAGAAGGGCTGCAGCAAGCAGGTCCTCACAGAGTGAAGGAGCCCAGAACCTGCCTGAAGCCTGGGAGGGACAGAGTGGCCAATCGGGGACACCCCAGGACAGGAGCCAGGAGGAACACTGTGCCAGGGTGGAGTCGCCCGAGAAGGACAAACCGGAGCTGGAGCTGGACCCAGTATCACTGCTGCCTAGAGCTGCATGGCGCTGTGAGTACTGGGGCTGGTGATTTTTGCATTGGAAACAAGGAGGGAGGCTGTACCTAGTTAAGTGGGGTGGTGGTCGCTTTGTGTGGCTTTGCAGAGAGCTGCAGAAGAGGGCACCAGAGGGTTTGTTGGGGAAAGTTTACTGGCGCCGAAGACAACCAAGAGCACCCAAGACTCACCAGTGGACTGGAACTTTACTCAGGATCCTGTACTCTGTGTGCAGACACATTGCTCAGTATCTGCCCTTTCAGACTGTGGTAACATTGGGCCAGTGGGGCCTTGGTTTGAATGCAACCCTGTTTTACTGCTCCCCCTATATTTCCCCCCTGTTGTTTTTCTCCTCTCATCCCTCTGTAAATAAATATTTCCCTTTCCTATATTCATTGTACTTTTCCTCTGTGTGTGTGAGGGGTTTGCAACAGGTGCCCTTGGGGTGGAAGGGACTTTTCCTGCTCAGTAGTGTAGCTAGTGGGGGAGCGGCCGCTCCCCCACTGAGCAGAAGCGGCACCTTTTTTGTGCTCTGATGCTTTTTGCTCTCAGCTCCGTTCCCCCTGTGCTCTAAACCTGGCTATGCTACTGTTCCTGCTGTGGTCCTGTGCACACCTTCTTTTAGCAAGAGCTGCCTGCAGAGCAGACTCCATCTTGGCCACGAGGGTGCTAAAGTTGCATTTAGAACAGGTGGTTTTAAAGAGAGATGAATACAGTTTTAAAAGTGTTAGTTCTATAGGAATTTGGCCTTCAAGTAAAGAGAGATGGTGTGTGCCTCTTCTGTGGTGAAAAATGTAAGGCCTGATCCTTTTGCTCCACCTCCCATTGAAGCCCATGGGAGTTTTAATAGTGCCCAAGTGACTTAGGAACACCAGTTCCAATTAGGACTCGTGCTCCTTAGTCACTTAAACACTTCAGCCTGAGTCAACAATGCAGGATGCAGCCCTTTGCAATGTGCTTACTTACCAATCCACTTGCCAACAATAACAAAAAAATCCAAATCAAATCCTTTCAACCTGATCCGTAACTTCAATGATTGTGATATGTTGTTAACCATCCACAGCATGGCTTTCAAATGTAGGCCTTTTTCAGCTATGACTCTCATTCAAATATCTAGTCCTTTTCTAACACCAGGAAACACAATTTAACTTCAGTACTAGGCTGCCACTGCAGTGATTACTATAGCATTTAAATGCTATCTCCTTTTGCACTTAATCTTTGTATATTAAAACCCAAGTGTAGGGTTTTAACTCCTGGAGAACAGGGGGTTAAAAGCAGCTAAGCTGGTTGGAGAAGCAGCCACAGCTGTGGCCAGCTCAATTAAGGCCCAGCTGGCCCTTATAAGAGGGCTGTGGGGCCAGAAGACAGAGGAGTCTCACTCTAGTCCTAGAATGGGCAGGGCTAGCTGCCTGGGAGCAAGATACCTGAAGCAGAGCAGTGCTGGGGAAAAGGGTAAGAAGAGCTAGGGAGCTCCAGCCTGGTAAACTCTCAGGCTGCAGGCCTTGGTGAAGGCCTACAGAGGTACTGGGGCTGCAGAGGGGTAGCCCGGGGATGAGTGGCCATTACAGACTGCAGTCTGCCCCAGTTAGGGTGACCAGATGTCCCGATGAAATCGGGACCATCCTGATTTTTCATCTTTTGTTCCACGTCCCGATCGATGCTCAGCAAGTCCGGCAACAGCGGGAGAGGGGTGTTTTTTTTTGTTTGTTTGTTTTTTTTTTTTTAACTCAGTAAGTCCGGTGGGAGGGGTTCTCACCCCCACCCCCGGACAAGTCCTGATTTTTTAGGTTCCCAAATCTGGTCATCCTAGTCCCAGTGAGCGGGGGCTAGATGATGACTGGTAGTAGCCACTGAGGCAAGGTGGGTTTAGAGGGTTGGGGATTCCCCTGGGAGGGGAAACCGAGTGTGGGGGTATTGCTGGGGCAGAACCCTGAGAAAAAGGGCAGCGGGGTCTGGGAGGGACATGGGGCCAGCAGCAGGCGAGACAGCGGCCTGCAGAGGGCACTCCATATGCTGGAAAAGAGCTAATTCCCAGATGAGCAGCAGGAGGTGCCGTGCTGGTGAGTCTTCGCCTCGCTACATGAAGTACTAATGTTACATCCAGGTCTACTATCTGGCATGAACACAGACCAATGTGCATTTGCTCTGAAGATTTACATGCAGAGAAGAAATTTGATATGACAAGCTTTATATTTTCACATTGGCAATTGAAACAAGGCATGAACATTTTATTATATTCTCAGTACTTGAGTCCATAAGCCAGTGATCTGCAGGCAGCTGTAGAAGAACTATTTAGGGCAGACAATTCTGGGCCTGATTTGTCTCTTATTTACACTGGTTTTAGGCTGCTGTAACTCTGATGTCACTAGAATTACTCCTAATTTACTATGAGTGAGAGGTGTGACACTTTCTTTGGGTGCCCAGGACTGTGAGTCACCATATTACACACCACCTTCAGTGAGAGGAAGTCTTTCGTGTGGTAGCTGGGTGGGCGGTAGGCATAAGCAGACTAAACAATTGCTTAGGGCCCTGATCAGCTCAAGGAGGCCCCTATTCACTCTGTGTGTGTGTGTGTGAATATTTCTGCTTAGGGCCCCCAGGGGCCTAGCACCACCTCTGCCTGATGCTACCAGCCCTTCAGCCACTCAAGCTTATGCCAGCCCTGAGTTTGTCTTGCTGGTTAACACTAGATGCACCCGAGTTCCCCTGCGGCACTGGGCATTCACAGAAATTATCGGGTAAGCTGTCCTTAAAGAGACAATACACGCACGCACGATTCAACTGAATATTGGCTCCAATATAACCATACTTCACTGTAATCTCATTATACTGAAAACAAATATGTTTATTAACAAAGGTTAAGATTTAAGAGCTAGTGAGCTAGGGTACAAGTGGTACCACTTACAAGACACTGCTTCCATAGTATTTATCTATAAATAATGTGTTGGGTGTGGTGAGTTTGTCAAGGCCTCTTAGGAGTTGCTGACACAGAGTAGTAGTGAACCCTTTGCAGACTGGAACCAGTGGGCCTCTGTGTCACAAGCGGAAACTCAGGCCCTCCATTTTTACCTGCCACACATTTTTATAATGTATGGAGCCTTCTGTGTGGAGATTAAGATCAACTCTTTTGTTCTCAAAACATTAGTCTAAACTTGCATGCTAAATATGCCCTGCTAGATTGTGATAAGGATGAAGTGGCTTTTGAGGGTAATTTGCTAAATCACATTTTAAAAATTGTGCGTATTGATAGTTATTTGTTGGTGAACATTCTGAAGGGGTAGGCTAATCAGAGACCCATACACTGCTGCAGCTGCAATCCTGATGCCAAAGGAGTCATTTTAATGTAACCGAAGAAAAGTCACAGAGTATGTAAGTATGTATACGTGCCTTTCACTTCAGCCTCTCTCTCTGATTAGGTAAATGTGGGCTCTGATTCCACCAGGGTCTTGAAAGAAAGTTTCATTGTTTATTCCTCCAAATTATTAATGTAGTGTTTTATGTCCAGCCTCAATTTTCATTCTTCCACTTCATTACTCTGTCTAATTATTATTTTTAGGTACCCTTAATCATATTCCTTTCTTTAATGCTTGGGCCATTCAGATCTTTGGAGATGGTTGGTTACACCAAATCTTAATTTTCACACATTACTTTGAACATGTAAAAAACTGCTTGTGGCAACAATGATTCATGACATTAATTATGTTAGCTTCATTCTTCTAGCTAAACTACACACACAATTCATCTTTTTAGCCTTTAATCCCTGATCATTTCTTTCAGGCTCTCAATCACCTTTGCTGTCCATACTTTAGTTCTATTCTACTGCGATGTCCATGTCCACAACTGTATGAACTGTTTCTAATGTGGGCACACCATTCTGTATAAAGAAGGGATGGTTAACTCTCTGGTCCATGATATTTTGATCTTTCTATATATAACCCAAGGTTATTTGGCTACCATATCAGATTGTGTAAAATTATATTTATTGTGCTTTCTACTGCCACACCTACCTTTCTTGGCATTATTGTTTTTTAAGCATCTCACTTTCCCATTATATACTGTGCTTTGCTTTATTTTTCCCACAAATATAAATGTTACATTTTCCTGTATTGAATCCCATTTGGCTAATTCCAGTCTAATTCTCAAATCCCTCTGTAACGGAGCCCTTTTCTGCTCGTGCCACAAATCAGCTGGAGACCGCTTAGAGTGCAAGCACCTGTGCCCTTTTATTTGTAGGTTTCAGAGTAGTAGCCGTGTTAGTCTGTTTGTAGTGTCAGTTCCCACCACCTTTTATTTACAGATTGCTCACTTCCAGCACCCTGGGGGACAGCTAGCTTCCCCAGCTAGCAGAGATCTACAGCCACAGGCTCCTCACTTTCCTGTGGTCCCCCCTTCCTGCCTGCCAGCTAGCTTTATATAGCCCCTGGCTAATAAGGCCCACAGGTAGGGTGACCAGACAGCAAATGTGAAAAATTGGGATGGGGGTGGGGGGTAATTGGAGCCTATATAAGAAAAAGACCCAAAAATCGGGACTGTCCCTATAAAATCGGGACATCTGGTCACCCTACCCACAGGTGCTTTTCCTCCTGCAATTTGGGTGTGGCATCCCCAGCCAGCCTCAATTAATCCCTCTTAATTGGTGCTCGGCTAACAGGGGCCTGGCTCAGGGCCTCCTGGCCAGCACACTGTTACACCCTCTAAATCTATTTGCATTTTCACTTTGTGCTTCCTCTTCTTTTTTTCCCTTTACCTCCTCTGCTCCCCACCAGCTTGGTATCAACTGTGAATATAATTGATACTCTTCACTTCTGCTTCCAGATAACTGCTGAAAATGTTCAACTAAACAGGACTCTGGCAGGACCCTGCTAGACACTTCATCTAAATGTATCCTGCAGATATGATACAAGGATCTGTAGGATTTCCTTTCAGAGGAGACAATACATTTGTATTCATTGTAACCAGTGTTAATGGTGTAGAAAGCACTGTGGTCTAACTTGGACAGACTATTAAATACAGCTATGCTATGCTAAGATACATACGAGAAATGGAAAGAGTCATGGACAATTTGCATTGACAACTGGATTTATTTCATGCTAAAATCTGTTTACAGATTACTGGGTAATAGGCCTTAGGTACTGGAAAATTGTGGAGACTCGCTTGCCATTATCCATTTATTGGTGTGAGGCTAGAAAATATTTTGCCAAATTGTCATCTTTGTTAGGTATGTTTACAACAAGAAAGGGAGTGAAAAATTGAAAGTGGTTTTTGAATTTATTTCTCCTTTGCTTTTCCAAACATCTTTCACAGGCATATTTTCCACTGTTTTAAAATAATGATAATAAAAGGAATAACTAGGACAATAGTTAGGATAATAAAATATATTAAAGTAAAGCACTGCCTACATGCTGTCTTCACCTCCACGTTCAAATGTACTTCTGAGCCTGAGAGTCACAGTGAGTGCAGATCATTTGGCAGTAAACTCCATCCAGAAGAACTTTGTCTCTGCAAGCACTGCAGCTTTGGGCCTTACGTGCCTTCTCAGTATGAGTCTGTCTCCCTCCAGCCTGCTTTCAGACAAATTCCCTTATTTTGCTCTGTTGCTTTGTTCCTTGACTCTTCTCTAATATTGCCCCTTGTTTTGGGCCTGATACAGAGCCCTTTAAAGCCTATGGAAATACTCCCACTGCCTTCCATGGGTCTTGAATCGGACCCTTTGATGAGAAAGATCTGGCAAGTACGCTGTGGGGCGCTGCATAATGACTGGTTTATGGTCTCGTCAAGCTTAATGCACTGATGTGGAGCATTGCAGGCAGAAGGTGTTAAAGTGTTGTGTTATGTCCGTTTTGTATGTTTCGTATAATTTCAGGATCCCATATCTATTTTCAAAATGGAGCTTGTGCCCATGTCAGCTGATAAATTTTCCTGCCTTTTATTTCTCCTCAGATATGGTAAACAACTTCTGGATAGAACTGGTTTTTAACCACCTTTTCCATGGGGTTTCCCTGAAGGGGTTTTCTGCTCCTTCTACGGGGTTTCCCCGGCCAGATTACATAAGTCTTCCCCCAGCACTACTCAGCTGCTGTCACCCTAGTCACTCAGACCAAATGTCCTGATTTTTATAGGGACAGTCCCAATTTTGGAGTCTTTTTCCTATATAGGCTCCCAACCCCCTGTCCCAATTTTTCACATTTGCTGTCTGGTCACCCTATGAGTGACAGTAAGGGTCAGACTTGCACTCACCTACCCATCCTAGTGGTAGAGGGGGCTAGGGTTTTCCTTCCACAGCTCTGCTTCTACTTTGTCATCACCTACAAGGAGAAGAGGACAGACAGACAGCCACATTCACTTACCATCATCCACCTTCAGCTGCTGTCCCCTGACGTACCATCTACTCTTCTACAGACCCAGAGGAACATCAAGGGACTCCCTGGAGCTCCTCTCTAATGGCTTTCAACTAGCTGGAAGATTGAGGTCCCAGGCAACAATCAACGCTTGATCTATAGTAGGAGGTTTCTGTTAAGGGTTTACTTGCCTGTTTATAGGGTTTATTTTGGGAAAATCACTGTATTGCATAACTTTACTGTTCACTCCCTCCTTTTCTTTGTCCCATTCATTGTACACCAATCCCTCAATACACTTCATTTGTTTTTCACCTTATCACAACTGACTCCTTGTTATTCAAGGTGGGAGGGACCCTTTATGGGACAATCAGACCTACCAGATGACAGATGCTGGATAGGGAGGGTCGAATGCAAGGAAAGAGGAAGCATAGGAATCTCTTGCCTTATCCCACATATATTTCTTTGTCTTTCTGTCTGTTCCTCTAACAAAAGTGCTGAGTGGGACAGGGAGGGCAAAGGAACCTGACCCTGCATGAAGGAGAGTCAGTAGCATAGCTGGGGGGGAGCAGGGGGAGCGGCTGCTCCCCCACTGAGCAGAAGCGGCACCTTTTTGCTCCTGCGCTGCAGCTGGAGAGGAGCTTTATTTTATTTTTATTTTATTTTTTTTGTGCTCCCGGCGCTTTTTGTTCCCGGCTCCGCTCCCCCTGTGCTCTAAACCTGGCTACGCCACTGAGGAGAGTGCAGCTTGTAGGGATATTAAAGAAGGTACTGAAAGTGATTCCCCAAGTGAATAACTCCCCATAATTTGTCCCGCACAATTTAAACCTCATAGCATTACCAAGTAAAAGATCTCTTGGATCCCTTGTTAAACTTACAAGCTACTGTCTGTGTAAACCATTGATTGTATCTGTTCTCAGAAAGATACTGTATTGCTATGAGAAACTTGCAAACAAGTTATTTGACTTTGTTCTTTATGCATGCTTTGTACCTAGAAACAGCATAGAAAGACCCCCACCCTCTTTGATTAAAGAGCAGGGAGTCTCAAATAAATTAGTACACACCCCGAAAGTGGTGGAGACAGTATGTATGTGGATGGATGCTTGGTGTAGATAATGAATGAATGATCAGGGAGGTGCCAGCCTAGGAATTCAGTGACCATGAGCTGAAGGCAGCATCCAGTGGGAATGATCAGACAACCCCCCCCAGAGGGTAAACTGGGACCCACCCGACCATCTCAAAGAATGGGAAAAACAAGGTAACATCTGACAGCACGGAGCCATCATGAATGTGCCATCTGCTGATTGATTCAGCAACAGCATGATGAAGCAATTCCCATAGACTGACAGGAATAAATCCCTATAAGTACAGAACCAAAAGACTAAGAGCTTTGAGTCTCTGGTTCTGCTGCCAAACTCCAGGAGTATCAAATGCATCTGACAAGGACTCGGCTCTGCCCCCATGCCCAGGTTACCTGGCCAGTAACTTGGCATGAGCAACTTCTACGCTGGTAACTATGACATCTGTGTAGAACCTGTGTGTGTGAATGAATGTGAAACTGAATGAATAATTGACTGCTTACTATGATTCTTTTTGTATTTACAATAAATGTGACATTTTGTCTTATCCCCTTTAAGATCCTGTTGGTTTTTATTTTATTGGTATAACATGCTGAATGAACCTTGGGCATAGTCTTGCCTAGTGGTGGGAGGCTCAAAGGGGAACACTCAGCTAAATGCCCTATCAGCACTCCTAATCTAGGGCTTGTCTTTACTTGCACCCACACATACTCTCCACTGGAACGTGCGCAGTAGTACACCGACACTGGACTGCACACTGTGTGGACTTGACCTTGCACAGAAAAATTTGGGTATTTGCAGGGCTAGCAAAAATTTGTGCTTCCCAAATATAAGTCAGAGCAAGCAGGGAAAGAAAGGCACCCCCAAAGTAGGAAGAGAGAACAGTGGAACAGATTCAAGTGTAACGTGAAAAATTAAAACACCATCTCATTAGCAATGAGAGACCAATTAAAAGCTGAACTCTATTGGATAGTAAAATTAAACATTATTGAGTGAATTCAGAGTGAGTGGGTAAAGACTATGGCCACTGTTATAAGACAACATAATTTTGTATAGATCCAAAATATTTGATTAAGGCTGTTAAATGTGAGGGTTAGCCCATGAGAACAGAGGTGGTGGTCACATCTAGACTTTAAGCTGATGATATTAACATCAAGTAAAGGGATGCATGGTAACATTTTGCAGCTCTGCAAAGAAGGTGAAGGTGATACAGAGAGAGAATGGAGAAACAAACCAGAGAGACAGATCTCTGCACTAGATGTGCTTACAGAACAGCCAATTTCTGTGTGTGGCAGTGCTGAGGCTGTAGGGCAGTGGTTCTCAAACTTATGTGACAGGGGTCACCAGTACAAAACAAGCTTCTGAGTGTGACCCCCTTCTAAATTAAAAACACTTTTTAATATATTTCATCCCATTATAAATGCTGGAGGCAAAGCAGGGTTTGGGGGGGAGGCTGACAGCTCGCAACCCCCCATGTAGTAACCTCACAACCCCCTGAGGGGTCCTGACCCCCAGTTTGAGAACCCCTGCTGTAGGGCTTCCTCCTTTCTCACAATCTCCCAGGTAAAAGCAGCTCAATGAAGAGAATAACCATAAGCTCAACGGTGAGTTCAGGAGCCAATGTGAGAAATCTGACCACTCTGCAGAGCATGGAACTTGGATGAAAGACAAGTTAGCTTATGGGCTGGATCCAAACTGCAGTTTCCCAGCAAAGATTTTGGTCCCATTCTGGTTTTAAAAGAGTTCAACTGGAGATCTTTCAGAGTGCTTTTGTGGAAGGCAGGAAGAATGAACTTCCTTTCCTTAGACTCAGGGCTCACCTGGTGGGAGCCCCAGAGTGTAATGAAAGCTATAGAAACACCATTGACATAGCAGATAATGTAGAAGAGGATGATCAATCTGGCTAAAAAACCCTTAATTGTGAATTAGCCTCATGAGTGGGGGGGGGGGACTTAAGCTAGGGAATGTGGAAAGATAGGGAAAGAAGGTCAAACAAATGAAGAAAAGGGAAAGAGTCAAGTCTAAAGACAAAGAGAGGGAGGAAAAGTGTAAGGATAAAGTCAAAGAGAACTGAAAAGAATTAAGTTCCAGAGAAGAAAGAAGCACAGTGCTTCACTGGAGGACCAACTAAACAAGAGGCAGCATAGTCCGTTCAGTAGAAGGTTCCTACATTCAACCAGTCTAATCTCTAGTTAAAACACACCTAGTCCTCTAGTTAAAGTTTATCATTAGACCATTTGGGGCTTTTCAATATTCATCTATATGAGAAGCTGAGATTATTGGGGTGGGGGGGGGAAACCCTCACTCCCTGCTCTGTCTTATGCTATTTTTCTATGCATTCCTTAAGGGACATTTTTATACGTGGTCAATAGGGCAACATTTTCATGGCATGCATATGTGCTGGGGAGGAAGAGGAGGTGAACGTGCCGCTTTTCCCAAACTGAGCGTCCTGACCCACCATCTTACGGGGTCATGGCTGAGGATTTAAAAAAAAATTAATTTCCTTTCTTTCCAGGGCTGGTGTTTCAATGAGAATGCAATAACCCTGCAAGCTACTAGCTACTCCCCCTTTCCCATCTTCATCCAGGAGTTATTTTGTCCCTCAGTGCAGAAATGGAAACTGCTTGTGTAGATGGCTGATTACATGTAGAGTGGGATGGGGGTGGGGAGGGAGCATTCCTATTGATGCCATGGTTTCTAGGATAAAACAGGCAGTTTATTTTTGTCATGGATTCACTGGCTGCTGCTGTCTCCTTCCCCAGCAGCTAAATGATAGTAAGTTTTAAAAAAATTCAATTACTGCTTCCAACACAGACATCAGCTATATCATGCATATGTGCAACCTGTGGAACAGCACTCATCGTGACCTTCCGCGCCAAAACCAAACAACCCTGCTACCTGAGCTAATGGGAAAGGATTTAGACATGAGGACTAAGGCTAAGATTTTCCATTTCCAAATACAATCTAGCCCACTTACTATCAATCTGCTTAAGAGACAACCGCACTGTTTTCCATTCACCAAACCATTTTGCACCAATTCAGTACCTTCCTGTTTAATATCAATATATTTTAAACACTATCTTGTTTAATAGCAATTGAAAACCACTAATTACCTGATCCAACAGCTCAGTTATTGCCCCACAACACAAACATTTTCCCCCCTCCCCCCTCCAATTAACTACACTATAGAAAACAACTGTGTAGAACAATGATATGGACTGACTGGGATGATGATTTCACTGTTTTGTTTTATGGATCCAATCTGATGCACATTGGAGTCAGTGGGAGTTCTTCCACTGGCTTAGGTAAATATCAACTCAGGCACTATTGCTTTCAGGTGAATTCACACAAAACAGCTGGGGAGAGGATGACAACCACACCTATTATAAGTTTTATCCCAGTGGTTAGGGTAGTCACTCAGGATGCGGGAGACCCCACTCCCCAGTTCAAGTCCCCCTACACCTGAGGGGAAGAAGGTATTTGAAAAGGGATCTGCGGCTCTCAGGTGAGTGCCTTAACCACTAGGCTCTGGCATATTCTGATGTGAGGCTCCCTCAGTCTCTCCTATTGACGTTGTTCCACTTTAATTAAATAGTTGAATCAGTAAATATGAATTGGGTCACTAAAAGTGTTAGAAGGGCTTAGGTGCCTACCCCCGTGAGAAGGACATGGCTTAGCACAAGCACAGAGACCTCTGGTTATTGGCTAGCTTAGGCAGCTCCCTGACTTTGCAAGTCGCAAGCTAAGGAGCCTCTCTCTCCCCATTCATTGTATAGAAGCTGAAGTGCTTCACTTGGCTTTGTGGATTGCGGTGGTGTTCCTGTGATTTTTCTAGGCACCTAAAAGTTAGGTGACTTGACCCTTTGCATAAATCCCTTCATGGATCTGGGCCTTAGTGATTTCAGCTGTAGTTTGAGAACACATCACCAGGCCTGCTGACAGGGCTGGGCAAAGGGTGCAATTGCCCAGGGACCTGGGTGATTTAAAAGGGCACAGAGGCCCGTGGCAGACTTCCTGCCCGCCCTCGCTCCATGCCGCTCTCAGGAGTGGCTGGCAGGTCCCTGTGGCCCCTGGGGAGGTCCCCACACTGCCCCCTCCCCAAGCACCGACTCTGCAGCTCCCATTGGCTAGGAGCTGTGGCCAATAAGATGTGGGGGCAGTGCCTGCGGGAAGTGGTGCGTGGAGACTCCCTGGATTCCTCGCCTAGGAGCTGCTGCCAGAGGGGTGTTCCGGTTGCTTGTGGGAGTTGCCCAAGGTAAGTGCTGACCTGTTGACCCCCTCCTGAACCCCAACCCCCTGCCCTAGCCCGGAGCCCACACCCAAACTCCCTCCCAGAGCCTACACCACACACCCAAATTCTGTCCCAAGCCCACACCCCCTTCTGCACCCAAACTCCCTCCCAGAGCCTGCATCCCCCACCCACTCCTGCACTCCAACCCCCTGCCCCAGCTTGGTGAAAGTGAGTGAGGGTGGGGGATAGCGAGTGATGGAGGGATGGGGGATGGAGTGAGCAGGGGCAGGGCCTCAGAGAAGGGGCAGTACAGGAGTGTGGCCTCATGGAAGGGGTGGGGCATGGGGCAGGGCAAGGGTTTTTGGGTTTGCGTGATTAGATAGTTGGCAACCCTACTGTGCGGGCATGAGGAAGCTGTGGCTGTGCCAGAAGAGCTCACCCAGCAGCGCAGTTGGCAGCTCGCTGGGCACCAGCCAGTGCAGGCCCAGTGCTGCCCAAATGTCAGGCGGACCGCATCCGTGTGGGTGCAGCTTGTGTGTGGGTGGCAGCCCATTGACTGTTCTGCCCTGGGGCCTGGAACTGCTGTCGGCAGGCCTGCATGTCACCTACTAGAAAATCCCAGCTAATGTCAAAAACTGTGGCAGATAGAAGTGACATTTCCCAATCTTGACTAACTGTGGCCTTGTGTGTACAAGAATGCTGCACAGTTTAGCCTAACTCAGTTATTAATTTAGATTTACTTAAACCAGTGCAACCCCTTGCCTGGACTCCTTTATTTTGGTTTAAGAGTGGTGTACTATAGTCTGTTTTAGCTTAATTTGATGCCTAACTGACTTAAGCTAAACTGAAACAATGCTGATTTAAACTGAAATATGGGCATCTGCACTGGTTTAACTAAATCAATTTAAAATCACATCTTAAGTTTAAACCAGTGCAACTTTCTCATGTAGATGTAATAGATGCATACACAGCCATCAATGGTGCTGCTTCAGAAGTGCTTTTCTCCCTTTTGTTTTATATTTAGGTTTAAAATGTAATAAAAATATGCCCTAATTTAAAAAACAAAACAAAAATAAAATAAAACTGAAGGCTTTGGAGCATAATGGAATGTAAAACGTCCAATGATGGTGTTTAACATTAATTGTCTTTATTTCTTTAAATAAAAAATGATGATGGAAAAATATAACAGTGTCAAAAATTTGAATAGAAACTGCACAGAATTGTGGTCTGGGGTGTTTTTGTTTGGTCGTGGTGTCTTAGAAATTTATTTTGGCTCTTAAGTGGCTTGCAGCAGGAAAAAGTTTGAGACACTGAACCTTATAAGATTGTTATTGGTTTCTCCTATCATGTCTCGGGTAATATCAAGAATACAATATGGCTCTATTCCTCTTTGTCAAACAATTATACTAATGTTTAAAGTTGTATAGAACAATAGGCCTCTAAGCATGCTAATTTGCATATTCCCCTGTGGTATTACATAATATGCACAAAAAAGCATTTAAAAATAAAATACAATTATTCTTTTGGGTTCTGATCATTTATGGATGATTCTACTAGCTGTTAATAGGTGTTCACAGTGGTGTGTTGTAATAGGAAGTCAGGTTGGAGTTAATGGTTTCCATAAGGTAGAACAGTTTTAGAAACAGTCATCTTGTTTAGCTCAGCCATACAATCAGGGCTCTGTCTTTTAGAACTTAGCTTGGCATATTGAAGAGGCAGGACCCTGCTTTCTGCTGGTAGTTTTATTACTTTTCCTCTACTGCTCAGTTAATTTGAATAGTTGTGGCTATTTGGGACTGTGCAAGCAGAGATTTAATTAGATTTAAGGTTCTTAATATTGGTTAATTTGCCTGTCTCAAGACAGATCTGTAAATGGCTTCTTCTGAGCAATAGATTTAAATATTTTCTTCACTTCCATAGGCTGTAGTTGATTATAGTTGGTAAAATAAACAATTTGGCTGGATATTTATTAATAACCAGCAGATCCACCTGCCCTGAAACAAACATTTGATCATCTGTAAACATTCTTAGTTATCTATAGCTATACTAAAGAATGGATTCACAATAATTTTGGGAAACAATACGCTTTGGTCTAAGCTTATCAAGAGGAAATCACACCTCAGAGGTGTTCACTCTCAGGGTTCTAATCTTTACTAAAAGCTCTCCACAGAAAGATGTTACAGAAGAGTTTGTAACCAGTGTGTTTGGTCATTTGTGTTGTTTGATATTTGCTTTTCCTGTCCTTAATAATAAAATAACTACGACTAATAATTGTGACTATTTTGCTTAGTCTTGATCATGGTGTCCCCTAAGACATGTAAATGGACAGATTGGCAGTAAAATAAACTGTTAGGAAGATCTGGCCAACCATTTCTTGTTTCTCTAAACTAAATTTTTTTGGGGGGGTAATTTTTAGAACAAAATTACTTGGTGTTCAGCAATTTAAAACTACCCCTTCCATCCCCACAGTGACTTGCCCAAGGTCACCCAGCAGCTCAGGAATAGAACCTAGGTCTCTTATGTCACCATCTACTGCTCTAGCCACTAGATCACACTGCCTCTCACTTGAAAGTCAGTCGACTACTCATAAGCAAAGATTGGAGGATTAGGCCTCTGAGGGTTGCCAGTATTTCACAACATAAGCACGTCTTGTTATGTTGTTAGCTAAATTTTTTAGAAAGCTCTTAAGCATATGTCTACACTGCACACTAAGCCTGAACTATGACTCAGGTTTGAACCCAAGTCAGAAGGTCTGCGTAGTGCAGTATGGGTGTGTTAGCATGGCTGTGAGACCTGGGTCTAGTAATTGTAATCTCAGTGTGGCTGCTCAAGTGAAGGGTTGGAAATACTGAGGCAACAGACCCAGGCTTAGTGTGCAGTGTAGAATGACATAGGCTATGTCTCCACTGCAAAAAAAGAGCTCTGGCCGTGAGTCTCAAAGCCCCGGTTAATTGATTCATGCTTGTGGGGCTTGTGCTATGGAACTAAGACTAGCAGTGCATACACTCTGGGGCTTGGGTTGGAGCCCAGGCTCTGAAACCCAGCAAGAGGAGTGGGACTACCAGCTTGGCTCCAGCCTGAACCTGAATGTCTACACAACTATTTTTACCCCTGTCGTGCAAACCTGAGTCAGCTGACCTAGACTCTACTGTGGTGGGTCCTTTTTTTTGCACTGTAGACATACCCTTAAGTCACTGTCTCCTAGGTACTTTTTTTAAATTTTACCCATTACTCCATACAGGAATAGACATGATAGTGTCTAACATTTGTACTATGCTTTCCTCATGTCCAAAAAGTTGTTAATGCAGCAAGAGACAGGGGTGCTGGAAAAATTTTTATGGGGGGGATGCTGGTGATTGTTATTACTATTTCAAGCCAGGGGGTATGGCAGCACCCTGAGCACCTCTAGTTCCAGCACCACTGGCAATAGAAGAATCCCTCCTCTCACATTAAGACTAGTTAGTGGGCTTTAGTGAACTTGTACCCTTTGAAAGGATGTCATATAGATGTCAAAATAAAATGTCTACTCCTCAAGATGTGTATCTTGAGTTGCATAACTGAAGCTACTTAGCTCCAAGTAGATTGTATCTTTTTTTATTATTATTTGGGTTCCATGGTCCCAATATTTCCAAGAACTATGATAATAGGGAAACATTGTCTCCTACCACTAATTCTGAGACCTTTAAAAGGAGCCTGTCACCTTGGTATCTAAGCACTGTATAGAAGGAAGAACTATTGGCGTTCATAACAAAAAATTGTGCTATTACATTTTAATTTGATCTTGACAGCTGTTGTTTCATTCAAATCACCAGGTTAAAATCTATTTGAGGAGGTTAAATAATAAAGACATTATGATGGCTGACTGCCTGGCTGACCAAGGAGATGATGGAGGGATAATAGTGCGGGAGACCTAAGAGCTGTTAATATGAATGAGAATAATATGCCCTTTCCAGAAGGAGGCAGGGGCAAAGTGTAAGAGTGGCCAAAGACTGCCATGGCCCTATAGATAGGGCATGGATGCGTAGAAGAGGGATTTAGTAGAGGTGGGCTAGGTAAAAATCCTATTGCTCCGAACATGGGACAAAAGCAAAAGTGCTATCTTGGCAAGTAAAAGTATTAGAATTTCACCTGCCAGACAAAGGCAACAAGGGAGGCTGGGAGTGGACTGAGTAACACACCAGCATTGAACTCTCAATCAGGTCACCTGTCTTTCAGAATACATTGTTCTTGGTGGAAAATACTGTTCTCATTGTGCTGTAGCAGCACAGGGGTTTTCCACAATGACCTTAATCAAACAAGCCTATGTGCCTATATATGGGGGGAGAGAGAGAGAGAGAGAAAGCAAAGCATACTCCAGGGCTTGGTGAAGATACCAGTGAGTGGTCAAAGTGTTGATGATTTCTGGCCTCATTGCACTATTCTCTACTGAAATCAATTTCTCAAAGAAAAGATACAGTAAGTTCTAGAACAGTGGTTTTCAACCTTTTTTTTTTTTTTTTTTTCATTCGTGGATCACTAAAACATTTTGAATGGAGAGGCAGACCCCTTTGGAATTCTTGGACATAGTTTGCAAATCCTCAGTGGGTCCACGGACCACAGGGTGAAAACCACTCTTTTATGGTGGTAACAACCTTTCATGGATCCCTGAGACACAGTCTGCAGACCCCAGGGGTCCATGAACCCCAGGTTGAAAACCACTGTTCTAGAACAACATTAAATAGACAATGGCCTGTCTCAATGAATTCTATAGCACATTTATATCTTGATGTTTGAATCTGGGGTCAGATAGCTGGAAAAGGAACTGAAGCAAAAATAGTCCAATCAAATTAATTTTGCTCCTGGGGATGTTAAAAAGCACTATAAAAGCTAGGTATTAATATTATACTCATTTAATAAATCAAAGAGCAACTTACTCTCATGGGAAACTCAATTTCCAGCAGATGGCAGGTGGGGAACCAAGTGGATTGAATCTGATTTTTAAAAGATCAAAATTGAATGATATGAATAGATGCATCTTACAGCAGAGAGATTCACTGAAGTGCATGAAATTTATATGTGAGTTTTAAAGTGTCCATAGTATGAGAAGATTAGAGAGAAAGGTCCTCTGAGAATTACATTGGCAGTTCAGGAGGAAAAGCCTAATTCCTGTGCTGTGAAGTAGGCAAGGGTTGACAAATGGAATATAAATGCAGGAATCCACAGATTTGTATATAGGTGAGTACAGCTGTATACAAAGATGAGACCCTGCACAAACAGAAAATGTAGACAGCTACAATACAATCACAGTCATCATCATTTTGGAATTAGGGCGCTGAACTGAGCCTTAGGAAATATAAGCTCAGTTCCTGGCTCTGGTACAGATTTCCTTGGGCAAGTCATGTGTCTTCCTTTCCCAGCTGTAAATTAGGGATAATAATTCCTTTCTCTTGACCTTTGTCTGTCTTGTCTATTTAGATTGTAAGCATTTTAGGACCGGGACTGTCTGCTAACTGAATTTATTCAGCACCCAGTGCACTGGTTTTCAAATCTTGTTTGTTGTCATTTAATATTTGTACTAGGGGAGCACCTAAAGGATCCAAAGTGGGGAGGTGGGAGACAGTGACTGAAAGAAAATCTGGGTTTTAAAGAGGTCCCCTGGCACATGTGAAGAGGGAGGCTGTGTTCCAGGAGTAGGGAGCAGTGTGGAGAAAGGCACATATTGGAGATTGGGGTGAGACAGGAGGAGCACTCAGGAAAATGGATTTTATTGAGCACTGAATCTTATCTGCTCATTGATTATGAGGGAATAAAAATCAGCGCTGCAGATGAACCTTGGCAATATCGAATGCACCAGAATTAGTATGTGACTAAAGTAATTATTTGATATAGTGATGATAAGGGTTGGATCAGAATATATATATTTTAAAGGATACTAGGCTAAACTTTGCCATTTAGGCATAGCCTGGTATTCCTCCCTGAACTCACTGGGGCACAGGGGGAATGTGCAGGCTGCGCTGTCCTTTAGGGAGGTACTTCCTACTCCCTAAAATGTGTCTGTCCATCTCTGCCTCCTCCATAGCCCTACCCCCTTTTGGAATCAGAGGGAGCAGTCCCTGTACTCCCATGAGCACCGGACCTCTGATATTCCAGGTGAGGCTCTTATGTGAGGTATACAGGGTGGGTGGGAAGACTCCTTGTACCCAAAGGCCAGAGACAATCTACTGGTGGCCAGACTGCTTGCATAGTTTTAAAATTATTCTTGATTTAGGTCTTTGTAGAGTTGGCAACCTCAAAATGTAGTTAAGTGATACACCTGTGTGGAAGAGGCAGCTGCGGAGGGATGGAAAGGAAGAAAGCTAGCAGTAGAATTGTTTAGTGTGTCTGAACTACTATTCTGATAAACGCTTTATCAAGTGGGGGGTGAAGGAGGTCTGAGATTTTCATATCAGACCCATGGTGTTATAAAGTGAGCTACAGTGTCCCACGTAAACTTCTTATCGAGAGTATATGTGTATGTTATACTCTTGTGACTTTAACAGCTTACATTGGCTTCTGTCTAATGCTTTAACTAGACCCGTGAACCACTGGGAGGATTTTGTGATTGTGGTTTCTGATTTTCTAAAAACATGAGTAGCAACAGTTCTTCCAGAGGGTAACTTGGAAAGGAAACATACCTTTTCCCTGAGCAAATCTTCTCTTGAAAAGTAAAGAAAAATCTGTTACTTGTGCTATTCCAGGAGTAATTTTTTCTCTCTCTGACTTGCCTATGTATGGGAGTGAGAATCTAAGGGCTTGTCTACAGAGAAAATTTATTGGCATAATTATACAATTATAATTGCATTGTGGATTCATTGTCTCTGAATGCATGCCTAGTGAGGAGTTTTGTTGACCATGCTTGACAACTGTGGGCTCATTGCCTAAGTCCTTTGACTGAGTTCCCTCATTTCAAAGCAGGTAGTGTTGTTTGGATACTCAGAGTCTGCATTAGACTCAACAAAAAGGTATTGGAATAATCAGCTTTTGCTGAAGTAACTAGCAGTTTCTTGCGAATGGTATTGATTAGGATATACGGGTCACCACTGTCTTTAAGGCAAAGTATCAGAGCTACTCAAACGTGTATGTGAGTGCATCTCCCTTTTTAGCTGGTGTACTAATGTTATAATTAGTAGAGAGTCTCCTGTAGTTGAAGCACTAAGGGTTTGTGTGTTTGGAGCAGAAGAACCTGAATTCAATGCTTCATGTTGCATGTGTGCACAGCATGGTTATTACTGTAGTATCTGAGTTGTATATAGTGCATGGATTTGTTTTGTAAACAATTTGCATATTCATTTACCAATTTTGGATACCTTTAATTCATTTAATAAGTCTTCCCTTTCAGTGTAATTATAAAATCATTGAAGTTAGCGACAGAAGACTTTTGTGGACAGATTTTTAGAATTACATGTACACAATTGCACAGCTAATTTGCCCATTTTTGGTAATGTCTACACAAAAAATTGCAGACTTCCACATAGAAGTAGCCAATTAGATGAGAAAGTGGCCATCTATAAACCCAAATACCCAGTTTATGTATGCAGTCACTGAACCTAGGTGTCCACATCATGTGAGCATGGATTTTTGCATCCCAAGTCCCCAGACCTGGCCCATCAGGTCTCGTTTCCATCTCCTTGCCAATGAAGAATTGTCCTGAGACTCTATTTTAAAAAAAAAAAGAAAAAAAAAAAAGAAAAAAGATTATCAATTTGGAAGGCTATATTTGAATTGTAAATTGTTTAGTTTATTAGAGATTGGCCTGAACCAACCTCCAAGATCTGAACAGCCTTGCACTTTGGAGATCTAGATCTAGACCTAAATTTTGCATTTTGATCCCTTTTTATTACGATTATTTTTATTGCCATAGCGACAGAAGTCCTAGTCGTGGACCAGGACCCCATCATGCTAGGTGCTGTACAAACACTGGTTCTCTCCTTCAAATGACCTTTTATGGCAGCAGACGTTTGTATGTTTCCTAGTTTCCAACTGCGTAAACTACCAGTGGTGCTGAAAAGTGTAATGGTGTCACTTATTTTCCTATGCCCATGCTAAAAAAGTCAGAAGTCTTTCGAGAGTACAGTTCATTACTGCTTATTACAAGTTGATTTAGGAAATGTGCTTCTAAACATATCCTCTTGAGTGGCACATGCCATTTTTCTGGTGCTAATTCTGAAAATAAATCCCTCAGACGGTGTGTGCTCCTTTTTAGTTCTTTTCATGCACACCTTGGGGGAAGAGGAGGCAGAATGTACTACATTTCACTTGTCATACACAGATATAGACTTTAGCATTTAAAAAAAAATTGCAGTATGTGTATGCACAATTCAACACATAAATGGGCCTGACACATTTATGTATTTCTGTTGAAGTACTTAATGGGTTCCAAAGGGGATTGGGACCCAAGGAGCTTACAAATGCTCCAAGAAGTGTACAGTTCAAATAGAAGATGAGACAACAGACAGATGTAACAAACAGCTGGAGGTGCACAAGATAATGGGATAATTAGGTTTAGTGTAATAAGCAGTGGTTGCAGCATGCCAACTGCCTAGTGATTGTTGAGTGGTTTGTGCACATTGCCGCTGAGGTGAGTTTTGAAGTATTGCTCAAGTGTTTTTAAAAATATAGCCCTTCTTATTGAGGAAAAGAATGGCGTTGGAGAGCTGCTGCTCTTCAAAGCATGCTCCTGGTGGAGATACAGGTGGCTATTGGGGTAGCACCTGTGCTTTGCACTTGCACCCTTTGTAAGGAAGCTCTTGCATATGTGCAGGTATCTGTCAGCTTCTTATAAATGTGATGCAAATAATTGATCTTGTTTATATTTTGTAAATTTAAATTATTAATATTTTTTTACCCTAAATTCTTTCAAATTTAATAGTAGAATGTGAGAGATTCAGCTGTGTAATAAAATTTGCCCATGAATTAGAATCCCCTTTCCAGATCATTACTATTCATTATTTGTATTATGGTAATGGCTAACAGCTCCAGCTGGGATGAGCATCCTATTGTGCTAGGAATTATACAAACATACAGTGAGGGAAAGCCTCGCAGATTAAATAGTTTACAGTTTAAATATCACATCAATAAATCTCATCAGCATATTGCAGTCATAAAAATATCTCCTCTTAAGCTCCTTTAATGTATATACTAATCCTTCTTCAAATAAACCCATGAATAGACTTACAGTTTTGCCTACACTGGAGCCCTATTTGTAAATAAGTGTCTGTCTGAAATAACAAATCATTCTAATATAATATGATTGATATAGCTAATTTACCAATTCCCATATACAGTAATAGTCAAACAATATCTAAGAGCATTTACACTATGGGATATAGATGTACATAAGCCCCCTGCATCAAGGGAGCATAGATCCAGCTTAATCTTTAATACGTAAAATTCTGATTTCAGAAATGAATTCTGTTGTGTCTTTTACACAATGGCAATGCATAAACCAATGACTGTGAATAAAAATCTTTATATTTTGACAATGCTTATGTCAATGAACCAATACCAAAAACTTCTGGATATCCAGGAAGTTAGAGATATGTAAATATTATGTAACATGAAAAACAGGATGAAATGGATGATCCTGTATTTTTTAGTTTCTATATCCATCATTTTTAACCCCATTTCAATAATGTTATGCATTTGCTTTTCCTAGTGAAATATGGGGGTCATAATAAACCATCGGTAACAATTTAGATCTGTTAATTCAAGTTACTTCAAAACTATAATTGCTTTACTCTGATCAGCTGACTCAATAATAATTTGATTATCCCTTGGTAATGGTACCTGAGAGAGAGCTGAAGCAGTAGAAATGTCATTACTTGTAAATTTCTGGGAAAATGACACATGACATAATGACAAATGTAGTATATATTTTGTTGTCATTTTCCGTGTACAACTTGGCTATATTTTTGATCTTTTACTGCTAGTTTGGAGCAGACATAATTGCTCACAGGACATTTGAACCTGCTTTTTGTTTCTGTAACTAGATTCTTTGGTTTCTGTAGTGCTTATCCTTCTTTTACGTAACTTTGCACTGCAGCCAGTGTGTCACATAATTTTCCTTATGGGTCTCCTGAAGTCCTGGGGGTCAGGCTGCAAAGTGAAAAATGCAGAGATATAGGAATGGCTCAGGCAGCTGAAAGTTACGGGAAGGGAAAAGCTCCAGTTTCACTCAAGGAAAAAAAAAAGAAAGAAAGAAAGGAGCCATTCAATACAGACAGAGGCAATCTGGCTGGGAGTCAGTGAGGTTTAAAAATCCAAGAGGTCCAATAACTGAAAATCTGTATACATTCAAAACAATATTTTAAATACCGCACAAGTGCAGATAAAAAAAAGGGTGATGGTTTTTCCATCTTGCTGGTGCATATGGCCGGCCATGTTCCAAAACCATGTAATATTTCTTTCTCAAAAACTCTGAGAGCATGTGGCTAAGTCCAGCCCATGTTGTCAAAGGATGTGGGTGAAGGCCTCCTATTGGAATGACTCCTTTGGTCACTTTTCAGTAGGATGATGGCTGGCTGCTTCCACGAAAAAATGAATTACTTTTGTTATCCCATTAAAACATGAATACTGCCCTTTTTACTGTAAAACCTGCACTAAGCTAAGGTTCCAGCAATGGTACAGTCACTAGCATCTGAAACTGAATTACTTTCTGCTGACGAGGTTCTAGTTTATAGTGTTCATTTTGTGCTGAATAAAATGACATGAAAAATAAGAGTCCTGGGATTTGAAGCACCTGGTTGTGAGTTTATACTAGAACTTTCACGCTCCCTCCTTCTTTACCTCCCTCCCCAGCACACTCTCTCTCTCTCTCTCTCTCTTTCTTTCTTTTTTAATCCCCTTATTCATTGTTCCAGATTCTTCACATAGTCCCAGACAGGCTCTGAAGCCATATATGAAAATGTAGGCAAAGGGCAAGAGATCAGTGAATAAAGCACTGAGTACTTACCTCTTAGAGCCCGTTATACTGTCAGCTCAGAGTTAAAGTGCAATAAATCTGGTGGTCTCACGTCAGTCCCCTGTGTATTGCAGTCCACCTCATAAAACTACTACATAATTAAGTACAGTTCAGTACAATTGGCAATCTCTGCTCAGCAAAGACCTAGGATTGAACGCATAAACTTGCTCCCAGTCCCTGTAGGTTGAGGGCTGAGCAGGGGACTGAGAGCGGCAATTGCCAGCACAATCCTTTTACCTGCTTGTGAGTAACGAGAGAACCTCTTCAGTTTCCAGCATTCCTGGTGAGCACAAAGGAAAGATCAGACCGGACCGCTCAAGTGACCCCCTGAAAAGGCGTGGTAGTGGCTTTATGGGGGGGTTGGCTTTGATCTCAGACAGGGTGGTAGTACCACCAAAACTTGTGACTGTCCACTTTTTGTTGGCCAGTGCGGAGTGGCTTGCTGATCTCAGTTCGGTTCTCAGTGACACGGTGTAATGGCACCTTGGCTGGTGGTCTCAGTCCAAGGCCATAAAGATTGAACTGTCCTCTCATATCTAAAGATGATTGGTCCTCCATGTCAGTGTTGAGTTACTCTGTCACTTTGTATAAACACAGGGCTTTGGTCTCCAGGGCAGCCAAGCCAGCACCTGCCATAAATACAGAATCTTCTTCTTAAGAAAGGCACAAATTGGCAAAAGAAGCAGCATGTTTTTGCCATTTATTTCTATTTATATAAATATTTCCCTCCTCCCTTATCCCTGACGTCTAATCAGAGTTCTATAAACATTTACTTCAACGTCTCTGCTCAATAAACTGTTAGACTATCCTGTCTGTTTAAAAGGATGAAGTAGTCCAAAAGGTCCTGTGTTCATTCTTTAGTGTCTCATGCCTATAACTCCTTCAGGCTATCTGGGAGCTGCAAATAGTAAGCTCCGTGAGACGCCGACCGCACACTTTGGCCTTTAATAGAAGTACTGTCTTGAATGCTCTCCACTGGACATATGTTCTTCTGGAAATGAGTCAAATCTATTTTTAAAAAAAATAAAATATTTTGTGCTTTAATCACTGTTAGAAAGTGTTTTAAGTGACTTTTAGCTAACGGTTAATGTTATTGAGAATGATGGATACTGCAGCTGGAGAACAGGTCATATCATAGCGGTGCCCCCTAGTGTGACGAGAAGGTTCTTGCAGTCAGCTTTTCCACCCGGCAGTAAATGCAGGCTGGCTGTAAATGTTCAGTCTGGGCTGTGAAGCTTTGCTCACAAAATGAAGGAAGGGAATTAATTTGCATTTTTAAAAATAAAATATCCATTTTGTGTTGTGTATGTGAAAAATAAATCAGATGGCCTAAACCAAAGCCCAGATCCAAACAGTCCCCACTTTTTTGACTGGTATTAGTATATTTTTAGCAACTTCACAACTCTTTTTGGGGTGAGATTCACTCCTGCGCAGAGGGTTCTCAATAAATCTAACCCTTTATCCTTACTGATATCATGCTAGCATCTAGAAGTGCCAACCAAGATCAAGGTCCATTATGCTAAGCTCTTAACATACACTTAGTAAGAAGCTGTTTGGGTAGGGATGCTTTAACATTTAACTAGGCAAGACAGACAAAGGAGGTATTGGTTTAGATAGTTTTAGAGATAAAGAACTAAGGACATGGAGGGGGAAATCCTGGCCCCTTTGACTTTAGCGGATGAGGGTTTCGCCCACAGAGATTGAGTGACTTGTCAAGGAAATTTTGTGGCTGCGCTAGGAAACAAGCCCAGAGCTCCTGAGTCCTAGTCTAGGCCTTAGTCATATGACCAGCATTCTACTTTAACTGTTCCAACACTGTATGATGGTAACGAAGCATTATTATCCCCATTTTACAGATGGGGAAAATGTAACCCAGAGAGACTATGTGACTTATCCAAGCACACAATGAATGAATGGCTGAAATAGGAATAAAACCCAGGTCACTTTACTGTCAGTCTGAACAGCATGAAGCTGGGTCTCTTGGACTATGGTCCTCCCTTTGGAATCTGAATTCAGAGCTAGATTTGAATTTCATGACTGGTCCCTATTTATGTCTTGGGCTGAAAGAAAACCCTAGAGGAAAACACCCTGAATGCTGAGGAGTCCAAGATCTGGATTCAAAGCCAGATCCAAATTTTGGGAATCAGGTATTTTCTCTTAAAACAAAATAGAGGTCAGGGTTTTGGCTCTCTCATAACTTAAAGGGTCTGGGATTTTTTTAAAAAGAGGAAACCAAAGTTTATAACCTGTTTTTCCATAAGGCAACCTTCTGGTCAAAGTGATTTGGGGAATTTTTTTTAAGTGGCTGGCATACAACCATGCAATTTAGTGGAGTAAACTCTACCTGGGTCCAAGGAACTTACACCTGTGCAAGTGAGGGAAGGCTGTGTCTCACTGACCCCGCAGTATCCACCACACTTCTGGAGCATTGCTGTATTGTCATCATTACAGTAGCGTGAAACAAAGTTTGGCCTTGTTTCATAAACCTTTCTAAGAACCTGAGGCCATGGCCCTTGGTCTAACTGACCTGTGCTTGGTGCAAAACCAGAATGGTGTGGAGAATGGTCCCCAGCATAGTTTTGAGTGACTCTAATTTATGCCTGTAGAGGGACAGTCTGGCAGTCAGGGATTGATGTGATGTAGAGATGCCCTAACCAGGTTCTCTTTCCCCTGGACCTGCTTCCTTTTGCCATGGGTCAGTGGTTAGCATAGGAACCCCTATGGCAGCTCTGTGGCACAGAATGATTCCTCAGTACAGGGGAAATGCTCATGGGCTTGGTTAAACCAGCTCTGTGTGTGCTTTGCACCAGCAGAATGGCACAGAGCAGCACCAAGGATCTGGCCCCTCCCCTGAATTGTGAATGAACTTGGACTGATGTTTGCAGAAGTTGGTGGCTTTGGCTGTCTCAGGTGGTGCAAATCCACACACATTGCAACTGAAAAAAGGGTTTGCATAAAGTCCTGCAAACTCACACTGAGGCTTTTGTACAGCACTGTCTCTATGATATCATGCCATTATGTGTGTTAACTGCATGACTGCACACGGGACCTATGTGCTCATAGGGAGAGCGGCCTTCTTAGTGGACTAACAGAATGGTAGAATCCTTTGCCACAGAGAGAATTTTACCATAATTGCAAAACTCCCACTGATTTCATTGGGATCGGGATCAGATGTATGGACAGTGATGGATAAGAGGATGGAGAATGCGCACGCCATAGTTCTCCTTTTGGAATGGGTTTTGGAAGCTGAGACTTTAGCTGTCCCAATTAATGAAAGCCTCTTAAATTCTGCATCAAAACTTTTACAGCCAGAAAGTTAGACAAACATTTCTACTAGCTCTTGTTTTAAAAGTTGATTTAATAACTGTTTGAAGTTTGATTGTTTTCTTTATCCCAGTTTCATACGCTTCTTAATTACTTTTTCAAACTTGTGTTGGCTGGGAAATTCAAAGGGAGAGTTCAGAGGAAAAAAGAGTGACTACATGCAGGTTCTTTTCCAAAAGGAAGTTTTAGCATTAAGGGCAAATTCCGCCCTCAGTTACACCATGTGCTACCATCATAGAGTGGGAAGGAGTATGGAGACAGAATCACTTTGCCCTGCTCCCAGTAATAATGAAACTACTGTGCTCTTTCTGAGCTGCAGATGGGGAATCTGCCTCTGAGCTCTTACTACAAGGTTTATTGCAATAGTCTATGTCACAGATGCATACTGTATAGTTACTTGGTCAAAGCCCATAAATCTGGTGACTTTGCAAAGACGCTATAAGCAACCTGTGACCAGGGATGATGTCTGGTCTTCTCAACTCAGCTTCTGATGGATCACAGTCAGACACTAAGCCCCTGAAGCACCTGCTCATCAGAAATGTGGGTGGTCAAGAAAATAGCTGCACATCTCCTACCTGACGCCACCAGCGTCGTTTTAATTTTGGGCCAGATCCTTGGCCCCACTGCAGCTGCTTTGTACCCCTTTGGCACAACCATACTCAGAATTCCACAAGAAGGTTGCCCATGTATAGGTGAATCTTTTGGAGGGACCAGGTCACTCTAATACCACATGTCACCCCTTTCTGTCATATGGCATAGAGGGTGTTGCTGGGAGAAAGGGAGTATGACAGGGGCTGCCAGAACAGTCCTTTGAGGCTGGGGGCAGCAGGCTATCCTGTATTACACCAGAAGACTTGTCTGGCAGCCATCACAAAGTCACATTTCATCTCTGGCACCAGAGGGGCATTGGATGCACAAAGGCTGGGCTGGAGAATCTGGCTCTTAGTTTCTGTCAGCATTTAGTCACTAGTTTCTGCAGCAGCATTCCTCGCATGGATGGGCACAACGGGAGTCGGGAGCAGCCTCTAATACCCAGTATGAATCAGAAATAGGGTAGGAGGGGGAGGGATGTCTTCTAACAGACTTAGAGATGCTGGAGTGAGTGGAGTTTAGACCCACTTGGACCTGGACCTATTGAGGCATAAGGAGTACATCTGACCCTGTGCCAGAGCTCTGATTCCTAACTGCTCCTAATGTCAATGTTGATTGTTTCAGTCCTACTTTGCACAATCAAACTGGGGCCTTGTTGGAAAGTATAATTAAAATGGTGGTTCCGACTGAGGGAGAGAAGAGACCCATTCACTCGTGAAACAGAGACAAGTGTTCCTTAAAAGAGTTTTGCAGATTCCATTTTTTTTAATCATTCCTATTCAATAGCTGTTTGGTTCCGATCCATTTGGTAGCTAAACAGTCACCACAGTTCTCCCTTAAGACAGGGGATACCCATTTGGCGTCAGCAAAGGGGTGAGCACGACGAGTCTGTGGTCACTGGTAGGGTACCTTTCTGATGTAAGGCCAGGGGATTGTCTTTCCACATGCAGGTAGTAGAGCCTCACACCTCCAAAGTCATAAAAGTAAGACTTTTTTTAATCCACAGCTGAGGATTAAAAACTCCAGAAGCTAGGCCCAGTGGGACAGCGCCTTGATGTTGCCATGCTGGGTACTGGAGGTTTTTAATGCCTAACTGCGAATTTCCTACCTCCCGTTTTGTGGGGCACTCTCACAACGTTAACAGTCTTGTCATACGGTCTTTGTTGTGTGAGTACTGCCACACTGTCAGCTTGAAGCTGAAATGCCATAAATCTGGTGGTCTCATGTCAGTCCCCTATGTATTGCAGTTCACCTCATAAAACTACTACTTAATTAAGTACAGTTCAATACAATTGGCAGTCTCTGCTCAGCAGCAAAGGCCAAGGACTAAATGTACTGCTGTCGTGTTTATGCCACGAGGAACAGTAAAGGGCCTTGCACTGCAGAAGTGTGTGGGGGGGGGGGGGCGGGGGGGGGGAGGGAATTTAAGCAGAGCTGGCAAAGAGATCCCTTTAGAACAATAGAAAACATTTATAAATCACTTTAAACCCCACTCTTTTAATCAGAGAGCAGCTTTTCTATGCCTGAGGGGAGTGCTTTCTTTTTTTCATATACATGAGTACCTCATCCATTCCGAAAAGTTTAAAAATAAGCTAACAAATTAGAAGGAAGTGTATGAACATTTGTGAATTGTTAGCATGTCCTGGGTTTTAGGGCTACCCAAATGCATTGCTTCAGGCTGTCTCACTCTAAGACTAAGCAAGAGATTATAACAATGAATATTTAATAACTCTTGGCACCTCTAAATCCAAGATGTCCAAGAACTTTACAAACATTAATGCATTGATCCTCCTAGTGCTCCTAGTAGAGGGGTAAATATTATTACCCCCTCTATACAAATGGGGAACCTGAAGGTTGGGGAAGTTAAGTGACTATGAGTTGCACAGCAAGTCAGTGGTGGAGGCAGAAATAGACCTGCAGCCTCCTGACTTTGAAACTATTCTCTAACCTCTAGTAAGATGGTCTTATTATTGACTAGAAGCGACAAAGGGTCCTGTGGCACCTTATAGACTAACAGAGGTATTGAAGCATAAGCTTTCGTGGGTGAATACGCACTTCATCGGATGCAAGCTTCACATAGGCTTCTGAGTGATCAGTTGTTAACTGGCTCCGAGGGGGACAGAGGACAGATTTCATGTGTGAAAATACCTGTTCATACAGGTATGTGAATCCAAATGCTGAAAGCATTGCAAATGCAATTTTCTTCAAACAGTTAAATTTCACTGGCAGGGACATCCAGCAGGTCAGAATAGAAGTCCCATGATCTCTCTCTGTAGCTTCGAGTGCCCTCCACAGATCTCCAAACTTTGATGCCCACAATTCTGAGCTTTTTAACTGAATGAGCTGCATTTCGAAATCTTCAACATCCACTGAAATACAGTTGCTTTTGTTGAACTTTAAAATATGCCAGGACAGTGGTGCTGGAACAATTTTTAAGGTGCGAGTGCTGCGCCCCCTCTTGCCCCTGTCTGCACCCTTCATGGCCCCAGGCTGGGGCCAGTGGGCCACAGCTGTGGGCGGCTGCAGAGCCCCGGGCCGGCGGCTGGGACCCCAGGCCGGCAGCAGAGCCCCCTGGACCGGTGGCCGGGACCAGGGGCCGGCAGCGGGCTGAGCAGGGCCAACGGATGGAACCCCAGTTGGGAGGGGGCCGGTGGACGGTACCCCAAGCCAGCAGCGGAGCCCCCAGGACCGGTGGCCAGGACCCGGGCAGTGTGAGTGCCACTGAAAATCAGCTTGCATGCCGCCTTTGGCACCCGTGCCATAGGTTGCCTACCCCTGTAATAGAGGCTACATGGCCCGTGTCCTGACATCATTTCACACCCCGGACTCTATCCATTCCCTAAAGTCTGTTAGAATCCATGGCAATTTTGCATTAAAAGTAATAACAGGCTATTGACCTGAAGTCTCCAGCATGAAAAGTATTTAGTCCTCAGTACTAGGAATAGCCCTATCATTTGCAAGGCCCCCAAACAAAGCAGTGATTTTCCTCTGCCTTGTATTGAGATCCAGGGTCAGGTGAGGTGATGGGTTCCTCCCCCTTCTGCTCTTGCTGCCAGAGGGAAAGATCAGGGTTGGGCAGTTAGTTTCCTTTCCCTCTTGTCCCATTGCAACACACACCAGGAGTTCCTGAATCCGCAAAAGTGTTTGTGTTCAATGCTCAGTACTGTCAGTTATCAAACCAGTGGAAGTACAAAAAATATACAACATGGAGACACTTGTAGGCATTTGAAAAACTGAATGAAAAAGAATGTGATTTTTTTTTTCATATGCCCTGAAAATCTGTTGCAATCTCCATTAATATATGCATATGCATTATAAATCTCTGTAGCAAGGAGAAAAAAACAAGGCTAGCAAGATTTTTCTCCTAAGGATAGAAAACATGGAAGGTTAATGGAAAAAACTGCACAAAGGGATGCACATCTCTTGTGTATTGCAACAAAACAGTGCAAAACTCAGTGCATCTGAAAGCTAGCTCTATGTCATGTCTTTCTTATAGATCTCAGGAGAAAGAAATGGAGAAAAGTAGCAAATCTCCCCACATTACCATAGCAAACGAAATGGTAATCTGACACCAGGACACAGCATGTATTCAAAATACTTCTTACTAATATAGTCATGTGCTACAGAGCATGAAAATGAGAGTGTAACTGAAAGTGGAGGTGGGGTAATACAACAATCTGGATGCAGGGTCTCATTGAAAAGACATAAGGAAAATATATTTGTTAGGATTTGATTTGATTTTCCACTAGAAAGGAAAAAAGAAACTTAAAGGGGGGGTTTGTCCTAAATACAGTATACTTGTGAGTATAAATATCACAAAATGGCACACTTGCTTAGACCAGAGGCTATGATAAAAAAACACTGTATAAATGTGAGGTATTTATTATTACAATTATTTAGATTAATATCATCATCAACCCTTTTACATCATGATCCCACATGCAGCCACTTGAAACTTGTTCTTCTCAGTTGTGTCCCAGAATCCTGATTTGCACTGATTTCCTCCACACTTCTAAGGAGGTTCTGGTTCCCTTGGTAATCTGAAGTAAGTGCTGAGAACATTGGTTTCTGGCTATGGCAGGGGTGGCCGAACTTACTGACCCTCCAAGCCACATATGACAATCAGACGTTCGAGAGCCAGGGCGTGCCTGCTGGGGTTCAGGGCTTCAGCTCCGCTCCTGCAGAAACCCCAAGCCCCGCAGATGCGTGCTGCAGGGCTAAAGCCCTGAGATGCCCCCTCCCCACTGGGCAGAAGCCCCAAGCCCCCCCTCCCTGCTGGGCAGAAGCCCCTACCACACCATCCTGCTGCAAGGCAGAAGTCCCAAACTTCCTCCCCCCGCAAGTATGGTAGGTGGAGAATGGGGGGCTTGGGTGCGGGGGGCAGGCTCCGCAAGCAGCACTTTAATGGTAATTTTAAATTGTGAAGAAACTATATGAAAGGAAGGCAACTGTTCTTTTTAAGGTTGCATAGTAAAAAGAAATTATGGACTAGATCCTCAGCTGGTGTAAATTGGTCTAGCTCCATTGGTCCTAAATTACTATATGGTCCAAATATCTGAAATGTGCAACATGGAGGCTTTCTGCTAAATGGAAAATGTAGATGTCAGTGGCAGAAGTTTTGTAACACAAAAAAACCCCAACCCACTCCCGAACAAACCCCAAAACACATGTTCCAATTTACAGGTCAGTTGATAGCCTCTCCTGAGGCTGCCGTAATTTCTAGGTTTGGACATGTCAATAGATCAATGCCACAATCCATCAGTGAGGCAATACTCAGTAAAGTAGCTGCCATTTGAAAGTCACACTGTGACTCTGAAAACTTGAAGCCAAAAATCTCTCAATACGCTTTCCTACTTCATTCGTTTTTGCTTTACAGACACACACACACACGCCTTTTTTTTTTTTTTTTTTTTTTTTTTTTTTTCCCCCCCAGTGAATAATCATGTCTGCCTTAGGACAGATAGGTCTACAGGCCGTGCTTGTTAAATGAAGAACAGGAAATTGATTCCAGCATGGCAGTAATGTAAGGACATTCTGAATGATGATTTTTTCCCCCACTGAATATACATTTCTCTATGTAAGCATAGGCTCGTCTCTTACTATACATAGACACACAGAGATGCTATAAATAAAGGTGCACCTTTACAGAAGAAAAGCCATTGTGAGTCTTTTGTGCTCATGCATCTCATGAGATTCCATAGCTGACAGCTTTTTTTCCTTCTGTTATAGTTAGTAGAAAGTTGTGACACAGACATAACTGTGTGTCCAGAGCTGACTTCTTCACAGTCCTCATTTTCCGCTGCCTTGTGCCATGCAAAGTTCTATACACCTCGGCAAGGTGTTTGTAAAATGCTAACATGAATGGCACAGTTTTATCACTCACTATGTTCTTATTTTGCACAAATGTAAAGGACTACACAATTTGCAAGACAGTGGAGAATCAGGCCCTTCTGTAGAAATAAGGGATAGGGTTAAGAGCTCTATTTCCTTGAAAATGAAATCTAGCTTCTTGCTTCTAGGAAATGAAGCTGCCTATTAATGAAGTCAAAGAGATTGTCATGTAACTAAACGCATCTATCTCGCTAGTCTTCAAAAGATGATTCCCAACACACACACGACTGAAAGGATCCTTTTGGATGACAAAACAGTAACTTCTGAGCACTGAAATGGAGAAGGCCAAGAATGGCGGGGGTTATTACGATGCATTGAGTGCAAAAAAAATGTTGCATTACATACTTAATGCAGAAGTTAAACAAACAAAGCATATAAATCTAGAATACTTATAATAAAAGAGGTGGTTTTTCCCCCCTCTCAGTGGAAATATATTGCTTCTGTGGACCAGGCCATGACACCTGGAAACCTTTACAAGTTTTGGAAGAATTCAACTGTGCTTGCAGTGGTACCAGAAGATAAGTTAAGCACTCCAAGGGAACATTTATGGGAGCCACAATTTATTTCTGCATTAATACTACCTATAAAATAGGTTTTTAGACATTTATGATGTAGAAAACAGTAAGTGAAATACTGAGATGAAAACCAGCAAATGAGAAATTTATGACCAAACTGAAGACAACTTAACAGAGTTTAAGTTCTAACCCCAGCTGCAGTTTAACAAATACCATGCATCATTAAAAACAAATTTGTATTCTTAATGGTAATGTCTATAGTATCTCCAGATGACAGCTCATAGTGAGAACACTTGATCTCTTCCCGATGACAAGAAAATGATGAAAACAGAAGAGAAATGCAAACTCCACACTTCAAATATTTTGTCACTGGATCATGGGGACTGGTTCTCTGCCGCCTTGCAGTCTGGGCAAGGGAGGTACAAAACCTTACTGCCAGTGTTTGTTAGTGGAGAATTCTGATTTGGTAGCACAGATGTAAATGACTGCCCAAGGTGTGAGATAGGGCCTGATTCTCTGTCTCCCTTTGGTGATACCTTATACCTGCCTCTGGAAATTTCCACTACATGCATCTGAAGAAGTGGGTATTCACCCATGAAAGCTTATGCTCCAATACGGCTGTTAGTCTATAAGGTGCCACAGGACTCTTTGCCTTCTTTATTTCATACACTGACCTAAAGTCTGATTGCAAATGCAGACCACAAAAAGGTTCTCTGCCGTCATTAATTAGTACATTGGTTTACTCCTGAGCCCCTTGTGGCCTGAAAGTTCATACACTAGGCTATATCTTTGTCACGGCCATGACTTCCAAGGCAAAACTCTGTGACTTAAAGGCTAACTTTCAAGGAAAATTCCCTTAGTCACTCTGGCCAACCTGCTACCGAGCGTGAATATCTATGCTACAGCTTTATGTATATCCAGTGTAGTAGAGTGTGAGATGTTAAAATGGTTTTAAATGATTATTGAAATATTACCAGATTTTAAAGCAATTTGAACTGTAAAATAAAGGAGAATTATTTGACTTTGTCATAATTTGCTATTGCAGCTAATACTGATTTAAAATATTCTTTGCCAGGATTTTTTTTTTTAAACAAAAAGCGTTTTTTTTGCCATGACTAGTATCCCTCTTTAACTCTAATTGATACATGTGCTTCGTAAACAGATTTCCAATTAGCCACCTTGTCCAACACCTGCTGACTTGACAGTCTGCAAAACAAATATCTGCCTTGGCACTAGACAAATGCCTCAGTTGTTAACTCACCTCCAGTTCACTACAGATAATAGCAGGGTAGTAGGAGTGTGCTTTTGGGGGTAGTGGGAAAAATAAAAGACAATATATTATCTTCCTCTTTATTCAGCAGCCTACATTCTTTCTTCACCAATTAATTCTTTCTTGCTCTAGCCAATTGTAAGAACTTGTTGTTAGAGCTATCAGAGTCTGATTTTTCTTCCTACAGTGCCATGCGCTTCATGGCTCAGTGAATGTATGTTTGTGTTTCAACATTGGAAGTACAAACACATTTTACACTTTGGAAACTGTAATAGAGCTAATTGGATAACTTGTTCTAGAGCTGTCTGTTGTACGTGGATCAAGTCTAAACATATCTTTTTAAAACCCTGAAACCAAGATAAAAAGCGAAGGCCTGATTCTCCTCTTACTTGCACCAATGTAAATCAGGAGCAATTCAGTTCAAGTCAATGCAGTTACATGAGTGTCAGTGAGATCAGACCAGTGTTTTCTGTTTTGCATCAAAGATATTTTTAATTATAATTATGTTACCTATATTTTCATAGACTGAGTTAATGATTCGGGAGATACATGGTGGGCCAAACTTATCCTGGTGTCTGGGTTGGTGCAAATCCCACTCAAGTGAGATTTCATGCAAAACTTGGTAATTGTTCACATGTGTACCCATTGACCTCTTCTTCATATATAGCATATCAGGATATTGTCTCTGAGAATATCAACATTGGTTATATGCTTTCCATGGTGAGAGCGTACTATATTACACAATGACTAAGTTAACACATAGGCATGTATATATCTGTACTCAGACTTCCAGTTTAAAAAAAAAAAAAAGCCAAAACAACACTCGGACAACAAGGATGGAGTTTTGTTCAAAGACACTACACCTGGAGGCCTTCAAAAGAACGGATAGCATTGTGGGTAAAGGTCCGGCGGATTCAGGAAGTTCTGTGTACGTGATATTGTTTGTGCTCGTGTGTGTTTCTGACTTATTTCCAACAAGACAAATAACAAGGAAATTACGGCATTTTTAATACCCATTACAGTAGCAAAAATATTTAAATACCCTTTTATTTCAACATCAAAGTACACAGAAAAGAATAGCCTGTTCCTGGGGAAATTACAAGACAGAAAGCCAGGACATTTTGCTATCTTTTAAAGCAAATTGTTTGTCTAGCCAGGGACCTCAGGAAAATAGGTCATTTTGAAAAGTCAACCCTATGCCTTTTGGGCTGTTATCGAACTAATAAATTTAATGTGAGGCAGAGTCAAAGAATTATTACCGAAAAAGACACAATACAGACAAATTGTGTAGAATTACACTGAAGTGAGCTAATGCTATTCAGCATTATCAACGACAACAAATTGTTCTTTTAGTTATTCACTGAAAGTATAGTGGGATATCAGATTCAATGAGAAATGATCAGTCATTCAAAGAATATACCATATCAGTCTAAGGGGCTGCTGAATTCCATTTCCTTAGTGGCAGCCTGATCCAAAGCCTACTGAAGTCAATGGAAAGACCCCAGGGATGTTATCTGGACTTAGATCAGGTTATATGATCCTGTCAGGTGCTGGATGCTTTCAACTTTCCCTGGGTGGGTTACTGCTAAGCACCTGCCAGTGCTGTGTACCTCTCAGAAGGTCTAGAAACTTTTTTTTTTTTTTTTTTAAATGAAAAAGCTGAGGTTTCTCCCTGAGGGGGGTCAAAGGCTGGTTATGTTAAAAAGGGCCTGCAAAAGCCCTCGTCAGCTCGTCACTGTAACTTGTTGAGCCCTTTTGGGGTTTTTTGTGTCATCCATGACCTCACCCGCCCTACTCCCACGAAACAGTCTGAACAATGTGTGTTAATTTGACTAGGAAAATATTGACAGCCCGTCACTTTCAAAATTCAACCTCGGAAGATGCAAATTGCAGTAGAAGGGTATGTGGTTGCTCTCACTTTTTAGTTGGGAGTTTAGTGCTAGGGGGGTAAACCAAAAGGGTATTAGGAGTGGGGGGCCTTGAAGTAACACTTGAAGGCTGTTTAATTGCTCTGACTCATTGAGGTGGTGTTGGGGAAGAGAAAGCAAATATCCCCTAGATATATGGAATAGCCTAATCCAAGAATGGACCTCCTGGCCTCCTTGCTGCTTCAGGGAAGGGGTATACTTTGACAAGTCTATTCGTGCATAGTACATGCTCCCCTGATGCACCAGCACAGCTACCTCACTGGGATTGTTAGTGGAGGGAGCCGTGGCTCCACCCATTCCACACCCTTTCTCATTCGCCTGTACCCAGAGCCTGCATCCACACCTGGGATGTGGGTAGCTGGTGCAGGAGCACAAGGAAGCATCTTATGTTCTATTAGGCCGCTGTATAGCTCAAGCCACAATTTGGCCTCTAATCACAGTTGTCTGTTGGGTCCTCAGGAACTGGATGTGATGTTTTTAAGTCCAAGTATTACTAAATGGTTTTAAGTTGCTGAATTGGAAATTGAAAAATGCCAGTTATTAGGTGGTCTACAAGTCTGTGATTTAACAAAGAGGTTTGATTTTTTTTTTTTAAAGATTAAATTCATGTGATCATTTGACAGCAGGATTAATACACATACACAGTGGGGGAGAATATATAGCATAATAGTAATCTAAGGGGCTATAGCGAAAGATAAAAGAAACTGAAATGCCAGTACAAAAGTAAAGGATTTCAGAAAGCCCTTCATGAAAGTATGAGGATTTAGTGGTTATAGAAGGGATTAAGAAGTAGAAGTGAATTTTGCTATTCTTCTTGCTTTAAAAACCACAAAAAATAGTTTTTCCATTTTGCTTTTGGTTTGGAACCCTTATGTGCAAATTAAATTTAAACAGATGTGCACCAGTTATTTGGTTTCAAATGCTCGAAGAAAGACCATGTCTGCATTTCCACCAATAGAAAGTGACACACAACCACCATAAAATGAAAGTCATTGTATGATAGAGCTATTTATCTTGTTCGTTTAAGATAGAGAAACATTTTAAATGAAAATGTAAACAGACCATTAAACCTCACTAGAGGGGGATGCCAAAAATGTTACTTTTAAAACATATGCTAGAAATTAGAAAATTGAAAATGAAAAATGAAACATTGTAACTGTTAGACCAAGGAGGAAGAACAGGAAGAAGTGTGTGGGGGTGGGGGGTGGGAGAGGACGTGACAGGCGGGAGACACAACAGCATGTGAGGAGAATCTCGCATCCAGTAGTTATTTTAAATCCCATTTTCTATTTAGAATTTATATCACTGGGTTGTTGGGGGAAGGGAGGGAAGCATTTTGCTAATGCAGCACTTGGTTTGTTTCTCTGTGTGGCTCTTGGTGGTTGATTCTTCTCACAGAAAACAAATATGCACTGTTCCCCTCAAAGTTAGGAAATGTAGAGTCAGCTCCTCAGCTGGTGCAAATCAAATAGCGCCGATCAGTGGAGCTATGCCGATTTAGCCCAGTTGTAGACCTGGCCCATATTCCTCAATCAAAAGGGAGGTGATAGCATCCATTTTGTTTTTGTTCTTTCTGATGGTTTTTCTTTTCCAGCCCTTAACAGGGTGCCTGGGTAAACTTGGCCATCTCATCAGACACAGCCTCTGTCACAGAGCAGGTTTTTGAGAAGGTCCTGTTCCTGTGCTGACTTTCTCCTTTTGCATATATCTTTTCTTCCCCCAGTTCTTCTGTCCTTTGCTAAATTCCTTCTAATCCTGCTAATTTCCACCCCTTTTATTCCCCACATTAATTCTTCCCACTTTTACCACTCTCCTTAAAGCTTCTACTTAAGGCTTTGCAGATATCTTTAAATGTCAGAAATGTCATTTTTCAGCAGGAATGTTCCCTCCCTCTCCCCTCTGACATTCGGGCCGGCACTAAATCAGGCTATTTTCTCTCTGTAATATCACGAGAATTAACAATTTCCTCACCATCCCCACTGCCAAAACTTGAATCCATCCTCTAGCAATTTCTTGCCTCAACTACTGTAACATCCTGGTCTCTGGCCTTCCCCTATGTCACTTTTCTAACTTTCAGTCTGTCCAAAATGCTGCTGCCAAGCTCATCTTCTCCTGCCAGTCATACCATTCTCCTTGAAACTGTGCTGGCTTGCCCTCTTCTCTTGCCTGCAGTTAAGTCACATCTTCCTTCAAAAACACTCCACATTTCATTCTCTGCCTACTATAGTGCCCTTATTTCTCTTCTATTATGTCCTGCTCCGGCTAATCTGCTGTGACTGCCCCTTATGTACCTCTTTTTCCCACTCCCAGTTTTGTGCCTCCCTCTATGCCAGTGGCTCTCAACCTTTCCAGACTACTGTCCCTCTTTCAGGAGTCTGATTTGTCTTGGGTACCCCCAAGTTTCACCTCACTTAAAAACTACTTGTTTACAAAATCAAACATAAAAATACAAATGTGATCATTTTTGCCATATACTGCATATAATTATAAAATAAATCAATTGGAATATACACGGACATGTAAGTACAATGTTTATAGTATATAGAGCAGCATAAACAAGTAATTGGCTATATGGAATTTTTAGTTTGTACTGACTTCGCTTGTGTTTTTTATGTAGCCTGTTGTAAAACTAGATAAATATCTAGAAAGCACCATGTACAGTCTTGGTACTTCCCAAGTATCTCCTGGAAGACCTCTGCGTACCCCCAGGGGTCCACGTACCCCTGGTTGAGACCCACTGTTCTATGCTGCCACCTGATTAATGTGTCAGTGCCCTCTATTTCCTTCTCCAAATCACTTCTTGACAGTCCACCTGGTCCATAAAGCTCACCAAGGATAACATCTCTGTGATACTTTTTGGCCCTGATTCTGATCTCATTTACAAAAGTGTAAATCAGGAGGACCTCCATCATACTCAGTTGCGTTAAAACCAGTGCAAAACCAATCTAAGCAAAAGATGGAATTCTAGCCATTTCCTTGGCACTTTGTGTAGTCCTTTACACCTGTGCACAGTATATAGCACATTCTTTGTTTTTAAAGTCTATGGCTCTGATTCTCAGCTGTGCCAGAGAGAGCCTCAGAGCAGTTGAGGATTGGGGGACAAAAGATGGCTCTCCGTTACCTTTGGGCTTCCCTAATTCTGCCAACAACCAGACTGGCCCTTGTTGCAAGTTAGGTTAGAGCAGTGGCTGCTCTATGTTGCCTTGTAAAAGTCTCTCCTATAAGCCATTACATTTGCTGGGGACTGCTGGAATGTTTCACTCTCTGGCCACATTCTTCCCCTAACTTGTCCTCCTCCACTCTAGCCATGTCTCCTTCTAGATGGTGGTGTATTGCTATCTAAGCAGGTCTGTGCTAATTGGGTATTTCCTGTAGTGTGGGGGAATTTCCAGGTGTCAAGTTAGGGCAGCTCTGGAACAGTGGAAAAACAACCTTATTGGAGGCATATCTGGCCCTATCAATACGAGTCTCTAGACTGAATATTGTGAGACAGGGCTTTTGTATTTTGTTCAGTATATTTTACTTGTTACAAAGCACCATGTACAGTCTTGGTACTTCCCAAGTAATAATAACTATAGTAATCCAGTAATAATAGTGCTTTCTGCATGGACATTTTTTATGAGTGTAATTATATTGCATGTGTTTAATAATTTTAATTTCAAGATATCTTTGCAAATTTCCTCAAATTAAATTGTAATTATCCTCTTTCCTATGTAGTAGATTATGAGCGTATGATGGATCTATTCTTATTTTTTCTCTCTAGTCTAGCCAAGCCCTCATATGCAATATTTCACCTATATTAAAGCTGAGTCTCATTGATATTATGTGCGTTTCAACCTAGCTGCATTTGGGTCTATTTATTTTGGCTGTTGTATCATCACATATTTAAACGAGAGGAAATAGCTATGTGCCTTCTAAATTACTAACACTAAGGGGAGCACTTAATCTTTAGACTATTTTAACTATAAATCCAATATCAACACGTGTGTCAGAAAACACATGAATTCTTTGTGCCTAAATATTCAGGGATCATGATTAATACTTAATGCAAAACACTCATATTAGGTGCATGAAAATGGAATGCCAGTTGCATTAAGCCTCATTAAAAAGGTTTAAAGTTGACATGTAATTATATTTTTTTAAAAGTCACATATCTCCTGAACCAGTCCTGTTTCTTTGCCATTTCACCATTGCAGTTCTTCTTGTAATAGCTCTTCCTCCTGAGTATCTGACTTTATGGCCAGATTCTCCATACAGATGTACATACATGGCATGGAGATAGTGACTGAGGAGTGAGTTGGGAGGAGAGACCATGCCTTCCCTGAGATCCCTGCATGAGGGCAGGCCTGCCCCAGCAGACTCAGCCAAGAAAATGTTGAGGGGGCTTACCTCCGAATAAGAGTAAGTGGCCCCTGGACTGGAAGATCTCCTTCACCCACAGACCAAGGGAGGACAGCAATGATTCCCCCTGAGTCAACTGCACTCCACTTTATATATGGGGGCTCTGATTGAGCTCCCTTTCCCAGGGCTCTTCTTCTTGCTCCCTCAGGTCACTTTGGGAGAGCTGTTGCTCGCTGCCTCCTTCTGGGATGCCCCAAGATCTGACAACAGGGTGACTGAGCAGTTTCTCTGTGCTCACTATTGGTCTGACAGTGCTGGTCTCAGAATTGGTCAGAGCAGCGAGCGGCACACCTCTGCACAAGTAAGGACATGTCTCATGGATTTCAATGGAAACAGTTACATGAGTAAGTGGACAAGGTGTGTATCCAAGGAGTGTTATAATGACTCACAAATACAGGCAGGTACAACTTCAGAAAGGCTTCTCTGGGGCTTTGACTCTGCACTTTTATGGCCTCAGTGAGACCACGTCTCATGACACCTTTGTGAATGATGGTGCTGAAAAACCTATGGGGAGTTAGCTACAACTGATTGCCTGATCCTGATGTGTGCATCTGCATATTGTATGCATTTAGGAGTGTTTTATATTATCTTTTAAAGTGTGTTGTAGACACACTGTAATGTTTTTAGTATAATGGTTGTGTGGGTTTCACTTTAAGCAGTAGCTCTGCACTCAAGGAGCAATTCTAGTCAGAGAGAATCAGGCAGAGAACACACTTTATTGGGACCGAGCAACAGTTTCTAAACAGAGCTGTCTCACAACAATGATAATACTACTGCAATTCTCCAAGATCTAACTACCTACAGAGTCAGTAAAACAGTGTCTGTGAGAATCTTTATCATTGTGCCATCTAGTGGCTCTCTGGCAAACATATCTTTTAACTTATATTCACCTCTATCGTTTTAAGTGATTTTAAAATGTCTGGTATTGTGAGGATAAATTCATTAATGTTTGTGAGGTGCTCAGGTACCTCAGTGAGGTTCATGATAAAAAGTCCATAAATAAAATGTCTAGCGGATAACACACACATCCGCTCGATTTATGCATTGTGTACAGTGTGATGCTCTCTTTCCAAAGTGTGCACAGTTCCCATGGGGGCTTTGCCGTGTGTACATGGTCCAGATGCAGGCTGAGGATGATGAGTGGCCAGCAGAGACTCAGATGAGGTATTAATGGATCTAAAATGCTCAGAGTGGGAGAAACACATATTCTGTTTGGAGCAGGGACCACAGGTTTTGTTAGTATGGTGCTTAGCAAAATGGGGCACTGATCCTGACTGGAGCCTCTAGATGCTACAGAAAACTTATATTTAATAATAATAAATAGAGACAAGGGTAGGGGGAATGAGAAGGAATAGGCAACATTTGAAGGTGGGAGAGCGTCAGGGGGACCATCACATGGGTTTGGTAAGACTGAGAGTAGGGTGTTAATGTTTTCCTGGTAACTAATAAGATGAACCTGTATAATAGATGGCTAAAGTTGTCTCAGGGTTTCTAGTTGTTCCGTGACTGGTGTTGTAACACAGTGGGCTCAATCCTGTAACAGGGAGGTGAGGAGGCTATCTGGCACTCTGAACTTGAAACTCAAAGGGAAACTCAGGGAACCGCAAACCATGCAAACGAAAGCCAGGGGGTGTTTCATGGCCCTAGTTCTGTAGTTCTAAGATTACAGCTCTGGCGAATAAGGGAGATACCATATTATTTTGTATGAGTATTATATGTGCCTTGGTTTACCTGTTTAATACTATTCTGGCTGACTGCATGGTGTTAAATTAAAGAAGGCTGTTAAGGAAAGCCAGGAGGAAATGAAACAATGACAGAGACAAGGTATGTCTAGGAAGGATGCCAAGGGTCCTTAAGAGAAACAATGGGTGAGCTAGTCATTAGGGAAATCCTCACCTGACTATCACCAAAAGGCCAGACACTAAAATCAAAAAATCATGAAGCATTTAAAACCCCCAGCCTAGAGGAAAAGAAGGGGGAAGCAGGCAGCCACTTCTTGAGGAAAGACACTGAGATAGGCAGAATGCAGCAGGGCTATGGGACTAAGGCAGGGGCTCTGCAGGATGGGCCAGATACAGCTGGATTCATTTAAGCTTTGAGAGAGGTGATGAGCTGCAGGAAAGACCCAGCTGTGCAGGCCACCATTTCTCCTTGCTTGCTGTGCATTGGGTGAATGGATGATAACATCTGTTTGGAAAGAGCTGTTATGAATCAGCTGCTGGTCTCGGATACATCACGCAAAGCATCTTGCAGGTACCAAGTGCAGTTGGGTTAGTATGATTCACTTTGGGATCCAGTCTGAGTGGTAGGACCCAGTGCAAGGAAAAAGTAGTAAAACTTGAGGGACTGCAAGAGGGGCTAAGGCACTGCTTGCCCTGCAAGTGTGGCAGGAGGCTGGAAATGGGGAGGAGGGTGTAGCCTGGAGACACAGTCTAAAGTGGGGTGAACTGCAGAGTTCTACTCTGAAAAGAGTGCAGGCCTGTCACTTGGAGGCAGCACCCATGGTAAGATCACAGGTGCAGCTTGCCTCTGAGCCATCACGCCAGCTTTACTTTTATAGCAAGGGGATTTCATCCCAAGGACATAATAAAGGCATGACTGCATACTGTAGCCAGGGTGTAACATTACCTTGAAAATCTATGCCATGTTTGTCACTCCTTCACTGCAATCTTGCTCTTTGGAAGATTCTTGTATAAGTGTGAAATATAAGCACACCTCTGTTTGGACCCTGGCAGGGAAATCTTCCCGCGTTTTGTCTTCGAAGTCTGTGGATCTGCGCTTAGCGGGATCACTGGGTGTATGTGTGGTGGGAGGGAAGGATGTGTTTTTCCTCCATCTGTTTTTTTTTTTTTCTTTTTTGGCAATCTGGCTCATTGTTCTAAACCCATACCTCTCCATGTGTCTGTAGTTATACATTATTGTGTCTGTCATAAGCCTTGTTATATTAGTCAAATCTGGGGCAGGTTTCTTGGTAGTTTCTGGACACAGTATAGACCTGTATGGTCACTGTGTTTAGGTTAGCTGAAAAAAAATCATCCCAACAAAGTATGCAGTAAGAATTTCTCCCCATTCTTGTTTCCTGGTACTGATAACTTAGTCACAGAACTGGCACAGCACCAGTATAATATTTTACAGGGGGGATTGCAACTCTTCAAGTCATGTGGAGTATTACTCAATGTAATTTATATGCTACACTCTGACCTTTTAGCTGTGGCGTATCAGGCCATGGTATCTGTTCCTGGAATCTGATCATTCTGGAGTCTATGCCGACTATATGGGAACGGGTATGCCTTAGTTACTGTTGAAATTTTCGGCGGACAGTGCCAGTCTCAACAAACATATGCACCAGCCTCTTCCATTTCTGATCCCACAAAGTCTCTGTGTGAGAGCATGCTTCTGTGTGTTTTATTATGATGTAATCTCATTTGGGACACCTTTTTCCAGTGGTCCTTAGGTTAAATTGAACTGCAGCACCTAGGAAAAAAAATTTTTTTTTAAAGAGCTGCTTTCAAAACCCAACAGCTGTGTATAAAGGAAACATCAAAGCTGTCACGTGTTATTTGAAGTCATACCAGTAAATATTCTTGATGACAGGAGCTTTCTAGCCCAAATAGCAGAGCTCTGTCAAGTGAACTAGATGAGGGACTGTGCCAGCTAGTATTTAATTTAGTCATTAAGAGCTAGCCATACTGTGAATGCTTACTCTTTTTTGGGCAATTCCCAAGTGTTTTACAATATATTATTATTAGAAGGCATCTCCAGGTGGCTTTCTTACACCCAGCATTCCTAGTTCTTTTTCTTAATGTGTGAGCAAATGTTCAGTCTTAGCAAGATATAGTGTGATGTTGTAGCATTGCTCTGAAAAATTTTGTGTAGAGCCAGTGGTCCAGAGTGAGCTGGGCAAGCAGTAAGAGAATATGCTGTGTGCCTTGGTCTTGGCTTAGAATTAATCCTTGAGGCATAGTTGTGCCCCTTGGAACCAGAAACTGGTGTTGTGCTCAGATTCCTGAAAGAAGAGATTACCTGCATGATGTTTGACCCCTTCTGTTCCGGGACTGGTGTATATATTTGTAAATAAAACAAGGTATGCTCAGGCTATGTCTGCATTTGGAGCTGGGGATGTGATTCCCTGCTCACGTAGATGTACCTGTGCTAGCTGTGCTTGAGCTATTGCAATAAAAATACCGGGGGCAGTGGCTTGGGCTAGTCACACATTTACACCGCTCCAAGTAGTGTAGCTTCAGCTTGGAAAAGAGGAGACTAAGGGGGGTTATGATAGAGGTATATTAAATCATGAGTGGTGTGGAGAAAGTGAAGAAGGAAAAGTTATTTACTTGTTCCCATAATAGAAGAACTAGGGGCCACCAAATAAAATTAATGGGCAGCAGGTTTTAAACAAATAAAATAAAGTTCTTCTTCACCAAGTGCACAGTCAACCTGTGGAACTCCTTGCCTGAGGAGGTTGTTTGAAGGCTAGGACTATAACAGGGTTTAAAAGAGAACTAGATACATTCATGGAAGTTAAGTCCATTAATGGCTATTAGCCCGGATGGGTAAGGAATGGTGTCCCTAGCCTCTGTTTGTCAGAGGGTGGAGATGAATGGCAGGAGAGAGATCACTTGATCATTACCTTTTAGGTTCACTCACTCTGGGGCACCTGGCATTGGCCACTGTTGGCAGACAGGATACTGGGGTTGATGGACCTTTGGTCTGACCCAGTATGGCCATTCTTATGTTCTTAGACTATACCTAGACCCTACATTACTGATTTCTCTATTCCACTTGGAAACCACTAATAACTCAGAATTCTGCTGCCATTTGATGTCAGCATGGGACTGTCAGAAGAGGCACAATTTATTTGATCCTTAGTGAAATTACTCTAGATTTGTATTGGTGTATCTGAGAGCAGAATCTGACCAGTATGTCCGATTTATCATTCCCCTGTGGTTTTGAGTCCTTGGCACATTCAGGGCTTGTCTACACTGGCTAATTTTTAATGTGCTAACCACCACTTACACTCCTTCACCTGCCTGTAATACACCACACATCGCACACAAAGGTACTCTCAACAATGCATGGGTAAGGCTAAGATTTTGTCAGGAACAGTTCTTAGTAAAGGCCACAGACAGGATGTGGGCAATAAACAATAAATCATGGAAGCCTGAGCCTCATGGCCCAGGGCTGAAGTCATGGAGGTCACATGACATCACGGACTCAGTGACCAACTCGTAGCCTTATGCATGGGCCAGCGCAGTGCCATTTGGACTGCACTTGTTCTAAGCAAAGGTTATATTATGTCCTCTCCTATCACTGTGTCAGTCTCCACCAGAACAGTGGCCGTGTAGGCAGCTGGTACAGCAGCTGTCATCTGTCAAGATGGCTGCCTACAGGCCTCTGCCGTTGCCTACTCTGAGTCCCTCCTTTCTGTGCAGGCCCAAGAGCAGCTGAGATGGTACTTAGCTGCTTTTGCTTCTGCTTGGCCCTACAACCTTCACCTCAGACCCATGTCACAAAAACATAATGGAAAATACTACTCTGAACTATTTTTATTGTGGTTTTTTCTCTCTCGTCTCAAAAACCAGAAATGACAAATCAATGGTTACCTAGATGCATAGGCAGGCTCTCCCTTCCCCCCAGTATACTACTCTGGAGGTTCCCATGGGTGTGTGGGTGTTCTTTTAGCAGTGCCCCCCTCGCTCCTGAGAGAAGGTCATTAGTTAACTGATACACAGCAAGACTATTCCTCCCCTTGCTGCCCATGCCTCCAGTAAAGTCACTAACCTCTGCAACGTGCCCCAGTACCCACTCAGTCTCCTCAGTCCTCCAGGAGGTGTGACGCAGCTTCTGGAGGCTCAGTTGGAGTAGGTAGGAGAAGAGTAATGGGGGGAACTTGCGTGGTCCCAGATTTTTGCCAGGGTTTGCTGGCCCCACTCTGTCATATGGTGCCACCAGGCCTCCTCCCTGAATGGCAGCTGCTGGAGCCTGGGAGCTGTGGCCATGGGGAGAGGAAGCAGCAAACAGCTGGGAGCTGTAGAGAGAGCTGCTACTTTTGCTGCTGCCTCTCCCTGTGGAGCTAAAACAGCAGGCCCTCCCTGCTCTTCCTAGCTGTTTGCAGCCATCTCTTCATGCAGAGCTAACACCTGGGAGCTGCAGAGAGGGGCCCCTGAGGGTAGGAGGGGGAGTCCATGGCGGGGCATGACTCAAGCTGTTGGGGGGGGGGGGGGCAAACCTTTAAATTGTGCCACCCCCTCAGCAGGCACCAGTTGTGTCTGGCAGAAGCCCCACCACCCCACCGCAGGGAAGAAGCCCTGTGCTCTCCACCCCCCACCCCGGTCTGGTAGGTAGAGAATGGGGAGGGGAGTGGGGACCTGTGGTGCTCCGCGAGCTGCGCTTGAACTGCATGTGGCTCTTTTTCAGTTGATGAGCTACAGTTTGGCCACCCCTGTTTTATAGACTTATCGCCTTTTTTTTTTTTTTTTAGTGGGGATGTCTCTCTCTCTCTCTTCCCCCCCCCCCCCACCCGATGCCCTTGATACTAATCAAATGCTGATGCCTATGGTGTAAAGAAAATATTTGTTCCATATTTTGAAGATTAATTTGCACTAGTATTTGCCAAATTCCTTGTTTCTTTATTTCTGCCTTAATGTACAAACCTAACTCTGCCAATCCCTCCACTTTTCTTGGCTGTTTGTTCATTTTGCCACCAGCCTAGACACTGCCATAGATGCTCATGGTCAGCCTAAACAGTTGCTGTGGGTTTAAAGTTGCATTTGTGCAAGTCCTTAAGCATTATTGTTCTCTTAAAAACAAAATAAAATAATCCCCTCCCCCCCAAACACAGCACCCCATAGCAGGGACTGCTTACAAGGAAACAGGAAAACGAAAAGCAGAAGGGGAACTCAGTGGAAAATTGAAAGATGGTCTAGAATCTGAGCAGACTTTCACATGATTTTATCCATGTGCAACAATTTTTCTAACTTTCTTCAAGCCAGATTTGGACAAATGCACGCAGAGGGTGAAATGTTCTCTCAATTTAATTCTATATAAACAGCAGAAGATTTGAGGGAAACATAGTTGTAATTTCATACCATCGTCATTTTAAAATTTGGAAATCTGGTCAAACTGAATTGGGAATATACTTTTTTCCCCCCTAGAAGGATCCAAACCGGAAACCTCAGATTTGAACACCCATGAATATTAGCAGGGTACCAAATCCAGCCCCCAGTTTTTGGCACTAGACCATCTAATTTTTCCATAGATTTCCCCCCCCCCCATGTACTTTCTGGATTTTTTTTACTTTGTCTATGTATATGATTTATAATGTATTATTTTTAACAGTAGTGCCTAGAGACCAACCATGAAAGGGGTCTCACTATACAAATGTAGAAGTAGACAGGCCCTGCCTTGAAAAGCGTACAGTCTAAATAGACCAGACACAAGGTGTGGAGAGGGGTCTAACATAAGCAAAGTGAACAATGTGATGGCAGCAAACGTCATATTAGTTCCATGATTTTGAGGGGGTTTTAGTTAGGAGGGCATTAGCTAAGTGGAAAGACAAGGGAGAGGAGGAGGTGTGATGGAGTACAGAGCAGGTGAGATGAGAGAGGGGAGAAAGACATGAGGACAGGAGCTGAGAGAGGCTGAGGTGAAGAGACTTTGGGATGTGATGGAGGCTGGGTTGGGGTTGGAGCAAACAGTCAATTTCTCGGTCCATGCAGTCTGCTTCACTTTGATAGAGAGGTTTTTTCCAAGTATAATCCCATCAAACAGTCAGGTCATGATGTGAGGGGTGCCACTCCAACAACCTGGATGGATAGTTAGTTGAGTGCTAATTGAAATTCTTTGTGCAAGTCCCATACGCATAAAGAGGAAGCTAGTTCCCTCTGTATTTTAAACTACTGATGATTTTATTTTATTTTTTAAAAAGAGAATTCATTCAAACCTCATCTATCCTCAAAAATATTAGTTTGTTAACCTAGTTCCTATCCAAAATACTGAAGACTTTAAAACACTATTTCATCTGAAATAGTATGCTGGGTTTGGCCTGCAATGCAAAAATTTTCATTGCATATTATAGTGAAAATACTCTGAGGTTTACCACGGTCTTATACAAGCTATGTCCATAAGATGGAGCTCTTGTGCTATGAAAGGAATTACTGAGCACTTTCTCATCACTTGCTTTGGTTGCAAAGTGGCTTTTCATTGAACAAATGATGATGATGAGTATTATTTAACATTTCTGTTCAGTAGCAGCTAGAAGCCAAGTGGCTGGGACCCCCGTTGTGCTAGGTGCTGTACAACCATGAAATCCTAATTGAGAAATGCACTATCAAACATGAAAATGAAAGCTACTGTTTCATCTATTTATACAGTAGATTCCACAAAATGTTTCATGGTATTGTCAAAGTACAACAAATTTACCTACCTTTCCGATATCTAAGAAATTCTATCTAGATATCAATTATGGATTAGATAGATTACAGTCAACATGGATTCACCAAGGGCAAGTCATGCCTGACCAACCTGATTGCCTTCTATGATGAAATAACTGGCTCTGTGGATACAGGGAAAGCGGTGGATGTGATATATCTTGACTTTAGCAAAGCTTTTGATACAGTCTCCCACAGTATTCTTGCCAGCAAGTTAAAAAAGTATGGATTGGATGAATGGACTACAAGATGGATAGAAAGCTGGCTAGATTGGACTCAATGGGTAGTGATCAACGGCTCGATGTCTAGTTGGCAGCCGGTATCAAGCGGAGTGTCCCAAGGGTCGGTCCTGGGGCTGGATTTGTTCAACATCTTTATTAATGATCTGGATGATGGGATGGATCACACTCTCAGCAAGTTTGCAGATGACACTAAGCTGAGGGGAGAAGTAGATACGCTGGAGGGTAGGGATAGGGTTCAGAGTGACCTAGACAAATTGGATGATTGGGCCAAAAAAATCTGATGAGGTTAAACAAGGACGAGTGCAGAGTCCTGCACTTAGGACGAAAGAATCCCATGCACTGCTACAGGCTGGGGACCGACTGGCTAAACAGCAGTTCTGCAGAAAAGGACCTGGGGATTACAGTGGACGAGAAGCTGGATATGAGTCAGCAGTGTGCCCTTGTTGCCAAGAAGGCTAACAGCATATTGGGCTGCATTAGTAGGAGCATTGCCAGCTGACCGAGGGAAGTGATTATTCCCCTCTATTCGCCCTGGTGAGGCCACATCTGGAGTATTGTGTCCAGTTTTGGGCCCCCCACTACAGAAAGGATGTGGACAAATTGGCAGTGTCCAGTGGAGGGTAATGAAAATGATCGGGGGGCTGGGGCACATGACTTATGAGGAGAGGCTGAGGGAACTGGGCTCGTTTAGTCTACAGAAGAGAAGAGTGAGGGGGGATTTGACAGCAGCCTTCAACTACCTGAAGGGGGGTTCCAAAGAGGATGATGTGTGGCTGCTCTCAGTGGTGGCAGATGACAGAACAAGAAGCAATGGTCTCAAGTTGCAGTGGGGGAGGTCTAGGTTGGATATTAGAAAAACTATTTCACTAGGAGGGTGCTGAAGCACTGGAATGGGTTCCCTAGGGAGGTGGTGGAATCTCCATTCTTAGAGGTTTTTAAGGCCTGGCTTGTCAAAGTGCTGGCTGGGATGATTTAGTTGGGGTTGGTCCTGCTTTAAGCAGGGGGGTTGTACTAGATGACCTCCTGAAGTCTCTTCCAACCCTAATCTTCTTTGATTCTATGATTACACAGACAAACAAAACAGCCTTGATTATCCAAATCACAGTTATCCCCAAACTCCCTGTTTTCCATAACATGATCTTATTGCGTATTTATTAATTACATTGCAATTTCCCTTTAATACCCAATAGCTTGATTATTCATATCATACAAGTATAATCAATACATTCAAATAAAAAGTAAGTGTGCCGTTCATGACAGAGTATGGTATTAACCGCAATTATAATTAACAGTTAAATTTACAATATAAGTGGAAAACTACAGTTATTGCAATAAAATAAATTATGTATTTGGAATGTTATTTGGCTGATTGTTAAAAATATATATAAAGCAGTAGAGAGTCATAGGGCAAATAAAACAGGTAAGCAAGTGAAGAGGAGAATTTTTCCCTAAAAGGATATTAAATATTCTCAAATGAAGTGATAACTCCTTTTAGTTTCTCTAATGTGCTTTGCATATTTAGACACAAGCATTTTAACTTTTGATGACATGGGACCATAGGGTCTGATCCTGGTCTCACAGAAGTCAAAGGCAAAACCCCTGTTGATTTCAGTGGGGCAGGATCAAGGCTATATAGATCAGTGTTGACATATATAATGCTCTCAGGAGAGTGATTTGAACTCTTCAATTAAATACATTGTTTTCCCCAGGATTCTTCTCTGTGTGTGGTTTTTTTTTTTTTTTTTTTTTTTTCCCCCCTCGTAGGCATTTTTGTCTTTTCAGTATAACTAGAAATCCCAACAGGGCTGCACTGAACATTCTGGGGGAAAAGTGTGATTAATTATCACACAATGGTTTTGATTTTTTTAAAAAACATAAGCTGGTTTAAAAAAAATTTTTTTGCCTCTTACTATTGGATAACTAGGTGAAATAATAGAATAGCTGCTGTGACACACACCCTGCTACATAAGTCTTACAGAGGAATACATTGTTCTTAATGACCAGGAGTAGTTCCTGGGCCTACTTCATTAATGGAATAAGGTTCCTCCACCCCCCAAATCTATCAAATAAATAACATTCCAAATTGTTGCTTAATTTTATTTTTGAATTTGCCTTTATTAGCAAAACTCTAATTGGTGTCTGGAATGGCTGCCATTTAGTCAGATGCTCTGGCGTTTGAATGAGGGACCTCCAGAGCTAAAAAGCAGGAGCTGTTACAACTTGAACTAAAAAGTCAAGGGTGTTCAGCTATGGCTGTACCAGACTCCTATCTTCTGTGGATTGGCACTGGGGAGAACCTGTCATGCACACACAATGGTGGGCTACATATATAGTTAATAGTAAAATTCTATTAGATAACTTAAGTGACCTTCATAGCCTGTGACTCGGGAGACCTACGTTCAATTCCCAGCTCAGCCACAGACCTCCTCTTGAGCAAGTCATCTGAGCTATGTTTTACCTCCGCTCCCTCTGTAAAATGAGGCAAATACCTTCCTGCCTCCTAGGGGTGTGTGTGAAGACAAAATCTGCTAATGGCTGTGAGGCACTCTGATATTCGGCAGATGAGGGCCATACAAGCAGATTCCTTTTGCGTTGTAGGTAGTACAAGATACAAATAATCCTTATCAAATGTATTCAAGTATATAGACTCACCTAAAGGCAATGTATGCAGGGTGTCTGCTTATAAACAAGTCGGTTATGGGAACTGGTGTCATCCCTACTTAGGGACTATAGCATTGGGGAGGAAAAAGAGAGAGGCTGCTGGTTTGGCCAGTGGTCGCCCATCCTCCTGTTATAACAAGTTTACTGGTGGCTCTGATAAGAGATGTTTTCAGGGCACCTCTCACTTCCTAAACCCGGTAAGAGTTTGGGAACCTGCATTCTGACCCAGGACTAACTGCTCTTGTTTTCTTCTTTTCATTCCAAAGAATGGTTTCCCTGGATACAACTCCTAGTTGACATGCTGTGTAGCTGTAGCTGTGTTGGTCCTAGGATATTAGAGAGACAAGATGGGTGAGGTAATATCTTTCATTGGATCAGTCTCTTACACCAACAGAATTTGGTCCAATAAAAGATATTACTCACCCACTTTATCCCCCCCAGTTGACAGACAGAATGCATGATTCTGATCTCACTGTGGCTTAAATCAGGATTTACTGAAGTCAGTGCAGTTCCAAAGATGAAAACCTGGTACGAGTGAGATCAGAATTGGGTCCAGGGAGATCAAGAGATGTTAGTCTAAATGTGGGGCAGTTTTTATAAGTTAGAAGATAGGGAAGTCAAGAGGGTGACATACGCTGGTTGGTACATATGTGAGTATATACAATGTATTATTTAGAGGTTGTCCATTTTCATTTTTAAAAAACATATAGAAATCTTATACTTGATTTAATATTTATTAAATAAAATAATTTTAAAGAGTTGCAACAGGGCAAACCAACTGAACAATAAGCCCCCAACATTTCAGCACTCATGGGGGATAACAACTCTTCTGTTCCTCCTTTGTTTTTATATATGTCTAGTCAGCTGTTTCCTCAGATGCTGACTTCAGTTTGTTTATGCCAGGCCACCTCGGAGAGCTCAGTTATTTCTCTTTTTTAAAACTCCCTCGTTTAGGGCCCGGTCTTGGGAAGACGTCCTGTAGATTTTTGTGGGTGTTGAGAGACCATCACTGGATTGAGGCTCTTCAATGTCTTCCATGGTTTTACAGATTTTTGACAAACCGTTGCATTTTGTGGTTAAAAGTATGTTCTGCGCTGTAAGTTCCGAATGGTAATGTCACAGCAACGGGGTATTTCTCATTTCATTTACAGTTCTACAGCCAGACCCTCAACTAGTGTTAATTGGAGCCAGTGGAGTTGCACCAGCTGAGGATCTGACCCCCTAATACATCATTTATTTTGCTAGCATTTGTGACTGTTGAATATGATCAATATAAAAATCTCCAGTTGGACTGTCACTAATATAATCCTTTCATCTCCTATAATCTATAACATATGTGTGGGGCGGGCCTACTCTGGCAAGGAATTGAGTGCTGCTGCCCAGGCACTGAGGTTTTAGCCAGCTGGGGTTGAGTGTTCAGCATGGCACCTGGCACATGGCCCTGCGACTAAACACATCTTCTGAAACATAAATTCATAAGTTGCCACCCTCGTAATGCAACTGTACCAGTTTAAAGAAAGGAGTTAATATACATAGACATCCAGGAAAGAGGTATTGGAAACTGGATCAAACACAGAGCCTTCCATCTGTCTCTATGGCACTAGTCTGAGTTCAGCCCAGACTGTAGTAGCCCTTGCCATCTGACAGCTGTTCAATGGCCTTTGGGAATAGATTGCTGCCCTTGAGAATCTTGTTCCAGTTCTCATTGGACTGGTGCAATGACTTACACACAACTTACACCAGTTATGATCAAATTGAAAAACTCCTCTGACCCTAGTTAGCACCAGCACTAAACACACTGACATGTCTTCTAAAGTAAATCCATGTGAAAATAGTCCATAAAAATAGGCTTCCTAGAACTCCTCCTTTGGAAGAAATCCTGCAGTCTTTCCTCAGTTTTAATATAAACCTTTTCTTGCGCTTGACATTAATGGATGCTTCACCTGTGTAAGGACTGAGTAAAAATTGAGGAAAAGTTTCTGGTTTTGCCCTGACTGACGCTGGACAGAGTTATTACCACAGGAATAGAGGGTTCATCCTCTCGGCCCTGAATTTTCCTTATTCCTTTTCATCAGGAGCTAAAACACTGGCACATTCTGTCTTTGTTTGCCTGCAACTGGAAATTGTTTGCTTTTACAAATATAAACGTGCAGCTTTTCAACTGGATTTCAACTGGTCCAGAGTAGTTGCAGCTTTGAATGTGAAAAGAATACAGCTTTTTCAAGCTGAACTCCCCCCCACACTTTCTGGTTTGCACCTGATGAGGGAAAGAGACGTTCTTGCTTCATAATTTCTTAAGTTGGTTACAATATAATGAACTTAACACGTTCTAGGAAATGATCAAATCCATCAATTCACGTTTCAAAATACACAGACAATATCATTTGTTTGCCAAAATTCAGTGGGTCTGATTTTGTTTGTTTGTTTGTTACTTATGCCAGGGTTAATCCCCCAATGGAGAGAAGTGGAAAGATGACTTAGTCCATCCTGGTCTCCCCACACACAGACTTGATACAGCTGGGGATTCACCCCAATCCATTTAAATTATATTAAGTTACATTTTAATATATCCTTAAAGTGTATTTCTGTGCTGAAAAGGCAGTGTTTTCCAGTGGGTAGAGTATGGAACTGGGACACCAGAACCATAGCTCTATTCCTGGCTCTACTACTGACCCGCCGTCTGACCTTGATCAAGTCACTTCTCTCGGTGACTCTGCTTCCCCTTCTACTCTTGTCTATTTGGATTAAAAACTCTATGAGGCAGGGACTGTCTTTTACTGAAGTCAATGGTAGTGGTGCCGTCTTCAACAAGTACAGGATGAGACCAGCCATATTCATACAGTGCTTGACACAGTGGGACACATCTGGAGCCTCTAGATGCTACTGTATGAATAAATATGAAAAGTGGCTCTATTAAAAAAGCATCAGAGAGTTTAAAGTTTATTTCTTTTCAGTGACCCCCCCCCCCCGCAGTTCCCCATATTGTACTTGCTCACAGTACAACTATAAAAAGGTTTTATCTACCTTTCAGACTGAGCCTGGGACTGAATGTCAAACCGTGTTCTTTCTGGCTAGCGGATCATTACAATTAGTAAAGATTTTTGCCAAGGTTGAAAATATTGACCTAAGTGACTTGTCTAAGGTCATACAGTGTGACAGTGCCACAGCCCGAAATAGAGCTAAGGTCTAGCAACTGCATTTCTTAAGGTATATTATTGCTTATATATTTATCTTTCGGAACATGCGAAAAAACTTAAAATACAAGACAAATTATCTGATGTATTTCCCTGGAAAAATGTTGTGTCTCTTAAATGCAGTCAAAATACAGAGTGCTTGCCAGCTGTAACAATAATCACTCATTTTCTGTTTCGAGCTCATTGTGAAATTACAGAGCCGGGAAGGAGCAATTTTAACATAAGACTCTGTCATTTTCAGAGATTTTCTTCTCACTTTTGTTTTTGGAAGCAGTATGTACTGTTTGAGGAGTTTTTCAATTTGATCATATTTTGCCCTTCTTTCCACAGAGATCTAATCTAAACTAAACTGGGCATATACAACCTGCATCCCCATAATTCCTGAGCTGCTTTCTGAGCTGTTCACAGAGGAGCAGGTAATGGCATTTATAGGGGTAATAGCATTTATAGGGTTAAACACAAGAAAATGAGCTGAATTGCAGAATTCCTCACTGTTTGCCAGTCAAGTGTATGGGACAGAAGACATTCATAGGCTGATTTGTTTTTGAACTGTGGCTTGTAGACTTGGACTACATTAGTACATAGCGCTCGATTGACACTGAAACGTCCATTTGATAAATATTTACCTTTCTTTTCTTTTTCTCAAGTGTGTTCATTCATTGTGCTCAGATCCAATGTTCGTCCTCTCTGCCTTAGCAGGTTAGTGTTTGAAATGTATTTTGCACATATGGCAACCCCAGAAAACATACCTACCAAAGGGATGATGCATTGCTTTTTCTTTAATGTGAATGTACTATTTGTTGTTGTAAAGTGCATTTCTTTGTATTCTGTTTAGAATCTGGAAAGACCTCATTAAATTGCATGTATTACTAGTAGTCCAGTTAACTGCACAGTGGCTGCATAGTTCAGCTATTACTATAGTGAACTGAGGTTCAAAAACTGATCGTTACCCTGTAATCACTCCAGATAAATTGGAGCACCCAGGACATTTTGTCCTTTCATCAATTCATTTGGAAAAGACTGTTAGCATGTGTGATGATAAAAAGGAAGATATGAAAAATCCTTGACATGCATAAAAAAACCTGGTTATGGCATTGTGCAGTGGTGAGAACAACATACAAAGCCCTAAAGGCCAAATGCCCTCAGGTCTACACGCAGAAGTCTCATTTAAATTACCTGGACTGTATCGGGGGTGTGTGTGTGTGTGTGTGTGTGTAGAATTTGACCTAGGCCTACACTAGGAAATTAGGTTGGCATAACTAGATTGCTCAGGGGTGTGAACAATACACACACCTGAGTGACGCAGTTAAACTCACCTAACCCTCCTGTGTAGACAGTGTTAAGTTGATGGGAGAATTCTCCTCTTGACATAGCTACTGCCTCTCAGAGGGGTGGGAGGGTGATTACCTGTGCTAACAGGAGAAGCAGTCTTGTTGGTGTAGGTAGCATCTGCACTGAAGCACTACAGCCGCATACCTGCAGCATTTTTAAGTGTAGACTTGTCCTTATTCTCCTTGAAATAGCATTTGAAACTCACTGTTCTTTGAAACAAGCTTGCTTCTGAAAATGAGAGGTGGGCATCTCTCTCTTTCAACATATAATTCAATGTATTTAGCACCTTTTCCTGTGCATGAAATATTTTAGTGTAATTTCCTTTAATTTATTCATTTTATACGTAATATTTTACTCTGTGCATCGATTATGGATATTCTAAATCTGAGCTGTGTTCATTCATTATGGGTGGTCAGATATTTTTGGTATTTTGTTTCCTAATGGCACGAGCATTTCTGGCATGAATATTGGCATAAGCACATTTAAAATTCCGTTTCTTTGCATATTTGTGCATGCAACTTTTGTTTATTTTCCACAAACATTTTTTCCAGGAAAACTCCATTGTTTGAATATTCACAGAAAATGACTGCAAGAACAGCTGCAAGAGGATTAATTAAACAATTTAAATGAATATTCAGTGTTCTCTAGATCAGGACCAAAAATTGTAAAAATGATATTGGAGCCCTTTCAGCTGAACTGGGCAAATAATACTGACATTTTTCCTGAAGTCAATGGGAGTCTTTCTAATGATTTTAATGGGGTTTGGCTCAGGCCTATAAATCATGGCTCCTGTGTCATTGACTTTTTTTATATCTTATAAAGATCCAAATGTTGTGGTCCAAAATGTGAATTATGTTTATTTGTGATGGAAATTGCTGTTCTTATGTGTGAATTTGTCTCCCATAGGGTATTACTTCTGATCCTTGCTTTCTTATCAGTTATTTCCCTCTACTCCTAATCATTCATTTGTTCATTCATTCATTCTAGCCATGCCACAAAAGCGTATTCCAGTGAGAAACAGGCAACGCAGCACTTTTTCATATCTTGTGGGAATAAGCAAGAGATGGGTCTTCTTTCATGTTGTTGTATAAGAACAGCCAGGATTGCTTTGTAGTGTCCTTGCAATAAATGGATTTGGTGATTGATTAAATTCCTCAGCTTAGGCATTTCATCAGTCCCAGTAGCTATTTACTGCTTCATATACTAGAAAGCAATTGAGATTATGTCTTAATTACATGCTCTTAATCCTAAAAAGCTATGTTCATCCATCGTGGTCGCTAACATTTAAACCTATCAAAAACATGTGTCTAACTCCCATAGCTAAGAATGTGTTTGTGATTATTGAGGGAGTTCGGAATCTTCTATAATCAAGCTAAATTGGCATATTGGTTAGAAAGAATGACAAGTTCCATCTGACTTTCCTGAGTTAAGCATCTCTTTGGGAAGACTTGAACTAGACAAGGGTTCCCCATAATTCCAGGGAAAATAGCCATGATGAAAAGACTAGATACATGTGTTTGCACGCACAGTATTTCACTCTGCACAAAGAGCTGTGCATGTGCACAGACTCCAATTCTGCACTCAAAGGAAATACAGCAGACATTTTAAATATCTCCAAACCAAACAAGACATCCTGAAGGATTCTCTTCCTGTGGCCTCATTATCTGTTTGTCTGTTTTAAAATATCAAAAGAAGTACAGAAATAGGCAGGGTAGCTCTAGACAGAAATAGACAGGAAGATTGAAAAAAATAAATGTCACTGTCACCTTAAGATCAGATCCCCTCCTTATCTGGGAGTCTCATGTTAAAGGCATGATCTTTCAAAACTGGAAACCTCCTAAAAATAAAGCATCATTCTTTTAAGATGCACAAGTTTCTAAGAAAATACATCTTCTGAATGCACTATGAGATCTGCCAGAACTTCTCTAAAGCAGGTGGGGAGATCTGATCTTTTTCTAGAATTTAGGGAACAAGTTCTCCCTAAAATCAGACTTCTGGGTTTGCTTTATAATAGGAATGTTCTGTGAATTGATTCCTCTCCCCACCTAAATAACAGAGACCTAGAAACATACAAGTTTGATGTGATGAGCAAATTGTTGACATGGCTAGTAGAGTGTTTTAAACAAGACCTTTTTCAATAGGTGCCAAATGACATATGATTCCTATCCAAACCTGATGAGAACCTTCCAAAGGGTGTTCCCTACCTCATGTCCCTTACAGTGCCCTGTTCTTGTCTCTAGCCTTCACTGGGGCTTCCTTTTAGTCTCTGGCATCTTTAAACAAAATAAATGTAAGGTTCTGCCCTGCACTATCTGGTGGTCTCATTAATATAACTAGATGCACAAGTAACATTTAAAAAACCCAAATAGTTTTAAAAAGACATAGAAGGAACTGCAATAGTGATTGAGCATTGTGGGCTAATTGCCTGCAAACATTTACTCTTGGAAAAATGAAATCAATAAGGAGTTTGGCTTCAAAGTCAGTGACATGATGTAGCCATTTTACTGAGTGGAGCAAACTGCATTCTCCCTGAGAAATACGAACAGCCCCAGATAGAATGTGCCTTGCTTACGCAATGTATCTCTAGTATTCCTCCAGGGGAGCGTGGCTGCAACTCCTCCGCTCAGGGTTGTGGTTTCAAAGACACAGTCTAGCTCACAGCATCAGATCCAGGAGGAGTCAGAGTTTTGTGCCCTGCTGCTGCGTGTGGCAAACTGGCTGATAACTCATCTGCACCACCACGGCCATATGCAGACGGTTGCTGACTGAGCCTGTAGAGCGGTGTCCATGTTTCTGCTCACCTCCCTTGTACCGCAGGGGAGTGCTGCGTTATGGTAGGGAACAAAACGGGAAAGACACAGGACCAAGAGTGGATGTGATTGAGGGAATTAAAATAAGGCTGAAAGAATGAGGGGGAGATGAGGATGAGGGAAGGAAGAGGAAAGGAGAAGAACACTGAAGTAAGGGGGAGACGAAAGGAGAAAAAGAAGACAAGAGCTTGAGAAATATAAGATCATCTCTGTGGTTCTTCACCAAACAAAACCATGTCCTGGGAATCTTCTCCCACAGAATAATCTCACCTTGAAAATCTGGTCACCCAGTAAATTAAACTATTTTTATATTTAAACATAAGCAGCATCTTAGACTCTGAAACTCTTGTAAATATTTGCAACAACACAAACTCAAGTAGCTCAGAGTTCCACGGGGACCTTCCTGATATGTTCTGTGTACAGAATAATGTACTGGGCTGTCATAAATTGGACTGTTTGACAGCTCATGTTCTGTTGAGACCATTGCAAATCCTGAGGGCCAGATTTTGCATTGCCTCCCTCACCGCAATGAACAGCACTGTTGCGGAGATGACTGCCTCCACAGAAGCCTCCAGAGCAGGGGACATTCCTAGGTAAGCATAAGGCCTGTCCATGCAGACCAGAGGAGGGCTGTGCATGGGAGAATTGTGCAGAGAGAATAGTGTTACACCCCAACAATTGCCCACTGCTACAAGCCCCATATGGGTGATGGCAACTAGTGGCCCAAGGGCTGCCCTAGCCTGTGCTTGGGAGCTGAACCCAAGTCTGAAAATACTGGCCTACGTGAATTGATAAAGACCACGTAAGGAGTCAGCATCAGAGTTGGGACTGGCCCCTGGCTTAGTCTGCTAAACCATGCTCCTCCCACTTTAGAATTGTCTCCCCCGCTTGTGGCCGGAAGCCATCCTGGCTATTCTGCACAAGGGTTGGCTCAGCCACGGGCATCCAAAACTGAGCTAGGGTCTTTGTAAAAACTAAGAGTACTTTAGCTATAGTGATTCTGGACCTGGGTAACTGATGACAAATAACCTGCAATTTTTAGGCAAAATGAATGATAAACTTCCAACCGTACTGATTGTTTTGCCTGAACACATATCAGTTTACATTGTTAGGTTATGTTTGCCGTGACACAGGCTTCCTCATTTTTTTTTTTAAAGAAATCTGAGATTCTCCATTATGGGAGATTTATAATGGCTGGCTCTGACTACCTGCTTCTGCTGATACCATCAGCTACTGTGACCACTCTATTGTGTATATAATAGTAATGTTTCACATCTGAGTCACTTCCTGTTGCTGGGGACAATCTACTGGCTGCTGGATCTCGAGGTCTGTGAGTGAGGAGCTTTTACAGCATTCAGCTAAACATTGCCTCTTTCTTACGTAGGACAACCACCATTATAAATCCACTAGTTGCTGGTCATGTTGTAAACCTGCATGGGGATTTGTTAGGATGATAATTTATGCTGCTGATTTTCCTGATTTCAAGTAATTTTTGGAGCATCTTTTTCCCTGGTGCTGTTTTTTTTCTCCAAAGTGGTCAACTGAGACCTTTGTTTTTTTTAAAATCCAGGAAGCTGCTGATGTTACCTTATTTGATAAAGCGCTTGGATGCAAAGCTTTCCAAGAAACGAATAGTACTTCTCTAAAGAGCATTTGAACAATGCAATGTTATTTGTTTACTTCAGCTATTTTATAATAATGTGGCCACCCAGTCCACTTGGGAGGTTCCAGCAGTCTTTGATTTTTATTTTTTTTAACCTCGGAACACAGGATGTGCTTATTTAAGTGATAAGAAAGAAACAACATTTTGTAGAGGAGGGAATCTTTATTTCTTCCGGATGACCCTTTCCCTTATACCTGGAATCTGCCTGAAAAGAAACAGGACGTACTGAAGCAGCAGGAATGGCTAAGTTTCATGTAACCTACAGTTCACATTTGCAGGAATATTTTAAAGGTTTCACATATACAAGTTAAACTTTTATTCACATGGCAGCTTAAAACTACATTGAACATAGGCATTGATATTTGTACTCAGGAGTCTATTTTCTTCTCCACGTCTGCACAGAATGCCTGCTAGTTTCAGTAGAAATCCCAAAGCTATGTAGTAACTTTTAGTTAACTTAGCAAAAAAATATCATAAAGGTCATAAAAGGAGGATAAAAGTTGCACCAGGTAGACAAAGAGCAAAGAAAGTGCCTTGGATAAATTAAGTAATAGCTTGAATCGTCCTACTAAACTCAGATGAGAACATAAAATAAACAATTTTTGAGGCTCAGCTTTCTTAGTTCTCCCACTCCCTGCCAACCTTACACTTCCATGCACTTATGCACTTCCTGGTTTGGCTGGGACTGGAAGGGGTCATACCAAATACCTCAGGAAAAGACTTGTTCTTGTGATATTTCTGACCTACCCAGTACCAGGCAGGAAGAACTATATATCTTACAATTACACCAGTTCCACCATATCATCCTCCTTCCCCTGCCTCAACAAATCCCTTAACTGGCATCCTCTTTTTCTTTATCCAGTTCAGTCTCCTCTTCCTCACCTTCTTGCTTGCTGCAAGTACACTCCACCCAAAGTTCTTTCTTCAGACCCTCCCCCTTGCTCCTGTGAGTCACCCAAACCATCTCTTCTAAATGCTTCTTTTACCTTATTCTCATGCTTGGCTTCACACCTGATTCTGTGCCATGTCCCTATGCATGGAACAGCTTCCCACTTACCATCTGCCAAGGATCTTCTCTTTTCTTCTTTAGGTTCCCCCGTAAGCCTCACTTCTTTTGTATGAAGCCTTCATAGGTTGGCTTCTGTCTGACAATTTCTCCATGCCCTCTTGCATTTAAATTGTTATCCTAGACATTCCATATCCGAGGCCTCTTTGAGCCTCATCTTGGTGGTTATTTTGCATTCAAAACTCACCTATTATTTAAGGATCCGAATGTCATGCTTTATGTCTACAGCCCACTAGAGCAAAAGGACAATTGTCTGATAAGTGTGGAACTCACTTCCCCCTGAAAATCCATCTCAGTCCTTTCCCCCCCATTTACAAAAAGAACCTACAATCTTTTTATTCGTGAAGTATATTGTTTAGAATGCCCCTTGTTGGCCTGGTCTTGGATCGGAGCATGCTATGCCTTGTACCTCTCCCTGGTCTCTTGTGAGTGTGCCCATCACAGTCATAGGCCCAGGGCCTCCACTTCACTCAAGGGGGAGTCCTATGGCGCTGCCACTCTCAGGGTACGTCTATACTACAGAATTAGGTCGAATTTATAGAAGTCGATATTTTAAAACCCGAATTTATGGAATCGATTGTGTGTGTCCCCACTAAAGAGCGTTAAGACCATGAGGTCGATTGACTGTGTCCACAGTAGCGGGGCTAGCATCGACTTTCGGAGCATTGCATTGCGGGTAGCTATCCCACAGTTCCCGCAGTCTCCGCCGCCCATTGGGATTCTGGGTTGCGATCCCAAAGCCTGATGGGGCAGAAAACATTGTCGCTGGTGGTTCTGGGTACGTCATCCCTCCCTCCATGAAAGCAATATTTTTCACGCCTTTTTTCTGGGGTTTCCGTGTTTGCTACGGAAGCCTGCTCAGCTCACAATTACCGTACATCTCCAGCGTACGCCTGGACATTAGGTCTAGTGGGGATTCAGTCACACTATAATACGGGCAGAGGGATAGCTCAGCGTTCTGAGCGTTGGCCCGCTAAACCCAGGGTTGCGAGTTCAATCCTTGAGGGGGCCATTCCGCCTGAGGCTGGTAGTCGCGGGACTATACAGCAGGAGCTCCTTGCCTTCTAGCTGCAGATGGTGCAATATGCCATAAATGGTCGTGGTCGCGGGACCACACAGCAGAAGCTCCTTTCCTTCTCGCAGCAGATTGTACAATATGATTGGTATTCGTGTGCTCCTGGCCGGCGGCCTATGGTGTGGCTGGCCGGGGGCGCTTGGACATAAATGGGAGTGACCAGAGTGACTCTGGTCATTCTCTTTTTTACGTTTTGTTTAAGGGAGATTCAGTACTGCCTGGAACACGGGCGGAGGGATAGCTCAGCGGTCTGAGCGTTGGCCCGCTAAACCCGGGGTTGCGAGTTCAATCCTTGAGGGGGCCAGGAGCTGATGATGGATATCAAGCATATTGTACCATCTGCTGCTAGAAGGGAAGGCGCCTCCTTGCTCACCGCCTATTGTACCATCTGCAGCTAGAAGGAAATGAGCCTAACCCTTGCTCCCCCCTCCCTCCGTGAAAGCAACTGAGGGGGGAGCAAAAAATCCTTTCGCGCCTTTTTTCATATGGGCGCCATATTGCTGACTCCATTGTTATCCACCCGCTGCTTCTGCTGCCACTCTGCTGTCCTGCAAACTGCATACCAGGGAAAGCATGGAGCACGATCAGATCACCGCGGCTGTTCTCGCCGTTATGAACACCACGCGCATTGTCCAGGAGTATATGCAGAACGAGAACCAGGAGCTGCTACAGCTACAGCAGGCGAGGAGGCGACAGCAGCGCCCTGAGGACAGTGATGAGGACATGGACACAGACCTCTCTCAAAAAAGGCCCCCCCGCAAGGTGGACATCATGGTGTTAATGGGGCTTGTTGATACAGTGGAACGCCGATTCTGGGCCCGGGAAACAAGCACAGACTGGTGGGACCACATAGTGCTGCAGGTCTGGGATGAATCCCAGTGGCTGCGAAACTTTCGCATGCGTAGGGGCACTTTCATGGAACTTTGTGAGTTGCTTTCCCCTGCCCTGAAGCGCCAGGACACCAAGATGAGAGCAGCCCTCACAGTACAGAAGCGACTGGCGATAGCCCTGTGGAAGCTTGCAACGCCAGACAGCTACCGGTCAGTCGCGAATCAATTCGGAGTGGGAAAATCTACAGTGGGGGCTGTTGTGATGGAAGTAGCCAGGGCGATCACCAAGCTGCTGGTACCAAGGGTTGTGAGTCTGGGAAATGTGCAGCTCATACTGGATGGCTTTGCAGCAATGGGGTTCCCGAACTGCGGTGGGGCGATAGATGGAACCCATATCCCTATCTTGGCACCGGACCACCAAGCCAGCGAGTACATAAACCGAAAGGGTTACTTTTCAATAGTGCTGCAAGCACTGGTGGATCACAAGGGACGTTTCACCAACATCAACGTGGGATGGCCGGGAAAGGTACATGACGCTCACATCTTCAGGAACTCTGGTCTGTTTCGGCTGCTGCAGCAAGGGACTTTCTTCCCAGACCAGAAAATAACCGTTGGGGATGTTGAGATGCCTATAGTTATCCTTGGGGACCCAGCCTACCCCTTAATGCCATGGCTCATGAAGCCATACACAGGTAGCCTGGACAGTAGTCAGGACCTTTTCAACTATAGGCTGAGCAAGTGCAGAATGGTGGTGGAATGTGCATTTGGTCGTTTAAAAGCTCGCTGGCGAAGTTTATTGACTAGGTTAGATCTCAGCGAAAACAATATTCCCATTATTATTACTGCTTGCTGTGCGCTCCACAATATCTGTGAGAGTAAGGGGGAGACGTTTATGGCGGGGTGGGAGGTTGAGGCAAATCGCCTGGCCACTGGTTATGCGCAGCCAGACACCAGGGCTATTACAAGAGTACAGCAGGGTGCGTTGCACATCAGGGAAGCTTTGAAAACCAGTTTCATGAATGGCCAGGATGCTATGTGAAAGTTCTGTTTTTCCCCTGTAATGAAAAGCCCCGCCCCTTCATTCACTCTACTTCCCTTTACCCAAACCGCCCTGCCCTCCCCCCCTTGATCACCGCTCGCAGAGGAAATAAAGTCATTGTTGCTTAAAAATCATGCATTCTTTATTAATTCGTAAAACAAAGAGGGGGAACTATGGGGCTAACTGCCACAGTCTCCCGGGATAGCTGGTGGAGGAAGGGAAGCACCAGGATGGGTGGTGGAGGAGGGGATGAGGGAAGGACAAGGACACACAGCACTTTAAAACTTATTGAATGCCAGCCCTTTCTTGCTTGGACTGTTCTCTTGACTTGAGTGGTTGGGTGCACGGAGGCCGCCCAAACGCGTTCTTGGGCGTCTCGGGGATGAGGTTATGGGACTCGGGAAGGAGGGCTGTTGGTTACACAGGGGCTGTAGCGGCGGTCTGGGCTCAGGCGGCCTTTCCTGAACCCTACGCCTTTCCTCAGCCATAAGCCGGAGGATTTCCGTTTGATCCTCCAGTAGCCTCAGAATTGCATCCTGCCTTCTCTCTGCACGCTGACGCCACCTACTCTCTTCATCCCGCCAGTCATTCTCTTCAGCACGCCACCTGTCCGCACGATCAAATTCTGCCTTCCTGGACTCCGACAGTGTCTGCCTCCACGCATTCTGCTGGGCAGCTTCAGTGTGGGAGGATTCCATGAGTTCTGAGAACATATCGTCTCGATTCCTTTTTTTTTTACTTCTAATCTTCGCTAGCCTCTGGGACGGTGATGAAAGGGGTGGCGTTGAAACATTTGCAGCTGCAGGAGGAAACAAACGGGAGAGGAGTAGTTTAAAAGACACATATTAGAGAACAATGCTCCAAACATTACATATCACATATGCATTTGGTCCAAGGTTGCACTTTGCCTGTTATATTGAGGGTCTGCCGGTTTGGTGTGAGAGATCACACAAGCAACAAGTTGGTCCGGCGGGCAACAGAATTCGGCTTGCAGGCAGCCATGGTAAGCCACAGTCTATAGGCTTCTTTAACCTTCATAACAGGTGGGAATGTTTTCAAACAGCAACCCCCTCATTTCCCATAACAAACAGCCTTTGGGCTGGCAATTTAAAACTGGTTGGCAATTGAAAAGGGAGGGGCGGCGGTTTTCGGGTTAACGTGCAGCGCGAACCTAATCGACACCCCCCCACACACACAGACACACATCCAAGATGTTCGCTGTTCCCCCTCCCCCCACCGCGTGGGTCACAGCGGGGAAGATTTCCGTTCAGCCACAGGCAAACAGCCCAGCAGGGATGGAGCCCCTCTGAATACCCCCTTAATAAAATTCCCCTATTTCAACCAGGTGACCATGAATGATATCACTCTTCTGAGGATAACACAGACAGATAAAGAACGGATGTTGCTTGAATGCCAGCAAACACCAGGACCATACGCCGCCATGCTTTGCAAAGCAATGATTCCAGACTACGTGCTACTGGCCTGGCGTGGTAGAGTGTGTTACCACGGAGCACAGGATAAGGCTGCCCTCCCCAGAAACCTTTTGCACAGGCTTTGGGAGTACATCCAGGAGATCTTTCTGGAGATGTCCCCGGAGGATTTCTGCTCCATCCCCGAACATGTTAACAGAGTTTTCCAGTAGCTGTAGCTGTACTGGCCGCGAATTGATCATTAAACACGCTTGCTTATAAAACATGTATTAATTAACAGAGGTACACTCACCAGAGGCACCAGAGGTCCCTTCTCCTGCATCGAGCACGCCTTGGGTGGGTTCGTAGGGTACTGGCTCCAGGGTGACAAAGAGTTCCTGGCTGTCGGGGAAAAGGGCTTCTCCACTTCCTTGCTGTGTCTGGGCGCTATTTTCAGCATCATTATCATCATCATGCTCCTCTGTGGTTTCTGATGATCCACATACGGAGTCATACCACATGGGTGGGTCAGTGCTGGCTGCACCTCCTAGAATGGCATGCAGCTCATCATAGAAGCGGCATGTCTGGGGCTCTGACCCAGAGCGTTTGTTTGCATCTCTGGTTTTTTGGTAGGCTTGCCTGAGCTCCTTAATTTTCACGCGGCACTGTTGCGCGTCCCTGTTGTAGCCTCTGTCCTGCATGCCCTTGGAGACTTTGGCATATGTTTTGGCTTTTCTTCTTTTGGACCGTAGCTCTGCTAGCACGGTTTCGTCTCCCCATACAGCGATCAGATCGCGTACTTCAACATCGGTCCATGCTGGAGCTCGTCTTCGATTCTGGGACTCCATCATGGTCACCTCTGCTGATGAGATCTGCGCTCACCTGCAGCTCACCACGCTGGCCAAACAGGAAATGAAATTCAAAAGTTTGCGGGGCTTTTCCTGTCTACCTGGGCGGAGCATTGGAGCTCAGACTGCTGTCCAGAGCGGTCAAATGTTGCACTGTGGGATAGATCCAGGAGGCCAATACTGTCGAATTGCGTCCTCACTAGCCTACATCGATTCGGCAATATCGATTTAAGCGCTAATCCCCTCGTTGGGGGTGGAGTGGCGAGATCGATTTTAAGAGCCCTAGAAGTCGATGTTAAGGGCTTCGTCGTGTGGACGGGTGCACGGATCAATCGAAATAACGCTAATAAATTCGACCTAAACTCGTAGTGTAGACCAGGGCTCAGACTGGGTCCCTAGGCTTCAGCAGCCCTGTTTTCCAACATGGCTCTTTTAGCACGGCCAATGTGGCTTGGCTCCCCGCAGGAGTCTTCTTTTTTGGAAGTTTTGTAGCCAGAAAATATATGCAGTGACACAGTTTTGCCTTTTCAAAACAAAGTATTTAATAGTCAACAGGAACACGGTAATCAGAGAAATGGGTTAAAATAACAAAGTAGGCCTTCATGCATGAATCTTATTTAAACTTCATTCTTTCCTTGCAAGTTTTGGGTGAGTTCCATTCAGCCAAGATACCCCTGCTCCTGGACTGGGAGAGACGGACAATATGCTCTCAGTATTTTTTGTCAGAGACACCTCTCACTGCTAATCACTCTTCTTCCTTTCTGGGCTAGCCAGTTTGGTGGGTAATTCCCAATTAATAACTTCCCTTTTGTTCTGTTGAGGATGCTTGGTATTCTCTCTGGAAGTATCTTATCTCCGTCATTGTCTTGGTTTCTGTTGGTTTTCCCCTAACAACCTCCTTTGATTTACTTGATGCAGAATAATATCTAGCAGGTAAACTGAGATGCAGATAATATTCACAGAAATAATACAGAAATCTCCCAGGCTTTCCACAGGCCCTATATATATTGTTTTTCCTTCTTGTGGTTTTTTCTCTCTTTTTGTATTGGACCCTCTTGTTCACTGTTATCGACATCATTTTTAACAGGTTCATTTAACGATAATATTGTTTATATATAACTACATATTGTACAGTGCCCTCCGCTCATTTAGTGGAGGAGTGTGCTTTATAAATAAAATCATTATCACTGATAACTATGATATAATAACAATAGATTATCTGATTAGATTGTATGCTTCACAAAACAGGTATACCATTTTCTGTTTTTTCCATTATACCAAATTAAAATAAGGATAATTCAGCCTAAACTAATAGAATTGCTCCAGGTTTTCACTGGTATAACTAAGAGCAGAATTTGACCCATTGTATGTTTGTTTGGAAAGTACCTCATGTGTGATGGGAACTAATCTAATCTAAAATTTTCCAGCCTCATTTCTGTACTAAAGAGCATGAAATAATCGTTTTGAACTTAAGATCCAACCTTTTCAGATTCACCCACCACTAAAGGCCTTTAACAAGATCCCTCTCCTTTGCAAGAAGCTACTAAAAAAACTAAATGGTCATGGGGTGAGAAGCAAGTATTATCTTGGAAGAAAAACTGGCTGAGAGATAGGAGTCAAAGAGTAGGAATAAATGGCCTATTTTCGTCATAGCAGAAGATTACCAGAGGGATGCCACAAAGTTCCATAAATATAGTTATTAACAGTCTGGAAAGGGGGCTGAGCAGTGAGGTAGATAACACAAAGTTTCTTGGGTTAGTCAATCCTAGAGAAGGCTGAGGGACTTCAGAGGGACTTAACCAATCTAGATAAATGGGTAACATGATGGCAGGCAGATGAAGTTCAACACTGATAAATGAAAAATTATGGAACTGGAAGGGAAAAAAATAAATTTCTTATATACCTTAAAGGGGACTAAATCAATTGTATCAAGACAAGAAAAGGACCTGGCAATTTGTGTATACAGCTCAATGAAGACCTCTGCTCAATGTGCAGCTGTGGTCAATAAACACACCATGTTGGCATGCATAAGGCGTGGGAGAGAAAGCAATACCCAAAATATTATAATGCCATTGTATAAATCAATAGTATGGTCTCGTGTGGAATACTGTGTGCAGTACTGGTCTCCCCCTCTCACAAAGCATATTGTGGAACCAGAGGAGATTCAGAGAAGAGTGGTGAGAATGATCAAGAGTCTGGAAAAATTGTTCTATGAAGTGAGATTGAAAAGAGCAGGATTGTTTACTTTAGGGTGGAGATGAATAAGAGGAGACATAGCGGTATATAAAATAATGAACGGTATAGAGAAGGTAGATTCTGTTTGTCCCCTTGCTCTTGTATTGCAAGGTAGGGAATTCAATGAAATTAACAGAAGCAACTGACAAAAAGAAATAGTTTTTCATATGTAATTAGAATGTGGAGCTTGTTGGCAAAGGATGTCATTAAGGCCAAGAACTCAGCAAGATTCAAAGAGGACTTGGACATTTATATGGATAGCAAGAATATCTAGAGTTATAATGCTAACAGAAAGCATATTGGAGGGAGATAAACCCAATGTTTCAGGGTTTAAACCAATCTCCGAGTATTAGGGATGAGGATGTGTACACATCTATTTACTGTAGGTTTTTTTGCACCTTCTTTTAAAGCATCTAGTGTGGGTCACTGGGCTAGATGGACCTTTAATCTGATAGAATATAGCACTTACAATGTGTAATTTAGGAACATAGTATTACCGTGCACAGACTGACCCATCAGGCAAACAGAATTGGAAATCGCATTTACCTCAGCATTGCACCTGAATTCCAATTCCAGATGAGTATCAAGTACACAGATGTTTGAACCTTTGCTGGAAACTGAAATTTGGGTACATTCTGGTAGTGAAAACTGAATTGAGCAGAGTGTCCAGCTCTTTCTCATTTCACTGCATCACTTTCTTGGATTTGATCAGATGAGGCAGTGAATAATATCTACAGAGTCCTCTGGATGTCACCGCTGTGCAATTCTTCCCCAGGAAAGGGAAAAATACCCATTGGGATGGAGCAGGTTGCTCCTTCTGGTGTGCCAGCCCTACTACATCAGCTAATGAAAACTGAATGGGGTGAGGTCCCCATCCTTTTTTATGGGGAGCAAGCATTGGGTACTAGGGATCACAGGAACTAACATTGAGTGGCCCCTTCACAGCCATGTAAGAGGGACACAGGAACTAACTGTCAACCCCTGATACCTGAATACCAGTTAGCCTCATGTCAATGCGTGCAGACTCCATTCTATGCATGTTATCACTATGACACACCATCTAAACATCTGAAGAAGAGCTCTGTGTAAGCTCAAATGCTTGTCTCTCTCACCAACAGACAGTGGTCCGGAACAAGATATTACCTCTAATATCCTGGACCGACACAGTGCATATACCATTTAAACAGTAAGTCCTATATCATATTGCTCCTCAGTCTATCTTGCATGTGCCTGAGATCCCCAAGGAGCAATGACTCCGTTCTGAGATTAGTACCTTCATTGGTCCTATGTGCGGAGTAGTCCTTTTTCACTCTGCTTTCAAAGAGCAGAATAGTGAATAAGCCTCTGGCTTCTGTATCGGCTACCCTTGTCTACCTTTTCTATAGAGCACACAAATGAAGTGGAGGCCATGTGATCTACGTTAGTGTCCTTCTTGCTCATGATGGGAGCACAGAGTTGCATCTTTTTCAGTGTAATTAAGACCTTGTCTATACTCTGGATTTGGCCCCTATTTAGCCACCAGTGTAGTTGCACCTCAGTATACGGTAGGAAACCAGAGATCTGAAGGAGTGAACAGTCTGAATAATTCCCAGAAACTCCAAGTTTCCCTTTCTCCAGAGATGCCCCTGAGCAGTGTCTGTCTGATTTGCACTTCTGTTTTCTGCCTTCCAGCCTTGGAGTTTTTTTGGTTGAGTTTTGTTCCTGACATGTTCTACTTCAAAATCCCCAAGGTGACCTCATTCCAGGATAGCAAAAGAGCTAACTGCAGATGGGCAAAAATTCCTCATAGCATGTAATGCCTGTTCATAACATTCAATGGCCTTCTTTCAAGAAGGTGCCAGTATGCAGTGAGGTAATTCTATAAATTTAAAAGAGTTGCACAGGGCCACTGATTTAAGTGACCACTTAGAGGACTGACAAAAACTGGTTGCTTGATGAAGGTCGTTTTCTAATCAAGGTGTATTCACTATGTTTGGGGGTGATGTGGCCTCTCTTAAGATGGGAGTCTTCCTAGTGCTAGCCCCACTCCTGCACTGTGTACTAGGAATATGTTTTAAAAATATTCAAGCCCCTACAGTGTAAGGAAAGAGTTATGAAGGAGCTGGATCAGGTGTGCTGCTAGACATCAAATACCCTGGCTTACCACAATGTGCTGTAGTTATTAGTCCCATCTCCTGCCCACGCTTCCTTTCCTCTTTCCAGTTGCCCCTATGGCCCTGAGTTGCTGTGTTACTGTGAACCTGCCCCTGCCTCGCCCAGAGGTGCTTCCTTTTGACCCATTCCCTTAGGAACACAGTTGGGGATTTCCTGATCTTTCCTTCTACAGGTGGGAAAAGAGAAGACAGGCAAATAGCAATAGGAGGGAAACTATCAAACTTTTCTTTCTCCACAATACAAGGTTTGAACATAAGCAAGTGCCTGGTAATTAATAAACACCTTTAAATATTGACAAGGTTGTACTACAGGGCTATGGTGCCAGTTACTGTTTTTCTTCAGTAAAGGAAGACGTTGACGTGAGGGAAAGTATAGACGAAATGTCGTAGGGTCTACATGGATAAGTGTGTGCATTTATATTTGCTCAGGGACAGTACTGGACAGTAAAGGATTACAGGCTCTGTCTAGCTCCCACTGATTTCAATGACAAAACTCTCATTGACTACAATGGTCCAAGAGCAAGCCCTATATCCTTGAATACAAAGGAAACTAACTTTGCTGAGGAAGAAATACTGGCCAGTCAAGAGGCAGGGAAGGATGGAAGGAGACAGTGAGGAAGGGCAAGGTTGGAAGTATCAGAGGTCTACCATTGCCTCTTTGTCATGAGCATAATGAGGGAAAGGAGATCGAGGTGTCTTCATCAAAGGGATCTGGGAGTGTGTAAAGACCTGATATAGATTCGGTGGAATTTCAAATTATACTAAGCAAATTCTGCTATCAGTTATCCCAGTATAGCCCCGTTGACGTTGTCGCAGTTACAGGGCTAGTTGCATACCCCTCTGATATTCTCCATGCTGCCTTCTGGTAATTTGTTATCCTTGCAGCCATCCCTTCCTGTTGGTTTGTCCTAGCATCTGTCTCCTGGTGCACCCATGTACCCTGCACGAGAACTGGGACTCTTCTCTAGGTCCTGGTCTGGGTCTGGCACCCCATTCTGCCTTTGATCATCTTCATACAGTAAAGGCACCAGCTCTGACTTTTAAGCTCTTTAGAGTTTATCTTTCTTTCTTTGCATAGCTCCACTAGCTGATCTTGATTGTTCATAGCTAATTTTTCCTGGCTGTTTTGTTTGTGTGTGTGTGTGTGTGTGTGTGTGTGTGTGTGTGCTCTTCCCAAAAAGAACATAGGACACCTTTCTCGTGCTTTCCTTCCACAATACTTGTTGTTTGCTGCTGTTGTTTCTAATGGGAAATTCACCATTGTTGCCATCCAAAATATGTTGCCGCCAATATGTCAGGGTTACAGAGATAGCTGTACCTTTGAGTCATTTCTTGGTCTTTCTGAGTGCACACCTTATGTGTCAAGCCTTATACCTTTCCCTCTTCTGGAACAGAATTCCACAATTCTTCCAATCTTAGACCACGTCTGGGGCTACAGTATCCTCTGTGTCAACCCTGCAGATCTGATTAGGTTCTGAAGCTGTGGTTCTGAAGCAGTGGTTCTGCCTTTCGGGGGTCTGTTGTAACCAGTGGTATTCAGTGACAAAACAGCTTTCTTAAAACCAAAGTATTGTTTAAATTTAACAGCAGGAATAGAGCATTTAGAGGAAAGAGAGTCTACATGCATGTCTATTATTTTAAAATCTTTCTTACCCAATGGCTTGACATCCCTTCATGGTAACCTAGGCAGGCCTAACTTCTTTAGACACCCCAGCAGGAGCCTGGCTCAGTCTGGTTTCCTGGAATAGCACCCTAACAATTACCTCCTCTCTTCCAGGGGCAGCTCTATGATTTTTGCCACCCCAAGCATGGCAGTCAGGCGGCCTTCAGCGGCACGCCTGCAGGCAGTCCGATGGTCAAGCTGATTCGGCGGCGTTTCTGCGGGTGATCAACTGAATTGCTGTCGAAGCCGCAGGACTGGCAGACCTCCCGCAGAAAAACCGCCGAAGGCTGCCTAACTGCTGCCCTCACAGCGACCGTGACGCCGCCCCCCACGGCTTGCCGCCCCAGGCACGCGCTTGCTGCGCTGGTGCCTGGAGCCGCCCTTGCTCTCTTCAGAGAGAGAGAGAGAGAGAGAGAGAGAATCCTTTATAATCCAGCCAAGGTTCCTTCATTTTTGTCAGTTCCCAGGCCTTGACCCTGCTTGTCCAAACCAGTTGGTAGCCTCAGCAGGAGGTCAAGCTAGATTTTTCAGAACTAAGGGTTCTGCCATTGTCCTGTAACGACCCTCAACTGTTTACTTTGAGGTGGCTTATGTTGATCCATTGTTTCCTTCCAGCTTGCTTTTCATTACAGCCGCCTATTAAACTATAAACATATTTATACAGTAAGTATCCCAATAACTAGGTCAACCTACAGTATTAATAACTTACTACAGAGCAGCCCCACTTCCAGTAGAGATGTAAGTAGGGCAGCACCAGTAAGTGAAAGCAGGGTTTAGTCTATTAGGTTTTAAATAGAACTGGGATGCTGTGGGTAAGGGCCTAATTCTGCTTTTCAGCTACATGATGTAACTTCCATTGTCTTCAATGAGTTACACCTGTGTTTCTGAGTGTGGATCTGAGCCCTAAGGACTTTTATCTACCATTGTGTTTAATAACTGCCCTCTGATACAGCTACAAACCATTTACACCTCTTCTGTCACATCTATTTGTATTAAGACGCTGAAAAGTCACTTCATATTAAACCAGGTGTTCTCAAATGTTTTCACACTGCACTGTCTGAAGGAGACCTTTCCCCCCATTCATAACTGTGCAAACAGTCTTTCATCCCATTGACAATAACATAACATCCCCGTGGCAGTCCTGCAATTGCTGGAAATAGTCATCTACTTAACTGCCTTTAACATGATAAGTTTTGTATTCCTGTTGGAAAAGAGTTTACCGCACTGTCTATTCTGATCTTTGTTGACTCTCCCCTTACCATCTGTTCTCATTCTCTCAGCTGGAAAGAAGGAGAGCCAGCATCATGTAACCAGATAGCTTTCTCTGGGCCACCAACAAATGCTCTGCAGGCCACCAGTGGTCAACAAACCACAGCTGGGGAAACCTCTGTTTTATACAAAAGCAAATGAAAAAAAGTACATGGGTTAATTATTACTGCCTTGATTCCTCAATTAAAGTTGTAAAAGAGTTTCCAGTATGAACACACATTGGAGCTAACCTCTACTTTGGGCTCTCGACATGAGAAAGTTGCGTCCGTTTCATTTAAGGCTTGTTTCCACAGAAAGGTTGCATTGTTTTAACTTAAATTGGTTTAGTTAAACTGTGGTACTTCAGTAAGTGGACATTCTTTTATATCAATTTAGAACTGGTTACGATGTTTAGCTGGCATCTGTAAATGTACAGGCACTACCTTAACCTATACAAGCCAGGCTTAAACTGATAAACACCCAAGCTGTATTGGTTTAATGAAATTGGTATAAAATCACACCTTTAGTTATACGAGTACAACTTTGACTGTAGACCAGCCTTAAGGTTAAATCAGCAGCAAAAGACTTTGTGGATGCCCTCATTTCACTTGAAGCTTATTTTGACCTTAGATTACATTGATTAAGAGCAGGTTTAAACCATTCCAAAACAAACCACTCTGAAAGTGAGATAAGAGTATTCACAGAAGGATTGTCACCATTTCAGTTAAATCAGCTTAAAAACTGTATTAGTGTATAAAAACTTATAAACAGGTGCAGCTTTCTTGCCTAAATAAGTCCTTTCTAAAAAAAAAGCTGCTTTCTGTATAAAATAGTTCATGTGTATCCTCTCGATAGAGGTTAATGTTTATTGGAAACATTTAGGTTAATCAGATCAAACTCCTCTGAAGTTTAGAGACTGAATATATCATGATTTTCTTTTTTTTTAAATTGTCCTAAGGGTTGTACTGTACTGATTTTGGTATTCATATGTATGCATTTGAGTCAGAGCCGCAGTTAGTTAGTGAAGCAACACATAACTATGCCTACTGAGGATCTGGTCCTAGGAAACTATGCTTTGTAATGGCTCAAAAAATGACTGTCTAAAAATTTCAGCACAATTTTTAACTTTCTAAAATTGGTGGAATATGCAATGATGGGCGAATCCACCTGTGTTCAGTACAGTATTGTAAACTCCTTATGTAAAAGTTCAAATAAACTGATGCAATTACTAGGAAGTGCAATTCTTTCCAATATTATATTTAAAAGAATAGTAATGCAATTACAATTTAAATCTAACTCTAATCTTAAAATACCTCTAGGTTCCAGTTGTAGTTTGATAGTGATGAAAAGTCTCTTTGCATTTTAGGACCCTCTCCCCACAACATATTTCTTTTATAAATGACCAATGGAGAAATAAATATTTCCATAAATCATCTTTGGATTAAAAACAAGCATAAAAAGGAGGCTTGAAGTTGTTTAATATTACAGATGTTTTGGAGTTCTATTCAGTAGTTGGCAAATCACACAAGGCTGATCTGAATTCTTTATAATCTAGACACAAAGATCATTGCACTCTAAAAACCTCTGGGCTCTTATTCAGAAATATGTTGGCTTCTATTTACCTCTTTCCTCATTTGTATCTATCAAATGGCTAAATGTATAAATAAAGTCCGGGTGTTCTTATTAGCTAAGGCAGTATTTCATGCAGATTAATGCTGCAGATTTAGTAAAATGTATTTCTCTTTAAAGCTAGAGTATGTTTTGAATTAATTTCCTTGCTGTGTATGAATCAGGTATACTCTATTCTATGCCTGTTTCACAACGCTCATCAGTATCACATCTGAGCATTGCCTATGGTGCGTTAAAATCCCGATTCAGCAAACCCATCTATTCAGCAAAGCACTTAATTTTAAAAACGCGCTTAATCCCATCAGTTTTAACGGGACTATTTACAGGCTTAAAATTGGAATGTAAAGATGAATCAGGGCCTGCCTGCCAATGCCAGCACTTTATTGAGCACAATTATGTAAATCTCAGCACATGTGTCGGGGATCTAGCTTTCAGCGTTCAATAAAATCAGATTTACTCCTACTGAACAAAAATCGTTAACCTTCCTTCGCCGTGAAAATTGGCTAAAATTTCTCTGGATTCTGCAGACAATGAACAAGAAAATGAAGTGCATTGTCAATCTGGATTAAAATACCGTACGAAATCAATCCGCTGACAGTTTTAATGAAATAATCTGTGAGTGAATTTTGTTAAATAAATACACTGGATGTTTTCGGGACTATGTTAATCAAATAGCTGCTACAGCTTCAACATCTCACACAAGATAGATCCGCACTTGGCTAATTTTGTAAATGTTAAACGGCTTTGCTAGAACTCTCCTGTCTTTTGAGTGGCTGAGGTTTTTTCTGGTCTAATGTAAACACTACCAAGGAAAATCCCCATGTTGGTGCTTCAGGCTGTGAGGAAATCAGCAGATGGAGAGAAAAATGTAGATTAGATTAGATACATTTCAACTTTTTGGTCGACTGCAGTGTTCGTGGTCAAGATTTCATTCCTGTGCTACGGAACCTCGCTTTAATGTGATGTAATTAGGGACATGTTTGAGTTTAGTCCACATTTAATCCAATTACCACAAACTCTCCCAGCAAGTGCGAACTATGTTGCTCTGCTAACATGGATGAGTTTATCTGTGATTGTGTAGCTCAGTGGGTCTCGACTTCCTCATACTGCGACCCCCATATTAGAAAAGAAGGTATAAAGAGCTATCTAAAGGGTGGGTGACCACACCACCCTGAAATCTGGTGGTGACCCCTAGCTTGAAAACCTATGAAATAGTTCATATTTTCACACCCAGGCGGTAGAGCTGTGACACTCGGGTTAAACCACCGTCAAAGGAAGGAAGCTAGAGCCTTGGTACTATGGTGAGGTGTAGACAGAAACTAAGGCAGAAAGAAGCGTGTCAATGGACATGGGGTGCAAAGGGGATGAAAGACGCAGAGCGAGGATATCGGGCGTGGTCACTGAAAATTAATCACGATGCTGATTGAGCTGGCGGCTGACTGAGATACATGCCCGGCAGCATTTTATACCAGCTGATGTCCGTTTCAGTGAATCAACTGTAGGTTTCCCTAAAGTGTGACCCGCAAAGAGTTTTTCCCCCCCTCCCTAATTGGGGTCGTGCCCTTTCTGCCTGGTTGGGATGTAAGTGGAAGCCTGGAAAGGGATTTTTCAGAATAAATAAATACAATTCTGGTTTTTAAACTTTAGAGATATCAAGATGTGAACTCTAGTCTTCTCTCGTTTTGCTGGAGACTCCTGGGTGCTTCCGATGTAGGTACTGTGAAAGTTAACCCGTTAATTAAAACGCTGGAGAAGTTGGATCTTTAGCGAAGGCCTCCTTTCTCCAGAATGTTAAGTAACCATTGATGATACACAAAGCAAACAAAACCCTAGGACATTTTCAATTGTCCGATTACAAGTCCCTTCCGCAGCTGCACAGCTTTCTGGCTTTTAACCTTTGTGATTTCACTAGCCCTGGGGGTTACTGGAGTCTTGCAGGACAATTACTGAATGCTCACAGTAGCAAACACTAACATTAAAATAGGACTAATTTGTTTTTATTTCATTGTATTTTTCCCCTTTGCAAGTTACTTAAATTTGAAAGAATTATTGGGTGAACATTAGGAATCCATTTCACTGCCATCCCCCTGCTCCTGTTGATCGTTAAATAGTTCTGTTTCTGAAGCGTTCTCTGTTTGTCAGTCTAAAAAACGTAGAAAAGAAAACGTAAATTTACCGTCCAGAAATACAGAAGCAAAGGCAAGCTCAAAACTGCAAAATTTCCTAGTATTGCATTCTTGTTATGAAGGTGTGTGTGTGTGTGTGTGAGAGAGAGAGAGAGAGAGAGAGTATTACCTGGAATGGAATCACTTCCAGAAAAAGAACAAAAATATATCGAATACGAAAAATTGAAGCACTACAAATGCTTTTGATATTTCGGTCTTAATGTTCAATGATACTGTGGGTCCATTAGGGGGCACTAGACCCATGGTCTATTCAATCTGTTAGGCAAATTCAGTTTTTTTGTAGTTGAGGTCCTGTCATTCTCTGTATAAACAAGTTACGTTCAAGTGTTTAGGATATAAATTACGACCATGCAGGCTTGCCTTGGAAAGAATGTAAACACAGCACTGTGGTCGGAGCAAACTCCGAAACTGACTTTATAATTTATTGCAGGCCCCTGAGAAGCTCAGGGTGGGAAAAGGGCATGTTTGAGTATAAATATAAAAATGGAGATTTAAAAAAAAATCATTCTGATCAAATTTCATCCCCTACTTAGTGTTTAAAGGCGCCAGAGTGATATGGGTGCTGCACTTGAAATAGGAGTTTGTTTCCTTCCTTTTAATATGGACTGGAGCTGTACTGAATTGTATTATGCCTGAGGATATGATTGCATGCGATCGGGGGCAAACTTGCTGTCTAAGGGAGAACAGATCTTTTAGCACTGAATTGGCCAAGACTGTGCCACAGTTTCTTTCACGTAAGAAAGTGTGATGTGAGGGAAAACATACATCTGCTCGATTCTATCTAATCTACCGAGGAAACAGACCAACAACATCCTTCATATTTAATTCGCCACATGGTTTATGGAATGGAATAGCATCCTGGGGGGAGGGGGAAGAGGAGGGTTGTATGAATTTCTGAAGAACAATCCTTGCACGTACAGATTCATTTTGCTTTCATTGAGGGATGCACATGAAAACTTGAAAAGCTTGAGATGGTGCCTTAAGAAATCCAGCCGATACAGTAAGGAGAAGCGACTTCAAATAGAGACGTTAGTGCATCTGATCCCCCTGTGTGGAAGTCTCTTTTAAGGCTCCATACAGGGGTCCCACGGTATGATCAAAGGATTGTAGCTTCTAAACGTGACTTCACTGCTTTACGTAAGCAGAAAGGTGTATAGCTCGTGAATTCCAATAGATTTAAGGGATGAATTGACTTTATGAGCTGAGCTTGAGTAAATGTTCAGCTCCATGTAATTTTAGATCTATCCCTTGGGTTCCTTGCCGCTGCCCCACTGACACTCAGACATGTGTTTTCAGTATCTTGACATCAAAACTACTACGTGACTACCTGAATGAGTAATTAAGAAGGCACGGTTTTACTTAACGAACAGGAGGATGCTTTTCTGAGTTACAAAAAGCCTGTCCCGCAACCAGAAGTGACAAGGCACTATTTATATATAGCTTGAGCCTGGGTTCCTAGCGCATCCCAAACTCCTATTGAGTTCATTGTTTCGATAAGGACAAGGACAGCAGAATTTGGGCCAACTCCTACCCAAGGCATTAATTCAAGGAAAGAGCAAAACCAGGAACAATTCTGAAAAAGAAATCACAATCATGGTCAATTGGATGATCTAAACATTGTTCAGTGCAGTCGAGGCGTTAGATATAATAGAAAGACCGTTTGGATTTCTAACATTTTGATTATTTGTTTTTATGTTAACGCTTTCCCCATACTATTGCAAATCCTCCATAAGTAGCCGGGGAAAATAAAGAGTAGAAAACTCGAGAGAGAGACTCCAAACCTAAGGCTAGCTCAGGACACAGATCTCTCTGCAGGTCAATTACTCTCACCTCCCTTCAATAGTACCTGCAGGGTCTAGGGTGCCTTATTATACTAACTACGCTTGGGTTTAAAGGGACAATTACAAGAAAGGTCAGAGTGAAACTAAATGCCTGTCCAGTGCACATTCGTTTATACACATTTTATTGAAAAAGAATTTGTACGTCAAAATATTTTTGGCAAACTGTAAAACGTATACATAAGTGCAAATATAGTCTCCTTTTAAAGCAGTTAAGTGTGCGAGTATACACAAGATGTATTTAAAATATTTCTTTTTAAAAATACTGTGGTAGAAAACAACTTTGTAAAAATAAAAAACAAAACGTATTGTTGCAATACTGGAAAAAAACGAACGTTCTTAAACTCTATACACGAAACTTCTACACAATATATTTTTAATAATATTGGTTGGTGCTGGCGTCCATAGAAAGTGTTTTGAAAAAAATTAAATTTAATTAACGCTCGAACCACTTAGAAATGGAATTTCTCGCTGGTGTCGGTTTAAGGCAGATTTTTCCCAGTCAAAGGAAACTTGTTTCTATTTTTTTTAAAAATGATTTGAACTGACCATTTTTGCAGACCCTAATGTTTAGGACAATGGAGATCACAGAAATGCATTTTATTATTAACTTGGATAGACTTCCTATAAAAGATACCCTTCCCCCGCCCTCCCAAGCACATACACACACAAAAGAAAACCTTTCAAAAAAGCTTCGGAGCATTACATCATCAACTTTTTCTGTCCTTCAAGGTGTGGCAGGGGACAAAATGGTAAACAGTGCTGTCTTACGTAATTTTGCTAAGTGACTTGTGTACTATTCAATGCTATCAGGAGTGCACATTACATTTTATCTGCGTGAGTCCGTCTATGCCTCAAATCTGTTAAACAGCCACCTGTCTTTATTTGATAGTGCTAAATTCACATCACACAGGGTTTGATATCTTGACAGACGCTTTGATGGTGATGGTGATGATAGTAAGATCCACTAGCAGACGGGTGAAAAGAAGAAATGCCATTAAAATTGAGAACAAAATCTTTCCTGTCACACACTGGGGAAGAGTGATGCTGGTAGCGAGGCAATCCCACTGCAAGAGAAGAAAATAACAAGAGCTTCTCAGAAATTAGCTCGACTCTGTCTAAAAGAGTGGTTCTCTGTCTGACATACATCGTACTTATGGCGAATATATGGGGGGAAATTAAATGGTACAGTTATGACGTAGCCTCCTGGAGCATTTAAGAAGGCCTCCACAAAATGTTAATTTCCTTGAAGACGCGTTAAAAAGACAGTCTAAAGGCTATTGAAATTTACAAGATATAGTAGTCTTGTCCCATTTATAAAAAAAAATTATTGTGCACACACATACACACAAAGTATTTAAGTATGTATTTGTGTGTGTGTATATATACAAATAATATGCTTGTCAGTGTGGGTGTAGAGATATAGATAAATGGATCATATATACAATCTATACCCATATACCCACAACACGTACACCCTCATATACATGCTCGCTCTCTCGCTCTCTCTCTCTCTCTGTGTGTGTGTGTGTGTGTGTTCGCTGGAGTTGCGCGCACACACATCTCTGAAACCCCTCGTGTGTAGTGTGTATACGAACACACCTGCACTTTTTTTTCTGTATGCAGTGTAGAGAATGATCCTGCCCTATTAAAATTAATCGGAGGTTTGTTATTGACTTCAGTGGGTGGAGGATCAATGAGCATTAATTCTGTTAATTATAGAGTGTGTGTGTGTGTGTACTGTATCTCGCTATATTTGGACACGTGTAATCATATACTTAAGATACAGAGGAAAGATGCCCTACACTTAAACTAAAAAGTACAATACCTCCCCCATACAGTATCACCAGTATGTAAATCAGGTATCAGCCTCACTCAGACATTTCAAACCCCACAGCCACACGCCAGTGTGCCCGGTTCCTGATGTGCTGTACTCTTTTGGGAGCAATTCTATACAAGTGTGAGGCTGATCCTGACGTTCTTTATTCAGCCTTTATTCTCCCAGTGGGAGCTTTGCTTGAGAAAGGACTGCAGGATCTAACCCAGGTGTGTTTTTCCCCCTCCCAGAGCAATCTGTTCATCTCTGAAATGGAATGTTCAGTTCGTTCAGATTTTTCCTCCGGCCTATTGGATCTTTTCAAATCTTATTGGGAAAGAAACTTAGTCGAGGTTCTTCAGTGGCTTATCACAGAGTCCCGCAGAGACTGGGAGCAAATCGCCGACAGCACAGAATATCAGCGTCTAAATTTGTAACGTGGATAAAACGTTATAGTTTCCAAGGCAAATATGTCTGCAGCTGCTGTGCCCGGAGGCTAGGCAGCCCCCTTGCACGGTGAAGCACGTACAGTATTCATTGCAGCATGCCTATCTCTTCTTGAGCTGCTGTCACTGTCCCTTCCCTCACCCCACAGTGCTCACTGTTTAAAGGTGGTTATTTCGCTGGATTTCCTTGGTCTTTCTAATAACCCTGCTGGTATGCTCACAATAAACCATTGCACTTTATTACAACCCTGATTCAATCAGTGAGCATGGTTTAATAGTGTGCGAAAAAATGTCTCCTTCAAGCCTCCAGGAGAACAAGTCTCTGTTTCCAATCTTTTCTTTTCTTATTCTTGGGTCAGATGCAAGTCCAAGGCTTAAACTCTACACCATCACTAAGTTAAATGGCTAGTGATTTGATATAGATTTATTGACCGATAAAAACACATTTTGGAACCAAATCTGCGGCTCATTAAACTAATAAAAAAGCAGCTACAGAAACACTGTGTGCACTTGTTATTGCTTGTGCGTTGTAGATTAATGAGAAATAATTGCTCTTATTCATTTACTGTTAAGAATTCTTACAAACTCAGGAACTATTTTTTTACCATATAATGCAGCATATACATAAGTGTATATATTCACAAACAAAACCTTTTTAGCTACCTAGGGTATGATGATCGGAGCTGCTTTCACTAAAGGCCTGGGCCCAAATCATGGCATTAGTTTTTAAACAGAACACATTTATTGAAATCAATTGGAAATTCTGTTAAAAAACTGATTGCACGATTTGCCCTCTGGTCTAGCACATCTGAAATAAATATTAATTTGTCCCTTTGGCACAAATGATCTTAGATAGAAAGTTAGATCTATATTTATAGTAGCGAGTTAGCTATGGGATCTGTACTTCTTTTACGTTTTAAAAGGATGAAACTGGATTTAAATAATCACATTATTGGAAATATTTGAGTTTTTACGGTAGAACAAAATCCTTCGTTTGAAGGAAAAAACCCAACAAATGTTCTTGGATTGTCTCCATGTCCCTTTCAAAATTAAAATGTTGCACTCTGACAACAAACGTCACTTCTAAGATCCTGTTGATTCCCTTCCCACTGAAGTTGCTTACTGTATTTTTGGGCGAAGTTTTTTATTTGTAAACCTCAAAATATTTCTAAAAGCTGTCCAAAGGTTATGAAAGTGTTTCTCGAGGGGTTGGCGAGAATATGCAATTGCCAACGCGCGTGTCTGTTCGGAAAACGGAAAAGGAAGATTATTGTTCTGACCATAAAAACCAAGGTGAAGAATGAATCTAATCTGCAGAACGTGATTTACAATTAAACGAGGCTACAGCCTGGCATTTCGAAAGTGCAGATTCCGCCTGGGCAGATGGAAACTCTTTGTGGAGGTAGGGTTCGTTTACTGTTTTCTGGCCCAAGGTCCATTTCCCAGGAGGTGCTGTAAAGTACTGAATTCCTGTAGCTGCTACTGCTTTACAGATCAGCCTCTGAGTTTATTTTCAAGATTTTAACACTGTGCGGTTTTGTTTGGTCAGCTTTACTGCTGAGATAAATTTAGCCCATGCAAACTTTAAACCTTCCTTTCCTAAAGGACATCCAGAACCGTTTGCATTGTTAAGAAGTTGCTCCTCTGCGAGCGAAGCAGCCAAAAAAGGTTAAACATTGCTTTCCAAAGTCAAGGCTGGGTTTTTTAGATCGAAAGGTACAATGCAATTCTCTGAGATGAACAGAGGAATGATTGACAGCCCTTCAAGAAGGGGGGGGGGGAACCCAATGAAGAGGGTCGTCTGTATTTGTTACTTGTTGAAATTCCCATAAAATTGAACAAGACCCTGCTCTCATATGGGTTAAGTCAGGCTAAAATCCTCTTCGGTGTGGTCCAGCCCAGACTGTCTTTGTTTGGTTAACCTCCAAGACCCACATTTAAAAGGGCTATTTGGAAAATTCCCCCCTAAGAACTTAACATCTTTTACCCATTTTTGTGCCTTGTTTGCTCCACTAATGTACCCTTTGCAGTTTTTCTAAGAATACATTATCTATAATCACTAGAGCGGGCAGGGAGGGGAGAAATCCAGACACATTTTCCCCTCCGGTTGTAGAAATAGATTGGATCTGCTTTAATCTCTTCTGCATTTTTAAAGATTAGCGGGTTTTTCCCCTCGCCGCAGCTTGCGAGACTTCGGAGGTAATATTAAACACCCTTTTCAATCACTCTTGCTATAAATCTTCCTGGGTTTTTGTATTTAATGACGGATTTGTAATTCTTTATGGTTTTCCTAGTATTTCTGGCTAAGAAATGAAACAAACACACAAGACGGGTTGAAACTGACAATACCATAAAGATAAGGCTCTGGGTTTTAAACTCTAAACTAGTAATAACAACACTAACGGGCATGTTCGTATTAAGATCCAAACCCACAGCCAGGCAGTAGGGGAGGGCAATTTTTGTTCCCCCCCCTACTTAGCCAGAAACAGAGCAAATATGTTCACGAACAATAGCTCTATTTGTCCTTCTCGGCCCAGGTTTTGTTTTCTCTTGTCAAGCTCTGTTTTCAGAGAAAACACAAAGCAGCCCCAGCCTCGCTCTTGTTCCTGGGCTCTTATCTGACAGCTTCAGTAAACCAGAGGCAACCGCCAGATTGGCCAAAGTAAGGCAGCGATTGGTGAGCCTCCTCTAATCCTAGCGAGAACCCAGCCCCAGCCGTTAAGCAATGGAAGTTGGAGGGGGTATTACCTGACAGGTCTTCCCTGGCGTTTTGGTGCAGATAGCTTTGCTCCAAAGAGTAGCTGGACATGCTGGAGTGGATGCCCGCTGAGGCTGGGTTACTGGGTGCAAGGGCCTGCTGCTTTATATACGGAGATGCCCCTGAGGCTGTCCAGTGAGCTGACGGGCTCGTGTAGGGGGAATGGCATTCAATTGCACTAGCCAGGGCGGGTGAGGATGGCACGGGGCTGCTGCTGCTGTCGGGCCCGTAGTCCCCATTGGCAGTCACCGGGCAGCTGGCCATGTAGGTAGAGCCCGGGTTGGGGGACATGTGAGGGGCGTGATGCCCCGCGCTCAGCGCGTCGTAGCCCCCGGCCATGGAGTTGGCCATCATGTCGAGGTTGTAGCCATTGGCGTGGCAGGCCAGGGAGGCGGAGGGCGCCTGGAAGTCGAAGCCCTGGGGCAGGATGGAGGCGCTGAAGCCGATGCTGTTCATCATGCGGTACATGGGCTTGAGCGCCTGGCACTTTCTTCGGAAGCCGCGGGGCCGGCGGCGGAAGGAGCCTTCCTCGAACATGAACTCGCTGGCCGGGTCGATGGTCCAGTAGTGGCCCTTGCCGGGCCGGCCCAGCCCCTTGGGCAGCTTGATGAAGCACTCGTTGAGCGAGAGGTTGTGGCGCACCGAGTTCTTCCAGCCCTGGTAGGCGCCGCGGAAGAAGGGGAAGCGGCTCTGCAGGAACTGGTAGATCTCGCTCAGCGTCAGCCGCTTGGTGGGCGAGCTCTGGATGGCCATCACGATGAGGGCGATGTAGGAGTAAGGGGGCTTCTCGGGCCGCCGCAGCCCCGAGCTCGCCTTCTTGGTCTTGCTGGAGGAGGCGGAGGAGGAGGAGGTCTCCAGGGCGGAGGGGGGCGGCTGGCTCATCAAGGCGGACTGGAGAGCTCCGGGAGCCGGGCTGCAGGCGCGGAGAGGGGCCGGGGGCTCCAGCTGCTGCGGGCCGCTCTCGGTGGTCATCTGGCGGCGGGAGGGGATGGAGGGGTGGGGTGAGACTGGAGCGGGGCGCGGAGGGGTGGGTGGGTGCGCTGGTGGGCTTGTGCGGGGAGGGGGCGAGCGGCTACTCCCGGGGGGCACCTCCTAGTGCTGCTGCTGGCGGCGGCGGACTGCGGGCAGCGCCCTGTGCATCCCTCCCCCAGCAGCGCCCGCCAGGCCCCTTGCGCAACGGCTCCCCTCCTTTCTCCTTTCCGCCGCGGCGAGCGAGCGAGCGAGCGAGCGATGCACTTGGCAGGGCGGATTAGGCTGCGCTCCGTCTCGCCCCCTGCCCCCTCTCTGCACTGCCTTGGGGAGGGCTCAGCTCCGGGCTTCTGACATTCCAGCGTGGCCCCCCCACCTGGCGGCCGTCCCTCGCTGCCTGATCCTGTGAGGGGAGGAAGCACCAGAGCCCCTCGAGTTTGGCGTCGAGGCTGAGCAGCCAAACAAAACCCGGCCACCTATCAGTCCCTTCAATCTTGCTCTTGGTCTGCAGACCCCCCTGAATCCCTCCGAGAACCAGCAGCGAGAGAGCGAGAGAGCGAGCGAGCGAGAGAGACCACCCCCTTTCCAGCTGGCCCCTGTCCACTCGTCATCTGGGCAGGAGGCGCTGCAGCACTAGCTGCCCTCCCTAACACACGCAATTACACCATTCATCAACCTCACTTAGCCATTTCAATCCCCACAGCCACACGCCCGTGTGCCAGACTCCAAAGGTAACGTGCCGAGCTCTCTCTTTCCTGGCATGGCCATTGCATGCTCTCTTGTCGCTTGAAGGAATACCCCCCCTTGGGGTGGAGGGGGTTTCCCACAGCGCAGCAGCTCAGGGGAGAGCGTGGAGTCCGCAGGGATGGGGGGAGGGCATTAAAAACCGAGAGAGAATCTGAACGTACCTGTGCCTGGTGGACCTTGCCACGGCACCAGCCCCAGGTTCACTTTCCGCACCACGCAACAAAACGAATGTTGAGCAAGGAGCAGAATAATTCGCGCGCGCGCGTGTGTCTCACACTGGGTATCTGCATGGAACCCGAGGCAGCAATATTGCCCCTGACAGCCTGCCAGGGTTTTATATCGAGAAACAGCTCGGTAGACATTGCCAAAAAATGATGTGCCCCTGGTGAAATCATTTCCAATGAAACCCCCGGTTCCGTGATAGGGTTACACGTGCTTGGAAACAGGGTCTGCTCCAGGAATTAAGGGGAGAAGGGAGGGGAGAGAGAGAGAGAGACAAAAGGTTGGGGCAGGGGGAGATGGAAGATCTCTAACGCCGTGGGGAGGGGGGGGGGAGGATGGATGGAAGCAGCCCGGGAAGTGGAGGAGAAAGGGATGCTGGAGCAAAGAGAAAGGAAAGGCTGGGGGCCGAGCAGGACGCCATATCAATATGCCTGAAGCGGTGTGTGTCTGTCTGTCTCCAGCGCAGCTCCTTGCAGCGCTTGCTGGTGGGTATACGCAGGGCGGGGGTTGGGGGTTGGGGCTGGTCTCAGACAGTGACCTGCAGTTGAGTGGAAGCAGGCTTTTTCCATCAAACTCTGCCTGGATACCACACACAGAGCCCAAGTGTCAGTTTACTGCCCTGAGCCCGGCTCCTTTTCCCTAAGCTCCACAGTAATTAGACAAAGAAAACCTAAATTAACTGAACAGGCGTCGACAGCTTCCTCCAGCTCACCACTGCTACATACATGGGAATGTGTCCGAAAATGGCTTGATTGTACCTGAGAATCAGCTAAGAAAATACTACAAAGCTCCACACTATTTACCACATTTTAATAGGAACCCCCCCCACACACACAATCGCTTTGTCAATATTTATTGTTTACCTTTCGTAAGACATTGGTATGCATTATTCCCATACTGTATTTGGAGGCGCGATTTCTGAACTTGTTGGAATTACCTCCTCAGAGAATAAAAAAATCTTTTTTTGCATTTAAAATCCTCCCCTGAGCCTGATCAGTGAGAGCAATTCTTTTTCTCCTAAGCTCTGTGACATGTTTAAATGTCCAGATCAAGAGAACATTGTAAGATCTTCACGCCCATTTCAACACACTCCTATAGGTTCTCTCTATTAAATATAAGGAGGGGGGGTGTAACTTTATGGGAAATAACTCCAACCAGATCATTAGGTTTAAACACTATTATGTCGGAGGGGGGAATTCGCTCAAAGTAACTTTCAGGAGAAATCTCTGCTCGCGGTGTAAGAAAATGCAATTGTATCTCTTTATTACAAAGCACATTAGAAAGAACTTTCACAAGTAAACCAAAATAGCCACAATTGGGCAGAGAAGCACCTCATATTTACCATCAGTATTCTGCATTCATCTCCAGTTTATAGGGGAAAGGGAGTAAAGATTGCGTCAGATTCCTTATACCTGACAGGAATTTACTCTGCCTAGCAGACGATTACTTTAAACAAATCATTAAGAAGCCAGGCGTGCTATTTACAATGAATTCAAATGATCGTCGAGCACTAGCAGCACCAGTGGTGGTCTCTGCTTCTGAGTTTTACTGTCTTCTTTATTTTTAGCCACACAAATCCTGCGTCCGAGACAAGGCATTGAAAGTTTCCACGACTTTTTGCTCTTGGTATCGGTTTGAGGTTCCCATGATTAAACAAAAGTACATTTGCTGGTTGGTGAAGATGTTTATTTTGGTTGGTGTATCGATTTCTGTGCTTAACCCAGCTTTGGAGCACAAATGCTCTGCTCTGCCGTAGTATACGGACATTACACTTTTGGCAGATATGGTTAGTCAGATGGGGTTCTATAATCATCTTTTTTATTCTAGGAAATCTCTTCATTATTGCGGTTTCAGTTTCATGTCCGTGCCCCTCTGCTTCTTGGGATAAATGAAATATCTTAGACTAAACCAGTTAAGAAAATGGGAGACAAATATGAAAGATAAATGTTTACTTCTATCTCAGAAACCTCCCATCATAACTGCAATCTCTCTCTCTCCCTCTCTCTCTCTCTCTCCCTCTTGTTCTGAGGTCCGGCATATGAGACGCATTTTTTCAATTAAATCCGAGACTGAAACTTAAACAAATCCCTTCAGTATTGTAAAAGTACGTTTCCTTAAGCCCTGGAGGATTTTCCCTCCACTGTCAGTTTCAGGGTGTCTGAATGTATCGAGATCTACATAGATCTAGACAGGCTGAGGCTGCGATAGACAGATACATTTCAGCATTAGGGATATGACTGCATTTTGCGCCAGTTGAAAATGCTGATCAACCAAAACGATCATCCAATAAACTCTCTCGGCAAAACCTAAAGAAAAATCCAAAGAGGAGACAAATCCCTTCAAAGCAAATTGACTGAGCAAGGAAGGAGGGGAAGGGCTAGGATGAGGGGAAGGATTTAGTACCAATCCCAGACTCTGCTGCCCTTTCTTTGTCCTGAGCTCCCAGACCTCTTGGCTTCTATTGGACCTTTGGCACCAGGCCTGCAATCCCAATGTTTATTTGGATGGATTTTCCGTTTTGCAAAAGCACATGTCACAGACAGGACGCTTTTTATAGTCATCTTCCTCAGAACTGCATACCCCCCTCCCCTATGCTCTTCTTAAATGATTTGCTGCCTCTTTTGGCTACGGGGGGAAACTTTGACATTTGACAATCTTTTCTGATAGGGACAGTGTGTCCATAAAGCAATCAGTGCTCTCTTCGGATCAGCCTCTGTCTAAAGGATAGAAAAGGAAATACTCTGCAAAACTTAAAGGCCTACCTTACTTGCAGTAAAAAAAAAGGCAGCAGCACCTTAAGCAGCTCACTTTTAAAGGCAATGTACCTTGAATAGATGGTTATGAATCCAGCTGAGAATCCTAAATTGCAGTAAGAATAGGATGTTTTAAATGAAACGATTGCTGCCGTTTTCCAAAGCGTGCTGAATCACGCAAGACTTGGAGAGAAATAAGCAGCAGACAGGAGTAAATACATTTTTCATTTTAGGACGGAATGTTTTCCTATGTCTTTTTGGATATCGAGGATACCCTTTAACGTTATTCTGTGCTGCAGGAAAGTTTCCTTGGTCTGAGAAGTTTTACACTTCTCCTATCAGTGGCAATTTTATGGAATACCCCGGGCTAGGAGACATTAAGAGGAGAGAAATGGAGTTCGTTAGTTATGTACAAAGGCAGAGAGACACAAAAGCGATATACAATAGCAAAGTATTCTTAAAATGAAATCAGTTGAGGAGAGGGAGAATGGGTAGTAAGAGAAAAGAGACACCCGAAAACAATGTATTAGGGTCCCCATCATTATGCCTCACTCAAGCAAAACTCCCATTGATTTCAATTTACCCTTGATTTCTTTGGGATTTTTGCTTGAGGGGGAAGTGTAGGATCTGTGTGCTTGGAATTCTTCAAGTGGAAACTAATGTGCAGGAATGTTCTACAGGGCCAGCTAACACCAGTGAAATGGAAAGTGTGAAGGTTAGTTGCTCGGATCTCGCAGCCTTTTGCTATTCTCTCTTGGAGTCTTTCTGTTTCCCAGGCACTGGTCTATTCAGCACGCGGAGATGGGGGGTTCAGCTTTCCGGAAAGCCACTCTATAACCTAAGATTTGTTGCCGCTGTTCCCAAGTCTGCCTATACCATGCATTGTTTGAACTGGGTCAGTCTAAAATACCCTCTCTTCCTCTTCACGGCTTGAGAGAGGAGAGCTCCAGTGTCAGCCACGGCTAAAGTCCCTGGAAAGTCTCCTCTTAGAATGCAGCAACGCGCGTTTTCTAGCTGGTAGATAATCTGTGAAACAGCAACAGAAGTGGATTGGGGAGAGAGTGGGCTGATGACCCCTTTAGCTCTCCCAGATGTGAGACTGCTGCCGGACACCACCTTCAGACGCTCAGGCAGGCTCCAGGCTCGCAGCAAAAAGACTGCCAGACTTTTTTTTGCAAGGCAGCCTTCTGTACAGCAGCCCGGCTCAGGTATGCGAGGCAGCGAGGGCTAATTATTCTACTGATCCAAACTGCTGTGTTGCAAAGGTGCCTTTCTCCACGGTCCTATATTTTTCCCGTCTGCTGTGAGCTGGCGCGATAACCACTAAAATCCCACAGACGTCTTCACTTCATTATTGTCGTGTAGATCACACTGCACGTGGGCAGAGACTCAGCAGTACCTACTGACTCAGAATTAGCCTCTGTAGTTTCAATAGCTCATACTAAGGTAATATGTGTGTATTTAATGGATATGTCATCTGACCTCCAGGCATTTATCATAGGAACTCCATGCATATTACACACACCTACTGACAGGAATCTGTATAAAATACTCACTTTGTACTATACTTTGTCTACTTCACAAGTGCCTTCATACGGTAATTTAGAACATGGCTTTTTGCCTGTTGTTTTAGGTAGATCTTGCTTTTCCTCCGCCAGAGCACAATGTATAGGATTCCCCCCGCCCCAAGTCTGTGATCTGTACAATTCTATATGAACTTCCCGGAGTATCAAAATAACCCCCCTACTGCGGTCAGGATATAGGTCACCTCTTTAAAGGAAACACGACCCTTCCAAAAATATGTAACATCTCTGACGCAAAAAAAAAAAATCTTTTGTCTCCGGGCATCCTTTGTCGGGGTAAATAAAACGCGACAGGGGCTGAGTACAATAATAATAATAATCATGTATTTTCAAAAAGCAGAGAAAATATAAATTCAACGTCTAGTCTGGTTTTCCGTCACAGCTCAGGCTAGGACAGTGGAGTAGCAGCACGCTTGGCTTAGAAAGGGGTGAGCCTTTTAGGCAGGGATCTGTTATGATTCCAATATATCACGCTGATGGTAAGTGACAACTCTGCTTTGGCAGAATCTTCCAGCGTAAGATGCGAAGCGAGATCTGTCAGAACGGGAGAAATACGGTTATTGGTAGTAAAGGGCAATCTCAATCTCTAGTGCACATTTGAACAACAGCCTTATCATAGAAGTTATTTTGGCTTCATAGTCCTTCTATTTAAAATAAAAATCCGAATCCTGCTCCCCACACGCCATTGACAGCAATGAATACGGCCAGCAAGATTTGCCCGGAGATCTAAACACGCAATACCGTTTTTGTTTTGCTTTTAACTCTCCCAGGTTTACATTCCAATCAAATGAGATTTCTGCTCACATAGCTCTTATACATTGTCAATGATTTTCAGACAAGGCTTCGACCTTCATAATCTTCCACGCCTTTTGTAACTAGGTGAGTGAGGGGAAGTGTCAGATCTGATCCCAGTCTAGTTGTTTTAAAAATACTCTTCCCTCACCCCCTTTAGAGCTGTAGAATTCTTCCGCGTTGTTTTGGTCACTGAAGGCTGCTCAGTTCTGACACTCTTGTTTGTATTAAGTGGAACCTTACTCTAGTGACTCGTGGGACTGCTGACAGAGTAGGGTGCTGTTAAACATGAAGGTGGGTGTCACACTTTGGCCCGGAGTGGGTAAATTCTGTAAAGAAACACATGCGAGTCTGGGTTTCACATTGCAACGGGCCGTGGGGTTTGCAGCTAAGTATTAAAGACACAGGGCATGATCCTGCTGTCAGTGACGTCCAGGCAAAACTCCCATGATCGTCACTGCTGCAGGATCAAGGCTGTGATCTCTAATTTGGACTGTGAAAGGAGAAGTTGTTGGAAAAGACTCGATCTTTTTTTTTTTTTTAAAGGTTGCCTGGTTGGTGTTGAAAGCAGAGAGCAGCTCGCCTTAGCCTTGCGATGTTAACGGGCTGGGGGGGAAAGTGCTGTGGATTGATGTGACATAAAACGCAGTGCAACGTGAATCTGACCTACGCTGTTTACGCTGGAAAGATGGGGACTGAAAGATTCGTTGCTGCCCATGCCGCATGTATTGAATGAGCTCATAGGAAAAGCACATTACGCGTCTCCCATCCCTTGCGGAGAGCCCAGCTGGACGTCTGGGGAACGTGCTAATCAGGAGCAGGTTTCATGCCCCAGTTCGTGAGAGGTTTTCATTAATTTCTGAGTAAAGCCCATAAAATATAACGATCCACGCAAAGGTAGGGCCGAGCGACTGAGGGCCGGATTATTAAATGATTTACGAACATAGTTTGGAAAAAAGTAATAATCCAAGGAGCACCTCCGAGCGAGGCTGCCAATTCCCGAGCGAGCTCTGCGCTCCCCTGTCCGCCTCCTCGGACATTCAGGGAGACCCTGGCGGTGACTAGGGCAGGAAACAATAAAAGCCAGTTTACATCGTTTCGATGGACCGTGTTTCGGCAGAACGTGCGTGGGGACCTGCAGCTCCGCCGCTGGAGCGTCTCCCAGGGAAGTGGGTGGATCAAAGGGAAGAAGAAATGATGCGCTCCTATACGTGCCGGAACTAGGGGTGCTGGGGGTGCTGTCCCACCCCTGGCTTGCAAGGGTTTCCATCATACATAGGATTTACAGTTTGGTTCAGTGGCTCTCAGCCCCCCACTACACAAGCTGTCCCAGCGCTCCTGGGCGCTCCCCTACCCCAGGTGGCCTTCTCTGAGCGCCTCCCCTGAGCCTCCCCCCACTCTCCCCGCATCCCCACCCCTGAGGCTGGGTTGATCAGCTGGCTTTCAGCCCCGGGCTGGCACAAAACGTCTCTGACGGGTTTAAACCATTCATGGGCCACACTGTTTTAGGGAGACGTTTCCTCCCTTTCCAAACACCGTCCTCACACACCACGCCAGAGGGGGAGGGGAGGGAGCCTACTTGAAACAAAAACAGCTCCAAGATCATGGTCAAAAGGGTACGCTGACCTCTCGGAAACCTAGAGCCAGTAGCGTCGCGGAAGGGTTTACTTGGCCTCCTCTTTGACTTTCACTGACATGGGCCGTACAGTTAAAGCTTCCTAAGCTCGTTAGGGTTTGGGGGCGTGGCGAGTCCATCTCTTTCTCCCTCCCACCCCCAGGAAGGAAAAAGGAGCCCTGAGCAGAAGCCTTGGCAGAAGCCTTGGCAGAAGCAACTGCTGCTCTGGAAGGGAGGGAGATGGGGAGGGGCAAGGGGTTTGTATAGTGGGGGTGCTAGGTGACCAGATGTCCCGATTTTATAGGGACAGTCCCGATTTTTGGGTCTTTTTCTTATATAGGCTCCTATTACCCCCCACCCGCTGTTCTCTCGATTTTTCACACTTGCTGTCTGGCCACCCTAGGAGAGCCATTGAACCAAACAGTAAACCCTGTATCTGATGGCAACCACTGCAAGCCAGGGCCGGCAGCATCCCTAGTTCCAGCACCCATGGGTAGGTCAGACTCCCGCTGCTGTTTGATACCTGCGGGTGACTGCGCCTGTCACCCATCTCCCCCAGCCGCTTCCATTAACGCTGCTAGCTCCCCTCACAAAGGGCCCAGGCCCCCCTCTTTTCTCTCGGCTCCCCAGAAGGAGCCCCCAGTCCCTTTCTCTTGGTTTGTCCTTTCCGCTGGGTGGCGCCAGGCTCTTGTGAATGAGGGCTCAGGCGGCAGCCCCAACACGTTCACCACCTGCCGGGCGAACGTGTCCCAGGAAGCCCACGGCTCTCCCGGGAGCGCCCACACCTCCCGAGTGACTGATCCGGGGGCACAGCATAGCAGCGCTGCGGGGCAGCACGCGTCTGCCGGGGAAATTTACGAGCTCCGCTTGCGCCTCGTAGCCTACTGGGATCACGTTATGCGGTGGGGCCATGCCTGTCTCTGTCGTTAAAGCCACGTGCCAGCTCCTAACCAGTCTCCCTGTGCTCGGCTTGGCACCCAGGCTTCAAGGCGAAATCAATGTTAGTTGATGGTTGTTACATAATTTTTGTTTAAAAGAGGGGGTAGGATCTGGGAATGCCAAAGTGCTGAAAGTATTTTGACAGGTTTATTCCCAACCCCGTGACTTAAGTGATTATTTCCTATTTATTTTACTTGCTGTCCAAACACAAGTTTGAATCTGGCCTTCCCACTACACCGGCAGAACGGTGTGTTTTTAAAATGGGTCACTGCACATCTGCATTTCCACCCGCGAAAGATAGCCCTTCTTCCTACTTCCCTAAAGTTACCTACTTCCCAGGGCAAAAATGGCTTCGAATCACCTCCGTTAATCACCCCCCAAAAATCTTTGCAAGATCCGGTGGGGCCTGGAACACAGGTTGTTGTGGGATGACTTGTAGCCGCGTGTGTGTGTTTTTCTAGTTGCTTGACATTTTTCACTCTGATGAGTAGGTAAAGACAGATATCTCTAGATACACAAACATCCATTCTCTAAACTCAGGCTTATTGGTCCCTCAATGTAGTCTATTGACTACGGGGGGGAGAAGAAGGGGTTGGAGTGTCAGCACAATGTTTTCTCCTGAACTCGGTGTTTCCTTGCTTTTGTGGCTTTAAATCGGACTCTTATTTAGCAACTTTCCCGTTGCTTCCTTTGTGCGTAGATAAGTGTCTTAAACCGAGTTAAAAGTGCTGTACTTTCAGTTACCTAATTTCCTCATTCGGTCTGGTAAGCATATTGTGTGGGGTTTTTTTTTTTCTAACCGAGTGTTTTGAGAAAGCTGATTCCGAGACTCCCAGTTCATAAGAAATAATTCATCAATCCAGCTCTACAATCCAGTTTCCTTTGCATTTGAGGGGCGGGGGAATGGTTTAAGATTTACACGTCGATATAATGTGACTGATGTGACAAACCCATGCCTTTTACTGAAACTGTTCTAACTATTTTTCGTTAGGCGGAAATGTACACACAACTTTAAACAGTTTACAGCTTTGAGGATCTGGCCAATTTTAAAGGGAGTTTTCCCCAGATGAATTATGTCACTGGAGGGGGGAAAGGACTTTTTCAAAGAGCCCATTTGTTTGGCTTTTATGTCACGTTTGCTGATAACCACATTCACCCCTGTTTCTTACTACGAAAATAAATTCCCCCGCAGACTTTCTCAGGCAGAATTGCTCTTACCTATGTGTGTTAGAGCTGTGATTACATGGTAATTTACAAGCTATTACAGTTCATCTGATGATGGTAAACACATTGTGTAGGTTGAACAATAAAATACAACTGTGGCAAGGAGTTAACAATATGTCAGTGCATTTGAGTGCACTAGGAAAATCAACAGTAGTTTCTGAACCTGAATTCCTAATGCAGGTTAGTTTAAGCATCCATCATCTATCCAGCTTCTAATGCTCTCGCATCACATTTGTCCTAAGGCAATGTACGAAAGACCATTTGAAACGAAAGGTTGACACCATACGTCAGCTATGTGTTCACATTGATTAGAACTTCGAGGAGAGTTTTATTGTTTCGATTGCAGGGAAAGAAAGGGTGAGATCTGTTGAGCATTTAGGTCACGTTGTTATGGTGCTTGGCATGAACAGGATCTGTGTGAGAGAGGGGGCTGCTCGTGCTCAAACCGAAAGGGAAAATCTCGGTGCAAATAATCGAAGGCAGACAGCCGGGGAGGAAATACGCAGGAGCCTGGAATGTTGAGTCTCTTCTTGCTTTTGTTAGCTCCTGAGGAGGAGTCTCTTACAAAGCAAGGACTGTTTATTGAGTGATCCAGGTTTGATTACATGCAAAGAGGGTTGGGAAGCGGAGTAACGAGAGTGTGATCTTTTTGAATGGCCTTCTACGGATTGAGAGAAAACAAAAACAAAGGACTAAATCCACGGAGTGGCTAATTCTTGTTGAATCATCCAATACATCCTATGTAAATGAAGGCAAAGAGTAGTAGTGTTGTCATCTACCAACATACCTAGGGAAAGTCATTAACTGAGAGATGGGAAAATAAGTACATCAAAATACTAAGCTTGGGAGACTCGTTTTTCTTTTTTATCTGCCAGCAAGACGGGGGTCCAGGTTATTTTCACAGACTCGCAATATTCTATTTGGGGGTGGGTCGGAGGGAAGATGTTAGTATATTTGTTGCTGGGTGGAAATTAAGAGAAATCCTTACAAAGTCACCAAACATCATAGCGCTATTCGCATAGGATGGTGCAAGTGGCAAGAGACGCGAGTTTTCAAGCGCTGCCAGGAAAGTAAGGCAAAGAAGCTACAAAACAAGACGCCCTGGAAAGCGGTTTACATCTCCTCGTTTGCGAACACGACTCATTTAATACTGCTATTTAAATTAACAATCATAAAGCTGTTCATGTGTTAGAGACAAGTATACTTAAGTTTCTGAAATGGCTGCATTTTCTTGCTTTTCACAGCAACACAAATAGTAGTTAAAATAAATTAGATAAATACAATTTTAAATTATAATGAATTTTCTTTCTTTCTTTCTTTCTTTTCTTGAGCTTTTGGCTGTGCAAAGAATAATAGTATTTCTTCTCTGAATCTTGATTACGTTGCAATAGCTTTATGCCTTTTGGATATTATATGTGTAGGATTGTAAATGATTTCCTATGGAGTTTTTGATTGATTAGTTGAGATATTCTTATTCTTTATTGCTATAAATAGCAACGCTAATTATTGCTTATGAATTATGAGGTAGGCTGCAAGAAGAATTCCTGGGACCCGATCCTCTCCAATGAAGTCAATAGCAAAACTCCCGTTGATGTAAGGATCGGTAAGTAGGTTCCCAGTGTTCACCATATGGGGAAAATCACGCTGCATATTGTCTGGGTACTAAGATCACTAGATAGTTATCAGGAATCTGCGATGTTAAAAGGAAAGGAATAATATACCTGAAAAGATTAAATGAGCACTAAGTGATGATTCCAGGAGTATGTACTTCCGAATGATTTTTATCTGCGTCATGTATATGTCAGTTAGGGAGGTAAGCTGAAGGTCCTATGGAAAGTTTCTTTTTTGAAAACTCCTTTCTCCAGTTTTCTTTCTTTTTCTTATTATTGGGGCATGATTGCAGCTGAGGACTGGCTCCTCTGATGAAATGACGTGAAAATAGTTCCATCAAGGTAAAGTATGATTCAGAAGGTGATATAATTGGTATGGAGTCTATAGAGGAAAATAGGCACTTTTTGGAGCTGCTAAACAATGCTAATAATACTTAATAAAATTAGGAATGGGTCCTGGGCAGAGAGCTGAAAAGAATGGAATAGGATACAAAATTCTGCACCTAGCCGATGGAACTAATGCATGCTCACTTAGAGCCTTTATTTTCATTAGCCAGTTTTCTCCTCAACATAGTGCTCTGAGACAATGAAGTATGATGCAGGCTATTACCAAGGGCTGTCACAGGTTCAAAAAGTTACTCGTACACATGAGAACAACTCAACTTGTTGAGTTTTGGACACACAGCTCTCTGGAGGCATTCACAAATTCACTTGACTTCATAAAGGCAGGATAACTTTTTTGGGGGGAGGGATTATTTTTTATCATGCTTGTATACAGAGTCTAGCACAATGAGGCCCTGGCTCCTTGACTGAGATCTCTGGACACTACCCCAGTACAGAAAACACTTTTGCATTTGGAGCTCTGCTATGTGAAAATACTCCTATAACCAGCCAGCTTCTTAACAGCTGCACTGCTGGGGATGCTCAAATTGCCTAGTTTATGTCTTCTAAAATACATAGTGATTGAGGCTCACTAAGGGCCATATGCTGCTCTCTGGTAAGACACAGGCAAAAATGTGTGTCACATCCCCATTTATTGGCTGACACAGGATAACAGGTTTCCATTGCTACTTAGGAATGGAATATTTCCTGTAGCACAAGTGATAGCGAATTGTAGTTTGGAGCTGATGGTGCCAGCCTCAATCCCTGCTGATGGGCAATGCTGAGCTGTTGCATAAATTACACCCGTTAGCACCAAGAGACCTCACTGGGGTCTGCCTTTTCCAGGCCTATATGCTCAGAGGACAACAAAACTATAGAAACTGGTCACCTAAGAGGAACATGGAGAGTGAGAGAGAGTCCTTCTACATAGCTTTCTGGGGATCTGCATGGCTAAGGCTAGGGTTCCCTAGAGATTCCCAACTTTGGCTATGTGATCAGGCCACATCTTCTGTCTATACTGCCCTGTTGGCCTCATCTGGTGGAGGGGCTACTGTGTCAGAAATGCAGTTGTCACAAATCTGCTGTGATTTTAGTTAAGCTTCCTCCCCCATTCCATATTCCTGGTCACATGAATAGACAGTATAGGCACCTTGGACATTTACAGAGAAATAACTTGTGTGTTTAACAGAAAACAACTTCCTTCCCCCCACCCATCATGTCTTCTTTTATAAACCCACCCTCACAAATGCAGAAGACAAGAGGATCTGTCCATTTCTGAAGGATAGCAGAATGCTGGTGGAGCAAATGTTTAGGAAAGGAGACTTGCTGCCAAAGCTATCCTGAAAATAACTAATTTATTCCCAGATGGATAACTCATTCCAACTCCTGAGATCAGCAGTGTGGATCCAAGAGAAAAGTTGGCTCAGAGGAGCATATTCACTCCCTAATCTACACACACAAATCTGTCTTGTCTTAAATGAAGAACGTATGACCTTTCAGTGGGCAAAATGTCTTCTTCTCTATGTTTGTAGAGCCCATAGCATATTGGGGTCTTGATCTTATTGGGATAGCTGGGTATAGTAATAATAATTGTATATAGGAATTATTGAGCATATGTTCCAATTATGTCTTTCACTTTTGATCCAAGTATATCTCTAGTCCATATGCTTATGTTATTTTTCACCAAATACTGCACCCAGTCCTGTGAGGAGTTGAGTTCCTCTTTTGAACCCATAAGTACCTCACGGGATCAGGCCCACTGTAATTAACTGATATCCTACATGGGAAAACGTGAAAATGATTACATAGAAAATAGAATGATTGGATAGTTAGACACTTGTTAAATTAATTCCACATACAATGACATTCTCTGGCCTGTTATTTTCCTGATGTACCTCATTTAAGCTCTGATCCAATGCCAATTGAAGTCCATGGGAGGCTTTGCTTTGACAACCCGGGGAGTTGCACTGCATTCTGTGCATCTTGCAGGCCATTTGGGACTTGGCAGGCTAAGAACTGTGAGGTGAAACCTCAGCTCATCTGTTTTGAAAATGGTGGTTAGGTGTGGGGAAAGTTTGCTCTGACTATATTTATATTATAAGTGATGGAAATAACAGGGTATGTGATGGATTTATTTGAATACTGTGTTATATACAGAATATACATCAGATGTGGTATGCTAATTTTATCCACACTGGTGAACCAGAGAACTTAGAGACCTGTGAGGTTAGAGGGACCTAAGAGATTGATGGAGTTGTGTGGTCACTTATCTCACCAATGGGCAGAGCGGGCCTTTGGGACTTGTAAAATGCATAATGATGGGATAGTGGTATACCCAAATTTGAAAAACAATCCCTGGCTTGACAGTTGCATGTGGGATAAGTTGTTGTCTGAGTGCATCACTAAATACTCTGAACGCTTGATGAGTAACCTGCTAACTCTGTCCAGATTTGGGAGCTGGTGGGGAGGAAGCATATAGAAGGAAAGGAAGGCAGGAGAGAATGAAGAGGGTGTGGAGAGAATGGAGTGATGGAGGTGGTTGTCTGTGGGGGAAGGGGCTATAAAATAAAAAGGAATAAAAATAAATAAGGAAATAAGGAAATAAAAAGTGATGCGATAGGAGAAGTTTAACCCACTAAACCCTAAAGCAAAACTTGCTGGTAAGAATAAAGGGACTTGGCCTTGATTTTCTTCTCACATACACTGGTATAAACAAGTAATAACTCAGTTAAAGTCAACGGGGTTACACTAGTGTAAGTCTGGGCTATGTGAGAGGAGAATTCCACTTCTTGAAGTCAGGGGAAGGTTTTCTGTTGACATCAGTTGAAGAAGGATTGGCCCTCAAAGTACCATTTGACTCTCATCTATTTTGTACATTGTTTACATGACAGTATTAATCAGAAGTGATATCTGTAATGTTTTAACAATGCACAAAAACACTGAAAACGTGGAAACGCTGCAGTTGTTTTTGGTCCCTTGCCATTGGGCGCAATCCATTTCTGTGGCCATGAGTTGGTTACCTAAGAAACCACAATGGGATGGAGTTTGACTGGCTGTGCTGTTAGGATTTTGGATAGATTTGGAGTAGCTGATGTGCCTATCATACACACATACATACATTGATATTTTTACATTAGTGAAAATAAATACAAATGGAATGCTTGACACATGAGCTCAGTTAGAACAGGAACATAATTTGGCTTGCTGCATGCAAGGAGGAATATTTTTAAAAGTGATTCAGAAGGAGATGTCGGTATTGGTTAGTTATACCAACAACTTTGGAAAGAGTACGTTTATGTGTTTATGTGATGAAGTTATTTCCAACTACTGCGGTACAAATGACAAATAACACCTGGCTTGCATGAAGGATGGAACAGTTACCGAGGCAGTAGTTTATAATGCTCAAGACTGAGGCACAAAACATCATACAGTCATTGAATGAAACAGCACACACTCTATTTTATTACATTTTTCTGTCAATTGGTGTAAACATCCTTTGTGTGGGCTGCAATGGTGATTTTCTTTAAAAGCCCACTAGGCCTGGTCCTGACTCATCCAAATCAACAGTCACGTCACTGAGTTCAGGGGAAGCAGGAAGGGGCCTCACCTGTCTGAATATGTGAAGTAGAGCCGGTTGACATTTTTTCAGTGAAAAATGGCATTTTGGCCAAAATGATTTTTTTGGTGTGGAAAATACTAATGCTATCTGAAATTTTCAATGAAACATGTTCAGTGGTTGAAAACATTTTTGTTTTGTTTTTTCTTTCCTTTCTTCTTCTGGGGGATAAATGGGGGAAAATGTGAAAAGCATTCCCCCTCCCCCCCGGTTTTGTTTTACTCAAAAAACCAAACAATTCCAACTAAATAAAAATGGATAAAAATGCATGGAAACTATATGGCATTGTCTGATCAGCTCTGTAGTGTGATGACCTATCTTCTGATCCTTCTCTCATTGCAGACAATGGCAAAAACTTCAACGGGAGCTGGGGCAGATCACTGCTGCCTGCTTTTCACAAGCAATAGCACAATAGTACAACATGGTGTCATTTAACATGATACTGTTACTTACACTTACACACACACAGACACATAAAACAAGCAATGTGGGATGATGTTTACTTATGCAATATGATTTTTCAGTTTGCGTGGAACCCTTTAAAAGATCTGTTCAATAGCTGACATGAATACGTGAGTAGAATGATTGCACTTAAACTTTTGAAACTATATTTCAGCAACAATTTCCTTGTCTACAACTTTACAAGGCTGTAAATAGCCCCTGTGTGCATAATGAATTCTGACATCATAGGCCAGGCCACTTATACACAGCAGGTTTGCCAGAACTTTTATTAGCAAGTATACCTAGAGGCTAAACAAAACCCCCCAATTTCTATTATAAATGTTACAATAAAATGTTCCTTTGAGTTTTCCTTATGTTCCATGTTCCTTCTTTCTTCCCGTTCCAAGTAATTCTTTCTGCAGAGTATAGGAATTTGATACAGTCAGATTACACAGAAAATGTGTTTTGTTGCAGACATATTGGATATTAACTATTGTTACAAGGCGGCTTTCATGGTTAGACTTGCAGGGCCAAGGGAAGAGGGTGGCAAATATAAAACCAATTTTTTTTACTCTCATAATACTGCATTGGTGATCACAGTAGTCCCTATATGATCTAAGATGTAGATGTCTTGCCTTTATTTACCCAAATGGTGAGTGTAATGAAACTTAAATATGTTACTACATGGGCAAAAAAAGTGGACAGAAGGATTAAAAAAGAAAAAAGAGAATGCAGGGGGAAAATTATATACTTTTTAGTGGAATTATTTTGTAATGAAATTATTTCTCCTACTTGGTCTATATTCTTATTCGCCTAGCCATCCGTGATGTTCTAGGTTCTTATATAAAACACAATAATAACTAATGCAAATATAAAACTGCTTTTTTATTCATGTTAGCATGTGTATTTTCCATACAGTGCCGGATATCACCACCACCAGGGCCGGATATCCAATTGGGCATAGTAGGCATGTGCCTAGGGGTGCTGGCATTCTAGGGGCACCTTACCTATCCAAAACTGTGTTCAACACAAAGGTCAGCTGGGGGGGGGCGGGGTTTAAGATGCTGTGCCTAGGGGCATGTAAGGTGTAAATTTGGCCCTGCCTGACATTTACAACTAGGTGTAGCACTTACTTTTTTAAGTTGACCATTTTGTTCAATAACACTGCTCATGGAAGTAAGAAATAGCACTGATTCAGGAAAACAAGGAGGGCCTGGGTTCTATTCCAGACTCAAGATTGCCGGGTAAGTCACTTATCTATTGAAGAAAAGCTCTATATAAGAGCTAGGTATTATTATTATTTTATTATTCAGAAAGCATTTGCTTTAGTCCCATTGACTAGTTAAGTTAAGCACCTGTTTAAGTGTTTCCCTGAAATGAGGCCTATGTCTAGTTACAAATGCTATCTAAGTGCGATCTGTCCTTTTGTCCTATACTAAAGGATTTGATATATGTTATAACACTGCAGTGCTTACTATGCAGCAAAATAAGAGAGCTTGCTGGTATTAACTGTGTTATTCCTGCTGACTCCCCAAGCTTTTTGAATATTTTTATGGTGAGCTGAATACTAGATAGAGAACTCATCAGTAGCTACTCAAATAATGCCTTCCACTATTTTTTATTTCATTATCTCTCTGTTTTCAAGGACCTTTCATATATATACCCCTATGTTTTTGGATCTCTGAAACACTGAAATCACAAGTTCTGTGTATGCTCTAGATTTACAAACTCTATGCCCATGTCTTTTTAATCAAGTTAAACAGATGTGAAGCTACATTCTTTTTCAATTAGATTTCGTCTGGGTTTTTTTGAAAACACCATAATATGTAGATGAGAATTTTAAGACTAACATAGCCAATATCCAAGTTTCGACAGCATCTCGACTCCTATGATGCAGGAAAGCCCAATTATGACTCTGAGAAAATCTTAGCTATACTAAATGGTCTCTCTAATCAGACCTGACTTTCTTTTCCTTTTATGAACTCATCAAGTGAACATGAAAAGTGACAAGAGAGTTTTGTTTGGCCCAGTTCCTATGGCAGAGAAGCATCTTATTAGTTTGTTTTTTTCCCCTCAGCATATTGTTAGTTTCATTGTTATTGAGTAGGTTATCAGAAGGTCAGTGGGCTAACTGGTTGTTTGGATTTCCTAAAATTGTGCCCCTCCCTAAACGTGGCTAAAAAGATTGTTTACAGACTGCTCTGTGAACCTGGACTGCACACTAAAAATTGCACACAATGCTACTGCTATTTTGGTTTTCCCTCCCCACCCTCCCAGTCAACCTAGGTATTTCAGAACTACGTGGGGTTCATTAAGATTCTTAAAAAACAGAAGACAAGCTTCAGAAACTCATAGTTCTACAAATTCCTCAGTTGATCCTTATGAGATTTGCAGACTTCTTGTGCCGTGCAGAATGAGAGATCTTAAAACAAAGACGTAGGCGGTTGTAAGTGGCCTTTGGCATGGTATTGTGGTCAAGGAATTAGACTGAGACTCAGAGCTGTGTTCATGTCTTCTGACACTGACTTCTTATGTGACCTTGGGTGAGTCACTCAGTCTCTCTGGGCCTCAGTTTCCCACCTATAAAATGGGGATGATAACATTTCCTTTCTCCCGCTGTTTGTCTGTCTTGTCTATTTAGATGGTAAGTTTTTCTGGACAGGGACTGTCTCTTACTATATGTTCATACATCATCTAACACATTTGTCACTAGCACCTGCTGCAACTGTGGTGCAGCAGCATAGAATGCTGTCCTTGGGAGAGAGACAGCCAATGAGAGGGTAGCTTAAGATGGGGAGACGTCCTGGAATCTGCCCAAAGGGGGTAGTTGAAAGATGGCTAGAGAGGAAGGAGGTGAAAAGGGACTGCCCGGAGGGGGGGTGGGAGGGAGGGGAAACAGATTTGCTGAGAAAACTGTATTAGAGGAAGCTGGACCCTGAAGGGCAGTGTGCAAGGAGCCTTGTCGCGAGGGACATAGACTGCATGACTGGTAAGGTTGACACTGACAGGAAGAATACAGTTTGGGCACCTGGGGAAAGTGTGTGGCTCTCCAGGTGAGGAGCTGTAGTTCCTTGGAAAGAGGTGTGGTCATCACAGTGTCAGAGCAAAGGAGCATTGTAAGCCAGAGAGAGGAGATCCTGGGACAGGACGGGTGCAGCTGGACTTTGCAGGCAGGGAGCAGAGGATTTGATTCCCTCTGGGAGTGACACAGTGTGTTGCTGAAAAGACTTCTTTTCTCATGATGGTAATTTACTGTTTATTATTTTCCTAAGCAAGTATTTAATGTTACTTTATATCATATTATTATTCTATTATTAATGTTATATTAGTGTTCATGCCCAATTTCTGGGTTTTCCCTTTATAAAGTTCAAAATTTAAGGTTATCTGCATTGTATTGGATTGCCTCTGCGTCTCCTCACAGTAGGCGTAGACTAGCTGAGGGCTGGGTCGCAGCAAACTTATTCTTGGTCCAGGTCACTAGAAATACAATAAATAAATAAATACTACTACTACTGCTACTAATAATAATGCTGGCCCCATTCTGTTACCATTGAAATGGATGATTCTTGTCATTGATTTCACTGGGAGCAGAATCAGGGCCTACATTCGCAATCATTTCCATGATGTTTTAATGAATATTGGTCCAATCTGTACTCATTGTAGTTGTAGTTAGAAAGGCTATTCCACGGGGAAGGGTTACTCAGGTGGATATCCTATATTACTACAGGACTATACAAACCTTCAGAAAAGGTACTGTCCAATAGCTTATAGATATGCTGCTGAGTGAAGTATACAGCTGTTTCCAGGTCTGAGTCACCACTCCTAAACACCACTTTGTGCCAGTGTAACTCCACTGAAATCACTTAGTTGGGGTTGTTGACCACATACTGGCTCTTTTACTTTTTACATTTTCTCAATAAAAATGTGCATTTAATAATATGGCTCATTTAAAATTCCTACTGGAAGTTTCCCCTGAGTTGAATGTGCTTTGGATCGGGCACTAAGAGCTGAGCGTGGAAGGAAGAATCTGGTCAGTAGAACTATTTTTAAGCTTTAAAATTGAAAAAAAAACTAGTACCAAAGAGTGACTTTTCTATTACTTTGCACTCTTCTTGAACTTGAAGTATATTGAATAATTCATGCCAACAAGTATCACTTAAAATCAATCTGAACTCTGGCTTCTTTTCCCATGAAAAATACAGAATAACAGCCTGAATATGTAATATTCTTGATATGTTTTCTCACCCATTTCCACCATCAGGATAACATTAGAAAGTCCATGTTGCTGTCAGATTTACAGTATGCTGCTAAAATATTTTACTTAGGAAGGAATATGGGAAATAGATATTTTATAGGGATTAATACCAATGCCTCTTAACTGTATCTGTATGGGGAATTTTCCAAGGGGGCAGCACTTTGAGAGCACTGCATGGAAACTGAGCTCTCAGTTTTAGATGCTCTGGAAATCACAGAGGTTTTCAAAGGTGAGGGTGTGTGGTGCTGGAATTGGTAAAATTATGTGCTTGCTCCAGGTGTGCAAAATGCCAGGGCTTTCTAGCTGGATGCTTAACAACTGGAGCAGTGAGAAATCAGCTGTCACAGGAGGTTATTGGACACCACCTCTGCAGACATGCCAAACCCAGAAAAAATGCAGAAATTGGGCTTGTTATTGGCTTAATTGGCTTGTGAGTTGCTTGTTGCCTAGTTTTTGGCTTGTAGCTTGTTGCTTGTTTGGCTTGTAGCTTGTTTCTTGTTGTAGCTTGTTGCTTCTTTCTTTTTGATCAGCTCCCGGCAAGCAGGGGAGAGAGTCAGGGGTGCACAGTGGGCTCACTGCAGTCCCAGACTGCACGCAGAGGGGATCTAGTCGCATAGTGTTGGGGTTTTTAGGGATTGGCTTGTTTTGGCCCTTATATTTGGCAGTGTACAAGTTAACCTTCCCAATTTTCCAACCAGCTGTTTATAGCACTAACCCCAGCATTGGGGATCCTCAAATGACTAATTTGCATCTCTCTCTGCCTGCAATTCCGACCAATTCCCCTGAAATGTCACATGTTACAACCCTTCCCAGATTTCCCAGAAAAAATTACCTTGGGAAGAAAAAGGGATTTATGGAGCCTGATTTTCCACTGCTTGACACCTTTCATACTAATTTATACCTGTGCCACATAACATGTAACATGCCACTGTTTTCATGTGGCACCATTTTGCTCTCACTCTGCCCAGATAAGGCCATGGTGTTTAAGAAGTTCTTAGTCATTGTCTTTTTGAGTACTTTTCTATTTTTGTGAAAATCATTCTACTGCCAAATGGGCTGCAAACGCCAAATGCATTTTGTTGCCCTCGCCGCAGAGAGGTGCTGTTTTTAGTGTGGTTACTTGGGGGCAGGTCAGTGGCGTAGCCAGGTTTAGAGCACAGGGGGAGCGGAGCTAAAAAAAGGCGCCAGGAGCAAAAAGCGTCGGGAGCAAAAAAAGGCGCCGGGAGCAAAAAAAAAAAAAAAAGCTCCGCTTTGGCTGCAGCGTGGGAGCACAAAAAAGGCGCTGCTTCTGCTCAGTGGAGGAGTGGCCGCTCCCTCTGCTCCCCCCCCGGCTACGCTACCGGGGCAGATGTTAGCTGGGGAAATCACAGAGATACATGACAGAGTGTGGAGTCAGCTGGCAGGCTTTGCCAAAGTGTGCACAGTAAGGGGCCCAAAATAGGGATGTTTGCATGGCTCCTTTATGCCCTCAATCCTAAAACAGGTTGTGGCTAAAGGGTTGTTTCTGAAGCATAAGGGTGCCACAGAAATCAATCCTCCCACTTCTATCCATAAGAATAGTATCATGCTCCATCTGCACATCACATAACTCTAATATACAACAGTGTGTGCTGGGACTAAATTCCCTTCATCATTGTTCCTTTGGGTAGATATAGATAGACACAGAAATAAAAAGTGGCTCCCAGCCATGGCTCAAGGAACCCCTGCCATAAATTACAAAACCATATACAACCAGCACAACACAAAACTCCCTTCCCATTCCTCACCCCTATTTAAAACCATTAGGGGGAGAGGGGAGAAGGCATGTAGCTACCTAATAGAGCTAGTCAGAAAATGAAATTTCATTGCATGCAAAATTGGGATATCTTGACATTTGTTTTCATTCAGAATTGGAACAAAATGTCAAAATTTCCCTCTGAATGTAAATTCTGAAACATTCCTACAACAAAAACTAAACATTTTATTTTGATAGTGTACATAATTCAGTTTTGATAATGTTTACACAATATAATAGCTAAAATAACTATAGTAGATACTGAATATTGATATTTGAGTTATTAATATTAAAATTAAAATTAATAGTTCAACATAATATAAAAGTCAGAATGAAATATATCAAATGATAAAGTCAAAATGAAATGTATTTACTTTATTGAAACAAAAACGTTCCAACATTATCAAAACATTGAAGTAGGCACATTCCCACAGAATGTTTAGAACAGTGGTTCTGAAACTTTTGTACCGGTGACTCCTTTCACATAGCAAGCCTTTGTGTGAGACCCCCCCCTTATAAATTAAAAACACTTTTTTACATATTTAACACCATTATAAATGCTGGAGGCAAAGCGGGGTTTGGGGTGGAGGCTGACAGCTCGCAACCCCCCATGTAATAACCTTGTGATCCCCTGAGGGGTTCTGCCCCCCAGTTTGAGAACCCCTGGTTTAGATATTGACGAAACTGCATTATCTAATGTAAACTGTTCCTTCAAGAATGCTTCTACCAGTTCCAATAGACAGACAGATGGGTGAAAGAACAAGTATCAATTCTCTAATGGTAATGAGGTATTAGATCCAAAGGGTCTGTCTGATAACTGAGATAATGGGACCTGATCCTTGTTTACACTAAGTCCTGTTTATGCCACTTTGACAGTGTAAAGGGACCTTAAAGTGGAAGTAAATTATATTTACTGTAAATGTATTTACATTCATGTTAAGGCCCCTCTGCACTGCCACAGTGGCATAAAGAGCCATAGTGCAAATGAAAATCTGGCTCAAAGTCTTCAATTGTTCCAAGTAGAAGTGTTCATTTTTGCTTGTCCTTCTTAGACCAATGTGGTTTATTAATTGCAGAGAATATTGCCTTCTCATTAGGGATATCAGTTCTCCACATTTACTCTTATTGTCACGTGCACTGCCTTTTTTTCTGAGAGTCTTTTTTCCTGCCAACTCTCCTGATTGTATGCAGGGCCGGCCGACTTTAGGCCGATTCCCCCGAATCAGGCCCCGCAGCTAAGAGGGCCCCGCAACATCCGTGTGTTCGGCGGCACTTTGGCAGCAGCTCAATCACTGCCACTGTGTTCGGCGGCATTTCGGCAGAGGGTCCTTCTTCGGCGGCAGCTCTTTTTTCCCCCTATCCCTGCTGGGGCCCCGTCAAAACTGTTCAAATCAGGCCCCACACTTCCTAAAGCCGGCCCTGATTGTATGTACAGATGTTCATTGAGAGAAATAATCATAAATTTCATTACTTGCCTGCTTGAATCGTTGCTGTTAAAATTCCTCTCATAACATTTTAGAAAAACATTGTAAAAACTAAATTAAAATGAAACACATAATTATTTATTTTTCATTATTAAAAATGGCATAATATTTTACTCATACCAACAAATCCAGCTATTTCTCTGAGATAAAATTGTCCACACTATCAGATTATTCAAATGACTGTATGACTTCCATTGTGTTTTATTAAAGGTTGAGAGCAGGATAAAGGCTGCCCAAAGATATCCAGGTGTATTGCTGTTATCTTAAAAGGCACCTGAAGGCTGCAGTGTTGCCTTGATTATCTACACACCTATAGAAAATATCTGCTTGATTTTTATGGGTGTGTTGAGCACAGAATCATAAAAGAGACAATGAAGAGTCTCTGTGTGAGTTTCCCAGACCAGAAGAAGAACTCTGTGTGGCTTGAAAGTTTGTCTCTTTCGCTAACAGAAGTTGGTCCAATAACAGATATTACCTCACCCGCCTGGTCTCTCTAATATCCTGGGAATGACACAGCTATGGCACCACTCATAGAGATTGTAAAAGGCAGAAAATGACTGAACTGAGGATGGAAGCAAAGAAGCCATAGCTTGCCTCCACAGTGTGATTCAAGAGAATGGAGGAAAATAATGCACCAGTCTGTAGATATTGTCAGGGGAAGTGTGCACAATGTTCACAAATTATGTATTTCTAACCAGAAAGAGATCTGCCTTCTGGCAAGGATATTCAAGGAACTGATGCCAAAATCTGTGGCCATTATTATCTCAGAAGATGATTATAATATTTCAGAAACCTACGTGCTGTTTTCTACTACACATTTTATGAGAAAAGAGATAGGAGGCCAAATGAGGTCTTACATGGGAATGGACCACATGATTTTCTACGCATCCTGCTGGAGCGGGGAGGGGAGGAAAGGAGGGAAAGGGCAGACTTTATCTCCCCATCCTGTGGAGTAAACAGGGAGCATGCCCAGAAAAAACCTTTGTAACGCTACCAGGAACATAGAGTGCTCCTGGGGAGCCAGTGGCAAGCCCACCCATCCGCTATGGTTGGCGAGCAAGGAAAGAAATGGGAGGCTGCTTCTTGGGTCTCCTGATCTCCTATGACAGTGTGACTCCACCCAGCCTGTATCTGGCTCAAAAGACACCCATTGGAATGGAGGGGAGCTGAATGTCATGGTGGGGTATTACATACAACATAATGTTGGCGGAAGAAGGATGCTGGATTTTCTCACAGGCTTGCAGGGTGATGATGCCAGATAGATTGGCAATTCCTCAACCATACCCCATCCTCCTTGCCCAGCTATATTTCACAACCCCAAACGTGCAGAGGACACTTTAGAATCAGAGGATGCTGCTGCTGTCTAAGTTCCTTGCTCTCAACTGCCACACAAAATGTGTCCCATTTGTGCATTTATTTAACTCTCTCACACTATTCAGAGTTTTTTTCTGATGGGAGATGATCAGGCTCACAGAGATATTAGGATATTAGAAGATATTAGTATTTCCATATGACAGAGTTCACCACCTTGAACTAAAATTTTGGAAAAAACTGTTTTTTGAAAAACCAGTCATTTAACAGACACATATCTTCACCCATTGATCATGATTTGGAGAATCTGCCAGTACCACTTATGAATTCTGTGTGAGATTCTGAACTCTTTGTATGTACCTTCACTCAGCTGCAATCTCCATTTTGAATGTGGGAGCTAGTTACCTTTTCTGTGGTTTCTTTGCCCCCATCTTAGGCTGAAGCCTGGTCTACACTGAAAATTTAGCTTGACAGCTGAATTGCTCAGGATGAGTGACGTAGCTATGGCAACCTAACTCCAGGTCAATGGAAGAATGCTTCTGTCATCCTAGTTACTGCCGCTCTGGGAGGCGGACTACCTACCATGACAGAAAATCTTCTGTTGCTGTAGGAAGCATCTACATTATGGTGTTCCTATTGGGATCCGGGAAGTGGGCGGGCGAAGCCCGCCAACTGCTAAAGGATCCCCCCCTTCAGCCTAAGGGGAGGGATCCACAGGACCTGGATGCCAAGTGATTCCGGGGGACAAAAAATGAAAAAACAGGAACGGGAGTGCGGTCAAAGGGTCAAACGAAGCGAACCAGATGGGGACACCGAGCAGAGAACCCCGGACAGCGCCCACTGCTCCTCAAAGGTGTCAAGGGAGCCAGTGGACGCTGCCCAGAGGAACTCTGCCCGGATGCGTGAACGAACAGAGGATCGAAAATAGGCCCCACAGTCACAGGAGCCTCCATCGGCCAACCTCCCCACCCTGGTCTTGTAGATGGCCAGTTTAGCTAGGGCCAGGAGGAGGTTGACCAGGAGGTCCCGTGACTTCGTGGGGCCGCGGATTGGAAGTGCATAAATAAAAAGGTGAGGGGAAAAGTGCAACCAAAACCTCAACAAAATGTCTAAGAGGAGCCGGAACAGGGGCTGCAGCCTGGCGCACTCCAGATAAATGTGCGCCAGGGTCTCCCTCACGCCGCAAAAGGGACATGTGTCGGGGATTGGGGTGTACATTATGGTGTTACTATAGAGGCATAGTGACAGCATCATAGCTGTGCTACTGTAGCACCTGTAGTGGTGATGTGGCCTCAGATTCCCAGGTGTAGTGACACAGGGCTGACAATAGCTGCTTGTTAAGGACTATAAACACCTGAATGGGCCTCACCTAGGGAGAACAAAAGAAAAATCTACCTCCTAGGGGAAACCAATTCTCTTCAAATCCCTTGAACAGGGGCCTGGAGAGTGGAAATTTCCCAAGCAGGATGAAGAAACAGGTGACCAAACCAGGAGGTTATAAAAGGGCTCAGGGGGGAGACTCGCAGAAAATGTGGGCAGCAGCTGATCCATTTGGGATCTTTAGCCATTTTTACCAGCTCCAGAAGAGGGAAGCTGCTATAGGAGCCTAATGAGGTAGGGGTGAGCCCCTTCCTATCTGGACACAGATGGCTTCCAAGGGAAGGGTGAGTTAGAGAGAGGGACTTTGCATTCTGGAAGTTTCTTGTTTTCTGCATGATCTGTACTCTGTGTATTTCCTGTGCTTAAGTAAAGAGCAATAGTGTGTTATAAACCTGTGCAAAATAGCTGTGCTTTTCATGTGTCACACCTACCATATGCCCCTTGAGGTAAACCAGAAGGCTCACACCTTTGAATGGAGTTCTGGGATAGGCTGTGTTTAAGCCATGGGGAGAGTCTGAGGAGTCAGCACTGGTTCAGGGGCTGGGCAGCTCTCAGGAGGGAGTACTAGACAGAAGATTTATGCCCCAAGAGTTTGCCCAAGACAGGGACAGTGCCTGGGCTCCGTTCAGACTTTGAAGGCTTAAAATATCTGGGATCCAGAAGCTGGATCCCCTCACAACAATCTGGTGCGTGGCCAAGAGGGGATATTCAACAGGACCTGTGACACCATTTCCATTCGAGTGCTTTGAGATGCTACCTGGAAGTCCTTCTAGAGCTGGTGAAATAGACCAGGGTTTTGCAGCTTGGATGCTGAAAAGTACCTTTGGCCATATTTGGGCATTTACATTTTCAAGCGCCTGATTTCCAGAGGTTGCTGAGCATTTTCAACACGGGAGTTGTGGGTTCTCAACACCTCTGGAAGTCAGGCCACTTATTTAATTTATCTATTTATTTATTTATTTATTTCCTTTTGAACTATTCACCCAGCTCTAGTCCTTTTGTTCCATGAAAATCTGGTAAGAAAATTTTCATCTTAAAAAAAATGAAGGCCCTACCCGATCCAAAGGCTATTGAAATCAATGGAAAGATCTTTCCATTAACTTCAGTAGGCTTTGGATCAGACCCTAAATAAACAAAATCCTGGATTGCCACCTATGGTAATAATGGCTCTTTGTTCTGCCCTTTAATGAGTAATGATTATGTTATGAAAAGCCTTATGCAACTTTTGGCATAGTTAGACATCGTATACTAGGCCTACTAGAGGTGTATACTCTTAGGAACACTTAGCTGGTTTCTTGGGTTGTGTAACAAATAATTATGGAACCTTACTGAGCCTTGCTTTATTATTACAGGGCTTCAGGCTCTTACCCCCAGTTGCTCTGCATGCTTGTAAATATTTAAGCTATCTTGTAGTTTGAGTAAGTAATAAGGATATTTTTTCTTTAATTTTAGCTTCAGTAACAAAGATTAGTGGGTTGGGGGAAGAGTGCAGTAGATGTTACATTCTTCTGATGGCATATTTTCCTGCTATCATTCTTTTTTGCTGATATATATATATATATATATATATATATATATATATATATATATATATATATATATATATATATAAGAACTAGATAAGTTCATGGAGGATAGGTCCATCAATGGCTATTAGCCAAGATGGGCAGGGATGGTGTCCCTAGCCTCTGTTTGCCAAGAGCTGGGAATGGACAATAGGGATGGATCACTTGATGATTACCTGGTCTGTTCATTCCCTCTGGAGCACCTGGCATTGGCCACTGTCAGAAGACAGGATATTGGGCTAGATGGACCTTTGGTCTGACTCAGTATGGCCGTTCTTATGCTCTTATGTTCTTAATGTGAGACAAAGGTCTTCCAAAGCCTCTATTATCCTTATTTCTTAAGGAAGCAAATGAGAAATCATTCGGAAAGACTGTGCTTTTTAAAATAAGGCAGCTTAAGCAGCAGAGGAAGATAGTTTACCTGACTGAAACTTTTCATACATATACATGGGCAACTTTCAAATGCCAGACTTGACTGATTAAAACTCTGTATTAAGAGCCTGAGCCAAAGCCCATCTAAGTCAGTGGAAAGACAGTCACTGACATCAATGGTTCAGGCTCTAAAGGTATGTCTACACAGTATTTTGGACTGAGCAGGAGCAAGCCTCCCAGTTTGGGTGGATAGACTTGGACTAGTGGGGCTCGCACTAGCACTCTAAAAATAGCTGTATAGACAGCACTTGGAAGTTACAGGTCAGAAGCCCACCCCCTTCCCTAGGCTTCAGAGCTCGAGTGCCAGCATGAGCCACTACTTCAAAGTGCTGTCTGCACTGCTCTTTGTAGACCACTAACATGAGCCCTGCTAGCCCCACTAGCCTGGGTCTGTCAGCCAGGCCTGTGAGGCTCATTCCCACTTGTTCCAAAATGCTGAGACATACCCTAATTGTTCAGGCAGAGAATATAGACCGGGGGGGAAGGGATAGCTCAGTGGTTTGAGCATTGGTCTGCTAAACCCAGGGTTGTGAATTCAATCCTTGAGGGGGCCACTTAGGGATCTGGGCAAAAATCTGTCAGGGGACAATACTTGGTCCCGCTAGTGAAGGCAGGGGACTGGACTTGATGACCTTTCAAGGTCCTTTCAGTTCTAGGAGATTGGCATATCTCCATTTATATATATATAAAAAAAGCACTTGCTTCTGGTGCCTCTGCTCTGTCCTGTTACTCCTTAGAATCTCTTACTCTACCTGGCCTAAATAGAAGACACATCCTTCAGTTATTTCATTTAGATTTCTGAGAGCCTGTTTCCTCTCTTCAGGACTGGACAAACAAATCTGTGTTGTCTCCCCTAGCATATCTCAATCAAAGCTCCAATTTGACAATCATTTAAAAACCTTCTGCACGTCTCCAGAGCAGCCAAGGTACTGCCCAAGCATGGCACTTGTGGTGGATGAGGCTAGGAGGCCGCTGTGCTCAGAACTCAAAATGGCCCAGATATGGCACGTGGAAGGCTCTATCTGTGGATGAGACTTTCAAATTGGCTCAGTGTTAGCCTCTCAGGGGCCAGCCTGCAGTAGAGCGGGTCTCCTGGTAACCTAATGATCACAGCTGGCCTGATAACAGCTGTCTGATTGACTGAGTCACCTGTGTGGCTGCAGGAGTTAGCAGGCTGATACTTAAGCACAGAAGCAGCAGCAGCCTAGTGGTTGCTCAGGGTGCTCCTTGCCTGTGGCTGTGCTTGTTCCTACTCCCGCTGTCTCTGCCCCCTGCTCTATCCTGTTCCTGACCCAGCTCTGTCCTGGCTTCTGACTCTTGGCTCTGATGCTTGGCTATGCCTTCTAACTGTGACTTTGGCTTAGGCTTTGGCTTCTGACTCCTGGCTCTGACCTTTGGCTTTACTCCAGGAGCCCCTGCCTGGATTCAGCTCTAACAGGTATAAATGTTATTCCAGGCATTAAGACAGACTGCCCATGACTAGGTCGCTGACATAGCCTAACTCTGCTTCCATAAAAATCAAGGATAAAATTCCCATTGACTTCAATAAGACTGGAGTTCAGGCACTGTTGAGTGCTTCTGACAACTCCAACCCATGTCTAACTGAAGGCAATGGGAAGATGCCCCAGATCTAATGGTCACATATAGATCCCAAGTACCCTATGAAAGTCCAGGTATACTTGGTTTTTGAAATGCATAGCAAAGATCTCAAATGAGGGGCACAGCTAGGTGAGACTAGCAGAGGTGGAAGTTTGAGATGATTCGGGATTAATTGTGATGGTTCTAAGATTACCCAGGACTGTAGGTCACCTCAATACCCCTTGATTGCTTCCATCACTGGGCAGTCTTGCTTGTGCTTAGCTGGGTGTTAGCTCCCTGGCACCTTCAAACTGTTACCCACTCAAGAACTATCCTGTGGGCTGTGTCAGCCCTTCCTTTTCCTTGCAGTTTAACAATAGGTGAACCCCACTCCTCAAATTCCTTTGAAGCATTCCCCTGTGATATGTAGCCTCTGATGCTGGTTCCTCACAGAATTCAGGATCAGCACTTTGTTTAATATCATAGCACTTACGTATATTTATAGTGAAAACAAGAATACATTTATTATCAAAGATTCAAGTGATCATGACTAAGAATATTAGAAACAAATGGTTACATATAAAATAAAACCATAACTCGCTTTTCTAGAAAGTAAACTTACCCAACAGGTTAACCTCCTGTATAAAGAAGTTTTATCTCACCCAAAGTCTTCGGCAGCTTTTTCAACCAAGGCTGGTTGTGACCTCATTTTTTGTGAATGTAAACATACTGTTTGTTTATTTCCTAGTTGCAGGAAGAAGGAATGTCATCTTTTCCTTCCAGATATATCCCCCGAATTTATTGTGTTTACTCCTAGACTGAATAATCAACCCATGGCTTGTTTTTCCTGTGTGCTGCTTCCCTGTTGACTTCACATCTCTTTGGTAAGATTTGACTTAATATGTAAATGGACATCCATTGTGTTGGTTTACAAAGGTTAATTTACATCCTGACACAAAGAGAGGTGAATAAACATCTGACAGAAAACCTTTTCTGTTTACTAATACTTTGATACGGACTCTAAGAACATATTTTCAGTATGTGTACATAACTCCTTACTTAGTATCTGTACATACATTTCACAATGATATTAATAGCCAGTATGACACTGGCTTTCATTTGCGAACTCAGACATTCTTTGGTGAACCAGAACGTACATACCAGACTCAGAGCTGTAAGTTAAGCATATGTGCGACAGGTTCGGTCACAGAGACCCCCTTGGGACTGTCACCTGATGTGCTGGAATTACCTCTGAGCCCGTTTTTCCTGCCAGCTTGGGACTCCAGAACCCTGTCTTGTTGAGCCAGACACGCGAGCCTGCTGCAACACAGACCCAGGGTCTGGTCCACGCCTCCAAAGCTGCAGACTTGGGTAACCTGCTGAGTTGTTTTCAGTTATTTCCAGCACCCAGACACCCAGTTCCCAATGGGATCTAAACCCCAAATAAATCTGTTTTACTCTGTATAAAGCTTATACAGAGTAAAAAATTCATAAATTGTCCGCCCTCTATAACACTGATAGAGAGATATGCACAGCAGTTTGCTCCCCCAGGTATTAATCACTTACTCTGGGTTTACTAATAAACACAAGTGATTTTATTAAGTATAAAAAGTAGGATTTAAGTGGTTTCAAGTAATAATAGACAGAACAAAGTAAGTTACCAAGGAAAATAAAACAAAACACCCAAGTCTAAGCCTAATACATTAAGAAACTGTTTACAGGTAATATCTCACCCTCAGAGATGTTCCAATAAGCTTCTTTCACAGACTAGACTCCTTCTTAGTCTGGACCCAATCCTTTCCCCCATTAGTCCTTGTTAGTTCCAGCAGACATCTTAGATGGCAAGCAAGGGCTTTCTTATGACTGGGACCACCTTTGTCCTGCTTGACCCCTTTTTATAGCTTTGGCACAAGGTGGGAATCCAATATCAGGTGATATGTTCACATGTTCTGTGAGACCCCAGCCTCCACTCTTCCAGGGCTGGCCCACATGTACCCAGGAAGGTTTGCAAGTAAACAGAGCCATTTATAGGTCATTGATTCTGAATGGCTTCCACTTAATATGGTTACATCAATAATACAAGTTTATATCTTATTGTCCTAATTCCAGACATAGAAATAACACATGCAAACAAATAGGATGAACATACTCAGTAGATTATAAGCTTTGTAATGATTCCTTACAAGAGACCTTTTGCATAAAGCATATTCCAGTTGCATCATATTCACACTTATAAACGTATTTCCATAAGACATATGGAGTGCAATGTCACAATATGCTTATGTGCTTTGCTGAATCAGGGCTAAAGAAAAGGGTTGCTGAAAGACAGGAGGGGCAGATGGTTACATGGTCAATTTCGCACTCTGCACACCCACCACTGCTCAAGAAAGCAAAATTAGGAGAACCCTTCACTTGTTCTCTTATTTCAATATACAGTACTTCCTGCCATTTTAAAACACTGGTGCCCTTCTTTGCTTTAAGACCAGAAATCCAGCCCTGCAAACCCTTTTCATGCAGTAGCCCTCATTCAAATATAATAGACTTTCAGGGTACTCCTTACGTTAATAGAAATACTTGTATGAGTAAAACTTTGCAAGATTGGGCCCTGTGTTTGCAGTTCAAACATATTAACAGTATAACCTAGATTTCCTTGTTATCATAATATAAAGTTTCTTACCACAGTAGGTTTATTTTTTTTTATTGAAGACATCTATTACTTACATAGTCAGGAAAAGTGTAAGTTCAGACTTTTTGGCACATGGTGTATGATGGACATGCCAGCAAAGAGCCACAGGATTTTCATTTGCAACTAAAATAACAAATGTATTGATCTATTTTATCTAATTACAAGAAATTAGCTCAAAGACTGCAACTTTTTTTTAACAATGTTTCTACCTGGCTGCCATTTATAAAATATTTATTTCCCTAAAATTAGTTTTATTATTTTTCAGGAAGAAGATAGAAACTGTAGAGGAAACTGATCATTGGATGCAAGAGCAAAACCACAAAGAATTCAGTGGCCCTGTACAATAGTCTTGATTTTGATATTTTGTATAGGTGGACAGAATAAAATCAAATGATTACAGCTGTTAATGCTCAGAGCAGCAGGAGCTCAGGCCCCACCGGAGCCAGCCACACCACTGCAGCGCTGCCCAGAAGCAGCGGGCCAGAGCGCTGGTGGTACGGCACGCTGAGGCTGCAGGGGAGGAGGGACAGCGGGAGAGGGGCTGGGGCTAGCCTCCCTGGACAGGAGCTCAGGGGCCGGGCAGGAAGGTCCCACGGGCCATAGTTTGTCCATCCCCGCTTTAGATCTATATTTTCAAAGCTTTGTGCAATGATGAGAACGTTTAAGTTGGATCCTTTTAAATCTTTTCACTGGAGACTGATATTCAGTCAGAGGGGGAAGAACACACTTGGGTGTTGGCCAGGCTCATTGGACTCCCCTATTTGTCATACAGCAGAGGGATGACTTTCCTCTCCAATGCAGGATAATGATAAGCTTCTGCCATTGCAAAAAACCAAATCCTACCTGGCAGACCATGCCTATGGGCCTGCTTCTCCACTGCCTTTCACCTCGCGCAGCTATTTAAACCTGTGCAAAGGGAGTACAAAGTGGGTGTAATACGCTACCAAATCGCAACGGTAGCATTTTACACACATTTAGCACAGGTGGAAATGTCTACAAAAGGTGCAAAGCAGAGGACAATCAATCCCACAAGGGCTAGTCTCGTATAAAAGGAACAGAACTTAACCACTCAGCATCAGAGATTCTTGTCATACTGTATTCAGCCCTTTGAGGCAGTAAGATGTTATCCAGTTTAATGTAGCAATAAAAAGATTGGGCCATATTTTCACTTTATTTCTGGTGTGGAACTTTTATTGACATCTAAGGGAATTCTTTACAGAGATTGATGGGAGCATTTGACCATTATGTTCTTGAGAGAAGTTCTGGTGAATATTTTTCTTGGCTATTTATTCTTGCTGTACATGGGATAGACACCAGGGTTCACTTTTTTAAAAACAGTATGAGGCAATTTTTAAAAAAGGACAAATTCTAATTAAGGTTTTCCTGCAAAGAAAAGTCCCTAGTGCAATTCTAATAACTTTTCACAAAAAATGTACTTTAATGTACTTTTTGTTATTTTTGTTTGTTTTGTGTTTCACTCATCTTTGTGCAAAAAAAAAAAAAAAGAACAGTTTGTTTTTCACCCTCTAGTCAGTTTCACATTCCTCTTTTGCAATGAGGCAATGTTTTGGTTGCAAGTACTACAGTAGAATGTTTAAAAGCAAATTAAGAATGGTTTTCTTTTAATAAAATACGATGAACATATTTCTATTAATATTAGATTTTAAATCTTGACAGTATGGCCCCAAAATAGCAAAGACTTAAACACACACGTAACTTCAAGCAAGTGAATAGTTGCCCCGATCCTGCAAAGATTTATGCACATTCCTAACTTTACACACTATGAATAGTCCCATTGACTTCAGTGAAATTACTCATGATGCATAAAGATAAACATGTGCTTAACTCTCTGCAGGATCAGGGTCTCAAAGATACGCATGTTTTAAATCATGTGTTGTACTGAGGCCAGTTTGACTTTGCGGGGCACCAGTAACTTCCTGTACATTGCTCAGGGCTCTCATCACCCATTGCACTCAAAGGATTCACTGTGCCTACAGTAAAAGATAAAATATCTACACCTCAGTATCTGTAAGTATGAATCCATCAATATACCTTTCATAGAGTATATGGGCAACACAGGTTTGGTTATTTTTACACATGCAGTTATATAATAAACATGGTCTCATTTAAATATAGTAACTGTATTGATTTGTTCTTGGATTACTTATCCAGCTTTTTATGGGCCATATACCACTCTGATCTAATTGATGCCAATGGAAATTGCGTGTGTGGACAGCGGCCAGTATATGCCACTTTTAGTCACCAATTAAATACTACACAGACTACGGAGAAGATTACTCTATTAATTGGTTTATGCATATAAAATTCTCCTGGGATTGTCATAAATCCATATGCTGTCCCAAATGTGGTATTTTGCATAATCTCTCATTTCATCTGAAATACATATAAAATCTCATATGGTAGGATGCTCCAATCCGACCTTGAATCTGAGGAACTATATGTGTTTAATTTATTCATGCAAGGGTCTGGAATAAGTTGAACTCAAGAAATGTTATATAATATGCTACTTTCAGACAATTAAATATGAATGAAAGGGAGGATACAGGTAAATTCTTGGTCAAACCATGCTTCATTTTCTGGAATCTTTGAGCACTAGCATGTTAGACATGTATCTAGCCTGAAATACTTTTGGAAGGCTGGCAGAATTATGATAAAGCAAAGTTTGTCAAAGAGATGGTGCCCAATGCACAGAATGTTATATCAGTGGGGCAGAATAAAGCCTTGGTAAGTTTTAAATCTCCTAAACCTCATTTCTGAAAAGGTACCAGGATGGGTTAACTTGATATCACAATTTAATCTTCATTTCAGTGTTCATGAGATTAGAACAGATACTGGTAGCTAATCATTCATGAACAGGGCTCCCAGTGGAGTTTACTTAAAAAAGGATTTCAAATAAAACACATGGTTCAAATTAAATACACAGAATTATTTTGTTCTTGACGTATTTGCTGAAGAGACACTTTAAACATTAAATAGTGTTGCTATTAGGACAGGTTAGAATCCAGCTATCTAAGGTGGCATTCAACTGTCTAAACCATCCTTTCTCTGCTTGCAATCCCCTGCCTCACGCACTATGAACATTGCATCTTCTGCAACAAATGAACCAGGGGTCCTAGCAGACAACAGTGTCATTAACTACAAAATCCCAATTCATCTCCTGAGCAGATCCATCCTGTGCACTGAATGACCTTGGGAAAATAATGTGATCATGTAATTAATGACTGTATCCTAATATATATGCTCAAGGAGGCTGAATTAAGATTTCACAGAAACCTTGATTCTGGCATTTTCTAACTTTTGAGTGCTTAACTTTGCAACCTTATGTTCTTTTAAATTAACATATAAGAATATGTAAAATGTAGCCAACTATTACTGAAGCCATCATGTGATCTTGTATTTAAGACAACTGGCTGCAACTTTTATTAATTAGCACAGAACAAACATTAGCTCAATGGTTACCCACCCCAAACCTTGTCCCTAGTAGGCCAATATGCTTCAGTCAGACCAAAAGTCTATTGGCACCAAACCAGTGCCAAGTGAATCCTGAGCAAATCGACCCACAAATTGCTCAGTCTGCTGTTCCCATTTGGAGAATCAGGCCCAACTGTTAGGAGAATCCCAAATGTCTACATGAGTGCAAAGTCATTTCCCCTCTGTTTAAATTAAACCATAAAATTTGATATCCCTCATTTCTCACTTTAAGTCTATAATTCCAGGGTCTTCAAGGAACAATCATTAAGTATTCCATATGGATAAGAAGAAAACATAAGTGCTAATCAAGAGTAACTCAGTTCATGTTGCAGGAGTTACCCTCGTATAAAAATGGTTGTGAGATCAAAATCAGACCTTTATTTTTTAACCAGCACTGTAATGTCACTAGACCTGAATCATTCCACTAAACTTGAATCCATTATTTCTGTCCCCCAGATAGCCCCTGAAGGATGATTGGAGGGAGCCTTGCCTTCAATCCACTGAAAAATACAAAACTGGGAAACTTGTCACTCCCAAAGAAGAAGGTAAATAAGCAACTCCACCCAGGGGGATCCAATTGGCAGGATTAAAATCTAACTATTCCTGGGGAGCATCTGTCATATATTTCTCTCCCATCCATTTACCTGGCTGCAAAAGATTTGGAGATTGTCTCTATTCTCATGGGTTGTTTTAATAACATGGAGGCAGATATTTGCCTTGGTTTGATCATAGCCTTAATAGTGACTTTTAGCTCAATCAGACTGTGAATCAAGCTAAAATAAGGATTATAATTTAAAAGACCTTTAGTGTATATGTTTCTGCATCTTTGTTATCTCATATTTCAGAGGCTGAAATATCTGAAGCTGTCTGAGCCACTCTTAACAGAACTGGAGAAAGGAAGTCTTTACCTTCTTCTTGGTAAAGCATGCTGGGAAAGGGGAAGAGTCTCAGGCCTATATAAGGCAGGCTTTTCTCCCTCTCAGAGAGTGTTTGGGAGGATACTATCAAGAAAGGGTATAGTCTTGCTCTGTTAAGAAGGTCCTCTGGAAAATACAGGTAGGACCTGAAGCTATTTCTTCTACTCAATCAAGACTTTTACTAATGTGTTGTTCTGAAGGGACTCTGGTCTCTGTTGCTAAGCACTTTAGGGTATGAGTCTATGTGTGATCTGTTGTCAGATCATAGTATCTCCATCTCTGTTCTCATTTAACCTATTTCTTCTTCTGTGGTGGGGAAGAGAGGGAGACAGCCTGGTATGATGATATGGGTTATTCATAAAATGCCAAGCATCTATTGTGCCTTATTACTAGACAGTTATAGATAAACCGGAGAGAGTTTAGAGAAGAACACTAATGACTAGAGGGCTTCTTGGACTGACTTAAGAGGAAGAGCTTCTGTATATGTGAGCAGGTTTGCTAGGTGACTAATGGAGAATCTGATAACCTACAAATATCTGTTGGGTATATATGCTAAGGAGAGAGAAGAATAACTTTTTAGCATGGTACAATGGGGTATAACTATATTGTAATGGGTACATGTTAGTAATGTGATGATAGCTATATAAGTACCTAGAAAGATAGTAACTGTTTAAAATTAAGAAGGAATCTTTTTTTTTTTAGGGTGAATCTCAAGCAATATTTCTTGAAAACAAACTCTGTTAGGCTGTGGTGTGATAACTATAGTTTGGAATATTTAAAACTAGGCTAGATACTGTCTTGCATAGTTTCTACAGTCCTTTACTATCCTGCACTGGAAGGAGGATGGATTAGATGATTCGGTAGGCCTTTCCTGTCTCTAATTTCTGACTTTTATTGAAAATCTAGAGGCAATTACTTTCATAATGAGATACCACAACTTTCAGCTGCAAATACTGTAGAAGGAATTAAAGTAAACAGTTCCCTGTCAAAGGCCTATTCCAAGAGGCCATAGGTTACATCGAAGACCTTTTTGAAAATCAAGGTGAAACTACCTTTCTAACAACGCATGGTAAAAATCTCTAACTCTTTTATAATAACTGGCATTTCACAGATAATAATACAAAGGAAATTATAATGTATTAATCAATGTTTGGCTGAAACGTTAGGCTCTTTTAAACAGACAAAACACTTGTGTAAAGTGATTTATAGTTGTCTAATTAAAACATCTAAGACTTTTCCATCTAGTGATGTAGTTTAGGATTGATTAATGGGACTTGAGCTCCAGCATTGTATTGACAATGTGATTTGGATTTGGTATGATAGCTAATGCTAAAACAAAAATTAAGAAATTGGTCACACCTTATGTTATGGGTACACTTAATTTATAAAGGATTAAGAAATGACTGAAAGATATAGCACACCTTAGTAGATATAGCTAGTTAAGTACATTAGTTGGAGTTGAAAGCAACTTGTTAGACTCTAAAATAATCAATTAACATTTATTAAAAACACATTAACCCTTCATGAACTACTCAAATGTACACTTTATAATAAGAGTAAGAAATTGGTATGACAGAAAATGCACAATAGAAGTTTAAAACAATATATGAAAAGTCTCTACTACAGCAAGAAAATAAAGATGAAGGTAAAACTTTTCAAAGGCACCTAATTGCTATAAGATCATGGGGTGGAATGAGGGATTGTGCTTTTCTAGATGCATGTGCATCCCATTGACATTAATGGTTGTAATATAATATATTGAGGGAGGTGAAAATCTGACCCTTTGTTCCTAAAATGAAGTTTTTAGATGAATTAAGATTGGTACCTAGTGGGATCCACCAAAGCTCATAAGAACCTCTCTCATGGAACACTCATGAGAGTTAGGCCTCTACTGGGATTGTCTAAAGCACCTATCTGTGTCTTTAGCTGTCTAAATATCTTTACAAATCTGGTTCAAAGTGCAGAGTGTATAGATTACAGTAGGCCAGAGCCCACTGCTCCTCATTAATGCCAAAAAATCTAATGGTAGGGGGCAGGCATGCTTTGTCTTCTTGAGCCATGGAGAGGTCAGTATATATCACAACAAGAAACCAATATCTTGGTGCTGCAGTGCAAAAGTCATGACTCTGTGTATTCTCATGAACCTCATTTTTAGGCATACTTTAGCTTAGAAGAAGAACAAAGGCCTACCACATCCAGATACACCAAGGTGGAGCATCATAAAATCAATAATAATACCTAATGGAAAAATGGGATGGACGCCATGTAAACTATGCCTACATTGTGGAATAAGCAGACCTGCAGACTGCATAATGAAGCATCACTTGCAGTTCTTTTGGGAGGGGTCACAGCAGCAGTTCATGAGCTCAATGACAGACTAACTTGACATGTCCCAAGTCCTCAGCTCAGGTTGTCGGACTAATAAAGTAATCATGGGCAGGGCCGGTGCTTGCACTAGGCAACCGCCTAGGGCGCCAAGATTTGGGGGGTGGCGGGTGGCTGCCTCCCGGCTCCCCGCTCAGCCACTGAGCGTGGAGCTGGGAAGCAAGGGGCAGCTCGCCGTGGCTGCCCGCTGCCTCGCCGCTGAGCAGGGAGACAAGGTGCGGCTCGCCACGGCTGCCTGCTGCTGAGCGGGGAGGCAGGAGTCAGCCGTGGCGAGCTGCCCCTTGCCTCCCCGCGGCTGCCTCCTGGCTCCACGCTCAGAGGCTGACCATGGAGCTGGGAGGCAGCCGCGGCGAGCCGCCCCCCTGCCTCCCGGCTCCACGCTCAGCTCCTGGGGCCCACAGGCTTGGGGGTGGGGGGGAGCTGAGCTTCTGGGGGGGGGAGCTGGCTGTGGGGGGGCGGCATTGCGGGGGGGCGGCGGCATTGTGGGGGCGGGGGGCGTAGGGTCGGTGCAAGGAAGTTTCGCCTAGGGCGCGAAACTTCCTTGCACCGGCCCTGATCATGGGTAGGTGCCCCTGGAATGCGTGGTTTGTGACACTGGAGAACATTATCCAAAATGGCCCTTTTTCTTCAGAACATGAGAGAGATGGATCCAAATTCAGCCCTGGTATAAGAGGGTATAACTGTTGAAATCAATGAAGTTGCTGCAGGGCTATAATTAACCCTGTTAAAATAAAAGCTGTGAATACCTAATGGAATTGGCATGAAGGTTTACCCTTTTTACTAGGATTTTTATGGTCACCTGTGTGAGCAGGATAGGGCTTTAGGTGGCTTTAATAGCAAACTCACCAATGCTATAACCCTTACCTTCAATGGACAAACTTGACCCTTAAAATATATCCTGTTGTGCTACTCCCATTGAGTTCAATTGCGCACAATCTGTCTCTCTTCTTACTGGGGTGAAACTTCTCCTGGTGCAAAGGCCCTACACAAAGCTGTGTGGCCACTTAAGCTTCCTATTAAGCACTGAGTCCAGCTGCACTTAAGGTTCCTTGGAGGAAGATGGAGTGATTGAGGGTTGCATAAGGAATGAAGATTCCTGGTGTGGTGTAGAGCTTTGGTTCACACCACCCCTTTTTAAGGCCAGCACATGGGGAAGAAGTAGCAGGAATGACAGGGCAGAGGGAGAAAGAGAGGGAATCTCTGTCCGGACACCATATAAGGTGAGCTGAAGTAGCATTATTGGAATGGCTCAGCATCCTGGTGGAGGATTACATCCTCTTCTACTCCTCTCCAATATATTTATGTGAAATCCAGCTATTGCTGCTGACTAGAAGACTGGATTTTTAGTTTAAGGGGTTAACTGACACTTAAGTGCTGAACTGGACCTTGTTAGAAACTCTGCACTGAGCTCAGCCTCGCCCTTGAATAGGGTGAGTGACTTCAGTGGGACTTTCAACATGGATACTCAAGTGAGTAAGGGGTGTGGACTGGGGTCCTAAATGTACAAAGATTATTTAGCTCAGCATAAGGTGCAATGAAGTAAAAATTCCACCAGTTTAATTTATCATGCCATCAACAAATGTCTTGTGTAAAATGGGATCAAATAACTAGATGAAAACAACAGTCAAGAAACTATCCTGATGAGATCGATCTACAAAGGTTATGAACAGAATGATTTGCCTTCACTTAAAATAGAAGTAGTTGTACTCTTCTAGGGCTCAGGTTTCTCGGTATTGTTCAGGTTCTAGAAACCAATATGCTGCTGACCTCCATGGACACTTCTGAGACTTGTAGTATGTATTTCCTCCTCATGGTTGAGACATGAACTAATACCTGAAATCACTTTCCCCCTTAACCCAACAAGTCATGGCCAACCAGTCATAACTCACAACAAAGAGTAATCTGTGAAGAAGGATGTGCAACTGTATTGATCAATGGAACTGAAAAGCTATAGTTTAATCCTAAAGGCCTGAGGAGGCACTTAAGATTCCTGCAGGTCATTGTGTGCCAAGGGAAAGGAGTGTGGGTGCTCCATGCTCAGGCAAAATTGTCATTGCCGCTGAAGTCATTGGGTGTTTCCTCTGAGAATGGAGGGCAACTGGTCTCTAAGAGCCCTGAACTCCACCCACCCTCAACAGAACCACTCAGCTATCTTGGACAATGTGAACTCCTACCTAAAGGACTAAAAACAGAAAGGAGGGGGAAAAAAGAATATTGGCTCAGTATTGGTGTTTCAAATATCAAAAGGAAAATGCATTTGTCTCAGTTCTGTCATCCTGATTTATTAGGAGCTCAGAATGACAGTGTACAGACATAAACAACCTTGCCGTTTTGGGAAGGGCTCAGAAAACTTTAATTTGCTTGTTCCACACAAAAATGTAAAGTGTCGGTTCTCTGATTACCTGCTTCTGGAAAGTGTTTGGACAGGTGCTGTGTTTCAGTAGTCATCTTTCACAGCCGACAAGCTTGATTTACAATTGTAGATCATAGATTTCCCTTCTCAGCTCTGGTCCCAGTGCTGTGTCTGCCAGGGTATGTCAGTAGTGCACTACAGCCAGGAAAGGCTACATCTTGATTGAAGAGTAGCTACACTTCCTAGATGAGATTCTAGCATAAAGGATCGAAATAGAAAGGGGTCCTAAAAGATCTACAGGCTCCTCCTTAAGGACACAAGACTCCTCCTGTTCTGGGTATTGGAGTGTCAAACTCTAGTCACATTAGTAGTAGTCTTGTTAGTCCCATTGAGTTTAATGTGATTACTTCAATAAATAAATGGAGCAGGATTTGGCTCACTACATCTCAGGTCCAGTTTATTTTGCTTGAGACCACTAAATCCTCTTATAAAATCACTTTTCTCTAGTAACTAATAAGCAATTAAACTAATCCAGTTACTTAAGCCACACACACAACATTTAAGAAGTATTTAATGTAGGGAAAATATTTCCACTTAACTGAAAGTAACTAAAATTCCTAGGTGGCCTTTTTCATTTCTGAAGCAAAAAGATGAAAGAATGTAAATATGGGGAGAGACATTGCTTTGAAAGGGGCCCGATCCTACAGTCCTTACTAAGCAAAACTTCCACTGTTATCAGGGAGCAGGATCAGGCCCAGAGACTTCTTAAATTAGTAAATATCAGAATGTAATCCTATATTTTACGAGGTTTAAAATATCTTGTGGGAATCTTTTGAGTCTCCCATGCTGTTCATGCACTCTAATTTGGCACTTGCAAATTGCCACCTGGATTTGTAGCTAAAATTACCTGGGGCACCTGAAAGAACCCTAGTATTGCTGGAAAAAATTCTGAACAGGTGAGCATTTGATGGAGAAAAGTAAACTAAACCTGCCAGGACTGGTGAGGATTCAGTTATCAAATATTATAACCATTATCCACAATCCTGAAATGCACAAAGAGGCAAATCTGAAAAGTTGGTATTCATCTAAAAGACTGAAATATTTGAAAGTACTTTTGTAAGCCTAAAATTGTATCCTTTTATATTTCATTCTTTCTTTACAAATTGTGATCTTTTTACAAAACAGGATTTTAAAAAGTGTTGCACCTGGTTTGATTTTAAAAATACTTTGGTTAACTTTAAACAAAAATACTATATTGTCATATCAGTACAACTAGTACCCTCTGAAATCATTCCTTAGGGTAGGCAAAACAAGATGTAAGCTGTGGTCTAGAGACAACTACATTCTTGATTTTTAAAGAGAATTAAAAAAACCCCACAAGCTATAGCAAAAGGCAAATTAGTATTTGTATAAGGCCTTGAGGATAAAATGGTATTTAAGTGCAAAAATTTTATGGAAACCTATTCCTTTAATGGCTGATTACTCTATACATTAGCCACTGATCTCTCCCAATGCTCTTATGGATGTTAGTTTGAGCTAAAACACATGAAATCTACATGGACTTTATTGAAATAAGTAAGCGTTTTCGCTTTGAGATTGTTTAAGGCAACTAAATAGAATGCTTCCTTTTCTGCAGACATTTTTACTATTCTGCAAATTGCTCTGAAGAAAAATGTATCTAATGGTAAATGGAGTGAGGGAGATAAGAAAATCCAGAGAGTCAAAATATAAATAAAATACACTCCAGATTTCAGTTTATTCACCTCTGGTAAATGAGAGGTTGTAAAAGGGTTGGGGCGACACCAGTCTCCAGTTGTGTAACCCTTTAGTTGTTAAGGCATTCAAATGATAACTTTTAAACTGAGCTTTGCAACGCTGTTAAAATCATAATTAAAAAAACAAAAAGATTGCACCTCTTGCTTTTCTTTTCTTAGGGCTTTCCTGACAAGCTTTGTATTTAAAGGGAGGATGTGTGTGCGCGCGGGTGTGTGGTTTTATCAGTAACCGAAAACCCATCAGGAGAAAAATGTAAGGGGGGGGGGGGGGGAAGAGAACTTTTGTTCTACCAGAAGCAGTTAGAATCGAGTTGTATTAACAACCTTCCTGAAACAACTTTCGTTTGTGTAAGGAGATGAGACAATAGGATTAAGTTTCTGTCCTCTGAAAAAGGTACTGCAGAGAATCTTTTTTACAAAGCAAATGTGTAGCTGGCCGTCATTTCCAAAAGATTATCTTTCAACGGCCAGTCCTTCTGAAGGAATGAACATCAGTACTCGAACACTGTTCGACACGAGGAATTAAACAGTTATTTCAACTTTGTAGCTAGATGTTTTCTCCGGGCTGGGGAGCATATTTCTTTCAAAAGGAAGAGAAATGGCTACTGACCCAAGTCTCAGTTAAGAGGAATGCTAATGAATTTCTGTATATCACACATCTAAACGCTAATGGGCACTGGGGAGAGGGGCTAACAACAACAACCAAACTCCCTCCCCGAAAATGCAGTTGAGCCAAGTGCTCTCCTTCAAGGTGAGGGCTTACCTACCTCTGCAACGTGATCACTTTCTTTCCGTCCACACAACTTCTTCCTCTAGCACTATTTTACAGGCTTTCCATGAAGTCGGTATCAATCCCCTCCCCTCCCACCTGTCTTACACAGAGACGTCACGCTATTCCTTGTGGAGTTCTTTTTGCAACTTTTATTGGAAAATAACCATGAAGCCTGAGGGTTTTTTTCATAAAATTAGTCACGCACAAATATACAGAGGGGGGAAAAAAAATCACTCCTGGCTTGCCCGTGGTCTTATCTCCAAAACACAACCCAGAAAACAGATCGAGTACAGAAAGAGACCACGGTTAACATTTCATTAAACTCAACCTAACGATATATTTATTTTTTAAAAAGCTGCAATCTGTCGTGTTAAAACATTTTTAAAAAAAGTTTAAAACGTATAAATAAATCCACCCCCTCCCCACGAAATGCTAGGTGCTGCACGGGGCGGGTGTTATTGTGGCACAGTGATGCATTGGTTCGGAGCAGAGAAATGACCCAGCAACCTCTGGCACCTTTTCACTCGCCCAGCCCTCACCCTTGGGTGCACAGCGCACCCCCAAACCCGTAGTCGGGCCTCAGTCCGCTGAAAGTGGTTCCCTGGTCAATGACACATGGCTTTGCGCAGAGAGAAACCCGCCCGAGAGCAGCTCAGGCACCTTCCTTAAGCCAAGTAGTTTCGACAATGACTAAAAAGCACTTTGGCCCATTGCGAAGTCCAGATACAAAGCGCCCCACTTTGGTTTGGTTAAAAACCCCGCTTCCCCCCCCCCCCCCCCCAGGCACAGTCGCTTGTCTCTGGATAGAAAGTGCAGAAGCCAGAGCCTCGTCCTCCGCCTCCCTTGCTCCCCCTCCATGTGTTCCCCGCCTCCCCCCGCTTTGCCCCCTCGTGGGGGAGGAGGGGGGTCTGTATTAGGTCAGGAGGCTCTCGAGGGGGTAGGGGCCGGGCAGCCGGAGCGGGCAATAGAGCCGGGAGCCGAGCAGCGCCTCGGGAGGGGAGGGGAAGAGCTGGGGAGGCTCCGGCGGGTGGGCGGCGCTGCTGGCCGTCAGCGCCTCCCTCCTGCGCTCCGGGGGCGGCGGCGGCGGCGGCGGCTCGGGCAGCCCGTAGGCGTAGAGCGGCAGGAGGCCGCCGCCGCCGCCGGCGTAGAGGGCGGCCGGCGGGTGCGGGTAGGAGCCCAGCGGGTAGGGGGCGGGCAGCAGCCGGGGCGCGGGCGGCGCGGGCCACAGCGCCCGGCTGTGGGCGGGGCCGGGCTGGAAGGGCCGGCTCAGGAGGCTCTCGATGGCGAAGGAGCTGGAGAACTTGGAGCTCGGCCTGGCGGCGGCGGCGCCCGCTCGCCCTTCCCCGGCGGGGCCCCCGGCGCAGCTGCACGGGGAGGAGGAGCAGCAGCAGGAGGAGGAGGGGGCGGCTGGCGCTGCCGGGCGGGCTGGGGGCGGCGGCGGCGCGCGGCTGAGGCGCTTGCGGCGGCGGCGGAAGACCCCGTCGGCGAAGGTGTACTCGCTGCTGGGGTTGAGCATCCAGTAGTTGTCCTTGCCCCAGGGCCGGGCCGGGTCGCGCAGCACCTTGACGAAGCAGTCGTTGAGCGACAGGTTGTGCCGCACCGAGTTGCGCCAGCCCGTGTAGGCGCCGCGGAAGAAGGGGAAGCGGCCCATCAGGTAGTCGTTGATCTCGGCCAGCGTGAGGCGGCCGCCGGCCGAGTCCCGGATGGCCATGGCGATGAGCGCGATGTAGGAGTAGGGCGGCTTGGGCCGCCGCGTGTAGGGCTTCCCCTTCCCGCCCTCCGCGCCCGCCGGCCCCGCGCCCGCCGCCCCCTCGCTGCCCGGGCTGTTGGCGGCGCAGTCCCCGTCCGAGCCCAGCTCGCTGTCGCCCGGCGCGGGGGACGGGGCCGCGCTGCCCTCCTGGTCGCTGCCGCCCAGCTTGTCCTCGTAGCGCGGGGCGAAGACCTCCAGCTTCATGGCGCGGCGGCTGCCTCACCCTGCTGCCCCGGCCTCTTCTCCCCCCGCCGCCAGGCTGGGGCTGGGGGCGGCTCTAGGGCAGCCCCAGGAGCTGGGCTGGGGAGGTGGCTGGCTGATGGGCGGTGCGGGGGTGTCTCCTTCCCCGCCGGGGACAGTGTGTGTGTGGGGGGGGCTCTTGTTTCCTCCCCTGGACAGCTCCAAAGGGTTCCTTCTTGGCGAGCTGCGCAGGCTAGGGGTTGCCTCCCCCTTCGCCCCTGGCAAGTAGCAAAGAGCAGGGGCCGGGGGGATTTGGTTGGAAGTGGGGGAGGGGGCTCTTCCCACTGGGGACAGCTCCCTAAAGAACAGGGTACCCCCCCCCTCCTGGAGAGTAGGTTACTTGAGGGGAGGGAGGTCTCTCTCTTTCTTAAGGAGATGCACCGTGTCCTTCCTCACTGCTTTGACTTTGGTTGCTCCAGGTGGGAAAACAGGTTGTTGAAAGAAAACCAACTAACCCCAAGTCAGTCGGTCTCGGATGGGTAGTTCTGCAAAGTCAGATCCTCTCTCCAGTCCCTCAAAGTTTGATCCTGTCCCTTCTTCGGGAGTGGTTCCTCATGTTACTGTCCACAGTTCACCAGAGCAATACACATGGGATACATTATCTCTAGGGATGTCGGCAGTTACTCCTCTCTCTGTCTGTAGTTGCTGGTGTTCCTGTGTCAAGGGGCCCGGTTTCTTTAGTCTTGAGATTCTGAGCTGACTTCTTGCTGTAGCAGTGGCAGCAGCCAAGTTATTATTGTTGTTAGTATTATTGTCAAGTTACTATCTCTCTCTCTCTCCCCCGTTGGCTCTGTCTCTCTGCACCACTTTCAGACCAGCCCATTATAATACTTAGGCAGCTGAGGAGAGGCGGAGCTAGAACCAGGATCTGAAAGGATGGTGGGCGGGGAAGCAAGGTAGCAAAGGTGGGCATCCACTAATAAGCAAGATCAGAGTCATAATTATCTCCCTGTCATCTCAGATCTTGTTGGAAAGTTTATTTAATGCAAAATGTTTGTTTTGTTTTTGTGTTTTTCCGCTGCCAGGTTCCACCCTTCTCTCCCTCCCATTCCTGGGTGTTTTGAATGAAGGACGCCAGCAGGAATAGTGTGTGTGTGTGTGTGTGTGTGTGTTTTGCATAGCAGGTTCCTCCTGCCAGGTGTAAAGTTCAGGATGACTTGTAGGTGGCAGAGCAACACCAGCTACACATTTATCATTTTTACATAATACTGTGTTTAGTAACAAGTTGTAATATGATAGCTAAACACCCTGTTAGAAAATAATACAATGCTTCACTGGGAAGTTGTGTAAACTTTGTTGTGAATTCCTCATGATTTATGTAGCTTGATAGCCATTTAATCCTCACCCCTCTCCTCTCAGTCCAGAATGAAAAGTGAATGGGTAGGCACTTCTATCTGCTGTGATGGAAACACTTCAACAAAACTCTGACCTTGATTTTATGTATATATAATGAACAGAGACACTAGACAAAACAGTGTAGCTGACTTCTTTCAGAACCTTTGTATCTCCCTCTGTATAACTCTCTATTAGATTGTTCTCTATAAATAAAACCTTTTTGAACATTAAAAAGCTGCTTTACTTCAGTGTTGTTTTTTTTGCATGCCCCTAAACAGTAAAAGTCAAATACAGGACCAAAATGTATGTAATGAATTAGGACCTAGAGTTCATTTGTTTTAGATTTTTCTGGGAAGAAACAGGTAACATGGAATATTTTTAATACGTATTTCACAATTGCCATGGTCTGGTCTTCATTGAGGTGAGTAGTCCTATTCACTAGGACTGTTTGCTAAAGGGAGCAAGGACATGGATTGATAGCCAGTGGAACGTGTGATTTCTCTGAAAATTGCAGTCTATATTGGACTTTACAAAAATTCAGTTGACTTAAAATGGGAGTAGGCTCTAACCTATTAAAATTTTGCACTAGACCTCATTTGTGAGCATGTGGAAGCCATTCTAGGATATAGTCTTTGTACTGGTGTCTGGAAAGTTATGTCCCATCTTTATAGATGATATACCTGAATTTTGTGTTCCAAGTAAGACCTGAATAACTTGTTAAGTGGGTGCACAAATTACTTAATAATAATTAATAAAAGAAACACATACGGAGTGCCTAGACTTTTTGGAATGAGTGCTGATAGTGTGTAAGGTTTATAAAGTTACATCATAATTCTATTTTAGATGCTTGGCTAATACCACTGTCCATTTATCCCTGAAGTTTGCATTGCCCTTTATCTTTTTTGCAGCTGAGGAGTGGTGGAGAGAAATATGGAAGAATGCAGATTTAAAAGTGCATCGAAAGAGACACAAATAGTGTCACTTTCTCTTTTGATGGGATTGCTTTTACCCATGCACCTACAGAAAGCCTTAGAAAACTTGCCAATTTTTAATTCTGCACATGTTTTGAATAGTAAACATTGAACAATGACGGGACTCTTCATTCTCTCGTCTGTCCTTTCTGTTGTATTCACCTAACTTTAACAAGGGTTGGGTGTCTTTCTCCTCAAGTTACCACTTGGCCCGTCTTTAATTTAAAAAATAAGAGGGAGGCCAACTTTTGGTTCCCCCCCCCCATTTTCCCCCATTCAAATAACATGAGATGAACATTTTTAACAAATAGTTAACTTAATAAAAAAGTGAAGTGCCAATGTTTGTGCTAAGGGTATGGGGAAAAAAGCTCCTATTGCTTCCAGAACTTGTATTTTTCTAACATGATGCCAATGACGAGGGTAGGTTTCTTCCTCTTCCTGCCTTTGTTGTAAATGGCAATGGAGAATCCATGATTTGGTAAACTACCTTTTGATGTTTATTTTATTACCTTTCCACCATTTGTGTGGAAAATGTACACATTGTCTCTTATCCTTATTCAAAGAACTTAAAAGTCATTCAAATGCGGTAGGTAAACATCTTAGACAAAACAGAGGCTTTTTCACAGCCATGTTTCAAGACTAGGAATGAATGGCAAAGCTGGAGTTTTCCCTGAGTTTAAGAGTTTCAGCTCAAAGGTTAATCTAAATTTCTCACAGTTATCAAGGTACCTTTATAGTATGATCTGCATCTGATTCTGCTTTGACATGGGGTCCAAGCCCCCATGTTGTGAACACTTAAGCACATGTGTAACTTGAAGTCTATGGGGCTACTTACCTGAGTAAAGTTATGCACATGTGTAAGTCTTTGCAGGATAGGGCTTAAATCCAGAGTTTCTGGTGTAAATGAGAGCATAACTAAGCCCATTCTCTTGTGCTGCTATTGAAGCAGCAACCAATGTTCCACGAATAGGGAAATATATTACTAAGTATCATAACTTACCATAGAGAGCACATGTAACCTGCATAGGTCAGTGCCACAAGTCTCTTCCTGCCATAGTTTAAAAAGGTACGATATTGCCTTTAGATATATGAAGATTAACACAATCATCAGGGAAAAAAGCAGATTCCCTTAAATAAACTCACATCAAAAGCACTTTGATGTGCTATATTAGAGCAAGTTTAAAAAACAAAACAAAAATCCCTTCTGTAAAGCAAATATCTAAATGAAGAGGCAAATATTACTTTGTTCTAAAATGAAAATTGCTCTAGCTCTTAAGAGTATCAGATTTTTTTAAATTTATTTTGACAGGATGAAATCCACAAAAGCAGCACCTACACAAAAAGAAGGGAGGAAAAGTGAAATATTATCTGCAAATCATGGTCCTGATTCTCCTACCTTCATTCTTGTCGAATACTGCTACTTTTCTCTGAAGTCAGTAAGGAGTAAGTTTGGAAGAATCAGAGCCTATATTTTCCCCCATGGGCTGATTAAGTCATAAATAGGATTTTTTTTAAAAAAATATTACTATTAGATGGCGCTAATGGTTCCATTTTTTACTTTATTTTTTTAATCCATTCATGCTGTCTCCACACTTGTTACACAATGATGGTACACATGAGAATGCAGTTTACAAAAGAAGTGTGTCGCTCTTTAAAACAATGGTAAGAACACAAATACCCTCTCCTCCCCTTTCTGCTCCAGTCTTGTTGAGCTGCCATCAGTTATGCTGCAGTTCCTTTCTGTTGTGCCCGGGCAGTTCACTAGACAAAGTAATTTCATCCAGCCTGACAGCTGTTGCTAACCAGAACAGAGAAGATCTGCTGATGGTATCATAGGTGTCAGTGATGACCTCTCTGGTTGGCAGTAGAGAGGCTTATTTCTAGACACAAGATGTTTAGTATTTCAGCTGGACAGAGCACTTGATCCTCCCCCACCCGCATACCCCCACTAGAGCTTCAAGTGTTCAGTGACTTGCCAGGAATGATGAAATCGGAGAACACAATACACTGGTAACAATGGACCAGTTCAAAGAGCTGCCTTTGGATGAGCTGCCCACAATACAAGACATAACTAGTGTATACAAATGAACCAGAGACGCCTGAAAGTTAGCAAATTGCAGTATAATCTTTTTAATAGTTCAAGGAAACCCAGCTAGAGCCTAAACTATAGAAAACCAGACTGGTACAAATGAATTAAAATATGAAGAGGAATTTTATCAGTGGAGTAGAATGTGTCTATATGAATGCCCACACCATGAAGTCTAGGGATTCAGATGCTTTCTATAATAAAACAATTAAAATACCCATTCTATTTAGGAAGTGTGTTTAGCGTCGCTTTGGCAGGTACCAAAAACTGAATGGAAAGCCCGGACTTTCATTTCAACCCTATTTTCACACATTAATACGTTTCTTAAGAGTTTCTCTTGGGCTGAAACTTTCCATGCCCATTATTTCCATAAAAAAAAAGAGAAAAATCTTTTCTCCCATATGTTGGTTTGTGACAGAGGCAAAAATATCTTCCTGCTGTGAAAAAAAGACTTCCTTATTAATAAACCCTTATGGTCCAATAATAATAATAACTAGTTTTTATGCAGCGCTTTTCAGTTGTAGAGCTTGAAAGACTTTACAAATCAAGGCAGTATTATTCATATTTTAAAGAAACTGAGGCACAGAGGTTCAGTGTCTTGCCAAATACACCCAGCAGGCCACTGGCAGAGCTGGGACTAGAATACAGGTTTCCTGAATCCCAGTCTAGTGCTTTAGCTGCTAGCGCCACACAACAGAGGCCTCAGTCAGCAGTGGTGCCCACTGGACAAGGGGCTGTCCAAACATAAGATGTTGCCTTCTGTGCCCAAAGAATTTACAGCCTAGTGGCCCAAACCTGCAACTCTACCTATGCTGAGCCTCATGGACTTGAATGGGGCTCCAGGCAGAAATAGAGGTTAGCCTATGTGGAGCACCTTGCAGGCTCAGCGCTTAAGAAAAGCGACATGAAGATTCAGAACGGGGGTACAGTCAAAACATTTTTGCAAAGTGTTGTGTGTTAATAATTGTCCACCTATGCCCTACCATATAACTTATTAGAGGATTTCTAATTTCTTATTAGAGCTACCATAACAGAGGTAAAATCCAAATGGGGAGAGAGGTAGTGGTCTTATGGATTAGTCTGAGGAGGGATTTCTATGCAGAATGGAAGGCAGAGTGGGTTTTTGTGGGAAAGTGACAAGTGGGGGGATGAAGCTGGATTGGATGTCTTTCTGAATGCTCTAACTCAATCAGAAGTTATGAGCTTGAGACACAGGAACTACTTGGTGAAATTCTATGGCCTGTGCTGTGGAGGACAGACTAGATGGTGGTAATGGTTCCTTCTGTCCTTAAAATCTATGAATTGGCAGAGCAGATAGGCCAACATAAAAGAAGAGCAGACAAGTAGAAAAGGGCAGCGAGGTGAAGGGTTTTAGCTATATAGCTAAAAGCAACTGAACTTTTCTGGTGCTAGTCCTTGCAGTGGAATACTTTCTAAGCCAATCTGAAAATAAAAGAATGGATTTATAAGCAGTTGCGAAACCATGCATAATATAACATTCATTCCACTAAATTTGGTTACAGTACTGTTTTTGGGATTGAATAACAAATGTATCATACAGTAATTACTCAGGCGTGGTCTTGAACTGCTATTTCACAGTAGAATTCCAAAGTTGCGTAAGTTTGGGGCTATGCAAATATGGAAGTAAATACTGACGTCAGTTAAGATGTTTTGATTGATTCTGCTGAAATCAAAATAAGGACTTTTTTAAAAAATAAGGTAAGCGAATGAAATATTTAGGTTGCAATTCTAAACACGCAGGAGGAAACGTAATTTGATGGGGCCCTCTCAAGACTCTGCACCATTTAATTTCTGTAGTAGAGCTGTGCTGGAGGACGTGTGTGTGGCTTCTGAAGCTGTAGTGGGGGGTGGCAGTACTGCGCAAAGATTGCATGTCATTAGTCTGCACAATAGAGCTATATCAAATGTCAAAGGTTCCTGTTCTTCACACAGGATTAAACAGCCATGGCAGGTCTCACTTTGAACACTTCCAGCAAACTGGTGGAGACCTTGGAGCCTGAACAATTTTGAAAGTGCCGGAGACGAGAAGTTATGTGAAGAACTAAGGAGACATACTAAAAATAACCTGAAAAGAGTTTTTCTCTGGCAAAGCAGTATTGGCACTCAGATGGGATCAGGTTTAAATAGACTTTGAGAACCTGGCCAAACTAAGGCACCTTAGGGATCTAGACATACACAACACAGAAGGTTGGGGGAAGAACAGTGTAGAAGTGGTGCTCTGACCTCACCCCCCTTCTTGGGCCCCATCCACAGCTTGGGATGGTTCTGCCATGGACTGTCTGCAGAAAAGCAGGGTTGGGTGTGTGGAGTATGCTGGAGCCTTCCTCCTTCCTTGTCTTCAGGCAGGTTTAAATAGGAAGGATTCAATCCCCCTGCAACCCAAACAGAATATTCTGAATGTGGTGTTTGGTTGTTCTAAGGAGCCTTGATGGGATAGGGGTAGCCAGGACCTCTATGTGCAGGAACGCCTACTCAAAAAGCATGCAAATGGCAAGCAACATTTCTTCTAATTTTTGGGGGGTGTCTGGAACAAATGTTACTCAAGACGAAGTTTAAAATCTGTGAGTACAACCATTCTCACTCCTTCCCCTTTTACTCTGTCCCCTCCATTCCATCCATCCCTTCACTTTTTCTCTCTCCTTCTTCCCTCCTGGTTCGTTATTGCCCTGTCTCTATCACTCACTCTCCGGTTTTCATGTTTTCAGAGATTTTAACCTTGATCTCTAGAAGTCATTTGTTCTGCACAAAGAAAGAAAGAGAGAAAGGAAAAGCTCCAGGACCTAATCCTCCCTCCCTCTGGCCAGCTCTGGAGCATCAATAGCAACTTTGAAAAACTGCTGCATGTTGATACTTGCTTGGTCCTTGACAACCTACACAAATCACTTGTGGCTTCATCATCACTTATGAGTAGTGGGGTCATCCCACACCCATGCTGGTAAAATCTTTACATTGGCTCCTGAAATCAAGTGACTTTGCACTGTTTTGAGGTGACAAACAAAAATACGCTATAAGCTTGGAGACCCAGATCCTCAGCTGGTGTAAATCAGAATAGCTCTGATGGAGTCAATGAAGTTACATGGATTTATATCCTCTGAGAATCTGGCCTCAAGTGTTTTGATGAGTTTTCAAGGCATTGATTGGCTGAGTTTGAATCTTTGCTATATACAAATAAACCAATGAACTTCACATTTTTGTGGCCTCTTTCTTCTATGTATCTCAAGGCACTTTACAAAAGTGGTGGCACTAGCTCTATTTTGCAAATGGAGAAAAAGAAAGCTCAAAGCAGTTAAGTGTTTGTGTTTTGCCCAAGTTTACATAGCAAGTCAATGGCAGAGTTAGGAACAGAACCCAGGTTTCTGGACTGCTAGACCCCCGCTCTAACTACTAGACCCATTGACTCAGTATACTAGTGTATGTAGCTGCATGCTTTAATAATTAACCTTCTAGTGGGGCCATTTTGAAGCCAATATAAAATCAAACCCTAGTCTTGGTTTTTAGTCATATTAGATTTGCATGGAGGGTGTGCTTTGGATTAAATGAAGCAGGTAGATAAGCTCTTGATAATTTTATTACAGTAGAAGTCAATACCATATCAAAGCAAGTGACTAATTATGAAAACTATTGCCCTCTGTGCAAAAAAACCAAACAAACCTGTGCTGTACTGTCAGTCACTCACAATTATTTTTATTAATGAATAACACTGATAATTATTTTGAATAAAAAGGAGCCATATGACTGCTGGGGAGGGGCAGGTAATTATATTATATTATATTATATTATATTATAATAGAACAGCTCCAGTAAGTAGCTAATGTTCTGTTTACTGATAATTTTTACTCTTAGCAACTTCACAACATTTTTTTTTCTTTATGTAAACATGTGGAAGGGAGGAGACTCATGTGAGTCATCAATGTACCGAACACACAGAATTTGAACCTACAGAAGTCGGTGCATTCGTATCACTCACGGCACCTGTGAGGAGAAAGCAAATAGTTTTATTTCTCTAGAGTGGCTTCTTCACAGCTGCAAGTCAACAGGACAACAAAGTGCTTCCTGCTGGTCTGAATGATACAATCCATCTGAGTTCTATACCACATCCAACTAGGTATTTGAAAACATCGCTGTGGGATAGGACTAGAAATACTGCTGCTAGGATGATGCACAGAGTTAAAAAAGATTACGATCAGACTATATTTATGTTCAGACAGATACATGCAATACTGAAGAATCATTAAATAACTATTAACCACACCTGCATAGAGCCTCTGGCAATGCTGGCTTATACAAAATCTCAAGAACTGCCATATGCCTTACCTCATGCTTTTGCTAAGGAGAAAGAAAAGTCTTGGGTGTTAGACCAAGACTGGAAAGTAAAACATTACCCGTAGATTAAAATCAATTTACTGTCCTGTGACTTGGCACACCCAATATTACCTTTAGTATAAATCTATCAGCAGTGCTACAGCAGCAACTACCCTGTCCTGCAGTTTGGACTATGGGGTGTGAATAGCAGTGTGCACCAAAGTGCTATGCTGGGGGCACAAATTAAAAGGTCCCTACTTCTCATCAGTGTAATCCTGTTGGAAGAGGATTTCACTAATGCGAACCAGAAACCTTTTGGTTCGCGCACACACAGAGTCCACACGAGAGTTACAGTGCAGCACTGTGGTATGCACTGCTACTCACGTGTCCCCCAAGGTCCAGCAGTGTAGACAAGCCCAATGTCACCCTAACATCCTATGAAAGTGTTGCTACTGCAACAGCTATCTAATTGTGCGTTTGATGGGGCTGTCACTTCCTGTATGTTTGTACAATGTCTAGAATAAATGGTGCCCGGACCTATTGGAGGCCTCTACGTGCCACTGTACTATAAATAGAACTGGTTGAACTTTTTTGCATGAAACATTTGCCCATGAAAAAATACATTTTTGTAAAAAGTGTAATCTTTTTACAGGGAAATCAATTCAGAACATTTCAGTTTTATCACAGGGAAATTTTGAATATTTTTGTTTCAAACGGATTCCATATCATTTTGGCTTTAATGTTACTTCCCCCCCACACATGGAAAAAATGACAGTTTACGTCAAAATGGAGCAATTTTTGTTATGTATTGGCTCAAATCAACATTTCAAACACTTTTTTTTTTATTTTGAGTCATCCCACAGAAAAACTTCAGGTTTTTTTTGTTTGTTTGTTTTTTTGGTTTTTTTTTCAGTTCAAAACTTCTCATGGGAAAAATTTTGGTTTTGTAACCAGCTCTAAATGTAAACTTTATACATCAAGCAACCAGTGCCTTTTAGTTGTGAACTTTTCAAAAGGGTGTGTGTAGAGGATTATTGGATGGATAATACCTGTCGCAATTTTTCATTCAGGTAACCTGTTTTTTTTTATGTGCCAACATTTAAGGGTCTAATCCTCTGGTTGAAGTCCATGGAAAAACTCCCATAGCTATCAGTCGGAGCAGACTTCGACTCCAAGACTCTGCTTGTTTGTATTAACATCTAATATGGTTCACTCCCACCTGAGAACATATATTTTTCAATGTACGTCAACCAGTAAAATTGGTTTAAAAACTTTAAAAATTACCCAGGTTTAAAATTAGCAAATGTAGCTGGCCATTTTAGGTACTTATGGTCCTCCACATTTTAATCCTCATACCACTTCTATAAGGTAGGAAAACACTATTATCCCCATTTTATACATGGGGACCTGAGGCACGGACAGACCCAGATCCTCAAAAGTAGTTAGGTGCCTAAATATTTTTGAAGATCTTGCGTGGCCTTGGGTAAGTCATTTTAAGCACAGAAGCCTTTGGTAGAACAGGTACTTGAAGCTAGGTCTCCATGTCCTAGACTAGTGCTCTAATCACTGGAGCCTCCTTCCTCTCTTGTAGGGTGACCTTAAACTCAGTCTGTCCTGAACCCAAGTCACCCTGATCCATCTTCATTCTTGTCTGACTGTTGCCTTGTTATCTGCCCCTCTACTCCTCCCCCTCCCCAGTCCCTAGGTGCTCTCTCCTATCACACTGTGTTTTTTTGCAGCTTCATCAGAACTAAGGGTTTAGATTGGCTTAAACTCTTTATGTAACGTCAAGACTTCAGACCACTAAAAACTGCTTTACAAAATGTAGTGACCCCTCCCCAGTTTGTGGAGACAAGAGGAATAGAAGACTGACTAGAGCAGACAGCGTTTACGTTGCTTTAAATATATATTGCACATGCTTAGGGGTATATACAGGCCCTCTTATGGAATAAATACTTATTCTGCAGTACTACTAAATGCTAATCAGCCTTTGACCAACTGTCGCCTGTCAAGTATACAAGTACACAGTTTACTAATACAGTATGCCTTTGCTGCCTTTACTGACTGGTGGTGGTGGGAGAACAGGGTTCTCTGTTTCCAGAGTCAAAAGTCAGGAAATGCAGAAGTTAAGATTGGACATGCAGATGTAACTTTGCCACCTTCTTGATATCCATTCAGGGCGTGGGTTGGCTGGAATGCAGCAGAATGGGGTATTGGTGGCATCTTTCTCAAGCTGCTGTCTTGTTCCACAGAATCTCAGCTTACTTTTTTCTTTTTTTTTTTAATGAAAATCTCTAGCTATTATGATTACAAAGAAATCTTTAAAGATGTGAATCGAGTGTAACTAGTGCAAAGGTGCATCTGCAGAGAGTCTGGAAAAATAGCTCTCAGGTGTGAACTGCCCCATTTGGTTCAGTGAGGCTGTTGTTCACTCAGATACCAGCACTGATAATTTAGGGTACATCTATAAAAGGAATAAAAAACCCACAGCACAGCTGTGGCTGGCCCAGGTCAGCTGACTTGGGGCTGGTCCACACTGGGGCGGGGGATCGATCTAGGATACGCAACTTCAGCTACGAGAATAGCATAGCTGAAGTCGACGTTTCCTAGATCGAAATACATTTTACTTACTGCGGGTCCACGTGGCACAGACAGGCTTCCCCCGTCGACTGCACTTCCTCCTCTTGCCGAGCAGGAGTTCCGGAGTCGACGGGGAGCGCTTCTGGGATCGATTTATCGCGTCTAGATGAGACGCGATAAATCGATCGCAGAAGATCGATCTCTACCCGCCGAATTGGGCAGGTAGTGTAGACCTACCCTTGGGCTCACGGGCCTAAAAATTACTCTCCACCCCCTCAGGCTAGAGCCTAGAGCTCTGGCTCCAGCCCAAGCCTGAACATCTACATAGCAATTTTTCAGTCCCAAAGCCCGAGCCCTGCAGGCTTGAGTCAACTGACCTGGGCCAACCCTGGATTTCTTATTGTGGAGTAGACATACCCTTTAAAAGTCAGCACTGTTAGCTATTTCATTCTCATTTGAGAAAGGAGAGGGAGGGTCACAGATCTGCACAATTTACCATGAGTGATATTTTGTTTCGGTGCCATAAGTGAGTTTGGAAGAAAGCCCCACTTCATTGTTCTCCTTGGCCAAGAATGAGACAAGTCCAAGACATCTAGCAGAGCCTATGTGCATATTGAAGTCCCCCAAGGGAAAGCCAAACCTCAAGGAGCCCGGGTAGCTCAGTGAGAACGTACCCCAGCGTTTTGAATATCTGCTCCCCTGTAAAAGACATCTCATTTTGGTGACTCAAATGGATGTAGTTTATTTTGTGGGCACAGCTTGGAGGGAAGGAGCAGTGGTACTCTTCCTGCCCCCCAATTTACCTACTCTATGGATTACAGTTATAGGCGGACCACAACCAGATGCTCTAATCAAATCATGTTAGGAAACCCTCAGATTCAGAACCAAACTTTGCAGTTGGGTCTTTCACTATAGTGGCCCCAAATTGAAACCACCAAAACTTCAAGAAAGTTTAAATTTGGCTCTTCATTGATCGGGGTCATGACTAATTACTGTTCAATCTTCAAGCAGGTGATCCTAGATAAACATGTCCTATTTAAGTGTGTGGAAACACTGTAGAATATTGTTGTTTTTCCAGAGAACTAATACGTGAGCACATCATTAAAGACACAGTTAAATGAGTAATCTGAAATAAAGTATTTTAGTAATTATTTGTTACAGATTCTGATTAAGTCTGAGAAGGATCCCTGTGTATTAATGATACGTGAATCCTTTTCACAAAGTGAAAGTTTGTTTCATAAAAGTAATGGGTTGATGTATAGACATGCAAGGTCTTCTTGAGTCATGGACTTCAGAATACATGTATTTTATGTTAATTGCTAGTGTAACCTTTTAAGTAAAAGCATTTATGAGTAGACTGTATTTAATTGCTGGGTACAAGTTGACTGACACTGTAATGCTCCGTCCTGCAAACACTTGCACATGCATACCTTTATGTACAAGTAAACCCACTGAATTCAATAGAATTACTCTTGTGCATAGATGTATTCACCTGTGCAAGTGTTTGAAAGCTCAGGATCAAAGTACTATGCAGACATAATCTTCATTTTCTATTTAAAACATACAGTCTTTATTCAAATGTTCATACTCAGGTTACAGCTTGATTAACTTGATATGATAACCATGTTCTCCTTATGCAGTCCTTAATGTGCAAGAAATTGTAATACAATCATTATTTTCAGCAAATGAGAAGATTCTTTGGGATGTGTTGATCAGTTTTTTGTTGGTAATCTAGTGGAGCTAGAACAACTTTGTCTAAGAGCACGTGCAGGAAGCTTTTTCCTCAATTCATTGTGAATCTTCACGTACAGAAATAAATGTCAGGTGTCAACCCTGAGGATCTCTTTCAAAAATGGCATTTAATGCTGTGATGAGGGAATTGCAGAAGTGGGCTACTGTAGTAAAAGAAGGAAAGCCCTTTGAAAGCTGTGGAGTTCAAAAGAAAATGAATGAGTGACTTCACCTGAATGAAGGATAGGAAACAAAGTTCCATGTACAAGAAGAAAATAAAATGAAAGATCTGAGATCTCCATTTAAGGCTCCCATTTAATGGTGGGTTCCACCTGAAAATCCCTGCGTCTAACACCGCAACTTCAATGGAGATGATTGGGGGCTGCAGATATGCAGCATAGGGGTCTCAGGTTGGCCAATTGGAAATTGAGGCACCCCAGATTATTGGATGGTCTTGAAAATTTGGACTTAATTTATGTAGTTTCTCTGTTTATTTAAGAATTTCTTTATGGAAAGCAAAACCATTATTATATCGTTGAGTCTAAAATTTGAAACCCAGGTTCAATTATTCAGAGTGACTAATGGAAACTTTGCTTGGGAAAGGCATGGAGGATTGGCTTTCAGTTTCATTTTAGTCAACGGAATTGCATTCTACATCAAGCATCGATCACTGTTGTCTGCTTCTTTTTCTCTTTCCTTGTTTGACTGTCACTCAGAAGTATTTCTTCATATTTTTTTTTTATTGTGTGACTCACACAGGAGGTTATTAACATCAGATGATTTTGCAAGATCCTTCCATGGAATGAAATGGAAGAACTCCAGTGCTTGCTCCAGGAAAAGGTGTGCACTTCTAATTGCCTTGCCTAATAAATAATAATAAGGTTGTATTTGGTTTCCATTGAAGACGTGACCAAAGTGTGAACTAGATTGGACCAGCTAGAGCTTCCCACATTGTCAATACTGGGGATTTCAACATTGCCAATAGACTTAAATTAAGCATATCCCCATTTATACTCTAAAACTTTTGCATTGGTTGTGATGCATTGGTTAGTTCTTTCTATTAATTTTGCACCTAGATGTCAGGAAAGGTATATAAGGCCAGATCATCAGCTGGTGTAGACTTGCATAGCTTCATTAATTTCAGTGGCACTATGCTAAGTTATGTCAGCAGAGGACCCAGCCCATAATCTAGCAGTTTTTCATATTTCAGAGCATTTTGGGCCAAATTAACTGACTCTATGTGGTTTCAGTGCTATTTGTATCTATTTATGACACTGAGATATTTAGCTTCTGGTATAAATATGACTGGTAATTATTTAATTTATACATGAAGATCACAGTATTTTATATGTGGCAGGTCTTTATTATATTGAAAGCCAGATCACTCTAGCTTTTCACTGAAGAATGCTAACCAAGTATCGCAGATGGAAAGCTAGCCTGTGGTTAGAGCTGAGTGAATGCTTAACAATGAATGTCTTCAGCTAATTTCTCTCCCTCTTTGCAAATTGTTTGTGAACATTCACATTTTCAGATTTACCTATTATTCACAAACTTCTTCCAAAAATGACTCTGCAGAGTAGATTTGTAAACAATTTGTTGCTAATATTTGTAATTAGCAATTTGCTCTGTGTTGGTTAGTTACTTAAGGCCTGTAGTATTGTTTCTCTTTTCTGATTGGATGACTTATGAAACAAATCAACCCAACACATTACAAATTTCATATTTACCAACTAAATGTACAATTAAAAATTTGCTTCCAGTGTATATATTTGATCATTAAATCTTAACACTTATCTTTTGCATGTATTTTCACTACTAAATCTTAACACTTAATAAAACTCAAGTGTCAAATGTCTATAGAAATCAAACGAGAGGGTCACGAATACTTTCAAAGTGACATTGTATAATCATTCAAATTTGAAAGACAGAGAGCTTTTCCCCAACTGTTTATTCAGTTCTATTTGTGCCATACTTTTCACTTCACTGAGAGGTGTGTGAAACATGGCACAACAGCGTGTAACTCTAGCAGCAATATGCTGCAATATACATTAGCCAAGAATGCATTATTTCTGGGCTGTATATAATTTGTGATTGCAAGAGTCACAGATACGATATAAGAAATTGGGGGAAATTTTATATGCACTATGTCTTGCTCATTCATATTTTAGATATGTTACTTTGACTCAGCAGTTTCATCTGCATATTAATTATTTCTCACATAAACCCAGTTCAGCAAGATACCTCAGGTGAATAATTTTAAGTAGATTATAGATTAATACTTCCATTAATTTATGCACATGCTTAAGTAACCTGCTGAATTGGGCTCATAGAGCTAAGTCTGTATACTGCTCTGTGTTATGTCCAGTAACAAAACAAGTGGGGAGCAGAGTTGTGAGAAATGTTTACAATAAAACTGGAAACCAGTCAGAGTTCATCAGGTTTCAATACAGATTTGAACTGCACCATGTTCATTATATGATTTGTCTATACTTACAAATTCTTCACATGAACTCAGGCTCAGTTTAATGTAATGTAACAAAATATTGTTCATAATTTTTAGTAATAATTGAGATTTGGGCTATTTGAGATTTTGCTTCAGAATTATGGGACATTTGCTGATGGATGTGGTATAGTAGAACCAGGTAAAACTCAGTCAAAACTACTGACTGAGTCTCACAATAAGATTTTGGGTTTGCACCCAAATTTAAAATGGAAACTTGAGAGTGGTTGGATGAACCAATCCAGGTAGAACACTGGTAAAGTGACACCACCCCCCCCCCGCCCCCGCTCAAGTATTGCACAGTGGACAGGTGAAGCGAGGAAGATGATAGATTGAAACTTAGGTCCAGATCCTGCTTTGAGAATCATGTGGGAAGACCTCTGTGCCTGCATGGAGCCCCATTGACTTCACCTGGGCACTGTGTGCGCACTGGGCTCCTCCCAGGATGTAGTCAATGCAGAATCAGTATTCTATACAGTTTCAGCATTACCAAAACAAAATGTTTCAATTGTGCTAAATCAGAAGTTTTAGGAATTTTCATTCTGTGGAAAATTTAGACTTTTTTTTTTTCTTCAGATTTGGAATGAAAACAAATTTCGGAACATCATATCATCAAATCAGATAACAAAAATTATGTTTTCCTACCAACTCTTTCTAGCCCCTATTGCTGTGGAGAAAAGCTTGAAAATCTGACCTGCGTGTAACCTAAAAGCTCAAAAACGAGAAAGCAAATAAAAAGAATCACCAGTTTGTTTATTTTTTAAAATTTCATGATTTTTAAGTCAATCTCATGATCTTTTGGCAACCTGACTCATGAATTTTGAATATTTGGAAATGGCAATACTATAAGTTATACGGCAGAGTCTGTGGGACTGGAGCTCTGACTTCCATTACACTGTGCCCATGAACATTTGGGAACTGTATGTAAGTCGTACATAAGTAGTATTATCAGTACTGATATTTTATTTCTGTTAACAATTAACACCAATAAATACTGATGATTGTGTACACTGGGGCTTGAATAAAGCCCTGGTCATATTTGGCACAAACACTGATATTAAAACCCCATCCACAAATATCTGCTGTAACAGATTCTGCCCTCAGAGTGCAAAGATACATCTTGTTCTTCCAGTTATTCTCTCTTCTTGAACAGAAATCAGATTTATGGCCTGGAATGCAATTGCACAGAAAGATCTCTGGGAGCTGCATACACAGAAAGATGGCAAGATCAGGCCATATATTATTTGTATCCATATGTATATCATGTTTCATGTGTATTTTCAGCCAATATTTTTAAGCTAATAACCATAAACCATGTACTATAATGCAATAATTGCTCAAACACAATAATATTATAGGTAGGGAAGAAATTATTTCAATGTAGGAATTCTTATTCCCATTACTTTATCCTAATTCAATAAAATATATACCCACCCACCAAATGTGCGTGTGTGTACACACACACATACATACTTTCTCTTTGAGTTTCCCTGACTCTTCCCCTCCAGGCCAGGAGATGATTATAATTTCCTTCTCTCAAGCCATATTTGTTTCTTTCAATATTTTCATTCCCTATTACAAGTTGCCTTTCCTTTTCTCCCTAGGAAGGGATGAGTGATGGAGAAGATAGCAGGGACTGCTTGTCTGGCTAAATTTCTTCCCAGAGAGGGGAACAAGACCAATACAAATAGGGGATGCTGATTTTTCCTCTCCCCCACCCATGAAATGTGTGTGTGTGTGTGTGTGTGTGTGTGTGTGTGTGATATTTTCCATCAAGAAGTGTCTTTTTTTTTTTTTTTTTAAACCAGAGGAGGGAATTTCTTCTGAGGGAGCAATTTTCTTCCCATACCCTCAGATCAAAGGAGTGAGAGGCCTGTTAGAGGTGGGCATGTGGAAAAGCCAATGTAGTGTAATTGAATTGTCCAGAAGGGAGGGAAGGGATTTGGAAATGGACCTGACAATGGGAAGGAAAGGGGAGGAGCAGAATCCAGAATAAAGGCCAGTTTTGTTGGGAGGGTTGCAGACTTGCTAAGGACTGCTGCTCTTTGTTCATGTTAGCTGGTGAGCAGCCCAAATGGCATTTGCTGACCTGGCCATCTGTTAGAGTTAGAACTGCCCCTGGGCTCTGCAGACAATCAGTGGGATTGAATGGGGTGTACATTGGGGTAGAATTTGGCCTGTGAAGTCATCTTACCTGGAAGAATTGAGTCTTAAGAGTACATGGTGTTTTACTTTGAGGCTCTATTATATCTTCAGAAGAAGGGCTTCTGATGATTTGACCTTACACTCCTGCTTAGCAAACATGTTGATTCAATATGTAAGGGATCATGTTTCTTTGTGGTGATACAAGTACTTATTGCAATATTTGTGGAATGCTGATGACACGCTTATAATGATCAAAAAGATTAAGCTGTATATTTCTTTGATAATGTGTTAAACCAGTTCTGTCAAAATAGAACTAGTAAGTATTGGTGATTGTTTAGATAGTCCCAGGAACTGAGATCCTTTTCAACTATCACAGGGTAATGTTTTGTCTATGTGATTCCAGAGGCCTGCGCATACCACTAAGTTTTTGAAATGGAGTATGGAGTGCTCATTTTGCATAAGGATAGAGCTGGTTACCAGCACTGTATATTAAACAGAAGGATGTCCGTTTAATCCAGCCTGATTGTATCTAAACAATCTCATTAAATGGACTAGACTACTTTAGCAATAGCAGAGTCAGTGGGACACCGTCCATATCTGGCACCTTGATGCCTGCAGGGTGTTTTATAGTTAATAGGTAATAGGATTACATTAAAAGACCTGAGCAATAAACATTAGTATATTGGTTATACCATAGTATGTCAAGTCACATGCATTTTGACACCTGCAGACCAGTCACCATGGATTAAATTGCAAAGAAGCCTTGGGTAAAATTCCTCTCTGAGCTGCCCAGCGCACCAGGGGAGCATGTCTGCTGGTACACCTCTTCATAGGATGCTGGTCCAGCTATGTGGGTCAATGCAGAGGGGGTTGGGGCCCAGGCTACCCCATCTCCATTCCTCCTCACCCATTTTGGGGTGTGCTGCTTGTGCCCCACCAAGAAGACGATTGTAATCATGCTGAGCCTTACCTAAACCACTCAAGGGCAAAGGAAGGTTCCTTATCCTCTCTGCCCCTTGCACAAATACCAGCCACAACCTGGCTCTCTCTATTTTCCCCATTGTTTAGTGAACAAGCTAATTATTCAAACCCAAAGTCCATAGGGGTGGCTTCGATTGCCATTGACCCTGTACTATACGGCTATAGGATCAAAGTAATAGAAATTTCGATTCATTGAGTACCTTATGGAGTCAGGTAGGATGAAAGGATGAACTATGCTAACTGTAGTGGCTGGTGGAGGGAGGGGTGAGTGAAATGAGCACATATTGCTTATTTGCTTTCCAATGGGATGAATGTAGAAAGGGAAATTGTTTAGAGGCCATTAATTTAAGATTCAAAGAATCCAATAAAAGGATTCAATAATGCATGATAATACATCACTTTATTCCTCTTAATATACATTAATTTCTCCATAGATGACATATTCTAGACTTTATGGAACCCATTATTTATAATTGGGCTAATGTCAACAAGCAGCAAAGACCAGACTATCTGCCATTAGTGACAGTTGGCTTAACTTAGTAATAATACTTAGCAGTTATGTAGTGCTTTAAATTTTCAAAGCACCATTCAAACATTAGCTAATTAATCATCACAGCAATTGCTTTAAGTATTATTATCTCTTCTATAGAGATGAGTAAATATGTGTTAGCCTCATTTTAGAGATCGGAAAATTGAGACACAGGTGATCAAGTTATGTCCAGATGGATCACTCTCTTATAAGTATTTATAAGTAGAGCAGTGTGAATAACAGATTTTTTTGCTGTGCTGGCCATTCAGAAAATGGAGGGGGGGGAAAAGTTTTGTTCAATCCAAAATGAAACCTTTTGTTTTTGAGCTTTTAAAAATGCATTTGTATTTTTAATTATATTGAAGCAAATTTTGAAAAGTTGCTTTGAACTGAAAAATCAAATCAAGATTTTTCAGAATTTTTTTGATCAAAACACTTAAGTAAATTTCATACAAAGTCATAAAATGGTTAGGTCAACCTGATTTTTTTTCTGATGGGGGAGGGGGAGGGAAGAGCTTCAGACACAAAATTTCACCCAGTTCTATTTCTAAGGTGTCTATATCGTCTTGATATTTAAGGACCCGAGGCAAAGTCTATTAAAGTCCAATGGAAGGCTTTCCAATGACCTTAACTGACTCTGCATCAGGCCCCGTGGGCCAGATTTTTAAAGGTATCTAGGTGCCTAAAGATAGGTCCTTAGTGGGATTTCCATTGGCATTAAGCACCTAGGAGCTTTTGAAGATCCCAGTAGGGGCCTATTTGCATTTTTAAGTGCCTAGATGCCTTTAAAATCTGACCCATAGTGTCAAGTGAAATCCATGGATAAAATCTAGCAGAGAAAAGTTCAGTAGTGATGTGTCTAAAGAGATTCCGTGAGACAGTGGCATAGCCACTAAATATAGATTCTATCTTTTTTAGTGCCTGAAATTTTTTTAGAATATACACTACTAATGGATTACGACTAGGCTGACCAGATAGCAAGTGTGAAAAATTGGGACGGGGGTAGGGAATAATAGGCATCAATTTAAGACAAAGCCCCAAATATCAGGACTGTCCCTATAAAATCGGGACATCTGGTCACCCTAATCATGAACACCATCTATGCAAAAAGTGACATACAACTTCCTAGTTTAGCTTGTGCATGGACAGCTCATTCCATTACTTATTCAAAATTTGAGGTGTTCTGATTGCACACACAGTCTCATAGCGTGGTTCTGTTCCTTGGCTGGTGAAAGTAGCATGTCCTAGATTCATGTTGCTGGTGCAAATAGTCACGTGTATGGACTCAAAATGCTTTCGGTGAGGATTCTCGATCGTTTTGCTTAAAACTTCCATCCATAAGCTCATTGGCTAAAATATTAATGGCAAGCAAATGCAAAAGGAGTAAAAAATTACATTTATTAAAATTGAGAATGACTAGTCATGATTTCCCACCCCCCCTCCTAATTATGAATGCAGCTTTCCCCAAACTCAGGAAAGTGAAACCAATCACATCCCCCTCAGTAGCTCCACCATGTGCTGTTGTAGGCCTCCACATTGTAATTAACACATCTTTTGTCAACCAGTTAGTCCTTCCTGTCTCTCCACGGAGTAAATGCTGCACACTTTAGGAAAAGCTGTAGTACCAAGCATGTAACAGTGTACAAAAGAGCCGTCTATCTGGAGCAGCTACTCTCATTGATAACTAATTTTGGAAAACAAGTAGCAAAGTTGCATAATAACAGGAACTAAAAGGTAGGGCACCTTCTATGCACTCATACATATAATATTCTCACAGCAAAATGACTGACCAAGTATTCTACAATTGGTTAATAACGTAGTAAAATCATCCTGACTGGCTGATAACTTAGATTGGTTAAGAATTAAATTACAATGTTTTAATATCACACTGATATTAAAGAGCCACAGAAAACACATCAAAGAGCCACTTGTGGCTCCCTAGTCTCAGTCTGAGGCTCACTGATCTAAGAGAAAGGTGTGGTCTGAGCTCAAGACTGGAAGTTGGGATCTTCTATTATTTTAACCTGGCACAAATTTCCTTCTGTAGCCCTAGGCAAATTGTTTAATCTCTCTGCCACAGTTTCACAATCTGTACATTGGGAATAGTAATACTTATCTATTTCACAGGGAGAATCATATTTGTTAGGAACTTTTATGAAAGTGCTTAATTATAATATAGTAGATATTTTTTTCTTTTTTTAATGCCTTTGGACCTGGTTCTGATCTCCCTTATGGAGTTTTAAATGGTGTAACTCTACTGAAGTTCTTGGGGTTACTCCTGATTTACAATAGTGTGAGATCAAAATCAGGTCCTCAGCACCTTATGGTAGGTATGCTTGTATGATTCGATTGAGATCCTGAGGTGCACTGAGCTCTGAATATCCAAGGACTTTCAGCTCCCCATCTAGTGGCACAAATAATTTGGTGCATTTCAAAATAAATGTGTACAAGGGTGAGGAGGGAGGCTTTGTCACTCAAAATTGTTCCAAAAATTTGCAAAATTTTGTTAGTTAAAATGGCTGTTTCCCCAGATCTTGCAAAAACAGTGAACAGGCAACATCCTGTGAGTTTGCATGAAATGTTCTACCCCACTTTGAAATGGGAGTATATTAAAGCACACTTGGGAACTTCTAGTGTGTGACAACAGGGTCCACACAGAGAGTTGGTGCACAGAAGACTAGTGTAGGGTAGATTTACATTGCAGTTTGCTGTGAATTAAATGTCCTTGTAGACAGGCTCTTTATTTGCTAACAATGATCTAAGTCTTTGAGCCTGTCTTGGCCAAAAATTCTATTCATTTTAACGGGAGGTTTGCCTAATTTTGGACTGCTGGATTGAAGTCATCCTATCCCTCTCTGAAACTGGTCCTTTAGTTCCTTGCCTCACAATACCAGAAGTCATACCTAAGTCTTACAAACACCTTTCTGGAATGCAGGGGGGTCACTGCTTTTTGTACAAAAGATTTGAGTCTCTAAAAGAATTAAGAAAACAGCCTAGATCCAGTTTGTGTAAATTAGTGTAACTCTGTTGAAGTCAATGGAGATCTGCTAATGTACTTCAACAGAGCTACTCTAGTTTACACCAGCGAAGATTTTGGCTCTTATTGTTCTAATTCCATACTAATCTGTTTATCACTTTTAAATATGATAGTCCGTTTGATTGCTAAACTCTTTATTGTCTGTGCTTACAGGCTTACAACAGTTATTATTTCATCGAAGGCCTTTCATTTCCATAATGTATGTTTCAGTTTTGCATAATAGGACTAGACAATGACTAAGGAGCCAATTATGTACAGTAGAACCTGAGTTACGAACACCAGAGTTACGAACTGACCGGTCAGCCACACACCTCATTTGGAGCTGGAAGTACGCAATCAGGCAGCAGCAGAGGGGGGGAAAAAAGTAAATACAATACAGTACTGTGTTAAATGTAAACTACTAAAAAATAAAGGGGGGGGGGGAGTTTAAAAGATTTGCAAGGTAAGGAAACTGTTTCATTTAAATTAAGATGGTTAAAAGCTGCATTTTTCTTCTGCATAGTAGTTTCAAAGCTGAATTAAGTCACTGTTCAGTTGTAAACTTTTGAAAGAGCAGCCATAACGTTTTGTTCAGAGTTACGAACAACCTCCATTCTCGAGGTGCTTGTAACTCTGAGGTTCTACTGTAGAGATTATTGCATGTACTTACATGTGCATTTTATATTTTTGTAACTCAGAATGGAGCTTGTTTGGGTGGCATTGCTGGAGAAGTGGAGCACAAGAATTGCTAAATAGCACCTGCTCCTCCAATCCTGTCCCAAGACATAATGATGAAGATGTGCCACTTAAGAGTGAAGGTGGTGGACAGCATTCTGAAATTCCAAACAGCTTATTGCATTCTTGGGGTTGGTCCTGCTTTGAGCAGGGGGTTGGACTAGATGACCTCCTGAGGTCCCTTCCAACCCTGAGATTCTATGATTCTATGATTCTGAGAACTCATTTGTGATTTGTATTTAAATCTTTACTTAGAAACATCCCTCCTCTTTGAACATTTTCAGGTATCAGCACACTAGCATTCAGAATTTGGAATGGTATCATTTGGTAGAATTACCAAAACTCCGTTCCCTTCTCTGTGCCTAAGGAACATTTCAATTATAAGGATGGTGGCACGTTGCTTTTCATACACTTTAGGATAACGTGTTTGCTCACTGTCACTTACTGTGCGTTAAGATCAATTCAGGTTCATCTGGTTCTCATGGAAGGTGCCAGAAATCTTCTGTCTACAGAACAGCTACAGCATGGGTGGTGGCTGTGTGGATGATATGCCTCAATGCTGACTTAAAGGGAACACCGCATCTCACCTCCTCAGTGCCCACCCAAAACCAAGAACGTATACATAATTTATATGGATTTCATAAGCAAATCTAAGAAGAAAGGTAGGTCACACTTCAGGATCATCAATTTTAACAGTAGCTCTGTTAAAGATGTCTGGGAAGCAGCTGACTGTAGCTCTAATAACTTTGAAAATGACCTCAATCTTCATAACTGCTTATTAAAGGGTTTTCTAAAAAGAGCAGTAACTCCTGGCGGTTCATTTATCACTGTCTCTGCCCACTGGCGGTCCCACCTACACACTAAAGAATAACTGCTAGAATAATATTAATGCAGTAAACCATCTGAAATATGTAAAAGAAACCCATCTATAGGGATGACAGAGATTAAGGGACTCTTTGGGGTGGAGTTTTGGTGACTGGTTTATTGAATTTTTGCTGCTTTGTAAACATGGAAGATTTTTTAGGTTTCATGCTTTTTATTTTATTTATTTATTTGTGGTCTGGTAGCCCATCTGACATAGGTAGACTGTCTAAAATTAAATAGGCCCCCTCCTGAAAACAGGGCTTGCACTTTTTTCATCCTGACTTTATATCAGTGTTTCCTGAGGCAGAATACATTGTATTCCCTTGCTTCCTAAATCTATAGAGCAGTCCAGAGAGAGTAGAAATATGAAGTAACAGAGGGACCAGGCCAGCACTAGAAACAAAGCTACAGGCAGAACTAGAAGCCTGATGGTGATTTAGTGATCAGAGGCCTGATCCAAAGCCCATTGACTCCAGTCAATGACGTCCATTAAGTCAGTGAGACCCAGAAACTTGACTCACGAATGACAGAGAAGCTTGTAAAGGATTGGTTTTCATACTTTTTTAATTTTATGTGGACCACGGTGCCAGGGTGAGGGTTACCCACCCAACCTTCTAGCTCTCCTCCTTTGATGTCTTTTTTTCAGTGCCTCTGTAGATAATAATTCAGAAGTCACCACTGCAGACAAAAGAATATCTAAAAAGATGAATAGATGGTCAGCCCACATTTGATCAAACAAATTAGTAACTGTGTCATGGGCATATGTGCATAGTCCTAGATTGGAATGGCACATTAGATCTCTCTGATAGCCCCTATGTCAGGGCTCTGGTCAAGGAACTGAGTAATGTTCCAACAAGTTTGTCCTTCTGTTGTGTTAATTCAGTACCATTCTGTTTGTACCTTTCCTTACGGGTCAACAGAGCACATGATGAAGAGGCAAGGTAACAGTAGAGAGAGCAAACAGGGTCTTCCAAAAAGACACATTTAGGCCTCATGCAAGTATCAGGGCATGGTCCCAACATCATAGCACCAACATAGGTTCATCATCACAACCAGACACTGCTAATGGGAGCCCACAGGATCTGCTGCTTGGAACCATCAGTCTATTTTGTGTACTATGGCAAAAGCAGATTGCCAGGGTCATGGTGTCCCTGCTCTTGACTACGAAGGATGTGGTACAGGCTGTGTTGTCTAATTACAGGATGCTGCATATCAGGTCAGTATTTCTGGAGGGGAAATGGTCATCTGCATGTTATACATCATGGTTTTCCTTTTCTGAGAAAGATGATGGTGCTACTGTAACTGGGAAAAGAGATGATGTAGTAGATGGCTGAGGGACAAGCCTGAAGGTCATGGTGTGGGAAAAACAGCACATAGAAGATGGGATAACATAAATGGACTCTATGAATACTGACAACATATGCTCTCTACAGTAATCCTATATGGAAAGCACCAAGCTGGCATTTAACTTAAGCGGATAAGACCAAGTGTGGGACAGAGAACACCACCCTCAGTATTTAGGAGCTGGCAATTGGCAATATGGCTGATCGAAATTTTCCATCAAAACTGTCCTTTGACAGAAAATTGGGTTTTTGTCAAATCTATTTTTTGTGTGAAAAGTGTCTGTTTTCTGTGGAAGTTTTAAATTTTTGTCAAAAAACTGAACACCAACGCCCCCAACCCTCAAATGTGTTTGATTTTCAGCCAAAAACTGCAAAATTTTGGCTGAAAATGGAAAATGTTGATTCAGAAATGCCACTGCTGTGCCTTGGGAGTTGTACTGTGGGTGACTCATGCCCCCATTCTCCTCTATGAGCTGGGCTCACTGGCCACACTTCATCCCCTATGACCCCCACTGCAGTGGCTCACAGTGGTTCCTCATGATCCCATGTGGTAGTATTTACAAATATTTTTTTTTCTTTTTCTACTGGAATTTTTTAGGTTTTGATTTTTCACAGTAAAGTCAAAATTTTCCAAAGAGGGGGGAAAAAAATTTCCATGGAGGAATTTTTCTCTCCTGACCAGCTCTCCTTGGCAAGAGAGAGCACAAAAGACAACTTAGAATTGCTTGTCGATATGGCAAAACTCTTACAATCTGTCTGCCTCTCTCCATTTTTGGGGAGAGTGTAGATTGGATTACACAGTTGTAGTCATTTGTCTTTTTTAAACTTATAAGATCTATAAATAGATGGACAGGAGTTGCCTCATTTTCAAGTTTCTTAATCATCCCTGGTTCACCCATACTGCAGCATGTATTCATAGAATCATAGAATATCAGGGTTGGAAGGGACCTTAGTAGGTCATCTAGTCCAACCCCCTGCTCAAAGCAGGACCAATCCCCAATTTTTGCCCCAGATCCCCAAATGGCCCCCTCAAGGATTGAACTCACAACCCTGGGTTTAGCAGGCCAAGGCTCAAACCACCGAGCTATCTCTTCCCCCCAATTATTTATTGCCTTCAACCTCTGCATTCTGCTGTGCCCAAAGAAACACATTTGCTTCTTTTAACAAGCAAAACATTATTGCTAAGAAGGATCAGCTCTATGAAAACAGGGGGCTCTGATACCTTGTACGTATGGTGCTCAGAGAACCCCTGCTGTTAGGTAGTTCCATGTGTAATTTCTGGGCCTTAGTATACGCAGCTGATATAATACTTTCACCTTCTTGTTTTTTATTTGGCTAGAGGCTTGCAATTCTTTTTAAAAAATGTGCATAAACAATTGCACTTATATGAATAATCACAAAAGGCAAATACAGACGTGTTGCAAATATGGTGACTTTTACAGACAAAACTTTGACTCCATTGACTTAATCACTGCAAGACTGGCCTTTTAAATAAACAAGGGGCAAATACTAAATATTAAAACAGTTTTCATTTCTTTAGTGTATAACAAACACATAGTTAAAAAACAAATAATTTCATCTTGTTCTTTTTTGAAAAATCAGTGACCTACATCACTTTATATTATTCAAATGGTGTAAAAGGAACTCAGTTTTAGCTCCAGCTTCTCCGGTATCTCTGGAGGTTTATGAGATTGCTCGAGGTTTGACCATCACTGCTTATGATAGAGAGAAATCATTCAAGAGGAGGTAAAAGCATTCCAAGAAAGATGGTGCCTATATACTACCACTGCCACTTTGAGTGAACTGGGATTAAGCCGCTTTAGACATCAGCAATATGATAACCCTACCTTGTATAATTAAGCAGTTATGGTGCTTTCAGTGGTAGGTGTTATTGTTTTGACTTCTTGGATATGACTTGGTCGTATATTGCAATGCAGCAAAGATCAACAACCAGACGTCTCTTTCAGGAAGTTATAGCCCTAGGTAAAATACCATCAACTTGTGAAACTTTAGTTTTTCAACTGTTCCCCTTGTCTTTCCATTGCTGTATAACCTATTGTCAACTGAATCTAAGACTTGCTGGCAAACTAGTCATGACATATGAATCATCTTTCAAGAAGAACTGTGACCTGGTTATGGGGAGGGTGGGTTATTGTATAGTAAAGATGCTGGCCTGGGGCTTGAGTGTCCCAGGTTCAGTCCCCTGCTCTGTTACAGAATTCCTGTGTCACTGCGTGACCTTTAGCGAGTCACTTTGTCCCAGATTCTCAAAGGTATTTAGGTTGACTGCTGTGTTCGTGGTCAAGATTTCATTCCTGCTACAGAAACTTGCTTTAATGTGATGACATGTTTGTGTCCACGTTTAATCCAATTACCCCAAACTCCCAGTAAGTATGAAATATATTGCTCGGTTAATATGGATGAGTTTATCTGTATTGGGTAGACTAATGGGTCTTGACTTCCTCCTACTGTTACAAAAGTAAATATTTTGGAGACTTCCTTACATTTAGCCGTAAAGAAAAGGAGGGTGATCACACCACCCTGAAACTTGGTCGCGAGCCCTATCTCGAGAACCTGTGATGTAGATCAATTTTCACATACCCAATAAAACACCTGTAGCTGACCTGTGTCAGCTCACTTGAGCTCAGGCTGCAGGGCTATAGCATTGCAATGTAGACGTTTGGGCTCAGGGACCCTTCCCCCTCATGAGATCCCACGGCAGCAAGTCTCACAGCCTGGGTCTGTTTACTCAGGCTTACCCTATGGCTCTAAAAATAGCTATGTAGACATTCAGACTTGGGCTGGAGCTCAGGGTCTGAAGCCTAGGAAGGAGGGTAGGCTTCAGATCCTGAGCTCTAGCCCAAGCCTGAAGATCTACACAACTATTTTTAGCACTGTAGAAGTGGCTCTGATACTTGCTGTCATGGGCTTCTGCTTGTTGTGTAGATATACACTAAGTGGCTCAGCTCTCCATCTGTAAAATGGAGATACTAATACATTCCTACCTCACATCACATACATAAATTAGAGAAATACATTAAAGTTTGTAAGGCATGGAGATACTTATATGGCCCCATTACCACAGTATCTGAAATAGTGATTATATTTTGTGAGGAGATACTATTCTATTGCAAACTTTGACTGACCCTTCCCCCCACAATTCCAAAATTTTCCTCTAGCAGTAAGCTATCTAAACCGTGATCAGCTCTCAGGGATGGTGCTTAACTGTGGCAAAATTGGACACATGTAGGGATATTTCCACCTGGTTATTGTGCTATTTTTTTTGGTAATTTTGCATTTTGCATGAGTTACGGTAGATATTCTCAATTGGTAATGTAACTATAAAGTAATGAACTGATGGAGAAAATTAGATGGGCATGTCGTTGAATGACAAATGTGCTATGTTACATATGCATAGATGTACAGTAATACATCCCACAAGTCTCCCACACAATAGGGCGCTAATTTTTGGTAGTCTTAGAAGAGAGGCCAAGAAGGGCCTGGAGACTGAGCTAAAATGTTGTTATAGGCAGAGCGGGTAGTGATACCCATAGTTAAGGTTGCCTAATACGTTTCATCTATATAGACTCTCATATCAGATGCTTATAATTTTGCCAAGCTTCAACCATTCAAGCTGAAATTTTCCATGCCAGGTATCTGCCTCTGACGGAATTCTTTTGGATCATTTTAGCAAAAACAGTTCAGCCATTTCTCAGAATAAGATGGGAGAAAAGGTTGTTTTGCCAATGTTTAAAAATTCTTGCAATTGTTTCACTGAGAAGTTCTCATGCCTCTGTGTTTTGGAACAGCGGCTTGAAATCTGGCAGCAGGATGTTCCTGTTATTCGGACTGTGCTTTTACTGTCTCTGTGAACATTTGCCTAGGTTTTGGCCAGGCTCTGCATCTCTGAAAAATCTGTCTGTACATGCTCAGTAGAGACTTAGTGTATGGCAGCTACGTGATCCAAAGATTCATTTGTATTAGGGATGCTCCATCCAAGGAGTGCAGGGCCTCGGCAGGACTTCTGCAACTGTAATTACTCCTTGCGGTCAGGATCCTCATTTTCTGGATGCCTGACTTGAGACCTTGGGGTCTGACTGTCAGGGGTGAAGGCAGACAGGGGTATTGGCAGGAGCTTGGGAGGTAGGAACGGAAGCCAGGGGTCAAAGCCAATATCAGGGTCAAGAGTCAAGTTTTGGGTCAGAGACAGAGTCAGGAATCAGGCTGAAGATCAATACCAGGTATCGGGTTCCATGTTGGGGTTCTGAGGATTGATCAGTTGTTAGAATCCAAGTCAGAGCTGAGGTCAATACCAGCCGTTCAGAAGCAGGGCAGTCATGACACCTAACGATGGATCCATATTATTGCCTGGACACTTCCTGGTATGCCCCATGGGCTTATATAGGATCAAGGAGCCAAACAGAGCTCGCTAAGACAACTGCCAGTCAGATCACTTAAGGCAGAACTTTCCATGGCATGCGCCCTCTGCAGACTGTGGGTCACAGAGAGTGGCCAGGTTACAGCTGCTGCTGGGTGGCAGTGTGGGGACGTTGGTTGTCTGGTAGCCCTGCAAGCCTGCGTTCAGGTCCTGCCAAGCCTTACATTGATTTCCAGAAATTCTGAGCGCTCACAGCTACATCTGAAAAGTCAATGGGAGCTGTAACATGCTGTCAAACTCTGAAAACTCAGGCCCCAAGCATCTTAAATTGGGCATCCAAAACTAGTGGAGAATTTTGGCCTTAATCTCTCTGTACCTTGGTTCCCGCAAATTGGGAATAATAATGTCTCCTTACCTCAGAGGGGTTGCGCGAAGATAATTCATTAATGTTTGTGAAGCACTCATTAATTTCCTCACAAACTTTTCTATGGTGCCTATCGCTATTGTGTCATTCTGTTTATTTAGTGCATGATTTGGATGCTGTGCACTACATAAGGCATGGGGCCACATTAAGTGAGTATAAAAAAACAGTGAGCACCATCCATCCAAACAGTCTGGGACCGTGTAATTAAAGACTATAACATAATGCATGCGCACAAAGGGGGAGGCGGGAAGGGGAGGTGAATTAAGGTTGCACAGAGAACCTTAATTCTGGCATTCCTAATTTATGAGGGCTTGATTTTGCAACTTCAATGTCCTTTTACTGCAGGCTTTGTCTGTTACATTTTTTTTGTATGTAATACCTACTATATCAGCTGTGCTATAAAACCAGAAACTTAATGTGTTCTACATATCTTTTACAAGTTGCTAATGGGTCATTACATTACAGCATGGATAGTTTCTTAGGGAGTATATTTCTAATCGCAGCATCACTTATAAATATAATGCTCCCATCAAGTCCAGAGAGCAATGGTGTGTCTATGGCCAGATTGTGATTTCAGTTACACGGGAGGTAATTTGTAGTGACTCCATAGACACCCGTGACATAATTTAGTAGAATTACTTTAGATTCCCACAAGTGTAAATGAGATCTGAAGCTCGTAGTCTTCCTAATATTTCCCTGTATTGAAGCCATCTTTGTCCCTATTCATTTTGGTTGCCTTTCTGGGGCCTTTTTCTATTTCTGCTTTGTCTTTTTTGAGATGGGAAGTGTGACAGAGTGCTGAGACCTGGTGGGTAGGTCAGCCCTCTGATCACTGTAGCCTGCATTTTCCCCCAGTGATAACTGATTGAAGAAATAGGGAGGAATTAGCTAATCAGATAGAGAGGCTGGGTGAGTTAAGGAATTAGTTAGTCCATCAGCTGACTAGCTTGATAAAAGGCAGAAAGGAAGCATTGGGAAGAGAGGCGAGACTAGGAGTCCTAGCTAGCTGGGACCACACTGAAGGAGAGCCCAAGGAAGAGAAGGTTCTCTTCTTCTCGGAGCCCTGATGAGCAGGGGCTGAAGTTCATAGAGATTAGGACTGTTTTGTTGCACTGTACAGATGCTGGTGGAGAGGACTCAAAAAAATTATACAGAATGGCCACTAAAAGAAGAGTCTGAGCAGTTCCTGGGACGGCCAAGGAGGAGCGGCGATATGCACCGCGCCACAGGGTGACCAAAATGGAGCATAGTGCGCTATGTCCGTCTGCTGGTGTGAATGGGCCTAGCTCCATTCTGGTTAATGCCACTGTGCCTATTTACACCGGTTGGGGATCTACCCTAGTATTTGAAGACTTAACGTTTATTTTACATTAGAATGGGGGAAGGATGAACTCTCTTTGCCTAATTTTGATCTGACATGGTTGGTTTTAGAGTGAAGCTGGAACTTGTGTTTCACTTAGAGGAAATTACGGGGGGTGAGGGTGGGGGGTGGGAGGGTGAAAGGAGCAAAGAAGTGACAGAGGAAAGAACAACCCCACCAAAAAACAACCAAGGAATAAACAGAGTGAAAAATGGAGCAGAGAGTGGGCACAGTGGGGGAAAAGACAGTAGGAAAAAGCATGTGTGTGTGTGCAGTATACATCCCATAAAGAACATTTGTTGTGCAAGTTTAGCTTTTGGGGGTTTCTTCTCTGTCATACATTCAGCTAGAAAAACATGTTTATTTTTTTTTAAAATTGAACCAACCTTGAAAAAACAGGGCTTTAAATTACAGAAAAATAAAGTCTGTGCAGTCAAACTAGTTTTGCAGACATAAACATTACTTTGAGGGGCTTGCAAAACCTGGAACTATGCAAGACTTACTCATTCCTAGTCATGATACCTTTTTGTATTATTCTCTAGTCCCATCTTAATACAGCCAAACATCTCATTCTCTTTTTTTTTTTTAAATCTCCACTGCCCATTGCATTCGATCTCCACTCCATATCTTCATTCACCTGTCTGCAGAGACAGCTAATGTCTTTTGCTGAGTGGTTACATCATCTTCAGAACCTGTCAATGCATATAAGTAGTAGAAAAAGTACCTTCTAACATACATTATATTTCACTAATCTATACCAAAATCACATTGCCATTTTAAGTTGCCCACTCCCCTAGCTTTGTTAGAATCCTGCAATTCTTCACAGCTTTCCCTATTCTTGAAGAAGCTTTGCCTCTTTGTACCCTGATGACCTACTGTCTCTGCTTCCTGCTTAACATGTCTCATTATTTATAAATATATTAAACCATACAGAGCCTGCTCTGGGTCTCACTGAAGTGAATGGCAAAACTTCCATTGACTTCAATGAGTGCTGGTTTGGGCCCATAGTTTTTAATGCAGCGTATGTTAATGTATATTTATGTATACCATACACTTGCTTGACTATAGAATGCATGTGAGTCCCTTAGGTGAATAGTCAATATAACTCTATCTCTTTCTTCTTATGCCTGGTTTTCAGACAGCAGAGAGATCCCAGTGCTGTAGAATTCAAGGACTTCACACTTTGTAATACTCCCTGCTGGACTTTGAAATCCATAAACCAACTAAAGGAGGAAAACTGAGTTAATGTATTTAACAACTAGGAGGTTGTCTTAAAAACATCTTACAAAAGGCATCCCATTTTCTTAGAATCTGGTGATATTAATGTCCATTAGTGCATTTATTTATTCCTTTGGTATGTTCTTCCCGCAACCCCCATCCAAATTAGCCCAGAGCTAGTGACCTTTCAGGCATGTTGCAAAGACTACCTGTTGGAATTGGCATTGAAGGGGGGTTGAGGCAGTTGGGCTTGAGATTTCTGTTGGGGGTGGGGAATGTGAAGGGAGTGTGAGTTTTAACTTAATATTGCAACTGATGATGTAGGGAGGGAGAAGTGTTCTGCTTTGATAGTAGCAGTTAATTTTTATTGTGCTTTCAAATTTCTGCTGAAAGTGCAGAGGAGTCTGGATGGATGATCTTTAGTTTGGTGTTAAAATTACATAGAATTTGAAAAATATCACACTTTATCACATTTGCAGTGGTTGATACATAACAAAATTCTAGAGCTTTGTAGCCTTTTACTTTATTCAGAATGGATTTAGTGATGTTAGCTTACATCACCCTGGGTTTGGATCTGGTAGCTACAATATCAAGCTCAACAGAGTGAAAGTCACCTCTGCTACTTGTCTCAGATTCAGAGACTCAAGGAGCACATGAAGACCCAGGATAGTGACCACAAATACATTCACAAGTGCAAAGTCTAGTCTGTACTGCAAATTTTATTAGAGTAACAAGTACGGTAATGATTACCCAAGCAGACACAAATCCTACCAATGAATACCCACGCACAAGTTATAAATATATACTAACATCCTCAGAGATATTCTGATGAATTTCTCACCCACTGATCATCAGTAGGGGGATAGTTCCTGCTGAGGTTCTTTCTATGGGTATTCCCATTTTTTACCCAACTAGGGAACCCTCTTTTATGTTGTAATTCTGACTACAGCTGTGCATAAATGAGGGTTGATACCTTTCCTTCTCTGTACTTCCACACCCCATGAACATTGGGGTGCACCGTTTTTCATAGGTTGATTGTAGTTCCTCTTGTTAGTATTAGTATTTACATACAACATGTACCCTGTGGTCAGGCCAGATGTTTTAAAAGATGTTACAATAAGGTATCTTGTGATCTTGAACAATTAAATTGTGGACAATGTTCTGCAACATCACCTATTGGCAGGGCCGGCTCTAGGATTTTTGCTGCCCCAAGCAAAAAAATTTTTGGCCGCCCCTCCTTTTTTTTCGTGCCCCCCCTCCCCCACCCCTGGCTCTGCCCCAACTCTACCCCTTCCCAACCCCTTCCCCAAATTCCCGGCCCCACCTCCTCCCCCGGGTGTGCTGCATTTCCCCCCACCATTGCTTCCTGCGGCTCCCCCCGCGACTCCCCACCCTAGCTCACCTCCGCTTTGCCTGCTCCCCTGAACGCGCCGCCGCTCTGCTTCTCTCCCCTCCCTCTCAGGTGAGGGAGCATCGGCCCGTTCAGAGGAGCAGGTGGAGCGGAGGTGAGTGAGTGTCGCAGGTGCAGGAAGTAACGGGGTGGGGTAGAGGAACCGCTCCCCGCCCCAGCTCATCTCCGCTCCACCACCACCGCCTCCCCCGAGTGCGCTGCCGCTGGGCTTCTCCCTCCCTCCCTTGCATGCCATGTGAAACAGCTGTTTTGCGTGTGGCAAGCCTGGGAGGGAGGGGGGAGAAGCGGAGCAGTGGCGGCATGCTCAGGGGAGCAGGCGGAGGTGAGCTGCGGTGGCGGGGGCACATTTCTAGGGGCAGCATGGCCGGTGCCGGAATGCTGCCCCTAGAAATGTGCTGCCCCAAGCACCTGCTTGTTTTGCTGGTGCCTAGAGCCGGCCCTGCCTATTGGCACATATCTACAGTAGTTTTTTGATCTTTACTGGCATAGGGTCATTCTTTGGTCACTTATGTCAAGCATTCCTAAATCTATGGCCTAGTATGGCTAAGCTGAAATCTTATAGGCCTCAGCCTGTAGGCCTTGCGTTTCAGTCATGCTTTACTTATATACCTAATACATATTCATTGTTCCTAAATACTTATCAATCTTATACTTTTATAATCCTACATCTGAAATCTGTTAATATATGCTAAATAATGTGTAACATATCATTTGAGTTAATCATTACATCACATAGCACACTAATACATGGCTGATAAAATGAACTAAGTGGCTAAAGTTTGAAGCTGCAACATTAAATCAATATTTATTTTTGTAAATAGAAAGATGCAAGGAAGAACCTCATGTACTGGGACAGTGAGAGGCAGGAGAGGGGAGGAAAAAGAATGGAGACACTATCCCTCCACAAAGATGCTTCTTACACCTCCTGGAACAATTATGCAAGATCTGTCTTTGTGTTTCCTCTCCTTCACTATGTCCCTGCTGATGGGTTGAATGTGATACCCACCCTCAAGGTTGGAGTGGTTTGTTGGCCATACATGGCACAATGCCTCAGAGCACATATTTTTATGAGGCATGAAACCTTCTGAGCCAAATTCATTCCTGGTGTAAATCCATTGAGCTTGATTCTAATCTCACTTGCGTCAGTTTTATACTAGTGAAATTTTACTGATTTTTTTCAATGGAGTTATTCATGATTTACACCACCCTGAATAAGAGGCCAATTTGACTTCAAGGGAACTACACCAGGGGTGAATTTTTGGTTCCGCATAGCTATTGAAAGGAAAATATTTATTTAGTTATTTTAGGCTTTTTATTTTTTAACACAAGAACTACAGAAACAGAACAGCCTGCTCCTGCACTAGGGTCCTGATTCAAGGTCCACCTAAGTCAACAGATTCCCATTGATTTGATTTCAATGGGCTTTGAACTGGGCCCTGGTTCTTGATCAGGAGAAATTCTACAGTGACTTTTGCTTGCTTGACTGGTTCATTCTTTGAAAAATTGTTTTGATCTGAGAAATGCTGCTGCCTGCCTCCTTCCATCCTTCTGCGCTGTGACAAGTGAAAGCTCCTGAATTTCAACCATCTGCTCTCTCACTACCAACAGGGAAAAAATGCTTTCCAGGTTATCTTGGGATGGGTATATTTTATAGCAGCATAAAGAATTTCTAAAACACCAAGAATAAATGTAAAACAATACTTGTCACTTGGCTGGGACTCAGGAGAGCTGAGTTCAATTTCTGTTTCTGCTGCAGACTTTGTGTGATCTTAAGGATCCCACTTAATCTCTCTCAGTACATCAGTTCACCTGAGCTGTGAAATGGGTATAATAATCTTTCCTTTGTCTGGGCTGCTTGTAGGTGAGGGAAGTATGATTTTAAGAATTATTTTTCAGGCAAGTATAAATGAGGGAAATAGTAATGTGTTGAATACTTCTGACTAAGTATTGCAAAGAAATTTTTATGTAGGAAATATTGAATATAAACTATCGATGAACAATGACCTATTGCTCAGGTGACAAGCAATAAGCTGTTTCCCCATTGTTTATGACTACAACTGGTCAAAAAAACCCTGTAAACATTTCAAATTTGAAAACTTTTTTTGCTTTTAACTTTGCTTTTTTTTCTCTTTAAAGTGCCTTGGCTCTTAGCAGTGCTGAGCACCTGCTGCTCCCACTGATTTAAACAGTAGTTGCATGCACTCAGCAGTGCTCAGAATCAGGCCACTTTATTGTAAGCACTTTAAATATCAGTTGTGAATTTGAACATCTGGGCCTATATGCATGTGATTTAAACTTACATTAGTGAGAAGTATCGTTTAAGTTAGTATGCCAACAAAAATGGTTGGTGGGTTTTTGTTTTGTGCTTTTTTTTTTTGGTGGGGCATCATGGACATCCAGAGTACTATATGAACAATAATAATAATGGGATGACTGAACTTGTACCATTACATTTTGATCACATAATGGAGGATAAACAACTCACGCTCCTGGTGTAGTGCTGGAATCCGCCAGTGAGTGGGTGTTAATAGATGTGATTGTGAAAAATAACATGAGCTACTAGATGGACAAGTTTCTGGCTGGCATTCCCAGGATGGTTGTGGATCTCTGTAATATTTAGCAATTCAGTCAGTTATGTAGTCTCTAATTACAGGGTTCTTGAAAACAGCACGTTGTGGTGCCATAAACTAAGCACATAGTTGTGAGAACAGCGTACCAGCTCTTTCAAACAGGTCATTAAAAAGAGAGAGCAGCAGAAAGAAAGACAATGAAATACTGAAATGGAATTGTTTGCACAAAGCATTAGAGAGGCTGATGAGTAAAACCAAACTACAAAGTCTTAATGCAGCTTACAATCAATGTTCCCTCTAGTTTTGGACAGGCCGTGTGAGCAAAAAATTTATTCTATGCAAATTTTTGTGCGCGCAGTGTTTTGCCGTGTGCGTGGGGTTTAGGATCTGTGCACGCGCACAGCTTAGAGGGAACAGTGCTTACAATTACATCTTGTAATATATAATAAACAGAATCCTTCTCAGAGCAAAACCAACCTATTTTTTTTAATATGAATGCAATTTGAAACAAGCTTGAGGTAGGCCAATGTTTGTTGGCAGCATGTTCAGATAGTGGAAGGCAAACCAAGCAAGTTTAAACATTTCTTCTAGAGCTGACTGTAGTAGGGACAATAAACTCAGATTTAGATGAAATTAAATTATTTCAGATTTGAATAAATATTCACACCTTTTTTTAAAAAAGGTCACTCATCTAATTATATAACTTCTACCAGTGTGATTAGAGGCATACAATTTATAAGCATCAAACATTTGTTATGTTTTGAAATTCAGGTGGGTGAAAATAAGACAAGAGAAAAACAGGCGAAGTATTTTTTTTTAAAAGATTGGGAAATTTCATCTGAAATGATAGTCTACCCCTTTACTCAGCTCCATTTTCTATGCTGTTTTATCTATATTTTTATTAGAGGTGGCCATAATTAATTAAAACATTATCAGGTATCAGACTTCCAAACACAATAGAGCTGGGAAATGGTGGGACTTATACTGAATTCTAAATATCCTCATGGCCTGGGGAAATGCTTCCCCATTTATGGCAGTGTTGTAACTTATCATTGATATTATAAACAAAACCCTCAAAGACTCTTTACTGTAGAGCTGGTTGAATAGCTGGATAAAGCGGAGTGAAAGTCAGAATTTCTGTCCTGCAGGAACTTCTGATATTTCAAGAAGTTTTAATTCTAGGACAAAAAACATCCAAATTTGTCTCAAAATAAAAGTTCCCCAAAAATTCCATTCAGAAATGGCAAAATATTTTATTTTGTGGCAGTTTAATGTTAAAATGTAATGCCTATGGTGTTTGGGTGCCTCATGGTTGTTGAAGTCCAGGTAGCTCATGGCCCCTATTTTTACTGTATGGGCCAGGCTCCCTGGCTGGACTACGTCTCCTATGATGCACCTGCAGTTATGTGACTGCCATGTCCCACTACTTGTCTTGGTTAGAGGGAAGACCACAATTCATCACAGGAGATATTTCAGATCAGTTCTAATTATGAATAATATTATTTATGAATGTAGTCATTTTCTATTTGTGAATAACCCACAAACCCATTCTGATTTTCTTCTCAGGTGTCCACCATAGCAGTTTAAATGAATAATTTTCAGACCATAAGCTGTTCATGAACAGTTCACTCCAAGTATTCACTATTTGCTCTTTACTTGGCCGCATAAATCACATGGTGACATTTTTGCTGCCCCATTTGATGGCTGAAACTTTTTTAAACAGGCGAATAATGAACAACAAATGAGGCAGTTCTGGTACGAATTTTCTAAGAAACTCTCATTCATCCTACAATTCAGGCAAACTTTTCACAAATACCTGGCAATTGTCCCAATATACATGGGAAAAATTAGTAATATGATCCCACAAATCATTATTGAGCTGAAGTTCGCACTCTTATTTATCAAAATATTTGTGGACATTGTTATTACTATTTGATCAAGTCTCTCTTGCACCAGTTTGTGATAGAAACTCTGATTCCCTTCCCCTTCTCCCTCCAGTTCCCACATTGTCACATTTCAGAGTAGCAAATGTGTTAGTCTGTATCCGCAAAAAGAACAGGTGCCACAAGTACTCCTGTTCTTATTGTCACATTTGTGATCTACTGGGAGGAGAGAGAGAGAGAGAGCACTTTCCTGGCTACAGACACTTTAATCAGTAGGGTATATTTGAAATGAAATAGATCTATCCAGTTAATTCAGAGGTAAAGCTATATCAGTCATGTGTCACCTCCCTTCCCCCAGGTTAAATTAGCTAAAAACATTTTGTCTGACTTCAGCAGTTTTGAAAAATGTGTTTGATTATGGTATTGGAATGAGTGGTTGTGCATGAACTCCTGCTGGCCGATTAAGAGTTGAAGGCTGTGCCGTACAGCCTTGGGAAAGTTATTTCCCTTGATTTGAATTAAGATCTTGGATTTGAAGTGTGATCGTGATCTCACAAGATATTAATGACCTTCACAAGGGTAATATACAAGCACATATAATGCTCCTCCTTGCCCATGGGATGTCAACAGGTTGGAACCCTGGAGCGTCAGCATGGAAGCACAACCTTAGCTACTTTGGTGCTACTGTCTGTCCATAATAGAAACATATGGACCAAAATTTTCAAACTTAGGTGGCTACAGTTAAGTCAGCCAAGTCCATAGTTGGAGTCTAGCCTTCTCTTGATGAACACATTTAACTCCAGTGGCATTATGATTAATAAACAATAATATATTTGTGTAGAGTGTTCTATGCGCTAAAACCTTTGGGCACTTGACAGAATGTAACTAAAAACATAATTAAAGAATATACAACACAACCCAGTACAATCTGAAATGGGCATGAGAACAAAAATGATCACTCATCCACCGAAGGTAAGAAGGCAAGAAAGTAAAACAGCCATCCACAGTAAATGAGATTTTTTTTTTTTTTTTTTTTGCATCTGTATCAAGGGCTCCATCTTGCACCATTCAAATCAGTGGGAGTTTTTTCATTCACTTGAATAGGAGCAGGATTGAGCCCCAGGTAAAGAGTAAAATGGGTCTGTGTTACATGAGTGGTGTCAGCTATAGTTATGTACCCTGAGTTTAAAAGGATAGCTTTCTAATTAACTGGATTATGGTACCACTGTATTTCAGGCTTCCTGCTTCCTTTAGTTAGGTAGAGGTCTTAGGGTTGGATCTCTCTGTGTTGACATTGGGAGTGCACAGGACACTTCTTCCTCTGAGGCTGGAGACCAATATTACTGTTGCCTCACAGTACAACCAAACTCTGTGCAGCCGAGTGGGTGAAGGGTCTGTCGTGTTTTATATTTCTTTCTGTATTTATTCCATCAAGCTCCAGTTATCTCCTCTGATAAAATAAGCAGGCTAATCAAAATCCTGCTCCTGATTTAGGGACAGGTTTTTCAAGAGAGTTCTGGGCCAGAGCTTTACAAATGCTTTAGCCACCTAAATAAAGGCCACATTTCCAAAAAAGCTCAGTGCATTGAACATTTGGCCACTTATTTTGATGCCTAAGTAAGAGGCAGGAGCTAAACTGTTCTGAAAATTGTGCCCTTGTCATAGTACTTTTATAATCTGAGCAGGTCGTCTTAAAGCTCATAGCTCCTCTGTTACGTAACCCACATTCTTTCATGGTGAGACTGCTCCAGCAAAGTTCTTCAGTATTGCTACTAGTTTGCTGGTCCTCTCCCTGGTCTTTCTGGATAGGTGCACTGTGCAAATTGCCATGTTATAACAAACACCAGCTCCAACCTCCTGCAATCACAACTGCTTAGCTTCTACTGGTTAACCAGCTGTCACCTTCCTCCATTCTCTTTCAAAGAATGGCATATTGTAGCAGATCAAAGCAAAATAACATCAGTGCAACATAATAAAAAGGCACAAATAACACAAAGCTTGAATTAATTCAATACAGGAAGAGTGAATAGGAATTCCTAGTGCATTTAAGAGAATAAAAGCAAGATCATTAGAAGAAGGCCTTTGGTGTGGTCACTTCTGTTGAGAATTAGTCTAACATAAATAGTGTTGTTGTCTATACTTGTTCTGTAATAGCCCCACCCCATTTATGTGTTTAGGAGAATGGATCAAAGTGAGCTAGAAGATATATAAAGTTTATAAAAACATAACTCATTTGCTTATACTTTCTTCAGTGCCCAAGGCAGAGGTATTGATCATAAAGCAACCGAAACTAGTTAAGCCCTTTTTGTTTTCTTTAAGTTTGCATATTGCATTATTGCAAGTGTTCAATGGAAAAACACACTGATGATGATTCATAGAGCACAGTACAAAGGAAAGACTGAAAGAACCAACTTGTTTTAATAAGACAAATGCAGTGTAACTGGGATTCAAATAGTATTGAGTCTTTCAGATGCTCCAAAAAAAACAAACAAAAAACAACCCAACCCATTATCTTGTTTAGCATTTTTCTCCTTGAATGACAACTGGATACTATATAAACTTTTGTTTTAAAAGAAAACCAAATGAAAACTCCTGTTAATGAAGAACCAATATACTTCATGCTTGTTATCTGAACCTGCTCATAGCTAAACAGGACTGATTAACATGCCTCTTATAAAACTGCTTTCTTTGGGTGCACCATGCATGCTCTAGGCCATCTACATCACTTAAACCCAGTGTCAGACCTATATTATAGGTGAAATTAGCTCCTGTGCTTTTACACAGCCTAAGTCTTATTTTGAGGGCTTGAGTGGGACTTCGGAGATGCACAGACTTTGGGTGGGCCATCTGTACAGAGGTAATGTCATCTCAAATGAATATATATTCTTCAAATAACCATACACACACACACATCCATCTATCATCTATATATACATTAGGGATCGGCAACATGTGGGCCGCGGCCCATCAGGGAAAGCTGCTGATGGGTCAAGCCGGTTTGTTTACCTGCAGCGTCCTCAGGTTCGGCCAATCGCAGCTCCCACTGGCCGCGGTGCAGGAAGCGGCACGGGCCAAGGGATGTGCTGGCCGCTGCTTCCCGCAGCCCCCATTGGCCTGGAGTGGTGAACTGTGGCCAGTGGGATCTGCGATTGGCCAAACCTGCGGACGCTGCAGGTAAACAAACCGGCCAAACCCGCCAGCAGCTTTCCCTGATGGGCCGCAGCCCACATGTTGCCGATCCCTGATATAATGTGTGTGTGTGTGTGCATAAACTGATTTTCATTTACACTAAAACCTTGTCTACGTTTAGAAAGTTTTACTGCTTTAATTGTACCAGCGTAGTGTAAAAAGTTCTCCTAATATGGACACAGTTATACTGATATTAAAGAGCTTATTCTCATGTAGCTTATTCCCTTTTGGGAAGTGGAATAAGCTATGCTGGCATAAGGCAGCTTCCTACAAGTGTAACTGCGTCCACACTAGAGTTTACACCGGTACAACTATATGGATAAAAAAAAATCATACACCTTTACAAATATAGTTACAGTGGTATAACTTTTTTCCAGTATAGACCATCCCTAAGGCCACTTTGCAATTCTCTGGTAGTGTAAAGGGGCTTTAATGAGAGAGAAAATTATATTGACATCCAGTTAAGGTCCCTTTGCAATACTAGAGCAGATGAAGTGGCCTTAGCATAAATGAGAATCAGGCTCATAATTGATATCGCTGAGGATTCTCAGTTTCCTGAATTTCTACACCACCTCCTAGAGACATTTCCAATAACCTGGACATATGCTTTTTGAACACAATAAAGTTGTAGATATTTTCCATTGTGATATGTTGGCCAGAAAAAATATCAGATTTCTTCTTATTTTTAATTAAGTCCCCAATATTTGAAGGGTGATGACAACTTAGTTTCAGGCTTCCCTGGTTCTTGTCTTAAAGCATGAGATATTCTAGCCTGAATTTCACTTTTCTCATAACCTGAAATTTATTCTAGTTTCCTGGATCTGTGCTACAGTATTCACTCTGTCCAAGACTCTAATGATATGATGGGATTCCAGCAGTCACACAATATGCAATATTATTGTATGGTAAGGTCCCTTGTTGAACTGTCTGGTATAGATTGGAGCAGATTGGAACGTCATATGATACAGAAACTTCACTTTGTTTCTTTGGGTGACTGTGGATCTGCTGTTACTGACCATTTCAGTTGTGCCCCTAAGGATTCTGTTCTGCTCTCTGCTTACTCTAGTGACTTAGGATTTGCCAGATCAGATCACTGATCTATCAGTTCTGTTATCCTGCCTCTGGCTGAAGCCAGTTCATTGTGGTTCAGAGAAAAGTGAAGAACTCCCATTGAATCCAATCCTACACAAAGGTTTAAGGTTTACCACCGGGTAAGAGATGACCATTCTACTGGTATTCCCCATTATAAGTGTAGAGCATACCTGTTCAAAGTTCTACTATCTTATCTACCATTAGAAAAGGTAAAATAGAACTTCTTAACTGGATCCATTGTAGCCACGCACAAATGCACACAGTCATCTGCTCAGTACGGTAGATGTGAGGGGGAAAAAAATCCTTCCTGACTTCTTTGGCAAACAGCTTACACTCTGAAACAAGAAATTGAATTACCCATCTCTTAGCTCACACTGGCCATAAAAATGAGAATTTGACAGATTGGAGGATGGGTCTGAATTCAGCAAGATTAAATTCAATAGAGGCAAGTGCGAAGCAAAAACCAAATGAACTGCTACAAAATGGGGAATAACTGGCTAAGTGGTAATACTGTTGGAAAGGATCTGGGGATTAGAGTGGACCACAGATTGAATATGAATCAATAATGGATTCAGTTGCAAAATAAGTTAATATCATTCTGGGGTGTATTAATAGGAGTGTTGTATGCAAGACACAGGAGATGATTGCTATACTCTAGTCGGCACTAGTGAGGCCTCAGCTGGAGTATTGTGCACCGTGGTGGGTGTTGAACTTTAGGAAAGATGTGGATAAATTGGAGAAAGTATTGAGGAGAGTGACAAAAATGGTAAAAGGTTTAGAATACCTGACCTGTAAAGAAAGGTTAAAAAAAACCTGGGCATGTTTAATCTTGAGAAAAGAAGACTGAGGCGGGGGGATTACCTGATAAGTCTTTAAATATGTTAAAGGGTCTTTATAAAGAGGACTGTGATGAATTGTTCTCCATGTCCATTGAAAGCAGAACAAGATGTAATGGGCTTAATCTGCAGCAAGGGAAATTTAGGTGAGATAGGGAAAAATCTCTAACCATAAAGATAGTTAAAGTCTGGAATCAGATTCCAAGGGAGGTTATGGAATCCCCATCATTGGAGTTTATTAAGAATGGGTTGGAGAAACACCAACAGGGATTGTCTACACCACACAAAGATTCTCTTCATGCAGGCAGAATTTCTTGCTTACCAGCTCTGCTCACTTTATATTCCTTTTACATTAGCAGAGTGCCCAGTTGTGCCCAATATCTTTAACAGTAGGAGAATAAATACCTAACAATGACACCAAACAGTCCCTCATATTCACCAGATCCCATAACATAAAAACAAGGGCTCATCTGATGACAATTAATGGCAGGTAAGTGTAATCAAATGAAAAATAATACTTTGTAGCATAGCACATAGTCTTCCTGTGCAGTTACCACAGCAGTAGATCATAGTATTGGATGCTGTTGCTGAATTTAAGAAGGTGGTAGATAATCATAGAAATGTAGGGCTGGAAGGGATCTCAAGAAGTCATCAACGGCAGCACCCTGCATTGTGGCATAAAGAAGCCCCCCATGTGCTTCCCAGGTCCTGCACCTGAAATTCAGACTCATTGTATTCAAATGTTCTTTTCCATTGTATTGCTTCCTGGTATGGCAGCCTTCTTGCTGTCTGGCTGTTTGAACAAAATTAAATTCTGAAGGCTTTTAAAGGGCTGTCCAGTTAACACTGAATTTGTGGTTATTGGTACAATGTAGTGATATATTAAGGGATAAAACATACTAACCTTAATGAGTTAGCTCTTTGAAAACATGTTGTATACATAATTTTGGGATTATTTTGGACTCCATGCTGCTTGTACCTAACAATAGTGCCGCCACTGTCTGCTCAGCGTTTTTCCATTACAAGAATATTGCCAGGTTAATGCAATCATTCTCTGTACAGAGATTCAAGTGCTCCATACAAGCAGACTTAATTTGATTAACTGATGGAAAGCCTACTGCCTTTTCCAAAATGGCTATACTATATACCATCTTCAGTGATCTTAGATCTGTGGGTCATATTCACTGATCATGCACAAGCTGTATGGTGGTAACACCTAGGAGCCTGAGTCAAGGACCAGGACCCCATTGTCTTGGATGCTTTACAAACCCACAACAAATAGTCCCTAGTCCAAAGAGCTTAAAGTGTAACTCTTGAGTTGAGTTGAAGTGCTAACTCCCCTTCTGCAGTAGATTGCACACAAAAATCTAAGATTTTGAAAATCAGTCAAAGCCCTTCATGGTTTTGTTCTTATATTTTTCGTAGGGGATAACTTTAAAGATCATGCTAGGGTATCTGGCTTTCTTTTAGTTCTATAGACCATACTTTTGGCCTGTGGGGCCCTAATCTTCAGAGATGCTAACTACCTACAGCTCCCAGTGGCTTCAGTTGGAGTTCTGGGTGCTCAGCATCACCTGTGACAATGAGACTCCCTTGTGACTAGCCCTTCTCCAATTATTCTCTTGCCATCTGGAGCTCTTGGTGCAGGACTCTGTCGTAAAACACATTTTAACTTAAGAAAATAACATTTGGCAGTGAGTTGGCAGCAAGAGCCCTATGTTGCCAGAATGCGTGTTCACTGTGTGAGTGGCTCAGATGGTATTTGGTTAAATACCCTTTTTTACTGAATTCCCTGAGGTCTGTTCATTTCTATTGGTGATGAGTAATTAAGCCATCTCTAAGGTGACTAATCATGTTAACTTGCAGGAGGGAATATGGGTATCTATAACTGGCAAATGGACTTCATTTTTATAAAGGCATCTGTTCATTTCCAGAATCCTCCTCCTCCTAGTTTTTACAATAATAGAGAATGTAATTTAATAATGTAAATCTTCCTGCCCCTTATCATAATGACTGATTCTCAATGGCTGAACACAATATGCAAAATACACGCCTATCCTACCTAATGTACCACTTCTAATTGTTTTATCCACTTGTCTCTAGTTCTTCATATTCAAGAACTAGACCTCACCTCACTGATTACATAAGATCTCATCCCAAATTATCTCTGTCTGGCAGCCAGTTCATTAAAAGTTTCCTGTACAGACAGGTATTCCTGTCTATGCTGTGTGAGAAGGCAGGACTAAAGTATGCATTTCCACAAAAGGTGTTCACAGAACATTCCCTTTCTGTTGGCCTGGTATACACCCTTTGAGATACTAAATTTCTTTTCTGAACTCCTTGGAGTACTTTTAGTTACTGTGACAGTTTTTTTCACAGCATAGTTTCTCATGCATTTAGCTAGAAAGATGCAACTTGGTTAGCAATCTTTTTAAAAATTCTTCTTGCGTTCCCTTATATGTATATATGTTGGACATTTATTTTCCCAAACTGGCTTCTATAGTATGAGGAAATAATTAGTTTATGCATATTCAGTGCTGGATTAAATCATTTTGGGGCCTTGTGCACGATGAAAACTGGGGACCCCTCACTTTTACTCAAATTTGGCCCAACTGCCTCTTCCCCCATTACTCCCCTTCCTGGTCATGAGGCAGGGGAGGCTGGGCCAAACCTGAGTGGTGCTGTGACCCCATGCGACAGCTTGCATTGCCACTCACTCAAAACCAGTAGTTAGTGGCCCTTTTGAGATGGGAGCCAAGTGGACATTGGTTAATCCAGGTCTGCATATTCTCTCAGTGCTGACCAGTTGACGGTGGTGTCCATTTCATTGTCCTTATGTTTCTTATTTAACAATCATTTTTTCTTCTTTCCAGTTGCATGCAGAGGTTTTCCTATAGAGCACGTGGTACAAGGATGATGGCATGGATATATTAGCAGAGAACATAGTTATAAAGAGTAAAAGTTTCAAAACCTCTTAGTCCCATTCATCTTCATTATGATTTTGGCTCATAAAATCCCCTAGGCTTTTTTGAAAATGTTATCTTTTAATAACTGAGTCTGCTGTTAATATGTCCAAGTTAAATTGAACATAGCTAAGTAGTCATTTTGGCACTTTTAAAAACTTTACCCAAAGACTCTCTCTTTTCATGTACGATAGTTTCATTCAGTGGCCCAGTTGAGGATCTCAGGTAATATCTGTCCAGATTTTTTTAAAAAGATACATATCTACCATTTATGCCTTTGGAATTCTCCCCCTAGAATCTTAATGTTTGGGCTCCTCATTCCATCTCTAGGCACTCACCTAGTTTGAAGAAATGTTAAGCACCCATTGAGCTGCTGGATGCTCAGCACTTTTGAAAATCAGAGATTTAGGAAACTAAATCTAGGTTCCTAGGTTGGAATTTCCAAAGACTAAAGATGTTGGGTGTAGGTTCCGGGCACCTAACTCCCTTAAGTGCCTTCAAAAATCTTGAGTCAACAGGTTTAGCTGAATTAGGAAAAAATTATTCTTCCTCTACTCCTGCCAGCGCATCCATTAGACTGATCAAGCACCATTGGTCCAGCTATTTCAGAAAATGAATATAGTATTCACCCAAATTAGGACTTATGAATTAACCAAACGCCCTACTAAAATGACTGGCAATGTTTCCTGAAACATGTCAATGCTCATCATCCATGTGCCAGTAGAAGAGCAGATGTTAGCTCAGGTTGATGGTCTAGTCAGAGAGCATCTTGCATTTTATCTCTTTCATAGCCCAAATTCTTATAGGCCTTTGGAGACTGCAGCACTGGGCACAACTTTTGAAATTTCAAGATGGTCTGATTATTTATTGAGCGCCACTGGTGTACTTGGCAATGTACAAAATGGAGCTTACTCTCTAATGGCTCTGTCGTGCCGTTTTGGCACAGCCCTACTCTAGGAGTAGTGTGGAACTGCACCACCCTAGTAGGAGACCTTGGGCAAAATTCCTCCTGGAGTTTCTCAGTGTTGCACACCTGCTGCTACACTCCCTTGGGAGATGCAGCGTGCTCACTCGGTGTTCTCAGCCAGCTCTACTGGCTGGTGAATAGGGTGAAACATTCCCATGGCTTGGTCTCCTTTCCACCATCCCTCCCACTTTGAGGTGTTTTGCAAGCACAGGACACAGAGAAGAATCTGTCAGTGGGCTCCCAGGAGTGCAGGAAAAGCAATTGTGCCTGGCTACAGCACAGATGTGCAAGAAACAAAACTATTTGTCTCTTCCTCCCCCACTGTCCTCCTCCTCTGACACTTATGATATTGCTATATGGATTAGAAACCTGTACCCTCCTACAAGCAGATTTGAAGCAGCCAGAGGCATTCCACGTGCGCTCTCAGTGCCAACTCTTGAAGATAAAGTGGTTTGGCTTTGTGCAGTGTGTCACAGTTTCGCAAAGATCTGGCCTCCCTTTAGTCGCTCATCATATCCCAAAGTGGCATTGCATGCTCTTCAGCCAAGTTGCTAGGATGGACCAAAACACCCCAGCATACCATGCTCTCAAACTCTCCATTGACACATAAAGGGGTGTACGCTCTGAGCCCACTTTGTGGTGTACATGGGGCCACTCCAGAGACTTGGGGATTTGCAAGATTGAGCGAGATGTGGGAACTTCGCTACATGACGCCATCACCTGTGGTCACTCTGGCTGGCACAACAGTCCTTAGTAGACTGTGTGTGTGTGTCTCAAATAGTGCACAGTCAACCCCCATAACCACCCATTTATGCCATCAGAAATGGCTGGCTTGATGGTGTCCAATTTTATAATATTCAAACCTAAATGAGAATTTAGGGCTCTTGGCACCTGGAGAGATTTAAACTCATAGGAACAGGCTCACAATGATTGTGATGATGATTTCTGGGCAGTGATGTAAGGTGGACAACATGCAGCTGGCACAGTTAATATCTTAAGAAACAAAGAACCTGTTTGTATGCATACATCCTTAACAACAAAGAATGAGGGAAGAAAAAAGTTGTGTACCATCAGTGAATTTTTTTCTGGATAAAGGGCCAGATCCTCAGCTGGTATAAATCAATTTATATAAATAAATTTACACCAGCTGGAGAATTTGCCTAAGAATGCTTTTCAGAGTTCCCCAGCATATGGCTACTTTTTATTTTTGTTCCCCAAAGAGACACATGAGGGGAAGAAAATGGGACAGTCAACAGAAAAGAGGGGTGGGGGGGAAAGGGACCTTAAATACAAAGTACACCTATTCTTAATTTTTAAATCACTCTTTCTAAGTTCATCTGGTGCAACTTGCTTAGAAGTCCTAAGTATGTGAAGCTGGTCTCTAGCATCTCTGTGTTTCCGGACACCTGAAAACACAATGAGCACTCTCTCAAAGATACAGAGTTGAATGGATATTCTTACTCTTTACTTATGTCCCAATATTCATTTATTCACGAGTCTCTATGTATTTATGTTTGAGTGCTATGTTCTGTTAGGTTCCAATCCAGGAAAACACTTAAGCATGGGTTTTAGCCTGTTCCTATCCAAGATAGCACTTAAGCGCATGCCTAAATCCCACTGACTTTAAAGTTAAGCATATGTTTAAGTACTGTCCTGAATAAGGATGATTTCCTGAATCAGGGTTTAGAAAGAAACAGAAAAATTACATGTATCCCCTTGTGGGGTTTTGTCAAGATAAGAAAAATAGAGGAACAGGAAAATGGAGGTAAATTTAACCTGTGAATTTAACACATCTGTGACCCTAAGAGCATCCCAGTGTCAGAGGACAAGGGGTTCACTTGTGTCAGGTAGTGAGTTTCAGCTGGCCTGACCGGTTCATTGTACCCCAATTCACTTATGTCATCATCTCTATCTAATATGTGTCAAGTAAGGTATCATTGGAAAATCAATAGCACATTGATCATTAATATTCTTGCATGGTATATGTACGGTAAAAGCCCAAAGGATGGTACAAATGTGGGACTAAAATATGTTTGAACCAGACAAATCTGGGGAGTGGGTAAACAGGTTTTTCCAGACACAGCAAAGGCCAATGCTTCCATCCAGGTGCAATCATGGACAATTGGCAATGACAGTCAAGTGGCCATTCATTGGCATATCAGAGGCTGCAGGGACAAATCAATTTGCATTATACCAGCAGAGAAGAAACCAGCACGGAACCTTCTCCATCAGACTCCATGGTACCTTTTCTCACAGCAGAAGCTGTGAATACACTTCAAAAGGATACACTTCAAAAGTTCACTGAATTATAGGAGAGAGGGGCAAAGAACCCTGAGTTATCTTTCACCTAAGACAAAGGATCTGAGCACTTTGGACTTTGTGGGAGATCCTGACTGAGGTGGGGGTCAGCCATCTTGCTGGAATGAGGTGTGGTAAGAATCTTGCCTTGAACCAAGATTGTAGTGTTTTTAAGTCTTAGTCACTAGAAAGCATTTTTAACTTTTATTTTTGTAACCATTTTTAACTTTATCTTTTATACCTGATCTCACTTAAAATCTTTCCCTTTTGCTTAAATAAACGTGGTTTACTTTTATTCTAATTCAACCCCACTCTGTGTTTGACTTGAAGTGATTATTAACCCCAGTTAAAGCATCAAGCTGCTGTGCTTTTGTCTCTTTAAAGGAGCAGTGGACCTTATTACTCCTCTGAATGTTACAGAAGAGGGCTGGATGTTCCAGGCAGATAATTTTGGGGAAAATTAGGACTGGGGTGTGTGTTGGGGTCACTGGCCTAGTAACCAAGGCTGGTGGAGACCCAAGTGGGGCTGTGGTATAACAAGCAGGTTGCTGCAGTCAGAGTTGCTGATCCAGGGCTGCTCAACACACAGACGCTCAGTGCATGCTTGTATGCTGCCAGGGAGCTACAGCAGCAGAGAATTTGAAGGCACTCAGGGTTACTGGACAAGTGATGACACAACCTCTCACTGATCTGGGTTGAACCCCAAATCAAGACAACATCTTAGTATGCTGAGATCTGATGGGAGCAGTCTCACATTTTTCTCTCAGATCTGCTGACTGGCTATACCAAAGTTCCTCATGCATGCTGTTGTGCAAACATACAATCAGTCAAGTGTTATTTTTTCTAATGGAAGCCTTCCTGCTTACACCCTGCCCGGCATGTGTAATAATTCCACAGAAAAAGTGTGAGATGCTTTCCTCTCTCAACAAATAGAGCCCTCTGTTTTTGAATATGTGTTCACTTCTATCTATGACAATTCCACTTCACTGACAAAGGGCTCTTTAGACCCTCCCCTCCCAATTGTGGCCATCCGTATGTCAGACTTATGTGATAGCATATTGTGCCATATTTTTGTAGCTCATAATAATGTGTGGAGTCACCCACAGTTGTGACATAGCATGATAGCATCATTCCCATTCATAGGCAAATAAAGATGGGGTTTTAATATTAACTGTGAGTTCCTTGTGCTGCTATTGTTCTTGGTAGTTGGTAAATAGTGTACAATACAGTAGTATGTAGATGGTCCATATAAACCAGTGACAGACTGTGAAGTACTCCTCATATAGAAACCGATTTCTCTAAAACAAGAGGGTCATGCCAGTCATGGTTTGTGTGATCCTGTGGGACCAGATGCATGTCCAATTATGTGCAGAGCCACAAGCTAACTCATACTGGCTGGGGTTCTTTTGCCTGGTCATGTAGTATAGATATGGATTCCAGAGTAACATTTCAGCTCTGACTCAACTCAAGCTTGGCTCTGGATCCAAACTCCCCCAGAATGTAAGGTGGTTTGGATCCAGCATTTGGTTCTTCCCATTACAGAGGTGGCAACTGGCTACCCAGGTTGGGTGCTGGAGCTGTTTTGGTTCAGGTCCATCTCCAACCATAATAAAACCTGGTCAGATCTGATTATTGCCTGTGATCATTCAGTTTCTTATTTGTGGTTGGCTGATGGGGGTGTGTATGCAGAAACCAAGAGCCTGATTCCCCTCTTGACATGGTTTAAGGCAGGAGTAATATGATTGATGTCAGTGGAGTTATATAGAAGTGAAATGAATGTGCTGAATCAGGCCCAAGGTGCTCAGTCAGAATTTCAGTGCACAACTGAAGCATCTTCTTTGTTGGCTCGTAAGCTTGTGTGAACACCCACAATTACACACCCATGCACAGTTCTCACCTAAAGCCTCCTGCTTTCTAAAGAGCTAAGGGTTTATTATTTTTACTCTTATCTATTTTTCTTGTCACCACCCAACAGTACACTCCTTCACTAAAGATCATTTAGGTTCACGGGACAAGTTTGCCTCTGGTGTAACTCCACTGACTTTAATGCAGTTACACCAGGGAGGGTCTTGGCACAACAAGAATTACAGCCTTCAGGTACATGGACAATATAATGATAGTCTTTCCGTGTATAACATTTGCACAATGCTTTCTTGGAAGCACTAATTAACCTGTTGTACTTCAAGCATTCAAACTAATGACATAATTCTCTGCTTAATTAACCCTATTAACTGTTAGTCTGAGAAACCTCATTGATGAGCCCCTAATCTGACTATGTATGGAGGGTTTTGTGATGAAACGCTCTGTGGTTTTTGAAGGAAGAAAGCTATTGGATAGATGATTTGATGTAGCTGCTGCTGATCACTTAAAAGGAGTGCGGTTTCCTAGTTTTGAGAAGTCTAAGGTCTGGTCTACACTACAGACCTATGTTGGTGTAACTGCATTCCTCAGGGGTATGAAAAATCCACACTCCTGAGTGACACAGTTTTACCAACCTAACCCCCGCACGTAGACAGCGCTATATCTACCACCTCTTGGGGAGATGGATTAACTACACTGATGGGAGAGCGCTCTCCCGTCGGCTTAGAGGGTCTTCTTCAAAGCGCTACAGCTGCATTCGGTGCAGATGCGTTGATGCAGTGTTTTCAGTGTAGACTTGCCTTAAGTGTTTACATATCACAAGAGTCCTTACTTAGTCCAGGAGTTCAACTCTCCCTCACCTCAAATACCTTCCCATCTATGTCAGCTCCTCCTTACCTTTCATTGTTATTTCTGGGTCAGGTTCAGCATACTGGTGAATCTGCTCCCACCATCCTCATTTACAGTTCATGGATACTTCCCCAAAAGCACCTGGTTCCCTTTCCCTACCACAGACGAGGAAAGTTGCAATTTGCACCAATGGAGAATACCTACCTTTTGAAGCTCCCCGGTGTAAATTGTAACTTTCCTTGTCTACAGTAGAAGTTTGCACTTGTTGCAAACCAGTTGCTGGCTGCTGAAATCGAACCTAATTTCCATGATAGACAAGGTCTTAACTTTTGAGTCTCCTGTGATGTGCAGCAGATCAGTTGCTGCCTGCCTATTACTTTTGTACTCATTATTCAGCCATTGCTTCAGTGGTACCATTGATTTAGTTAGTCATTGCACTTGTCCTAAGCTCTAGGCACTCTTGACAAGGGAAACTTTCCTTCCATTCTGTTCTTTTCCTGAATGTATTAAACTAGTTTCTTAATTTAAAATATTCTCAAAAGGGGGATTTCAGTCTCCCTCATTCCCTCTCAGTTCAAGCCCTGCTTTCATTGTGTCCAGCAAATGATGAATGGATCCTTCTGATGTAGTGTTTCATCTGTAACAGAGGTAACATTGATAATATTCTTCAGCTTACTGGTTATATTTAAGACCACAGTGTGCAAGAGAAACACAATGGAAACTGCCGATGAATAGAAATGACACATGGGGGTAGGGTATTTATTTATCTAAGACCTGATTTATTTATTTACTCATTCAAGGCCTGTAAGGGATGTTCTGATGAGAGAAGACAACCAAAACTTCCCATCTAGTCTCCAATGGTTGGTTTCCAATGGAGATCAGTCATAACTTAAATCTGGGTCTTCCACATAGTGCAAAAACCCAGTGAAGCACCCCTGCCTTCCCTCAGCATGAATCTGCTCTAGTCTATAGATAGTGAGGTTGGTGCAGATAGGTACACTGTAGACTCACTACACCAGCTTTAGTTAAACAGGTCCATTGATTCTATGGGCCAGCATCATCTGTTTGCAGATAGCTGTATCTAGTTGGATATGAATGATCAAAATTGTTTTTATTGCATGGATGAACCAACCAATCCTGCTACAAGATATCCCCTCTCTACAGTAAAATATAATTATAGCTTATATACCTCATACAGTAGGATAGTTTATACTGAGTAATGTTGTTACAGTGCTTCATTTTTTGGCGTTCCCACCTGTTTTCTTCCTTTTGAAATTAGGAGTTTGCTTCCTCTTTGTCTCCTTAGGTTTTAGAACAATAAAGCTCAAGGGTTCTCTGTTTATACAGCCCTATATTTTTCTTTGCTCTTGATTTCAGAAAAACATACAGCTGTTGATATCCACCTCTAAATTTAAAAAACACAGGAATACCCCTGCGGTCCCAGATAAGCACACACTTTTGTTCATCCTTCTGTTTCTTTGAAGTGTTTATAGGTCTCCTGTTGAGCCGTTAAATATATCATGTGATATGATGTGATTTAATCTGATTCACCTACTGTGATGTGCTGCCAATCTTTCAACAAAGGGGAATCCCATAAACTCTATGTAGTAGAGTTGCATGATTCAGACTTGTCAGGAGTTCTGAGGGACAGGGGGAATCTGTCATTTATTCCTCATTTAAACAAAAAAGATGTCCTCGTAATCATAAACCGTGATGTCCTCCCCTCACCAGCTGGCTCCCACTCCCCACCCCATTTCTCTCATTGGTTCCCAGTCTCAGTCTTGATTCTAGCTCAGTCAGTCCCTGCCTCCCCATTATGCCCAGCTCCCAGTCTCCTTGCCCAGCAAGTCCCAGCCTATCTATTCTCCTCCGGCTTACAGTCCCACTCTTTTTACCCAACCAGTTCCAGCCTCTCATCCCTCCTGGTTTCCAGTCCGAGCCTTTCCTCTCACCAACTTCTAGACAGTCCCCCTTTCAGTCCCAGTCTCGCCAGACTTTTTGTCCCAATGTACTCCTTCCCCTCCCTCCTGGTCTGACTCCAATCCCTTCTGCATTCAAACCAGGCAGCTTCCTCCAGCATGATGCTTGAGCGCTAGCAGGGCAGTTAGTGATAGTACAGGAGCGACATGCTCCCTGGTGTCAGTTCTGATGCTCAGCCCCATCCTTGCCTGGAGCAGCTGGGCACAGCACTTACAGGGAAAGTCTGGCTTTGCTCTTCTAGCCCTGGGCAGGAACATGCTCAATTGCTCTGTGTAGATGGGGCACTGCAGGCCAATCAGCACTGGGAGCTGTAAGGGGATGGAGTATGCTCAGAGAGGACCAAATCTTCAGTGAACTATAAAGTCTACTGAGTATGTGAGGATGCTGATTTTTCATAGGTGTATAAAATGTGGGTGGATTTTCATGGGACAGCAAATGGCACATCCCTGGCACAAAGGTCACCTCTTCCTCCTTTCCCCGCCAAAGTGCAAGTCCCTGCTCCAAAGCATGGGAGGGCTAGAGCTTTTAAAATTAAAACAGTGCCATCACTTTTTAAAATGAGCAGAACAAATTATTCCCCCCTAGACCAGTTCTTGGAAATAAGTGAATTATTTTGGCTGAAATTTCCCCAAAGAATTCAACCTCACCCAGATACCCATCATGGAAAACTTCAAGCCCAAGTGGATAAAGTTGGCAAAGTTATAAGCAACTGAAAACAGGGTCTTATAATGGGAAATGTCAGGCAACATTAATAGGCAGTGCTATCAGCCCCACCTATGAGAGAGACCTTTTAAGGAGATCAGGGAACACCTTCCTCAATACCCAACACATGATTCAATCTAGTGTATTGCAAAGGGAATATACTCGCTCACTGCAGAAGGATTTCTATGAGTTTTGGGGATAAAAGTCATCCTTAGCAGAGATGATTTATCAGTATCCAGGCCATGGATGAACTCAAGCTAAAGCTGTTAAACCACCACAGGCCTCCCTTCTCAAACACCATACTATGTAATTCTTTTAAACACACCAAGTATGGGCAGTGTCTTTGTGATCCAGAGTGCAAGGGAAGGTGTCAAAGAGAGCTGATAGTCTTATGTATGCTACTGCTGGAGCCATGCTGACCAGGGTGGCGTTGGGTCATTTGTTTGCCAGTGTAGCCCAGTGAGCTAGTTTGCCATTGTTATATTCACTGCTACTGTAGCCCAGTGGACTAGCTTGTCTATTATATTTACTGCTTTGCATTATATTCAGCAGCAATGCAAGAAACCTACAGGCCTGTATCCTGTAAGACATTAGCTTCAGCAAGTTAGCATAAGGCTTGAGGCCTATGAACTTTGAATAGATAAACAGCCCAACGGAAAACCCCAAGTATTTGGGGAGCGGAAAATAGATGTTAAGGGGAAGTACATAGGTACATGATTCAGTCACAGAAATGCCTGCCAACAAACTGATGTGGATAACAGATACATGAGGTACAACATCCAGGCAAATGAATCTGGGGAAGAATTGACACTGCTTTGTTAGTTACATGTATTGTAGGTTGGTTGATTTGTGTTTGTTTTAAATTGGGGTTGGAGATAGGGAGAACAGGAGAAGGGGAAGAGAAATAGTGACATCTTGTTGCCTGTCTAACCGTGATCAACAGACTGGGTTTTGTTGGCATCGTGGTGAGGTTTGAAGGAGGATAAGATAGCAGATGAAACCACTAATTCTGTCTTCTCTACCTTCTATTGCTCATCTTCAATATTTTCTTCAAGATTCTTGCCAACATTTAAAATAGTTAGTTATTTTGGGAACCTGTAATCATTTGCTTTTCTGAAATCCCAAGATTACCCCAGGGTACTGTCCTTACTTCTAGCATTTCTTTGATCTGCTACAGTACACAGTGTACAACACAGAATATCTCTACACTGTCAGCTTATCTTTGCTCCATCAGTAGAATGCATTCAATAGACACGAACCCAGTTTTGCAGATGTTTGCATCTGAGTCAAATGAGTTATTCTGAAAGAAAAAGAAATCCTTTCTGGCAGAGAACTACTAAAGAGCATTGACTCAGGATTTTCTTGCTCTGGCTGGACTCTTTCTACGAAGTGGTGTTATAATATCATACCTAAAAGATAGTAACTTGGCAATTGATGGAAAAGCTTATTGTAGAGCTTAATGAACATTCATCAGGCACATTTAATTGATTTCTGTAAAGGAGACCTTTCCAAAGCAAATATAACGATTAATCTCATTAGTGCTTCAGCTAATATACCTAAATTATGTTTGGATACCAATATATCAAGCAAATATTTGTACGAGATATGCATTTCATTAAGTACTCAGCTGAAATGTACAAATTAACATCTTTGACTGCAAGGTCCTTGTTCTATAAGGTTATACTTTACAGCTGAGATTTTCCAATATAGGTGTTTAAAGTTAGGCTCCTAAATAGGTGACGTGATTTTCAAAAGTCCTGAGCACACAACAGCTCCTGTTGAATTAATGCACTTATTGGGTTACTGCATGTAGTGCTTAAATATTTGGTACCTCATAGGGCAGAATGCGAGCTCTTGCAAACTGGTCACTCCTTGGCATAGTCTAGTGAACAAGTCTTTCAGGTCTGGTCTACACTAAGAGTTTATGTCGAATTTAGCAGCGTTAAATCGAATTAACCATGGACCCGTCCACACAACGATGCCATTTATTTCGACATAAAGGGCTCTTAAAATCGATTTCTATACTCCTCCCCGACTAGGGGATTAGCGCTAAAATAGATATGGTCAGGGCTGGTGCAAGGATATTTTGCGCCCTAGGCAAAAATTCCACCTTGTGCCCCACTCCTCCCCGCACATCAGTTCATTGAGGGGCAAATCCCAATGAGCCTTTGTAGACCCCAGGGGCCAGCTGTGCCCAGAGGTTTCTCCCCAGACCAGGTTCCCCCCTCCCCACCCCCATCCACTCCCTCCCACTTCCCACCCCCTGACTGCCCCCCTCATAACACCCAACCCCCCCCCCGCTCCTTGTCCCCTGACTGCCCCCTCCTGGGACCCCTACCCCTAACTGCCCCCCAGAACCCCACCTGCTACCTAAGCCTCCCTGTTCCTTGTCCTCTTACTGTCCCCTCCTGAGACCCACCCACCCTAACTGCCCCCCTAGGACCCTATCCCCTACCTGTCCCCTGACTGCCCCAACCTTCTCCACACCCCCGCGCCCTGACAGGCCCCCCTCCCAGAACTCCTGACCTATCCAACCCCCTCTTCTCCCTGCCCCTGACTGCCCCGACCCCTCTCCACACCCCCGCCCCCCCCCAGAACTCCTGACCCTTCCAAACCTCCCCCTCTGCTCCCTGACTGCCCCCGAGGACTACCCTTACCAGGCCCAGGAGCTGCTGGCTCCAAGTGGAGGCAAGACGCTGCTGCCAGGCTGCCGCGCGCACAGCCCCTACCCCGCAGAGTGCTGAGGCAGCGGGAGGGGCAGCAGCGGCTCACACTCCCAGGAGCCGCAGAACCCGAGTGCAGTGAGGGGGAAGCCGGGGGCGCACCTGGCTGGGCTGCGGCCCAGCCCCCCCCGGGGGCTCCTGCAACAGATGTATGCGGGTGGCGGCCCCCATGCACCCCCCAGATCCCCCCTCGCTGCGCTCGGGTTCTGCAGCTCCCGGGAGTGTGAGCCGCCACCGCTGCACCGCTGCCCCCCCCAGCGCAGCAAGGGGGGAACGAGGGGGCTCACGGGGGCTGGCGCCTGCATGCATCTGCTGAAGGAGCCCGGGGAGCGGTGCCGGACCGCAGCCTGGGCAGGAGAGGCGGGGGGCGTGGCTCGCTCCCTGCTAGCGGCGCTGCTGCCTTTGCAGGGCTGCTGCCCCCCCCTGCACCACGCTGGCTGCCTCCCCACAGCCAATGCTTTTTGGCGCCCTCAACCACTAGGCGCCCTAGGTGACTGTCTAGTTCACCTAGTGGTTGCACCGGCCCTGGATAGGGCCGTGTCGAATTAGGGTTAGTGTGGATGGAATTCGACGGTATTGGTCTCAGGGAGCTATCCCACAGTGTACCACTGTGACTTCTCTGAACATCAGTCCGAGCTCAGATGCTCTGGCCAGGTACACAGGAAAAGCCCCGGGAACATTTGAATTTCATTTCCTGTTTGTCCAGTTTGAATTTCATTTCCTGTTTGGCCATCGTGGTGAGCTCAGCAGCACTGATAATGATGCAGAGCTCTTCAGCAGAGGTGACCATGCAATCCCAGAATTGAAAGAGGGCTCCAGCATGGACAGAATGGGAGGTGTTAGATCTGACAGCTGTATGGAGAGATGAATCCGTGCTATCAGAACTACGATTGAAAAAACGGAATGCAAAAATCTATGAGAAAATCTCCAAGGCCATGATAGACAGAGGATACAGCAGGGATGCAACGCAATGCCACATGAAAATTAAGGAGCTGAGACAAGCGTACCAGAAGACCAAAGAGTCAAACGGACGCTCCGGGTCAGAGCCCCAGACATGCTACTTCTACGCTGCGCTGCATGCCATCCTAGTGGGGGCCGCCACCACTACCCAACCCCTGTCCGTGGACTCCGAGGATGGGGTATTCTCATCAGTCGCTTCCTCTGATGTTTTTGTGGATGGGGAAGATGATGATGGAGATGATGAGGACGAGGTAGTTGACAGTGCTCTGCACGCCGATTTCCCTGAAAGCTAGGAACTCTTCCTCAGCCTGACAGAGAGACCCTCCCAAGACGGTATCCCGGACCGTGAAGCCGGAGAAGGCACATCAGGTGAGTGTATCTTTTGAATTGAAAAGACATGGCTTAAAAGCAAGTAATTTTAATGATTACTTTGCCCTGAGGACTTGGGATGCATTCGTGGCCAGTACAGCTACTGGAAAAGTCTGTTAACATGTCTGGGGATGGAGCGGAAATCCTCCAGGGACTTCCTGAAGCTCTCCTGGAGGTACTCTAAAATCCTTTGCAGAAGGTTTCTGGGGAGAGAAGCCTTATTGCGTCCTCCATGGTAGGAAACTTTACCATGCCAGGCCAGTAGCAAGTACTCTGGTATCATTGCACGGCAAAGACTGGCAGCATATGGTCCCGGTGTTTGCTGGCATTCAAGCAACATCCGTTCTTTCTCTGTCTGTGTTATCCTCATCAGAGTGATATCATTCATGGTGACCTGTTTGAAATACGGGAATTTAATTACGGGGACATTCAGAGGTGGCCGTTTCTACTGGGCTGTTTGCCTGTGCCTGAAAATAAATCCTCCCCGCAGTTTCCAGCCACGCGGTGGAGGTGGGGAGGGGGGTGCTTGATGCTGAGCGGTTTGCGGTTGGCTAGCAGGGATCTTCTCTGATACCAGCCACATGGTGGGGGCGGGGAGGGGGGTGCTTGATGCTGAGCGGTTTGCGGTCGGCTAGCAATGATCTTTCCTGATACCAGCCACGTGGTGGGGGTGGGGAGGGTGTTGTGAATGGTGTTGTTCACCGCGAAAGAGTATATGCATTGTTCTGTAAAATGTATCTTTTTTTAAAAAATTCACTCCCTTTTTTTCATCCTGCAGCTGCAACTGTTTCTAGGCTTCCTCTGGCATCTCCCTCCCAAAGGCTATCCCAGATAAGGCGGCGAAAAAAAGGTACATGCAACGAGATGTTCTCTGAGCTCATGCAGTGTTCCCGCACTGAAATAGCTCAGCAGAATGCGTGGAGGGACACAATTTCCTAATACAAGCAAGCGGGCAGTGAACGGGAGGACAGGAGGGACACTCGTGAGGACAGGAGGGACGAGCGTGAGGACAGGTGGGAAGCTCGAGATGAGAGGTGGTGGCAGGAAGACCAGCGGGTGACTGAGGCGATGCTGGAGCTACTGTGGGAGCAAACCAACACGCTCTGGCGTCTGGTGGATGTTCTGCAGTAACGGAAGCAGGATGACAGACCACCACTGCAGCCCATCTGTAACTGCCCTCACCACTCCCCAAGTCCCATAGCCTCCTCACCCAGAGTCCTAAAAACGCAGTGGGGGGAGGGGGGGAGGGATGGGAGGCGCCGTGCGACCAACCACTCCACCCCGGCGGATTGCCCAAGCAGCAGAAGGCTGTCATTCCCCAAGTTTTGAAGCAGCCTTTCCTTTCCTCCTCCCTCCACCCGCACCCCACCCTGGCCACCGTCCCAGTTCTCTCCCTTTGCTAATAAATCCTGAATGAAGAATACTTGTTAGTTAAACAATGGTGCCTTTATTTCCTTTCAAAGCAAGGTTTGCTTGAAGCGGGGGAGGGCGGTTGTTAATTAGAGAGGATAGGCAATATAAACAGAGTCAACAAAGGGGGCAGGTTCTCATCAAGGAGAAACAAACATAAGAGTCACTCGGTACCCTGGCCAGTCAGGAAGCTAGTTTTCAAAGCTTCCCTGATGCGCAGCGCGTCCTGCTCTGCTCTTCTAATCGTCCTGGTGTCTGGCTGCGCGTAAGCTGCGGCCAGGCGATTTGCCTCAACCTCCCATCCTGCCATAAACGTCTCCCCCTCAGAGATTGTGGAGCACAGAGCAAGCAGCAATAACAATGGGTATATTGGTTTCGCTGAGGTCTGAGCGAGTCAGTAAGCTGCGCCAGCGCCCTTTCAGATGTCCAAATGCACACTCCACCACCATTCTGCACTTGCTTAGCCTGTAGTTGAACAGCTCCTTACTACTGTCCAGGGCACCTGTGTACGGCTTCATGAGCCAGGGAATTAGGGGGTAGGCTGAGTCCTGAAGGATCACTATAGGCATTTCAACATCCCCAACAGTTATTTTCTGGTCTGGGAAGTAAATACCTTCCTGCAGCCATCTAAACAGACCAGAGTTCCTGAAGACGCGAGCGTCATGAATCTTTCCCAGCCATCCGATGTTGATGTTGGTGAAACGTCCCTTGTGATCCACCAGTGCTTGCAGCACCATTGAAAAGTACCCCTTGCGGTTTATGTACTGGCTGCCCTGGTGGTCCGATCACAAGATAGGGATAGGCGTTCCGTCTATAGCCCCACCACAGTTAGGGAATCTCATCGCAGCGAAGCCATCTACTATCACCTGCACATTTCCAAGGGTCACTACCTTTGACAGCAGCAGCTCAATGATTGCATTGGCTACTTGCATCACAGCAACCCCCACAGTAGATTTGCCCACTCCAAATTGATTCGCGACTGACCGGTAGCTGTCAGGCATTGCAAGCTTCCAGAGTGCTATTGCCACTCGCTTCTCAACTGTCAGGGCTGCTCTCATCCTGGTGTTCTGGCACTTCAGGGCAGGGGACAGCAAGTCACAAAGTTCCAGGAAAGTGCCCTTACACATGCGAAAGTTTCACAGCCACTGGGATTCATCCCAAACCTGCAACACTGTGCGGTCCCACCAGTCTGTGCTCGTTTCCCGGGCCCAGAATCGGTGTTCCACGGCATAAGCCTGCCCCATTCCCACCAGGATTTCCAATTTGCGGGGTCCCGTTCTCTGAGAGAGGTCTGTGTCCATGTCCTCATCACTGTCGTCACCACGCTGCCATAGTCTCCTCGCCTGCTTTCTCAAGTTCAGGTTATGCATAAAGCGCACGATAATGCGCGAGGTGTTGAAAACGGCCATAACTGCTGTGATGATCTCACCGGGCTCCATGCTTGCCGTGCTATGGCGTCCGCACTTTCAATCCAGGGAAAAGGGCGCAAAATGGTTGTCTGCCATTGCTTTCACAGAGGGAGGGGGGAAGTGAGGGTTGAATGATGACATTTACCCATAACCACGCGCAACAAATTTCTTGCCCCATCAGGCATTGGGAGCTCAACCCAGAATTCAAATGGGCAGCAGGAACTGTGATATACCTACCCACAGTGCACCGCTTGGAATGTCGATGCTTGCCCTGGTACTGTGGACTCACACCGCCGAATTAATGTGCTTAGTGTGGACACATACGTTCGACTTTATAATATCGGTTCCCAAAAATCGGTTTTGGTAAAATCAGACTATTGTCGTAGTGTAGACATACCCTCAGAGATTGCTGCCATTCAACTTCTAGCCTCACTGTTTCCCCACAATCCTGAATGCCACCATTGAGCTTCCAGTGGACAATGAACATATGAAAAATATTTGCATAAAATCATGTCCTAGGCCCCAATCCTGCAATGATGTTCACGTGAGCAGACCTCTGCACCAACTCAGAGAGCCCCATTGAGATCGGAGATTAGGGCTTGATCTTGCACTCACTAAAGTCAGTAGTATAGCTCTAGTTGATTTCAGTACTGCAGGATCAGGCCGATTAGTGAGTAGTTGGCTAATTCCAGCTCAACCATGGTGACAAGATAACGGCTGAAACTTCAAGGTCTTGAACTGTCCATGTCTCAGGTCACTGTAATATAAACCCATTCTGCATGGGACTGTGTAAATGTGAATGTGTGTTGAATCTGACTTGTAGGCATGTGATGGAGATGAAGAAGAGAAAGTGGGGAGCTACACTTAGGGGGTTTCAGTCTCCTGTGAAGGCACTCCATTATCTCTTCTTATTGCTGCTATAGAAAGGTCCTGGTCACAAATATTTGGGAGGATTCAGATTCACGGGTTTGGCTCAAAGCCCTCTCTGTTTGATGGGAGTCTTGCAGTGGCAGACTAGATATGATACCACCCTAAGGTGGTAATTGCTTGAAGGTTATAAATTAATATGTGGAAAACTAGCTGAATTGCCAGTCTAACAGTATTATTACACCCTATATTTAGTGGAATTGGGAGGCTGTGATAGGCTAATTGTGGATTTCAATTTCCATATGTTACATGTGGAGATAAAAATGAGATCTAAAACCATGATTTGTTAAGATTAATTTGATTACAGATTTTGTGTAACCTATGAAAACACTTCATTGTGATGCAATTTTTGGAATAAGGGGACATTTTGAAATTAAAAACCATACATTTTAAAAAACATTTGCCTACTGTTTGTTGTAAATAAATTTTAACAACTTAGATTATTCAAATAGAAATATTATTTTTTTAAAAAATCGAATCTGCCTTTTCCCTGTCTGTCTTTACTTTTTTGCATTTTTTTTAGCTTGGACAATGAAACTAGACTAGTCATTATTCTTTTTATTTAAGATTCAGTTTCTAGTCAATATCACTTTCAGGTTCTTATACCTTTAGTTCAAAGCTGCAAACTGCACGGGTATCTCTTTGTTTCGTAAGACAATATTTAATTGAAATGGGGAAAAATCAGGGAAACACTTCTGCAGTTGTAGGTTTTGCCAAAGCTTGTTTTATAAAACCAAAATTTTGACATGACAATGCCCCTTTAATTTGAGCAATCTGTTACTCATAGGCTGAAGCAAGCTCCTTTTCAGTTATCTGAGTCCTCTTCAGTTTACTATTGTCTATTTAGCCACTAGTATTTAGTTTTAGTATTTAGCTACATCTGTAAAATTCCTTGTGGAGTGGTGGTTTCTATGCCATTAGTTTGATTAGATGTTTGGGAGTCAATTTCCCTTTCTGTGCTGTCTTGCAGGGGGATCACTAATTTAAAACAGTTATTTGATTCAAACTGGTTGTGTGCTAGTACAAGTGGTGCACTGTCACTTTAAATATTGAAGTTACTGCTCTTTCAGTGTAATTGCTATTTACTGGCAATTCTTCATTTGGAGTTTTACTAAGCACATGTGGGAATTTTAAATTGGATAAGTGAAAAACTCTGACTATCATAGTACTCAATTATAAATACACCTGGGCAAGGGGTTTAAGCTCTCCCCCACCCCCACCCCCATTTGTGAAAGAATGGGGAAGGCTAGTTCAGGGAAGAGATTTAACTTTTAATGAATAGTAGGAAAGTGTTGTAAAGGGGACTAACTACTTGGGGAATGTATGAACTTGTCTTGGCTAATTCTGAACCCACGCTAACATTGTGGGTGTGAACATTCCACTCCATAACACTCCAGTGTTATTGGGTTTGGCCTCTGCTTAGGAGAGATGGAGAAAAGAGACAGGAAACAATTCAGGGAAAAATTAGAGTGAACAGTAATACAGGGAAACTTGAAAAAAGGATCAGAGATGGAGGAGAATAGGGAAAAATTGTAATGGAAAAAACAAATTAAGTAAATACATCGTATGGAGGACCCTCCACTTTTGCTAGCCTGGTTGCTGGTGGGAGAAGCTCTTCTGTCTTAAATGATTAGAGAAGCTTTCACCTGGTCCCAAAAATATAAAGATTGAAATTAATCTGCCTTAGAAAACCATGAGTTTAAATTAGATGGCAGTGGAGTTTGCAGATTTGCCTGGAATCTTCCCAAAATAATTAGAGATTTTCAGAAACTCCAACTCCACAGGGATCACCCATCTCTGGCAATGACTTCCTAGTCTAGTAGCTTAACTGTAGTCTGATCAGTTTGATTGTCCCTTTTATAAAAGGGATCTCTGGGTTGGCACTGCAGGTTACAATAGTCTTACTGTATTACATTTTCCACTCATCGTCACATTTGTGATTATATATAATTGAAGTTTTAGTTCCCTGCCTGGGTCCTCAAATGATTTTTCTGAATATTCTTGGGACACCTTAGTATTGTTTAACTTTCTGCAGTAGTAGCTGTTGATTAACACTTAGGAACTGATCATTTCCCTAATGTCTAGTTCAATCTATCTAGGTACTTGCATGACCTTCCGATAGTATCTGAGCACTTCACAATCATTAATGGATTTGTCATTCCAACATCCCTGTAAGGTAGGGAGGTATTACCCCCATTTTACAGAAGGGAGACTGAGGAACAGGCTAGATTAAGGCTGTTGCCTGAGATCCCACAGGAAATCTATAGCAGAGCTAGGAATTGGATCTGGATCTCCTGAGTCCCAATCAAGTGCCCTAGACCAGCGTTTCTCAAACGAGGGCACTCCAGGGGGGTCTGCGGGCTCTGGTGATCAATTCCTCCCCCTCCCTTGCAGCGCCTCCTGCACGCCGCTGTTCCCCGGCGTGCAGGAGGTGCTGGGTGAGAGGAGGAGCAGGGTCAGGGTGTGCTCAGGGGAGGGGGTGGAAAGCGGCATGGAAGAGAGGGGAAGGGGTGGGAAGAAGTGGGATAGGGGTGGAGCCTTTGGGGAAGGGATGGAGTGAGGTGGGGTGGGGCCTGGTGCTGAGCAGGGGGATTTGTGGGTTCCCCAAAAATTTTAAATCAAAATGGGCTTGGGGGTCCTCGGGTTGCTTAAATTTGAGAACTGCTGCAGTAGACCATTTTTGCTGAAGCTTTAAAAAAAAATTCAGTCTGAGGCAAACCACAGCAGGGGAATTTTCAGCCCAATGAGTTGAAGTTTGATATACTTATAAGTGTCTGAAAACAGGGTTGTAGAATGGGAAATGTTGGGAAATCTTAACTACAGGCAGTGCTACCAGCATTTTCCTCCTGTAGCTGTCAAAGTGAACTGCATAGGAGGATAGATCTCACTTTCTTCATTTTCCAGATGAGGAAGTTGATGTACAGAGAAATAAAGTGACTCATTTAAGGTCAAACAGCAGATCATTGGTAGAAATGGGAATAGACCAAGGTCCCCTGAATCGTAGTCCAGTGCTGTATCCACTGGGCCACATGAAAATAATGCACTAACTAATGTCTAGTAGACCTCTGTATGCACACAGACTATGAATTATTTTGTATTAGTTGCCATACTTTTGTGCAAATATTTAATGAAGCCCTGTTGCTGTGCATAGGCTCAAGGACACCAACTTATTTCCTGACTTTTCTCTGATTTAATATTTTTAGTATTTACATTACCACTTAGAGGTGGAGTCATGTAACTTGGAAGAGTCAACCAGAAAGATATGGCGGAAAGGTGGGAGGAATAGGAAGAGACCAGTATGTTTGCATCAGGAGCCCTTTAATGAACTGAAAATCAAAAAGGAATCCTACAAAAAGTGGAAATAAGGACAATTGCTAAGGATGAGTATACATGAATAGCACCGGTGTGCCAAGACAACACCAGCAAGGCGAAGGCACAAAATGAACTACAATCAGTTAGGGACATAAAAGGCAATAAAAAGTTCAATAAATACATAGAAGGTGAGAAAATGATGAAGGAAAGTGTAAGCCCATTACTTAAAGGGGAATGAGAGCAAGTAACAGATGACATGGAGAAGGCTGAAGTGTTTAATGCCTTTTTTGCTTCATTTGTCAATAAAAAGGTTAATTGGGAACAGATGCTTAACACAATTCATGTTAACAACAAGGAGCAAGGATCTAGGACCAAAATAGGGAAATAACAGGTTAAAGAATATTTAGATAAGTTGAATGTATTTAAGTCAGCAAGGCCTGATGCAGTGCTTAATTTGTAACAAAAGGGGTGCCCAGGCTCAAGCAATTAGGTGCTGAGGCTCAAGCAATATTTTTACTTTCCTTACTGATTAGGCAGCAAGCCCAGAGGTAAGGGGGCTATGAACTACCACGCCTAGAGGTGCTGGGGCTCAGCCCTGGCAAGACCTGGCATAAATTAAGCACTGACCTGATGAAATTCACCCTGGAGTACTTAAAGAACTAGCTGAAGCGATCTCTGTACCAATATCAATTATCACTGAGAAGTCATGGAGGATGGGTGAGGTTCCAGAGGCCGGAAGAAGAGGAAATATTGATCCTATCTTCAGAAGGGGGAGAGAGGCTGATTGGTCCCTGAGTCTTCCTAACTTTGGTACCGGGAAAGATACTGGAACAAATGATTAACCAGCCAGTTTGTTCAAACGTAAAGGATAAGAAGGTGATGAATAGTAGCCAACATGGATTTGTCAAGAACTGATCATGTCAAACCAATCTAATTTCCCTCTTTAAAAAGATAGATGGCCTAGGGGGGAAGCAGTAGACATGATATATCTGGACTTTTGTAAGACTTTTGACATAGTCCCACATGACATTCTGATGAACAAGCTAGAGAAATATGGTCTGCATGAAATTACTATAAAGTGGTTGCATAACTTGTTGAAAGACTGTGTTCAAAGAGTAGCTAGCTATGGTTTATTGTCAGACTGGGAGGATGTGTCCAGTGGTTTCTCTTTTGGGTCCAGTACTAGTCAATATTTTAATTTGTGACATGAATAATGGAGTAGAGAGTAAAATTACAAAATTTGGGATGACATCAAGCTGGGAGGGGGTTGCAAGCACTTTAGAGGACAAGGTTGAAATTTAAAAATGCTTTTGATAAATTGGAGAATTGGTCTGAAATCAACCAGATGAAATTCAGGAAAGACAAGTGCAAAGTACTACACTTAAGGAGGAACAATCAAATGTACAAATACAACATTGGATATAACTGGCTAGGCAACAGGAAAGTTGAAAAAAGACCTGGGGATATAGTGGATCACAAGTTGAATATGAGTCAATAGCATGATGCTGTTGCAAAAAAGACAGACAAATGTTATTGTGGGATGTATTAACAGGAATGTTGTATGTAATTGTTCTGCTCTACTTGGTACTGGTAAGGCCTCAGCTGGAGTACTGTATCCAGTTTTGTACACCACACTTTAAGACGTGGACAAATTAGAGTGTGTCCAGAACAGAGGAACAAAAAATGATAAGAGGTTTAGAAAATCTGACTAAGGAGGAAAGATGGAAAGAATTGGGCATGTTCAGCTCAGAGAGGAGAAGGCTGAAGCGGGAAATAACAGTTCTGAAGTATGTAAACATTTTTTATAAAGAGGCTGGTGATCAGTTGTTCTCCACGTCCATTGAGGGTAGGACAATAATGACTTAATTTGCCGCAGGGAGATTTAGGTTAATATAAGGAAGAACTTTCTAACTATAAGGATAGTTATGGACTTAAACAAGTTACTTAAGGAGGTTGTGGAATTCCTGTCATTGGAGGGTTTTAAGAAAAGGTTAGACAAACGCCTGTTGGGGATGGTTTAGGTATACTTAATCCAACCTCAGTGCGGGGATGGACTAGATGAACTCTTAAAGTCACCAGTCCTACATATCCAGGATTCTATGTTTTGATTAGCTGTGGCCCCAAACTTAAAGTCCAGGTTCAACATCCCCCTCGCCCTTCCTATCCCCAAACACTGGAAACATTTGAATCAGGATCTGAATTGTATGGCTTTGGCCCATCTGCATGTATGTATGATGAAGAAATTCAGAATCAATGAATCTATTTATTATGAATTGCTGTATGCAGGATTTAGAAATAACTTGCATGGAAAGAGTGGGGAGTCATATAGTCTGTGTGCATGAGTGCATGGTTTTCATCATGTGTATTCTGACCGTGCCTGAGGGTCAACCAAAAATAGGGGCGCATTGTGGTATGCCTGTAGAAACAGAGTGGCAGACATTCCCTGTCCTCAAGAGCTTGCAGTCTAAATAGACAAGACCTAGTGTGGAGGAAGGGGTAGAACATACAAGCAGAATTAATAGTGGAATGGTGGCAAACACCATGTTAGTTCCATGCTTTTGTTTTTGGATGGTGTCACGGGCTGGTCGGCCCCCTGAGGTAAACTGGGCTCAGCCTAGTGAAAGACTTGGAAACTATCCCTCAGCCTCATTGATAAACTGGAGACATAAGGGCTAATTAGTGACCCTAGCTGACTGTTATGGGGCGTAATTAGAAAGACTGATCCCAGCTGTGATGGTGAAGCAGGGAAACCACTACTTAAATAGAGCTGGGCACTCAGGAGAAGGAGGAAGACTCTGGAGAGAGGAACAAGGGGGAGTTCACCTCTGGGAAAAGCCTGAGAAAGTCAGAATGAGGCACGGTCCACTGGGAGCAGGGTAAGTGCCTTGGAGTGGACCATTATGTGACATAGCCAGAGGCCGAGCTATAGAAGACCTAGAGGAAGAGTCAGGAGAAGACGCTGGCTATGTCTGGCCATCGCAGGGCCAAGGAAGTGGCCACCAAGGGATAAGTGAGAGGCAAAGTCCACGCAACACCACGTCTGGGCATGGGGGGTGCCCTAGAGTTGAGGAAATGCGCTTACTGTGGAAGGGGAGGGTTGGAGTAAACAGCCATACAGGACACACAGTACAGCAAATGTAGAAAGTTCTCTGAAGATCCAAAGGTCCTTTTTCTGGCTGCTTCTGCCCCTACTGGTCGGCTCCTCTCTGCAGTTTCCCCCCCAAAGCTACCTGGTGATGGAGGGAAGGAACCATCTGGGTCCTAGTGCCCAAGAGAGTGGCAGCGTCCCTTGCACAGTTCTGGATCCGGTGGGGTGGTGGGAGAGAGGGGTGTCCCCAGCCCTGGTGACGCTGTTTTACTACTTCTCCACAATGCAGCAGGTCTCTGCTTTGGTTGCTTCTGCTCCAACTAGCTGAAGTATGCATGTATGTGGTGTGAGTCATAAATCTCATGAAGACCAACAGCATGGGAATTAATAGTTTTTACAAACTAAATTAACTGAAGTCACTATTAGAAATGTTTCTAACATCTCAAGTAAATTCCATGTTAAGCAGCAGTAGAGATTTCTTGATGTATTTTGAAGTGCTCCCCCTTTTAAAAATCAGAAAAAAGAACATAGATTCCAAATAATAAAATGTTATGAAAGAACCCCATCAAAAAACATTTTGTACTTTTCCCTATTCATGTGCCATGAGCCCCAGAATGGCACTGTAAGTGCTTAAATGCTCTTTTTTTTCTTCATTGACTTAGTGTCTTTTATGTGTTGAGTGAATGAAGATCCTTGCAAATTACAAATAAATAAAAAGCAAGCTGACTCCCAGCTGTCAGGTTTCCCATTACCTCACCTGGTTATAGTCAAAATATTTATATGAAGCAACCTATGTGTATCTCAGGGTATAAATGGGACTAGATACAAACCCATAAATATTCTGCCTCACATTTATAACCTTAAACCAATCACCACATCTAGGGTGAGCAAGAATTTCCCCTTCCTCTCCCACCATGCTGGCACTGTTCACCTTCTTCTGAAGTACTGAACAGAAGTCCTCTGTCTCTGGAGTCCTTTAGGCTCAAGAAGTTTATATCATGACAGATTGCAGGGGGTGAGCACTGGTAGGTGTCAGTCCTCTCCCTCTTCTATTGCCCATATGTATATGTTCATAGAAATTAAAGATGGAGGAAGTTTATCAGATCAAATCTAATCCTTCTCCTGTGGGCCAATGTAAGATTGTTCCCTGCAATAAATGGTTCTGATTTTTAGTGTCACATAGGGCTTTCCTCGATCACCTTGGGAAAATTCAAAGCTGAGCTGTGTCAGGAAGCTTGTTTCTGATGTTTATCCTAATTTTCTGGCTTTACTCCCAATTATATTCAGTTGTGTGGCATCATTCATAATAATAAATCCTCCCATCATCTCTTTCCACACAACCCTCAAAACTTGCACAGCATTTGGGGGGCTGCATCCCCATTGCATTCAACCTCTCTTCAGTTTGAGGCTGGCTGAGATGTGCCCAGCCATGGCTGCAGAAGCCAAGGATATGATGCTAAACTTGCCCTGTGGCTCAATGGTCAGATGCACCAATGGGCTTGCTCTCCACCTCATTTCAGCCACCACCCCCAGCATTGGTAGCAAGTTTGGCTCCGTAGCTTTGTTGATGTTAGCTCCTGGGTGACTGCATTCTGTGAACATATTGATGGGGTCATACAGAGCATATATGGAGAATTAATGCTATTTGCGTGCTGTGTGTTTGGTATTGGATGTATCGCATTGTATTCTCCAGCTCCTCCTTCTGTCCAACTTCCCATGCTCCGCTTGGTTTTCAATGCAGCTCTAGTTTTGCAGTGTATAAAGTGGCTGTGTAGTGGGGAGCTACCACTTAGCTGCGTTTCCCTTCTGCTTTTACTCTCTGCCCCTCTTCCACAGGATTTCCATGATCTGTCTCTGTTTCATGAACAGTTGTAGGAAACATTTGTGTCACATGGTGCTTCAGGATGGCCTGGTGTCCACTTTTTATATGACTTGTTAAATGACGTGTTTTATGCAATACCCCCATTCCTTGCATTAAATATCAGTTTAATGTGATCTTGATGGATTTTTAACCAATTATTTTAGCTTCCACACTTGCGGGTCACATCTTAGGTCCTTATAAGATGTTACTCAGACAAACTCCTATTGCAGTTTGTGGGTGTTTGCCAAAGATAGGAGCATAAGCTTTGGCCTATGGAAGGAATGTGGTCTGCGGATGACTGAACTGTTTCTGTGTGGATTGTCCTGTGTATGATAGCATCTGCCAGAGAAGACCGTATTTATATTATGGTAGTGCCCAAGGCCCCAGTCAGGTTTGGGGTCCTGTTGTGCTGCATGCTGTACAAACGCAAACAAGAGATTATACTTGCCCTGAGCCAGGCTTGCTGATATCTCTGGTCATTTACAGAAAAGAGAGAACAGGGATGTCCGCAACTGCCTCTCTGTGTTGCCCACATCCTCATCTCAGAATATTTCTAGAGTGAAAGGGCTGTTTTTAACCTGGGTTTGCCTAGAAAGGTCAATCTTTTAATAAGAAGCCTTGAAGCATAGTTACAGTGATGTCAAGTAACTGATCTTCACAAGATATTGACACCTGGCCATCTACACGAGGGTTCTAGACTCGGACATCTCTATAATGAATGATGCATCCAGTTTTTTGGGAAAAGTTTTATATTTCTTTATTTTATATAGATGTGTATATATATATAATAAAAAATAAGGAGAGAAACTGTAATTTTTTACCCTTTTAAAAATAGCATTTCTAAGTCTTATATAAAACCACAAATATTACTGATTTCAGATCAAGCCTTAGTCTTAAAATGTGTATTTTCCTTCCCAGATTCAATTTTTTAAATTGATCTACATATCGTAAAACATCACAGGGGTAGCCGTGTTAGTCTGGATCTGTAGAAGCGACAAAGAGTCCTGTGGCACCTTATAGACTAACAGACGTATTGGAGCATAAGCTTTTGTGGGTGAATACCCACTTCGTCAGATGCATCCGACGAAGTAGGTATTCACCCATGAAAGCTTATGCTCCAATACGTCTGTTAGTCTATAAGGTGCCACAGGACTCTGTCTCTTCTACATATTGTAAAACAGTGGGTGCTGGAGAGATGAAAGAAAAGGAGATACAGGTAGTAGAAAATAATATACTGAGGAGAATGTCTACCCTCTGCTTGCCTGCCAAAGTGACGCTGGAAGAAATTAGAGGGAAGATAAGCTGGAGAGTGCATGTTTGACGTGGACTGGACATGTGATTAAAATGGGAGAAGAACGACCGCAAAGAAAGCATGGGAGAAAGAGGGCAGTAAGAAAAGATATGGTAGACAGAGGACATGATGGAAAGACTCTGTCAAGAGGCGTTTGAGGAGAAAAAAACAAACTCCAAGACCTGTGAACCCATGCCATGGACCGGAAGGAATGGTAAAGAATTGTGGGCACTTTCCACCCTTGTAAACAGGAAAAGGAGTCGAGAAGTGAAGTGATATTGTAAAGTGGGTTGCTGGTAGCTTAAAACTATCTTCCTGCTCAAGTATTGGTTTGGATCTGATGATAAAACAGGCTAAAAAATTTTTTGGTCCTCTGAAATCATTCAGTTCTTGACCAGTCTTCACTAATGCATGGTAGAAAATGCTAGGTATCTGACAACTGTGATGAGTTTGTTATCAATAACAGGCTAAGCTTTGAATTTGCTACTAGTAGGCATTAGCAGTTGCACTAAAATGAGATCACAAGGCTAGTTCATAGGATGATTTTCCACTTCAGAAATTCTGGCCATGCAAACATAATGAACAGTATTAAAGAAGTAAAAGTTTACTTTATGGCCTGGCTCTTGTGATCAGCATAGCTTTGCAAAGCATATTTGATATTTTTCCTCAGCCATGTAGGAAAAAAAATGTATCCAGCAATGGAAAAAGCTCCTAGTGAAAATGATGGAAGCCCCATCTTTAAAATTATTAAATCGCCAGAAAATCTATTGTGGGGAACCATTCTGTGTGGGGAGGAAAATAGATCAGATGGCATGAGAGGATTTTCCTATTTCTCCAACTCATTTGAACCTTGAAAATTTCTTTGAAACTTTTTCCCCACCAGATAAACAGTAGGGAGGGAAACAAACAACATACAGAAGCAGACTAAGGGGAGATCAATGCAATGCATCCTGCATGGATACATGGGCCCAACAGAGCAATAAGTAAGAGGCAGAATTAGTGGAAGCAGCAAAGTATACAGCTGACCACCGCAATTTAACCGCCTGTTGACAAGAGTCCGCATGGGGCTGTTGGAGGTGGGGAAAAGGCTAGCGGGCACAGGGCTGGGAGCAAGGACACAAAATTGTTTGGGCCTGGATCCACCAAATATAGTGATTGTTGGTCCCTGCCCACACGTTTTGTTTAAAAAAACAACATGAAAATTGGTTGTAGTGATCGTCTTTTATAAATATCAGATTCTTCTAGCCAAAGCCCTGTTCACTTGCTCATTGTAACAGCCATATGGACTAGAAGACCTCTGGTAATAAGAATCATCCTGGGAGGAAACAAAACTAGCTGATTACCAGTAAATAAACACTTCCATGCAAATGCTATATGCATTATGTCCTTCCTGCCAGGTATAATGCCATATGCATTATGTCCACCTGCTAGGTGGGGGGAGGGATAGCTCAGTGGTTTGAGCATTGGCCTGCTAAACCCAGGGTTGGAAGTTCAATCCTTGAGGGGGCCATTTGGGGATCTGGGGAAAAAAAAATTGGGGATTGGTCCTGCTTTGAGCAGGGGGTTGGACTAGATGACCTCCTAAGGTCCCTTCTAACCCTGATATTCTATTCTATTTCTATAAAAGCAGGATACACCCTGTTTTTGCTTTGCATGCCAGCTGGAAATTATATCTCTCCGCCAATAGAAAGGATGCCTAAAAATGTACCATGCATCTGGAGAACTTGGTCATGAGTTCCTGGATTCTGAGCAATGAAAGCTGAGATGAAACAATAGGAAAGTGAGGAGCCACTTGTGTCAACACAAAGAAATAGAAGCTGATTATCATATGTCATGGAAATGTGTGGCAAAAGCCTATAAAGAGGCTGACTACTGCTCAGATCATCACTTCTCTAGCCTGGCTCTCCACTCCGCACGAACCTTGAGTGGAAGAAACTTTTTGACAATGGATGTATTTAATAGGCCAACCAGTTTGGATAACAAGAGGTGGATTTCTTAAACCATATTCACTTAAAGCTCGAACTAAGCTTGCCCTGAACGTTTTTGAGCTTACAAATTGCATTAACTTTTTTCATCCCATTGTCTTTCATTGATTGTATAGCCCTATACTTGCTGGTTGTGGGCAGGAAGGGAAATAGAAAGGCCCATGTTCTGGAAGGATAGCTGTGGTGTGGCCAGCCTGACAAAGTTGTGGAAATGCCATAAGTTCTCCCACCTAACTTTGTAGAAAATTGGGACATATTTCAAAAGTGAGTCTACCTTGGTGTAACTTGCATTCCAAAGAGAGAAGAGTAGCAAGGAAAGCAACTAATAAAAGGACCAGCCTTTACCTTATACTATGTGCACATTGTTAAACCTTCTCCTTCCAGCTTCCATTCATAGTTTTCGCTGTGTAAATGTACTCTGTAAATTCTAGCACTTTAACCTCCATTATATATTGCTAAATGGGTGTAAGTCAGTACAAAGGAGAATAATTTGATTTTTCTTCTTTTAAAGGGAGATTAGGGGCTTGTCTGCAGGGACACTCAGAACCTGTCAGCACTTGAAACACTACAGTGGCACAGTGCCACTGTAGCTCTTCAGTGTAGACTCTACCTACCCAGATGGGAGTTCTCCCTACCCCAAGATGCCAGTAGCCATGGTGACGGAAGAATTCTTCTGTTGACCTAGCACTGTCTATGCTGAGGGGTAGGTGGTTTACCTATGTCGCTCAGGGGCATGGATTTTTCACATTCCTGAACAATGTAGCTGGGTTGAGCTACTTTTTAAATCAGGCCTTGGGAAAATTAACCTGAATTAACTAACGGTGTAGATTTAAAGTGGATTAGTTAAACTGAATTAACACCCTGTGTGAATGCTCTTATTCAGAATTAAAGTGGCCTTAATTCAATTTACCTTAGTTCAGTTCTCAAGCGACATAGTGAATTACGCTAAATTGAATTAAAGCCACCGAGTAAGAGCATTCACACAGGTTTAATGCAGTTTCACTAATTTACTTGAAATGTTAATTTGGATTAATTTTTGTGAGTGCCTGCATGTAGACAAGCTCTAAATTAGGATAAGGTGTTGTTAGACTCCCTTATACTTCACCTCTGAATCTGACCTGTGAAGTTAAGTGCCTGGGCTGAAATCCTGCTCCCACTGCTTTTTTACCTTTTTGACTTCAATAGTTAGGATTTCATGCCTGAACTTCTAGGTGCTTGTCCAAATTGAACCTACAAGCACTTTAAGGATATTAAGTTGTCCAAACAAATAACCAAACTCTAATGTATTTCAAGAACCTCTCCCACATCCTCTAGTCTCCTCTATCAAGGAGTATATCGTTTTGTACAATATCTAGAATGTTTATAAGAATATTGAAAAATAAAGTAGAGAAAATATTGAATGTATGTATTAGTCTCTTGTCTTGAGGAGGGAATCTGCCTCTGTTTCAAACTGCAGGCACATCATAAAATGCTGAGATTGGCATGAGCTATGCATTTTTTTTTCCCAGGGGAGCATAAAACCCAAGTCTCTTGTTTGCACATAATTATTCCTACCCTCAGGTTGCAGCATCTTATGCACACAGCTGCATTGTGAACATTTTTCCAAGTTTATTTAGTACGGAGTGCATGTACTTTACATGTCCAAGCTGGGAATGCTCCTGTTTCAGCTGACTCCCCTGCTTTGGGGTATTGTACAGCACTCAGGTGACTCAGTGAAAGGCAATCACACAAGCCTGGGGAGACTGTGAGCTTTCTTAATCACATCAGAAAAAGAGGGAAGAGAGCCCAGCAGCGGACAGAGCTGGCCTCTGAGCAGAGACAGCGTCTGTCAGCAGACAGAGTACTACAAAGGCAATAGAAAGAGGCTCTTGGGGGCTGCATTTTACAAGAAAATATCAACTCACATTTAATACACACATTTTACAGACACTTAAACTCTTCTAATTCACCATGAGTCCAGATCCATATTCAGGCACCTGACTAAGGGGTCTGATTTTCATAAGTGCAGCGCACCCAGCAGCTCCCATTCTGAATCTGCTTGAGGGGATGGCTTCATTTCTTGTGCTTTCACTTTCCCACTATATCATTTCTTGGGCAGAGGTGGTATCAGTGCATGTGGGTCAAGATTCAATTAACCAGCTCCTCTGTTCTTTTCTGTGCTCTTTAAACTGCTTTAGGTCCATGCATATTATTTAATGTAGGTGGCAAAGTGGGCTTGTTATATGACAAAAATACCATCTAGGTCCAGCAATATCTCTGGGATTCTCCAGGTTTCTGGTTCTAGTCAAAGAACTTGCCCTGTAGGGGGTTCTTCTTAGCATATGCCTGATGTGCCTCAGGTGGCAAGTGACCAGGATTCATCACCGAATTTGGGCTGCTGGTTGCACTGAGGTGCTGGTATCCCCTGGTGTGGCATTGGAAAGCGCAGTGGTACAGGTTCAGGCATTAGTTGTTTGTATTTGGCAGAGAGGACATTGGGGCAAAGTTAAGGTCTTGGTGATTCTGACTAAATACCTCTAACTCAATGACTTTTAGTGTAATTAAATGCCTGCAGTGGGTTACTTTTTAAAATGGGTATAGACAGGCGCACATCCTGGCTGTCATAGCATACATGTTTATATTTCCTGGGGGAAATATATTTTTTGTGGCAACTGAGTTAATTTTGTTCTTCAGTCAGGCCTTTGATAATATATTGCTGTTGCTTCTGTAGATCTAACTACACCCATAGAACAGGTGATCATGTTGGGTGTTAAGTCCAATGTGGGAGACTATTAAGGGTATATGATATAGGCAAGTGAGAGGGGAAGGAAGAGGCAACAGATTTGCTAAAATATGACCATACCCTAGCAATATTACCGGTGATTATTGGCACAATGCAGTTCCATGTATTCATCTTTATTTTCATATCCAAGAATCGGACATGGAAATGACTTATTGGGTCACTCCTACTTCATCCTCTGTTAAAGTAGGATTGTTCCCTATAGCACTAGTGCTTTGCAATATGCATTTTCTGGACACTGCTGTAAATAAATGCTGTTTTTGAGGCTTCCCAGAGAAATGGACCAAGCCGATGGTACTTGGATCAGGATTAGGATTTGGTGATCAGTTGACCTTTTGAGACTTCTGCCATCGTAAATGCTGGCAATATCATGAGATCAGCTGTTGTCAGAAGATACCAGCTATGCCTTCAACTTGGAAACCGAGACATAAAGATGGGTTTAAATCTGACCCACACTTTCCAGAATTTGAAAGAGTTGGATTCAAGATTCCATTGACCTATTTCAAGTTTGCACAAAATCTTCTGAATTTGTGAAAAATTCTTGCCCTACCAAGTCTCAACACAATGGTCACCAGGAGACAAAGCATCAGAATAGCCATTTTTGTACCTCCTCTTCACCCTCTCCAGTGATGTCAGTAGAACTTCTTGAGCAGTGAGCTGTGTAAAATGATTGTCTTGAAACTTGACAAACTCCCATTTCAGGTTTCATTACAAACCTCAGATTTGGGCTAGATTCTCTGCACTTTGCAAACCAAGAAAAATTTTATAGGGAAAGCTGGACTCCAAAACAGGCAAAATACAATGAATTTGACTGTCTGATATTTAATGTTGAAATAATTTGAACTCAAACATAGGTGGTGGAAACTTACATTAATTGAAGCCAATAATAGTTTGCATGAACTTCTGCAAGCTGCTATTTTAAAGTTTTGCACAGATTTAGGAATTGGATCAGAATGAGTGTCACAGGTGGGGCTGCTCTGTAACTCCCCTACAGGGTCAAGCGTGGTGCTGCAGGTGCTCCCTCCACTAATCCACCAGTTCTGGCCGCCTGCTGGGAGCAAGGAAGCCAGTGCCCTAAGTTTGGAATCCATCTTTAAACAGTCAGCTGAAGATAATTAAACTTAGCATTGGCTGTTAGCACCTCTAAACAAACAAAACTCAAAGGCAAGCTCTTAGTTACAGCTCTCGAAGAGAAGGCCTTGAACTTGCTCTGGGGTTCTGGCCTAGCATTGAGGACCTCTTTTTCTGTCCCAGTCTTTACCCCACACGCTCCTGAGAAGAAGCAGGCAAGCCTTTTTAATGGGCCTGCTGGCTCTCAGTTGGTTAATGTCTCCTCCTGGTCCTTCTAGGCCTCTGGAGGACTAAGGACGTACACTTATGGCACTGTGGCAGCCCCACTTTAGCGCTTAGTGAAGATGGTACCTATGCCAATGGGAGAGCTTCTCCTGTTAGCGTAAGTACTCCGCTTCCCCAGGAGGTGGTAGCTATGTCACTGGGAGAAGCCCTCCCATTGGCATAGCAGTGTCTGCACCAGGGGTTAGGTCAGCATAACTGCATCGCTCAGGGGCATGGATTTTCCACCCCCCTGAGTGATGCAGTTATAACGACATAAGTTTGTAGTGTAGACTGGGGCTCAGTCTACAGCACAACACACAGTAACTGAATTGCTTTGGTTCTTGCACCATCATCTTTCAAGATGTATGGTTGCCATTCAGACGACGGTGATCTGTTAGTTCGGTGCAGGGATCTGCAGCAGGTCTAGCTTGTTGCTGCTTTTGATTTGTTCTTATCTTATAGGGCTTTAGGTGCTGGTCTAGCATCATGAGCACTTTTTGGTTTTCAGAGACATTGCTTGTTCCTCTGATTGGGTCTGGGTACTAGTGCTCTGTAGGAGTGGATCAGGGATTTAGTTTCTGATCCTCTAGTGCTTTGAGATGGAGGGAACATTTTCTGCTTTGGTTGAGATGGCACCAGAAGTGACTATGCCTTGCTCTGTGGTGATTAGGAGGGAAAATCACACCCAGTTCTGCTTTACAGCCATTGCATGCAAGAGTATCTTAAACTTGGAGGAATGCAAGGGATTTCAGTGTTTTGTCTAAAGGTGGGTGGGGACCCTCAGAGCCTATGAATTCATTAAAATTCCATGTTGTGTTGCAGGGTAAATGCGTGGGCCTTAATATGTAGGGCTCCAACAGGTAAATACTCGAATCTTGGATACAAGATTAAGCGAGTTTTTACCTGCCTTTCAGTCAAAAACCTCATCAAGTACTTCACACCCACCCAAAAGGCAGCGTTCACCGCTACATGAATCTAATGCAAACTGACTGAAGCAAGCATAGGTTAGGGGGAACAATTTGCCTCTCTAGATAGGTATTTACAACAAGTCTGTGTGTGTTGACAGTAAAGAAAACTAACTCTTGTTTTAAGAAATCAGACATTCTTTGTTTTCTTTGAATACACTCTACTTCACTAACAGCATCCATTTGCACTGTCGATTTCTGAAGATTATATAAAACCTTGCAATATTCTCTGCCTTCATCACAGAATCGGACCTCTAGAAAGCATTCACTAGACTATTAGCTCCATGGATCAGAGGAACAGCAATTGGGGCCAAATTCTGCCCACAGGTACAGCTACCTGGGTACATTCTCATTGAACTCTGAGGTAATTTGATGATGTTGTCCAGAGTCTTTAGATGCAGTGGAATCCTCTTATGCTGAAGTTATTTTTCCACAGACAGAACAACATCACTATGAACCTGACTCTGCTGCCATTGAAGGAAGTCAATGGCAAAACACCTTTCAGCACAGGGTAAGCAGAGCTTCACTACAACTGCTGCGGCAATTCTCACAGTCCAAATGTGTGGAAGTAATTTGTGATTCAATTCACTCTTGACAGGGCCAGAGCTAGATAGTTTGCTGTACTAGGAACCCTCTAGGCTACTATTTGGGTGCATTGGGGGAGCGATGGGGCAGTTTATGGCTTCTGGGATGTGGAGGGTGCCCTTAAAGGAGAAAACACCCCTGACACACACTGAAAGCTGGAGGGTGGGAGAGACACTGGAGTGGCTGCTTCCAAGTTTTGGATACGTGTGTGTGTGTGTGTGTGTGTGTGTAACCCTTGAAGAGACCAATCCCTAAAAATTGTACTGGGGGATTGCCTCACTGACCACCAGAGTTTTGCTTTTGTGGCTCCCAGCTGATCAGGAGTGGGGTGCAGATGGTGAGTGGCATAGATAATAAAAAAATCGGCATCTTAGGTGACCACCTATGTCTAATGGTGGCCTTGATTATCAGTGAAATTCACTCAGAGGCACAGAAGAAGTGGAAGCTCTTAACACTAAAGAACCAAGACAGTTCCATTGTGTAGGGAGTGGGTGGATAGCTGTGGAGCGCAGGGGACTTAATATCACCTATATGCAAAAGCCCAACTCCACATAAGTCATAGTATAGAGTGTTGTGGCTTGGACAAGGGAGAAGAAAGGGTGTGAGCAATGCAGACTTGATTATGGGAACCCAATGGCCACAGGACCTCAGAGAGTGTACCAGCTACCTATCCTATGCAAGGAACTGTAATGGCAGTTGTCAAGCTGTGCCACACCCTGCATGTGAGCTAGGGGGTCAATTCTACTCTCCCAAACCCAGCAAAGTCCCCGCACAAAGCTCTTTAACTCAGATTGTGCATGTACAAAGGAGGCTAGTGAAGTTCTTCCTATAACAGGTTCCACTATGTATATCTCAGCGGATGGACCCATAAATGTGTGGTGGCACTCTGAACTATCATTCCTATAACCAATAATTGTCATAGCCCTGTAGGTGACATGAAGTCTTGTCCTTCATTTAGCAGAGTCAACGTCCCTCTCCTTTACTTTTTGAGCTGTCCAGTGAAAGCAGCAAAATCAGGGAGTGTGAAACCACACAGCTGAGATCTTCTTTTCTTTTAAATTTTTTAAAAAAGAAACCAATGAAAATTAAAAATGAGCTGTGCTCACTGAAAGAAGCAATAGTTCTGTTTCAGCAAGGGAAGAGAAAGAAAACATCTGCAAGGAGAGAAAACAGAGTACAGAGTGGTGTTATTCTTACACTAGAATGTTGGGATTAGGCTTTTTTAAAAAAATCTTTTCTTTTTTAGAACCCAACTGGCTTTGGCTCCTTCAGGAATCAGATATTAGAAAGCAGTTTTTCCTTTGCAGAATGTGGGTATTTCGAAAGAGTTGCTGCACAATAACACATTCACACAGGTTATATGATTTGGTTGGTTTTTTAAATGAAAATCATTTAACCACACATTTCTTTGGCCCTCAGGGAGCCAGTCATGAAGGGTAGCAGGTTATTGTTTAACATGGTTAAAACTGAACTCTTCATTTTCCCTCCCAAACTCCCCCAATGACAACACCACTTAGTGTGGTGGTTTTTTTAATGGTAGAGATGGGCCAATATTCTGAAAAATGATCAGCAAAGATCTCGTGAGATTCTGAATAGTTCCCCCCCACACCCCATTCAATCATTTCCCAACCCTTTTTTCATCTGTTTTCCCGTGAACATTTGTCCCAGCAATTTTTCATCCAAAGGTTTGGAGAGCAGCTTTTATTCATGCAAATGTGTGGAGTTACATCTGAATGCATGTGTCCACAACTGAATGGGCACATTCTTGTGTGAACAAGTGTACTTATGCTAAGAGTTCTTACCTGACCATCCTCATAGCTCTATATTCGTAGAACCTCAGAGTTATAGACACCCTGGGAATGGAGGTTGTTCCTAACTCTGAAATGTTTGTAACTCTGAACAAAACGTTATGGTTGTTCTTTCAAAAGTTTACAATGGAACATTGACTTAATACAGCTTTGAAACTTTACTATGCAGAAGAGAAATGCTGCTTTCCCTTTTTTTTAGTAGTTTACATTTAATACAGTACTATACGCCTCACTCTAGCCCTTCTTCCTTCTCCTTTGAGGGCACACGTATAATTTACAAAGATCTCTGCACATAGCAGAACACACCAGTATTTTTTGTGCAATTTCTTTAACAGTCGCCATCCTGGAGGGCTGGGAGTTGGCTTGAAACCAGAGGCCAAATTCTGTTTGTCACCCCGTTGCAAATCTAGAATAACTCCGTTGTCATCCATGTGGAGTTACATGGGTGTAAATCCAGGCTAACAGAGAGCAGGATTTGGCCTCAGGTGTCTTTCTCTGAAAAATGCGCCCATACAGAAGGGATAGGATAGAGCCTGTATCCACAGGGAATGGCCCATACAGAAGGAATAGGATAGAGCCAGTCCACAGGGAACTGCTCTCTGACCTGACTAGTGGTTATGGACTTGCTGCTATGAAACCCAGGTGCGCAAACAAAAAATGTCACCATCCCTATAGGTACCACAAAGGATTAGAAAAAGCCCATTTGCAGTGATGTATGTAAGTCCACATACTCATTATTACTGGCAGACAAAGATGAGTAAGCCCAGAGCTGAAGTTTAAAAATAAAAGGTCACAAACATTTTTAGACAATGAAAACACTTATTTATATAGTTCACTGGGAGCTGGATTTCTTTCTCCTTGTCTGTAGGGTTTGTAAAGAATGTAAATCTAATCCCTACAGGAAGAAGCTATAAAAAGAAAGTTAGAAACAGAAGGGAATACAATGTTTTCAAATGCCTGCCATAGAACTGCTTGAAGTACTGGCAACAAACCAATTTATCTACTGATTCTAGCTTTGTTTTCTGTTCATATCACCCTCAGCACCATAATATCAGAGCACCTCAATATGTTTATCCTCACAACATCCCTGGGAACATCACAAGGAAGTGCTAGTACCCCTGTTTTACAGATGGGGAACTGAGGCACACGGGAGGGTATGTGAGGCTATTAATTGTGGAGGCCCAACCCATATGTCTAATAATCAGTGAGTAACTAGTAAAAAGGTGATAAATCCTTGTTTGACTTTTTCCTTCCTTTTTGAATCCCATGTGGCGTCGGGGAGAAGTTGGAGGGCACTAGGGGAAGGACGTTCTGCCCTGAACGGAAGCACACGAAAACCCTGGTTTGTATTAATAACTCAATAGGGCCACAACGTAAGCTGGAAATCCCTCCCAGACGTATATTAATAAAGACAAACGTGGTGGCAGAAACTTATCGGGCTTCGGCTCCTACTCTGATGCCGGCTCTGCAGCCAGCTGCTCCCCAGGGCTGCCCCAAACAGCTTCTCCAAGTACACGCTCAGGATTTGCTGTAGCTGCCAGAGGTTCCATTAGCATCCTTGGCTTTGTGGTAGTCTGTCCTCTGCCGGTTGATTCGCTCTCTGGGGTGTTCTGCTGTCCGGTCAATCCTCCAATGCCGCCAGCTGCTCAGATATAGCTTTGTAGACACGATCATGTCTCGTGCTCTCGCTGAAGTCGAATATGTTCCTCGCCTCGCTTGAGAGGTTAACGAGAAGCCGTCTGGGTTCCTCTGGCCAGCTAGCAGTGCGCTTGATGCAGAACTGCTTCTCAGCCATTGCTAATACATGTGAGGGTTGACTGTGTTTCCAGTTGAGCAGCCCATGTGGAAATAAAGGGTTAAATGCCAGGCAGCTGCATTTGAATAAGGAGGTTGCTTCCGGTTCCTGGGAAGCGAGTGGCAAGTTTAGGAACTGAAGGGCTGGGAATCACAGCCCCAGAGGACTATGGGATAGCATTGGAAAACTCTCTCCAGATTCCAGTAAGGTGACCTGAACTTGAGCTGTGTCCATTCTATCTGGACTTTTGACCCATGTCACAGTGAGATTTGGGCTTTGACACCCCCCCCCAATGAAATCTGCAGGCAAGATTTCAGAGGGGTCCTTGGCCTGAGTCAGACTGATTTCTGTGTGGACAGAAGAGGGTCTTGTGTTTAAACATAGCCCAGGCTTAGTGTGCTGTGTAGGCATACCCAGAGATGCTACCTGATTTGCCTAAAGTCATGCAGGAAGTCTATGGCAGAACAAGGAATTAAGCCTAGGCCTCTCAAATCCTAGGCTAATACCCTAACCACTGGACAATCCTGCCTCCATCTGTCTATGAACTGAGCTAGGGCAAGATTCACCATTTTGTTAATTACATTTTACTGAGGTGTAACTGTCTTGAAGTTGCTGAACTGGGGAAATACAATGGGCTATCAGGCATCATGATTTTAACAGATTTGCTGGTCATTGAAAATGGTTCATGCACATTTGGAGCAAATATAGTTCAGCATACAGGTTATCTGAAAATTGTTAGCTGCAAGTATGGCTTACAGTGTTGGCTAGGTGAAATGCTATCCAGTACTGGATACCTATTGGTGAGTTTCGGTCAAGTGCTATAGGTCCACACAAGATCCTGTGCACCACTTATGCTTAATACAGGAAATAAGTAGGGCTGAAATGATGCAACAGGGCCTTCCGCAGGACATCTACCTGGTGTCTACTTCACTCTACTGGATCTGTGACTGGTCACCTAAGTCTCATGGTTTTGTGTTCCCTAATTGGCTTGCAAGCAGGGTGGTGTTAGTTTGTCTGTTTTTAAAATCAATTGCTTTAACTTTTGACTCCCTTATACTTGTCTCACTCTCAAACCCACAAAAAACAACACACAGGGCAAGCGTTTCTGGTGTAAATGTGTCGGCGTGCTTGGTCATACTAAAATGCACGTGTTTGTATGTGGACAAGCATATGTGCATGAATGAAAGCTCCTCTCCAAACATCTGCCAAGAAAAATTGCTCCCATGAACGTCAGCAGGAAAGTGAATAAAATGAGATGTGAACATGGACAAATAGAAACATGCTTTGGAATCCATGCTTTAGAATTTTTCCTACTCTTTGCCCATTTTTAGTCTGCAGACTGCAGTCACAAACCCTGTCTTGAAAATAGCATCCATCGTTCATTATATTTAACTCAATTTTGTAAAGAGATGGGCATGAACCCTCTCCCCCACTCCCCAGTCCGAACCCTAGATCTGGGTTTGTGGATAGATTGGAGCTGGGAAGCCAACTCTATAAGGGGACACATTTGAACGTTCTGTACTTCAGGATAATTCAGATCTGGATTTCAAGCACTAAAGTATGTGAGTGTTGGGAGTCTAAAGTTTGGTTTCTGCCCATTACAGACACATGGGGCCAGATCTGCTCTAACTTAAACCAGGCTGGAGTGGCCACAAGGAACTGAACATGCAACCCAGGGCTGGCCTGAAGCGGGAGGTCGGTCATAGCTGCTTCCCCATGCTACATGGGAAAGTGTGTAGTGTACAGTCCTCTACACCACTGGAGGGTCATTCCTATCCTGAGGTAATTATCCTTGGACACTTACTTTGGGTTTTTGGCCAGATTCTGTCAGCAGTGTAACAGCATGGCCCAAGAGGGTCTGGACTGCAGATTGTCAATGTTTGAATCCTGGGAGTTTGATTCTTTACATTACAGATAGGATTGGGATCCAGGTCTGGGGTTTTGATTTTGACCAGTCTCTACTTGCTACCAAATAATCTTTTTCAAAAGTAACAAGGCTCTAATTCTTTATATAGGAGCTCTCAGGGAGGCACTGATGTGTCTTTTTAGAACAGGCAGATATTGATATGAAGATGTTTAAAAATAAAGCTACAAAAACGGCATCACCACTTCGTTTTTCTCTTTTCTATTTTTGCCTGCTTTTTATGCCACTCAGCTTGTTTGCCTGTAAAATCCTCCTTGGGGCCACATTCGTGCAGACAGACTAAACCATTTTTCACTCTGAAGGAATCCCCTCAGGTTAAATTCACCTAGATAATATCACAGTTACTACATAACCTGTTTGGATTATTTTTGAACACTGCACAGCAGCAGCACCAACAAAGAGAAACTCTGTATGATACATACCAGTAGCAACTCCCTACAAATTAACCTTTAGGAACTCCGTCTTTGCAAGAAACGCCCACATGTCAAATTTCTCTGTTTGAGCCAAGAGATTTAAGAGTTTAAACCTGATGAGGTTTTTTTTAATGACTTTTTCAACTTTGTTTCTTTTGTTTAAAAAAACCCAACCCAACAACCAAAAAACCAAGTCTCAGGATAGTTTTAGTTGGTCACAGACAAAGACCGCTAGATGGTTTGAAATGTACAGCATAGCACACAGGTAACTTGAACATTATACAATTTAATACACAGGACAAGCAAGCCTGAGTAATCACTTTACAGCCATGATTAGATGTGGGCCCAAAGCAAAAGCTAGGATCTGAACATGCCTGAACTTTGGAACCATTATGATTTGGGTCAAAACATCACGGCTCTTCTTTGCCCGAATAAAGATCTGAAACAAGCTGCCAGGTCTGAAGTTTGGAGAAATTCAGGTCTGGATTCAAATTCCACATCCTGGACCCCTCTCTAAGAATGCCGATGTTAGACAGATCTCTTATCTTCCCTACTATATGGACCTGGAGGAATGTCAGATGAATGATCTTCCCTCAGGTCAGATTGGCAAGATCCTTATGGTTTTTCATCTTCCTCTGCAACATGGGGCACAGGTTGCTTGTTAGGATCATCTAGATATATTTCTCAAAATCAGTTTCCTTCCAGTGTGAGGGGCTTCAGGCATTGGTGTGTCTCAGTCCCTCCTAATCTGTCTGTGGCACACAATGGTTTATAGTCCTAAAGAGATTAATGTTTTTGTGTAATCCAGGTTAGTGGGCTCAATAACTGGGTGGGATTTAGTGACCTGCACTATGCAGGAGGTCAGACTATGATATGGTAGCCCTGCCTGGCCTGAAACTGGAACACTGCCACGATGGTAAAATGGGCTGTCCAGTGGTGGTGTTCCTTCTAATGGCTTGGAACAATAGGTCTAATTTTGCAGCTGGCCAGCAAGGGCTGTCCATGAAAGCAACTTTCTTTTGAGGGGGGATGGGATGGAAATGGACTGGAGCATAAAGATCAAATTTTACCTGCTTATGAACTGCAGGACTGGGCCTATAAGAGTAAGAAGATTTGAAAAGGGAAAAGAAGATTAAAAGGAAAAGCTAGATGGCAAAAAATCCAATCCAAAATAACAGGAGTAAATACCCCAAGAATGTATTTAGAGTAATATCTACAGGACCCTTTTGGTTTAATCTCCACTAGTTTTTATGGGACTTCCCCATAAGAGGAAGTGCGTTTTGAACTTGTATAGTGTTTTCTATCAGAAGATCTCAATGTGCTTTAGAAACACTAATAAATTCAGCCTCCCAGCAACCTTGTGAGGGAGGAAAGTATTACTTCCCCATCACCTGGGAGGAAACTGAGGCATGAAAAAGATCAAGTGACTTGCCCAAGGTCACACGAGGTACAAAGTGCGGAATCTTATTGAATATATCTATGATGGCTCAGCAGTTAGTTCTTGTGACAAAACAAGGTTCTATCTTGTGCCTTAATCACAATAGCATTCTTCTTCACAAGAACCAAACATATGGCCCGCCCTTCTTAAAAGGAAAATGAGTAGTATTCGAATATAAGGGTCCTTATTAGAAAGGCATATTATAAGGTCTGTCTATCATGTTTAATACCTAGGGACACTGGCATTGTAAGACAAGCTTAATATACATTGTTAGTATATCCAGAAGAAAGCAGTGTAGTTGTGCAAGTGCAAATTCAAGAAATGAACGCTAGTTGTTATAAAGATAGAGTGATTTATCACTACACATTGGAACAATATAGCTGTACCTATGTGCACTGTCATAGGAATGGTTCTGCCTGGGTTTCCATCTACAACTTAAGCTAAGAAAATTTCCTCCAGGCTAAAATTTGCTCTACATAAACTTTAGCTTTGGCGTCCTCTTTTAATACCTAAGTCTACAGTGTGAGCCAGGTTATGATCCCGTTACTTGTGTTGAACGACTCCTAACTGCACAAATTGTTCCATTGTTTTTACTCAGAATACAGTATGAGTAACTGTAGCTGAATCTGATCCTAAAATACAGATATATCCTGCCGCTAGCTACTCCCATTGAAGTCAGTGGGAATTTTGCCATTGTTTTCAAATGGAGCAGGATTGGGCCCATCATTTTAAAATATCTGTTTTGGAATGCAAAAATAAACTGGCCTTTAGGTGATTAGAGCACTGTTTGGTATGGCTAGAATTCATAAACAACTTGGACCTGATCCTGCAATCCTTGTGTGTACAATTATTGTCACCTATTATTTGTATTACCATGGGGCCTAGGAGCCTTAGTCATGGACCAGGACCCCATTGTGCTAGGTGCTGTACGAACCCAGAACAGAATGATGGTAACTTCCATTCAATCAAGGGGAGTTTTGCAGATTTAACATCTTCAAGATTGTGCCTTCAGCTGTTTGTGATTTTATTTTTTGAAATGTCATTTTTAAGTTGTTTATATAATGTGGGAATTGGCCCTTTTTCAGAGTAAAGCCAGTCATGTAGTCTGATATTTTAAACTTGAATCTGTGCTTAGAATCCTGTAATTTGTTTTCTCATAGGTCAAATTTTACAGTCTTGGATGCCTAAGGTTAAGTCGTAAATCTACAGTTAGGCACTAAAACATGAAAATGGCAGCGTTTTCAAAGGTGGAGAGCATTCGCAAATTCCGCTTAAACCACTGGGAGTTACAGGTACTCATCTTTGAAAATCGGGCCATTTTCATTTAGGTGTCTACATATGGATTTTAAGTCCAGATCCTCAAAGGTATTTAGGTGCCTAACTCCCATTGGTTCAATTCCCTTTGAGAATCCAGGCCAAGGAGCTTAATTTTAGGCACTTGTTTGCAAAAGTGGTCTTTAACATGCGGAAGACATCCATTTTTCAAACCAGTACAACAATGCTTACAGGCTCATGCAAAGCTATACTCCTTTCAAAAGTTCACAAACTGATCCAAAACACACAGCCTGCTGGGTCAAAGATTACATTTTATTTTATAACTTGCCTATTTTAAACGCAAAACCATTGTAATTTGCTGCATAATTAGGCTGTGATTCAGCGAAGCACTTTAGCATGTGTTTAAGTGCCATTGACGTCAATGGGTGCTTAAATGCTCTGCTGAATCGGGGCCTGAGGCATTGTTCAAACAAACTCTGAATACAGTGCCAGTGTGTGGATAATTAGGTCTTGTTTACTAGTAAAAGAGGAGGCATTTTTGTCTAAAGCTGAATTAAATTCTATGGCTTGTGGCTAACGTTTCCAGATGCAGTTTGTGACTTCCACAGAATGCATTTCAGGCTTTCATGTACTGTGCATTTTCTTCAGTGTCTAAGGCCAGGTTTACACTATAATTTTGCATCTTATAACTATGTACCAATGAGCGGGGGAGTGTGTGAAAAATCCACACCTCAGTGAGCAGCTATACCGACCTACCCCCAGTTTAGACAGCGCTGTGTCGGCGGGAGGGCTTCTGTTGACATAGCTACCCCTTCTTGAGGAGGTGGTTTAACTACGCCGATGGGAGAAGCTCTCCCATCGGCATAGTACCGTCTTCACTGAAGTGCTACAGCGTTTTAAGTGTAGACGTGCCCTAACTTTCCTTTTTTTATGTACACGCGTTAATATATTTTAAAGATAGACATCCACTCCCTTAAGAGGAACTATTACAGTCCCTAATGTCACCTCCCTTCAGTTTCGTTGGATGCGTCTTTTTAATTTTTAAATAACGCTGCTAAATAAACTAACCAACAAATCCCAAAGGAAAACAAGCCCCAGGAATTATGCTGAAATACCAGTAAGGGCTTAATCTAAACTACAAATTCGAGGACATTCAAAGTTAAAGCTGTGACTCTGCCCTTGATTCACCCTGTTGCACTGAGAGATTGTGTTTGTTGCTAATCAGCAGGTGAGAGATGATTAATACATTATATAAAGAAGCATGAGGCCTGTCCTACTAGTCTGAGCAGACGACTCAGAGGCCAGGTCTGCACCAAAAAGTTGGCTTGACCCAGCTATGTCACTCGGGTGTGAAAAATCCAACCCCCTGAGTGACATAGTTAAGTCGACCTAGTCCCCAGTGTAGATAGCGCTAGGTCAACAGAAGAATTCATGGATTAACTACAGCAACAGGAGAACCCCTCCAATCGCTATGGTGAATGTCTACACTGAAGCCCTACAACGGCACAGCTCCGGTATTTCTAATGAAGACATAGCCAGAGCCAGGAGCTTCTGAGTTTGAATTCTGGCTCTGACATTGACTGCCTCTGTGGTCTGTCACATAACCTCTCTGCCTCAGTTTCCACATCTGTAAAAAGGGAGATACTAACACTTAACTGTTTTAAGATTAATTAGAACCATGGCTTCCCTTAGTTTCCATGATTAGAGGGGTGCAAACAGCAGAGGATTTATACACAATGATCCAAAAGGAGGAACGTGGCTGTACACCCCTTAGCCCTTCCATTGGTACTTCTGTGGGGATTGTGGTGTCATGTTAAACTCATAGAGTTCTTGGTCCTCCAGTTTCTAGAGAAGATCAGGAATCGTGTTGCGTTTTGTGGGTGGGGTGTATGTTAACTGACTCTGCTGCTCACTCACACTATTCCCCAAAGTGGGTTTGGGGGGTAGCAACAGGCAGAGACACCATGAGGAAGGGCTTCTGCAGCAGCCTAGAAGTGGAGTCTTTTCTAGCTCTCCTGCTAGCTGATCAACCCTGGAAGCTGTGAGAAGGCATGAATTCAGGGGACCCTGCTAGTCCCACACCACATGGGCACCTCCAGACAGAAGGAGCAGGCAGGTGGAAATTTCACAAGTCCAAACTTGTGGCATTTCCAGTCTTCATGCAGGAATAATCCTTAGGGAATGATCTGGCCCTTAGTTAATATTTAAGTACATTGAAAATGATAAGCACTATAGAAGCACCAAGAATCATCATTCAGCATGGACGGCAGTAGCCAGGAATAACAAGGTAGGATAAAATTTCCAATGTAATGATGTTGTTAGTTTAATTTAGAAACTTTTAAATATCCCTTGATTGGATTTTCTCTTTGTTTATTTGTTTGGCTTTCTTGGTGTGGTTTAGAACATTTTAACCAACTGAAACTTACTCGTGCCGGTGGTGGGGGGAACCTTAGGTGGTAGTGCACATGTCTCTTAGTGAAATAATGAAGTGTTTACATTATGGAGTCCTATTGTGAGATCAATCAGCCTACCATGCAGGATTTATAAACAGAATCTGCAGGTGGTCCCTGTGTCTCAATTGCCCAGAAGACATGCTTTAATCCTCAGGAAATAGGCAGCGTATACATTCCAAAAGGCAGCCTAAGCAAAATGAAAGCACAAAACTAGCCTGAACAATGCAACGCATGTCAACCTTGGAGCACAATCACTACAAATAGCAACTGACAGCAGAGTTTGACAATTTACCCATCAGCTACAATTGCCAAATTCAGGATCTCTGTATTTATGAGCATCTTAGGCAGGCAGTAAATGTGAAGCAGAAAGGAAGGACAGAAAATGCATCTCACATGGCTGTCAGATGGATCTCTCTTAACTGATTGGTTACTTATACAAACTTCTTTATTTGTAAATTTCACTTATTCTGTGGCTTTCTACATGTTCTGTGTACAACATGTACATGGTTTGCCACAGACCTTTTTATTCCCTGATTGCATGAGTGGAACTCTTATAATTGGGGGTTCTTATCTGAATGCTTGCTGAAAGAAGATGTAAAACTCAAGTATTTTTGTGTGCAAGCTTGAAATGCACTCTTTTGTGACATGGTTGTGTTAGTAACACTGGATTGTGGAAATATTCAAGGGACATGAGCGTGAAAGTGTGTGAACATGGATGAAAGTAATTTGGTTTAAAAATGAATGAATAGTCCCTGAAAAGTTTTTGGCAATATTCTCCCAGGTCTATCTGTAAGCAGTTTCACTTGAAATCAATGAAAATTTTGCCCAAGCAAGGGCAAAAGGATTTGGGCCATTTTTTAGTACAATACCTATTATACAAGAGGGTTTGTCTGTATATGGAATAAAGACACAAACAAATGTCATGTCAGAGAATTAATAAAAGTACATGCAGCTAAGATTGCTTACTTGGTAGTTTGATGTGGGGTTATATTATAATTAGACTCATGAAGCAGAGAAAATACCGAGTTCCACAGCAAGAATAAAATAGTTTAAGGTAGAAGATCATATTTAGTGGAATAAAATAGTCTAAGAGGGTGCACTCTCTTTTTTCTTCGCTTTTTTAAAGAAAATATTTTAACTAGTGAGTTAGTCATCTATGTGATGTCAACAGTGAGTCAGAAAATATTGAGGAGTGAAGCTCAAGATATTTGGGGGTTCTTGTCTCTGTAGAAGTTTATCTAAAGCTTATCCTAACTTCTTTGGAGAGGGCTTGAAATCTAAATTAGATCTGATTTTCTCACAAGTGTTTACATATCCTTGTTCCAGAATGATCAATCATACCATGAGAATATCTTTCTTCTTGGTATTTCAGTACTTCCAATTCTAATCATGTCCAGAAGCAGAAAGCAGATATTCGCAAGTGTGTGCACATAAAAAACAAAACAAACAAAAATATGACTGAGTGCTTTTGCACTTAAGAAAACATTTAGCTGGAATTTTGCATGAAGTTTCAAGTGGTTTTTATTTTCTCCAAACCAGTTTGTTTATCTTCACTGCTATGTGCCTCAGTTTCCACATCTGTAAAATAGGGATAATGATAGTTAACTTCTTTGTAAAGCATGTTTAGATCTACTGCTGAAAAGGGCTATATAAAAGTTAGATACTAACATTCTTATCTTTGAGCAAGTGACTTTCCCATTGGCCTTAACATATAGTCTGTATTCCCTACAAGATCAAACTCACCTGCTTCCTGAGGCATGATTTTATTAACAAAATTATAAAAAATAAGGCTGCAAAGTCCAGTCAAAGCCTCGTCGCCAAGCTTGGTTACTTCTACATTTCCTATCTCAAGTCTAGTCAGTCCACCCGTTAGGTCCTCTCTGTCCCAGGCCTGCTATTCCTCTGTCAGAACAGCCCAGTTGTGAACCCTTCTTCCTTCCAAATGTATTCTGTCCAGGCTTGATATGACTGGCAGGTGTTGGGAGGGGTGAGCGTGAGCCAACTCCACTCTACATAACAGACCATTATCCCCTTCCCACACTAATCTAGTGTAAGATTTGTCCATGACATCAGACCATCCCTATCAGAATCATTTTTATTTATTTTTAAGCAAGGAATTTTGTTGAAATGGTTTCAACTTAAACCATTCATAGCTGGCTTTCCAATTCATAGCTGGTTTTCCTACGTTTGGGAATGTTCATATCCTGGGGTTTGGTTCAAGACCACTTCTAGAGAGATGTTTCTCTTAAATACCGCATATTAAAAAACCCTGGTTACAAGCATCTTAGAAAAAAACGAACATAGATTAGATTAATCTGTTGCTATGAAGTCCAAAATTATTCTTGTGATTGTGAATATTAACCAACATTACAGTACCACCCAAAGACTTCAACCAGATCTGGACTCCTTTGCGCTAGGTGCAGAGCAGACATATAGTGAAAAATATTTGCCTCACAGTTTACAATTTGTGTCTGATACTGCAACGGTTTATACATGTGCTTTCTTTTATTCACCTGAAAGGCTTGTATACACGGTGCATTAGTCTGCACCACCTGCAGTTTAAATTCTAGCACACACAAGTGTCACACATTAAATGTACCGTGTGGACCTACTGGCATGCACTAAAAGTTCCCTAGTGTGTGCCAATATGGCACTGTTTGAAATGGGACTATATTAGCTAAGTAGTACCATTGAAGTCAGTGGAACTATTCATAATTTTGTAAAGTTAAGTACATGTTTAATCTTTGCAGGATCAAAGTCTTAGTTCAAGATAAGACATAACAGTGAAATAAATAAACAGGAGGAAAGGCGAAGGGAAAAAGGGTAGGGTGATGGATGGATAATATAGATCTTACAGTTTTATACTGATGCTCATCACTGTTGTATCTGAGCACCTTCTATGTTAAATCAATAACAGCAACCTCTGTTGATCTATTAATAGTAACATGAACATGTTTTTTCATAGACTGCCTGCATGCCCAATTTATAGGTATAGAATTCTACTTTTCTGAACCACTAACTTTTTGTGCTCCCCATCAGTACCTGGCCCAGGCCGGGGAAGCTAATGATCCAACCAGCGGACCAAATTCAGTAATGAATTCTGGTCACGTGCCACCTGAGTTACGTTGCACATACGTTAAGAAGAAGACTCCAATGTTTAATTATTTTGACTTAGAAACTTAAATACCATTTGAATGGATTTTTACTTTATTTGTTTTGTGTTTTCGTTTGGTTGGTTTTGCATCACTAATGTTTAAGGGTGGGGGTGGCTTATTTCTAGGTTAAATCATCTGCAAATGGAGAAAACTTTTCCCCCTCCTAAAACAATCCATGCATTGTTTCAGATTATTTTAAACAGCAAATACATTTGATATATAACTCATGCTAATGTTTAAAGGGCATTTTTACCACATGTGCTGGGGCTCAGGATTAGGAGCAATTTTAGTTATCTGACCACTCTGTCCTTCTGATTTGAAAAGATTGAGAGATCTTAGTGATATTAATCTGTATACCTGGAACTGAGGAAGCACAATTTGATAGACTGGCTAGGTAAGTAAATGTAAAGCTTAATGGTGCATGGAGCAAAGTACCAGCTAATTCATTTAAACTAATGATGAGTGAACATAAAAACAAATCAAGAATTTTGGGTCAATCCAGTTTAATTTGGATCAACACCCAAAAGCTGGGTTTCCTTTCCGAAGCTTGTGCAGCATAATGCCATCTAGTGGACCTATCAGGTATCTTAAAGGAAATAGGCTAGAGCAGCAGTTCTCATACTGTGGGTTGGGACCCCAAAGTGGGTCGCGACCCCATTTTAATGGGGTCGCCAGGGCTGGCTTAGACTTGCTGTGGCCCAAGTCTGAGCCTGAGGGCTTTAGCCCTGGGTGGTGGGGCTAAGGTTACAGGCCCCTGCCTGGGGCTGAAGTCCTTGGACTTCAGCTTTGGCCCCCTGGCCTGGGGCAATGGGGCTTTGGCTTTGCCCCACACCTGGGGCAGCGGGGCTTGGGCAGGCTCAGCCTTCGGTCCCCCCTCCTGGGTCCTGTAATAAATTTTGTTGTCAGAAGGGGGTTGCGGTGCAATGAAGTTTGAGAACCCTTGGGCTAGAGGGAGATTGAGACAAAATTTACTGATGCTCTGAGTCAGCCACTGAATCAGATTTCAACCCATATGTTGTTGACATAATTGTTAAATAAAGAGCATCTCACTGAACCCTGAGACTCCCTGCTACCTTGGGGATATATGAACTTTCTGGACGACCTGAGTCTGCAAAACCAGACTAGATTTTTCTCAAGAATAGGCTTTCTCACCCGTGTTTGATGCTTCGTCCTTCCATTCGGAGTGGAATGACTTTGAGGGCAACCTTTCTTTCAGCCCGGTGGTACCAGAGGGAACCTGGAAGTGCTGTGATGCACAAACAGGAGAGAAAAACGAGAGAGAGAGAGAGAGAGAGAAATTTAACGAAAATGGTTTCAGTTTAAGGTTTAGTGACCATTTTGCTTTGTTCTTCTTTTAATTGACCTGTTTTCACTCATCTCCAGCTAAGGGCTTGATCATTCCCTTTGGATCTGAGCATGGAGGGGCACCTTCTGGGCACGGACTTTCCTCCTTCCTAGGGGAGAGGGTTTAACCAGTTCCATGGCAGCATCCTTCCTACCTCTAGATTGTATGGATGGCTCTGTATGAGTCTGGAGTTCCATGCAGGGAGGAGGGATCAGGGTCAGATGCATATTGTCACCCTGCACCCAACCCTGCAGAGCTTATAAACAGCACCATTATACAGGCGCTGTATTGCTGGTCTGTGGCCTACATCCTCAGTTGGAGATCTGCCTTTAAGGTGGGTTTAAGGCAGAGGTGGATTAAGGTTTCCTGGGGCCCTGGACCAGAGCAAGTGGGAGGGGCCCCTCCCCACCCCACCCCTTCCATTTGTGGTCCTGCCCTTCCCCTGTTCCGCCCCTTTCACATGTGACCCAGCCCATGGCCCCACCTCTTTCTGCCCCTTCCCCGTGCCCGCCCCTGTTCCACCCAGGGTCCCCCTCGTTCCACCCCTCTACTGTGGCCCCAAGACCGGAGAAGCTCTGTCCCCCAACTGTGGCCCAGCCTGGAGACCGCAGCAGGTAGCGAGAGCTCCTCCCATCCCGGGACCACAGCGGGGGTCCCAGTGCTGGGGCTTTCCCTGTTGCCCCCATCTTCTGCCAGGGATGGGGTCGGGGAGTTCTGAGGGCTTCCCCTATGGCCGCCAGGTTCTACTAGGGATGGGGGGTGCCCGAGGCTTCCCCTGCCACCCCCTGGCTTCTGCTGGAGTCAGGGTGTGCTGGGCTTTTCCCCTGCCACCCCTCGGCTGCTGCCGGGGAAGGGGTCCAGGGATGCTGGAGGCTTCCCCAGCCACTGTGCCCACTCCGCCCAGCCACCAGGGAGTGGGGTTGGAGGTATGGTGGTGGGGGGGGGGCTTCCCCTGCTGCCACACCCGGAGTGGTTGCTGGGCAACAGTGTCAGGGACACAAGGGGGTTTCCCACGCTGCTGCCACCCCGCCCACTTGGTGCTGCTGCCTGGGAGCAGGGTCAGGGTGCGGGGGCTTTCCCCACCCGCCTGGATCTCCAGGACCCCCTAGTTGACCAGGGACCCTGGGCCTGGGCCCTGTTGAACCAGTGGCTAATCCACCACTGGTTCAAGGGGTACTGCTAGCTAGGGAAGCCTGGTAGTGTAGCCCATCAGGGTGTGCAGGGGTGGGAGGGACTGCTTGTGACACAGGAATGTGGAGGCACAGGGCCTTTGTTTGGATATCCTGGGCTTCTCACTGTCCCCCCATGATCCATGAAGAATTTGGGGGCTTTGCAGGATTGGTGGATTGGGCCTGTAGCCTGTTCTGCACGGAAGCAAATTCTCTCTGTGACATTTAGGGAAAGAACTCATGAGGAGAATCTTACAGATTTTCTCCTCTTCAGACTTCTTTTTTTATTTTTACCACAGAAGGAGCTCATAGGGCACAAAAAAACTCTGAGCCAAAATGCTAATCAATGATCATCCATCAATCATTGTCAATAATAGTATTTGCCTTTATATAGACAGACATTTCATCTGAAAACCCAAAGCACTCTATAAAGACAGGTTATTTACCCCCAATTTATGGACGGGGAAACTGAGGCACAAGGTGATTAAGTGACTGGCCCAAGAGCACAGAGCAAACCAGGACTGTAATTTAGTTGACCAAAGGGCGAAAAAAAAAACAAATTTCAAAGCCCCTTGAGTAGCAAATGTATATTGCTATCTGACCCTGTCACAGGATAGTTGGTCTCTAGTGCCCCTGGACTGGAGCAGGTGAGCCCAATCCAGCTAATTAAAGCAGGCCGGGCTACACCTAGGTCTATAAAGGGCTGCTAGTAGGCAACTGTTGGGGGAAGGACTGTGGCAGGCTGAGCCCTGGGCAGCAAAAGCCACACGGGAGTGTGGTGAGTCCCTGGGGCAAATCAGGGCTCAGGGAAGCAACCCGCAGCTGCTGCTCTAAGGTGGGGAGGAGCAGAGCTGGCTGAGGATAGGAAGCTACCAGGAGCTGGAGTGTCAGAGACCCCTGGGAGGGTGGCCCTGAAGCCTGGGAGCCAGGTACTGACTTAAAACTGTGTTCTGGTTGTTTGTTTAGCCTCGTCGGAACAGAATAAACCTCCTTAAATGTGGGACTAGGTGTGGCAGCACCATGGAGGCCATCTCGGTGACAGACCCATAATCAGTTTACAATTTTCTACTTCTCAGTCAGACTCTATTTGTTTTGAGCGGCTTTTCAGGATGACTGCTTGTCTAAGAATGTGGCCGTGGTTAGGAGGGAGGGAGTTTACCCTGAAACGTGCCCAGCTTCCAAAGAGAAGTGCAGAAAACTGAACTGAGTGACTGAACTAAAGGTTCACAGATGACCTAACACGCCAAAAGAATTCAAACAATGGGTAGTGCACGACCGGCCTCTGTACTCGTTGCCTTGATGGTATGACTGCATCAGATCATCCCCAGATTAGCTGAAGCTGTTTTTACAGCAGGATGAAACAAAATTTTAGAGATGCGGTGCTAGGGCTCATTCTTGTAATCCTTCCTCATGGAAATACACTTGACTCCTGTGAGTAGTCCAATTTGCTTCGGTGGAACTATGTAAATGAATAACAATTATGCCATGTAGCCAGGGTTACAGTCTGCCGACCTTAGTGTCTCTATATAAGGATTCTTAGAGAATTAGAGTTGTATTTTTAGGTGATGTGTTATGTGATATAACTGTACGCACAAGTGGACTTCCTGTGTCCTACTTACCCCCACTTTACTTATGTACAGAGAAATCTAGGTTGGTATAATTTAGGGCATGTCTACACTAAAACAAAAGTGCTTTCTTAACTTGGATTAAAGTAGCAGTGAAGGTGTGGCAACTCGGGTTAGCAGCTCAAGGAAGAGGAGCCTTGTGTTGAATTTGAGCTGCTAACCTAAAGAAAAAATCATGAGTTACCCCGTCTTCACTACTATTTTAACCCAAGTTTGTTAACGCAGGTTAGCTAACCGAGTTAAGAAACACCCCCCCCCATTTTTTTTCTGCAGTGTAGACATAACCTCATATGCTGAGGAGGCAGAGGAAGTTATCGACGAAAAAGCAGCCCCCCACTCTTCTCATTTCCATCTTTTAGTTTCTCTGCTTGTCAGTTACACAAAATTAGAGCTCTCTATGCATTGGGAGAATGGACATAAATATGCTTAAGAGAGGTGAAATTAGTGTAAGGAGATCTAAGGTAAAGCGGCAAGCACATCTCAGTAGCAGGCACAACATTAATCCATAAATGCCTTTATATCAACCACCAAATGAGAGAGTCCTCCAGTGTGGTTTCTTTTCTCTTTGTCCTCGTGGATGCATCTACCCCTCAAACTTCTCCCACCCCCATCCTTACATGAGGATTGCATGGTGCAGAAGAGCTCTGCAAGGGAGTCTGGACAACTCCATGCTATGCAGTATTAATAATTTTCCCAACTGTTCCCTGCAAAGTTGGTAGTGGTAGTGGATATGGTGTACAGTCTTCTCTCCCCATACCACTACTACCTGTGGATCCGGGACCCTTCAGATGCTATACTTCAATATATGTGGGGGTTGGGGACAGTGGGTGTATTTTTTTTTTTTTTTTTTTTTTTTTTGCCTGGGCAGGAGCTGAACCATCCACAGAAGGTCTCCATGCATCAATGTAAAGGATGCTATTTGCTACTGGAGCAAAACACGTAGCTTCCTATGGAGCGTCTTTGAAAATTAGGAGGGGAAGAAAAGCCTGATACGAGCTGACTCAGAAACGTGATAAAGGTTTACGTGTCTCAAAGTTTGTTACTAAATATCATTGATCCTTTGGTTGTCATTATTGATAGTTAAGTGTGGCAGAAAGTGCTTTTGTCCCTTTGAAATGCTTAGCAGCCTTCTAAATAAACCAAACAAAAATACATTACATCTGATAATAACATGCCTGGAAGGTGTACGTTACCATGAGAACTGTTGTGTCATGACTTCTCTGTGGTTGTGTTTTCTCAAGACAGCATGGAAAACATATTCTCGATGATCAAACATCATTCTCTATTAATACCCTGAAAGTTTAAAATCAAATATATTGAAAATGGTCTTTTCTTCTTGCTACTGCTTTATTTTTTCTGGTTTAACCATTGAGTTCTGTCTCAACCAACTTGTTTTCTGACTCATCTTGACTGTAGAAAGCCTTTTATTTTTAAATAGAAGAAACACTAAACATAATCTTAATGGACAATTAATGATGGAACTGGAATTCTTCAGTCTTCTTGCCCTCTTAGCCCTGTGCCTTCCATTAACTGTATCTTTAGCATACTATCTGAGCCATTGTATGTGTAAGAAAGCAAGACATCTCGATGTCTGTCTCCGGTATACACAGTAGCAGAGCACAGAAGTACTCTGCTCTCATGTGAACATTATGAACTATGTTAAATTTTCTTCACTTGTTCTGCTTACGTTCAAGTTTGCCCCTGGCCACATTAAGAGAGAAGAGCTTTCTTTTTAATGTATGTATCTATTCATTAAATTAATGTATTGTTAACTATTGTATGGTGCTGAGTCTTTCAAGGTAAAGTAATTGTGCTTCCATGAATTTATCCTTGAATGTTGTCAAATACGTAAATGAACAAGGGCTCTTAAAAAACAATGAACGATCCCTATTTTAATCACAGAAAAATGATAAATTCTTCTCAAAAGGAAAATATAATTAAAAATTAACACGCGTTCGTAAGGTTTTAGACTGTAAGTACCGTACTTTAAAATGGGGTTAGATCATAGAAACATAAAATTTACTAAAATGACCCTAACTTTTTTGACAGTTCTTTCCATCAAAAGTGAAATAGGATTCTTAAAAGAAAAAATCTTTATTTTTCACATAGTAAATCTGTGCTAAATATAGGAAATAATCCTTCCTTTATTGTAGTGGAATCTGTCATTAAGGTCATATTGAAACTTTCATTATAACAATTTTTTTTCACATTTGTAACTTTTCTGACTATTTCTGGTATTGAGGAAAATTTTTCCATGCTTGCTCCCATTTCAGAGGTAAATATTCGTTTGAAAACCGAACTGCTACCCATTCAGCTATATTTTCAATTATGGAAGGTAAAAATGAATATATTCTTTTTGGCTGTAAAATTTTATTAACTCTTTGTTCACAAATTTTCTCAGAGAATAAGCTGATAAAGCTTCGTTTGTAGAGCTGTACTGATTTACAGCTGCAGACATGTGGCCTTCTAAGCTAAAATTTTCTAGGTGGCTAGTCCTCGTCAAGAACCAGTCTGCAGCCTGATTTGCAAAAAAGTATTTTTAAAGTATCACAATTAAAAGTAATTGAAAAATCAGCTTAGCACAAAGTGAAACTTTCATACTGCAATTTACAGAGTGATTATGGGGAAAATGTAAATATTTAATAGCAATGTTAGTTACTTACATAGTTAGTGTTTGTTACTTGTTTTGTAGTGATGTTTCCCTGTAGAGAGAGAGAGCTGCATAAGTCGTTAATTTTATAAATGTGAAGATGTTCAGTGAAATCAGCGGACAGATTTGAGGTCCATTTTTCTTTATTGTTAAACAAATCAATTAAATTCAATATATACATTCAATATATATACATATACATTCATATATTAACGTTACAATTATGATCATGCCGTCTTAGAAAGCCATGACAACACTCCCACTCTAGTATGATGAAAGCTACCACTTGAGGGGGAAAAAATAGCAAGCAGACTTTACAGAAATATCTCCCTTCCTCCTAGGACTAGAAAAGAACCATTCTCCAGCTACCATCATTCCTTAATGGGTATGGATAAGAGGCATTCAAGATATGACATGATTGGGGCTGACTGAAAAATTTCTGTTGAAAGTTTTTTCTATTGAAAACAATTGTATTTTTTGGATAAATTAATATTCTTCACAAAAATATGTCTGCTTTCCATTGAAAATGTAGGGTTTAAAAAAAAATGCTCAAAAACTAAAATATTTTGATTAGGAAATGTTGCCAGTGCTGCATGGAAGTTGTATGAAACTCCCATTCCCCTCTATAGGCTAGGTTGTAGGCTCCCTAGTTGGACCACATTTCCCAAGATACACCATGCAAAGGACTCCCATGATATAGCACCTCCCTTTTCCAAGATGTAGTCTGACCTGGGTGCCCAGCCCATAGAGGAGGATGGGAGCATGAGGCTCCTAGGAGGTTCTGTGGCAGCATTTCAAAATTAAATTATTTCAGATTTGGCTTTTTTTGGTTTTCAAATTTGTGCCTAAACCTCAAAAAAAAAAAAAACTTTACATGGAAAAAAAAATCCAATTTTTTCAACCAATTCTAGACATTATGCTCAAAGATATCCATTAGACTATTTCCCCAAACTTGGCGGTAATGAAGCATTGGCAGGATTTTCTTTAGTGCAGCCATGCCTATAAGGGAGCTCAGGTGATCCAATCAAATCTTCAGTTCCTTCCTTTGTGTGCCACTCATGATCCTTTTGGGGAACATGACAATGTTTATACTTGAATCCAGTTGGGATGGCTTTCTCTTGGAGAGGAAGTCTGCAGAGTAATTAAAAAGAGTTGTTGTTTTCATTACTTTCACTTCATCCCTTCTCCTTTTCATCCAAAAATAAATCTACTGCTGTTCCCACAACAGATTTTAAAATAGGGCTTGATACAGCATCATTTTGGATTTTTTTCCCCATTGACTTCAGTGGCCACTGGATCACAAACTATAGATAGGCTTGGCATAATTCAGTTTTTATTTTTTCTTAGTTTTGATGGATAGTGATTATTTTAAAGCATTTTATTTAGATTTTTAATCAATTTAAACATTTAGTTGTGGGAAACTTTAGGGAGAGTCAGACAATGGGGGGGGTGTCAGACAATAACTGTTTAATGATGGTAGACATTGAGATTCAAAAAGTTAAATCTTTATAACCATTGAAACACCAACTGTCAACGTCATGTGTCAAAATATAAAAAGTAAATATCCTTAAGTCAAATTCTAAGTTCTCAAGCAGCATTTTTCTTATTTTGTCTGTCTGTAAATTTCAGTTATTGATGGAAATATTTTTTGTTTATGTGCGTTTGGAGAAATTGACATTTACTGAAAAAAATGGAATCCTTCCAAGCCTACCTATACATTGTGGGATAGATCATCAGATAGCGTGAGCTGGTGCAGTGCCAATGATTTATATCAACTGAGGCTATGACTCTCTCCCTGTATTAGTAGTGGAGCTCGTTTATGCCACAGTTAGTTGCTGAACTTGTAGAGGGGTGAGGAAATTAATTTTTGTTGTCATCTTTCCAGGATTACAAATAGGTTTACATAGGAAAAACTCACTGTGATTGTGGCCAGACTGTAAGACCAGAGGGAATATGAAAAAGAAGGGAGCACTGCAGTGAATTTGTTGGTAGCCTGTCCCAGGAAGGAGACCCAAAGCCAGCCCTTTCTTGCATTCTGCCATTGTCACTGGTCAAGCTTTCTCATGTATTATCATCATTTAACATTTACACTGAAGTAACACCTCAAGATCTAAACCGGGTCAGGGCCCCATTGTACTAGGTGCTGTACAAGTATATAGTAAATGACATTCCCTGCCTCAAGAGCTCATATTCCTTAGAAATCTTAAGCAACTCCGCGTGTATTCACAGCCCAACCCTCTAGTGAGTTTCTTGATAAGAATGTTCAAGGAAGCAGTGAATGTTAAATCAATATTGGAGAATTATGAATTCATAATCCTGAATAATTCTTGCCAATAACCTGATTCTAAGGGACCATCTATACTGCAATCCATGGTGTGACTGCTGCCACAGCTTCACTGCTTTTGTTATTCGAATTAGACCTAAGTGAGCTAGCTTTGGTTTAGCTAAGTGTGCTGCAGTCCCACCTCTAATTGCAATATAGACATACCCAAAGAGTTAACTTATCAGTGAACAGAAACCTTCTCACATGACCTACCTAACTAATCAACAGAACTTGCATTTCAAATATCAGCTATTCACAATGAACTGCTCACAAACAAGCTACAGACCAAGAGCTACTGTCTGAAATTGTATTCTGAATAGGTAATACATTTGAGAAAATCACAACCTGCTGGTGGACAACTCAGAAAAAGAGTCAAAATATCTACCCTATCATAACAAATTATTCACCCAGCCTCAGTCCCAAAAGGAGACTGTCCAGATTTAAGATGCCCATGAGCATATTTTACAGACTCTGTAATAGTAGGACAAAGAGGCTGAATTCTAAAGGGGAAAGAGCCTTAGGACCACAACCTGCCTCAGTTACAGCTACATAATGATGCCAGTAGGGTACATAATGATGCTATTGAGGGCAGAATTTGGCTGGAAGGCGCTGATAACTGCCACACCCTGAATGACCTGCAAGGAGCATTGCCCTTCTTCTGCCAGGTGAAATCCCTATGTACAGGGTAATGGAGTTTTCAGGGTGGGGCTGGGCAGCAAGGAATGCTGCTGTGCAGAGCCCAGCCCCTGAAGATCTGTCTCATTATTGGGGGTCTGTGCTCTTACAAAGGACTGTAGCACCATAACTGGCTCTTATGAAGCAGAAGTGTTTTTAAACAATCATAACAAGCACAAAAACATGCTACTTGCTCTGCCTTGACTCGAATTCCTTCTTGCTCTGCTAGTTCCCCATCTCAGTATAGCTTCATTGTGGCACCTACACAACAGTCCCAATCGTGACCAGTTTATTTACATGGACCCAGATCTTGAAAGGTATTTAGGCACCTAACTTCCATTGATTGGGGGATGTAGGTGCCTAAATGCCTTTGAGGATCTGGGCCATGGTCTTTTAAGTTGCTGCCTCTTCCATCATTCTCTAGTGCTTCAATTGCCATTCTGCTGTAGGGAGGAGAGAACAATGGGGTGGCCATATAAATGTTAGATGGCTGACTCCAGGGGAAGTGATGCATGGCTGCACAGACCAGCTGGGCTACAGGGCTCCACAACTCAAAACATTGCTGTGCCCAGGACAGATTCATTGACATAATTCTTCAGATCACAGATATTCCAAGCAGGCCTCAACAGCTCCTTTCATTTCTGGGACTGACCTAGAATTAGTTTATTAGCATTAATAACGGTCTCAATATTTTTATGAGGACATTAAAATTCTCTGTTGCCTGGAATCAGAGTCCTAGTCAGGCAACAAATGAAAATATTTTTCTTTTTGATGAATGGCAACATGTAGCACAAGGCAAGCTGTCCATGTTTTTACGCTGGAGAAATGGGTTATCTTTCCAGGACTCTCTGCAATTTGTACCCTGGAACAGTCAGATACTCAGCACGGCTCTGGAATGGCCGTACACTCTTAAATGGAGATGCAGATCAGTAGAAGGTCAAATGGGTACTTTTCTGTGCAGCGAATGTAGGGATTTAGATGGGTAGACCATACTTACTATAACAATGTGAATTTCATGTTTTAACTCCTTGCATGGTACTTAGAGATAAAAACAGGCATGTTACACATTTATAACAGTTTGGGTTGCACTTCAAGCTGGGGACTAATTCCCAGTTCATGGAGACATACTTGCACTAGCGCTGATTGATCTAGCATGGTAAAAACAGTGTAGCTGCAGTGGTGGGCGGGGCTAGTGGCCCTGCAAATGCGCCAGTCTGAGACACTAAACAAGCACTGGGGAGGGAGGCTAGCCCATCCCTCCACTCGCGCTGCTGTAGTTACACTTCATTTTTAGCAGCAAGGGCAGGTATGTCTCATGGAGATAGGGATTATACACCCAGCACGTCAGTGTAAACATACTCTGTGTGTGTGTGTGGCCCCTTCATTCAGAGGATCTCAAACTGCTTTACAAACATGAATACCCACAGCTCATATTTTGATTAACTAGACATTTTATAGGGCTAGAGAAACAGATACACAGATGTTTAGGCGACTTGTCTAGGGTCACGCACAAATCCTGTCTTCCATTCTCCCTACTGTAAGCATTCAGCCCTTACACAGATACAATTTAATGGTGTAATATAATGTAATTCATAGGAGTGGTGTTTTTGTGGCTAAAAAAGAAAAGCTGATAAGGAAAGGGAATAGTGGGCTGTCAGTAACATTGACTTCGATCCACCCATTGCCAACGTGTTATTTTAATGATCCATATAAGAAATAATGAGGTTGCTTTTGTAATTTGTTTTGAGGGAATGTGTTGATTGCAGATCAACCATCTTAATGTTCTACCTCTAGGTCCATGAGGAACTTTTTAAACCACAAAAAAAATCAATACTCTCAACTATAAACTTAATCCTGATTATCCTAATAGAGAACAGGAATTTTAGAGAAAGGAAGAGTAGCTTGGAATCTAAAAAGAGGTCTGACTCCAGTGGCAGGCGGCCATCTTTGTCACAAGCCAAGCCAAACTCCTGGATCTAAACACAATTGAATGTTGAATGTTTGAAATCCAGGTCTGAAATGTGAGGCTTGGGTACCTGTCTAGGACTAAAGCAGGTCAGGAACATTCCTAAGGAGAGAATACAGCAGCAAGTTTGTAAGCCTGATGGAATTCACATACTTTAATGCAAAGCTGAGAAACTGAAGGTCACTGTAGCTCCAATCAGTAAGGGCTGTTCAACTCCCATTGAAGCCAAAGGGAATCTTTCTCTTCTCTTCATTTGGGACAGAACTAGACCCTAAGTCTTGGCATTGGAAAAGTATTTTATTCTCTCCGAGTGCATGTTAAGTGTTCCAAAAATCCACTTGGAAAAAGGAAATACTAATGTCCGAGAATCCACCCACACAGAGACGTCTTCACAGTATTAACCCCTGTGAAGAATCTAAGAAGTTTCACCAGACTTCTTTTCTTAAGGGCATTTGGTATCCACTACAAACTACTCATCTTTTTAATAACAATCTAGGGGCATCACTGTTTTCTGCATTCATGACCATATACTGCATGACATCTTTAACAGACAATATGTTATGTGTTAGAAAGTGCTACTGAGTGCATCATCCAGCTGAGGCTCATACCTATAATGCAGTATGCATTGATTGCCTACATTGTTAAAAGAACATATACGATTTGTTTTTTTCTTTGTCATCAGTTATAGTTTACAAAACAGGGACACAACACAGTCTATCACAGAACATACTGTAAATGTAGATCTGTGGAATATGAAGGAACATACAGAATTCAGTATCTGCAATAAATTTTCCATACACTGAGCCAGCCAGAAAAGAAGAGAAACTCTTCCATAAACCACAGTATATTTTTGGTAGGGTTATTGATGAAGTCATTGGGAGAGGGCACAAACTTGTATTTCACTATTTAGCTATAGCTGACCCATTTTAACCCATGTTAACAATGTGTCCTAATGACAGATCAGTAAATCCAAGAAGAGAGAGGTTATGTTTTCATACCCAGAAACATGCCTGATGTCTGCTCTTTTGTGTAGTTCAGATCTGAATCTCTTGCCTAGAAATTTTACATTTGGATCAGTACAGAGAACACGATGCATTTCCAGAAACTACCCTTCCCATGAAACAAGAGGGATGTTAACGGTTGTGAATTTCTTTCTCAAAGCCTTGGCATTCCTATTGTTACAAAACCATGAAAACCTCTTTAACTCCCTTCAGTATTTTGTATTTAAATGATCACTTTGGAGACTTTACTGATTCAGCTGTCAGTCATCTGATCTGGTGAGTCATTTGTGGTTGACTAAATAGGAGTCTGCAAGACGCTATAAATTGTTGTAAAGTTACTTGCTTGATAGGGCAAGTCGTTTCATATTTTACTTACAGGTCATTCCTTACTTGCCTTGGTATATAACAGCAGTGTTTTGGATGCATTTATGTACCATGACTTGCATTTACGATGGAAATGTGTATTCGTGCAATGTATAATTGTAATGATATCAAGGGTTCTTTTCTCCTTAGTCACTTGAAAGGGTAAAAAGGGAAACAAACTTTTTAAAATTTATTTTTTCCTGCACTTTGTTTAACCTGACTCAGAATATATTTAAGAATCTTGCTACTGGACTGAATGGCAACAGTCTAATTACTAATACCTGTGGGGTGGAAATAATTGATCTTTAATAATAAAAATTAAAAGCTTATTCCACACCCTGAGAAACACATGAGTCACCGAGAGAACAGGCTATATCAATAGCCACACAAGTCATTTACATCTGTTTGGAGAAACCTGGTTCTCGAGATTCTCTTGCCAACAACGTACATGTCTGTGTCTGCATTTTTGTTTTGCATTTCTGTTTTTACCCCAAAGACCCTATCCCTTCCCTCTTCTTCAGCTTTCCAACCATGTTCCCCGAGGGCAGTCTCCTCTCCACTCACATAAGCAGATAGGAACTTTACCCTCCCCTATTTCCTGTAATCAGTTGGAGAGTGCTGCTTTCTTTGAGTCAGATGTAAGAAGAGGTTGATGTTTTCTAAATATTAATGTGGAGATGACAAAAACTATGGGGGAAAATAGTCATTTCAGCATTATTTATATTTTTAATACAACATAAATTCTGCATAGTGCACAAGAGGAAAGATTAAACCCTTAAGGGAACTACATGGTTGCCTTGAATAATCCAATGACTCCTGCTTTCACTTGTATGTCACTGTGAATGATGTTTTTACAAAGTATGTAAATAATCTTCAAAAGGAATATTAGGGTGCCTGTAAGTCTCTGAAGGCAAAATAAATGAGTGCTTAGAGTGTTTACATGAAAGAGCAAAATCTACTGAAACGTATTCAAGAGGAAGAGTAGTTGATAAATGTGGAGCAAAGTGCTTTTAGTTTTGTATTTTTTTTTAAATATTCACTCTTTCTTTTTCTAGTAACTTCCCTCACTGAAAGTTTTTATTTGCATCTTTTGATCACCTCTCTTCTACAGTTTTCTCCTAGGCTCTCTATCGTGTCTTGCCTCTTTCTTCCAGAGCTTAATGTTTTCATATTTGTAGAACTGAGCAAGACACTCGTTATATTGGCGAGGAGAAGAAGAAATCGCTACATCCATAACATTTTCCTTCACTGCAGGTTTTTGTCTCCAATTCACCAGGAAAGTCCACAGCCTCATGGTCCTTCTAGACATATTACTTCTATAAACTCTTACATCTACAACTTCTAAACCTCTTTTCTCTGTGGCTGGCCAGCAGACTGCATCCTAAACCATCCAGACACTGTCATGGTCAGTGAGCCACATATTAGGACTTGATTAGTACAATTTCCTAGATCTATGAAAGAAGCTGCTTACTTGGAAAAAAGCTCCAGTTAGTCCAAAACTCAGCAGTCTTGTGCCTTTTCCCTGGGATCAGTAGGTTTTGGAGGCTGAAAGTTTAAGAAGCTTGCAAATTCATAAACTCTTGGCATGTGCAGAATTTCTACTGATGTTAACTAAGAGGTCTGCATGTCCAGAGAGAGAGTAGAATGAGAATATCTGAAAGATTTCAGTCTGTAGTAGAAATGAGAAATCTAAGTGCTGTGGAGCGTATCTTCCTTCTGTTGCTGGTATATTGAAAGAGGGATCTAGACCTTGGTCTGCTCTTGTCCAATCAGCTCTCTGATTAATGGTGCCATGATGAATACTATCTGTCTTAGGTACTTATATGGCCCCCATTACTGTAAAAAGCTGAACACCTCCTATTCCTTAATGCAGTGGTTCCCAAACTTTAACAACCTGTGAACCCCTTTCACTAAAATGTCAAGTCTCGCGAACCCCATCTAAAAAATGAATATTTCCAGGGATTTTCTCCTTTACCTGAGTATAAATTATAAAAGCATTGATCTTGGAAATATAAAATTTGTTTTTATGACATGCTTATTACACACTATTTATTATTAATTATTATGTATCATTACAGTACTTTTATTACATTATGAAAATGGCAACACTATTCCAAGATCTCACTTTTGTAGCTTGTATCACTTTGAATAAGCTTGTTATAAGACAAGGCTCCTATGTTTCATCAAGGAGCATCAAATGTGAAACAGCGTGAAGGTATTTAAGAAGCCAATTCAAATCGTTCCTCCTACACAAGCATTCAGGTCTTGAGCAGTCCAGACGAACAATGCACGTTACAACAAAGCTTAAACTTCTTGTTCATAATAATTTTAAAAACAATAATAGCTGCCTATTTAATTTTAAAAACAGCAAAAAATATCCACCTCTCTTTCCATTTCTTATAAGGAGTCTTGACGTTTAAATCTCCTCAGTTTGATAGATATGCTTGCTTTGATCTGCTTAGCTCTTGGAAGTCCAGGGGCTCTGGGCTGCTGGCCCCATGCTGCCTGGGGTCCCTAGAGACAGCTCTCTCCGCCATTAGGGAATTTTTTCCCAAGAACCCCCTGTAACATTTCGCGAATCCCCAGGGGTTCACGAACCTCAGTTTGGGAACCACTGCCTTAATGTATTTATCCCTACAACCACCACATGAGGAACAACAGTTTACAGAGAGGAACTAAGACATAGAGAGACTAAAGAGACTTGTCCAAGGTCATGCTGGAAGTCTGTTTCAGAGCAGGGAACTGAATCTCAGTCTCTCAAGTTCCAGGTTAGCACCCAAACCACTGGACCATCCTTTCTTACCACCTTCCTGATTTCATTTTTATTTTCTAGTAGGCCAGTAGATACTCAACCAACCATGCTTGAGATACATGTGGCTTTGCCTAGCCCCGTATGCAGTTTTCTTAGGTTGGACTAAGGAGTTATGTGGCACCCTGATGGCCCAGATGTGGAAAATAGCAATATATAACAAAAATATAGAGGCACAGACATACATCTAGGTAGTAGGGACATCCCTAAAACCAGACGCTCTTTTCCCCTATTCACACTAAAGCGCCTCTGTGCAAGCTCCAAGAATGGGTGGATGGGGTAAGGTGAGCTTGTCCACACTGCCAAACCACTCCCCAGGAGTTCAGGTGGTTCTGGCAATCAAGGGAGTCTATTAGTCCAGTGTGGGGTCAAGTGTGAAGGAGCATAGCTGCCAGAGACTTCTAGAGGTCCTACCTGGTATTATTGTCCAATCCCCTCACCCTCCAATCCATGCACTCTTGGAGGATCTTCAAGTTTGGGGGTCTTGAACTTCCTGCTTCTTGGAAAGAAAAGAGATTTCCTCATCACCTTCTCACAAGGGATTATCCAGAGGAAACACTGATAATACAAACTCACAGTAAATTACACAGGTTATTTTTGAGTAGTGGAACATAGGGCCCTAAAATGTATCTGGGTTAATACTCATGGGTCTTTTGGATCAAAAAATTTTCTTTGACATTTTTCAGGTTATGTTTGAAAATCTGAAAAACAAACTATAAAAATGTTTTTGTTTTTTGGTTGCTGAAACTCAAAATCCTTTTGATTTTTTTTTCAGTAAAAATGCAGAAACTTTAGGTGAAGACAGAAATTTTTTCACTAAAATTTCTGTTTCACTGAAAAGCCACTTTGTGTCAAACGAGGAAACTTTCAATGGAAAAACTTCACCCAGTAATAATTATGTATGATTTTAACAGTAGACAAATACTTCTTGGTTCTTTACAGTACAAATAGCAAGGTGTGGTCCTTGCTTCCAACAATCTAATTTTAGACATGACACTATAATTGGGGATAACTAACAGTCAGAGGGTGCAGAGAAAGGACAAGGTTTAGAGGAGTGAGATCACTAGGAGTATGTCTATACTGCAACTGAGCACCCACAACTGGCCCATGTCCACTGACTCAGGCTTGAGCTGTGGGGCTGTAGAATTGCAATGTTTATCATAGAATATCAGGGTTGGAAGGGACCTCAGGAGGTCATCTAGTCCAACCCCCTGCTCAAAGCAGGACCAATCCCCATTTTTTTTGCCCCAGATCTCTAAATGGCCCCCTCAAGGATTGAATTCACAACCCTGGGTTTAGCAGGCCAATGCTCAAACCACTGAGCCATCCCTCCCCCTGTTTGGGCTTGGGCTGAAGCCTGGTTCTGGGACCTACCCCCATCATGGGACCCTGTCCCCTATAGTTACTGTAGTGATAGGCACATCTTGGTGCCACTGGTTGTAAAGGTAGCATGAGGGGCCCATGCTTCATATGCAGGAGTATATTCAACTGCTGGGAGGAATTTCAGCAGGCAACATTTCACTGCAAAGAAGATGGTGTCTAAAGAAGAGCCAGTCCGGAATTGTATTTGTAGGTGAATGCCGAAATGATCTGGCTTTCTATATTGGTTTCTTTTCCTCATTATGGAGACTTGCTGTGTGTTCCTATTATTGCTAAGTTGCGTGACTTCTCTTTCCGTATCTATTTTTACCCCCTGATTATTTAATCAGAGTTTTGTAGGTAAGGACACATTACCACAGCCTTTTAAGATACATGAGAACTGTTTTTCTGCTACTAGATTTGATAGTCAGTCATTACCTAGCTATCAGATAAGGCCCATCTGATTGGTGCATTTTATTCACTGTTGAATAAACATTTCTGATAACTTTATTTTTTTAATGGGAATAACTGAAGGAGTGGGACCCAGATAGTCCCTGCTGGAGATATGCCAGTAAAAAGGGTGGCATTTGATTTCCTTCCAGTTCTCCTCTGTGATAAATATGCGGATTTCTTTTTCCCCCTTGTGTAATCTGAGTGGCATTTTTCTTTGCCTACTTTCAAGCTGCAAGCTTCACTTCTTTCTCCCCTTCATATTAATCACTCTGGGGTTGGCAAATTTGATACGTAAGCGGTACTGTGAATTCAGGTTGAAATATACAGAATTGGTTTAGGCATCAGAAACACGCCAGACTCATTGAGTTGGGACCCTCCCTCCGCCCCATCAAAATATGCTAAATTAGCTTTAATAAGAGGGGTGAGAGGAAATGTACTGCAGTGGTCTGGTTATAAAGAAATAATCTTGCTCTCGCCAAACTTAACCAGGTGCTATAACACTCTGGTCCAGATTCCAATATCTTTACACTGAGCATCCACTAATTCCGCTGACTCGTAATATTAAAATCTAGCCTTGCAGGATTTGAGCCACTGGCTCTATCTTTTCTTCACTCCTACAATAGGATCGATAAAGGTGAACCCTTGTGCCCATGTGTCTCCAACTGCAGGATCAAGGCCAATGTTTGAGATGCCACCATTACCTGTTAGGGATTCCCTTGCTTCTAAAAGGGCCAGCCTGTAAATAGAAAGCACAATCTGTACATCAAAACAATCCAACCAAACCCTACATATCATAGTGGAAAGTCTTGCTACATGAAGGCTATTGTCTGAATGGTGACTACGGCTTATGTTTTAACCTCGGAACCCAGTGCTGCTCCCGTTGTACTCTGTAGCAAACCTCCTATTAACTTCAATGAGGCTCTGCTTCCCTAATGCACTGTACACTCTTATTCATTGCACTAAAATTGAGAGAGAAAGTAAGGATGGCAGGAGAAGCCAACCAAAAATGAATGAATGAATGATCTCTGTGGAGATATCTGTCTGTGGGCATGAAGGAATGACTATATAGCAACCCCATCCATCCAGCTCTGGAGTGCAGTGATGTGCCACCAAAATTTTAATAGAATACTCCCTCAGATCAGAGGTGATCACATTTCCTGAAGAAAATACCCATCTTACCACCCCTCAAAATTCCATCCTTTCAGTACTCCCACATCAATTCGGTTCTGTTCCACCCTTCCCCCCTTACAAATTTTTCTATCCTTCCACTTCTCACCCTCTAGTCCAGTATCTTTCAGCCGACAAGGCTTACCTAGTACCCCTTAAGTGGCGTTCCTACCTGGCAGCTTCTCCTCAGCATCAGGGGTGCAGCCATTACTGGCAGCTTTGATGACAGTGAGGAGACTGCTGCCTCTGGCTACAGGCTGATTCGTTGGGTGGGAAGAGATTCCACTTCAGTGATGAATTGGGCGGAATGGATCCTCTTTAGTTCTTGACATATATTTTCATATATTAATATCTTCCTGTCTTTATTCATTGGGATTTTACCTGTGAGCCAGAAAGCTAAAGCATTTGTTCCTTCAGTTGCACCAAAACAACAAAGGGAAGAATGTGGCTTTCTCTAATCACCTGTCTTTGTTTCATTCCTGGAAGGGTTTCTTCTTTATTCATATATTCCTGAAATAATAGACTTGCAATAAATATTAAGTACTGACTAGGTCAAGTAAACTAGATTTCACGTGTTTTTCAAATTCTCATATCTATCAATATGAATGTTTTCAAGTTTAGCTGTGTATCACAGCTTTAAATGCAACTAGTATGCAACCTTCACTATACATAACTTCCCCTCTATATAAGTTTTCCTAACAGTTTTCATTCTAATCCCCTGTTTCAGTTGCCAAACTTTCTAAAATTTTCATCGTTGAAATTTTCCAGCATTAGTCTCTGTCCAAATTCCATTTTAATGTTTACACACTGTCTCCTTTTCCATTCTAACAGTCACCAAGAGCAGCAGCTCTTTCTGGTGTTCTAAGATTAGTGTGGCACAATGGAGTGATCACTATGCTAGTGGAATTATGTGGGGACATAATTAATAAATCCATTACACAGATTCGGAGACAGGAGTGCAGTGTTAACAAAGGGCAGGGCTTCAAGATAATGTTTCATTTTTACCAGAAGCAGAATGAGCTAACACAATCTGTTACTTCCATGAACTGGGTCAGAATCCAGAATAGTGATTGCAATCTACTTAGCTGGCACTAGCACTGAAGATTATTGCCTTTAGAAGGATAGGTTGGGCTGGGAGGGTTATTACAAGGGCTGGTTAATTCAGTTGGGATAAACAAAGAACCCGAAGGATAAACTAACACTTTCCAGGCCTTTTTTGTTTTTGTTTTTTTTGTTCTTTTTCCAAAACCGTTATGGAATTGTTACTAGCAAACTGAATGTTCCTATTTTGTATAGCTATCTGATCACTGAATGAAATCATTGAGAAAGGAAACTCCATCTGAGCGACATTGTTCAAAAAGTTTTGCTGAAAGCCAGTGAAGACTAACAGTAGTTCTACAGTGCTTAGGCATTTGGTTCTTGCTAACTATGTTCAGAATGCATTTGTATTTATCACGCTGCAAAATCAGATTATCCTAAAATACAAACACCTATTTAGTATGTCAGTGAGAACCATTACTGTCTGACAAGTTAGGCATACCATCCTGCATTACTGTAGCTCTGAGGACTCTCAGCATGTCTCTGCCTCAAATTTCACACCTTGTAAGTGTGTAAGCATCATTATCCCAATTTATTGTAAAGTGCATTGAGGTCTAGCTCTAAGTGCAATACAAGTGCTAAGTATTACAGCTATTGATGGTCAATGGGAATGGGAATTTTGCCCGAGTGTAAGGACATTGTAAAAACTAGGGACTTCAGAATATGGGCTGTTGCTATTTCATAAAGGGTTAACTGGGAAAATTATATTGGATAAACTGCTGCTCTACAATGAAAAAATCTAGTAATATGTTTGCCTAGTTAACAGGGGTGGGGGTGGTGATGGCAGGGGATCATCTTATTTTTCTAAAGATGACAGATGTTCTATTGAAGTCACCTCAGGGCAAATCAGATAGGAATCTGGAATCAACTCCTTTTGGGGTGATGAAACCTCCTTTTGTTGGCTGCTGCTGTGTTGGTCCGTCAAGTGTATCTGATAATTAAAGGTAAAAAGGCCGCTCTTCCTTACTGATCAAGGTGTAACAAAGCCTCTAATCAGGTGCTACAATGCCAGTGGATGGGTGCTTTCCTGTGTCCTCAGCCATCTGTAAACTCCATGGCTTTTAAGGAAGTTTACATAAGTCTCACAAATAGCTTCCTTATTCTTTCCACCTTCTTCCAGGTGAGCTTTGAAAATGTACCTGTGAAGTAGGGGAGACACAATGGGAAGCACGGGTTTTGTGTTAGGACACAAAATCCCTTCAGAAATCCCCCATTTTACTATTGTAGTTCAGCCTGCTCAAAGCTGGCTATTTACACTGCCAGCAGCGTGCCTGCCTCAAAGACAGAGTTATCTGCAAAGCATCTCTTGAAATAAACAGACCCCTCCTACAAAAGGCAGGTATGTCAGGGGTTACAAAGGTCAGATACTCATTTGGATTTTCCCCTGCAGTTTGGAACCTCTAGTACAAGAGTTGCCAAAAGTTTTTAAAGATAACCTGGAGACAGCCCCCAATAGGCAAAAAAGTCCTGCAGGAATGCAAATCACCTGTCAAAGTCTGTTCAGCATACAGTGGACGGAGTAAAGGAACTTGGAGCTTACGACTTGCTCTTTGAATTTCTGACATAGTTTCCTAGAGCTGGATGGTTGCAGGGGCAGCTTTTGGAAATAAAAGCAACTGCTAGGACAAGTACACGAAGTGTGTGAAATAAGGGTGAGTTCAGCAGTCACAAATAACGTGTTGTTCTCGTTACTGGGGTGTAGGTTAAATTTTGGAACAGGCTCTTCCTCATACTTCTGTTCAGGCTCAAACCTATATACTAGGACACTGCTAACTGCTTGTGTGTCCCAGTGCCACAGTATTCAATATCCCCACAGCAGCCCCGCTAGGAAAGCTACCCTGCCAAGAGACAGTGCATTCTTCTCCATCTGAGTGCAAACCCCTCAGACTCTCAGCATCCAATTGCAAGTTGCATTAAATATTTATTACAATACCAGTCGCTGGAGAGAGCCAAAACATTTCATCAGAGGGAATGGACATGTGCACAAGCCCTTCTGTGGTATGTAGGCTTCGCTCAATGTATCAAAAGGTTGTTTAGAAACCTTGTAGGGAGGGGAGGATGGATTGCTAAAGTCTGTATCACATTGGTAGTTTTTGTAATGTTATGTGGGGACTGCAGGGTCAGATATAAAGATAGGGAGGTAATAGTGGTGAATCATGTAATTGCTGCTTGCTGTTTTGAGAGGAACATGAAATGAGCTTGTAGCAGCCGTGGGTAGTATCTCTTTCCTTCTTGTACATATAAAGGGCCAAATTGGGTTCTTGGCTACACCTGTGCAACCCCATCAAAGTCCGTGTGATTATGCAGCTGTAGCTGAGAATAGAATTTGGCACTGTTTTTAGATTTATTCAAACATATCAACTGATAAGGTTCTGTGTAAGTGATTAATAGTTATCAGCAGGGTTTAGAATTAGGTGCTCAGGTGAACAGCTACGTGCGCCCCATCCCGTCCGCACAGTGCTCCCTTGCAACCTATTTTTGATGGCTGCTAGTCTAAAGAATGTATAGACAGAGGCGGATTACAGGTTTGTGAGGCCCTGGGCCAGAGCAAGGGGTGGGGCCCCCCTCCCCACCTCTTCCACCTGCAGTCCCCCCCTACCCTCGCTCCTACTGGGGAGTGGGGTCAGGGCATGGGGGCTTCCCCAGCTCCCTGGCAGGGGTGCTGCATGGGCACAGCAGGTTGGGCCGTGGGAGTGCCCATTTTTCCGGGGGCTGCCCCAATTGGCCTGGGCCCGGGCCTCGTTGGCCCAGTGGCTAATCTGCCACTGTGTATAGAGGGAATAGGAATCGGGGTTATTGTACCAGCAGCTGTGCCATGCCCACAGTGCTGCAACATTACCATCCTCACAAATTCAATAACCTGGGGTAGGACATGAAATCTGAGATTTGCAGCCAAGAGCAAGATGGTGATGATGAGGACAGTTCTGTCTCTTTGCGGTTATCCTCTTTCTCCTGGCTGCTGGGAGCAGGTGCTCTCTCCTAGCTGCTAGGTGGATGAGTTTGGGTGCGCGTGGTGTCTCTCTCTCTCTCTCTCTCTCTGCTTGTTCTTACAATTTACAGCAGCACCTACTATGTGCTAGATGCTTAACAGATGTTCAAAAAGGATTCGGGACTTTCCCTGTCCTGAGTGCTCACAACATAAGGGTAGACTGACACAAAAAGGGAATAACCAAAAGGGATTTTCTAAAAATACAGATGTCATTTGTTCTTATTGGGGGAAGATGGGATACGGCACAGTCCCTCTTTGTAGATAGCGAGCGAGCATATCTCCTCTCTTCCCCCTGCCCCATCCCTCCACAGAGGAATTCCATCTAACTTCCAAGAGACCAGGGCAGGATGACCAAGTGGCTCCCACCCTCCCGTATCCATTTGATTAGAGTTCCCCACTCTGCCAGACTGAGCCAGACGCTCTCCTATGAATGGCATTCTGCCTCCCCGCCCCCCCGCCCCCAAGCAGAGCTTGTCCAGTGCTCATCTGCAGGCTTTCACAGCAAATCAGACCACATATGGGAGCAGCACTCTGCCAGAGGGAGGGAAGAATCACATATTTCACCTGAGCCATATGAAAAGATCCCAGAATTTGTGATTCTCAAGTCATCTGTGAGTATTGGCAAGGCTGGGTACTTGGTTAAAGGAACCCCAAAGCAGTTGCTGAGATTTGGGACTGCCTTACAGCTGCCTGCTTTTAGGGCTGTAAGTTTTAACTTCAGTATCGCATACCAAGGAATGCCCATTCAGGCTGTAGAAGAAGAATAGTTTGAGTAAATTGGTCTCAAAGCAGCAAACAGAAGCCCTTCTAAATTCTGGAGAATCGAACACCTGGAGCTCGATTCTCCCTTCACTTACACCAGTTTTAACTCCACTGACTGCAATTTAAAAGGTTTGTCTTCATGGGGGGAGTGGGGAAGAGAGGTGGGAAGTCACAGTGGAGGGGGTAATGCACATTGTGGGGCTGTGATTCCTAAAGTGCACTGACACGTTGTGCATTAATTGATCCATGTAGACCCTGCCTGTGGTGCGCTAACCTTTGTTCAGTGTGTTTTAATGTAGTCTGTGATATACAGGAGGTCAGAACAGATGATCTAATGTTCCTTTCTATCCCTAAACTCCATTAATTAAGTCTCGCTGGCCTTAGACAAATCAAATCTAAATAGAAGCTGGAAGGAAGATCAGACCTAGGATGTTAAACTAGAAATAGACTCTTGTATGTGGTTTCAGAGTAGCAGCCGTGTTAGTCCGTGTCAGCAAAAAGAACAGGATTCCTTAGTCCTTGGTATCTCGATGCCTGATCCAAATCTGAAGTTCCCTTGCTGCAGATGTGCAACAAGTCCCCAGAGGCTGCCAATCTGCTCACATTCTTGTGTGTGATTTTGATGTTCTCATTCCAGTTCCGTCATCTGGTTGTTGAATTCTGGTGGCTGTTAATGGTGCAGTAATATTGGGAAGGTGCAGCTCCGGGTACAATAATTCTTATTCCTCTCCCTCTCTGAGCTCTTCCATGTAGCAGCTATCAAAAATAGGTTGGTGGTAAGGGGAAGTATGGTGTCCAGCTAAGAAGAAAATATTCGGCTTTTCAATTTTGCATTGTAGGCAGGTGCATGTTCAGGACAACATGGTAGAATGCATCTTTTAAACATTAATATTCTCAATCAAAACTAGGTAGTGATACAATATCATATGTAAGAGAGGGGGTTATGAACATGACCTTTTTTCCTTTTAGAAAATCTAGTGGATGTCAACTGCTGGCATTGTTTAATGGATTACTTTGCACTGTGATAATTTTTTTTAAGTTGCAAAATAACACGTTATTATGAGCTGGTGAACAGAGATTTCAGAGGCATAAAAGGGGATTATGAAATAAGCCAGTGCATGAAAACGATGAATCCTGGATGGCAAAGGATTCAACTGTTTGGAGCTACTATATGACTTACATTTAAGCAAACTGATTAACCAGACCAACTCTTGGGCACCTTCTGGTAAGATTATAGAAAAGATGGAAATAGGCAGTTCTCTGTGCTGGGTCATACCCTTAGCTGGTGTAAATTGAAGTCCAGTGAAGTCAATGAAGCTATGATGATTTACACCATCTGAGGATCTGGCTCACTATTTTCCTATGTCATTTTTGTTTGGCCTCTCTTCCAACTCCCCTTTCCTCTACCAAGAAGCCAGGTAAAATTTCCAGAACACCTGAGTAATTTAGGAGTGTAAATCCATTAAAAGTGAGTGGGATTTAGGAACCTATGAACATTTTACCTGTTGTCTCTTCTCATTACAAAGGATGGTTGTTGGGACAAGGCAGAGAATAATGGGAAATCATAGAGGATGATGGGGAAGATTTTTTTAATGGTTCCTGTTTTGATATTCCCACTTGATTTAGGTTTAATTCATAATATTCATCTTTAGAGCGAAGAGAGAGCACATTAGGGAACTTTCTTTTTCTCCTTAAATAGAGACAGTGCCCAGCACCATGTCCTCCTGTGCATTTCCTTCCTCTCCCTCCATGGAGTCTGGGATCCAGGTGTGGGGAGGGGGTGGGATCAGCAGAGGGATGCACACTACACACATTGCATACCCTGAAACCAATGCAGAATCTGCTCCAAAGAGGCCGAATTACCTTTTGCACAGAGGGTCTCCATGCCAGAGAACTGTGGGTTCTTGGGGTCAGTGGGGGAAGCACTGCCCAGAATTGTGCTGCTAAGGAGAAGAAAGAGCTGCAAGAGTCCAAGAAGCATGACTGGCTTTAGACGGTGTCTGAGAGCTCTGATTCCTGACTTCCAACCCCCACTGGCCGTTCTCTGGGGCAGGGGGAAGGCAAACCCTGCCCACCACTTACATAACATGATAGAAGCTTGAAGAGGGTTTTCTGTGGATGGGGTTTGGCTCTGTTATCTGTTATACTGGTGATGATCTGAGGTTATTCCATGGAAGCCGGTAGAGTTACTTCAGATTGAAGGCAGGTTAATGAGAGTAGAATCTGGGTGCCAGATTGCATGTTACTGGAATATCAGTGCAGCAGTATCTTTCAGAATATGCACTAAGTGTGTGTGCAGCTGTGTAGTTTATCAGGCAGTTCTTTACTTTATGACTTGATAATTAACAATACATGTTTACTTTAATAATTTTCACATCACATCATATTTGTTCTGCCTTCCAAGTTTACAACCACTGTTCTGAGAAAACACAGAACAAAGCACTGTGGGACGGCAAAACTTCCGAGTGGTTTTTGTAAGGATATTTTTTCTATAAGTGGAATCAGCGGTACTTTCCAAAGTGCCCACTGTCATTTTGCATGTTGCTTTAATTTACTGTAGTCATTACTAAAACTGTAGTCTTCTCCCAAGTCTGGAGAAATGAGTTCTAATCCTGCTTGTGCCACTGATATCTTGAGTATTCTTGGGCAGGTCACCTTGGCTGTTCTGTCGATATCCTCACTTGGATAATAGGATAATGCAACTTGTCAATCTACCTTGCAAGGGAGTTATCAGGATGAATTTGTAAATGTCTGTATGATGCTCTGAACAAGGAAGTGAATAGAGCATTGGACTGGGATTCCGAAGATTTAGGTTCTAGTCTGGTTCTGCCACTGAACTGCTGAGTGAACTTGGGCAAGTCACTTCCCTACTCTGGGCCTCAATTTTCCCATCTGTATAAAAGAGGTCAGTATTATTATCCCCATTTTAAAGCACTATGAGATCTACTGAGGAAAAGTGCTATATAAGAGCTAGATATTTATTATTGTACATTGTCTAATATATTGTTGTGAAATAAAAATATTAAACGGACTTTTTGCCTGTGAAGAATATAACATTGTAGTGAAAAAGCTGAAATTAAAACTTTCTGCCACCGTTTTTCTTATTTCACGTATGCAGAGGGAAACTTGAGAGAGGTGAATGTAGTCGAGTGAGTGAGCTTGCTGCGGGCCTGGATAACAGTGCTGGAGGGCAAATAGGGGAGGGGACTTGCCTGAAGCCAGCTGGCCAGCTCTTGGACTCTGGCTTTCTCAAGCTGAACATGATGGTCAACCCACTTTCTTGTGCAAGTTTTTTTTTTAAACCAGCCCTGTCTTGTATCTGAGCAAATGGTATGCTGCTGGATTCAATGATGCGACCTTCGTTTGCACTACATGGGTTAAAGAGTCCTGGCTGTGTAAATGCAGGGAGTATTAGCTAGTATGAAGGGAACATACTTTACTCTGTGTTGGTCTGCTTCTTTTAGGGGTTGCATTTAGGGGCTTTATGGTAAAATAATGAAAAGAGTCAAATTCTGTTCTTAATTGGACAAAGTTCTCATTGAATTAGTGGGAGTTTTGCTTCATTAAGGGCTGCAGAATTTGGCCCACGGTGATTTAGGACCCTAATTACTCCCATTCAAATGCGAGGTAAAAACAAAACAATCAAACCATGGAGCAGGTTTTGAGCTGCAAACCTACCCCTTTGTGCTGCTCTTGGCATCTCAAATGGACAGTAAAGCAAGATTTCCCTACCGAAGGATACCCCTGGGGTGGGAGAGTCCTCAGCTGGCGTAGCACTGGCTTAGAAAGATCCTACACATACCCTCTGTATCCCTCAATGTAGAGGGCAGAGCGGGGTCAGGTGTGACTGGAGTGTGCTATGGCAGTTCCTCACTGGCAGAGGACTCTGTAGGGGCCGGTACCAAGTGACGCACTTTAGAGTGGCCCCTAGGTGTAGAACCAGCTCTATGATCAGCCGAGAATTTTTCCCTATACTTGGGAGAGGATCAGATCCTTCCAGAGCTGGTTACCACAACTATCTAAGAAACAGGGATGAGCAAATGTTATACGAGGAGGACAGAGTAGAGGAAAAGAGATCCAAATTAAAGTGATTAAGATGTAAATAGGTTTTGCTTTGCCAAACTTTTCTTTTCACTAGAAATGCTTTCTGCATGTTTTTAAGGTACAGAGGAACATGAACCTTATTCTGCCTTGAATGGTTAGCTCCTCTCTTCAAGGCCACAAGAATCTGAGCTCCACATTAGCCTGAGCAATCAAGACAACAGGAAGCAGATAATGGGACTTTTGTGTGTCTGCTAAAGAGGCATCCCATTAAATTGCTTGTGGGTCTTCAGAAAGGTCAATCAAAGCTTAAGCAACCCCCTGTTGTTTGACAACTTCAGAGCCCAAACTCCATGGTCCTGGAGTCCTCCGCTCTTTGAAGAGGGGGGAAGTTTAATTACCTTTTGAAAGCCGGCAGCAGGACAGGATGCAAGGATGTTTTCTTTCTTTTGTGTGAGTCCAACAAGTTACTATTTTGGTCCATGAGAGCCAAAAACCCGCCACCCTGGAGGAGACAGACCCTTCCTCTGGCCTGCTGTCAGAAGAATAGCAGAAGCAATAGGATATTTACTAAGGTGAGCCTCGCACAGGAAGGAAGCATTGGCAGTAGGATGCTTGTGGAAGAAGAAGCAAAAACCTTCTAGGCCTTTTAAAATATCTATCTCTACCTTTCTCCTTTTAAAAAAATCTTTATTTTATCCCATTTGTTTTGCTTTAAAGGAAGACATCAATGCCGTTGCAGGAAACAGACTGCTGTCACCTAAATGAAATTTGCTTTTTATCATTAAAGAACTGGGAAACCGATTGCAAGAGTTTTAATTTTACAAATTGTAATACATCTGCTCACTCAAAGTGCAGCCTTTCATAGCACTTTGTGTGTTCCAACTAATATACGAACATATATTAAGGATTTGGTCTGTCTGTCTGTCTCTCTCTCTCTCGCACACAAAATCATTTGAATTTAAACAAACTAAACACAAACTGCCTGGGGAGAAACATTCTCAAGTGCTTGAAAAGAAACTTGGATAGCATGCCTAACATATTGTATGTGATCAGAAATTTGAGTAAGGTGCTATAACCCACGGTACATACATTGTAAAGAAATATGTCACATTTATGTATAGCAGGCATAAAGGGGATGTGCTTCTGTAAAGGACAATTTAGCATGGGAGAAATGTAGCTGCACAGAGGGCCACTAGCAGGGTTGTCACTTGTCCAAGAGCCAAAGGGTATCCCATCCTAACTTAATGCACTGGTACCTGCAACATGAGTGGATTATATAGCACCCGATCCTCCTCCAGGTGGCATCTATAGGAAATTTGTCATTGACTTAGCAGGAGGGGCTAGTGGATAAGGCATTGGACTGGGACTCACTAGATCTAGATTCTATTCCTGGCCTAGCCACTGAATTGCTATTTTCTCTCTGGCAAGTCACTTGATCTTTCTGTATGTGGAAGGTGGGAATCTTAATGCTTACCTGCCATTGTAAGCACTGTGAGATCTGTGGATGAAGAGTGCTATATAAGAGCATGGTCCAATGCCAAAATATTCTGACGTCAATGGGCAATGCCTCATGTGCTAATTCTTTAATATTATTCAATGGGATTTGCCTGTCATGTGTAAGTGTTTTCCAGGGTATTTCAGGTTCTGAAAATGAGATAAACCAATTGTCTAGTATTTGGAATCCACCCATCCAAACCTAACTTCATGCAGGTTTGTGTGTCTATTGCCATATGAGCAAAGATATTTCCCTGAGCCCCGTTGAAAATAGGTGTACTTGAATTTCTGGCAGAGTGTGAGCATTTAGGTGTATTTTTACAATAGAATGCTCTATAACGATTTCACAATGAGCTTATTTGACATGTTGGCTTCTTGCCAAAAATGAAAACAATAGACACCTATTTTCAGCTGGGAAAGCCACAATCATTATGTTTCCCAGCCCAGATAAAGAACTGAAGCAACATCACACAAAGTGCTCTTAATTCCCTGCATAATTTTTTTTTTTTTTTGAAAAGGCTAGATTTATTGGAGAACCATTCACCCGTACTACTGTTCCTCATCTCTTCACTCCTCTAGCGCCTTGATAGCTGGCTGGGCATATGACTTGTCATAGTTAAGTTTCTCTTTTTGTCATATGCAAGTTTTTACATACATTTAACGTTCTTTTCATACACAAGGAGCTGGAATGTGGTTGATGCTGTGCAGGTTCACAGAAGAGGTCGACAGGCTCAGCAAGGGAAGTGACAGCCCTGTTGGTGGCACTAGACTCCCAAAGAGTAGGGAAAAATGTGGATGGGTAATGCTGAACCCTGTAAAGGGATGTAGCAGTCCCACTGTACCCCAACAGGCTATCCTAATCTATGTAATCTGTCACCTGCGCAAATCACCAGGGTATCTGAGCACCTTAGTACTAAGGCAGCCCATCTGCCTCTGGGGTCTATCAGAAGTGCATAGCCCCTAGTTCCCCTGTAATGTAGACTGTGGCATTACAAGCCACAATGTAACCCAAAGACTTCATTAAGTCGAGAAAAAACGAGTTCACAATGATGAAAAATATTGCAGGTCCGGACGTTCAAAAAACTGAACCTTGTAAAATGTCTGAGGCACATGGTGGTGGTGGTTGTCCTTCATGACTGAAGAAGACACTGATGACAGTTTTGCATCTTGTGAGTATGGTTGTGGCTAAAAAGACCAATGCACGCGTGTCAGTCCTTTCCTCATGAAGTGCGTAGGTAGCTCAATGCCGAGGAAGGGATTACAGTCTCTGCCTGCTGAATCTGATGCTGTTTATGACTCAGTCCGTGTGCCTAAAATTCTCAAATTGGGTAACTCCATCATTGACTGCTGCTTGCCAGCATGATCTATCTGTTGCTGACAACTCCCAGCCATGAACATTGATGTTGCACGGTTTCAAGTTATGCTTCAGTGTGTTCTGGAAGCATTTCTTCTGGTGGCCTCATATGCGGTTGCCCAACTTGCAGTTTGCAACAGTTTTGGCATGTTGGTGTTGTCCATCCTCAACACGTGCCTAGCCTGACGTAATTGTCATGAGCTAAGCATGGCTTCAATCCCTGTGGAGTGATTACCTTCCTCATTACTGGTAACCGTAGCCTGCCATTTGATGCAGAGTATGACATGCAGATGTCGTAAATGGAATTTATCTGAATGCTTAATGTGATGCCTGTATCAGGTCCAAGTCTCGCACCCATACAAGTTGAACTAGCACAATTGCTTTGTAGACTTTTAATTTGGTTTGATGCTTAATACCATGTTGCTGCCAGACTCTGCCTGATTGTCTGCCAAATGATGAACTGGCTGTGTGGATACAACTTGTCAGCACCTTGTCTACAGTAACATAATTTGACACTACGCTACCAAGGTAGCAGAAGTCTGGAACAGCATTCAGCTGTGTGTTGCTGATGGTGACTTTGTTTTGTGTAGCATTTCCCTTGTGCAGGCTGATATATGACCTCTGTTGTTTTCAGATTGTCATCCCATATCTTTTTGCAGACTCTGTGAATTTGTCTGTAATAAATTTTATATCTTCTACAGTCTGTGCCTCTAGAGTACAGTGATAGGCATGTAGCAGCTCATGAACAATTGCCTCAAAGACCTTCATGGAGGAGAGAAACCTTTTCAGATTAAATAAATTTCCAAAGGATTGGAATTTGTATCCTGATACTGTCATTCAGGTGTCTTCTCAAGCTTTGCTGCATAGATGAGATTAAACAAGAGTGGACTGTGTGGCAAATTGCTGGCACTACTATGAGGGTCCCGCACTTTCTCTTCTTGTGGGGGGTTTTCAGGGTGCCATTTCTTGCCCCTGAACTGGGGTATCAGCTGTCCCACTAGTATCCAAGAGAAGGGGAATGGAGAGGGAGGGACCCAGGCCCGCCCTCTACTCTGGGTCCCAGCCCAGGGGCCCTAGGTTAGTGGGTAAACCACTTGTACTAGTGATACTTTCCCCTGGGCTCCTTCCCTCTCCTGCTTGTGGGGCTTCCTGCCTTCCCTCTGCACAAGCCAGGTGTCCCTTTACCTAGGGTCTTGGTCTTCTTAGCCCGCCACAGCACTTCTCCAAACTCTCCTCTGCTTTCCTCCAAACTGCTCTCTGCTCCACCACCAAACCACTCTGCTCCAACTCCTTCCTCCTCCTCCCCTGTCTGCCTGAAGCAAGGGGTTTTATTAGGTTCCTGAGAGGGCCTTAATTGACTGCAGGTGCTCCAATTAGCCTGTAGCCACCCTCCCTAGTCTCCAGGGAACCACGCCTTAATTAACCTAGGGCTTATATATTTCTCCTCTCACACTCTACTACTGCTGCTCCCTGGCCCTCCTGTATCACAACTGATTATGCATCACTGTTTAATACCATCAGTGATAGGATATGGATCAGACAGAACACACCATCTGCTCAGACTCTTCTGAGCATTCCATCATGAAATAGCCTCAGAATGTCGATGAGTTTTTCTGGACAACCAAACTTACATAATAATTGCCAAAGCCCAAGTCTGCTAACAATTTCAAATGCCCTGGATCAATAAAGACAGTGTAAAGGTCCTGTTGCTGTACTCTGAATTTCTCCTTTGTCTGAGAGGCTACAAATCATAGACTCATAAAAGTGTAGGACTGGAAGGGACCTCAGTAGGTCATCTAGTCCAGACCCCTGCATTCAAGGCAAGACTAATAATTAGGACATTCCTGACAGGTGTTAGTCTAACCTTTTCTTAAAAACCTCCAATTACAGAGATTTCACCACCTCCCTAGGCAATTTGTTCCAGTGCTTAACTACCCTTACAGGAAGATTTTCCTTATGTTCAACCTGAACCTCCCTAGCTACAATTTAAGCCCATTGCTTCTTGTCCTATCCTCAGAGGTTAAGGACAATACTTTTTCACCCTCCTCCTTGTAACAATCTTTTATGTATTGTGACAAAGCTCCAAGCCCTTTTGGTGGGTCCCGCGCTTCCAGGCAGATTCGGTGGCCTCAGAAGTTTGCTAAGGCCCTCAGTGTGACCTCCCTTTCTCAATGTGGTGGCAAGGGTCATAGCCTACCCAGCTACTTTCATCACAGGCCAGTGTGGGAGGTGGAAAGGGGGGATACCCCACAGTCTCTGTTGCTCCTTTGAGCTAGTAGGGTGCAGTTTGGCCTCCTGCCTGGACCGCGGCCTGCTTTGCCTCTCAAGAGGGAACAGGGGCTGGGGGCAGAGAACCCAGGACCACCTTCTACTCTGGGTTCCAGCCCAGGGACCCTAATTGTAGCAGCTATTGGCGGCTTCCCGTTCACCACTGGAGCTGCTTTGATTCCCTGGCTCACTTCCCCATGGTCCCTTTTTCTAGCTTCATCCTTACCTCAGGCTTCAGCAACATTTCCTTTTCCTCTAGCTCCTTTCACCAGGGCTTCCCTGAGGGAACTGGAAGGAGAGCTTTTACGCAGTATGAGGGGACCATGATTGGTTCCAGCTGTCTCCATTAGCCTAATGGACTTAACTGGTTAATTGGCGTCAGGTGCCTTAATTGGCCCGGAGTAACCTTTGTTTGGCTATCCAGGGAACAGGGACCTGAGGCTAATACGATGAGGCTGCTCATCCTTCCACCACTCAACCGGGTCCTGCAAGAGGGCACGCCCTGCCCACCCTCCACCCCAGGCCCTCCGGACCTTATCATCGGGCCCCTGCCCCGTGGACCCGACCGGCCCCCCAGCCGCCCCTTCACCGTGAGCTGGCTGCACGATTTGCAGCTGGTTCGGTTCCAGACAGCGCTGAGAAAACATCTGTACATGCTCGTGCTCCACACACTTCACATCTTCACCCTCGCATCCCGCCCCGACACGAAGTGGCGGGACCTCCTGCCACCTCTGGAGGGTGAGGAGCCCCGGTGGGCCAGGTTATATTCCACCCTGGTCCCGAGGCCCACCGGGGACATCAGCTGGCGGCTCCTTCACGGAGCCATGAGCATGGGCGTGTACTTGGCACAGTTCACTCCCCTCCCAGACACCTGCCCCTTTTGTGGCGTGAGGGAAACCCTGGCGCACATATACCTGGAGTGCGCCAGATTGCAGCCCCTATTCTGGCTCCTCTTGGAATTATTACTACGTTTTTGGTTGCACTTCTCCTCTCACCTGTTCATCTACGCACTCCCTCTCCGTGGCCCCACAACGCCGTGGGACCTCCTTGTCAACCTCCTTCTAGCCCTGGCCAAAATGGCCATCTACAAAACCAGGGAGAGGAGGTTGGCTGATGGGGTTTCCTGCGACTGTGGGGCCTATTTTCGCTCCTCAGTCCATTCATGCATCCGGGCAGAGTTCCTCTGGGCAGCGTCCACTAGCTCCCTTGACACCTTCGAGGAGCAGTGGGCGCTGTCCGGGGTTCTCTGCTCGGTGTCCCCATCAGGTTCCCTTCGTTTAGCCCTGTGACTTCACTCCCGTTCCTGTAATCTCCTTAGTTGTCCCCCGCAATTATTTGGAATCCCGGTCCTGTGGATCATCCCCTTAGGCTGGGGGGAGGTCCTTTAGCAGTGGGTGGCTTCTGCCCGCCCACTTCCTGGATCCCAATAGGACGACTCTCTTATATCCTTCTGTTCTGAGTCTGTCACAGTACTAGAAAACTATTGTGTCCACCCTCAGTCTTCTTTTCTCCAGCCTAAGGAAACCCAGTTTTTCAATCTTTCCTCATAGCTCATGTTTTCTAGACATTTCATAATTTTTGTTGTTCTCTTCTGGACTTTCTCCAATTTGTCCACATCTTTCCTGAAATGTGATCCCCAGAACTGGACACAATACTCTTGTTGAGGCCTTTTCAATGCATAGTAGAGTGAAAGAATTATTTGTCATGTCTCGCTTACAGCACTTCTGCTGATACATCCCAGAATGTCTGCCAGTCCTTGTGTTGGCCTAAAACCATATTGTGACTTAGGTAGCATGATTAGCCATGTTGTATAGCAGATGATCAAAAAGTACTCTAGTCAGAACCTTTCCAGTGAGAGAGAGTAACAAGATACTGTGATAGTTACCACAGTCTGACATTTCACCTTTCCTCTCATGCATGGTGACAATGGTGGTATCTTTGAAGTCCTGTGGTACGTTTTCAGTACTCCATATATTGAGAAATAGTCCATGCAGTCACCTCAGCAGGATCTCACCTCCATACTTTAATATTTCTGCAGGAATGCCTTCAGATCTGGGAGCCCTGCAGTTCTCCATGGCACTGATTGCAGTGTTGACTTCATCAAGGGATGGGGCTTCATCCATGTTGTCAATATATATTGGCTGATCCACTAGTCTTGCTGATCCTCATCTGTGATGTTAGATTGTGTGTTCAGAAGATCACTGAAATGCTGTTGCCACCTCTGAAGGATTTTTCTTTTGTCAGTGATCACTGTTAGGCTGTCTGCACCCTTCAGAGGCACTGTAGTGCTATATGTAGGACCATAAACATCTTTCAAAGCAGCACAGAAGTCTTTGGTCACATGACTATCAGAATAGCCAGGGATTTCATCTGCCTTGGCATTCCACCATTGATCCTGCATGTCTCTAATTTTAGATTGGATGTCATGACACAGATTCCTGTATGTTATAACTATGCCTACAGGGAGGTGGGATCAAGAATTCGACGATGCATCTCATGTATTTTAGTGAGTAGCTGCTGAATTTCTGGATCATTCTCATTAAACCAATCTTGATGACATCATTTTGCTGTACCCAAGATGGTGAGAGCAGCTTGATATACCATATCATGAAAAACATGCCCATTTTGAAGCACTTGGAGGACAGGGAGGTGATCCATGAACAGTCAATGTGGATTCACCAAGGGCAAGGCATGCTTGACCAACCTGATTGCCTTCTATGATGAGATAACTGGCTTTGTGGATATGGGGAGAGCGGTGGATGTGATATACCTTGACTTTATCAAAGCTTTTGATACAGTCTCCCACAGTATTCTTGCCAGCAAGTTAAAAAAGTATGGATTGGATGAATGGACTATAAGGTGAATAGAAAGCTGGCTCAACGTCAGGCTCAACGGGTAGTGAGCAATGGCTCAATGTCTAGTTGGCAGCTGGGATCAAGCGGAGTGCCCGAGGAGTCAGTCCTGGGGCCAGTTTTGTTCAACATCTTCATTAATGATCTGGATGATGGGGTGGATTGCACCCTCAGGAAGTTCGCAGATGACGCTAAACTGGGGGGAGAGGTAGATATGCTGGAGTATAGGGATAGGGTCCAGAATGACCTAGACAAATTGGAGGATTGGGCCAAAAGAAATCTGAGGCTCAACAGGGACAAGTGCAGAGTCCTGCACTTAGGATGGAAGTATCCCATGCACCGCTACAGGCTGGGGACTGACTGGCTAAGTGGCAGTTCTGCAGAAAAGGACCTGGGGATTGCAGTGGATGAGAAACTGGATATGAGTCAACAGTGTGCCCGTGTTGCCAAGAAGGCTAAAGGCATATTTGGGCTGCATTAGTAGGAGCATTTGTCAGCAGATCGAGGGAAGTGATTATTACCCTTTATTCGGCACCGTTGAGGCCACATCTCGAGTATTGTCCAGGTTTGGGCCCCCCACTACAGAAAGGATGTGGACAAATTGGAGAGTCCAGAGGAGGGCAACGAAAATGATTAGGGGGTTGGGGCACATGACTTATGAGGAGAGTCTGAGGGAACTGGGCTTATTTACTCTTCTCTTCTGCAGAGTGAGGGGGTATTTGATAGCAGCTTTCAAATACCTGAACGGGGGGTGGGTTCCCAAAGAGGATGGAGCTAGGCTGTTCTCAGTGATGGCAGATGACAGAACAAAAAACAGTGGTCTCAAGTTGCAGTGGGGGAGGTCTAGGTTGGATGTTAGGAAAAACTTTTTCACTAGTAGGGTGGTGAAGCACTGGAATGGGTTACCTAGGGAGGTGTTAGAATCTCCATCCTTAGAGGTTTTTAAGGCCCGGCTTGACAAAGCAATGTCTGGGATGATTTAGTTGGGGTTGGTCCTGCTTTAAGCAGGGGGTTGGTTTAGATGACCTCCTGAGGTCTCTTCCAACCCTAATCTTCTATGATTCTATGATTCACGGTTTACATTGGCATTAGTAGTCAAGTCAGTGGGGACAGACAAAGCTGCGGTAATGTTATTACAGAGCTGCACTCGTGTAGCTTCATCTTGTAACTGCTTTACGTTTAATTGTCTGGTTTAGATGACAACTTGCATTGCATCTGCTCAGATTACTAATAATAATTTGGAGTGGATCATGCGATGGAGCAGATCATGCGAAGGCTCGTCCAGCATTCTGTCCTGCACAGGGCTGCAGTGATTTGTACATCCTGTATATCTCACTGCTGGACGATGATGTAGTCGGTAAGATGCCATTGTTTGGATCTTGAGTGCATCCATGAGTGCAAACCTCTTTTTTGTTTGGGAAAAAAGGTATTTGTGATCGCTAACTGCCGTTGACACACTCACTAAGTACCAGAATCTATTGCTATTCTTTCCCAGTCCCATGCTGTCTAATGGCAGGCTACCAGATTACCACATTACTTCCAACCCTTGCATTAAAGTCCCCTATGATAATCAGTTTATTTGATGCCGATGTAGACACAATGAGTTTTTCTAAGTCACTATAGAATTTTTTTTCCTCACTGCCGGTATTTGTCAAAGGAGGAGCAGACGTGCTGATGAAGGTAACACACCTCTTATGTTTCAATGGCAACCATAAAACCATAGGATGATCAGATATGTCTTTGGGTTGACTTTTGAGCTTGGAAGCAATGGCATTGCTAATGGCAAAACTAACACTAATTTGTTGTGGTTCTGAGGATGGGTGACCTTGCCAGAAGAATGTGTGCCCTGTGATTTGCCCTTTGTCAGCGAGTCTGGTTTCCCTCAGTGCAGCAATGTCAACCCTATACCTGGCCAGTTCTCTTACAACAAGTGCTGCGCTTCTCTCAGTTTGGCTCATGGTAGGGGTCGTCGCAACAAATCATAACAATCCATGAATCTATTATAAGTGGTGTCGTGAGCTGCCTTTTATGTAGATCTGCGACTACAACCACCAACATCACCATGCCTGTTGCTTTTGCCACTTGCCCATTACTGTAAAACTTTCATCAGTCCTCAGAACACACTCAGGAATTGTTTTCAGTGGTGACGGCTTGCGTTACACGAGCCACACTTTCACCTGTGCTCCAGTGGCATGCATTCAGAAGATAACTGGCAGGGGTTAGGGTGCAGTCTATGGATGTTGAGGTGGAATCATTCCGTGTGCTTTCTATAGTAGTAGACAACTGCTGTGCCTGCATCTACTTGCTACGGTGTTGTAGCGTGTAACATTCTCGTCCGCCATAGAAACCGCTGAAGACTTCACTATTGACCCGGTTGCTAGGGACATGGATTAGTGAGCATCAAGGTGTGTTCCACACACTGCTGGGCCTGTTCACTACACCTCTGGGGCCCATTGCTGTTCCAAGATCCCTTGCAGAATTTGTCAGGACTGGGCATGCAGGGACTCAGTTACTGATTGGTAGAACTCGGGAGATATTGCCTGTGAAGAGAGGCACCAGAAGGGAGGACTTATGCACTCGGCCTCCTTTTCACCTAAATGAGGCTAGCTGGCAGCTAGTGGTAATGGTAGTAGAATCATTACATTGATCACTGGCAGGGGCGGCTCTGTGTTTTGTGCTGCCCCAAGCACTGCAGTCAGGCAGCCATTGGCAGCGTTTCTGAGGTCCGCGGATTTGTTCCCACCGCCAAATTGCCGCTGAAGTCTTGGGACCGGCGGACCTCCCACAGAAACGCCACTGAAGGCGGCCTGACTGCCGCCCTCACAACTACCGGCTTGCCGACCCCCTGCGGCTTGCCGCCCCAGGCACGCGCTTGCTGCCCTGGTGCCTGGAGCCGGCCCTGATCACTGGCAGTAGAGGCATCACACAGGCCTGTGCCATGGCACTAACCAACCCAGAGGCATATAGAACTGTGACACGCTGTTACTATTTTTAAGACTTGTAGCTAGGCAAAATAATGAAATAAAACAATCCCAGAGAGAAAATTCACCCAAGCTTCTGACCACCTAGAGCAGGGGCGGGCAAACTTTTTGGCAGGACAGGCAGCCGTGCCGCCCGGCTGGAGTCAGCCACACCACTGCGCAGCACAGAGCACTGGGTCAGGCCACTGCTCTGCAGCCGTGCTGCCCGGCAGGAGCTCACAGACCTGCCATCCAGAGCATTGCGCCAGCGGTGCATGTGAGCTGAGGCTGTGGGGGAGGGGGGAACAGCAGGGGAAGGGCCAGGGGCTAGCCTTCCGGGCCAGGAGCTCAGGGGCCGGGCAGGAAGCTCCCGTGGGCTGGATGTGGCCCGTGGGCTGTAGTTTGCCCACCCCTGACCTAGAGCATATGCTAACCGGTAGATCAGTACCTTGCCTTCTACTCAGACGAAGAGGTCAAAAAGGAATGACAGCACATCATGCCGACATTGGCTACTTAGACGTATTCTACAGGCCAAGAATTACTTGCCAGAATTATTCAGTGAATAAGTTATAAGTTTTGAGCAGTGAATGTTGACAAAAAATCAGAGGTACATTTTTGTCCCATCATTTGTAGTGAATTATGTGCTCAGCTCTAATAATTAATGCTCTATTTTTTATTATTATTTATTTGTATTTTTGTAGTGCCTAGGAGCCCTCATCATGGACCAGCAGCCCATTGTGCTAGGCACTGTACAACCACAGAACAAAGAGACAGTCCTGGCCCCAAAGAGTCTACACACAATCTATATTTACTTAAAATTAATCCCCCAAATAATCCCATGCTCTCAACTACATCTCTCCCCTTTTCCCGTTTCTCCTACATCTTTCCCCATATCAGCTTTTCAACCAGAATTGCATATGCTTTTAAACCATCCAATTAGGAGTCCTATCAGAATACATACACATATAGCCCCAGGCCTCTTTAGCTGGCGCTTAGGTGCTACAATAGAATCTGTCTATAGCAGAAGAGAAGGTTTAAGGAAAGATGAGCTTTGTAAACAGGGGTTCTGACTCCCCTCCCCACAAATACTTGCCAGGTGGCGGACAATGCATTGCACACTAAAGCTCTTCAGGATTGTTTATCTTTTCTTTCAGATGATGATTGTTGTTTGTCTTGTGGTGACTGATTTCCAGGTTGTAGGTTATGAGCAACGGTGAGGAATCTCAAACTCTTGTTATTGGCAGAGTACTAAATACACAGCAGCAACACCTATTTGTGTGGGTGGCAATTAATCAGCTTTCTCTATTAGCAAAGCCCATTTTTTCTTTTGTTTCCTGCCTCCTCCCCTTGGTGTATTTCCTGGTTCTTCCTTCAGCAGGCAGAACCACTTGTGTGCTCACTTAAGCAGTAGGTTAAATGCCTTTAGAACCTAGCCTTTTCCTAGCTCCTCTTCTCAGTTGCTGACCAGCATGGGCATTTCATGTAGTAAATGCAGTTTAGTGCAGGACACTCGATCTGCATTTTACATTTTTTAACATAGAAAGGTCCACATTCCCTAAGAGTCCATGCTGGTGAGCTGGAGGTGGGGCCTTGGAGGAAGAGGTTAAGGTAAAGGGGAAGCACAGCTCTGATTGTCCTGCTAAACTCAGAGGAAGCATTCCTTCTCTTCCTCGGATGGGCTTGCCAATGATCAGTTCCCCTTCCTCCTGCTTCCTTACTAGCTGATGAACTGAGGATTTGCCAGGCAGGGGACTCTGAGGTGGAGGTGGCAGTAGAAGCTAGTACCTGGCTAGGAGGGTGCTGGGTTCCCAATCTGCCTACCAGTAGGTGGAACACCAGAAGCATGTGGTGCGAGAGGAAAAGCAGTTGCCGCTGGGAGTCCCTATCTGCCTCGTCTGAAGGAAAATCAATCTCCTGGGTGGCTCTCCTTCCCCTCCCGGTGTGGGAAGGGGGATGCGAGTGGGAGAAGAAAGCAAATTAAATAACACACACTTTGCAGCCAAGTAGTATTTGGAAATGTCTTAACCCCTTATAAATTGTAGGAAATCATATCAAATATTTAAAAGAATATTGAGAGAAGAGCAGTCCTGCAATTTCCTTCCTACCACCCCTGATCACCCCCCTTTTTATGTTTTGACATCCATACAGAATCTCTCTTGGTTACATGTGAAGGATGGCATTTGTAGCACTGGAGACCGGAAAGATACACAGATCCCTAAGTGGAATCCAGGGAGAAAGCTGCCATGGAAGTGGTCACCAATCTGTCTCCACACAAAACATCATGAAAGGGTGTGATGGGGTACACGTTATATTGAAAATTATATTCCAGTTCTAAATCAAATAATATTGATAGGAATACTATTTTCCCTGGATCATAATACCATGACTCAGTAATATGTTTTGCAATTTAAGGTCCTTATTCTCAGTCTCTACTAGTGCCAATGAAGTTACACCAGGGATGAATTTGGCCCATTTCCTTTAGGGCCATATGGGACCATACACAGAATCACCAACTGCTACCCACTTTGAAAGGGTGCAGCACCTGAGCACCTACTGGCCATCTTCTTTCATAGAAGAGGGTAGGGTGGGTCATAGTTTCACCTAGTTCAGTCACATTTCTTCTGGCGTATCTAGTGTCACTGGTAATGATCTGATTCCCCCCGAAACTTGAGCTCAGAAACTACATGTGCCAGAATTCTAGCTGCCCAATGTACAGTGGAACTGGGCTCCCTGCTTTCCCCTACTGTGCACCCATGAACCAGACACTTAAATGTGGGTCTTGGTGTTTTGGCACACTAGGTGCCTTTCTCTGCTCTGAAATGGAACAGTAATTACTATTTTTGCACACCACGGTGACCTATTCAGGAAAAAATATTTTTAAAAGGCCTCACGTACGAAGAAACTGAAAATGCTAGCAAGTTGTTTGGTTAAGCAACATTATACTGAGATAAACTCCAGCTGTAAAACAATACAATTGATTTACATGTAATAATTAATCCCTGTAATTTTTGCAAATCCTGCCAGGAAAGAGCTGTATGTGCTATTTTCTCTCTCTGGTGATAGTGATCACTACATGGGGGCGGGGGATAAAAATTGCCAAACAAGAAGATGAATGTTCATGAAAGAGCACTGTGAAATGTTTGGCACAGAATCTGAAGGAAGGCCAAACCTCTGGTTTCTATGTAGGTTAAAATCTCCAATCTCAGTCTAGCTTGTCTACACAACAGTCATGAACCTTTCATTATAAAGGCAGGCCCAGTTGGCTAAACACCTGATTTGTTCATTCTCAGTGAGATAATTTATCAAAAAAAAAATTAAAGTAGCTTTGCGGGGATTTTATTTGAAGTCAGCTTAATCTCACAGGTTTCAGCTGAGTTTCACTTTGCGTTTCAAGTTCTTTAGAACCCAAAACTCATGTTGAAATGCCAGGAGTGTAAATCGACAGGAAAGTTTCTCTTAACCTCATTTTCCATGCAACTGTAATGGAGGGTTGATCTTGCAGAACTGCAGAGATAATTTCTGAATAACCAGCAAGCTTTTACTGAAACTCAATACATTTAATTTATTTAATGGCACAGGCAGCAGTTGACATTGTGGACTAACAATACAGTACAAAGTAGCTTTTAGTGTATTAAATGGCTCATTTTAATTGAGTCTTAAACTGGAACCTTTTTGCTCCTTTCATTTGCTTTCGTTTCATTGCTAATTACACAGGAACTAGCCATAAAACATGAACCTAGGCCTTGGCTCCAATGGAAAGTGTATTGAATAATATCCCTATGCATCATGGTGCTTGGTAATAACAAGTTTAATTTAGCTAATTTAGAGGTGAGATTTGTTTCTGTTTGTATCATAATAAAGAATCCATGTTTCTCGAAGCTTTAAAACCTGCGTCAGAGAGCAAAGCAAACATTGGGAATGCAGCTCAGAAAGTGCCTGATCCAAAGCCCATTGAAGTCAGTGGGTGTCTTTCTACTGACTTGAATGGGCTTTGGATCAGCCCCCAAATGACACTGGGTAGAAGTAACCTGGTCAGATGAATAGAGACCATCTTGAATGGTGGAAATTTGGTTAGATCTGTTTCGCATCTAACCCAAGCCCACAACTGTAGGAGTGGGTTCAAACCCAGGCATTCAGATCTGACCCTTCTTTCACCAGCACTGGAATTTAGGGGAGTTGTAGACAGTAGCGCAGCCAGGTCCCGAGCGCAGGGGGAGCGGCGCTATAAAAAGGCGCCTCCCCCTATACTCACCCGGCGGCGCTCCGGGTCTTCGGCGGCACTTCGGCGGCTCACTCCGGGTCTTTGGTGGTACCCCCTGCCAAAATGCCGCCCAAGACCCAGAGCACCGCCGGGTGAGTGCAAGAAGCGGCGCTTAAAAAGAAGCGGCGCCTTTTTTTAGTGCTGCTAAAAAAAAAGGCGCCGCTTCCGCCGCTTCTGCTCAAGGGGGAACGGCCGCTCCCCCTGCTCCCCCCCGGCTACGCTACCGGTTGTAGAGTTGAGGTTGCAGTTTAAGTCCAGCAAAAGCAGCCTGTAAAACTGTCCTGTTCATTTTCCTCCTCTCCCTTATTTCTTGCCCGTCTCCCTAACTTTTTCCTTATCTTTGTCTCCTTTCTCCTCCATCCTTTGTTCTCCTTTCTTTTAAAACGGATTTATTTTTATTAATTTAATGTTCTTGCAAGTTGCTTTGTGAGTAGCCCTGGATACAGAAGTCCTCTATCTTTTACAGAAGAGGAACAGCCTAGCAATTTACTCAACTCTTGGGCTGCCGGTGTATGGAACTGTCTCTTATTAGTCCAGTTTTTCTCTCTGAGAGTAGAAGTTGCTTCCACTACAAATGTTGATTCATTGCAGTGATTGACAGGAAGATGAGCAGGAGGATTGGAGGCTTTAAAATGTAAATCCTTTCTACTAAAGGCAGGAAGGTTCTGATTTTTACTGAACAGGTTCAGCCAGCTCTAGTACAGATTAAAATATTTGGTGATTCAGGGATTAAGAAATAGTGTATGGAAAACAGCAGGAAGGTAGATTATACTCAAACAAAAGGCACTATAATCTGCAGTTAAGCTTCTACCCTGATTTTGGTGACAGGAATATTTTTTATATGCTTATCTGTTGAAAAGTTAGATCTGTGTTGGGACTCATCCCACATCTGAGTGCACATCAGACACTGTATGATCTTGGCCTCTATCTGACTACAGAGATAGCATAAGCCTGTGGATGCAACTGAATTTGTTTTCTGCAGTTTAAACATTTCCTATGAATTCTTTGGCAGCCTATGCTCCCTAAAATCTCAACAGCCTCACACGGCTTTCTCTTTGGGTTTTCCATAACACTCGTGTATCTGAGGGCTTGTCTACACCTACCGAGGGATCGACGCTGCAGCGATTGATTTAGCTGGTCTAGTAAAGACCTGCTAAATCGATCGCAGATCATTCTCCCATCGACTCCTGTACTCCACCGGAACGAGAAGAGTAGGGGGAGTCGACGGGGGATTGTCTCCAGTCAACATAGCGTAGCGTGGACCCCGCGGTAAATAAATCTAAGCTACGTCGACTTGAGTTACTCTACTAACATAACTCAAATTGGTAGCTTAGATTGACTTTCTCATGTAGTGTAGACAAGGCCTACATGCTTTACTTGCCTGCTACATTCCTTATACAAAAACAGATGGAGATTAATTTGGTGTACAAAGGAAGATGAAGTGGTTCAGTTTAGTTTGAGTAAGAAAGCTTCTCCCTTTCACCAACAGAAGTTGGTCCAATAAAAGATATTACCTCCCTTATCTTGTCTTTCGAAGGTTATGTCTACACTGCAATTAAAAACCCACATCTGGCCTGTGCCAGCTGATTTGGGCTAAGAGGCTGTTCAATTCTGGTGTAGATGTTTGGACTTGGGTTGGAGCCTGGGCTCTATGACTCCAAGATGGGGGAGGGTCCCAGAGCTCTGGCTGCAGCCCAAGCCTGAATATCTACACTGCAATTAAACAGCCCCTTAGCCTGCCCTCTATGAGCCCAAGTCAGCTGGCATAGGTCAGCTGGGGGTGTCTAATTGCAGTGTAGATACTGTATACCCTAAGCAGCCAATAGTTTATTATCTGACACTTCCCCACAGTGTCTGCAAAATTGGATTGGAAGTCTGACAATTGCAGGCTTCCTTATAAGATGTCTGATATTCCTTGCTTCTGGTTAGAAGAGAAATATTAGGCACACCTACAACAGCCTTAGCAGAACGCCCATGTTTGTAACAACAACATATCAACCACAATACTACATTAATTAATATATCACATCATCATCATCCCATCAACCTTCTTCTTCCCCAAAATGCCTGTGAAAATACTGTGCTTAAGGGAGCAAATTCAAAGCCAAGGATGCTTAGGGAAGACACTTTATGTCCTTGTCTTCACTGTTGAAAAAAGCAGTTTTTTAAAAAAACCTGAGATGTTTAATGCGTGTGAGCTATCCCAAAGTCAAAACACAGTGAAAACCAAACATTCTAGCTTTACAGCAAGGTAAACTAGATGAAGTCATCCCTATACCCCCAGCTGGGGTTTATCTCCGTGCGTTTCTCACTGTAAAACTACAGTACCACGTCTCCACTGTGTTTACCTCAGGATAGCTCACTCTCATTAATTACACTGAGGTAGAAAATACACCGTTTTTATCAGTGAAGGCACGGTCAGAGATATGGGGGAGCTCCTTCAAACATGGGCTTAAGGATGTTCATGTTAATATTGTTTCTGCTTCTGCTTTCAGGTAGTAACAACGCTCCCAGTAATGCAAATCCTCCACACTCCTTGTCCTGCTCATCAGTTTTTATCTTATGTTGAAACATGCCACTCCCCACATTTTTGGATACGTCCCACAAGAGCTGTAATCTCCTTATGTCATTGAAGTGTAGACATACCCTATGTGTTTGTATTTTAAGAGGGTGGTATTGTATTATGTTTTTATTAAATTCTTGTATTTGTTCATGAGTGTATGGAGAAAAGACATATAAATACAATTATTATTTTATTACATGGCTACAGCCTGCCACCATTTTGCTGTAAAGGGTTATTGAAACCATTCACCTTAAATTGCTGTTTTCTAAAACCAGCCCTTTCCCTTGAAAGCAATCAGAGCAGACATCCCCTATGTTTACCTTACCAAAATGACATTCACAGACAAGGTTTTTATGGTGCCTATTTGTAGAGTGATGGTCCTGGGGGAAAATGGGGGAATAGATAGTAAGGTAGGGCACCTAGTGTGCACAGATAGAGAAACTCCATGTACTAAAATAAACAAGGAGTTCACAACACCTGATGTTTCCTGTTGAGGATGAGTCAGGAAGGGTTAAATAACCATATCTTTCACTCACACTGACAAATTCTCAGCAGTATTTAAGAATTATTTCCTTTAGAGAAGGGCACTATGACTCTGGATAGCTAAACTCTAGTAATAGTCTGGAGCCATTTCCAAGTGGTTATATTTAGAGAATATGAAGGATAGATGCAAAATGACACGAATACAGAGACATTATCAGTAAAGCAAGACTTTCGTGATGCAGGCGTTTAGTCTGAAAGAGCACCCAAAGATGCCTATCCAAATAATTTTTTCTCTTGGTTGGAAGTCTTACCAGAATTTTTCTCTCAGGATTTCCTTGTTTACATTGAAAGCTCTCTGAGGTAAGGGCTATTTTTATATGTGTACAGCACCTAGCACAAGCAGTAGCATAGCCAGGGAGGGAGCAGAGGGAGCGGCTGCTCCCCCTGTGAGCAGACGCGGCGCCTTAAAAAGGAAGCGGCGCCTTTTTTTAGCAGAGCTAAAAAAAGGCGCCACTTCTTTTTAAGCGCCGCTTCTTGCACTCACCCGGCGGCACTCCGGGTCTTCGGCGGCATTTCGGCGGCGGGTACCACCGAAGACCCGGAGCAAGTGAGGACCCACCTCCAAAGTGCCGCCGAAGACCCGGAGCGCCGCTGGAGGTGCCGCAGGGTGAGTACAGGGGGAGCCTGAGGAGGCGCTTTTTATAGCGCCGCTCCCCCTGTGCTCCGGACCTGCCTACGCTATTGAGCACAAGGGGGCCCTGATTATAAATAAGCTCTTCTGAAATAAAAATAATTAAGAAATAATTGTTCTTGAAAGGTAAAACAAAACAAAGAAAAAGAGTATAAATCCATACAAGGGCTTTATCATTAGGTTAAAACGACCTACTGGTACTATAATATTGTGTTGGGTAGACCCCGGCATGAAATATATTTTCTCTCATTGCTGATATGACAAACATTATGTGAAGTTACAATTTGTTTTGTGACAGTTCTTGATATTTCATTTTTTCTTTTCTTTCTTTTAGTTCTCCTTTTGTCTGATACTAGTGACGGCATTGTTAGCTAGCATTTGTAGTTGTCACTTTCATCTAAGACAAAAAATCCTAGATTGGTTTACTGCCCATTGGGAAACAGATCAGAATATGCCAGTTAAAGACCTTAGCTCCTAGAGGGATAGTCTTACTCCTTAGTTAATTGCAGAACATTTAAAAAAACCCCTAAAACACTTTTCGATGCCTGACTATTCATTGCAAAAGCTGGAGAATGATTTCCATTTACTCTTCACACACATGGGATTACTTGTTGCCTCTAAATAAAAAAAACGATTATGGTTTTCAAAGGCTCTCATTCATTTTGGGTTTTTTATTCATTTATAAGGCTTCCTGTACTGGAGTGTGGTTGCAAAATTGTCACTGTTTACACAAGGTACTTGCATAAATGTGCACAGTTATAATGCAGGATAACATGATATCAGATTGGGTGTGGACAGCAAAGGTTTCTCTTTTGTACGTGTTCAACAAGCACTTTATAATTGTACTGGCAATAATGAGTAAGCTGGTTACATAGTGGGTGCCCTTTGTGCTAAGAAACAAACTTTATTCAAGGACATATAGGAAGAAAAGCAATGAAAATGAATGGAAACATTGGAGGAACAGGAGAAGAATATGGAATTTTTTTTCTGTTCATGGTTCCAGCAAAATGCAGGGGTGTGGTGGCAGAGGAGGTGGAGGCATCTTCCAAAGTTGCAGAGGATCCTTATACACATCTCTTCTTGGGCTGAGCCACAGCTCCAAAAATCAACTTGTCTTTTCTTTTTCAGAATTCCATATCAAGGCAGAGGAGAGAGAGGTCAAAGCTGAGTTTCTCAGTCAGTTACCGAGCCCAGCCATAGAGACAAAAGAGGTATTTATTAAAGACAAAATTCTGACCTTACTAATGTGAGATGTGTTATGTCTGTCACAGCTGCAGGGTAACTGAACCTCTGTCTTCCTCCCGGCCTCTTGAGGTCCCATTGAGTGCCCAGTCAGGTCTCAGGTCCCTTGTCCCACTCTGTTCTGATATAGGGATAACAACACATGGTGGAAAGTAATCATGACGCGAGCATAGCTATTGAAGGGTATGTGCTGTTCAGGAAAGACCGAAATAAAGGCAAAGGTGATGGAGTAGCATTGTATATTAATAATGAGGTAGACTGTAAAGAAATTAGAAGTGTTGGACTGGATAAGACGGGGTCTGTTTGGGTCAAAAATCACTTTGGGGAAGAAAGCTACTAGAGCAGGTTCTCTTAAGCTTCATTGCACCGCGATCCTCTTCTGGCAACAAAAAATACTACACAAACCCAGGAGGGAGGACCAAAGCCTGAACCCGCCTGAGCCCCATCACCCCACGCAGGGGGGCCAAAGCCTGAGCCCCACTGCTCCGGGTTGGCGGGGGGGGGCAAAGCCCAAGGCCTTCAGCCCACACCGGGTGGTTTGTAACCTGAGCCTTGTCACTCAGGGCTGAAGGGGCTTTGGCTTCGGCCCCGGGCACTGGGGCTTGGGCTTCAGCCCCAGGCCCCAGCAAGTCTAAGTCAGCCCTGGTGACCCCACAAAAAAGTTTTAGAATGGTTATACTAGAGGTTTCCCTGGGATAGGGCTTGGCTTATGCTACAGGCCCCCAGAATCCAATTTGCATATGGATAGAGACCTCTTTTAATGTTTTTAATTAACTAAATATTACTGGGAATTGTGTGATTATGGGAGACAAGTGCTACTAATAATAGTAGGGCCTAGAATTTCCGAGATGTGATAGCAATTAGATTTCTTTACCAAATAGTTGCTGAACCAACAAGCAGTGATGCCATTTTAGATTTGGTATTGATGAGTATGGAGGATCTCATAGAAGAACTGGTTGTAGGGGACAAGTGACCATGAGCTAATTCAGTTTAAACTAAATAGAAGGACAAACAAAAAATCTGCAACTAGGGCTGTTGATTTCAAAAGGGCAAACTTAAAAAAATTAAGGGAATTAGTTAGGGAAGTGGACTAGACTGAAGAACTCAAGGATCTGAATGTGGAGGAGGCTTGGAATTACTTTAAATCATCAAAGTTGCAGAAATTCTCTGAAGCCTTCATCCCAAGCAAGGGGGAAAATTTTGTAGCCAATGGTTGCAGACGAAGCTGGATGAGCAAGCATCTCAAACAGGTAACTGAGAAAGCAGACAGACTACAAGAAATAGAAGATGGGCAAGATCAGCAAGGAAAGCTATCTATTGGAGGTCAGAAAGTGTAGAGATAAAATAAGAACTCTCAAAAGCCAAGCAGAGTTGGACCTTGCAAACGAAATTAAAACCAGTAGTAAAAGGTTCTATAGCGATATAAATAAAAAGAAAACAAGGAAAGAAGAAATGGGACCCCCTAAATGCAGTAGCGTAGCCAGAGTGGGAGCAGGGGGAGCGGCCGCTCCCCCTTGAGCAGAAGCGGCGGAAGCGGTGCCTTTTTTTAGCAGCACTAAAAAAAGGCACCGCTTCTTTTTAAGCGCCGCTTCTTGCACTCACCCGGCGGCGCTCTGGGTCTTCGGCGGCATTTTGGTGCAGGGTACCACCAAAGACCCGGAGTGAGCCGCTGAAGTGCCGCCGAAGACCCGGAGCGCCGCCGGGTGAGTATAGGGGGAGGCGCCTTTTATAGCGCCGCTCCCCCTGCACTCCGGACCCGGCTGCGCTACTGCCTAAATGCTGAGGATGGGGTAGAGATTAAAGATAATCTAGGAATGGCCCAACATCTAAACAAATATTTTACCTCAGTTGTTAATAAGGGTAATGAAGTGCTTAGGGGTAGTGCCAGGGTGGCTAATGAATGAGGATATGGAAGTAGAAATTACCTCAGCCGAGGTGGAAGTCAAACTGAAGCAGCTTAATGGGTCTAAATCGGGGGCCTGGATAATCTCCATCCAAGAATATTAAAGGACCTGGCATATGACATTGCAAGCCCAATAGCAAGGATTTTTAACCTGTAAGCTTGGGAGTCATAGCCTGTGACTGGAGAATTGCTAATATGGTACCTATTTTTAAGATGGGGAAAAGGTGATGCAGGAAACTATAAAGATCTGTTAGCTTGTATGCAAGGTCTTGGAACAAATTTTGAAAGAGAAAGTAGTTAAGGACATAAAGGTGAACGGTAATTGGGATAAAATACAACATGTTTTTTCAAAAGGTAGATTGTGCCACACCAAATTTATCACCTTCTTTGAGAAGATAACTGGGTTTTTTTTAGACAAACGAAATGCAATAGATCTATTGTATTTGGATTTCAGTAAGGCATTTGATGCAGTTCCACATGGGAAATTATTACTCCCCATCTTCTCCAATTTAATATGAGAATTGAAAGGTGGATAAGAAACTGGTTAAAGGGGAAACTACAGTGGGTCATACTGAAAGGTGAACTGTCAGGCTGGAGGGAGGTTACTAGTGGAGTTCCTCAGGGATCAGTCTTGGAGCCAATCTTATTTAACATTTTTATTAGTAACTTTAGTGCAAAAAGTGGGAGTGTGCTATTAAAATTTGCAGATTACACAAAGTAGGGAGATATTGCCAATAGGGAGGAGGACCAGAATATCTTACAAGAAGATCTGGACAATCTTGAAAACTGGAGTAATAGAAATGGAATGAAATTTAATAGTGAAAAGTTCAAGGCCATGTGTTTAGGGACTATCAAAAATAATTTTTACTATAAGATGGGGACTTAGTGGGAAATGAGAGAGGAGGAGAAAAACCTGGGGTGTACTGGTTGATCACAGGATGACTATGAGCCACCAATGTGATGTGTCCATGAAAAAGGCTAATGCAGTTCTAGGATGCATCAGGCGAGGTATATAGGTATATATGATAGTTCAGTGGTTTGAGCATTGGTCTGCTAAGCCCAGGGTTGTGAGTTCAATCCTTGAGGGGGCCGTTTAGGGATCCGGGGCAAAAATCTGTGAGGGGACAGTACTTGGTCCTGCTAGTGAAGTCAGGGGACTGGACTTGATGACCGTTCAAGGTCCTTCCAGTTCTATGAGATAGGCATATGTCCATATATTAGAGACAGGGAAGTGTTAGTACCGTTATATAAGGCACTGGTGAGACCTCATCTAGAATACTGTGTGCAGTTCTGATCTCCCATGTTTAAGACAGATGAATTCAAACTGGAACAGGTGCAGAGAAAGGCGACTAGGGTGGTTCAAAGAATGGAAAACCTACCTTATGAGACAAGACTCAAAGAGCTGGGCTTTGTTTAGCCTAACCAAAAGAAGGCCGGGGGGAGATATGATTGCTCTCTATAAATACATCAGAGGGATAAATACTAGCGAGGGAGAGGAGTTATTTAAGTTAAGGACCAATGTGGACACAAGAACAAATGGATATAAACTGGCCATCAACAAGTTTAGTCTTGAAATTAGACTAAGGTTTTTAACCATCAGAGGAGTGAAATTCTGGAACAGCCTTCTAAGGGGAGCAGTAAGGGCAAAAACCTAACTGGCTTCAAGACTGAGCTTGATAAATTTATGAAAGGGGTGGTATGGCTAGACTGCCTATAATGGCATGTAGCTGATCTGCAACTACTAGCAGCAACTATCTCCAAGGGCTGGTGATGGGACATTAGATGGGGAGGGCTCTGAGTTACTATAGAGAATTCTTTCCTAGATGTTTGGCTCGGGTGTCTTGCCCATATGCTCAGGGTCTAACTGATCGCCATATTTGGGGTCAGGAAGGAATTTTCACTTGGGTCAGATTGGCAGAGACCTTGGGGGCTTTTTACCTTCCTCTGCAGCATGGGGCATTGGTCACTTGCAGGTTTAAATAAGAGTAAATGGTGGATTCTCTGTAACTTTGTCTTTTTAAATCATGATTTGAGGACTTCAGTAACTCAGCCAGAGATGATGGGTCTATTACAGGAGTGGGTGGGTGAGGTTCTGTGGCCTGCCATGTGCGGAAGGTCAGACTAGATGATTATGCTGATCCCTTCTGGCCTTAAAGTCGATGGGTCTGAGGCAGGGGTTTTAAGTCTGCAGAGCTTTCTGCCTTACCCTGTGCTATCCCCAGCAAGCCAGTCTGCCAGGGCCTGTGCTCCGCTTTCTCCCTGCGGGCTATGAGCAGGGTAGTGCTAGTAATTACAAATAATCACACAGCTATTTCTAAGCAAGCACATTTATTCTTAAGGTGAAAGCTTCACAGAGAAAACACAATAAATATAAGAGACTTAAGCAAGCACAAACTAAAGATACCAGCAGTCACCCATCAGTCTTATAGGGCCCTAGAAGGCCAAAGTCTTTCCTGCCCTTCTGCAAGTATTGGTGCCTCCATTGGACAGAAGGTTCTTCCCATTTGCTGGATCAGAAAGGCAGCCCTGTGTCAGTTCAAATGCAGCCTTTTTATGCCAAATGCCCATTCTTTGTCTGTTGGTCTCTGGAACACCTAGTTTGAAACGGGATGGGCAAGCTTCCCCAGGGGGTGTTACCTCACTGGAGGCAATTACAAACTTAGTCAGTCACCATCAGTCACCCACACATACTGTTTTTGGTTCTTGAAGGAGCTGTGATATACAATTACTGGCCCACAGTGATACATAAATGTAATACAACATAATCCCCAAAGTTATTTTGCATGATGTTGCAATATCTGCAATATCACACAACAGAGAGACAAAGCTGGCTGCTGCCTACAGGCAGAGAAGCACAACTCAACCTACCTTGCTCCAGGCAGGCTCTTTGCACGCTCTCCAGGATGGTGCTGAGGCTTTTGTCATATCCCAAAGCCAGTTGCCCACACTTCTTTGCAGCCACAGAGCACTGCAGAGAGCATTATTTGCTCTTTTCTCCCCATCTCTCGCTCACTCTCTCCAGTCATCATGAGAATGTTTGGACTTCTCTGTTCTTGTCTGGATGCAGTAGAGAGGGAGGGGAAAAACTACTGGAATTCTCCCTCCCTCCCTAGCACACACAGAATTTGCCCAAACCGTGCAGGATGGCTCAAGGTTCACATTCCTCAATGCCAGTTTGCTTCCATCAAATACTTTTTCCTCACTGTTCTGAATGAGATGTGGTATGCAGGCCTCTAGCAGATTCCTAGGATTTAGAGCTGGGTGAAAGCTGCAAAAGATTTCCATGAATATTCATTTGGATATTAAAACAAATTTGCTTTGAGCTTATTTGCATCCCATCTGTGTTTACTTCCCACCAATATTCTAGGGGATGAAGGGTTTTTTTTGGCAGAAATGTTCACAGAAATAGAAAATTGTAAAGTGGAATATTTGTGGGAAGTGACTTTCATTCACACCAGAAACCTGATTTCTATCCTTATCCAATCATGAAAACAAAAGCATATCATGTGAGCTTTGGGTCTAATCAAAACAGCTCAGATGTTGAATTTCAGATATTGAAAACTCACAACAAACCACTCAGCTACTACCCATCAAATATTAACAGAAATTATTCAATCAATAATTTTATATAACACATGAATTTGAGAAAAATGTCAATTTGTTTGCAAGCAATTAATAATAGAAAAAGAAGCAAAATTAATCAACTATTTTGCTAAAACTTATTAACACCCCACAGGGATAGTAAGTGATCATGAATGGGAGAGGAATTGTCCATGAGAAACTTTCTATTAGTATGCGGTCCACAAGGTGACAACGATTGAAGCCCCCTTTCATCCAAATGGATCTTAAAACATTTGACAAGCATTAGCAAACTTTACCTTGGGCAAATGTCATTGAATTTCACCTTAGGCAAAAATTGAAGAATTCTTACAAAAATCTCCCATTGCAAGGGGGAAATAGCTGTGTTCACACAGCTGCCTCTAGCAGTGCCAATGTCCTGTGTGTGTCAAACTCAGGACATTTAACAAATGATCTTTATCCATAAGAGATTCTGAGTCTATAAAACAATGTGATTTTTCATTTCTTTAAATTTAGAAATAGAATATTTAAAATGTTCTCCTTTAAAAATAAATAAATGAAAAACCACGCTGTTTGTGCAGCACCGAGACAGGCAAGTACCTATGAGTCAGAGGATAATACAACATTGATTTGAACTTCCTGTGGATAATTAGTTTTACAGTAAATCTCTTAATTCTCTTCTGTTATCCATCACAAGTAAACATGATTGTTGTGAATATGACCTTGAGATTTCATGAGAAACTAATCTGTCTCAAATATTTGGTCTCAACAAAGAATTATTTTATAATTGTATTTACTTTTATTAATCAGAAATGGGCTATTCCTAAATCTGATGTTTGTGGTGGAGAGAACCAAGAAGGAGGGGAAAGGGCAGGAGAAGCTGGTTCACTGTTCTACATATTAAGAACATTGATGAACACTTACTGGCATGACTAGCCCCATTCAGCATCATGAATAAGGATTCCACAATATGTCCCTACATTTGGATTTATATACTACATTGGATCCACCAAAACCTACACAATTGAGGTCCCTAACTCTACCTCTGCAGGATGTGAGTAATTTTTTTTTAATTCAATAGGAATCATTCATATCCTGAGATGGGAAAACAGGGATTTGCTGCCTTCATTTGATCAGCTACCAACATTTTTTGTATTTATTTATTTATTTCCCCAACTTTTTTTTTTTAACATCCCATGTGTGGATTTAGTGCTTGTGAACAGGATGAACTGACAACCACTAAGATTCAAATCCTTCTTTTAACCAAAGAGCAAGTGGAGCACAAGCAGGAACCATATGAGCTTCCAATCTGGTTCCATCTACACACAGATTTTTACTGAGTTTGGAACCAGGTTACAATATGATGATTGATGACACACATGGTTGGTGTCCACCCACAACATGGTCAACACCTGGTTCCTCACAGTGTTTCTGTTGCTGATGAGCAGGGCCATAGCATGATTGTCAAGCTCTTAGCAAGTCCTAATATGGGTCTTCTGAATTGTAGAACTGTATTTGTGTAAGGAGGCCTCCGATCAAGAAGACAGCCTGAATTGTAATGCCCCATGTGAAAAACATCCATAGTCCTCTGCAGTTTGCCTAACAATTGAGCCACTTTGGGATAGATGCCCAGATTTTTCCCAGAATGCACTGATTTTAAACAAGATGGTTCAGTGTGTTAGATATGGATAGGACATATGGTTGTGCTGGGGAAAAAGCTATTATGTGGAAGTGCTGAACCATGTAATTCTAGCTGTAACTGCCTGAGATGAGCATGTCACAGCGGGGTCACATTTAACTTGTTTCTGTTTGTAGTGTTAGTGGGTCCCAATGTGCATTAACCTGACCTGGAAGGATCTGAAGTGTGAGAGGGTAGCCATGGCCTCCATTACCATTTAGTCCTGGGACAATAGAATGAAGTCAATGTGTATTGGAGATGCACAATGAAAGCAAGATCAGACCCTCCATCTTGACTTGGCTCTAAACCTGACACTAACTATAAACATGCCCCTGAAAAATATGTGATTAAAATATCATAATTCTGAGCGCCTATTGAATTTAATAAGAATTGCACCCTCTACTGCAAGAGTTAAATTTGGCTCCAGTCTCTTAATCATCAGGAGACTGCGGTTACATATACATATTCTCCTCCACATTTATTTGGTTGGCAGTCTGGAAAACACCAGTGTTGCTGTTGTTTAATCACAGCCAAACCACAGCTCAACCATAAACCCTAGATTCACCCAAATCATAACCTTCTCACCACCCACAGGAATTCCAACCTTAAGTTCTAGTCAGTCTTCTTCAGAATTTCATGGCCACTAGCAGCAAAAGAGTATTCACTGTAGTTCAAATGTTACTGGTTTCATGGGAGACAAATATAACCTATTGTAACAGTTATTGTACTCTTTAAAATAAAATAGGAGGAGGAGAGTATGTTTGGATTTTTTATTATTACTTTAAGGTCGGATGTCACTGCCTGCAAGGGGAAATCCCAGTGCTTTCAGACCATTTCTTTCTTCAGTATTTTCTCCTGTAGGTTTGGTGGAAAAAATACAAGTGATTTTTAAAAGAACAGAGTAAAATATCTGAGAGGAGGGCTAAATAACTAACCCATGGAGCATCCCATTCAAGGCTACACCTGGGAAAAGGGGGCCACTATATTTCTCTTATACCCAGCTGCCATGACACAGCCCCTTATAGCCCTATGCCGCTAATATAAAATAGAAAAGCCCAGAGGGTGCTTTGTTTTTCATTGGTGATCAGGGTTGGGTACCTACTGGTCCTGGCACCAGGGAACCAAAAAGGTGGCATTAAACCACCCTCTTCCTCCCAGAACTTGTACAAAGTATAGCTCAGCTGGTACAGTGAAGCCGAGCCAGTGTCTCTGACACAGCTTTACCCATCTAAAATGTGTATTGGGAGCCTTAGTATTTGTAGAAATTGTTGTATTAGAGACACTATATATGTGCAAAATGTCATAACGAATAATGTTGTTACTTATTAATATCCACTCTTTATGCATGAATGCTAAAGCAACATTGACCTCACATATAATAGACGGTTGTCTTGTGCATGAAGGGATAGGGGTTAGAGCACAGCAGAATTGTCCAGCAAAAAAGTGTCAAGCTTTTATCTCATTCAGTACTTCTGGGGGGTGGGGATTATATTTTGCTGGGGAAGTCAAATGAGAAGGGGACTATTGGGTAAATCATGGTGTATTATTTAATGGTTGTATCAGATTCTGGTAGAGGTAAGCATGTGCCAAACTGCAGAATCTAAGCTCACCGAAACTTGCAAAATGTTGTATGGTTTTTATGGCTGTATAGTGCACATGTCTATCCTAAGATCCTCAATGGTAAACTAAGTTCTGCTCTTGATGAGTGTATTGTGGAGTTCATAAATGGGAAATATGGGAGAAGCATGTGGATTATGGAGTTTGGTCATGAGAGACATAATGGCAGAAAGAGAGGGGAGAGTATATATGCAAATAGGGGGAGCATTTCCAAAGGAAGGAAATGGTCATGAGCATTGCACCGGGATTGGAGGGAGTCCGTGAACCTATAAATGGGTGAAAAGTACCCGATGTAGTGAGACTAGATCATGGAAATCATTAGAAAGTCTATTCATGACAGTAAAACAATATCAATATGGGCTGGGAGCTGAGTGAATCGGGCCATCTATAAAGATTCCTCATTTGCAGAATGGGCACAAAGATACTAATCTCCTCAGTAAAGCACTTTGAGATTCATGGATGGAAAGTGCTATAGAAGAGCTAGTTATTGTTTTTTTGTTACCAGTGAGTAGGTAGTGGGAGATGGAACAGAGTAGAATGGAGAGTGCTGCAAGAGAGAGCAGCTGCCTGATGGCACAGGTCACCAACCAGATATGTATACTTATTCATTTTCTTGTTACCTCTTATTGCTCCTTGCTTTCCAAATCTTATAGGATCTGGTATCCCCACCTCTACTTCTTGTCACTTCCCCTTATATTGCTGTCAGAATAAACTTTTGTAACCCATTCCCCCTTCGTTATCAATCCCTAAGAATTTGTATGAGTGACGTTTACATAGCAGTTCCCAAGTGTGCAGACTGAACCTAGAAAGAATAGTGTTTGCAAGACAAGTAATCTCTACTTTGTAAACCATAAAAATCTCATTTAAACCAGTAATCCCCAAATCTAATAGTAAAGACTGATAACTCACAATGTGAAGTTTTGTACTAGAACTGCAGCTAGATGTTTCAAACTTCCGTGGAGAGTTAAATCCTTGTAAATTAACCTTTCTAGAAGATATTGGCTTGAACTGAAACATTCATATCCAGTTTTGTGTTTAAATGACCCTGAAGTTTGGTCATATTTGGATGTGGAATTCTGATTCAGGTCCATCTGTACTTTCCAGGCCCTAATAAGGAACGTGGGTTTCCTTTGCCCTCTGTTAGTCATATTTACAGAAAAATGCATCTAAAATTATGAAACTATTAACTGGGAATAAATAATAGGGAGAAGAAAAACGTCCCTCATCGATAGTTAAACCTGCCTTTTTTAATGCAAACACATTTTTAATTGCATTTGAGGATAGTTAATTTGATGGACTTAAATTGTTAGTGTAGATAGTTGATTTTTAGATATTATTATGCAGGGAGGGATCAAGGTCCTTGCAGTGTAAATATTTGCCTCCGGTTCACTTGTAAAGTATTTTGAGAAACCCCAGCCTGTGGGTCGGGAAGCCCAAATGAAGGTCTTGCACCTACAGTGGGAACAGCACAAATGCTTATGTGGGCATTAGGTCAGTTAAGGATGCTCAGCTAAAGCAGACAAGGAGATAGTAAGAGTCAACAGCCCTCTATCCGTGCCAATCCATGAAGTAATAGGAGGCCCAGAAGGAGTTACAATGTTTGGAGCACCTATATAACTTCTTGGCTGCATGATGGTTTCTATGCATCATGGGGGAAAAAAAGTAGGAGAGGAACATTTTTGCTTGTGTGTATGTATACAAGAGTGGATATTCCTGCTATGTTTGTTTTGTTCCCTCCTGCTACTGTTGGTCTCAAAATCCTGGTGGCAAAAAAAATTCTGAGTTTTTGCTGGGCCTTCTAAACTAATGTTGGAAAATGCCTAATTTACAGAAGATCCATTAGGCTACTTAACTGAGTTTCAGTGTCACTCATAATCCCTTCAAGTATATTCTGCCATGTACAAGCTAAATATCAGAAAGTGAGGTCTTAATGTAACTGGCGGTTTTATATTCATTTTGAAGTTTTGCCTGCACTCAAGACCTTGAATGGCTGCTGCAGTCCTGCCTACCTTCTTTGATCTCCTTTTGTTTTACATTGCTAATAATACATTAAGTTTCATATTGGTAGGTTACTTAATTTGTCTTATCCCAGTTACTGTCTAGAGCTGCACATTTTCTTATTATGCCCCCTGGTTATGGAATCCCCTGCCCAATAGCATTTCAAATGCTCTGTCAGCACTGACATTAAAAACCAGGCTGAGTAAATTATAATGCTTGCCACTGCTATTAACTTGATTCTTTCATAGTTACTAAAATATTATTATGCTATAATTTATTTATTATGGTGCCAACAATGCTTTTATACAGTATGCAAAGATTTTAAAAGTCCCTATCCCAAAGAGCTTATGTGCTTACGGGTAGACATACAAAAACTAGATATACTGGGAAATCCAGAGGCAGGGAGGACTTAATGGTTTATTATTGTTGTTGTTGATTTACTTCTTGTGGAATTTACTTCCTTGCAGAAGAGGGAAGTGAGTTTTTAAGAAGGATTAGTATGAAGAGAGGGTGATGGCTCAATGAGCTGGGATGAGAAGCGTGTTTTATACACAGGAGGCAGTGGAGTAAAGGACACAGAAAAAGATTGGTTATACAGTATGTGCCAACAGCAAACACAAGTGAAAATAAGACAGAAACATTTCCATGTTAATGTGGTTACATACTGGCCAGTGGCCTTTAACTACAAAATGCTGTGGGGATTTGGCCCTCGGTGTAGGGGGCTGGGATAAGAGGCAGGAACATTTTAATGCTGTCCTCCCCTACCTGCCTACATTGTGTATGGGATGTTAGGGCCTTTGCAGGAGAGGTATCCAGACAGAGATGGAGCCAGTAGAAGATTCTGTCTCTCACGAGCCCAGCTAGCATTGGCAATGGTGTTTGTCTCTTTCATGCCTGCCAGTCTGTGGTCTATATAAAAATAAATAACGATAGGTCAAATCCCTGATTCAGTTTTTATTCAGGCCAAATGCCCAAGTCAGCAGCACTGGCCTAGCAATACTGGGCAGGCTGGCCCAGGCACAGAGACAGCTGGCCCTGCCATGCTCTACAGTAACTTTCAGTTTTTATCTGGAATAAGTGATGGGCACAGAGGTGATCATCAGCTGACGCAAATCAGTGAAGCACCATTGACTTGTACCAGCTGAGGATTTGGCTCTATAGATGCAGAGGTTCTGCCAGCACATACATAGCTGGCTGTTGGATGTTATGCTCCTACATGTGTAACTAACTGATTATTCCCCTTAATTATCCTATGGGCCCCCAAGTGGTGAGTAACCAGTGATTGTATCCATCAGCTGGTTTTATCCTGCAGGAGAGTATCTTCAGAAGGATGTATATACTAGATATGTTTTCCTTTCAGGCAAAACTTGCTTTTTACACCCCACCCCCTGTACCCTTTACATGGGATGCAGAACAGGAGGAGATTTAGTTGTACAACACCCTTTTACTTTTTTTTTTTTTGATGGATGGATGGGTAGTATACAAAGTAAATATACATCGGACTACTGCCAATATATAATTTCCTCCTTGAGTAATGATCATGTTTGGGTTTTTTTTTTTCAACATCTAAAACAAAGTAACTGAACCCCTAAGATAACAATGGAACTGCTGCCATCTGAAAAGAACATTCACCCACCTGAAAAACTTGGGGTGAAATCCTATGGAAGGCAATGTGAGTTTGCCATTGACTTAAATGGGGCCAGGATTTCACTCTTGGAGCCTGATCCAGTGCCCACTGAAGTCAGTGGAAAGACCCCCACTTAATGTGTGTTGAATGGGATCCTAATTACAAGAGTGCTGCATTTTTGCAGCACCCAGTTCTGCAGTCTGTATCCAGGTGGTTGGAAGCCAGTGGCCTGTAATCTTGCCTTAATGTTTGTCTCCGTAGGAAACTATATACTCAATTGCAAATGTAAACATTGCTTCAGTCTATTAATATACCTGCAACATTTCATTGTATAAATTGAATAAATTGTTGTCATTATCTTCTTGCCTGAAACTCTGTTCTAAAAACAAAATGAGACTATTCAATAAAATACTTTCAATTAGAGGTATTTTTTCCCTCTTAATCACTCTCCTTGACTAAGTTTAATGCTTGCCACAGAGGTTAGCTTTGGGCTCTATGGTGTAGTCACTGAATCATGCTGCTTCTATGTTTCAACATGTTTTTTTCTTTTTTCTTAAAGCAAATATTGAGTTAAGTGAAGTTACTAGGGTTACTGTATCTTGGCCACTATTGGTATAAAAATGGTAGGTGTTTGGCACCATAATTTGTTGGGTAAAACAATTCTGGCTAAACCCTAAATGGAGGAGATAATAAAAGAAGAGAGAGATTAAAAGCAAAGGGGGGGATGGATGGCAATGGGAACGAGAGAAACAGAAAAGAAATTAGATCAGACAGTGGGTAGAGAAAGAGGGACATAGAGTGAAAGGCAAGAGAATGAGATGTAAAGAGAAAGGGACTGAGATGGCAAAGAGAGAAATGAGAAAAAGAACTAAGGAGTAAATGGATAAAAAGAGAAAGGGAAGGGGAGATAAAGAACAGTGAGGAGATCCAATAAATTCTATTGTAGTTGGATTTCTGAGAAATTCTTTGCAGGGCTGACATGAAGTGTCAGATATTGATACCCTACTCATTTCATTCCACGTGCAGTCCCATTGACTTTTGAATCTGACCCTAACACAGGGGTGGGCAAACTTTTTGGCCTGAGGGCCACAATGGGGAATAGAAATTGTATGGCGGACCATGAATGCTCACAAAATTGGGGTTGGGTGTGGGAGGAGGCTGGGCTCTGGGGTGGGGCTGGGGATGAAGAGTTTGGGGTGTAGGAGGGTGCTCTGGGCTGGGACCGAGGGGTTCGGAGGGCAGGACGGGGATCAGGGCTAGGGGAGGGGTGTGGGAAAGGGTGCAGGTTCTGGCTGGGGGTGCGGGCTCTGGGATGGGGATGGGGATGAGAGGTTTGGGGTGCAGGAGGGAGCTCTGGGCTGAGATCGAGGGGTTTGGAGAGCAGGAGGGAGATCAGGGCTGGGTAATTGGGGCAGGAGGGGGGTTGGGGCATGGGAAGAGGCTCAGAGGGTGCAGGCTCCAAGCGGCGCTTACCTCAAGTGGCTCCCAGAAGCAGTGGCATGTCCCTTCTCCGGCTCCTATGCGGAGGCATGGCAGGCAGCTCTGCTCACTGCCCCATCCATAGGCACCGCCCCTGCAGCTCCCATTGGTGTGTGTAAGAGTCAGAGCGGGGCCATGCCATGGCTTCCGGGAGCCGTGTGGTGTGGCCCTCGACCCAGTGCTCCGGCCGGAGTGCTGGACCGGGACCGAGCCGCATGGTGCAGCTTGAGGGATGGCTTAAAATGGCGCGCGGGCCATATTTTGCCCACCCCTGCTCTGAGTGACACCCACAACTAGCCTTTCTGGTACAACAATGAAGAAAATAGACAGTGCTGATGGCGCATCAGCAAAGACAATGGATCTTGGAAGAACGTAACCTTCCTGTGAACGTTCCAGACATCCTGTAAGTAATGGCTGTTATGACTCAGCAAGGTATGCAAGGGCATGTAACCAGGCCACATGACTCTCCAGACTCCATCTTGGTATGTCAGTGCTTTTCCACAAACTGAGTTTGGGACAAAGGGTACCCACCATATGCTAAAGCTATATAAGGCAGGAAGTGACATCATCTGTTGTTCTTCACTCACCACACAAGAGGACTCCTGAAAAACATCTGAGGAAAAAAGACTGAACTAGGGGAAGTGCTGGACCCAGGTTAAAGGGATTTCTAGCCTGTGTATGAAAACCTGGGGATTCCAAGCTGCAAAGCAAGTGTAGCTTGTGCCTTAAGAATCTGCAGCCTGCTTGTATCATCAGTCAAGGTGAGAGATTGCTAATTCAAATCCTATCTTTCTAGGATGTTAAACTTTAGTTTACATTTTTGTTTATTTACTAGGTAATCTGCTTTGATCTGTTTGCTATCACCTTAATAACTTAAAATCTATCTTTTTGTCATTAACAAATGTATTTGATGTTTTAATCTAAACCAGTAAGTTTGGAGTGAAGTGCTTGGGCATCTTAGCTCAAGGTTTTTTGCATTCCTCTCCACATTAAGGGAGGGGCGAACTCTATGAGCTTACACTGTGCAGTTCCCTGTGAAGTACAAGATGGTATAATTTTGGGTTTATACTCCAGTGGGTGGGCGTTCCTAGGCTGGGAAACTGGTGGTTATCTTGGCTGTAGCCTCTCTATTGTTGGTTCATACAGTGGCTGACCAGAGGGCCTGCATGTAACTGCAGCTGGGTGTGTCCCTACCTGTGTGAATGCTGGAGAAAATGTAGGACCGGGAACAGGTCTGCAGCTTGCCACAGCAGCACAGCGTGAGAGGGAGCCCAGGCTGGTGGGTGAGAGGGCTCAGTGGTACCCCAATTCCAGATGGCACCCCGGGCGGAACCCGTCACACCCATCTCTATTCAAGGAGGGTGTTTAATACCCATTGATTCCCAAGGCACTTGAGCACATGCTTAAAATTAAGAAAAGGGATAGATTTAAACGTGTTTGTGTGTTCATGAACACTTGTAGATACAAAGCCTCACTTTTGCACATACAGATAATGTCAGTGGGAGCATGTGAGCTAGTTGATGCCTTAGTAATGTCTAAGTCTGTGCATGGAACTATTGCTTGTGCAAACAAACCTGAATTTTGAGGCTTTCAAGTTTTGAAGCCATTTTGAAAATTTAGCACTAGTGTTTGGGGCCAGAGTAAGGTTTGCAGGGAGTTTGGGGATCCCGTTCACACTGACATAAATTTTACATAGACTCTTTTCATTCCTGATCCTATTTCCTACACAAACAGTACAGTGGGTGGGGAGAGCACTTAAAAGTCCACATACAAGAAGGAAAGCGAGATAAAGGGTCAGGTCCTACATGAGTTCCAAAGAGAACTCTCAGTGAAGTCAAAAGGACTTCATTCAAAGCCCTTACAGGATCAGGCTGTAAATAAACAGCCTATCAATGCACCAATGTGGTATTTCCCCATAATGCTCTACACAAAGGCTCTAAGGATTTATGCACCCTGGTTTGTTTTAGAAGCATACGAAGCTGAAGTGCTGAAAAATTGTGAATGTTATTAGTTGGGATCTCCCCATCTATGGTTTTGCATAGCTCAGTATTCAAAGTTACAACAGCTCAATGGCTCACTAAACAAACAGTAGTAGACAGTATTAAATACATGTAGGGCAAATAGCTGAAAGGAGATAGCATATTTGATTTTCATCTTAACAGCTTTTATAAAGATATTTGTGTATACACCATAGGAGAAGCTAGATCATTCAGGAGTAACAATATACAGTTTTAATTCATTGCTTTTATTAACCCTTCAGATCAGATCAGAGTTAAATTTTAATTAAAGGATATTTAACTGATTCTAATCCTAATGTGTCAAAAGGGTCAGTGAGTTTTTGGGTGATTGTTGTTTTCATTTAACTGGGGGCTTGGGGAGTAGAAAAAATCTGCCAGGTCAAAATAATGGAGTTTCCTGCAAATTGTTCCTCTTCCTTCATGGGGTTTCGAGCCCCAATCCAACAAAGTACTTAAGCACGTGCCTAACTTTGAGCATGTGAGTAGTCCCATTGACTTCAATGAGACTGTTCACATGCTTGAAAATAAATATGTGCTTAAAGGCATTTTGCTGAATTGGGATGTTCTAAATCAGTGGTGTCCAATAGAAATTCGATGCTAGCCACGCTTGTGGTTTTGAATTTTTCTTATTAGCCACATTATAAAAAAGATTAAAAAACATACCACAAACAACATTTCAAATATCAAAAATAAGTAGATATTACAAAAATATATATATTAATAGGTACTACTAACACAAAATTACTATATCCTAGCCATGTTAACAAGCTGTATATCAAAGCACGCAACCTGTCTTCCAGTACTGCTGTCTTCAATACACCAATGCATTGCTCATGCATTAGCCACAATTCAATAGCCTATTCGCCACATGTGGCTAGTGGCGGACGTATTGGACACCGCTGCTAAATATTGATTCAAACTGTGTATTCATTTGTTTTAATTATTCCTCATACATCAGCCAGTCCAGCCCCGTGATCAGCCCTGTGAATTTTCTCTGAACTTTTCCCAGTTTGTCAATATTTTTCAAGGACAGAGATACACAGAAATGACCACTATATCTCATGAAGGCCATATAACGTATGTAGGGATTACTTTTTCTTTGTGCCATGGGTGATATACCTGTGTATGTAGCCTAAAATTATGTCTAGTTTGTTACCCTCTCTCACTTAAGTTCTCAGTTATTGTTGCTGCTTATCAGTTTCCTTCATCCCATTAAAGACCTTTGTATTGTCCCAAGTTTTGTTGTTTTCTGCCTAATGTTTCTAATCTTTATGTCCATTTGTCTTATTTTTCTATTTTCAGTAGTATTTGCAGCTCCTCCCAGTTTAGTGCCATTGGCAATCATTTTGGAGGAGGAATATTAGAGAGAGAGAGGACTAAATGAATTGCTGAGCTGGAGGGAAGGAAGAGAGCAATGCATAAGGGAGACCAAATCCCATTTTAGGACATCAATTATCTAGCCTGGCTGAGGGGATAACCCTCACCTTCACCATTTAGACTAAGTAACTATCATGCAGCAAGAATCTAGAATTCCCCTCCAAAATCTAAACAAAGGAAGAAATTTAGTATGTGCACCTATACTTTAGAAGTATAAGTAAAGAAGAACAGCATGTCCCCAAATTTTTTGTGATAGGTGGAGATTTCCTTCCTGAAACAGTCCTGAAAAGGCATAGAACCTAGGAATGTGGATACTTCCTAACAAACAGCAGCCAGGCTCAGGAGGAGATATCACTCTTTTTTCGTTGTTGTATGATTCTCAATATTAGCACCTCTGGAAATGATGTGGCAGCATCTTGGTGCAAAAGTAGCAATAGTGTGCACTGATCTAGGAGGCAAAACTAATTTAAATTAGAATTTGACCCATGGTAAAAGTAAATAAACTTTATAAGTTCTATATTGCCAGATGTTTAGAAAATGAATAAAACATTACTAAAACCAATATACTTTTTAAAAGCACCCTTAGATAAACTTTTCATTTATGTATGTATTTAATTCATTCTTTTCTTTTTTTTACTGGCCCTGTTATTTTTAACCTGTTGTGAGAAGTGGCCATGGTTTTAACATGCATATTCACTGGTGCTTTTACTCACAAAGACATGGCATTTATACAACCGTTTTATAAGTCACCACTGGCAGACAAAGCAATCTGCGCTGACGAATAAAACTGGTGTTTGGAGTCTGTGAGTGTGTATTGTGGGATCTTATTTTAATTGTTTTTCTTTTCTTGAAAATGAGCGAGAGAGTCTTGACAGGAGTTAAATCCAAAAAAATAATAATGACAACATTCAAATGAGATCATGCAAACTCAAGCACAAAGCAGTACATTTGGAATTAGAGTTGTTAGTTTAAACAAGTGCCAACTGGTCTTTCCTAAATTGCATCGTGTAGGCAGTTTTGGCTTATTTTAAATAAAATATATTTCATTATTATTATTATTATATAAATAGAAACGTATATTGTACTAACAATGAGGCTCATAAAAATATGAACTTGCCCTTCTAGGCATCTTGTCTGGGCACCTGAGCGCTGTTTTCTGCTATTTATACCCCGAGCAGTTAGAGGGATTTGTATCTTTTCTTTCAGTATTGTGTAACATTAGAGAATATTTGCAATGTTCCTATAAACTGAGCAAACTGATCAAAGAGAAGATATCTGCCTAGCAAATAAAACAGCAAGGGTAGGATTTTTATAGTTCTTTGCAAGTCACAACATGTATTCATAACTCAGTAACTGCAGGCATCTCATTACAAAATATATCTAGCATATAAGTTTAAAAGTGACATCAGTCATTTATATTTTTTTTACACACACACACACACACACACACACACACACACACACACACACACACACACACACACACACACACACACGTATTTTCATCACAGTTGTCACCCCCCTAACTTATTTCAAAATTTTAGTGAAAAAATGAGGGCAAGAGCGCAAGCCCAGAATAGGCAATAGGTAGGGCACTTACCTTGGATGTAGGAGACCCAGGTTTGAATTCCTGCTCCAGAGCAGGTAAAGTGGGAATTAAGAGCTGGGTCTCCTATATCCAAGGTGAGTATCCTAGCCAATGGACTCTTGCCTGTAGATGTGTGTCAAGAATGTCCTTCTGGATTTGACCCAAAATTTCATCCTGGACTGGAGAAAGCTTGCCACCAGAAGTTTTGTGAACACTGACATACTTCTCTGAAAAATTTTGATTCTCACAAAAAAGTGTTTTGTTGAAACACCAACTCCAGTTTTAAGTCCCTTTCTTTTAAAATCCTCCTTCACAAGCCTCAGAGATAACATTTTTACATTTTTGAACCTGTATTTTTAGGTTTGGCTCAAGGTTTGAGGGTAGGTTGGGGATGATTCTTATTTGTTCAGAACTAATTCACCCGTAAGTACATACACTGTGTTTGTATATCGTATTATGGACGGTATAGTTAGCAACACGTATAATTAAAGTTACCTGTCATTTTCCATTAAAAGAACCTTTTTCCAATTGTTTATACCTTTGCCAAACTTTAACTGTTCACACAGAAATTTTCCATTCTGGGTGTCTGCCTCAGGCTGATTTTTTTTTCCCTAAAAAATATTTCAGCAAAACCAATTCAGCTGTTTCTCAGAAATAGGCTAGGGAAAATAGTGGGTTTTGCCATGCTAAAAAATTCTTACAAATGTTTTGTTGAATCTCTAGAGCCTCCATATTTTGAAGCATGAATTTGCAATTTGGAGGGTAAAAGCAGGGGTGGGGTGGCTCATCCTGTTGGCAAGGACATGTCTTCTTTTGTCCTTGTGAAAATCTGCCTAAATTTGGCAAAGTGGTGAGCCTCTGAAAATTTTAGTTCATATATGTGCTGTAAAGACTTTGTTAAGATTGGCTTCTAAATTCTCCAAGTATTCCATCTGCACTGAGCATGGTCCAGGTCAGAACTGCAGAGACTTAGGATTTTTCCAGTAATTGTTCTTCCCAGCAGCTGGAGGCTGCTAAGGGGCTCACCATTGTGAGAGCAGGGAGTATGGAGAATGGATAACAGTAGTCCATTATTGTCCTCTATGTGTGCCAGCCAGTAGAGGAAAATGAGACGCACGCTTTGGCAGGAGGCTTCACAGATGTCTGCTGACAGCAGAGGAATGGTGAGATTCAGGAACCTTGGGTTCATTCCAAGCTCTCGATGGGAATGTGCTCTAGTGGGCACAGACACTTCTGCCCATTCCCCCTCCCACCTGTACTTATCCCAGTCCTGTCTCTTTCACTCGTCCTAGGTTCTCATCCCAGTCTCATTCTCTCCACCTCACCAGTCCCAGTCTACACTCCTTATTCCTCGGGGAGTTCTACCCAAAAATTCTGTGCACAATATTTTAAAAATCTGCAAAAGTCTGCATAGTTTTTGTCAAAATAATACAATATAATAGAGTTGGTTTCAATTATTTTGGTAATTTATTTCAATTACAATACAATGGATGGAGAATAGGAGTGGGGAACATTGAAGGAAGTCACTATTAGCTAGTAGCTGGTATTGACCCTTTACTTTTAGTTATTAGTCAATAAATATATGCAGCCATATGCTCAGTGTTACATCATAGGCAACTGAAGAGCAAGTGAGGGGCTGGGGACTCAAACTCACAAATTATACTGGCTACTTACCATCTCCAGAAAGGTCAGTAGCAAACAGTTCATGGAGCACATTTTGACAGGAATTCTTTTCAGTCCAAAAATTTAGACCAGTTCTAATCACAAAAGCACCATAAGCATTTATAAGGCCACACTGTCCTTTACAATAAGGCTCCTTTACACCACTCTGGCAAAGTAAAGGAGCCTTAAACATTTTACACCTGTTTTATACTCCTGGGGGAATTCACTAAGAACAATGGGAATAATTCACTAAGCAGACAGGCTGCTATATTTTGCTCTGCCTGAAGGAATATAGCCTGCCCCATGCCTACCTCTTCAGAAACACCCCAAAGCCCTATCCTCCACTCCGAGCATGCTGCAATAGCAAGTGAAAGGAACAGTGTTTCTCTCTCTCTCTCTCACACATGCATGACTACCAAGCTTCCCCTCTGCCCCCAATTAGGGTGACCAGGTGTCCAGTTTTCGACCGGATCACCCGCTCGAAAAGGGATCCTTGTGGCTCTGGTCAGCACCGCTGACCAGGCTGTTGACTGTCCAGTTGGTGGCGCAGCCTCTCTGCTAGCCTCCGCACCACTCAGCTCCCGGGAAGCATCCGGCATGTACCCCCTCTGGCTCCTACGCGTAGGGGCAGCCAGGGGGCTCCGAACGCTGCCCCCACCCTAAGTGCCACTCCCACAGCTCCCATTGGCTGGGAACCGTGGCCAATGGGAGCTGCAGGGGCGGTGCCTGCAGACAGGGCAGCGTGCAGAGACGCCTCTGCGTAGGAGCCGGAAGGGGGACATGCCGGCTGCTTCTGAGAGCTGCTTTAGGTAAGCGCCGCCCGGAGCCTGCATCCCTGACCCCCTCCTGGGCCCCAGTTCCAGTGCTAGCCCTGATCCCCCTCCTGTCCTCTGAACCCCTCAATCCCAACCTAGAGCACCCTCCTGCACCCCAAATCCCTCATCCCCATCCCTACATCAGAAATGTTTATTCTGTAGCCTCATTCTCAGAAACAGATGAACTGTTTTGAATGGAATTTTCCTGAGGCAGATGTCTGGCATGAAAAATTTCAGCCCAAATGGTTAAAATATGGAGAAGTTCTAAGTAACTAAAAACAGGGACTTACAATAGAAAGTGTAAGGCACAACCTTAATAATAGGCAACCAGTCCTGCCTATAATAATATATTTTTTTATTTTATACAATAGGTGGTGTCTAGGTGGCCCCATTAATGAATTAGAGCCCAATTGTGCTAGGCACTATACACATATAACAAAGAGATGGCCTGAAGAGTTTACAGTCTAATACATGTGGTATAGTTAGTATATACAGAGAATACATGAAGGAAGTGAAGTGAAATACAAATGGTTTTATTTGGCATGAGTTTGGGATGACTTTGTTAGCTGAGAGTGGCTAAGAAGATCATATCAAAGTAGGGGCCAGTGAGATCATTACACCACACCACACTTTGTGTGTTTTATTTATTATCACTATATTAATTTCAATGGATATACATATTCTAAGAAAAAGGAATCCCTAACCTTTTCTCTCAGCTGTCTTTGACACATTTTAAAAATACAGTTACACAAATAGACTACTCCAGGAACTTGTCTTTGCCCAATAATTAATATAAATCATAACCCATCATTTTAAAGCCTATTTCTAACTTTTTTAATCTCCCAGAGTCTATCTAGTCTCTCTCAGCCAGAGAAAACAACTATGCTTTGCTGCATGCCCTGACGGTAGAAAAAGCAGGACTGTTTGGACCAAGGAAGATGGGAAGCAAGTTCTAAAGCTCACCAGGAATGAGCAGCCTGCTGTTTTATAGCAATATTTTTTCCAAGACCTTGCATACTACAGATGTCAAACTAACAGGCCTGTAGTTACCCTGATCACCTTTTTTCCCCTTTCTTAAAAATAGTTACTATGTTATCAATTCTCATGGTGGTCTTCCATACCAGGGATCCAAATTTGACATCAGTGGCAATTAGGCACTTAACTGTCTTAGGCACCTAGTGGGTCTTTCAAAATTTCCTATCTGAGTCTTTAGATATTTAAATACCTTTGTAAATCTGCCCTCACATTCCTTATGCCAGTGGAAGATTGAATGTAGTGGAGCTCAGCTCAGCTAAGTCTCCTTCTGGACCTCAGCATGTCCCTTGCTCCTCCTCATGCCAAAGTGAGGGAGTAGCTTGTGCATGCTGCCTGTCTGCACTATGCCAGTGGAGATTTGTCCTGTAGGGAGGGAATTCTCTGGTAGGAATCTCAGGCCAGTTTAGCACAAAGTGGCCTTGGTGGATTGAAGAAGGATCCAGGAATTCCATTTGAGCTCTAAGAATGGCTCAAAATCTTCTCTGGAGAAAAAAACTTCAGGTACTATGTGAGAGAATGTTTTTCTAAAACCACAGACTGACTGACTATGTATCTTTTTATGAGACACCAGTTGCTGAGGTACTTTCTAGTGATGTATGAAGTGACGTGACTAATACCTGTCACATGAGTTTCTCGCCCCATTCCTATCCCCAGGGGAAATTTGCATATGGTGCCGCTGCTCTTTCCACACTCAGGGGAGTAGAAAATGTGGGAACGACACTGTCTTGTTATATAGCCAGCCAACCAGCTAACAGAGAGCACCCAAGTTAAATACTCCCAGGGCTGTTCTGACATTGTTGATACACTAACGCTGGTACAAAAACAACGAATCAAACAAAACAGAATTATGGTGATTGCTGTGTCATATGAAACGTGGGGGGAAAGAAAAAAATCAGTGTTTGCCAGTTCAAAAAGCAATTGGTAAAATAAAGTATCACAAGTCATAAAGCCAGTGATATGTTTTCAAACTTTCCAGTGTGATTTATCAAAGAATATAAACAACTGTTACAAGCAATTTGACAATAGTCAACTGCTACTTGTTCAGTGTTTTTATTAAGTCCATGAATCTTAATGTTTAGAAAAATTATGAATTTAAGTTTCCAGCTCATCTTTGGAAAGTGTTGTGCAGGTTTGCTTTGAGGATGAGGACTGAGAGGTCAGATAGAGAGAGTGATTGCTTTGTGAAAAGTGTCTACCCACAAGTGATATGGTGTTTTTTGTCTTTTAAAATAATTTTTCTGTGTGATTTCATTTGTGAGCATAGTGATTGTCTGGTTTCACCCACATAGTTGTAATTGGGGCATTTAGTGCACTGGCTGAGGTACACCACATGTTGTGATGGGCATGCATAGGACTCAGGGATCTTGAAAGGTGTGTTGTAGGGGGTGCTGATTATTGTAGCAGTGGAGATATGTCAGCAGGTTTTGCATCTGTTGTTCTGGCAGGGTCTGGTGCTGCTTTGAGTTGGTGTGTCCTGATTTGTGATCACTCTGTGCCCTTTTTCACATGGTTGTTGCGAGGCTTGATTCATCAATGTTTGCAAAACTAGATCTAGATAGGGACCATCAAAGCAGAAAATATTATTTATTAAAATGAGTAGTTTGAATTTTGAAATTTCAGAGGAAAGTATCCTTGTTATATAGGAACAGCTACAAAAGTTGGGGGGGGGAATAAAAACTACATTAGCTTCATCAAATCAAAACATCTACTAAACAAGGATTTTCCATTACATGCAGCAATTACAGACAACTGACATTTGATTATAATAACCAGCAAACCTTCATGAACTTCACGAACGTAAATGACATCTGAGTCTGTGCCTCGCCCTTGTCTGGAATGTATCAATACCATACAAGGGCTAGGTGAGTTTCTGTAGACTGCAAACAAAAATATTTGAAAAACGATTACTGAGCTTTTCTGAGATGGGTTAATGTGCTTAGTTCCAATGTTGTAATAGAAATTGGAGGCACTTATGCATCTGGCTTTCTGATGCAGTGACATGTGCACACATAGCAAGGGGAAAACATTCATGTTAGGTACAAATTTGCAAAGAGGACTCAACTATGCCTCCATATTTATGCATAGAGTGTAAACCTGCGTACTTAGGTTTCTGCATTCTCTATGCCTGATTCTCCTGCATTTTCTGGGCTTGGTGCTTCACTGATACACCTTGACTAGTCAGCCATTTGCATCTATTGAGTGTAAACTAGGTGTAAGTCACTGCCAAATCAGAATAATTTGGCACTTGGTTTGCACAGGTGTACATGACTGGGGAATCATACTATTTGTTTTTACTGCCTAAGTCTTGCATAACAAAACCTTGGAGATGAGTTGGCAAAACTGTATTTGCCCATGCAAACTGGATATTTTAGTTATGTAATTTGCTTTCAAGAATACAACTTGTACGTGCAGATACATAGGTGTGCACATAGGAGGTCACATCTGAAAAATGTGGCTCTTACTGTTTGAAAATATTGACTTTTACAAATATAGCATATGAGAGGTGGAGTGAAAAAAGTCCTTGTATGCATTGATCTAGGCACTTAAATGGCACCCCTCATCACTCTATGAACACCTCCCAAGATTCCCCCCACACCAGCTAAAGGAGTCTGCCAGCAGCTAGTGAAAACCTTCTCACTTCCAGAACACAAATGAACTGTTTCCCCAGATAACTAGCTACAGCACCTGACTACCAAAGGGGACTTGCTTCCCAATCAACTGTGCCACATTCAGAGGCCAAAGGATAACCCATCTGCCACCACCACTGATGGAGAAGGCAATAGGACATCTGCCTGCCACCATGAACAGTAGAGGACCTCGCTGGTGGGTGGGCATTTGGGTGCACTAGCATGGAGATAAGGAGGTCTCTGGCAGAGAATGGGCAGATGGAAGGATGTGGGGTGTGGTGTTTGGTTGGCAGCAAAATCTTTACCTCTAATAATAGTGCTGTTCTGAACTCCTGATGATAGAGGAATTTTTTATTATTCCTTATGGATAAATGCTAGGGGGAAAAAAAGATAAAAATTCAGTGAGGACAGTGGAATTGCAACTACTTACCTGGATCACCTGGATCGATCGGACTTCAGCTGTCATTAAGACTGCGCCGATCACAACACGTCTGCCATTCTTCTCGCACTCTTGCCTTTCTTCTTCACATTCGTCCGAAACATTTAATGATGTCATCTTCCCATCTTCTTGGAGGCCGACCGGGGGGTCTTTTCTGTTCTCGCGGGTACCACTCAGCAATGATTGCGGTCCACCTGTTATCCGTGAGCCGTGCTGTGTGGCCCGCCCATCGCATCTTGTTATGTCTGCTTTCCACGACAATATCTTTCACACCGCTGCGTTCTCTGATGATTTCATTTGGTATACGATCCAGAAGGGAGATTCCCAACATAGCTCATTCCATTGCCCTTTCAGCGACCAACAGCCATTGCTCTTCTCTCTTCGTCAGTGCCCACGTTTCACTGCCATACAGCATGTCTGGCAGCACTGCTGAATTGAAAATATTTTTACGTGTGGTCTTGTCAATTTTTCCTTTGAGGACGTCCTTGATGGAATTAAACGCACACCATCCTGCCCGAATCCTTCGCGAGAGTTCTCCGTTCAGGTCTTGGCGCATATTAACTTCTTGGCCCAAATATATGTACTGTTCCACTTCTTCGATGTCTTCTCCTGTTACCGTTATTCGGGCTTTTCGTAAGACGTCTGATCGCATATATTTTGTTTTGCAGCGGTTCATTTTCAGGCCGACCTGACTACTTTTCTTGTCGAGTCTTCGTAGCATGCTCTGCAGTTGGTTGGTGCTTTCGGCAATTAGTACAATGTCGTCTGCAAATCTGAGATGAGATAATCTCTCTCCGTTTATGTTGACACCACTCCTCCAATTGATCTTGTTCATAACCATTTCGAGGCAGGCAGTGAATAGTTTCAGTGAAATTGTATCTCCTTGCTTTACGCCTTTCTCGATTGGGATGCGGAGGGGAGTTTCAAGGAGAGTAATGTCTGTTGTACATCCAGTATTCGCTTCCTTCAACAAACTAATGTACTGCGTGTTAATGCCCTGCTCTGCGAGCGCCTTTAATACTGCGTTAAACTCAACGCTATCGAAGGCCTTTTCATAGTCGACAAAAGCAATGCACAGCGGGAATTTGTATTCCCTCGCTCTTTCTAGGAGCTGGCTAAGGGTAAATATATGGTCGATTGTACTGAAATTTCTTCGAAACCCTGCCTGCTCTCTCAGCTGTTGTTCATCCAAACTCTGCGAAAGTCGATTCGTTATCACCTTTGTGAAGAGCTTGTAGATGTGAGAGAGCAGGCATATAGGGCGGTAGTTCTTAAGATTTTCTCGATCACCCTTCTTGTGCAGCAAGATGGTATTCGACTCCTTCCAGCTTGATGGTATTTTTCCTTCTTCAAGATATCGACTGAATCTTAAAGCGAGGGCCTTCCAAAGTTTTTCGCCTCCTGCATAAATCATTTCTGACGTTATTCCATCTTTGCCTGGAGCTTTTCCCTTCTTCATCTGGTGTAGTGCGCTTCGGACTTCGCTGATGATTATTGGGGGGACGCGTTCTTCTGACTCTTCGAGGGTTGGGAGGGGGACGTTGATTCTTGATTTGAACAGTTCTGTATAGAAGTCCTTGCAGACCTCCTCCATCCCTGCTCTGTCGATTACTGTCTCTCCATCCTTGTTCTTCAATGCTGTTATGCTCAATCTATACTGCGTCAATTCCCGCTTGCATGTCCTGAGGCTCTTGCGTGATTCAGCTGTTTTAAGGAGCTTTTCTTTCCGGAAGTTCTCAAAGTCATCCTTCAGTTTTCGCCGTATAAGCTTGCACAGAATGGAGTACTCGAGGTTGTTATCCGAGCTCCTTTTCATGTTTCTCCGCTTCTCCAACAAGCTTTTCGTTTCAATCGAGATTCTTCCCTTCGCCTTCTTCAGCTTTTTAATTTCAGCTGCTTTTATGCAACATCTCAATTTGTCAGCAAAGATACTATAGTCCTCATCAACTATAGTCCTCATGCAACTACTTACGCAAGGGCTAAATTTGGGCCTAAGAGATTCTCTCTGCTAAAGGCTTTCCTGTGCTCACAGTTCCTGTATGGCAGTTGTGAGTACCCTTGGTGCATAGTTTTCCACCTCCATCAAAATGTTATGGAAAAGATAATAAGCATGGAAATATATTTGTCACTTGCTGATGCTGACCCTGGTTTGATGGCATCTCAAAGGTGACCCAGATCACTAAATCTCTGAGGCCCCTCAAACTATTCCTCCCTGTCAAACAGCTCTTCCTCCCAGATTCCTACTCACCTCCTTGATCTTACTCCTTCCCCCCGCCACAAAAAAGACTCTTTCCCCAGTTCCTGTCCCCAGGAAGATTCCAACTTCCCAATGCACTTCTTCATCTCCCCGCATCCCCTGGATAGACTTGGACTCACTGTTGCATTTTGCTGCCTCTCAAAGATCACTGCCTTAATCTGCCTCGGTTTGATAGTTCTCAGGACAGCATGACTGAGCTGAAAAACCCAGCTGACAGAGTTGAGGCAAGTTTGGGAAACTGCAGCCTTATCGCTAATTACTCCACCTGTACCCTGGTAATGAGGGAACAACTTCTTGCTAATGCAGTAGGGCATTCAGCTGGCATAGAAACCAGAACACAGAGAAGGCATGGAAAGAGATAATTTTAAAAAAAAGCCTTCCATCAAATTCAGAACTGCTGCATGGTGTTGAGAATATTATAAAACATAACTGGATAATCTTTTTTTTGTTAGCAATCTCATTGCTTCTTTGTCTGTTGTGAATGTAATAATTTTTATAACAAAGGCTATTAGACTTTAGAGTTTATTAATCTCAAATGTAATAAACAACTGAACATTCTGACATCTGACCTAAAGAACTCTTAATTGCTCAGCTTAAAAAAAAAATCCGAGACCCAGCACAGAACAGATGTATGGTAATAAACTTATCTCATAATGTCAAATGATTAAACATTGGATTCTTTTTTGCATTTAAATATACAAGATTTTCCATTAAGGCGCTTTGTTGACTCTGATAACGGTTTCACAACCATTAAGTTTATTTCTACAGCTATTTGTTGAAAGCTAATAGGGAAAATAATAGAAACTAATTGAAAAGCAAAGCAAACAGAGCAAAGCCTAGAATGTTTCAGTTAATAAGCAATAGAGATTGTATTGATTTCATTTTATAAACAACATTAATCCTCAATAACAATTAATGTGTAGACAGGTTGCTTGTTTAAGTTATCTGATAAGATGGCATAATCAGGTCCATACATTTGGAGTATTAATTTGAAAAGGATATGAGGATTCAAGAAATTATTGATCTGTTCACCAGGAGTCTGTGCCAGTGAAAAGCCCTCTTGGGTTGAATGAAGGGTTCAGGTTCAGATTTGATGGCACAAAATCTCGGAAGCTGATCCTACAACATTTCTGCACCCCAACCAGAAATGGAAAATAGACCCCTTCTGGTTTCAGCTTTGGCTTAGAATCAAAACTGTAGGGTCAGCTTGGAACTGGGAATGTAAATTGTGATGGAGGAAGGCCAGAGGGCTATAGGAAAGTAGTGGGAGACAGATATATTAGCCCCAGGCTAAACAATTCCCTGTTACCAGGGTAAGCAAATGGCAGTTTCTCCAGGTCAATTAAGACACCTGGGGCCAATTAAGATCCTTCCAGAAAGTAGGGAAGACAGCTAGGTTGATTGGGACACCTGAAGCCAATCAGGGGCTGGCTGAAACTAGTTAAAAGCCTCCCGGTAAGTCCGGTGGGGGCGTGTGTGTCAGGAGCTGTAGGAGAAAGCCACGCTACTGGAGACAGGGTTTGCACTGCTCCATATCAGGCACAAGGAAGGAGGCCCTGAGGTAAGGGTAATGTAGATATTGAGGAAGTGGGGGCTGCTGTGGGGAAGTGGCCCAGGGAATTGTACTCGTCCTGTTTCCAAAAAGTCAGCTACCAAGAGCTTCTACTATCAGGGTCCCTAGGCTGGAGCCCGGAGTAGAGGGCGGGCCCGAGCTCCCCCCTCCCCTCCCCGACCAATCACTGAGACTGGGAGACAACAGAGACTGTGCAAGGGAGGGTAGCTTCTCCTCACCTCCTTTGCTGGCTTATGATGAAAATGGCTGTGACCCTTGCCTCTAGAGAGAGAAGGGCTATGTGGAGGGTCACAATGAGCTTCTGAGGCTAGCGTAATCTGCCAGGAAGCGCAGGACCCACTGAGACAAGGTTGGAGCTTTGTCATAGAATCCAAACCCCACAAATTCAAGGGCATTTGGATTCAAGCTTCCAATTTGGAGCCCATCTATTGTTTTTATATAGACTAAGACTTTATAGCAACACAACAGAGCAGAGATCCAAGGGCTACACTGCAGCTAGGAGTGAGCCTCCCAGCCTGGGTAGCCAGCCTTGTGCTAGCGGGCTTCGAGCTAGCACGCTAAAAATAGCAGTGTGGGCACTGCAGCTCTGGTGGAGGCTCAGGCTAGACACACATGCTCAGACCTAGGGGGTGGGATGGGCTTGAGAACCCAAGCTGCTGCCCGAGTTGAAATATTCACACTGCTATTTTTAGCAAACTAGCTTGAGCCCCGCTAGCACCAGTCTGTATATCTGGGTTTAGGCTATGTCTACACTACGGACCTTACAGCTGTGCTGAGGTAAGGTCTCCCGTGTAGTCAGTGAAAGAGAGCTCTCCTGCCAGCGTAATGAAACCACCCCCAATGAGCGGGGTTTACTATGTTGGCATAAGAGTCTCTCTTGCTGATATAGCGCTGTCCACACCAGCACTTTTGTTGGTGAAACTTATGTCGGTCAGGCGTGTGTTTTTTTTCACACCCCTAACTGACACAAGTGCTAGTGTAGACAAAGCCTCAGAGGCTTGCTCCCAGCTGCAGTGTAGACATGCGCTAAAAGACACCCCCGCCCCCCCAGACCTATAGAACTGTAACAGCTACTTCCGGCAGCATTGTTAAACCACTCTACATTTTAGTCAATGATTAAAAGTCTTTTAGTGCTATTATCACTGTCCTTAATTGTCTCAGTAATATATATTATCTCTAAGATTTCAGTTGTTCCTCTTGTATGGTAAGGGCTAGCCCACAATACAGAGATGTACTGATACAGGAATAGCATTGGGAGGGGTGCTTCAGAGAGCTATTACGGTGGAGAGTAGTAACTTACAGTACCTGGTTAATGAATGTAGCATATTTCATCCCATACAACCAGCCAGTTCAGCTGGCCAGTGCTTAAGGTGGGAACACACCCTTGGATCTGCTCATTCTCCACTACCTTTCCACCAAGTTACTCTTGGAGGTAAGGATCTGAGGTCCAGCCCCTCTCCTTCTAGTGCCAGGGTGACAAATGCTGTCAGCTTCTACAAAGACTGAGGCCCTCAGACCTTTCTACCTCTTACTCTACTATGTGGCTGCATGCAGGCCCGATAAAGTCATGTCCTGATTCAAAGCTTAGAGAAGTAAACGTAAAGGCTCCTGTTGTCTTCAGTGGGCTTTGGATCAGGCCCTACTATTTGTCTTATAGAATCATAGAATCATTGTTTGAGTTTCGGGGGATCATTTTAGTGTGAAATTGCTGAAACACAGCAGGTATATTGTAGAAGCTACTTCGATGGCAATTGCTTGGGGAGGCGTCTTGAGCTCATTTCTGAAATGAAGTCCTTTATGAAGGTTTTAAAAGAATATCTGGATCAACCGAAAGATTTTTAATGAAGAGGGAAAATGTAACCGGGCCATGTTAGGGGTATGTAAATAAACAATTATTTATTCTGGGTAAAATGCATTAGGTCATGTTATGATCAAAGATTAAGATGAAATTAAATATGAAACAAAATTTTTGTACTTTTTTGAATGTACTCTCATCCATATGTTGCTGAATACTTAAAAAAACAACCCACCACAGATTGTCAGTATTGTGAGATGACTAAAAGATAAGCCAGCAAATATGGCATGTAAATGAAAAACAAGCTTCATTGCAAACAAATTTCCTTTTATGATGAGATTTCCTGTACTTAGCTGAGGAGAGATGGTGTAACACAAACAAACAAAGCTCTATGATTTTTAGGCAGAAATTAGTTACCTCTTGAGTAAAGATTTCCTGTTAACTTTTGCAATCCTTGGAGAGTAGTCGACTGTCATTGACTCTTAGTTCAATATTTGGGTATTACTCTTTGGCAAATCACTCCATTTGCTATTTGCTCAATCAATGTATAATAGCTCAGTGACTCAACATTGTAAAACTCAATGACCTGTGAAAACGTCAACATTTACATTAACATTATCTTTTAAAATCTCAAATTTTTTATTACCAGGAACTAGCTAAAATGTCAATCAGATAAATACAGTGACAATTATTAGCTATTTTCTTAAGTCATATAGAGGCAGAGATTCGGGTAACCTTATTCACACTGAGTAATATGAATGAATGGGAATACTCACAGAGTAAGAAATTACTCAGTGTAAGTAAGAGTATTAGATTCTGGGCCATAACTTGTTTAAAAGCGGCGTCAAAGGGGTCCCTCTCAAACCCTGACTGATGTACCACTCTTCTTGCTTTAGTCTGTCAACCACAGTGAACTTATAATGCCATGTTCTAGTTATAGTGCCAAAATAGGCACAATATGTTTTCTGTCTATAAGTGCTAATCAAGTGCTTTGCGGAATCTATCTGACTGGACTCAACTAGGCATATGATTAAAAATGTCTCTACAATCTTGTCATTGCTAAAAATATGGGGTGAAATCCTGGCCCTACTGAAGTCAGTGGCAAACTCCCCAAAGGATACATCATGGGCTTGGTAAGAACAATATGTGCTGTTCATTTAAGACTTATTTTCAGAAGTATTAATAGCCAGATTATACCTCTCTTGTTCACTGCGAGTAGTACCTTACTGAGTGAGTAGTCCTATTGATCCCAGTGGGACTTGTCACTGAGTAAGGCATTGCTTAGCATGATTAAATGTGGCAGAATCAAGCCCTGAAGGAGCAAATCTTGGCTGAGAAAACAGAATTAGATTAATTCTGTAGATAAATTTCTGTAAAGAAAGAATACATGATTATCAGAGATCTTAAGTTGGCAAAGTTGTAATGAGCGAGTTTTTCTGAATATTAGAAATCAGGCTCTGGCCAGCCCCCATGCCCAGCAGTGGTTGGGGGCAGGGCACACCTCCACAAATGGGAAGGAAGTAACCAGAACTAGGTGGCATGGGACAGAGACAGAGCCAATGGGGAACAAAGCAGAGCCTAGCACAGAGTGAGAGCCCACGTGCCAGGTCAAATGCCACTCACTGGCCCAGCCATTTTTCCATCATTCATGCAGTGGAGGGGCTCTGGTCACTGCCGTCCCATTGGCTCCCAGCTCCCAGAGCCAATCTATGGCCAGTCCATCTGTCTCTCCTGCCCCCAGCCATGGACACCAAATCACCATCACTGTGTCATATAACCGTGGAGCTCGTTCCCTAGTGGCATGACAGAGCGGTGGCCAGGCCAAATTTGAGCGGCACTGTGACCTGGCACATGTGCTTCTACTCCCTGTCCTGGGCTCGGCCCCACATTTCAGAGCCTGTGTCCATTGACAGGAGCTGCCACTTCATGGTGAGCATGGGGTGGGTTTGCTTTCCAACCTCCCCCCATCCCAGGTTCTCCCTGCACAGGCCCAGATCCATGTGTAAGATTTCATGAGGTTAATGTATGTGAGGCAGGCTTCAAGTGCGCAAGTCTCACAACTGAGGTGTGAGACTTGAGATGTCTGTGATTACACAGACTAGCTACATGCAAAATGAGCAGGTTTCAGTTATTTTAATTTAATATAAAACTGTAATAAAGTCATCATCAAAGGGTTAACTGGGTTACTAAGAGTATTATGGGTTGGCACCCTGATCCATCCCTCCCTTACTTCCTGTTTTAGTTGCGGTGAATTCCTCTGCTCCCCACTCTGTTGTGATGCAGTTTATTAGAACTGCAAATTCCCAGCCTGGAGTCCTGTGAGCAGACTTGTTCAGCGGTCTCTTTACAAAGATATCAGTGAGTGAATGAGTAATAATTAGAATATCCAAGAAAGGCAAATTTTGAATTTGTCAACATAAATATTTGCAGCAGAGTTTAAAGTACACTCCTCCATTCAGGGATCAGGAGTATACCATCTGATGCATGTATTCACTCACAACAGTTCCCATTTTATGCACTGAATACTTGTAACAAACTGCTCATCAACAATCTGCAGAACATAAATTGTTCACCAAAATGGGGCATTTCAAGCAACAACTAAATGAGAGAAATCGCTCTCTGGTGGTGGGCAAGTCCCAAACAGAGAGAGAGGCAACGTTTATCAGATAAAATATTTATAATGAATTATTCACCTAGCACTAGTTGATTCAGACCATATCAGTCTGCAGCCTGGCCCCTTCCCTTTCAGCAATACTTTGTGTTTCTCCTTGGTACAATGTGCTTTATTTACCTTGTACATTTGAGTACTCAGTAAATATATGTGGATGTAAGTACAGGTTTGTTACATACACTGACTACTTAAGGCTAAGAGCAACTGTCGTGTCACTATTTGCATGAGGAATGTGTGTGGGTTTATCTTTATGCAAAAGCTGCCTGACACACCTGCTAGGGCAAACTAAACATTTCTAGAAACAATAAATCTGCCTCTTGCCCTAGTGACGTGAGTATCTACCATATTCACGGTTACATATTATGCAATTCACTACGCTTAGGATATAGGAATTGCCACACTGATCCAGAAGAGTTAAATAGGCTTGATTCAGGAAGGCACTTAAACACATGTCCCATGCTACTGAATGCATGAGGGGAAGTTTTAAACCCCCATAACAAATTACTTTCAGGGATCTTCACTAAGGGGGGAGAAGGAGGGAATTTCCTTCTTATGCCAGCTCATGACATGACTGTACCCCTTAATTCTGATCCTAGTTTTTGTAACTGGAATGTTCAGATGGTTTTATAATTATTATTACTTGAGTGCTTCGTTTTTTAATTTTTTTAATGGTAATAAAATAATTTATAACAAGAAGAAATCAGAGCTGGGTGAATATTGCAAAAATATATGGAATATTTGCTTGAATTTTTAAAATGCTTTATGCAATTTTTTTCAGTGCAAAGTGGTTCTCTAGAGCAAAGATTTGCAAACTTGTTCTAGTGTGGTCCGCTTCCCATCCTCATTTGCAATCATATAACATCTCTACAGTGATGGCTCATACGGAAAGTTCATATCTCCTTTTAGTTGTCTTTTAATACAATTTAGGACCAGAAAGAAGTACAAAAGCCAGTTCCCTGTGACCAGCCAGGTCTCTGTGGTCACAGCAAGTGCTAGGTGATGCATCTATGGTCCATGGATCATAATTTTGGAATTTCTTCTTTAGAATAAAAATGAATTTCTGCATATAATAGTGAGACGGTGCTGTTAGCAGCTACAAATAGAGCCCTTTAGAGGCCAGCACCCTGGTCACTTAGATCACCCAGGGAGGGAGTTAGGTAGCTTGATTAGGTGTGAAGACAAAATGGAGGTGATGCAGCTGCCTTTTTATATTCTCTCTGCCATGTGGCTTGTACATCCTTTCTCCCAAACACAAGCTCACAGCACATGGGTATCTGGAAAGGTACTTGGAGTCCCCTGTCCATAGACATGTCCCTACTTGTCCTGCAGACTCATAGGTTTAGCCCCTGGCTTCTCTCAACGGGTTCATTGTACAGCTGATTGCCCTTGATGGGCCATCAAGCAGGCTGGATAGGGCTGATGCCAATCTGTCTGGGGGTGTCACCAGGGCTGACGAGAGGCGGGGGGAAGCCGGTACAAATTAGCAGGGTCCGGAAGGGGATCCGGGACGGTCCGGAAGGGGGCCCAGGGCCCGACTATGTAAAGATTTTTAGCCGGTCAGCCCTTGCTGGGGGGCCCGAAAAATTTTTTTCACCGGGGCCCGAACCCGCTCTCGGCGGCCCTGGGTGTCACCCAGAAACAGCACAAATCCAAGACACAAATATATCACAATATTATAACTCATGATACAAAGATGATACATACATATAAACAAGATTATCATATTTAGCAAATCATACCTTTTTCCACTGATACCTTACGTAGCATATGTGGTATGAGATTCATTGCAATTTTGTAATATTTGTATCGATAATATTATAAATGCTCACCCATATTCCATACAGAGTCACACATTTGGTGAAGGCACCTGGGTATTCTGTGTGTGCCATATAATTCAACAGGCAGGTTTATCAGCCTGAGTTTGCAGGAGCTGAACTGAAAGCCGAGCTTCCTAAATCCGACAGTGTGAGGGACAAAGTATTGTGAAGTATTACTCCCACAAATGACTGCAGTACAAAGATTATAAGCCAAAGGAGGGCCTCACTACAAAGAGTCTGAAAATCACAGGAACACAGTACATTAAGTGGGAAGACTTCTAATTTGACTCGAGTCAATTTCTCTTTTTCTCTCCATCTACACCTTTCCTGCTCAACTCTTTTTTTAAACAGCACACTGAAATTTATTAAATATTGTAATGTTTTTCTATATTGTCATATATATTGTAATCTGGTTGTAATTGAAATCAAAGAGTATATTATTTTCATTACAAATATTTGCACTGTAAAAATGATAAACAAAAAATAGTATTTTTCAGTTCCCCTCTTACAAGTACTGTAGTGCAATCTCTTTGTCGTGAAAGAGCAATTTACAAATGTAGATTTTTTTGTTACATAACTGCACTCAAAAACAAAACAATGTAAAACTTCAGAGCCTACAAGTCAGCTCAGTGCTATTTCTTGTTCATCCAATCACTAAGGGCTGGTCCACACTGGGGGGGGGGGGGGGATTGATCTAAGATACACAACTTCAGCTACGTGAATAACGTAGCTGAAGTCGAATATCTTAGATCGATTTTTAAATGTACTTACCCCGGTCCACACTGCAGCAGGCAGGCTCCCCCATCGACAGCACTTCCTCCGCTCGCCGAGCTGGAGTTCCGGTGTCGACGGGGAGCGGTTCTGGGATCGATTTATCGCGTCTAGACGAGACGCGATAAATCGATCCCAGAACATTGATCACTACCCACCGAATCAGGCGGGTAGTGTAGACTAGCCCTAAGACAAACAAGTTTGTTTACATTTAGAGGAAATAATGCTGCCCTCTTATTTAAAATGTCACCAGAAAGTGAGAACAGGCATTTGCATGGCACTTTTGTAGCCGGCATAGAATGGTATTTACGTGCCAGGTATACTAAACATTCGTATGCCCCTTCATGCTTCGACCACCATTCCAGAGGACATGCTTCCATACAGCCTGCCTCAGAAAAATCCTCCGTATCTTTTGTCCCAGAACAATCTCAAACCAAGATCTATTGACACAGTGCAGCCAAGAGGTTCTGAGCATCATCATTGCCAGGGGGCATTGGAGATGGATTGGCCATGTGCTTCGGATGGAAACTGATTCCACCACCAGAATAGCAATAAGATGGACACCTGAAGGCAAGTGAAAACGAGGCCGCCCGAAAATAAAATGGTGAAGAGCTGTGGAAGCCGAGCTGAAAAACCTGGGGCACAGCTGGGGAACCATTGAAAGACTTGCCAGAAACAGACAGGTGTGGAGGAGTTTCATCGCTGCCCTAAACATGGGAACATGATGATGATGATGATGATGATTTTGTTTTCCTAATGCATGTCAATCAGACCTTTCCACAGGCTCCCTTCCATAGGTTGCCTGGCTCTATAAAATGAGTCCAAAGAGGTTACTGAGGTAGTCCTGAGATGAAGACCGTTCCATGCAGAAATGTTTATGCTTTTTATGTTGTTGTGAGAATAAGCAGTAACACTTTTCTAAAAATACAAAGCCTCTCAGGCGTCCCCATCCTCTCCTGTGTAGGGTTTGATTTAAGAACCAGCCAATGCTATGCTGCTGTTGTCTTCTCCAGGTACAAAGACGTCTCTTCCCTTAACAATCCTTACAACTCTGCCTGTTCCCTCACTGATAGATGTTCTCCTACTGCCTCCAAAGAGATATCTTTACATCAGTATCTGAGATGGGAAAAGCTCCAACACAAGGGCAAAGCCTTTGAGAAGAGTCCTCTCAGTGACCTTCCAGAATGAGACTTTTATAAGCACAGGTCCATCTCCAACAGACCACTGGTGGAGTGTGCCATCCTCCCACTCTATCCCAGTTAGGTCCAACCCTATGCCTTATGTAAGTGGAGCCAGCTGGCTTTTTAATACCAAAGTGGTTACTCTACCACAATGACCATCAATTACTCCTGCCAAATAGCAACAATTATGATCAAAGTAGGGCGGGGGACGCATAGCTAAGCATTTCATCTGTGTGTTCACACAAGCTCCTGTCTCCTCATATACACCCATTCTTTGCCAGCACCCTGCCTCTTCCTTATTCTGTGCTCTAGAAAGTTAGGGATTAGAAGCACAAGGGACTTAAGATGTCTGCTTAATGTGGAGGAATGCACCTATTGCTTACCGTTACTTTGTAGTATCCACTCACCCTTACAATAGTGAAAACAACCTTGTGCTCCCTGTTTAACAGGATCAAAATGGACTTCACATACCATTTTTGGATTTATGTAAGTCATATTTGAGGGTTTACTCTGTGCTGTGGTAGGAAACCCCATTCCCCCCCCCCCCCCATTTTATTAGAAAGTGTTGGGCATTTTGAAAAAAAAATCCTCTTATCTCCCTCCCATTACTTGCACACAGACCTTAAACTGGACTTAATTTAAGCAGGTGGAATTAATATCAGGTGACAGCCTCTTGGCAAAGTACAATTATGCCTAGCTCTCATCTTGGAAATTTTGATTGCTAGATAAATAGAGAAGGCAGATGTGTTTGTGTATGTACCAAAGGTGATATTGATGAGATGGAGGATAAGGACCTGCAAAATATCACTATCATTTGTGGAATAAAGAGAAAAGTGTGATTTCCTTTCTTTATTTGGAAAACGAGGATTTTCTTGTTTGGTCTCTGTCAGTAATTCTCAACTTATTATACATTGTGGGCCACAGGGGCTGGGTGGCAGGGCAGTGGCAGCGGCAGCCCAGACCCCCGCTTCAGGAGGCCGGCCAGCTGCCTGCCCTGGACCCTCGCTGTGCTGCTGCCCCGGGATCCTGGAGCTCGTGGGGCCAACCGGGAGTCCCAGAACTGGACCCCTGCTGGGTGGCTTTCCTGGACCCTGGGCCCCCGGCCCCTTGGGGCTGGCCGGGAGCCCCAACCCCGGACACCCGCCATGTGGGGCTGGCTGTCTGGCAGGCAGCCCGGACCCCTCCGCACCAGGGAACTGGGAACCTGGTGGGCCCCGGCACATGGGGGGTAGAGGGGACCTTTAGCACACAGCTGAGCTGGGCCACAGCTGTGTGCTAATTGGGCCACGGGTGGAGAATCGCTGGTCTCTGTGGATGAGTATAATATAAATCCAATACTCAGAATAAAGAACGTGAATGATAATGGTTGTAGATGGCACTTAGCCATTCCTTGGGAATGGAATCTCCTTCAACTTACTAAATAAAAACATCTTTGAATTTCTGTATCTATTTGTATTCCTCTTAAACTTTCTCACAATTATATGAAACTCTAATCCTGCATCTAAATAGAAATTATAATGTGATGCCTTGTTATAGTGGATCTTAAAATAAAAACAGTGACACAAAGAAGGCTATGCATAAGAATGCCTGCTTCTGTAATAGTTCTGCTTGTACCCAAATCATTGTGTGGCCTTTTTAATCAAGAGGGGGAAAGTCTAGGGTAAACTATTGCTTGGGCTGGTTTAGTAATGCTTGCAGAATATTTGGTTAACCTCGTTCTTTACAAAGTCTGTGGCATAAAGAGCTGTTTGTTCCCCATGCTTAGATCTGCAGGTGGCAATCTAGGGGGACCAGCATGTTTTGATAACAAACCAAATGAGAGCAACTGTTATCTAATCTATGTCTTAATAAAATATTGGCGCTTCAAAGGGTATATCTATACTGGAATAAAAGACCCATGGCTGGCCTGGGTCAACTGACTCAGGCTCGCAATACTTGGGCTGTAGGGTTAAAAATTGCAGTGTAGATATTTGGGCTCAGTCTGAAGCCTGGGCTCTGGGACCCTCCCTCCTCTTGGGGTCCCAGACCTTGAGCTCTAGCCCAAGCCCGAATGTCTACACAGCAATTTTACAGCCCCACAGACAGAGCCCCACAAACCCAACTCAGTTGACCTAGACCAGCTATGGGTGTTCAATTTCTGTGTAGACATACTCTAAGAACTTAACTGTGTCCTCTGACTCTCTCATCAAAATGCCCATGAGTACAAAAAAATGTTCATAGAAGACTTTTGTAGGCCCAAGACCCATGTCTTTGTGTAGTATGTCATAGAATCATTGAGTTAGAAGGGACTGCTAGGGTCATTGAGTCTAACCCCCTGCCAAAATGCAGGATGTGTTGTGTCTAAACCAGGGATCGGCAACCTTTGGCCCGCGGCCCGCCAGGGTAAGCCCCCTGGCGGGCCAGGCCAGTTTGTTTTCCTGCCGCGTCCGCAAGTTTGGCCGATCGCCGCTCCCACTGGCCACGGTTCACTGTCGCAGGCCAATGGGGGCTGTGGGAAGCGGCGGCCAGCACATCCCTCGGGCCGCTCCGCTTCCCACAGCCCCCATTGGCCTGAAGCGGCGAACCACGGCCAGTGGGAACCGCAATCGGCCGAACCTACGTATGTGGCAGGTAAACAAACCAGTCCGGCCTGCCAGGGGGCTTACCCTGGAGGGCCCCGTGCCAACGATTGCCGATCCCTGGTCTAAACCATCCAAGACAGATGGCTATCCAGCCTCCTTTTGAAACTTCCAGTGAAAGAGCTTCCACAACTTCTCTAGGCAGTCTGTTCTGTTGTCCTGCTGTTCTTACATTTACAGTTTTTCCTGAGATTTAATTTAATACACTTATGTTTAGATTTAATCATACACTCACTGTACAGTCATTGTTTGGAATGAGTCAACTTTACTGAAGGCTTATTAAAATGTTATTTACCTGAGATTTTTTCAATATATTTATTTAAAGATGGTGGGTCAAACTTAGAAGATATGTAAGAGAGACCTTTTAAAACTAATGTAGACTCCCTTATACTCACTAGACAGACTTGTACCTGCTCTCCCCATGTGTAGGAGGTTCTAAATTAGTCTAACCTACACAGCAAAGAACCAAAAGAAGGTGTAAGTTAAGTATTTGGAATGTAATTTAAACTAATTTAGCAGGTATAAATAGAACTAGGGAACTACAAGTGTAAGAAGTGTTAATGTAAGGGTCTAACGTCATGCATCATTCAGAATTTGGTCCTATAGTAGCTATAGTTGTAGAATTGTTAAACACAGACATTTGGACAAACACTATAAAGAATTATTTGAAGTGCCTAAAAGCCAGAGCTTTACTTTGCTTGTTGCAGGTGTTATTGCTGTATTTTCCTCATCAATACAAAGGCATTGTCTGAGACTTTTCCTATCAGACATTTCTTTGTTGTGTGTTATAGACTTGCAAAGCCTTGCAAAGCCTCATCTGCCTGTACATTCTTGTACAAAGTGCACTGTTAGCCTAACAAGGTTATTGTGACATGTACTGCTTCCCTGCCTGACATCTTGGCATGATTCTCCAAAGAACTTCCTTGTGCCCAAGGGCATGTGCCAGTTTTAAACAAAATATGAAGAGAACCAAATTATAGCTGCATCATTTTTGGTGAAGTCATTATTGTTACTGGATTAACTCCCTCATTGACTTTATTTATTTGAATGTATCTAGGGTTAAAGTCTCGGAGTCCCATGTGTTCTTTTGCCCATGCTCTTTGCAAGAAGGGCATAATGAAGTTCCAAGCTTGACAAATATGGTGTATTACAGCTCACTGCAAACTGTAGGAGTTGTTGTGAGATATTTGCTTAGTTTTACAGTCCTTATAGTGGTAACTTGACCTTCTATGCACTGTGCAAGAATGGTAATCGACAAGACTGGAGGGTATATTTGTATTTTTCATTTGTGAAACTATCTTTTAATACTGTTAGCTCAGTGGAAAGAAGGAAATGTAAACATCTTATTTTTTGAAATATGCATGTGAAAGAAGATAAATAACACTAATTCTCTTTTTACAGCCCTCTGCCTATTAAATCACTGTAAATAATAAATAGTGTTGAATGTTTAGACGAAAAGTAAACTACATGTTGCTTTTTAAGATGCATTTTCTGCTTTGACAGCTTCAGATATTACCGATGATGTTAAATCCAAGAGAGAGAACTGCAAATTTACTTCTGTGATTTCTCATTTCATTCTTCTATCCCCTCCCCTAAAAATAGTTTTTTAATGTCAAGGATATATCTTTGTTAACCTTTAGTGAAAAGGAGAAAAAGAGAATAGTTAGAAAAGAAAGGAATAAAGTGAGTGGGGAGAGTAGTTGAAATACACGGTGTGAACCTATGTAGCAAATGGAAAAATGTCCTTTTCACAGCCAAAACACAAAATGTGATAAGGTGCAGCCATCTTCCTGTTACATGAACAGAGAAAAGCTTCAGGGAGTGTACCCATGAAATGAGGAAGGAGACAGAGATGGAGATATGCCTGCTGTATATCGCAGTGGCATATTACATCTATTGGCCTGTGTCCATGAGCCGTACGTGACCCCCTTTCACAAACTATTTTGTGTTTAAGAAATATTTATATTAATTATATATATTAATTATATTAATATTCATATTAAGGAAATGTAGTCACATTGCTAAATATAATTTCAAAGGCAAATGAAAATAAAGGCCATTGGAAGGAAAGCAGGAAACAAAACATCTTCTAAGGGTACGTCTACACTACCTGCCAGATCGGCGGGTAGTGTTCGATCTATCGGGGCTCGATCTATCGTATCTAGTGTAGATGCGGATACATCAATCTCCGATTGCTCTGCCGTCGACTCTGGAACTCCGCCACGGTGAGAGGCGGAAGCGGAGTTGACAGGGGAGCGGCAGCCATCGATCCCGCACCGCGAGGACGCAAAGTAAGTGAATTTAAGTCGATCTAAGATATGACGACTTCAGCTATGCTATTCTCGTAGCTGAAGTTGCGTATCTTAGATCGATCCCCCCCATTGGTGTAGACCAAGCCTAAGAGTCCTGACAATGAAGATCCACATGTATGGGCCACATCCTGGAAATGGAGCAAAGCCCAAGTGAAAGGACTTTGGTTGAGTGGGGCTAGGGAAACAAATCCTCCTCCCCATTATAAGCTGCAGGTCTTCTTACCAATATAGCCAGTTTGTGGCTGGCTGTTGTGGGCTGTGGGGGTAGCAATGTACAGGTTGTCTGCTTCTTTCTGCAGACATCTGGTCCATATAGATTTTCAGTATGCGACGACCCACTGACTACATGTCCATAGGCCCATTTCCCTCACTCCATGTTGCATTGTAGAGATCCACCTTAGAGACCTCCTCCTCAGTGCACAGGAAGTAGGAAATTCCCCTGCACGGGATTTTCACTGCCTGGCCCACTCATTAAGCAGACATAATATTTCTGCAGCATTTGGGTGCTGCGTGGCTGCACAGACCTCTTAGAATCTGGGCCTATGTCTGCTTAAATATAAACAGATCAGCAGTGGACCAACTCTCATCTTCCCTGCTGAGTGGCTCTCCAGATATCCTTCCCCTGGAACTCCAAAAGGGGTAGTGTTTTGACCCAAAGTAGGTGGGTATAATCAGCACAAAACTCCACAAAGTGCATATGTAGAGGAAAGGAGATGCATGATTTAAAGAGAACCTGACTGAGAATAACCTTCTTCTGTGTCAACACTAGCGTGTTGGAAGAATTCAAAGCATTGTTCTGGGAACATTGTTCACATTTTTGAATGAATTCCGTTCTGCTGTATCCATGGCCCATGTGTGTTTGCTCTTCACAAACATTTGTGTGAGCAGGTTTTTTCCAGCAAAAATGCTCATGGAAATGAAGTTTAACTTTAATACTAGAAATCTGAGTATTTTGTTGCCCATCCAATCAACTAATTTGTGAGATTTGTTACCTCTTTTTCCATCACTGCTTGTGAACAGCATGATTCCCCTTCCTCCAATTGTATTCATTATTCTTTGCTCACAAGCAGTTCATAGTGAGTATTCAATATTTGAAATGTAGTCTGTTTTGATTGGACATAGGAGAATCACGTTGCACAAGGGCTGAATGTAACTCTTAGAATCAGGTTTCTGTGTAAATGTTAACAATTATGGGCCATATCCTCAGACAGTATAAATTGGCACCTCTCCATTGCATACCAGCGTACGACAGCTCAGAATCTGTCTGTCTGTAATCAGGCTTAGCATTCTGAAAATATTCTGCAATATGTACTTCAAATTTGCTGTTTCAGCAAAGCCTTCTGCTAGACTATTTGTATGAATTGTGCACAGTCAAAACAAATTCAAAGGAATTCAGAGGAATACTTATGGCAAATATGGTGTAGTATCTGATCCAGAACCAGTGAGAAAATATGCAAGAATGGGAATTGATTGTAAAAACGTGGGGAAGGGGTGCAGCATTTTGTCATGAATGCCAATAAAGTTAGAAGCATGTCATAACTAGAGCAGGACAAATCTAGTGAAAGATTTCACAAAAAGTTTACCATTTTCTTTGAACAATGTCATGCCCCTCCAATTCCACTTGTGATGAAATCGTGAAATGTGATTAAAAACTACTGTTTGCATCAAAAACATGCAAACATTTAAATATTATAGATTCCGAGATTTTTAAGGCCAGAAAGTACCATTAGATAGTCTAATCTGACCTTCTGTAGAGCACAGACCAAAGAATTTCATCCAGTTACTCCCACGTTGAGCTCAATAACTTGTGTATGACTTAAGAATATGTTCAAGAAAGGACCCAATCTTGATTTGCAGACTTCAAAGGCCGGTAGTTTGTTTTCATGGTTAATCACCCTCACTCTGAGTCTGAAATAAATTATTTTAAATTATGTTCCATTTCAAATCCTGATAATCTAAATCACTTTTCCATCAAAATAGGTCCAATATCATTTAAAAAATATCTTCATTTGCACTGGAAAAGGAGTCCTTTTCTAACAACAATTTCAAAGATATGGGAAATGTTTAAGTGATGTGGGCCTGTTATGAGTTCATAAAAGAATGTGGGGGGGAAATCCCCCAGAAATGTTGAGTTTTCATCTGTTATTGTGGATAATTCTCACACCTCTCATCACAATGTTGTTTTGATAGGGGACTGAGTCAGTGTTTTGACACAGACTTTCCACAGGTTTGACATATTTCTCATTTCCCGGACAGATAACACACAATTCTGAAGCCCCTATTGTATAGTGTTGCCATGCCTCATAGTCAGGTATACTGTACTGTTGAGTGAAATCATTAATTGTTTGAAAGCATCATAGATAGCTGATGTAGAAAACAGACTTTTACAGCTTTTAGATACACAACAGTGTTCTGCTTCCGATATTACACTGCCATAGGCCAGTGGTTCTCAATCAGGGGTATGTATACCCTTGGGGGTACACAGAGATTTTCCAGGGGGTAAATCAACTGATCTAAATATTTGCCAATTTTATAACAGGCTACATAAAAAGCACTAGCAAAGTCAGTACAAAGTGAAATTTCATACAGACGGTGACTTGTTCATACTGCTCTATGTATTATACACTGAAATGTAAGTACAATATTTATACTTAATATTGGATACAAATGAAAAATATAGGATAAAAATTAGAACATAATTAATTTTTCAGTATAATATGCTGTGACACTTTTGTATTTTTATGTCTGATTTTGTAAGCAAATAGTTTTTAAGTGAGGTGAAACTTGGGGGTACGCAAAACAAATCAGACTCCTGAAAGGGGTACAGTAGTATGGAAAAAGTTGAGAGCCACTGCCTAGGCAACCTTCTCTTTACATACCATATTAAAAAAGTGTCTTGCCTCACAAATATGTTTAATCTGGAGGAATCCATCATGAAACAATCTTGCATATTATCTGTTGTAAACTTGGTCCGTTGACACAGGTACACATGTTTCTGATAATACAAATATCATTACAAATATCATTTTACCTCCAGTAGGGTAAGAAAATTAGTAGGAAACCCATTGTGTCTGTTGACTATGGGCTTTCAAAATGCAGTTTTTCAAACCACTCCCAGAGCCCTTGCACCAAGATTTGCATTTGTGAAAGAGAATAATCTGCTAAATATTCTTTTGCTGCCACTCTAGTGCTGAAAGATTTGTCAAAATTTTCGTGTTGCACATTCTTTCTGCCAAAGGGCAGCATTTGGCCCTATATATGCAGCCAACATGCAGCACTGTATATTTTTGCAACACGTTTAATAATTTCTGTTTCTTCTCCATTTCACAGCATATTCCAACTGTATATTTTACTTTTCCAGTCCATTTTAGCAATTGCTTAACAGTTTTCTCCACGTCTGTCATTTGAATAGAATTTCTCTGAAAAACTGTCCACAGTTATTTCCTATTCTAAGTATTGTGGTATTTCATATACCACTGTGTGTAACTGTTGGCAAAGTGGTAGCCAGAAAATTTCCCTCAAAATCTATTAAAAGAAAAACAGGAATTTATTAATTGATTGCAAATATTTTTGTGGGGTTTCTTTCCCCATACTCCAACCAGAGCCGAAATCCTGGTCCCCATTGGAGTTTGGCCACTGACTTCAGCGGGGTAAGGATTTCACCCCAGATCTCTAGCTGGCTGGAAGATTTTAACTGAAAACTGTTTTTGACAAAGACCAGGAGCAATGTAACAAATACTTCAAGAATGTAAGAGTATTTCAAATAATTGTTTCCTTTCCCCTTCATTTACTCTTTTTTTCAGAGTGGCACAGTAATAGATTTTTAGAATTTTTTTCTCTTTAACCTCTCATTCTCTCTGTGCCCTATTTTCTGATTCTATAGAAGTCCCTTTTCCAGCTCATAGTATCCAAATCTAAAATTGCCTTTTATTAATGTTTATTCCCCTGTGGTTTATGTATAAAATATGCCAAAGCACTAACAGTTGTTCTAACTACTCCCACTGAAATCAATGGAAGCAGAATTACATCAATGCTTTTGAAAATCCCACTCAAATGGGTTTTGGACAGCAATTGAGACAGTCCTTTCCTTTCAAAGTGAATGGGAGTTTTGCCGCTGACTGCAATGGCAGCAAGATTGATACGTATTATAAGGAGAGAACCATACAGTAGAGCCTCAATATAAAATTGTGTTTGGGATTGAATCAATGAGAAATGGTTAACAATTGTTATGAAAGGAAACTATGTTCACTTATGCATCACTTCTGTTGTTGTCCCCAGCTTAACATTTTACCACACATTTCCATTATTTCTAGTGATGGGTAGACTTTCATGATTCAGAGATTCAATTCAAATAAATATCCAAATGTTGAGACATATCTCTCAATTCATCAAAGTATTTCTTGGCCTGAAAAATAATCCATCTGGAAATAAGGTGAGAACAGATTTTCTTGCAAGGTTTCTAGTAAATCTAGTTTTTGGCGGAGTTGGAAATGCTTAGGAAGCAGTACATTTCTGATTCCTGCAAAGCCAGGAAGTACAGGAATTACAATTAATTCCCCCCCCCCCCCAACACACAAAGCCTCCCTAATTCCAGTTCTATAGGAATTGGTGTGCAGGAATACCATAGAGAGAGAAGATCCTTCTTGAATCACAAAAATGTAGATTCTGTTTAATCTGACATTTGGATGAAGATTCAAGGTAGCTGTTATTCTCTTGGAATCAATTTCCCATCACTGGTTATTGTATGTGAACAGTAGCCATGGCCCAAAACAAAATCCTTGGCCCGAATATTTCTGAACTTTAGTAGGGTTTTGGGATCTCGATCTGCATTATATTTTCTACACAGAAAGGGGAAACAGACACTTCGAATTAGCTTTATTTTAGATTAAGGGAGCAACAAAACCTGAAAGAACAAAAGCAGCATCTCCATGAGAGAGCACAATACGTGCATCATCAGTCACATGTCTGTGCTGAACAGCATTTTAAATGGTGGTGTGTACACACACACATTACACTCCTGAATGAAAAATTAACAAATGGGTACTTGTGTTAATGATGGACTGATCCAAACATCTCTGAATTTTGGGGTATTTGAATTCCAGATTCAGATTTTGGGGCTTGAATCCATGTTTATTTAACAAGTTAAAATAATGGATAGACCCATGTATTTTCACCTTGAATTTGCTTTAGTCTTTAGTCTCTTCTTGACTTCTGGTACTATATTCCTTTGCCTCCACTCCTACAGAACTTTCTATTTGAGCTCTCTGGTTATTTAGAGACTTTTTATGGGTGCATGATTTCTGAATTTTCCAATTTCCTCCTCTTCCTTCAGGCCTGTGCTCAGCAGCTGCGTTTCTCACTATATGAGGATAAATAATTAGACATGGCTTATTTGTGCCCTACTGAAAATGGTCAATGCCCAGCTTCAGTTTCCAAACGTCAATAAACAACCTTGACCCTTTTTGACCACTGTAGGTTAAAGTGCCAAAAAATGATGTTTGCATGGTTTCAGTGCACTATGTCTAATACTACTGCCAACTATCAGCATTGCTGCAAGTTAAAAGTACATGAGATTTATTTAGAACTGTAATTTGATCACTCTGTAGTAATAACACTTATATAAAGCCTGATCCAAAGTCCACTGAAGTCAGTGGGAGTTCTTCAGTTGACTTCAATGGACTTTGGATCAGACTCAGAGCAGCTTTCCTTTGAAGAATTCTAAGCAATTGAGAAATATTAATGAAGCTTCACATGGCAGCCCTGTTAGGTAAAAGTTGTTATTTGTTTTCCAGATGGTGAGACTCACAGTTAAGTAACTTGCCCAGAGACATACAGTGAATCAGTAGCAGAATCATTAATCGAATCCTCTGCTCTAACAACTAGACAATGTTCCCTCATAGTAGTACTATATGGGCAATGGAGTCACATGGTTAACAATGGTGTTTGAGTTAAGACTGAGGCCAGATTTAAGATTGTTTATTTAATAATTTACAACAAGAAATAACTTAAAGTAAACACAGTGTAATGTGTAATGCTGGTGTAATCTAGCTAGGCTGTAATGCCTATCTCAGTTCCCGCAATTGGCTCCTGTCTGTGGGAGTTAATACAAAGTGACACTGCATAATATCCCCCTGCCTGTGTAGCAACTTTAAAATTCCTGCTGAAACTTAATCCATTATAGCATGGAAAGGGCCAGTTTGCTATAAGCAATACATTAGTTCTACAACACAGCATCAGGGTGACATCCTTTCCTTTTTTGACTGTCTATGACTGGCCTGCCCTCTGAACATGCCCGTAAACAAGAGAAACAAGCGGAGGAGGGTTGAGGAGAAAATGGCAGTTTTCATTGCAGTTTTGCCACCCGTCTAATAGGGGCTGCTGTTCTGGCAGCTGATTAGCTGTCTCTTTAATTTGTCCCCTGGCCAGCTGTTTTCAGTGAAGCACAGTGGATGCTAGAAAGGATGCACAGAGTGCAGGTGAGTAGAGGAAGAGCATGGCCAGTACTGATGAGGGGGAGAAGAGAGACTGTTTCTGCTGCCCAGTCTGGTCCCCTCCCCACCCCCAGGCATGGGAAGGCAAAGAAGAGAATCCAGGCCTACGCTTTATGAAGATTATTATTCTTTAGACTTGCATAGGTAGCTATGGGAGGGGAGGGACTAGAAGTTCAGCCCGGTGTCCTCCCCCACTTTTCAAGTCAGCTCAGCTCTTTGGGGAACATTGGAAAGGACAGAGGAGAGAATACAGAAGAGAAAGAACACGTACAGAGAAAAATGGAGGCAAGGATGAGAAATGCAAAAAAAAAGGAAAAGAGACATGAAGGAAGAGGATGGATCAGGGAAAGCTTAGGCAGAAATAGACATGTTCCTAAAGGACAGCATTTTTTCCATTTAGTGATACTGTTAAGTATAGCAACTAAGGGCCTGATTCTGATCTCACAAATGCTGTTTTACTTTCCATTGGCTGCAGTGGAGCTTCTCTTAATTTGCATTAGTATAGAATCAGAAAGGGATCCTGTTCTCTTCTGAGGTGCAATCCAGACCAGTAAGGGGTTAAGTCACTGCATGCCCTATAACTTGGGTGCCTTAAACGTTCTGCTGTGGCTCACAGCCCAGACACCAATAGCCAACAGACGAGCATGCAGTTCCCTGTGGGTATGTCTACACTGCATTAAAGGACCTGCAGCATGGGTGTGGCTGGCCGGGTCAGCTAACTCAAGCTGTGGGGCTGTACAATTGCAGTGTAGACGTTCAGGCTTGGGCTGGAGCCCAGGCTCTGAGACTTGATGAAGGGGGTGGATCTCAGAGTCCGGTCTCCAGCCTGAGCCCAAACATCCACACTGCTATTTTTTAGCCTCACAGCCTGAGCCCCATGAGCCTAAGGCTATCTACACAGGCTCTGAGATTCAAAGCTGCAGATTTTGTTGATTGCAGTGTAGACATACCCTGTGTGTCTATATGCTGTGCAACCCTGGTTCAGCACTCTTACCACAGCAGCATCTCGAAAATACAACAGCCCCACTTAGATCTCCACCAGCCTTGGTTACCATTTTCAGGATGTACACTCCCAGTCCTGAATTTTCCCCATACCATCTGCCCTAAAATTTCTAGCCCTCTCATGGAACACTCAGAGAAGTAATAAGGTTTGTTGTTCCGTTAAAGAGACAAAATTACAATTTATCACTTTAACTGGAGCTAACAATTCTTTCAGTTCAAATGCAGAACCAAGCTGGATTATAGTATAAATAAAAGAGGTTTATTAACAAAAGGACATAGATTAAGTAGAAGGGATTGAAGGTAGAACAGGTTACAAACAAACAGTAACAACACACTTTATAGTGGCTAAAACTTAACTCAGCAAGCTACAGCTTTTGTTCAAGGTCGATTTCTTACTAATATTTTTCTTTCCAGCCATGGCTGAATTTCTCTTAGGACTTCCCACAGAAGTACAAGGTGCCGGTTTCCCTGTTCTTCCTAGTTGTAAGATCTTTACCGAAGAGGTTTTTCACATATATTCGGTTTCCAGACACTTCAATACCCTTGGCTGAAGGGCCCATCTTCATCAGCTTGCAAGAGCTCTGGCCCCTTGTCTGCCCTGTGATGGATGCCAGGATGGCTTTTCCTTTCTTCTTATATCTTCCCAAATGTACTGTTTTGACCCCAGATTCAGGGTGACCTCATGCTGTCCTTCCCTTCCTGCAGACTTCCCAACTCCCTGCTGATCTGTATGGAAATAGAGTTTCCATTGGTTTTGGTCACCTTTTGCTTAATTTTATTGGAAACTGGTAGGTAGCTGCCCTCCCTGCTGTCTGGGAGAAAACCTGTTTCTCCCTGTGTTTGGTCACAGACTTTAAAGTATAATATCAGTGAATATTCATAATTCCTTGTATAATGTTAATATCTACATTTTACAATGATACTAATCACCAGTGGGTCATTAGCTTTCAGAAAAGACCTTACTTGATACACTTTTATAATACAGTAATACTGTATACAATCAGTTGATTCAATTGCTTATCATTTGAGGTTCAGACCTCCACAAGAGGCTATCTCCCCCACTTATTACGTTGATTGGGGTTTTTTTAACTTTTGTGTAAATGTATATTCATTGTCTCTGCCTGATGATCAGGCTGATCAGACAAACAAATATACATTCCTTTGTCTAGGGCAGACTATACTTATGTGTTGCTTGCCAAACACATTTTAAGAACATAATTCTAACACATATTTGTAACTCTTTGAAGACACTCTGCATACATCATGCAAGAATATTAATGATCAGTGTTGTTAGTTTTCCAATGATATTTTACATGACACCTTTTAGATACAGATTATGACAACAGTGTGTTAGGTGTAGAAAGTATGACAGGCCTCATGAGAGCTGTTGACACCGAGTAGTGAACCACCAATGGGTCTCCGTCTCACAGGTCCTAAAGATTTAAATACTGCAAAACGGCGTTATCTTCTTCCCTTAATTTTTCTCCAAGACTCCCATGCCAGTTAGTTGGCGTTCTGGTGAGAACCAACAGTAGTTTATGACCTTAAATTCATAGACCTGACCTCCAACTCTGATTAAAACTATAACATGGTCCTCTCCACCAAACAATTGTGATACCCCTGCTCTGGGGCCAGCTCAGCAGCATCTGGATCTCAATTTAATATGGTTTGTATTGAAAGAGCTGTAATAAGGAGTGATACACAGGTGCTGCTAAGAGATTGGTATTTATTTCTTGGCCTGAGTCATCTGAAATGCAGCAGTTTACAAAGATCAGACCCCATCACATGATCCACTGACTGGTGGCTGCTGTTACAGGGGCAGAGATAGGTTAAATATCATCTAGATTAACTTTTTTAAGATCCTTGCCCAGTGCAAACTGATACATTCAGCATAGGTAAGTCACTTCATCTCTTCGTGCCTGAGTTTTTCTATCTGCAAAATGAGTGGTAATGAAATTTACTTCCTTCCTAAAGGGCTTTGAGATCTTTTGATAAGAACCCAGAGCCAGGTAATTAATACAGTAATAGGAAAGAAGAATGGATTTTACAAATCTAATTAATTCTCTTGAAGCCTGATCAAAAGTGCTGTTGTTTTCTCTTTGCATTTCTTTCAGCTTAGGCAATGAAAATAAATTAGTAAGTTTCACTTTTGTTTCTAACCAATCTCACTTTCAGTTTCCCATGTAAGAGAAAAATATTTTTGTTGCAAACACTGCAGGAAATGTTTATTTCTTCAAAACAATAAACAAGAAGAAATCCATGGACACTTCCCCCCCACCCTCTGTAAAATCTTATGCATTGTTGCCAAATCTTGTGATTTTATCACTAGTGTTGTAATATGTAATGTTTCTATAAAATCTCCAGGACCTGGAGTCAAATCATTAAGCAGAATTTCAGCTTAAAAAAAAAAAGGTAAAGTAAGTTTCAAGCACTTGTAGTTTCAAAGATCGAACATGAAAATGTGACTCACGTATATTCTAAAGGCTCAGAAACAAGAAAGCTAACCCCTCCCCCCCGAAACCCCCCCTAAAAACCTCTGAAAACCACATTTTATATTGGGGGGGAGGGAAATCCCATTATTTTAAGGATTGTCTCATGATTTTTGAATGTTTGGGCTTGGCAATGCTGTTATTGTTACAAAATCTAAATTAAGGACCCAATTTGACCTACTAGGTTAATTCTAAAAATAATTGGTTGTCACAGTTTTGTAGAAATCAGATATGGCAAGAACATGCAGTCTGGCACAATGCTTGGAGTGAGCAGTTCAACTTGATACATACCACAGTCTCATCCTGACAAGGTCCAGATTTGGAAGATGCAGGATATGACAAAAACCCAAAAGGAGGGTCATAGAAAACTATTCATGCAGGAAACTTAAAATGCTGTGAGATTCATCCCCATAATCAGAATAACCATTTTGATGGCTGCCGTTAATATGTGTGTTTACTCCTCATCTAAATTCAGTAATAGAAGTGAGAGATCAACAAATTTGTGTGGAATATAGGGAACTTTGGGATTGAAAAGAGTGACATCCCTTGAAACAAGATACACTTGAGAGGCACAACGTGTAGACCATAATAAATTTCACATTTTCTGCTGCCATCCCTCCCAAATCAGCAGAGCTATCGACACAGTGCACCTCTTGTTTTGGTTTTTTTAAAAAAGGGCATTATTTAAAACCTGTGCCTTTTGTTGTTGACTTTTCTGTTTCCATGGCCTTTGTAGTGTAAAGGTTTGTTCTATATGCTCTGGTGGAAGAGAGTGGTATTTTCTGTAAACTAGTGTACCCCAGCTGGCAGAAACGAGCAATTCAATGTGAAGATGAACAACTGAGAACTGAAAGCTGTGCATAAGTTGATTAAAAAAAAAGGCCATCCTTGGATCCTGGTAGAATGCTGTTACAATTCTAAAAGTGGGAAAGGAAAACATCAAAGTGGATGTTAGACTCTGTTAGTCTATAAGGTGCCACAGGATCCTTTGTCGCTTCATCAAAGTGGAAACACTGAAAAACAGCAGAACTTAAAGATTCCTAAGCTGTCCAATTATCACATCATTCTTTGAGTCAACCTGCTAGGCTTCTGGTGCCAGCTGTGCAAAAGGCAATTAAGAACTTTAAACTGAGCCCAGCATCAGGCTTAGGATGTGAAGCTGTGAAGAGCCCTGTGTAGGTAACTGACTTCTGTTTATCCTATAATGCAGCAATTTGATAGTTTTGTGTAGTAGTAGTAGTAGTAATTAAAGTAAAAGGTGTTGGGGGAGGGAAGGGAATTCCATCAAGAAATTGACGTAGATGATGAAATCACTGCAGACTATAAAATGTTTGTGCTGGTCCTAGAAAGATAATACTGGCAGTTCAAAAAGACAAGGCAAGTATTATGCACATCATAAAAGTTAGTGCTATTCTGCACATACTGTGAGGGAAAACCAGGGAATCTGCATTTGGTTATTCTGACGTGAACCTTCCAAAGTTAACAGGATTCTTTATTATAATAAATCATGTTTAGCCTTCCACCTAAGGATCTTAAAGCATGTCACAAACATTCTTGGATTAAGCCTTGCAACACTTCTGTGAGGTACAGTATGGAAAGAATATTCATCTCCATGTTACAGAAGGAAAAACTGATGCACAAAGGGCAACATTCATTCCAGGGGTAACTCCATTGAGGTCAATAAAGTTACAGTAGGAATTTAGTTGGCCCAGATAGATTTGATCTTAAAGTTTGAGTCAGGCACAAAATTAAATGTGCAAGCTTAAGAGTTCACGTTGTGCACACCAGGGCCGGTGCGCCCACTAGGCGACCCTAGGCGGTCGCCTAGGGCGCCGGGAGTCGGGGGGGCAGCTGGCCGTGGCTGCCTCTCACCCTCCTGGCTCCAGGGCTGAACTGAGAGCAGGGGCGGGGGAGTGGGGGGTGACTGGCCACGGCTGCTGCCCGCCCTCCCTGCTCCGCGGCCGAGCCGGGAGCCGGCGGGGCGGCTGGCCACGGCTGCCTCCCACCCTCCCGTCTCTGGGGCCGAGCCGGGATCCAGGGGGGCGGCTGGCCGCAGGCAGAGGGCTGAGCTGCCAGCCCGCAGGGGGTGGGGAGGGGGGGGACTGGCTGTGGGGGGGCGGTGTTAGCTGGGGGGGAGGCCGTGGGGGGGGGGCAGTGTTAGCTGGGCAGGGTGGGGGCGGGCACAGCACTGGTGCAAAGAAGTTTCGCCTAGGGCGTGAAACTTCCTTGCACCGGCCCTGGTGCACACTAAAGGGAGAACAGCTTCTTTGAAAATTTGGCACTGAGTGAGCTGTGCAGGGTCACACAGGAAGTCTGTTGCAGAGTGAGAAACAGAGGCCAGGTCTCCTTACTTCCATGTGGCTAAGGCTCAGACAAGATGATCTTCCTATTTGGGGTCCACATAACCCATTCTGTATTCCCCCGCCATCCTCACACACCACACCATTTTCCATCAATGGCAGACTTGGCCATTATGGACGTGCTCGTCAATATGTTACGTAAAGAAGGATTTCATTACCACTTTTACAGCACATTAAGGGCAATAGTGCCCAAGTGTTATATATAGTCCACACAAAAAAATCCCTGGTATTTCTGAACCTGTTTTTCAGCCACCTTGTTTCAATTTGAAATTTCCCCATAAAATACAACTTCTTAAAAGCTGCATGTTAATATGTTGTGACTTAAAATTAAAAACATCATAATTCCTTTTATTTTGTTAATATTCCAAAAATAAATGATTTTACTCTTAAAGGTTTTAGGAAAATTCATGCCTGTTTACAGGCCCAGCACATGCACAGTGCTGGTTCCAATTCTGTCAGCCAAACAGCTGTCCTTGTTACGCTCTTTAGCAGCTGTGTTACTTTTGCTATCTAGGGACCTGTTACAAAGCATTTACAGAGTTTCATACAGACAGGTGTCCCTGCAAAAGTAATGCCGTCTGCAAAGGAATGTAATAGGACTGATTTCTCTTCTAACACCTTCAAATATATAACACTTTAAACAAGTAATAAAGAACAAAATTATTAATATGTTCTCCCTCCACCCTCCCTCCAAGAATAATTAAACAAGGAGCTGTACCTTTGCGAAAGTGTCAGCATTTGTGGAAAATTTGTCTGCTTTTCTTTGCTTCTGTAACGTTCTCTGAGATGACTGTGTAGGATGCTAGGAGGTGAATTGTTACTTCAGCAGCAAAGAGATTTGTCTCTTAATGTATATACTTGGTTGATCCCTTATTACATATCCTAACAGGATTAGGATGCTTGCTCTAGCACTTTGATGCTATGAGGGTGGGCATCAGGGTAGATTCAGTTGCAGAACTGGAGCCTTAAACTGTCAAGTTCTTTTAGAAAAAGAGTGTGCTTCATTTCTGCCATATCTTGAAGCCAAAATATATTTGGCCTTATGTTAAAATGAATCAAATTACAGCACTGGCAATGTCTGAGCTCAGAAAAAATAACTTGGATTACATCTGTGTCTGTAAATTTTCAATTAAATATCAACATGCATGAAAACATTGGTCAAGCCATCTTAAACCCTAACCAAACTTTATAACGTGTGTAGCCCTAGCAGAAGCAATTTGAAAGTAATTACTGGCCACATTTTATCCTGAGTGATAAAACTTGGCTCCTAAAAGCACATTAAGGCACCTAAATAAAAGTTGCCTGATCTTCAGACATACTGAGCACCTGCAGCTCCCTTTGCAGTCAGTGTGGCTTAGTGAGAAGTCCTTGACAAGTGTTATTGCCTAGTTTTGAGAATGGTCCTGTAATATTTTTTTTTTTAAGTTACTACCAAATTAGCAACATCAAATGGTTGCTAGGATGGATTCCCTTGGAATCTGTAAGGTTTCCCCAAAGGTCTGATGGACATAATGAAGTCCACTTGGAACTCAGTCATTAATGATGACACTTAGGTGCTCATCTCATATCATGAATTGTATGTTTTGGTGGTGGTCCTTGAGGAGCTACCTGGTGCAGAAGAATTAGGAGAGGGCTAGGAACTTGGAGTTCTAGTCATAACTTTTCCTTAATGTTTTTCACTTGTCTTTTAACCCTTTCCCCATCCTCTGTCTATTTTGTCTATTTTGATTGTAATCTCTTCAGGGCAGGGACCATCTACTATGCTGTGTTTGTATAGCACTTAGCCCAATGGGGCCCTGTTCTTGGTTAGTTCATAGGCACTACCAGAATGAACATGTTTAATAATATAGAGAGTTTGACAAATAATATCTTGTCATGTCTGAGAGAGGTAAATATTATGACCTCAAATTAAAGGTGAGGAAACCGAGACTCAGAGGCAAGGTAACTTGACTAGGCTTTTGTCTATGGATCTTGTGGAAGCCTGGCATAGACCATGCAGGGTTCTCTCACAGTTTGAAAACCTTCATCGGTGGTTTGTAGTACAACCCTGACCATGAATATCTGTCTGCAGATGTTGATTGTAGCCCTCTGTATATCCCTCCTATCTCCTTTGCTCATAGGAAGAAAAAACTGTAGGAGAAGAACTGCAAGAAAACCAAAGAGAAATGCAAGGTGTCTTTCTCTTACTCTCTGGACTTTGCTTGAAGTGAATCAGATACTAGGTCTGTGTCTTGGATTTGGCTGAAGTGAACCAGGCTTTATACTTTGCTTTTGGACTTAGGTTGGGGAAAGCCCTATTGTATCCATGTTTGGCCTTTAAAGAAGCAGGGAATTCTTTATATATACTTTTCTAGTTGACAATAAAGCGCATCAAAGGAGTTCAGATTTCAGGATCCCGTCCTGCTTCAACCAGCCTGTCGCAATTTTATTAAATTGCAGTTCCAATTCTTTTTCATCCAGTTAGTTCCCTGACATATCAGCAGTTCTCAGACTGAGGTGCACAGGTGGGAATGATGTATTCCCCACAGATCGTGGTGGCACGAAGACGGATGAAAAGCTGAAGCACACCAGAAATTTGCGGAATACAATTGATACAATTGATTTGTTTTCCACCAGTTTGACCACTGAATATCAGAGCATGTATAAGGTGAGGGTTGGAGACAGGGTAAAGAAGGAATAGTCACTGGCACTAGCATGGCAGTTTTTCTTTCTTTTCAAACTGGCTTTCAAAGTTTATATATTTAAATTAAACTTTTAACAAAAAGATCCAGTTTTACTCTCACTGACAGAACAAAAGGGGTTCAGCCAGGAAGGGAACAGTAAGGGCTAGTCCACACTACCGGACCAATTCGGCGGGTAGAGATCAATCTTCTGGGATCGATTTATCGCGTCTCATCTGGATGCGATAAATCGATCTTAGAAGCGCTCCCCCGTCGACTGCAGAATTCCTGCTTGGCGAGAGGAGGAAGCGCTGTCGACAGGGGAGCCTGCCTGCGCCGCATGGACCCGCAGTAAGTAAACTTACTTCGATCTAGGAAATGTCGACTTCAGCTACGCTATTCTCGTAGCTGAAGTTGCATTTCCTAGATCGATCCCCCGGCCCAGTGTGGACCAGCCCTAAGGGAGAGTATCCTAAACTTCTATCACAATTCATTTCAAATATTGACACAATGTAGCAGCTTCACAGAACTTCCTTCCAACCTCCATAAACCTAGTCTTAAAATAAATGATGTGCGATAATATAGGGGGAAATTCATCCTGTCCATGACTTCAGGGAATAGTAACTTTTTAAAAATGTATATAATTTGTTTTTATCCCATAAGAATTTGGTTCAAAGAGATGTGTTATTTGACTTAAAAAACCTCAACTGGAAAAGGAGGAACAAACACATTCAATGTATAAATTAATTGTAGTTCTAACACCATTTTTTATGGCTTCTAGTCAGCTTCACTATATTAGGTTAAGGGCCAGATCCTGCAGTTCTTACTCAGGCAAAACTTGGATTGAAATAGGTTTGCTGGATTAAGGACTGCAGGATTAGACCGCTAAGGGAGACCACTGAGATGCAGGCATCTCTTCCCTAGTTCGTTAATTTTACATTAAGAGAATTATATAAGGCTACTAATAAATACACTCCCTGATATTCAATTTCAGTTGTGCCCTATTTCACAAGGTGCAATATGTTTTAGTGTCATGTACATGATGACGTATTAAGAGCTAAAAATTCTTAACCTGTTTTAAATAACCACTAAATTGACTGGCAAAAATTGGTGGTGGTTTTCTAATAATGGTGGAACAGATTTGTGATAATGTGGGGATATGTTAGTGAGGTCTCCAAAGACGTGCAATAAATTGCTTAATATGGGGGGGGGGCTGCACCATAAAATCCCAAGGTGGTGAAAAATGATTGTCTGAAGAAGAAAGCTTCATGTATAGATAGAAAAAATAAAAAGATTGTTTATGCATAAGATCAATTTTACCACTGTATCTCCTCAATTAGAGTTCTTAATGCTGCACTGAGTAATTTGTGTTAATACCAAGTTGATTAGGACTCCAAATACAGAAAACACTGTCATAAGAAAGTATTTGATTATATGGAAAAAGAAGCAGGAGAGAGGATAAGGTACAAGGATAAGAGTAACTGGGTCCATTCCTTTGTGTAGGTTTTGCACTCCACTTCATTATTGCTCTCCCATTACTTGTCCTCTTTAAATTTTTTTTACAACATTCAGAAGAGATTAGATTGTGTATTTTTAGATTTTAACATTATTGCCTCAAGGTCAGTAGTCTAAGTTCTTGAACAATAAATGTATGTCAACAAATTAATGTGTGTGAGGGGGAAATCATTGCAACATATTTCATGTTGTAAAACAGTGACACAGCTTCACCCCTCTACTCCGTGCACGTGTCTCCATAAGTATATACATGTGTGTATGCCTGCATTTTCAAATGACTAGCGATTTTGGGTGCCTCAGTTTGAAACATTTTAAAAGGGGTCTAATTTGCATAGGATGGTGGGTGTTCTGCACTTTATGAATATCAGGCCCCTTTAAGGCATATCAGCATGGGCACCCAAATATTGAAGAACAACCAGTCACACCTGAAAATAGGACACATCATATATGTATACACACACACAGGTATATGCACAAGCACAGTACTTCTGGATGTGAAGCAAGGTTATTGTAGATCAACTCCATGCTAGGAGATTACCATGAGTTTAGCTCCTAAATGGAAGATGTATCCGTGGAGGAACGCCAAGCTCTCTGGATGTTTTCTCTTTGTGTGCATCCCTTTTTGCCAGAGGGAATCATTTTTTTTCTTAGCAGCTTGCTGATGGTTTACACAGCTAACACCAACAGGCAGCAAGGAGACTTTCCACACCTTGAAACATTGGCTTTCCTAAGTCATGTTATGGCATGAAGCTAATGAGCATGGAGCTGGGCACTAGAAATACATATGAGCTGAATTTCTGTACGTTACAGGGTGGGGTGCATTTATTCCACTTGAAGGATATGAGTAAATCCCATTGAGTTCAAGGGTAGATACTTGTAGGTGTTTTTAGGAGTTGGAAGAAGGGAGGGAGGGGCATAGGGGAGAATTGGGTCCAAAGGTATAGGGTCTCCACTGTACACTTCTGAATCCCTTTATTATTATTATTATTTATTATTATTATTGTATAGAATTTAAGCCTTCATTTAAAACAGGCCCAAAACATCAAAAGTATCCACTAATTTTGGAAACACCCAGTTTTAGGTGCCTAGCATGAGCCCTCAAAGGATGAATTTATTCCTGCACCACTGCAGAGACACATGGTGGGGTAGCTTGTGCCCCTGCAAACCTGGGGGCTAGTTTGTTCCCGGTATTGGTTAAGGGAGCCCTGAGGGAGGCTATAATTTGCACCTGATTGCCCAAAGCCCCACCCCACATGGTGGGGAATAGCAGCAGCACAGGACTGCCCAGTTGGACCCTCCCCACTCCTGAAACATGTTCCAACATGTTCCTTTATTAAACCAGATTTGACCTGAATTTCCTAGTTTAATGTGCCTCAGATTTCACTAACCAGATTTACTTTGACTGCAAGTATCAGAGGGGTAGCCGTGTTAGTCTGGATCTGTAGAAGCGACAAAGAGTCCTGCGGCACCTTATAGACTAACAGATGTATTGGAGCATAAGCTTTCGTGGGTGAATACCCACTTCTTCAGATGCATCTGAAGAAGTGGGTATTAACCCACGAAAGCTTATGCTCCAATACGTCTGTTAGTCTATAACAGGCCTGCACAACATGCAGCCCGCGTGGGCTCACTGTGCAGCCCGCGGGGGAGGGGGTGTGTGAGTAGGCAAGCGGCAGGGTGGGGCAAGTTATACAAAAATGCATAATGCAGAGATTTATCTACAACTGCATTGATTGACTGTTGGGTGCAGTAATATAGTGACCCCTGGGGGGTGAAGAGGGGTGTGATGGTGGGGCCGAGCGGGGAGGGGGAAGGTCTTATTTTACTGCTGTGATCTTTCCCCTATGCGTGCTGTTTCTTTCCCCCTCTACAGGCTTCCACACCCTAGCGCTGGGGAAGGAGGGGTTGTTTCCACGGGGCGGGCGGCGCTGGGCGGGGTGGGGGGTGTTTCCGCGGGGCCGGGGGGTTTCTGCCCTCAGCTGTTTTCTTTGGAGTAATATGGCCCTCACCACTTTACGAGTTGTGCAGGCCTGGTTTATAAGGTGCCACAGTACTCTTTGTCGCTTTGACTGGAAGGATCCCGGTGTGGGGGAGGGCAGTGGGACCATAGTATTAGCAAAGGGAAACTAAAAATATGTCTCACACACCAAAAAAGAGAGAGAACTTATAGAACTTACAGTCTATCCCACTGTAATGCTAAATAACTTTGAAATATCAGCAAAGTCCCAGTGAAAGACCCGTGGGGCTGGAGTAAGTACAGTATAAACCCTGCTTTTGAACACATAAAAAGTGATACCACCAATTGTAGAATCTTCCTTTCTCCCCAGCAATAGCCTGTTTCTTCTGTCATTGGAAGTGACTGTGCCCTGGATCCCACTGTGATAATAACGAACAACAAAATATTACACAGGGGACTGTGCTGGCTCCCCAGTCAGACCTGGATCAGAGTGACTTTCCTTACCCTTTCCTCATCTGTGCTGAGTTTATACTTGGTGCGGCTGAAGACTGCTTCCATTGTAAACAGTGTAGTTGCTTTCTGTATCTGAGGTAAAGGCTGCCTTGTTCTTCTGGGGGAAGACACTAGCACCATGCAGAGAAGTTCATACTAGTTTTCTGCTTGGCAACTAGAAGAGTGTAATCAAGCAAGTTGTTTGGGGAGTGGATTATTGTAAACCCGATTGGGCGAGATTTGCAAGCCTTTTGGTGAATTTGAGATTAATTTTGGATGAACCAGGGCCAGTGTGTAGCTTCAGGTTGGAACCATGTGAAATGTGGGTTTGCATGATTTTGATCAAAACCAGACAAAAGAACAGTTTCTGCTAAGATCCACTTCGTGTCTTGGGAGTCTTTCAAAAAGTGAAACTCCGAAGTGCAAACTAGAGTGGTTCTGAGATTTTTTTCAACAAAAAGGATTTTAATAAAAAAATTGATTTTGTGTTAAATAATAAAGGAGAAATCCACAAACTTTTTTCAGTATTTTTGACAAAAAGATTATGAAATTGTGGGGAAAGGCCTGCCTTCTCTCAGTTTTACTTTTTTTTCTCCTAGAGAAGTGAGGAAATTTTTTGTAAAGTTAAGAGAAAAACATTTTCATTTTTATAAGTAATACTTTTCACTTTTAAAAGTAAAACTTTCTCCTATTTTTTAACTTTTTCTCATTTAAACCAAGACAAAGTAACACAGACTTTCTTTTTTGTTGCAGAATTGTAGGAAAGTGTGAGAAAGTCGGGGAGTGGGGGAGGAAATCCATTTTTCTTTCTGTTTTCCAACTGGCAAAAGTTTTTTTTTTTTTTTTTTTAAAAGAGGAGGAAAAATAGTTTTTTCCACACTTTTTTTTCCCAGCTATTCCAACAGGAAAACCATTATTTTCAAACATGAATATTTCAAAGGGGGTATTTTTCCAGTGAAAATTAATGTGGGAAAAATTCCCATTTTTTGGACAACGCTAAGACAAACTAACAATGTAAACTTGATTCACCCAAATCTCTGTGAACAGAAATTGCTGATTTTAGCATAGTTCAGTAAAACTGTAGACAGTAATTCCAATAATGCTGAGTACTCTGAAGACAGGAGCAAGACTTTAGTGAACCTCAAGAGGTGTGTGTGTTCCAGGTTACAGGGAGCTCTTTAAGTCAAGGCATTCAGACTTGACAGTGAACAGTAAGGTATATACTGGGAAAGGACTAGTTTATATGGAAATACCAGCACTATAGAAAATTGAATATTTTCTGTTTCGAGTGGGTTTTGTCTTTAAAGTAACTTTCCTCTATGAAGATGAAGATTCCAGAAGATAAGATGTGTGACTTATAGCCCAGTTCCAAAATAGATAAATTGCAAATGCCTTGTCTCTAAGAAGGATCTTGAGGTGATGAAACTGAACATAAGTTTGACCTTATTTTTAATTTTGTTGATGAATGAATTTTGAGTGACTAGTTGTTGCTAGGGTTCTTTTTCCAATCAACTATTTTTATAGGATTTTTTGTATTGAACTTTCCATATACTTGTGACACAACATCATCCCAAGACTAGGATTGGTTGGAACATTTTCAACTAAATTATTTTTGGCAAAACTATATTTTGTTGAAGCCAGAATGTATTCACTTGATGCATTGGTTTCAGCAATGTTTTTGATAGGAAGGTTTCTGAGGTCTAGAGTGAATTCCTTGGTCACTTTTGATGAGACAGAAAGAGACCTGAATCAAAAATCTGAATTTACAATCTGAAAATGTGAATTTTGGCACAATTTTATTTTGTAAAAATGTTCAAAAGGTTTTAAAGACAATATTGAATGAAAACAAATTTCAAAAGCTCAAAAGCTGATGTAAAATGGAATTGCCATGCTCTGGCTGGCTCTGCTCAAGACCTTTTTATCTGGATGCCAGCTCCCTCCAAAATGGTTTCATCTATCTAGAGTTTTGATATTTGGGGGAGGGGAGCAGGTAGGGGTCACAGATGTCAGTCTCTGTGGTATGCAAAAATTAAAATAAAATTAAGTAAGATTTTCCCAAATTGATGGCCATAAGGATGCCCTAATTCAAACCCATTTGCACCAGGTTGTAAGGGTCCAAGGCAGGCCTCACACCTGACTTGTCCAAAGACCTTGGAGGGTGGAACTGCCTGAATGAGTAAGCTCAGTTCACAAATCATAAGAATCAAGAGTGAGGCCAAGGAGCCTTCCTTTTGAGTCGAAAAGCCACCTGAGGAAAGGCTGATGTTCCAGAATCTCCAAAACTGATACCCTTGGAGAGAGGAAGTCACAACATCAACAAACAGGCCACTCCAGCCTCTGACCAGTCTCTTTCTGCACCCAAAGGAGACCCACTGGAGAGAATCACTGTGCCAACAGAACACTGTGGCTGGCTATTAATTATTATTATTTTATTCATGGGGAGAAATATAACTGTGTCTTGCTCCGGGATCATTTTGGGGTGGAGTGGCGTGGAGGCTGGGCATAAAATCAGGAACATAGCACTGTAGCAAGTGGGGGATATTGGCAGGGAGGGTTGCGGATAGAACTACTAACCACTTAAAGTAATAATACACGCATCTGTATCTACAGAGTGATGAAACACGCCCCACCCCCGCCAACCTTAATCTATTTCAATCTTGGGCTTAGTGCGCCATAAGTGCACTTAGCACTGCCCACAATGAATAGTGTGTATGTGGGAGGGGGGGAGAGTAGGTGAACCCCCTCCCCTCTCCTTAACCAAATGTTGATAAAATCATTAATTCATTGAGTGTTTCCCATAACAGAGACTTGTAAACAAGTGTGAACATAAACACAGAAGTGTTGCACAATGATCACAACACAACTCAGGTGCCTCCCTCCATGGTACAAATCCCACTCATAAGGTGTTAACCCAGTGGAGGCACCTTCTATAATTCTCTGTAATGGGTAAATAGTCACAGGAAAAAACAATTAATGACTGTTGGCTACAGGGGACCAACACCCTCACATGAAGCTCCACAAATATGTGCCAATGTTCTCTTGTGTTTTTCCAGCACTGGCACAGGGTGTGATAGTGTCCCTCTGCCCAGGCAGATGCTGCCTTCTACCTCCCTGCTGTGCCATGATGTGTGGACATATGGCCTCTCTGATTTCCCTTGCCTGCTGGGAGCTAGGTCCAGTGTGCACATGGGTGGGATCTGGCTGCTTCTACAGCATTTGTAAACCAGACTTGTCCTGTGCCCACTCCGCCAGAAGCCCTCCTCTTCACCCTCGCAAACATTCTACAGTACACAGCAAGCAATGATTATGTGAATGCCATTGGCCACATTGGCAGCTACATGGGTGCGCGGGCAGCAGACTTGAGCTTTCAGCCTTCCAAATGTGCCCTCTGTGACCAGTCTGCAGTACTTAGTTTTAAATTTAATCCCCCTTTTCCTGGGTTATTGATGTCAGGATATGGGTTTTTTTAGCCAAGTTATGAGCGGGTGTGCAGGATCCCCCAAAATAACTGTTGGCACAGACGACTGTAGAGAACCATGTAATTTCTGGGGAATAAAGTTCCTTTGGTGGGCAAAGCATTGGGATATGGGTGCCACGGATGGTCCCTGCATGGTTTGAAAACCCCATCATCTCAAATCCAGCTATTATTTCCTGAATTTTGCTTATGGCAACCACCCATGGGTAGATCATAGAATTAATTGACTAGCAAACCTAAGCAACGGGGATTCCAACAGTGGATTTTCCAAACCCAAAGTGGCTTGCAGCTAACTGGTAGCTGTCTGGTGTTCCCAACTTCCACAGAGCTACAGCCACTTGCTTCTGCACCAGTATGGCTTCTCCAAATGGTGCAAGCTCATCACAAAAAGTACAAGGAGGTCTATTTCCTCATTTGGAAGTTCTGAAGCCACTGCTGGTCATCCCAGGTTTCTAAAATGATGTAATCTCACCACACCATCCTGGTTCTCCTGCACCAGCAGCAAGCGTCCACCCATGGGCATACCATGGCAGTACCAGCAGTCACTATATCTGTTGCATGACCCTCATGGTCAGCCATCTTAGGGGTGTCAGAAGTGCTGCCAAGATTCCATTCGGCTTCTTACCGATTTCCTACTCTACCACATAAACATTTGTCCCACAATAAGGAGCAGGAGAAGAACCAGTTCGTCATCCACTTGCTCAATGTTTTCCACCCAGTTTGGCAAGAGGGAGAGCTACTGCCATCAGCAGATGTGTGAAGTCAGGAGACAATGCCAACACAAAGCAAGATGATTCCTCAAGTGTCTCCTCTGATGCACAGAGCCTTGGGATACCATTCCTGAAATAGTAGCACTAATGTCACATAACAAAAGAGGCTGAGTGGACACGGGTATATGTGTGTACACAATGTTATACCTGTCTCCAGCACAGCATATGTGGACTCTCGGCATTGGTACGGGGAACATGTGCAAGCATGTGCATGGTCAACTACCCGAGTATGCATACAAGTGTAGACATAGACTCTGTCTCATTGAAAGTCAATAGGAGTTAAGCGCCTAATGGCCTAAGTCACTTTTGAAAACAGGACTTCAGCTCCTAAGTCACTTGGGTGCTTGAAAATTCGAGTCTGGATATTTAAGTGTGAAAGTATGCACCTAGACATCCTGCAGGGGTATTTTTAATGAGTCAGTTCAAGATGGCTGCTGTTACAGAGTAACTCTTGCACTCTGAGCTCTCTGTCATGGAGACTTTATTTTTTATCTCATATTTTTCTCAATTTAAAGTAAAAAGAATGTAAACTGAAGGTACATGTTCTACTACTTGTGAATGGAAACAAAACAGTGAGGATTCTGAAGGGGATGTCACCAAGACATAGCAGTCACTTTAGGAGAAAATACCTCCTGAACGAAAGAATTTCTCACTACAACCGGATTTTATAATGGATGTCTAATACGACTACTCTTTAGTCACAAGAAAGTTATTTTTATCCCACAAACTTTATACTGTTTATTTAACCTTGCTGTGACTCTGCTGTTGACTTTGGAGTTATAATTATAATTAGTAATTGAGTCACCCTGATGATATACTGCAGCAAATTGACCAATCAGTTTATAGGAAACTGTACTATGGCAGTCATTAGAAAATAAATGGCACCAACCAACTTTAATGAGAGATTAGTGTGTCTGCCTCCTCCATGTTTAAGTGTTGAGTACAAAAATACTAAAATTTGTATTACCTTGTATGATCATGAACGCTGAAGAGTTGTTGAAGTGCACAAGTGAAGGCATCTCCTTTTTTGAAAATAGGGTTTTATCATCTGACATGTTGAGTGCATCTTCAGATGCCACTGAAATTAATGGTAGTTGAGGCCACTCAGGACTAGAACTATGTGAATAACTGATACCTAGGTTCAGTGACCAAACAAAAGCAAAACAAAATGAAAAAATAATTTCAGATCAACCCAGAACAATTTTTTTAACCAAAGAGTTTAAAAAGTTGTTTTGGGGCTGAATGAAAGGTTTTGTTTGACTAGAACCTTGCAATATCCATTCCATAACAAACAATTTTAATTGGAGAATTTATGACTAAACTGTAGATTGAAATTTGTTCCTCAAGACTATTGAATGAATACTTACAAATGACAAATAGATCTGCAGCAATCAGGGTCATTCCACAAACAAAGGAAAAAGGATAAACTTCCCAAGAATAATTTGACCAGCTCTATGAATTATGAAAGAGGGCAGAAAGGTTTTACTTTCTTCTGAAGCATTGAGTGCAGCCATTTCCAGAGGCATGAAACTGGACTTGGATCAATGGTTTGACAATGACAAATCCTCAGGAAAGTGCTCCACTACATCGGTGATACCAGTCTCATCATGCCTGTTTGTCAGCCTCTCACACAAATGTTTTCTTCCACACTGCCCTTTACACATTAAATGCCCTTGCTTGAATTGATTTGCAAGGCCAACCACTCTTTCTTCTTCAAATCCATCCTCAAGCCCCACCTCTGCCATGATGCATTTATCAGCTACTTTATGATAGCCACATGGGCTATTGAGCATGTATATTATTTATAATAGTAACAATTATAAATGTATATATGCACATACAATTGTATGTATTTTATTGAGCACCCTTCTGATTACCCTTCATAAGTCACTTGTCTTCTAAGCTGCCCAGGAGAGAAACCCAGCCAAACTATGTTTGTACCGCACCTAGAACAATGGAATGCTAATCCTGATTGGGGACCTGTAGACACCACTATATTGTAAATATTTAATAATACTACAAACTTGCTGAACTATGAGCCATATTCACTCTCCTCTCTAATTTGTATTTTTAATGAAGATTCATCGTAAAATGAAGATAATAGTTAAAATGATTGTTACATCTCAGCGATACTATCATAGAATGCTAACAGTAGTGACACACATATGACTTAATCAAGAGCAGGCCTCATGGTGTTTGGTGATATAGAAACACATGTAGAGTTGAGGTAATTTTTTTTTAAAGCATCTAAGTGAGATAGGATCCTATAATCCATTTTCAAAGGTGACTTACTCACTTAGGGCTAGATTTTTAAAGGTCCTTGGATGTTACTCCACTAAGCATAGCAAGACCTAAGTCTTATTTTCAACAGGGAATTAAGAGACTAAGGGCTTGTCTTCACTACCCGCCAGATCGGCGGGTAGCAATCGATCTTTCGGGGATCAATTTTTCACGTCTCATTTAGACGCGATTAATCGATCCCCGAAAGCGCTCCCCGTCGGCTCCGGAAATCCACCTCATCGAAAGGTGGAAGCGGAGTCGACGGGGGAGCGGCAGCGATCGACTCGACGCCGTCCTCATGGCCAGGTAAGTCGACTACGATACGCCGACTTCAGCTACGCTATTCACGTAGCTGAATCTGCGTATCGTAGATCGACCCCCCCCCCACAGTGTAGCCCTGGGCTAAGTTTAATCAACTTTCAATAGGAGTAAGCATCTGAGGTACATAAGAATGGCCATACTGGGTCAGACCAATGGTCCATCTAGTAGAGTATCCTGTCTTCCAACAGTGGCCAGAGCCAGATGCTTCAGAGGGAATGAACAGAACAAGGCAATTTTGAGTGATCCATCCCTTGTTGTCAAGTCCCATCTAATGGCAGTTGGAGGTTTAGGGACACCCAGAACATGGGGTTACATCCCTGATCATCTTGGCTAATAGCCGTTGCTGGACACATCCTCCATGAACTTACCTACTTTTTTTTAACTCCGTTATACTTTTTGCCTTCAAAACATTCTGTGACAATAAGTTCCAGAATTCCACAGGTTTACTGTGCATTGCATGAAGAAGTACTTCCTTTTGTTTACCTATTAATTCCATCGGGTGACCCCCTAGTTCTTGTGTTATGTGAAGGGGTAAACATCACATCTGTAATTACTTTCTCCATACCATTCATTATTTTATAGACCTTATAGCCTTACTTAGTCATCTCTGTTCTAAGATTAACCATTTTTTAAAATCTCACCTCATATGGAAGCTGTTCCATCCCCCAAATCATTTTTTGTTGCTTTCTTTGCACCTTTTCCAATTCTAATATATCTTCTTTGAGATGGAGCGACCGGAACTGCATGCAGTATTCAAAGTGTAGGAGTACCATGGATTTATATAGTGGCATTATGTTATTTTTGTCTCATTATCTATTCCTTTACTACTGGTTCATAACATTGTTAGCTTTTTTGACTGCTGCTGTATGGTGAGCAGATATTTTCAGGGAACTATCCACCATAACTCCAAGACCTCATGAATAGTAACAGCTAACTTAGATCCTATTGTTTTGTATGTATAATTGGGATTTTTTTTCCAATGTACATTATTTTTCACTTACCTACATTGAATTTCATCTGCCATTTTGTCACCCAGTCACCCTCTTTAGTGAGATCCCTTTGTAACTCTTTGCTGTCAGTTTTGGACTTAACTATCTTGAATAATTTTTTTATCGTCTGCAAATTTTGCTACCTCAGTGTTCACCCCATTTTCCAGATCATCTACGAATATGCTAAAGTGCACAGGTCCCAGTACAAATCTTTATTTATCTCTCTCCTTTGTGAAAACTGACCATTTATTCTGACCCTTTGTTTTCTGTCTTTTAACCAGTTATTGATCCATGAGAGGACCTTCTCTCTTGTCCCATTCTGCTTTTTTGCTTAAGAGCCTTTGGTGAGGGACCTTGTCAAAGGGTTTCTGAAAGTCCAAGTACACTGTATCTACTGGATCACCCGTGTTCATAATTGTTGACTCCCTCAGAGAATTCTGATAGATTGGTGAGACAGGATTTCCCTTAACAAAAGCCATGTTGACTTTTCCCCAACATATCATGTTTATCTATGTGTCTGACCAAATTGTTCTTTACCATTTGCCTGGTAATAGAGTAGGTTTACTGGCCTGTAATTGCAATAATCACTTCTGGAGCCTTTTAAAATAATTGGCACTACCTTAGCCATCCTCCAGTCTTCTGGTTCAGAGGCTGATTTAAGCGATAAAGTTACATACCATAGTTAATAATTCCACAATTTTGTATTTGAGTTCCTTCAAAACTCTTGGGTGAATACCATCTGGTCCTGGTGACTTATTACTGTTTAATTTATCAATTTGTTACAAAACTTCTTCTAGTGACACCTCAATCTGGGACATTTCCTCAGATTTGTTGCCTAAAAATAGTGGCTCAGGTGTGGGGATCTCTTCTATATCCTCTGCAGTGAAGATTGATGTAAAAATTCATTTAGCTTCTTCACAATGGCATTGTCTTCCTTGAGTGCTCCTTTAGTGCTTTCACCATCCAGTGGTCCCACTAACAGTTTGACAGGCTTTTGAAAATCATATAAGGCTTCTGTCTACATATCTAGGTGCCTAAATACCTTTGAATATCTGGCTCCTAATGCTAAAATGACTTTTAAAAGCTCCTAAATCACGTAGGTACTTCTGGAACTTTTATCCTTCGTTCCTGCCTTAAAGACCTTGTAACGTGCATGACAGAGGAATATATGAGATAATGCATGCTTTTTTGTGAGCCAGATGCAAAAACTCTTATAAGTATACTCTCTGACATACTTGGAGAAATGGTATGAATCTGTGTACTGTACCTTTAAATGTAAGGCGTCTTCCTGTGTGAAGTGGGGGGAAGTGCTGTCAGGTTATTCAAGGTAAAAGATATTAAAGACTGAAACACTCACACTATGCTCTCACCCTCTTTCATATAGGTGTTTGTTCTTTAGTGTCTTCCTTCATTTTAAATAATAAACATCTGTATTGAAACTGACATATTGACTCGTGCTCTGTGGGCCATGAGCACTTTCCCTCTTACACCAGAAACAGAAAAGAAGATTCAACAAATTACAACATAAAAAAGTCTCTCTTTTCCCCCCATCCCCATGGATATTTCAAAATGTTATGCTGCTGCTTTCCCAGATTTTCCAGCAGTATCTGTTTGGGGTCCAAGCTGTCCAGTGATGTCACTTTGTGATACAGATGACCTGTATTTGACCTAGATCACAACTAGGTTTAGGCTTGGATTTGGGTCTGAGAGTAAGTCAGAGCTAGGGTGTGGCAGAGATTTTACAGCACTAGTATCGTGCCAGATGTACTTGTGTGATTTTCAACCATCTCTGAACCAGGATTGAAAGATAGGCCTGTTCCCTTTTTAGGTCTAACTTGAGATCAAAATCATAGTGGCCAGCTTGACTCTGAGGTTATGCATTTGAAGTGATTGCCTCCAAAATCCAAAGGGTTCAAAGTCAAGGTTTTGGTGTCAACCCACCTCCAGTGTGGTCTCAGGTAAATAACAATTCAGGGAGTAGGATAAAAGTAATTAACGGTTTGGGGAAGTTGCCTTTGTGAAAATAGTGAGTTAACTGGATAAGGACTGTGAAAGGATTTCATTGTGATTGCTAAGAGGATTAATATAGGATTTTGCTGTGAAAGAGGAAATGTTTAGCTTATCAACATATGTTTAAATAGAACCAACAGTAGAATTAAACTACTAACTAAAATCTTGAAAATGTTTCCACTTCAAAACTGCATTTTGTATAAAGTACTGCTGTATACATCCAAGGGGGTGCATTCATTCTTGGATGTAGTGAATGGTGTTAGGAGAAATCTGCTCCCATCTCAGTTTCTGTTGTTTAGGGATTTAAAAAAAAATCCTGGCAAAGCACATATTTTCCACAAAGCCTCACAGATTTTCAGTTTACAGCTTCTCACAACATGGGCTAGTTATTATTAGAGTTCAGAATTGAGACTCAGGAGTTCTGGTTTCTATTCCCAACTTTGACCTGTGACTAACCCTATGCAAGCCACTTGATTTCTCTCCCCTCGGTTCCCCGCCTGTAAAATGGCTATAGTGTTACTTAGCTACGTTTTTAAATGAATTGAGACCTTTGGATGATGAGTGCTATGAGAGTGCAAAGGACTATTACATGACTTATTGTGGGTAGAATTCTCACCTGCCTTTATGACAACCTGGAACTAAGGGAGCGTGTTGTACCCCTTTCTCCACTGTGTAGGACTGCTCTTCCTCACTTGCACAGGTGGTCAGGACTGAGGGAATGGGAGGAGCCAACACTGCTCCCTCAACTGCACAACATAGCTGCACTGCCCAGGAGTAGACAGGGAATACATTGTGAGAGTCACAATCTGTTCCTTTGTTTTCTCCTTACTCCAGGGGAGTAGTTTGCTAGTACTGATCCAGACCAGTAATGGATTATTCCCCTCCTCCTGCCTAGGTCAAGGGTGGAAGTAGGGAATAAAGTGTGACTCAGGCACAATTTGGTGCCTGATTTGTCCTGTTCTTGACAGATTATATCAATATGTAGTCCTGGGATACCATGCAGTGTCTTGGTTCTTTTTAAAACCCATTTAAGATTTGGGGGAGATATGTTTTTCTAGTAATTCCAGTCTCTCAAAAGTGAGAACTTGTATGGGAAAAAACATAATCTAAAATAAAAGTCTTAATTTAACTTGTGGATTTAGAGTTTACTAAAACAAAAATTAATTATCCTAATTAGAGCCAGGCAAAGGGGTCTCATCTCCTCTCACAATATGTGCAACTTTCAATGACCTTAGCAAAAGTTATATTTGCATTTTGAAAAAGGAAACAGACCACAAAAGCCTGGCAAGTGCTACGCAAGTTTTCTCAAACAGCTCTGCCAATGTACTTCAGTCCGATCCTGCTAAGACCTCTTTTTAGCAGAAAGAGCGCTGATCATGCCAGTGTTTTTGTGATGAATACAAATGGAGACTAGAATGAGACCACCAAACTCATTTTCACTTGTGACCTCAGGCAAGATTTGAACCCAGATGAAAGGCTAAACCCTGAACCCACTGAGTCACTTGGCACTCATAAAAGGAGTCTGAGGAATCAAGAACACATGTAATTTATAGCATAACAGTAATGGTGGAATTTTATAGTAGTTTTCAATTATAGCATTGAAATTGAATTCTATACCTTCTTTACATGAAGCATGCATAACTCTCAGTGTAGCATAGGATTGTACCAAGCCAAACACTATGCATTAGACCCTATTACAGTAAGTATACGTACCTGTGTAATATCCCCTCGTCTTCATTTTGGGCATCTGAGGCATATTTCAAAACTCATTTGGTTCAAGTATGCATGATCTCCTCCTGATGTAAATTTCAAATCAAAATGTTAATAATAGCACCAACCATGTCTTATTTTAAAAAGGGGAGACCCTATTGTAAAAGTATGGAGACATCTGGTTTTGATCAGAGAAGGCAATATTTTCATCATGCGATTGAGGAATAATGCTTCATTTCTCCACAACTGCTGTTTTTTTTGAGAAATGAAAAATTTATAACTAAAAAGAAATAACTTTGCACATTCTACAACTTAGTTATTTCCAATTTAAAAAAGGAAAATTCAGTCCAGGCTCCAGCTTCCACCTTTGAGGGTAGTGGAAATGGTCCTGAAAATGTCTCAGGAGAAATATTATGAACAAGTCTAAAGTTCTTTCCCGCCCCCCCCCCCCCCCATCTCTCTTATGCTAACTTTGATCACCTGACACTTTCCTAAGAAAAACTTTATTTAGAGAACAATGTTAATAAAGTTTCTTTCTGAGCTTATCTGTTGCCCAGAGCTAAAGCATTTACCTGCTCTACACCTGTATTTTGATTGATAACACTTTACAAGATGTGATAAAGACACTTAAAGCCATTAGTAATACTCCCACAGTAATAATCCTTGATTAGAGTTACAGGCTTATTTATTAGCAGTAGCCATTTCTATTTTTTGCTGCAAACCAGTTTACCAGGATGAACAAACCTTACTTTGTACATACAGCTACGGTATGAGTATGACCAAGCACATTCATTGTTTTGATTGGATCTAATTAGAACAGGAGGAATTAGAAATCTAATTAATTTGCCCCAAGCGGCAAAAAAAAAAAAAAAAGGTGTGGCTGGAACTGCTGAAGCAAACCCCCCCGCCCGCCCCCGGCCGGCAAAAAAAAAACCGCCCTTGAAATGTGCCGCCCCTGTAATGGCCGGAATGCCACCCCTTCAGATGTGCCGCCCCAAGCACCTACTTCCTTTGCTGGTGCCTGGAGCCGGCCCTGTGTGAACCCTTCTAATTTGCATTAACACATCCTTAGTGTACATTGATCTAGTCCTATTTCAAAGCAGGATACATCAAAGTGCACTAAGGAACTGTTAGTGTACATCAGCAGGGTCCACACAGCCAGCTAGTGTGGGGTAGATTCATACTCCAGGTTACCACAAACTAAAAGTCCATGTAGACAAGTTCTAAGACATTTTTAGCTTTATTATATAGTCTATTTTAAGAGCTGACAGGCCTTGACTCCGGGACCGATTCTCCACTCTCTTGGTGTAGCCACTCACATTTGTTCAAGTTTGGATATAGAAATATGTCAATACCAGACCTGGCCCTCATTCTGAAATACTCCAGGTTTACCCCCCAACAGTTTTAGAGCTGTTGTAGTACTAGACATACAACACCTGATTCTCCACTGTCTTGCGCCTGATTGGGTATTTACATGTGTACAAAGGGGGTGTAAAATGCTACCACATCAGAATGGTAGCTTTAAACCCTCACTTTGCCCTGGTGTAAATGATGGCACATGATGCAGGGCATTGGAGAATCAGGCCCAGTGACTGACCATTCTGATTTGGTTGCGTTTTACACCTACTCTGTATGAATAACTACATAGAGAACAAGGCAGTGGAGAATCATGATTTTGAAGGCTGCTGGAGCCCGCCAGACTGTCCCCATTCAAATCAGAATTAACAGCCTAATCCTACTCACATTTAAGTCATTTGCAAAATTTCCATTGATTTCAGCAGTGATGCCAGGGTGGCCTCTGAGTGACAAGCAACACGAGTTTGGTGGTTTAGATTTTATTCACTTTGCAAGGTGAAACATAGTTGGCATAGCTGGTCTCTGTTCAGGAGAGGCTTTATACCCAGAGCTGTTTCAGATCAAAGTTTTCTTGCTATTGATTAGCTGTCTAGGGAACCTTGCTCGGCAGGTTACAAATCTCAGCGGATAACGGTAGCTTCCAGAGTGAACTCTGTGGAGAAATACTCCACCTTATTCTGTGTGAAAAGTCAGCTGTATGACATGCACTCTTGGGGGAAGCAGGAAGTGCTCGTGCTCTCTCTCTCTCTCACAACATAGTCTTTTCAGCTGAGTTTCCCACCCTAGACACTAGAGAGACTAAGCTTTAAATGAGCCTTGCAAAATTCTTCTGGCCCACTCCCCCAGTGTGAAAAAATGTTGTGATAGCTGAGAAAGATCTCATTTTTTAAATTAACATAAATAATCATAGTAAATGGCAGGCAAGTGGCTATCTTAAGTGTAGCCCAAAGAGGTCTGTATTTAAATTCCAAACAAAATATCTTTGACAGCTTATTTCTTCATTCATTCTCCTGTTAGTCCATTCCTCAGATGTCATGTAGCCTCTCACCAGAAAGAAGAATTTCACAAAATATCCTGTTTCCCATGCCTATGATGGGAATGGAGTGGGGATGGGGAGAGAAAATGAATCAAAGGATGATCACAAGGAATATAAAGTTAAAACTGTATGAACTACAATAAGGGTTTGTTCTCTTCTACTATAGTCTGTCCTAAGAATGGATTCCTGGTGTGCCATTTCCTGTTCTCATTACACTCTTTCTCATGAGAATCAACTCTTAGACCCTGTGCCTCTTGTACTTTCTGACAGATGGTGGCATCCTACAGGACTTTGATGACTGAGTGAATCTGGAAAGTGGAATCAACAACCAATCAAATGACAGAATACTGAAAGAGTCAGAGTATGATGTACAAGCCACAGATGATACTCATTTTACAAGACTGCAGCAAGAGTAAGAAGATATGACATAATTCCTTTTGGCTGCTCCAGACAAAAATAGTATAATAAGCCTCAAGAGATTAAAAGACTTGGAGGAACTCTGGTCTGGTTTTATTTCAAAGGTCATTTCTGGATACAAATGTTAATTTATAGTCATCGGGGCCCGATCCTACTGAGAGCACTTCCTGAGAGATACTGAGTACCCTCAACTCCCACGGAGGATGCTCAGCACCAAGCAAGAAGTGCTCAGTACAGTACTTTGTATGATTTCTCCTGAAATAAATAATGTACATAAAGTCTACTGTACAGCAGTGTTAATTAGGGTCCCCCCAATCCAATGAAAAGGCTCCTGTTGACTTTAGTGGGCTTTGGATCAGTCCCTAAATGTATACTCCAAGGGTATGTCTACACTGGAGCTTGAGGTATAATTTCCAGCTGAGGTAGACATACCCATGCTAGCTTTGAACTTGTGCACCAAAAACAGCAATGTAGCTGCAGCTGCACAGGTGGTGGGAGGGGCTATCCACCCCAGCTATGTACCTAGGGTTTCAAATGGGATTGCACATATTTTTAGAATGCTAACTCGCTCAGAACGTATGTCTACCCAAACTGGAAATTACACCTTCCAGCTCCAGTGCAGCCAGACCCTGAGTATATAAAGTATGTTAAAACATTCCCAAATATAGGTTTTTGCATTGCTAGTTGGCTTGAATGAGATATTTCAGATGTAATTATCTCTCTCCCCATTTTTTCCCTGACTTTACCTTTGTCACATCTTTCTTCTCTTTATCTTTTAATTTGGAGTAGGATATTCCAAATAAACCATTTCAGCCGGAGAAAAACTAACAACATGGGAGATGAGGTCTGTCCAAGTGACTCAACAGTAGCAATTTTGGTCTTTTTCTCCTTGGAGGATGGAGAAATATTAAACAGTGTTTGCGAAACCCTTTATGACTAGAGTCTTGAGCCTGTTTCTTGATCAGATCTGGCCACTGGAAAGGACCTACTGTTAATGGATGGCTGTAGGAGGCAGGCATTTGGAGGGTATGTAGAGTTTAGAGAATACTACCCAGTCAGTTGTGTAGTGGCAATTAAGGAGTTTTTGAAATGAGTATTATGCACGTCATGTAGAGAATGTGGGAGCCCTGTGAGGCCATTACTCACTGAAAAATCACCCACAGTGCACTAATAGATTACAGTTAGTGGTTTGGAAAGCTCTATATATGGTTCAGTTGCTCCTATGGTTCATAGATCCTAGTAGATGCGAAAGGATGCCCACTCACATGAAAAATTGACCTTCCAGAAAATAGTCTGAAATTATTCGTTTCATCTGCTGACTGAAAACAATTCCTTTAGCATAAAAAGGTAAAGATCTCTTCTTGCCACTGATTCTAGACTGGGGATGACCTCCATGTTTACAAGCTTTCCTCAAGTCAGCTGTCTCAGCTCAGGTGGAATTCTGAATGATGAAAGGCAAATGAATATAGATAGGCCTACCAAGAAGGTTGGGGCAGAAAACATTTACAAAAAATATCCAGTGGCAGGTAAAAGGGAAAAAAATCGAATAGTTGTATGAACCTTTGAGGGGGTTGATTGGAAAAGAATATCTCAAAAACATAGGGAAAAAGGGACATGATCTTATTATGAAATGGGAGTCACTTCAATAACAGACATTTTTAAAGGAATACTACATCAGATAATTAGGCAAATTTCCTTTGGTTGTTTAACTAGGTACTTCCAACCTAAACTATTCAGGTAATAACTTGCTGAAAGTACCTTTTGATCCTGATTTCCTGGGAGACGCTCTCTTGAAAGTTTGTAACAGGATGACAGAGCTCTTCTGTTGACCCATACTGTTAGCAGGTGTTGGAACCCAGTGTAATGTTGCTGAAGTTCTGTTGGCTAATTGCTGCAGCTGTGGCTCATTAACTCCACCTGAGTATAAAAGAAGGAAGAGCCCCTCTTTTCTCCCCCCTCTGCTGGGGAAGACAACTAGGTTGATGGTCCTAGAAGGAAACCGTAGTGGCAGCCAGTCTCAGAATGTCTCTTGTAAGGTAGAGTTAAACACACACACTCAAATTCTTGCTTTGATTACACCTGTGCAACCCACCCCAAAGTTAGTGGGATTTTGTGCATATAACTGAAAAGAGTTTGGCCCATCATCAGCTAATAAATGCAGATGATGGAAGGTTTACCAGAGTTTGCATTTTGGATACTGTCATCCAGTGGCGCAGCCAGGTCCGCAGTGGAGGGGGAGCGGTGCTATAAAAAGGCACCTCCCCCTGTACTCACCCGGCGGTGCTCCGGGTCTTTGGCGGCACTTCGGCGGCAGGTCCTCACTCCGGGTCTTCAGTGGTACCCGCCGCCGAAATGCCGCCGAAGACCCGGAGCGCCGCCGGATGAGTGCAAGAAGCGGCGCTTAAAGAGAAGCGGCGCCTTTTTTTAGTGCTGCTAAAAAAAGGATCCGCTTCCGCCGCTTCTGCTCACAGGGGGAGTGGCCACTCCCCCTGCTCCCCCCTGGCTATGCTACTGCTGTCATCACAGACCTTGGTACCCAATTCTGCTCTTATTGAAACCTGTTGCAAAACCCCTGTTGACTTCAGTAAGAGCAAGATTGGGCCCACAGACTGCCTGTGTTGGAAGGCACTAACTTCCTTTTGAAAATTTCCAGTGGTCAACTTAGAAAAAGAATTGACATTGGCAAGAAAATAGTGCTCTTATCAGGTATTCACCAGAATCCGCTTATGAAAACTATCAAGAGACATCTGAGAAGCTGTGTTCCACTCTCTGGATGTCTAAGGGGACTAAGATACAGAAATCCATTGAGCAATTTCAGCAAGAGTGATAAGACCATAACATTACATTGAAATCTATTTTAAGTTCACTTTCATTCAGAAATAAAAACTGGTTAAAATAAATTGAAATATGCATTCTTATGCATTTCAGCAGGCAACCATTGTAAAAACAGAATTAAAGTTTGTTGGTAAAGTATCTTTTATTAATGGAGAGCTATATGGTGAAATCTTGGCCCTACTGTAGTCAATGGGAGTTTTGCCATTGACTTAACTGGAGCTAGGATTTCACCCAGGGTTTTTAGTGTATTCATTGTACTGATAATTTTTATTATGACATTAAGATAAGTGGTGGTTTCTTTACAGAAAAATTTAGATTCATGAGTACAAGAGCTGGGAGAAGAGTTTGTCATGAATAATTGATCTGACAAATTTAGCTTCTCTTTCAGTTCACAAATTTTCTGGGAGCACTTGATAATTACTTTGAACATATTTGTTATTCAATGTTATTTATAGAATGTTTTTGGCAAAAAGAATTGGTGGGTTTTTTTAGATTTTGTACATTGTTAGAGCATTATTGGTCAGGTTCCACTGGATAGATAAAGCACTTGATATTATTTAGAAGTGATATTTCCACTGCTTGCACCTGAAGAAGTGGGTATTCACCCACGAAAGCTTATGCTTCAATACCTCTGTTAGTCTATAAGGTGCCACAGGACCCTTTGTTGCTTCTGCAGATCCAGACTAACACGGCTACCCCTCTGATACTTGATATTAGTTGTGTTTCTTGATTTGGGTGAGTATTTCTCTTAGATTACTGGTGTGAAACCTCACACTGAAGTTCAAAATGCACTTCCTATGTCTGCGGTTGTTATATATTATTTGAATTACTGCAGCACATACTACCCTTAGTCATGGGCCGGATCTCCATTGTGCTAGATGTTGTGCAAACACAGAACAAAAGGACAGTTCCTGCCCCAAAGAGTTTACAATTAAATCTAAGGATTAGACAAGAGGCAGCAATTGAACACAGACAGACAGATGGGAGGGCACAGGGAAACAAATTGTCTAGTATTTCCTCTTTCTGTAAACAATCTTTGCGGGAAACTTCTTCCCTAGAATATTCATGGAAAGAGAACTCAAGAAGTGATCCCAATCCTGAAATCAAATCAGTGTGAAGACCCACTAAAATCAAAGAGGTTCCTTACAGTCACAAAGGTTTGCCCACCCAAATACGATTGCAGGATAAGGACCAAAGTTACTTCATTTAAAAAGTCTATCAAATGTTCATAGATAACAGGAGCCCTCCAAGAAAATTAACTCTAGGGCTGTGCAGGAACTGGCATTTCTATTTCACAGGAAATTCTACTATTTATTCTGAATCAAAATGAAAACAAAGAATTTTGAAATTTTCATTGAAATTCAATTAAAAAAAAAACAGGTTTTGGTCAATCAAAATGGTTCATTTGGATAAACTCAAACATTTTGTTTTGATTTTGTATTATATGTAATATCAAATAAACTAAATTTTGAAATGAAAATTGTTTCAGAAATGAAACATAGATGCATTTTGTTTCATAAGGTCAAAATGGCATTTCAACCTTATCAAAACACTTTTCTTTAGAATGACATTTTGTCAGAATCCACACATTCCTAATGAATGTTTCAATTTTGGCAAATTGGCATTTTCCAACTGAAAAACACATTCCAAAAGAAGATTTTTGATCAGCTCTAACTAACTCTCCTGTGTACTGTGGAATACAGCTATTGTTGCTTTTGCAGTTGTACTTATATCTAAAAAAATGTACTTGGTTCCTTTTCAAATGATTACTTATCTATTTGTCCAGTATATGGTGAACAGTTAGAGGGGAGACTAATAAAAACACAACCAAAGAATCAAGAATATTACTGATAACACAATAAATCCAAATTCCACATTATTCTGTAATTACAATACACTTGGACACGCCTTGAGAGAAAGATCTCTGACTAATATGAAAATGCATGTATTACTCACTTCAGCTATTGATAGCATTGCTTACTTTTGCAATGTGGTGAGAGGTTAAAGTAGATGACATACTCTTCAGTGAAGAATGACAAAATGAATGTTAGATTATAATGGTATTTTCTCCCCTATGATTTAGATAAACACCTTAAATTGAGCTCTGGGAAATATGCAGACCCACAGAGAAACTTACCTGAACAATTTATAGGCATCTGAGACAAACCCACTAAAGCAGAGACTTTTGCAAGTAAAATTTATCTTCTGGTTTTCAGGGGGGCCTCAGTAAGGCCTCCTGTTTAGTACATTCATATTTGCATTCTCAAATAATGGCAGAAATATTTCATAGTACTTAGAGATCATTGAAGACTTAAAGCCCAAACCTGCTTCCCTGAAATCAAAAGTAAAACCCTCATTGACTTCAGTCAGTGCAAAAACAAGCTGTTTGGCACCAGTGCTGAACTGTGGTCTGTACAGAGACAAGGTGGGTGAAGCACCTGGCACTGGCCACTGTCGGAAGGCAGGATACTGGGCTAGATGGACCTTTGGTCTGACCCAGTATGGCTGTTCTTATGTTCTTAGTATCTTTTATAGGACCAATTTCTGTTGGTGAAAGAGACAAGCTTTTGATTCACATAGAGCTCATCTAAATACAAGGTTGGACAGATAGTTTAGCATAAGTAGTTAGCACATATTCTAAGGGACCATATAAGGTGAAGTGGCCCATTAACATCCCTTTAGTCATAGGGAAAAAAGGGAGATTGGTGGGTAACAGATGGTTGTAATAACCCATAAATCCAGTGTCTCTGTTCAGTCCATGATTTTTATTGTCTAGTGTTTAATTATGAATTTAAACTCCCAGGCTCATCTTTTGAAAGAGTTGTGCAGGTTTCCTTTGTGGATGAGGACGGATACATTAAATATAGAGTGAATGCTTTATCAAGACTGTTCACCCACACGTGATCGAGTGTTTCTGTCTTTTATCATTTTCCTGTGTGAGTTCATTTGAGAGTGTAGTGATTGTCTGGTTTTACCCACATAGTTGTTTTTGGGTAAGGCTCGGGCTGTGTCAGAGATATTTTTAGTAAAAATCACAGACAGGTCATGGCAATAAACAAAAATTCACAGAAGCCCATGACCTGTCTGTGATTTTTACTAAAAATATCCCTGACAAAAAGGGAAGGGAGGAGGATCCAGCACCCACAGCAGCTGGAGGCTCTGGGTCCCTTCGCCCCCTCCAGTGGGTGGGAGCTCCGGGGGGGCCCCACTGCCCATGGGAAGTGGGAGCTCAGGGGTCCTCTCGCCACCTGCGGTGACGGGAGCTGTGGGGGCCCACTACCAGCAGTGGCTGAGAGCTGTGTGGCCTGACAACTCTAGCCCTGGAGCATAAAATATCACGGAGGGCTCTGGAGTGACCTCCATGACATAATCATAGCCTTATTCTTGGGGCATTTACTACACTGGATAAAGTACACCACATGTTTTGATAAGCATGTGTAGGACCCATGGATCCTGAAAAGTGGGTTGTGGGGTGTGCTCATCATTGTAGCACTGGAGATATGTCTGTAAGTTTTGCATCTGTTCTGGCAAGATCTGGTACCAATTAGAGTTGGTGTGTTCTGGTCTGTGGGGAGCTTGCTTCTGATGATGAGCTTGGAGAGGTTGGGAGGATTGTTTGAAGGCCAGAAGAGGGGATTCAAGAAAGATTTCTTTCAGGATGAGGTTCACATCCAGTATGGGTTGTAGTTGTTTGATACCCCATATAGGTTCCAGTGTGGGGTGATAGGTGACAACTAGTGGTGTGTGGTTGAAGGGGTTGTTATTTTTAAACAGTCAGCAACTTACACTTCATTCTAAGCACAATAGCTATTCCTGAATAATTCCATGTGTGGACATTCTTCTTCTGGAATAAGAGAGCCTGGTTCCTGTTTAGCTTAATCCACTTTGAAATCCCCATTGAGATCAATGAAAAGTTTACGCAAAGACTGAGAATGGAATATTGAGAAAGTGGTGTGTTTAGTTACACATACACAGGCACACACAAACACATTTCCTTGGTTTGGTGAGATTGTCTCAGGCCTCCCACATTCTTTTTATATTTTATTTGAATTTCCTTTTTAAAAAACCACATTTATTGTGCAGTATCATGCTTTACTGGAACTGCTTTATGTTCAGCAAATGATTTAATTGAAAAAGTCACCTGATTAAATGATTAAACATAAAGACCCCTTTAGAACATGCAGTACTAATAGAGTATGTACACTTTTATGTTTCACATATTTTTAGTAATTTCTTTATTTGATGTAATTGCCGTAAACTCCAATCCTGCCATGGGCTTTGAACCCAAAAATGACTCAATGCCTTCCTCTGACATGAACCAGGACTGTATTCTTCAGCCAGTAGTAATCCTACCTGGAGTGGGGTGTTAGCAGTGTAAGGCATTGGCAATCCCTGTCCCATTGTGGTGGGGCTGGGAGCCTGGGTCCAGTCAATGCTGCACCAAAAATAAGCAGTACTGGCTGAGGATGAGTGGGACATAACCAAGTTGCCCAGAAGATGGGTTGATTAAGCACATACTTGGGCAATCTCTCGTGGTAGGGCTTTGATGGAGCACTAACCATGCTTTAAAGATGACTTCCTTCTTGGGGTCCTGAATCACCTCTCCTCCTATGTAGCTTAAGGACTCCTCCTCACTCCTGCCCCATGTTACAGGACAGTACAATTTTACCTTCCTTTGTTACCAGGGGTGAATGAAGCTGATCGAATTGGGTGGGTGCTTTGGGTGTACTGCACATGGCAGAATTAGATTCCTAATATATTTTCCATAAATCCATTAAAATTTCATTAAACTATCTCAATCTTTTATTAAAATATTTTAAGGGTGCAATGTGAAAATTCTTAGTTTGCCATTTCCATTTCTGCTATTATCATTATCATTACATTAGGAGCAAATAAAAACCAGTCAGCAAGCATTTGGATAACTTTCAAAATAGAATTTTCTGATAGAAAATTATTATAGAAGAGCAAATGTGCTCACTGCTATTGAATGGGGTCAAAGAAAAGAAGTTCAGGTACAATAAAACCCAGTTAGTTGAATGGGCTGCATTTGCATCTGTCCACAAACGATGACCCTAAACACACAATCAGATCTGGTACTGTGGAGTACAACTAAAGTCCTCGCTAGCTGATCCCAGGGCAAGATTGAATCCTAAGTTTTATAATAAACCGAATCCTACAGCTTTTATGCAAGCAAAACTTCCTTTGAAAGCAATGGGAGTTTTCACTGATAAGACATTATTCTTTGAAAATGGCTGTGTTGCATAAGGCATGCAAAATACAGCAAGGGAGGTGCATGTAGGTTTTAATTGAAAGCAAGCTCAATTAATGAAATAAAAGTCCCAGAGGTTCTGGTCTATAATGGAAGTTGCTGGGGGGGAAAAAATCCACACTTTACCAGCAAATTTTTTCTGATCTCTGCACATTCCCAGATTTAAAATTCCTCTCAAAGAATTTATTTTCATTTCTTTTTTTGTGTCCCCCCCTCCCTTCTTTATCCACCAGTTTTTATTCTTTATCTGAAATAACTGTTTAGATCATATGGTAGTTTATCATTCAGAACACCTGTGTGGGAACTGGAGGTGATAGTGAGACCATATTCACTGTATCTCAGTTTTTCTATTAGCAAGGTGTGAGCAAGTGTAGGAGTTATTATCTGTCACATATTTAAGTAAGATAAGGAAATTATAAAATGGGGTGTGCTCTACCTATAGTCAATATGTAAAATCCCACCTGAAGAGATAAGCACTTGGAAACTGTAAATTAAATATAAAAACAATGTCTTGAAACATTCGGTCATGGTTTCTATCAGGCCCTGGGTCACTTGGGTTGTGCTGAGAAAAAGCTGCTTTTGTAAAACCTGTTCCCTGCCACCCAGGAGAGGCTCACTTATGCCCTACTTGTGGATTATGTGTAGCTTCTCTCCTTGTTGTGCTGAACTGACACTTGCAAGGATGTTTTGGTGGACAATCAGCAGAATATTAATCAATAGAGGTGATTAATAAGGGAGGCTTTAATTAAAGAAATATTTTTGTCAGATGCATCCAGCAGGCTTTTCCCATTGCAGACACTGTACTACATGTACTGAACGAATAAAAGGGAATCATCCCTATAATGGCACTTCAGCTAAAATAGAAAGGGGAATCGCCATTTAAAATGGACCCAGCTTGGAAAACACCAGTTGGTGAACATAACAATGCAATTAAAAGGAAGGATCGTCTTGGTTATGGCATTGAACAGGGGTTCAAGAGCTGTGATATTAATCCATGTCTCTGCCACCGTATGTTTTGTGAAAGTCACTTAATCCCTCTGCGTCTGTTTCCCATCTGTAAGGGCATGTCTACACTTACCTCCAGAGCGATCGATCCAGTGGGAGTCGATTTATCATGATAAATCGACCGCCGAGCACTCTCCCATCGACTCCGGTACTCCACCAGAGCGAGATGCGCAGGCAGAGTCGACAGGGGTGTCAGCAGTCCACTTACCACAGTGAAGACACTGCGGATAAGTAGATCTAAGTACGTCAATTTCAGCTATGTTATTTATGTAGCTGAAGTTGCATAACTTAGATCGATCCGTCCCCTCCCCGTGTAGACCAGACCTAAGACACTGATAGTACTGCTTTTGTCTATCCACCCCTTTGGGGCAGGAACTGTCTCTTGTTATGTGTATGTACAATGCCTAGTGCAATTCAGGATAAATTTGACAATTTATTTCTCTTGAACTATCTGTGTGCCTAAGGCCTATATTCTTGAAAAAAGTGGCCTGATATTCAGAGGTGTGGGGCACCTGTAACGGCCCACTGACATTTGAAAATTTTGTCCTGTGTGTTTATTACCCTTTCAACATTTTAAAATGAGATAACTTTCTGTTACAGATTATAAAGGTTTTATTGGTAGCATACTGCAGAGAAACCTGCTTCAAAGAACACTAGCATACCGTTGCCCCTTTAACCTGAGTGGTTAGCTAATACTCAGGTCCTTGGAGAGTTGTTTCCATTAGGAAGATAAATCAATGACAAGTATATTCTCACTGTAATAATGTTTATTTACAAAGAATGTACACAATGTTGTGTTTCCCTGAACTCAGTAGAAACAAACAGCGGCAGGCATTTTCCTTGCTCCAAAATCCTTACAGCTGCCACTCCAGTGAGTTCTGTGCCCAAGCAGCCTTTTTTCTCTGCTTCCTCTCAGGGTTACACTCCCAATTCCTTCTCTGGCCTTCTGCCTTCAACACTCAGGCTGCAAACCAATATCAACCCCCTGCACTTGCAACTAGAGACATCCCTCTGAATCTGCCTGTGTTGTTGGACTGAGAGATTCACTTTCTCAGCAGATGGGTCTAATAAATCTGTTAAGGTAAACCACTTGGAAGGGAGTGATCAGTTACTCACAAGTGGGAAGCTCATCAGGACAATCTCATCACAGTTGCCTCCAGCACCGGATAATACAGCTTCAGCTTCCCTTTGTTTAGGCTGAGTTATTTATAACTTTTGTTGTCTTTTTTTCCCTGCATATGTATTCCATGTTAACTCTCCTCCCTGGACAGTACGGGTTTTGTGTTAGTTCAAACCAGTTTCTTCTAGCTTTGTGGCTACTTTATCTTTTGTTTTCCTCGTGAACATGATTCCTCTGCATCCTTCTTACAAGTGCACAGTTCTGCTTATGCTTACGCTGTTAAATGGTATCAGAACAGACTCTTAAAGTTCACAGGAGGCTTCTATCAGACCTAAATCTGGCTTCACCCTCCACATGGGTTAGCTTTGCTCCAGGCTGGCCATGTGGCTTAGTGCCTTGAGTGGTAGCCTCCTTTGTCTGCAGCGGTTTCACTACATAAAGGGGCTTAATTGCTCCTTCTTTGAGCTGGAAAGAAAGTGCTTTAGGACGCCCATTGGCTTTAACAAGGTCTGTAAATGTCTTTGGATCCAGGACTCCCATGATGGCAGCCACTGAAATAACACTTTGGTTAAAACAACAGAAGAGAAAGAATAGGCCAGATCACCAGTTTGTCCCAGTTGCATTGCATCACTCTGGCAACGCAAACCTGAGGTAACTATGACGTGAACGTGGGTTTATGGCTGGGTTGCTGTAGCAGCACAAATCAGCCAGAGCCTACTGGCAATTCTGGCCCAATGTGTTTGAGAAAACTGCAGAATGACTGGCTCATAAGTGAAGAAATTGGGGCAATATGCAACACTGTTGCAACTCATTTCACTTCAAAGACTCTGTATTTTAGATATTTAAATTAACTGCATGCTTTATGCAGCGACACTGCAAATGCTACACTCTGTTGCTTACCATTACATTGGCCATTGGCATTTTATGAAGCAAAAAACCATGGAAAATGAAATCCACATGCCACCAAAGTACATGTAGATAAAGAGGCATTATAACGTGACAGACCATAGTTTGAGTAAACATTAAAGTCCTGGACTTCTAAATATGGCATCCCTGGTAATGGAGACTACATGGATTGAACCCGGGAACCTCCACAGCTGAGCTAAAGGGCGAGGCTCTGCAACACTCTCACATCCTTTGTGGATGGGATACAGAGGGAGATACACAACACACATTTACCAGGGGATATATATGTACAGAGGAAGCTTATCCTGAGTGTTTGAGGCCCACAGCAGTTTGAATCCTGTTTGAGTTCCTGCTTATGTGATGGCAGCTTTCTAGGCCAACACCAAGGATTGAACCTAAGACCCCTAGAATTTTAAATCATGAGCTATCATAGCTTGCACCAAAGAAGCATACGGCAGCTGTAAGAGATTCATATCTTCTATGGATTGGGCACAAAGAAGGACACATAAGACACTGAACAGTGGACTACACAAACACATACATGCTTGATCTAGCTGAATTGACTTAAAATGAAGGAGCTAGGTCCTTGGTTAATAATATTTTACTTCAATGTGGCTACTCACGTACTTAAGATTAGCAGATGCATGTGTTTGCAGAATCAGGACCTGAATTTGTATTTATACAGAAAGTATAGAAATGGGGTGGCAGATTCTACTTAGATTTATCGGAGACAACTGTCCCTCTCTGTTACAAACCATAGCTTTTGAACTGTATCCAACTACTGGTTAATAACCCTATGTGGCTTGTGGTGAAAGTTTTCCATGATAAACCTCAGCTCCACTGAATTTACCAGCTTTTGCCCAACTGCTACATTAAGGTCAGTGGAGTTAGTCTGGTGTAAAATGAAAGAAGACTGTAGCCCTATGTACAGTAAATTACACAGAATTTATGACAACAGAAGTTGTGGCGGCTAAGTGGCTATCTCATTTATCCTAAATGTAAATCAAAATCACATGCAAGCTATTATTAACAAAACAGCTGGATCCTTAGGTTATTTTAAGCCTGGACTTCACCAAGTGAAAATACAATAAATAATAATTTTAGAGAGAGACCTAGGTATGCTAGTCCAAACTCTGTTTTTATATTTTTTATAGAGATGCCAAGACTGTTTGATCAGCATGGGAGAGCAATTTGTTGACTCTCGAACGGAGCTCTCTCTGATTACTGCTTACATAGCACTTTGGGAAGGTTGGCCAAATACCTTCTAGTCAAGTACCTTGTTATTATGAACATGAGTGCCAATAACAAAGAAAAAATAGTCCACGTGTCACTTAATAATAAATCATGGAGCCAAATAAATGTTTTTTTTAACAAATGCTATATTTACATTTCATCATGTGACACAGCTTTGTTTATGTTCAGAGATGTGATAACACCTAAAAGAGAATATTTCCCTTTCAGTGCAGCATTGTGACATCAATCATCTAAATGTGACTACATATTATGGGATCTGTTTGCAATCAGGCAAGCTAAGCAGCAAGGGAGATTTAACAAAGACTAACTTTTAGTGTAAGTTATGAAGATGAAGAGGTAAATGTTGTTGGCCATATTCTGCAGTCATGAACTACCTACTCCCTTCACATCAGCCTTTGGCATAATTAATCATGTAGAATATTCATCATCTGTAACCACTACACAAATGAGGCCATGGTAAAGTTATGTAAACAGAATGTGCATCCAATCTTATGAGTCCCTAATAATAGCTGGTATAATTTTCCATAATATTAGTTTAGATCTTGTGTCAAATACAGCCTGCTGTAAGTGGGTGGAAATTCATTGATATCTCTAGGGCTGTATATTTGCCTCCTTATATTTACTTTTTAGTAGCCATGTTTTCCCATGGAACTTCCTTCTGTAGTTTCAGATGTATCTACTTTTGTGTCCTAAACTATCTGCAGCATTGCTGTTAAACTGATAGTGCTGATAGTTGCCACATTCCTATCCCAGAGGTGGCAACCTATTAGTGATGGATAAAGCAATTGATATAGTTTGTATATAGAGAGCTTAGAAGAGTAAAAGGAGTTAAATACCTAGGATTGGTGGTTGCTGACAATGGGGCTCTCTTGAGTGATGCCTAGCATTGTTCCGAAGCTGCTTGGCACAAATGGTGGGAGCTGACCCTTGGTCTTTGTGACGAAAAGATGCCAATAAAGTTAAAAGATAGAGCACATAAAACTGTAATTCAACCCATCCTAATGCATGGAACAGAAACTAGGCCATCCCCTAGAAAAGAAATCAGTGTGCTCTCCACCGTGAAAATGAAGATGTTGAGATGGTCAAGTGGTTGGACACTGTGTGATAGGAAATGAAATGAGGTTGTATGGGACTTAATGCAGATTGTTACACTTGAGGGAGGCTAGCCTACATTGATATGGGCATATCCAGTAGACACCTGAACGCTGTGGCATATCCAGTGGAGACCTGTTCGTAGAATAGCTTTTTCAATGATTGTGGATGGAAGATTACCAAGGGGAAGACCAAAGGCTTGGCACATGGATAGTATATCAGAGGACCTCAGAAACACCAATCTGCACAACAGACTCATGTAGAATCATTAATAATGGAAGAAGGCTATCAAAGTTACCGATACTGAATAGGGAAGTAGCAAGAAAGAAGAAGAAGAGATTATGAAATATTTTGGGATGATTCTTTAGGATGAAAGATACTATATTAAATGTTACAATTGTCAAAATACATATAATTATGTCTTTTTGGTAGTAAAATAAATGTTGTGTTTCCTTACATCATTTTATTAGTTTACAAAATAACCTCCAGACCTTCTTTGATATTTTAAATATTACATTGTCTTTTGAATTATGAGAATTTTGTCCAATTTTTTTTTTATTTCTGCTTGAAGTCTATCATGAACTCATTCTGTCTTACAAACACACCAAGGCACATATATATGTGAGTTTGAGTATAGGTAGTGTGGTGAGCCTGCATAGAAGGGCAGCCAATGAGAGGAGGGCTTATTGGGAGCCAATTAGGGCCCAGATTGGAGACAGCCAATCAGGGCCAGGCTCAGCCCTATAAAAAGGCTGCTCAGCAGAGCAGCAGGGAGTCTCTCCCAGGCCTTCGAAGGGGAAGGTCTGTCTCCTGCTCAGGAGACCAGTACCTCGGACAGCGCAGTGCAGTGCTGGGCAGAGGCAGGGGAGCCTAGGAGAGCTCCAGCCAGTTACCTGCCAGGCTGCGAGCCCTGACTGGAAGGGCCTGGAGGGTGCAAAGGGGTCAGCGGGGAAGTGACCTAGGGAGAGCGAGCAGACGAGGGGAGAGAAGGAGGGCAGGGAGGCTGCCACTAGACGGTCCTTGGGTCGGGACCCAGAGTAGTGGGCGGGCCTGGGTCCTCCCCCTTATTGTGCACCTGGCCGTGAGAGGTGGCCATAACAGACTGCACCAGACCGCTGACAGAAGATTTTGGGGTGTGGTTGGCCACTGTGGCAGGGGCAAACCAGAGGACTGCTGTTAATGCAGGAGAGCCAGGAGCAACGCGGGTCCAGATGCCGGCAAGGGAGTGGCGGATGGGACACCACCGGTGGAGGGTGCTCCAGGACTGCTGTGAGCTAATTCCCAGACCGACTGGTAGGGGGTGCAGTGGTGGTGAGTCGAAACCCCGTCACGGGTAGGCAATATATAAGTATGATATTTATGGTGATAATGTTCGCCTTGCACTTGGAAGACTCTGGGCCCATGAGTGGGCTCTGACTAAATGAAGACACTTCTTGCTAGTATAAGATTGTCATTGGATGCCAGTAGGCCATTGGTAGGGTTAACTGGAGAGACACCTTCCAAGTTCTGAATACAGTTGAGTACTATAGTTATTGGATACAGATTTTGTTGTTGTTATTACAGTGACACATGTAAAAGTAAGCAGAGTAGCTAAAACTCAAAAAAACTTAACCGACATAAAAAACACACACAGGATGCCTTCTTTCACTCTGTTTTACTTTAGCAATTGAATCCTTAGAGACTAATAATAGGGCAGGTACAGCAATCTAAGGCATTGTCTCGGAGACACAACAGAATGCTAGCTAGAGCCTTGGACTCCACAGCATCATTGATGCCATAGAAGAGGAGCAAGAGTCATTGTGGCTTATGGATAGTATTTTATTTTTAGCAGCTCCCCTGTGGACTGTGGGGCTTAGGGGCTATACCAGCTACTGCTTCTGGTTAAGTGGCAAACTGCATCCCATCCAATAATATAATTCAGCAAAAACTTGACAAGTGTGTGTGAAGGCACAATCTGGACCATAATTAGGCCTTGTTTAGCCTAGCCAGATATAGCTGTATCAGGTCTTAGCTAAGTCCTGGCACAGTCAAGGAACTATGATGTGATTGGACTAACAGAGACTTGGTGGGGTAACTCTCATGACTGAAGCACTGTCATGGCTGGGTATAAATTGTTCAGGAAGGACAGGCTGGGGAGAAAAGGTGAAGGAGTTGCACTGTATGTAAGAAAGCAGTATGATTGCTCAGAGCTCCAGTATGAAACTGGAGAAAAGTCTGAGAGTCTTTGGGTTAAGTTTAGAGGCGAGAGCAACAAGAGTGATGTCATGGCTGGCATCTGCTACAGACCACCAGATCAGGAGGATGAGGTAGACGAGCCTTTCTTCGGACAACTAACTGAAGTTTCCAGATCAAATGCCCTGGTTCTCATGGGGGACATCAATCACCCTGACATCTGCTGGGAGAGCAATACAGCAGTGCACAGACAATCCAGGAAGTTTTTGGAGAGTGTTGGGGACAACTTCCTGGTGCTGTGCTCCTCTTGACCTGCTGCTCACAAACAGGGAAGAATTGGTAGGGGAAGTAGAAGTGGGTGGCAACCTGGGCAGCAGCGGTCATGAGATGGTCGAGTTCAGGATCATGACAAAAGGAAGAAAGGAGAGGAGCAGAATAGGACCCTGGACTTCAGAAACGCAGACTTTGACTCCCTCAGGGAACTGATGGGCAGGATCCCCTGGGAGGCTAATATGAGGGGGAAAGGAGTCCAGGAGAGCTGGCTGTATTTTAAAGAAGCCTTATTGAGTGCACAGGAACAAACCATCCCAGTGTGCAGGAAAAATAGCAAATATAGCAGGCGACCAGCTTAGCTTAAAAAAGATCTTTGGTGAGCTTAAACACAAAAAGGAAGCTTACAAGACGTGGAAACTTGGGCAGATGACTAGGGAGGAGTATAAAAATAAAGCACAATTGGAGTTGCAGCTAGCAAGGGATGTGAAGGGTAACAAGAAGGGTTTCTACAGGTATGTTAGCAACAAGAAGGTCAGGGAAAGTGTGGGACTTTTACTGAATGGGAGAGGCAACCTAGTGACAGATGTGGAAAAAGCTGAAGTACTCAATGCTTTTTTTTGCCTCGGTCTTCATAGACAAGGTCAGCTCCCAGACTGCTGCACTGAGCAGCACAGTGTGGAGAGGAGATTAGGAGCCCTCAGTGCTGACAGAACAGGTTAAGGACTATTTAGAAAAGCTGGATAAGCACAAGTCCATGGGTCTGGATCTAATGCATCCATGGGTCGTGAGGGAGTTGGCTGATGTTATTGCAGAGCCATTGGCCATTATCTTTGAAAACCTGTGGTGATTGGGGGAAGTCCCGGACAATTGGAAAAAGGCAAATATAGTGCCCATCTTTAAAAAAGGGAAGAAGGAGAATCCGGGGAACTACAGACTCACCTCAGTCCCTGGAAAAATCATGGAGCAGATCCTCAAGGAATCCATTTTGAAGCACTTGAAGGAGAGGAAGGTGATCAGGAACAGTCAACATGGATTCACCAAGGGCAAATCATGCCTGACCAACCTGATTGCCTTCTATGATGAGATAACTGGCTCTCTGGATATGGGGAAAGTGGTGGATGTGATATATCTTAACTTTAGAAAAGCTTTTGATATGGTCTCCCACAGTCTTCTTGCCAGCAAGTTTAAAAAAAAGCATGGATTGGATGAATGGACTGTAAGGTGGATAGAAAGCTGGCTAGATCGTCAGGCTCAATGGGTAGTGATCAACAGCTCGATGTCTAATTGGCAGCTGGTATCAAGTGGGGTGCCCCAGGAGTCAGTCCTGGGGCTGGTTTTTGTTCAACATCTTCATTAATGATCTTGATGATGGGATGGATTGCACCCTCAGCAAGTTCACAGATGACACTAAGCTGGGGGGAGCAGTAGATATGCTGGAGGGTAGGGACAGGGTCCAGAATGACCTAGACAAATTGGAGAACTGGGCCAAAAGAAATCTGATGAGGTTCAACAAGTGCAGAGTCCGGCACTTAGGATGGAAGAATCCCATGCACTGCTACAGGCTGGGAACTGACTGGCTAAGCGGACGTTCTGCAGAAAAGGACCTGAGGATTACAGTGGATGAGATATGAGTCAACAGTGGGCCCTTGTTGCCAAGAAGGCTAATGGCATATTGGGCTGCATTAGTAGGAGCGTTGCCAGCAAATCGAGGGAAGTGATTATTCCCCTCTATTTGGCACTGGTGAGGCCACATCTGGAGTATTGCATCCAGTTTTGGGCCCCCCACTACAGAAAGGATGTGGACAAATTGGACAGTGTCCAGCGGAGGGCAACAAAAATGATTAGGGGTCTGGGGCACATGGCTTACGAGGAGAGGCTGAGGGAACTGGGCTTATTTAGTCTGCAGAAGAGAAGAGTGAGGGGGGGATTTGATAGCAGCCTTCAAATACCTGAAGGGGGTTTCCAAAGAGGATGGAGCTAGGCTATTCTCAGTAGTAGCAGATGACAGAACAAGGAGCAATGGTCTCAAGTTGCAGTGGGGGAGAACTAGGTTGGATATTAGGAAAAACTATTTCACTAGGAGGGTGGTGAAGCACTGGAATGGGTTACCTAGGAAGGTGGTGGAATCTCCATCCTTAGGTTTTTCAGGCCCGGCTTGACAAAGCCCTGGATGGAATGATTTAGTTGGGGTTGGTCCTGCTTTGAGCAGGAGGTTGGACTAGATGACCTCCTGAGGTCTCTTCCAACCCTAATCTTCTATGATTCTTCTATGATTCTAACAAGAACTGTGTGTAAACTAATAATTGACCTAATCACTAAGTTTGGATCCCTCTTTCCCAGGGTTCAGTGCTCTTCACATTCAGGTCCATACTTCAGTTACCTGAAACATGGTTTCAAATCCCTCTGTTGTTAACCTGCTGTTTACAACATGTTTTATTTTTAATGAAGAGAAAATCTGAAAATATATTGCCCAGAGCCATCCAAACTTTTCTTTTCTTTTCCATCTCTGAACTCAATTAATTTCTGAAGTTATTTATTTGTCAAATATGGTGTGGTAAACCCAGGACAAACCGCTACCAAGGGGGAGGTAGTAACTAGTCCCAGGGGGTTAAAAGGCCTCTCCCTGCCCACTGAGGAGAGAGAACTAAGGGGAAATAAGCTGGAGTAGGGGTTGCTAGGGAGCTAATTAGGTCCAGCTGGCTGCAACTGCTGGAGACCTTTTTAAACCCTCCCCGGTAGGAATGGGAGGGCAGTCTGGGAGTGTGTGAGAAGCAGGGAAGCTGCCTGTAGGACACCAAAGCCTTCCCGGAAGGAGGGCTGCCTTTCCTCCCCAGAAGGGAAGGAAAACAAACTGAAGGGACTGACCAGGGGAAGATATAATCGGACCCTGCGCTACAAGTAAGGGTTTGCCTTGCCGAAGCCTGTGTCTGCGAGGCTTAAAAGAACTGAGACTTCTGAGGAGAGACAGGTACTTTGCCACAATGGTTAGACTGGTAGCACTAGGAGGCGAGATCATATCCACACTAGAGAGGGGTGGGAAATGGTTTTCCCATCCTGTGAAAAGTTTCAAGATTTCAAATTTTTTCCCTTTATTGGGATGAACCCAAGACATTTTGGAATTGTTTGTTTGTGAAAAGCCACAGAGAAGGCAGGGGAGTAGGGTTTGAGGGGAGAAAGGGGCAAGTCCTGGAATAGGCCAAACTTTTCATGGGCTATCCAAGCAGTCACATTCTGGTCCAATGAATACTTATGTCACCCTCCATCCTGTACCTGTGGAAAGTTTCAGTTACATTGCAACATCCATGTGAAAAGTTTTGGTTTTGATAAACTGGCATTTTTTCAGCCAAAAAAAATAATTAAACAGTTGTCAACCAGGGAATTTAATTCACAGGACAGGTAGTTCCACATTAACCACACGGCATCTCCAATGTGTCTCAAAAGAGGGAGGAGAGTTAATTCTCCATGCCTATTCAGCACTTCGTCCCTCTGCTGAGAGTACTAATCAGGGCCAACACTGAGGTGGTTTAGTGATATGCACAGTCAGTAGGGACTAGGCTGAAAACATAATGCAAGCTCATCAGCATCCAGGCCCCAGAACTCATGAAGCAAAAGACTAATGTATGAACTCATTACATTCTATCGAGCCCATTTTTTTTTTTTAATTTAATCACTGCTGTACCAAGATTTTCAATGCCAAGTTTCTGTCTGGAGCTAATTTTACAATGGAATTATAACAACCTGAACTGCACTGGGATTTATAATGAGAGCAATGACACAATTTTAAGTACAGTATGGCTGTAATAAATGGCGTTCTACAAACAATGAATGCCTTTATCAAAAGGTGTATACAGACTCCAGCCAAAGAGAATTATATTTGGAAGAGTTTATCAAGACGATCTGGTGGAATTTCTTAACATAAATCTCTTTTTACAAGTGCTTATCAAAGCTGCCTGATGGCAACCTGTTAATCCTCATTCACATAGCTTTGTCAGTGCACTCAGCTGTGTCCTCAGAACTGCTTTCTGAGGTGATTAAGAGATTGTGGGGCAAATACTCTGTTGCGTAACTCCACTGAAATTACTCTAGTTATACCTGCCGAGGATTTGCCTTTCCTTACCTTCATACACAATGCCTCGGAGAGAGAGAGGATGGCTTGCAGTTAAAGTAGTGGACTTGGACTCAGGGCAGCAGGGTTCACTTTCTACACAATTTCTGTGTAACTTTTGGCAAATCACTTAGGTCTACACTGCAATTAGACACCCACAGCTGGCCTGTGACAGCTGACTCAGGTTCATGGGGCTTGGGCTAAGGGGCCATTTAATTGTGGTGTAGAAGTTCAAGAGCAGGCTGGAGCCCAAACGTGTACACTAAATTAAAAACTCCTTAGCCAAGACCCTTAGCCCATGTCAGCTGGCACAGACCAGCCGCCGGTGTCTAATTGCAGTGTAGACATACCCTTAATCTCTCTGGGACCCAGTTTCCCATCTGTAAAACAATATAATGTGTTAAGTAATGTTGGGATGATAATCTTGTGTCCTTGGCCTTTGTCAGGGTTAATTGTAAGCTCTCTGGGGTGGGAAATGTCTCTTACTATGTGTTTGTACAACACACTGGGGCCCTGATCTCAGTTGAAGCCTACAGATACTACAGCAATGCAAATAATTGGCATGTTTTGCCTAGTTGAGCAACAAACTGGACACGTTAAACTATTCAAGTGCTCTGTCTTTAACGTTCATATTCCACACAATTTCATGGCTATATGTCATGGATACATTGCTGCTTTTGCTTATCTCGCCAACTTCATGCGCAGTTTAACCTGTTGTGGTTAATCAAACAATTTAACTTTAACTTCAGAGAAAATAAAGGTTTTGCCAGTGTCCTTCTTTAACAACAGTAAGAGTTCCTGAGACATGCAATGGGGAGTGTTTGATCTCCAGCTCTGCTACTCAAACTGTGAGAAAATGTGTCCTCCTGGTAATGCCATGTTAGAGAGGAGGGCCGAGTGTTTCCTGTCTAGTGGCGCTATCATCAAGTTTCAGTCCAAATAAAGCTGAAAGGGGCTGCAGATGGGGGGGACTTTTCTGGTGAGACTTGCTCTGTACATTTGTTTTTCTAGTACTATAGTTGCCAATCAAAGGGACAAGCAAGTCACTACTTAATCCAATGCAGACTAAACAGCAAGAGGACTGGTTATGGGAATTTGCTTACAAAGGGATTTCCTGTTTGGTTTGGAGGTCAGCTCCAGGAAAAAAATAAGATAGTTAAAGGATTTACCCATTGGCTCAACATGTAAGTGTGGAAGTGACAATCCCATTCTAACATCTAAAAATAATGAGCAGGATCATATATAATACCCAGAGAAAGTATTTTTTTATTCTGTTACTGTTCTGCTCTAGGAGTGCTTAGTTTGGAATTCAAAAAATACTATACACGATCGACACAATTTAGTTACGTTAATTTTCAGGCTTCAATGATGGCTCATTCACACTTAGGTTTTTTTGAAAGAGAGGTTCTAGTATGGTATCGCTTTGTAATCACGTTGGTAAAAATGTTTACAAGGTGATGAGCCAAACTCCTATTACATAAGACTTGGTACAACCCCATCAAGTTAGCCTGCATTTCCATGAAAGTAAGGGAGTAGTCACTTGACTGAGAGACTAGGGCCATCTAATCACTGGGCGTAGGTTTGTGGATTGGCTAGAACATATAATTGTTACAAATGATGCATTCATATGCTAACAAGTGGGTAAAAATGAGCCGATTATGTCATTTGCCATGCCTCAGAGAACTCCAGGATAGAGTGTGTACACTCAGGCTGACATATTATGAGAGATGGCTAGAGTGAAACATAGGTCAAGAGTCATAAAAGTAGGACACTTTTAAACAGTAGTGATCAGCTCAGTAACAATCACTGCATGGGAATGTTTTCTATGAGTCAATAATAGTTTACTGTTCTATTATGCTACACGGAAATAAAGTCGCAGCTCACTTTTCCAAAATGAATACCAAACTAACACCCTCTTCCTTCCTGCTTCAGAATAAAAGTCCTATAAGAATAGCTTGCCAAGTGGGAGCTGATTATGACAGCAATCTGTTTTGGTTTGAAATGTCCTCCTATTAATCAGAAATGATTTACATGTATGGTAAGAGCTGTTGCAATGAGAGTAGAAAATGCGAAAGGGTGGTGAATTTAATGAGTGGCATAATTGTTTTGTTTATACCCTTCTTGAAAATATGCATGTACTCTTATTTTCCTGGAGGAAGGGAGTAGAGAAGAGCTTGTATTTTGCACACATTCTTCTATATTGCACACCATAGGTGCTAAGAACGTCAAGGATAAAAGCAAAGTATGAAGTGCTGAGCAAAGAGCAACACTCCCACAGAACTGGTGGTTCCCATGTGCTCTCTGTAGCCAGAAAGTGACTCCTGCCTAGGGGCTAAAATGGAGGGGAAAAGAGTCATCTTTCATTAGTTCCTTCTGTGGATGTGAATGAGCACACACATCATTCCCTGTTACTCTGTATTTGTGCAAATAAGACAGTAAGCAAGCAGGGGCTTGTGATTTACTACCGATTAGTCTGAAGGATTATACCTGCTTCTTAATCTTAAACTTAGTCTACAATCAAATTTGCAGGGATTTAACAAAATCTGAATCCTTACTGCACTGTCAAACGTAGCTTAGGTATGAACAAAGCTTCAATATCCCTGTCTATCCTGAGCTGCTTTTTGCATGTCCCATAGCTTTTCCCTCTCTCTAAGTACTGTTTAGAGGGATTTTTTTCACTTCGCCCCTTTTGCATATTCCTGTAACCCATCCAATGTCACACCTGTGATGGCTGATGCTTTGGCTTCATTCTTAACATGTGTCCCAGATATTCTCATCTTTTTTTGGATAACTTTGGAGATAAGGATTTGGTGAATTTACTGATCATAGAATCATATAATCATAGGACTGGAAGGGACCTCGAGAGGTCATCTAGTCCAGTCCCCTGCACTCGTGGCATGACTAATTATCTAGACCATTCCTGACAGGTGTTTGTCTAACCTGCTCTTAAAAATCTCCAATGATGGAGATTCCACAACCTCCCTAGGCAATTTATTCCAGTGCTTAACCACCCTGACAGTTAGGAATTTTTTCCTAATGTCCAATCTAAACCTCCCTTGCTGCAATTTAAGCCCATTGCTTCTTGTCCTATCCTCAGAGATTAAGAGAACCATTTTTCTCCCTCCTCCTTGTAACATCCTTTTACGTACTTGAAAACTGTTATGTCCCCTCGCAGTCTTCTCTTTTCCAGACTAAACAAACCCAATTTTTTCAATCTTCCCTCATAGGTCATGTTTTCTAGCCCTTTAATCATTTTTGTTGCTGTTCTCTGAACTCTCTCCAATTTGTCCACATCCTTCCTGAAATGTGGCACCCAGAACTGGACACAATACTCCAGTTGAGGCCTAATCAGAGCAGAAGAATTACTTCTCGTGTCTTGCTTACAACACTCCTTCTAATACATCCCAGAATGATGTTCCCTTTTTTTGCATCAGCATTACTGTTGACTCTTATTTAGCTTGTGGTCCACTATGACCCCCAGATCCCTTTCCGCAGTACTACTTCCTAGGCAGTCATTTCCCATTTTGTATGTGTGCAACTTACTGTTCTTTCCCAAATGGAGTACTTTGCTTTTGTCCTTATTGAACTTCATCCTATTTACTTCAGATCATTTCTTCAGTTTGTCCAGATCATTTTGATTTTTAATTCTATCCTCCAAAGCACTTGCAACCCCTCCCAGCTTGGTATCATCCGCAAACTTAATACGTTTATTCTCTATGCCATTATCTAAATCATTGAAGATATTGAACAGAACCGGACCCAGAACTGATCCCTGTGGGACCCCACTATTTATGCCTTCCAGCATGACTGTGAACCACTGATAATTACTCTCTGGGAATGGTTTTCCGGCCAGTTTTGCACCCACCTTATAGTAGCTCCATCTAGGTTGCATTTCCCTAGTTTGTTTATGAGACGGTCATGTGAGACAGTATCAAAAGCTTTACCAAAGTCAAGATATACCACATCTACCACTTCCCTCCCATCCACAAGGCTTGTTACCCTGTCAAAGAAAGCTATCAGGTTGGTTTGACATGATTTGTTCTTGACAAATCCATGCTGACTGTTACTTATCACCTTATCTTCTAGATGTTTGCAAATGGATTGCTTAGTTATTTGCTCCCTTATCTTTCCGGGTACAGAAGTTAAGCTGACTGGTCTGTAATTCCCTGGGTTGTCCTTATTTCTCTTTTTTATAGATGGGCACTATATTTGTCCTATTCCAGTCTTCTGGAATCTCTCCCGTTTTTCATGACTTCTCAAAGATAATCGCTAATGGCTCAGATATCTCCTCAGTCAGCTCCTTGAGTATTCTAGGATGCATTTCATCAGGCCCTGGTAACTAGAAGACATCTAATTTGTCTAAGTAATTTTTAACTTGTTCCTTCTGATTCTACCTTGTTTTCACTGGTATTAACTGTGTTAGACATCCAATTGCCACCAACCTTCTTGGTGAAAACCGAAACAAAGAAGTCATTAAACACCTCTGCCATTTCCACATTCTCTGTTAGTATTAGCTCCTCCTCATTGGGTAACGGTCCTACCCTGTCCTTGGTCTTCCTCTTGCTTCTAATGTATTTTTAGAATGTTTTCTTGTTAGCCTTTGTCTCTAGCTAGTTTGATCTCATTTTGTGCCTTGGCCTTTCTAACTTTGTCCCTACATACTTGTATTGTTTTTTATATTCATCCTTTGTAATTTGACCTTGGTTCCACTTTTTGTAGGACTCTTTGATTTTTTTCGATCATTGAATATCTCCTGGTTAAGCCAGGGTGGTCTCTTGCCACACGTCCTATCTTTCCTATACAGCAGGATAGTTTCCTCTTGTGCCCTTAATAGTGTCTCTTTGAAAAACTGCCGACTGTCTTCTATCGTTTTTCCCCTTAGACATGCTTCCCATGGGATCTTACCTACCAACTCTCTGAGTTTGCTAAAATCTGCCTTCTTGAAATCCGTTGTCTTTATTTTGCTGTTCTCTCTCCTACCATTCCTTAGACTCATGAACTCTATCATTTCATAATCACTTTCACCCAAGCTGTCTTCCACTTTCAAATTCTCAACCAGTTCCTCCCTATTTGTCAAAATCAAAGCTAGAACAGCCTCTCTCCCCTGGTAGCTGTCTTCACCTTCTGAAATAAAAAATTGTCTCCAATACATTCCAGGAATTTATTGGATAATCTGTGCCCTGCTGTGTTGTTTTCCCAACAGATGTCTGGGTAGTTGAAGTCCCCCATCACCACCCAGTCCTATGCCTTGGAAGATTTTGTTAGCTGTTTAAAAAAAGCCTCATCCACCTCTTCTTCCTGATTAGGTGGTCTGTAGTAGACCCCTACCATGACATCACCTTTGTTTTTTACCCCTTTTATCCTTACTCAGACTTTCAACAAATCTGTCTATTTCCATTTCAATCTCAGTCCAAGGGTATACATTTTTAATATACAGACACTCCAACTTACAGTAATCTGAGTTACGGAAATCCACGCTTACAGAAAAAGCTCTGTAAGCTAAAAATAGGAGGTTTTTTATTTGTTTGTTTTTGCGTAATGGTCAGAGATACGTCTCTGACTTATGCAAATTCTGGAATGGAACACTTGCATAAGTCGGGGAGCGTCTGTGTATAAGGCAACACCTCCTCCCTTTTTTTCCCAGCCGGTCCTTCCATATCAATATTCCAGTCATGTGTATTATCCCAGCAGGTCTCTGTGATGCCAGCTGTCATAGTTGTGTTTATTTACTAGCATGACTCAGCATTTGTTATAAATTCATTGCATTTTCCTGAGGCATTTGTCTTCTACGGCACTTAGACATCTATCTGTGCCCTTGATTGACTTCCAGCGTTCACATCCATATGTTAAGATTGAAATAACATTTGAGTTGAAGATTCATGGTTTGGTTTTTTATAATTTTTCAAAAATTGTAGATGACCGAATTTTGTTGAAGCCAGTGAATGTAGCTGCTGTCCTTGTGACATAATTTCTTTCTGGATATCTTTGCTGACTTGTGTGTTACTGCCAAGATATGTGAACTGACTCGCCCCTTGTGTTCTAATGTAGTGTGTGAGCTGCGAATTGCTGGGGCTCATTAGATTTTTTTTTTTTCCCCCCATAGCTGATTATTAATCTGATCTTTTTTTTGTGATGCTGGATGGCCTTTTGGTCTTTGCTTGCGTGTTGATTGAACTGTCACTGGGAAGTGTTGTTGCCAGCAAAATCAAGATCTTCTAGAGTACTGTTGTTGAGCCATGCAATGCCAGTGTTGCATCCATTTACACCTTTTCTCATACTGAAGTCAATGGCAGTGCCAAACAAGACAAGTGAGAGAATGTATCCCTGTTTGACACCTGTGTCAGACTGAACCATTTCTCAAGCTAGTGTTTTGTTTAACTATACAAGCTGCATCTTGGTATGTCAAGATGTTCTAGAATGAATCACAATGGAGGCTGTCCAATGTTTTCTGAAACTCTATGCAGTTTGTTTAGATTTTGCCATTTGATGCACTCTTTTTAATGATTATTCTTCGGATAAAAATCTAGTTGCCACATGATCTTGCAAGTCAAAATCCAGCCTGTTCTTCTATTAGCATTGCTTCAACCACTTCCTTTAGTCAGCCTAAAATGACACTGCAGAAGACTTTACAAATCACTGAAAGGAGTGTAATACCTCACCCGTTACTGCAGTAGCTTAGGTCATGCATATTTGACTATAATGCCATTTTTTCCATTGTTCTGGAGGCTTTTCCTGGTCCCATATTTTATTTAAAAGTTTGGTAATTTTTATTGATACACTCAACATCAGAAATTGTCCACATTTTCCTGGTGATTTGGTCTTTGCTTGCAGCTTTCCTTGGTTTTAACTTTTTTTTTTTTTCTTAATTCTTTCTTTTCTTTGTTTAGGATGTCTAGTCCTGGGTGTTTAATTTGTTTGTCAGTCAATAGCTTCTTGTGGTGCAGATCTACTTAATACCTCTTGAAAGTGCTCTGCCCACCTGCCACTCTCTCTGCTCTTTTTCTGTTAAGGTCTTTTCCTGTTTATCATTAACAGGCCCTCCAGTTGGTGTAAACTTTTCAGCTGGAATCTTGTTGAGTTGATAGTGTTTTACTATCACCTCTTTCAGCAGCCACTTCAGCTTTTTAACATAATGTTACCCATGTGTTTCCTCTTCTCTCTTCTCATGCTGCTTCTTACGGTTTTGCCTTTTTGTTTTATGCAATTCTTTTGCTGCTGTTTTTTCTGGAGGTGTTTGCAAGGAGTTAATGTTTAGGCTTGTTTCCTTTCTTGCACACAGTTCCAGTATCTTCCCTTATACAGAATTTAGGGTTGCTTGTCTGGAAACCAACTTTGTAATTGCGGCATCTGATATTTTTGCACAGAAAGAATCCTGATATGTCAATGTTGACTTCTTGTGATGGACCTTAGGGTATGTCTAAACTGCAGTTAAAAACCCATGGTTGCCCCATGGCAGCCGATTTCAGGCTCATGGGTCTCATGCTAATGGGATGTTTAGTTACGGTGTAGATGTTTGGGTTCAGGTTGTAGCCTCGGCTGTAGGACCCTACAAGGTGGGAGGGTACCAGAGTTCAGGGTGCAGCCGGAGCCCAGATGTCTACACCACAATTAAACAGTCCCTTTGCCAGAGCCCCACAAGCCTAAGTTTGCTGACACAGGCCAGCCATGGGTTTTTTAATTGCCGTGTAGCCATACCCTATGTCTTGTAGCACCTAAAATCTGTTTTTCCGTTCAATTTGAAATTGCTGCTGTAATGTTTCATCTCTTAAGCATTTGTTCTGCATTTTCTTTGTGCTTTGGGGGGTTTTGCTTTTCTTAAGTGTGATCTTCAGTCTTGCCACATATAAATTGTGCTCACGTCCAATGTCAGCCACTCTGTATGCTCTGATGTCTTGGAGAGCTAATCTAAATTCCCTGCCAATACATACTAGGTCAATCTGGTTCCTGGTGAGTCTACCTGGGGAAATCCAAGTCACTTTTTGCATATTTCTGTGAGAGAATAGTATTCCATTAATTATAAACTCTGATACCAGGCACAGTTCTACCACTTTTTCACCACTTTGTTTTGGTCCCCACTCAGTGGTATAGCCAGGTTTAGAGCACAGGGGGAGCGGCAGCGCTATAAAAAGGCGCTTCCCCACTCCCCCTGTACTCACCCGGCGGCGCTTTAAAGGGCCCGGGGCTCCAGCCACTGTGGAGCCCCCGGGCCTTTTAAATCCCCGCCCGAGCCTGGCTCCAGCAGCGGGGCTGCGGGGTGGGGCGCTTTAAAGGGCCCACGGCTCCCCGCAGCAGCAGGAGCCGCCGGCCCTTTAAAGAGCCCCCCCCCCCAGCCCCGCTGCCGGAGCTGGGCTGGGGGGCGCGGGCGCTTTCAAAGGTCAGCGGCTCCTGCCGCTGCGGAGAGCTGCTGACCCTTTAAAGCGCCCCCGAGCCTGGCTCCCGCAGCCGGGCTCAGGCGGCGCCTTAGTGCCGCTTCTCCTCACAGAGGGAGCGGCTGCTCCCCCTGCTCCCCCCCGGCTATGCTACTATCCCCACTTTGATTGGGGGGACCAAAGGCCGTGCTTGCTCATTTCTTGTTCCACTCCAATGTTGTCATCCCCAACCTTGGCATGGAAGTCCCCTTTACTAAGCAGATATCATACTTGGGAATATTGTCCATCAGAGTTGGTAGGCAATTGTAGAATTGATCTTTGTTCTCATCGCTGTTGCTGATGACTGGTACTTAATATTGTATAATTGTCATTTTCAGCTCTTGTGGTCTAAACCTAGCTCAGAGCAATTGGCTGTTAATTGACTCCCACTCTTTAAGCAATTTTTTCTGTTTTGGAAGCCATAATTAATGTTACTTTCTGAGTGTTAACTATATTGCCTCCCTGAATACATTAAGACTTTATTTTCATTTTTTAATTACTTTTTATCAGCTCCTAGACATTGACATGCAAGTACTTCAAGGATTTCCAGATTATATTCACCCATTATTTTCATCACCTGTGTGGTTTTTGTGGCTGTAGCCATTGTTCTAATGTTGCGGAAACCGGTGTTCATAGTTCGCTTTACTTCTCAGTCTTGTCTTCCTGATGGCTTTCACCAAACTTGTCATTTTTGCCAAGCCAGAGTCCTTTATTTTAGCATGCTGGTTGCTGGAATGGCTACCTTGTTATGTTTCTATTTAATTTTGTTTTACAATGATTGGTTGTTAGCCCATTGCTGAACCCCTAACCTGGAGTCCTCCTGGACTGCTTTTCATCTGGTCATTCTTTGACCAAGTGTTAAAACTCCTACTGTAATAGCTCTCAGGATCATTGAAACACCAAGCCTTCTGCTGCATCAAGGTGCAGTCTCCAGGGAAGGATTTTACTAGAGGTGTGAGTTAAAACCAATTTAATTAAACAGATGCAAAGCCTTGTGTGAATTCTTAATTTGATTTAAACTTGGTTTATAACAATAAAAGCTAGGTCTATATCCAACTAAGACCATCTACACAGCACAAAGGGATTTGCACCAGTTTAACTAAATCAGGTTTTAAATTGATTTAAAGGTATACTGGTGCAACTCTGAATACAGATAAGGCCTTGCTTGTTGTGCCACACGTATTCTGCTGTCCACCCTCATGCTTGCAGTGTGAAGATCTTTCATGTTCTCCTGCATAATTAACTGCACGATCAAAGCTGCTATACTTTTATCTACTTATCTGGCTCTCATCTATGGCTTTTGCAATGCTCTCATTACTATACCAGTATGGCTTGTTGGGTGTTTAAAAACAGACATACTGTACAATGAATTTCAACATGTCTATATTACAGCCATAGCCAGGAAATCACATGAATAATACTAAATCTGAAGTTACTATCGGGTTTTTTGGAAGTGTGACTAAAATAAAAGCCTAAAGAGTTCTTTTCTTTTTTACTGAATTTTAAAAAGGTATTAGTGAATGCATTAAACATGCTGCTTCATTTATTTTTGCCAGCCTACAAACTTTAATTTAACCTTCTTACATAAATCTGTGTAGTCTGACAATAAATCTACCTTTCTACTGTTCTCTGCAGTAATAGTTTATAGATTCCCTCTTACCTATATTTTGCTATTCTTCATTCTGCAGCTTTCTATATAGTAATGAACCTTTTTACTTGCACTACTTCCTGATTAGTACTTGAAGCATATAAACATATCTTCAGTGTAGTGTTTACAAGGAACAGTATCTACATGCTTTTTAGAATCTTTTTGATAATCTCCCAAAGCTTTCTGATATGCTTGTGCTCGTAGGTTTACTTTGAAATGAATTCTGACCCTTTATGTATTTACCACCAATCAAAACAAATACAGATCATGTGGTACATTGAACACTGGATCTTAAGAAAAAAAAATCAGCTGATTCTGACTGAGTGGTCTTTCCAAACAGTGGATAATTTTCTTCATTCTGAGCTGATTGACCAAAGCCAACTATAACACATGCATGTCTTTTGAAGTCCTGTCTTAAAAGTGGCTCACTTTCAGATGTTTACCCGTTAAAAAAAGGTTTCCTCTCTGTGAGAATCATCTAGGGAGTTTTCAATGCATGAAAGATTTTTGTTGTAAATTCAGTAACATGGACAACCAGAAGCAACAGCAAAACCTTGGAATTAACCAAGATTGGGCAGCAGCACATTCTTCACATGCATAATTCTTCCTCCTTCCTCCTTCCTCCAAGTCTTTTTCAAAAAGAAACTGCCCCTAAAATAATTCCTGGGCTACCAATACATGTTAGTAACTAACAGCAATAAAAGTTTTGTTCTTTTGATAGATGTTTTATCCACACCTCCAGACACACAATTGGTAAACAGTTTTCAGTAATGACTTCAGTGTTTTACAGCTGGGGTGCACAAAGAGGCAGAATAATAGACAAGAATGATGGTGCTGAATTCTGTGTAAATCCTAATGGCAATATTGTTCCACCAATGCACGGATAATTTAATAACAGCTTGCTGTATCTTTAAATACCATTTGTCATGGGAGGATTCAGAAGGGCTTTACTACACATAAAAGGGCTATTGTCAACTATAAAATTCCATCATATAAATCAGTGGTATGCCATCAGCTGGAATACTCTTTCCAATTCTAGTCACCCTAGCACATAAAGGATGTCGCAGAAATAGGGCTTATCTACACAGGGAAGTTATTCTGGAATAATGGTGCACGCTCTTAATTCACTTGCAGATTAAACTAACTAGGGAAAAGGCACTCTTATGCTGGAATAAAAACCTGCCTGGAGAGCTATTCCTGAACAGCTTTTGCAGAATATACCAGTCAATTGCCCCTTAGAGAAGGCTCAGGTAGGTTTTGAGGCATGGGATGTCTTCCTTATGAAAAGAGACTGAAAATACTGTCTCTTTACTTTAAAGAGGAGACAAAAAGGCCAGAAATGCTAGAGGTCTATAAAATAATGAATGGTAGGAAGAAAGGCAGTCAAGTGTCTTGTGTAACCTCTCATAACATAAGAACAATGAGATATTTCATTAAATTGAAAGGCAGAAAATTCCAAAAAGAAAGATTTGCTGTTTTGTTGGTGGTTTCTTTTTTACAAAATGCAAAATTAATGTGTCAAACTCATTGCTTTAATGAATTAAGTCTCACAGGACCACTGTGATATAGGTAAGTAGTATTACTATTAAGTAAGTAATAAGTCAGTAAGTACTAATACTGGTGAGATCATTTAAAAACTAAACACATTATTTAGTAATTAGTGGAATAATTTGACTAAATTATTCACCAAATATTAGCTATTGAGCTGTCTTAATGATAAAAAAATATATTCACAAATAATTTATTTGAAGAAAAACCCTAATGTCATTGGATAAATTATTAGCAATGAATAATGCAAGTGGCTCTAGGTATTATTATTGTTATGAATAACCTTGGCATAGAAAGTCAAATCTATTCTTGGCATAACTCCATTAGCTTCAGTGGACTTGTACCAGATATGAATTTGGCCCTCAAAAGTTCAGTAACTTTCCCAAAGTCACACTGCAGATCAGGAGCACTGTCAGGAACACAACCTAGGGTCCCATTCCTGCAGCTTGTTTCATGCAGGTGGACTGTTGCACCTGTTCAGAACCAAATGGATTCGGTGGGGCTCTGTGTGGGTGCCGTAGTCCAACAGCACTAAAATTGTGGATTGGAGCCTAGGTTTCCTGATTCACAATCCCCGACTCTGTGGGGTTGGGAGAGGACAAGGGGACTGGCCACTTTCCACATCACATGCCCACTCTTCCCCCAGATTTCCATGCAGAGATCTGGGATGGAGTTAATACACATAGGGTCTCTTTTACTAATTCCCTCTGGAGCTCCTATGTGGCTGCTCAGAAGCAGCCACAGTAGCTTGCCACTTAGTAACTGTTGCTCAGCATGGTAGTGCGAGCTGTCCATGCAGATGCTTTTGACTCTGCAGATCTTAGGGTGCCCTTCCCCTATATCCTCAGAATCCAGAGGATTAGGAGGCCCCCAACTCCGTCTTCTCAAGTAGAGAATATAAGATGAACTTTGCACCATTTACGTGCCTCCCCAGAGTTTTCCAGAGATTTTACCACAGAAGGGATAATCTGGCATTTGGAGTCCTTGAACACTGTGGGTCAAATGGTACCGTCATGGGTAAGTCAATGCTGCAGCTGGGAGGCTGCTTCCCATCTTGGGTAGACAGACATGTTAGCTCTGTTTGAGCTAGGGTGCTGAAAATAGCAGCATAGCCAGGGCTAGCAAAAGACAGCGACTTGGTTTAGCTGCCAGAGTACTGACCCCTGGGTGCATACTCAGGTGGCTAGCCCAAGCTGCCTCCTTTGATGCCCTCACCTACACTGCTATTTTTAGTGTCCTAGCTCAAGCAGAGCTAACATGTCTGTCTACACTAACTGGGAAGCACACTCCCAGCTGCTGTGTTGGCATACCCAGAAACATGGACCCACATTGAGGGAAGTGCAGAGCTGTTGCCTAATAAATGCTGATGGGAGCATGTTTTGTTAAATTCACTCTTCCAGATCCCTTCAATTGAAGAGCAAAAAAATTCCTAATTAGAGCTGGGCTGGAACTGGATTTTCCATTTGGTGGGAAATTCTGTGATTTCAATTATTTTTTCTGTTCTAAACTGGAAAGAAAAGAGAACCTGAAATTTCCCATGAAACTAACTTCCAAAATAGTTTTCATTTGGGATCACTTGAAATAATTCATTTTGATAAAGTCAAAACCTCTTGTTCTGGTTTTGTCCTTTTAAATTTTCTACAATGTTTTATATTAAAATTCTAAAGTTTTTTTTTGAAACAAAACGCTCTATTCCCAAAATGTCATAACAGGACACTACAAAGAATTTAGATACAGTTGAATCTTTTTTAAAATAAAAAATCAACACATTTTTCAGAACATTTTGATTTTGACAAACGAAATTTTGGAAAACCATATAGATGAAAAATTTCCAACCAGCTCTATTCCTGATCCCCCTCTGAGACGCTCCACAAGGCCTCCAGGAAAACCAGACATTCCTAATATTTTTCAGGTGAAAATCAAGCTGAAATACAAATTCTTTCATACTTTCTTTATAAAACATAAACACAGAAAAGGTAAAAAATGAACTTTACCACAATTTTCTTTGCAGGTCACTTTTAAAACTCAGCTACAAATTTTCTACTGTTTAGGGGGATGTTGCAATGCGGCAACTGTTCTTTCTTTTTCATTATTCATATTTTTAAGGTTGACACGATGTTACCAACCAAATAAGGAAATCATAATTGTTCTTCTGTGCTGCTAAGTAAAACTAGCTTCCTTTAAGGAATTGCTGTCTTTCTATTTCCCTATAAATATTTTCATTCTGGGCAATCACCCTTAATGCAAGGTAATAATTACCAATTGAACCAAGACACCTACCTATTTTAGGGCCAAAATGTGGTCTCATTTAAAATAGCATAATTCATACTGTCCTCAATAGGAGATGTGGGTAAAAGTCAAGATACTTATTTTGTACCTAAATCTGTATTTAGATACCTAAATTTAAGTGGCCAAGTTTTAAAATGTTGGCCTAAGTGACAACTAAAGTCATACAGTGAGACAGTGGCCCACTTGGCAGTATACCTCAGTCTTGACTCAGTCCCTTGTGCTAGCTGCTAGACAACCCTGAATTGCATTTAGGCATTAGCTCTCGAATTTTGACCACCTCTTTTAATAGCTAATTAGAGAAACATTTTTTTCATATTGAAGGCAGTGAAAAATAAACTAGGGCTTTCTAGGTGACACAGTAATGGCTGTGAGAAGTATGCACCATGAGTGAAAAGCTGAACAAAAGAGGTATTTAAAAGAAATAATGATTAGGAAGTACACCTTCATTCTCTTTCCACTTAAGAGGTGAAAGACCACTCAGTATGTTAAACCCCAACCCATTGCATGCCTTAATTACAGCTTGTGTTGGAGGAAACTCATCAAATTCAATTTTATCCCTGACAACCACCCTCTTGCTGCTAAAACAGTTACAACTTTCCTAATTTTCAGTTTCATTCCCTGCATCATCATCATTAGACCTAAGTCCCCATTAGGCCTTTCAAAGACACCATGTGCCAAATGCGTAGTATGGGGTGTAGTCATTTACACCTTTGCAGAGTGAATGTAAACTGCTGCCTGCTCAGAATGAGCACACCACTTTTCACAGGTGTAAATGATTACAGAAGGGAGTGAAGAATCAGGCCTCCCTCTCCAGGGTATTGCAGGTGCATGAGAGCTTCAAGTCGATTGCATTCCCTTAGTATTTGGTGTGGTTGGTGTTCAGATATCACAGTGATTGATGCCTTAGAAATACCTAAGAGACATTGATCTATTTAGTCATTTATACCATTCTTCTCATCATGGTAGTCTTTGAGATTGTCTGTATGTCATCAGTCTGATAGATAGTGATAGGATGTACTCCCAACACTGGGCCTGAAATAGTTGAAATGGGCCAGATTGGTCCAATCAGCCAAATAAGCTGCAAATGGGGGCGATTTAGGCTGAGTAGAGGACGTTAATTAGAAGGAAGCTCAGCTGTGATGGAACAGCCAGGGCTTCTATAAAGTCAGCAGCGTGAGCAGCTGTAGAGAGGAAGGGTGGAGAATGGAAAGCTTGGAGGAAAGTAATCCAGGAGCAAGAGCAGTAAGGTTGGTGAAGACCCAGACCTTAACCGCTTGCTGTAGCGCTCTGAACTGGAACCTAGTGCAGCGGGTGGGCCTGGGTTCCCCTATGATCCACTGCAGAGTGGTATTGCTAAGGGTAGTGAAGGAGAAGACTGCCTGCATCACTGCAGGAGTGACACAGGGCAGTAGGTGTGAGGACTGCCGGATGCTGCTGATACAAAGAGACTTTGAAAGACTCTCCCTGAAGGAGAAAACAGAGTGTGACCTGGCTAGAGGGCAGAGTCACAAAGCAGCCATACTGTGGCTGTGTCAGTGGAAGGAGAGCTGCGCATTGGAAGACCAGTGAGGGGGTGCTGAACAGGGTGGATCTAATCCCCAGAACTGCCAGAAGGAGACACCATCCAGTGGTGAGTACAGCTCCTCCTTGACTGTGTCCAACGCTTTGTTAGGAATTATGTTGTTAGTCAGCACTGGTGAATAAAGCAGCATAGCATTTTAATCCCATTTTTCTTTTCAGTTACATAGCCTTTAAGGGCCAGCTCTTCGGTCCAGCTGAGCTCTACTCAGTGCAGGACCTGAAGCAGGGACACGCAGAGGCCACCTTTCTGGTCCCCCAGTCCTATGGCTGGTTCAACCCCAGCATAATCTAGAGCATTAATCATCTGAAAGGGATCATTTTGCCAGCTGGTGATTGCTGAAGCACAAGGTTCCCCAACCATGTCTCCACCAAAAAGCAAACGGTTAGAAAAGCTTGGGTGGAAAATGGAAAAATGTTTCGTTTCAAATATTTTACAGGAGACCCAGCTTTTAGACAGTGCTTAGATCTCAGAACACCCATCACCATTTTACAGGTGGAGAAACTGAGGTACCAGGTGGTGAAGTGACTTGCCCAGAGCTGGGAATAGAACCCAGGCCCTACCTGCTGTTCAGACTGTCTTGTTCATATTGATCTGCTTACAGTACTCCAGTAATGTATTTTTCTTGGATGCATTCAGAATAAAATCATTTGCAGCGAAAACCAAGTTAGTATTGTACATAAGATACCATGACCTTTCTCGTAATTGGCAGATCTTCTGGGTTTACTTGGATCGTTCTAGTCACTAGAATCCAGTGCAAATCAATTCTTCTTTTTCTTTCTTTAAAGACTTTATGTAATAAGAGTAGTTGCAGCTCTTTTATAATCAGAGTTCTTCAGACTTTTAAAATCTCTCTATACTACATTGGTATGGCTTTTGTAATAATCTGGGTGGAAATGTAACATAGTTAATGTAAGAAAATAATTACTCACATTTTCTTTCCACTGGGTGGGTATGATGTGTACCACATTTTCACTACGTGCCTATACTATTTTACTTAATTTTAAATAGTGGATTTCATATCACTTGAACTGGATTGGTTAAATCTTCAAAGCCTTTTCTAGCTTCTCTGGCATTTCCAAAGGATCTCTGATAACTCAAATGACCACGAGGGCCACATGAGAACTAGTACATTGGCCTGAGTACATCACTGACACCACGCCCCACCTCTTCCCACCACTTCTCTGCCCCCATTCCAACCCCTTCCCTGAAATCGCCACCCTAACTCCACCCTCTTCCTGACCCCAGGGGTTCAGGAGGGGTGTGGCAGGGGCTCAGGGCAGGGAGTTGGGGTGTGGGGTGCAGGAAGGGTAAGGGGTGTGGCAGGGGGTTGGTGTGCAGGGTGCAGCAGGGGGCTCAGGGCAAGGGGTTGGGTGCAGGAGGGGTATGGGGTGTGGCAGGGGGCTCAGGGAAGGGGGTCGAGTTGCAGGAGGGGTGCAGGGTGCAGCAGGGGGTCGGGGTGCAGGGTGCGGCAGGGGGCCCAGGGCAGGGAGTTGGGCTGCAGCAGGGGTGCGGCAGGGGGTTGGGGTGCAGGAGAGGTGCAGGGTGTGGCGGGGGCTCAGGGCAGGGGGTTGGAGTGCAGGAGGGGTGCAGCAGGGGGATCAGGGCAGGGGGTTCAGCTGCAGGAGGATTTTGGGGGGCGGGCTCCGGCCTGGCACATACTGGTAGCAGGGCAAGCTCCCTGCCCTGCCCTGCTCCACTCCTGCGCCGCTTCGGGAAGCAACCAGAAACTGGAGGAGAGGGGGCAGAGGTCTCTGTGTGTTGCCCTGGCCGCTCCTCCGGGTACCTCCCCCGAAGCTCCCATTGGCCGCAGTTCCCCATTCCCGGCCAATGGGAGCTGTGGGGGGAGGTGCCTGGAAGCAAGGGCAACACACAGACCCCTGTGCACCCCACCCCAGTTCTGGCCACTTCCTGGAGTGGTGCGGGGGGCCCCCGGTGTGCACCGGGCCAGAGCCGCTCTAAGTAAGTGCTGCGGGAGCGGGGGGGCAGCGGAGAGCTGGCGGGCCGCAGAAAATAACCCCATGGGCCGCATGGGCTGTGTGTTTGAGACCCCTGCTCTATGCAGAAACCCACCGAAAACATCAAATAGCCCCAGCTCCTTAATGTGGTGTTTAGACTAATATCTTGGTTCATGACCAAGGAAGAGAGGAAACTTCATGTCACTAACTTCATATTATTACAGTGAATCATTTTTCAGAACGCAATGTATTACAAATACAATGTTCACTCCTACACTCTGAAATGCACCATGAGTCAAATCCTGGAAAGCTGTTTCTGTGGTCACATGATGGCCGGTTCTCTGAGAGCCATTGCTGTGGGCATCGTGTTCCAAGAGGCAGGATTGAATGCACAATCTACATCTGTCAAGGGGCCCACTGACATAACTATTTTTAAAGGGCTCTTTCACTTGGTGCATTCCTCTTCCTCCACAGCAAGTTTGCTTTATTATTTTTAAACCCTGGTTGAACTCCTTCTCATAGAGTTCACCAGCAAGGCTTCTGACAGTGTATCCACTTCCCTGCCTCACAATCTATATCTGGCAGAACTTAATCATTCGAGATGGATGTATAGAAAGGAACACATTTTGCTCTCAAAGCACATTCATGGTACCCAGTGAAACCAATGAGTCATTCATGTACATCTGAAGATCGAGTCAATAATCCCTTTGGTGGGCCAGTTCTTGGAAGCCAAAAAAGCTGCATGATCTTAAGGGGCAAACTAGATTTTGTAAAGTATACAGGTACTATAGCGTTCATCTTCATCCTTACTTCAGAAATAGCCTTAGAACTGCCTGAAACATGCATCTACCATACCATGGTCATTTTTTAAAAACCTGCTTCCTGCATCAGAGCTGTAACAAGAATAATAATGCATTAAGTTTTAGCTCTATGTTCAATACTTTAGTGCCCCCCAACATCTGGTTAATGAATCCTGAGGGCGCAGCAGACAAATGCATCAGAGGCCATATACAGGAGTCCAAAGAAATGCTAAAAAGCCGCTTGATACAGCTGATTTAGAGTAAAGTTTGGGGTTTGGAATTCCCATAACCATAAAGCATGTTTAATGGAAACAAGGGGCCCCTAATGAAAAAGTTTAGGAAGCCCTGAGAAAATACCCTAATCAATTTAGATATTAATACCAAAGGTTCTAATTCCATAGAAATCCGCCTTTCATGCTTTGAATCCTATGAATCCAATTACCATCCAGGCAGACCTGGTTAATCCAAATCAATCTGCAAGCTTAAATTTTTTTATATAGATTTTACTAACTTCAGACAGTAGCGCAGGCAGGTCCGGAGCACAGGGGGAGCGGTGCTATAAAAAGGCGCCTCCCCCTGTACTCACCCGGCGACGTGCTGGGTCTTCGGCGGCACTTCGGCGGCGGGTCCTCACTCGCTCCGGGTTTTCGGTGGTACCCACTGCCGAAATGCTGCCGAAGACCCGGAGCGCTGCCGGGTGAGTGCAAGAAGCGGTGCTTAAAAAGAAGTGGCGCCTTTTTTTAGCTCTGCTAAAAAAGGCGCCGCTTCTGCTCCCCCCGGCTACGCTACTGACTTCAGTTCAGCAAAGCACAGTGGTACATTTATACTATGAATCAGATGACCTTTAATGTCTTTCATATAAACAGATATACACTGGTCAAGAATGGCTAAGGTATGCAAGGATTAAACCAGTTTGTAGCTTTACCACAAGCCACATTATGGTCCAGAGTTTACAAAAGCTCAGAAAAGAATTCGCATGGCATGTGGGTCAGGAAGATTGTTCTGTCCATGCCCTCAAAATTAATTTTCAGAAGATGCAAAATATGTTGATAACATTCCAATTTTGAAATGGCAAAGGTTTTTTGTTTACTCTTCTCTTAAATGGGGACACTTGATGAAGAAGAGGTAGAAAGATCTCATAAATATTCCAAAAGCAATCTCAGCTCTGTACAATAAAGGTGTGTGTGAGAAGATCAGGTAGATGGCAAAGCTGGTGGAAATGAGCAGGGGAAGTAGAAAGGGTCTGGAATATCTTGAGTCCTTGGAACCTGAGGTGCAAATTTCTATTTGTTTGCAGTCCCATATTTGAAGTTGTCAATGATTTTTTTTTTAACATAATTTTTCAACTTTTCAGCATCTTAAATTCTCCACCATTTGGGGTCTTTAAATCAAGACTGGATGTCTTTCTAAAAGATAAGGTCTAGTTCAACTGCAAGTTATTGAGCTAGATGCAGGGTGAAATGACATGGTCAAGAGGTCAGACTAGATCATAATGTTCCCTTCTGGCTCTGAAATATATGAAATCTCGAAAGCCTACCTGGTTGAGACTGCCTCTGAAGAGTTACAGTTGACTGGAATGCTCTTGAACTCTGAAGACAGTGGAAGAACATTCACTGAGGAAGGCTCTCGTCTTCAGACCTTGCTCTGACCTGCAGTCTGATACACCTAATTTGGGCGGTCTTTGAAATATGGTTTAAAGTGCATGCATTTCATCTGGTCTTTTGTCATCAGAGAATTTTTATCTGGCTAAGGAAAGTAATTAGGCTGAAGTGGGGCTCTGTCTGCAACCATATCACTTGGCTTTTATAATTTTTTAAGTTGAGCTATTATGTGATAGGCCCATTATAAATACATTTCAGCAGGATTGACCTAGGGATAATAAATGGAGTTCTATACATATTACTGTGTTGGGGTCTTTTGAATAAAAGTTTAACAACTCTGTGATATGTGGATGTTGAGGCTGGCATTTTCAAAAGCACTCAGCATTGGCCTAACTCAACTCTGCTTACACTGAAATCAAAGAGTTTTACCGTTGACTTCAATGGGAATAAAGTCAATACTGAACATTCTTGAAAATCCTACCTTAAAATTCTATTAGTGCTTTTTGTAAAAACAGGCACTTGCCTTTTTTGTCCTCGAACAAAACTGGTTACTACCTCTCCACTCAGAGGTGGTTCCCTCTCAGAGATGCTGAGGTACATAGTTTGTGGAGTGCATTGAGATACTTTGCGATAAAAAGCACAGCATCAACTCACGTTTTTAAACAGCTCTGAACCAAAGAGCATTGCCAATTTGAACAAAACTGTTCCTAGAAGTACTGTCCATCTGTGTGTTACGTTATCACCTTCTATCCATTGTGACACTTGCATGGCCCTCTCACTGTAGTGTCTGACCTCCTCACAAATATTTGAAAACAGGAAAAATAACATTTTCTTCTGCAGTCAAAATAGTTTGATTAGATGTGGTGTGTCACTCCGGGTTTAGATGTTGTTGGTCTAGCATGTCATGACTCTTCCAAAAGAGTTCCCTGTGTGGCAGGAAAACATGTCTCCCTGTAGCCCATGCCTCAATGCGCTTTTTATTTAAGGATGGGGATGGCAGAGTGTTCTCTCAGGACATACACTCTTAAAACAGAATATACACTCCAGAGGGCTGAGTTTTTGTATTTGCTTCTTTCCTTCCTCTCTTCCTTCCTACCCCACTCATTTTTAAGAGTCTAAATCCTTATGGCAGGAAGATGTTCTCCATATGTGAGTAAAATAAAAAAAAATCCCTCACAATTTTCAAAAATTTGAACACCAAAATATTTTGGCTGAATACAGAACTACTGCTGTAATGCCTCATGGGAATTGTAGTTTGCTTGCCTCATGATCCGATTATCATCTACAGGCAAGGCTTCCTGATCAGACTACATCTCCCATTAGGCATCGTGGTCTCGCCTCTTGGAGAGAGGTGCCAATGCATCATGATAGTCCTTGACCAGGATGCATCATGAGAGATGTCCAACTGTTGAGCCAAGCCCATAGAAGATGATAGGGACCTGAGGCACCCAAATTACAGCTCCCATTAGGCACTGTGGCAGCTTAGCCAAACTGAAATTTTTCACTTTTCAGGAACTTTTTTTAACAGATTGACAGAGCCACATCTTCCATACCAATAGTTCTACAGAAAATTTTTCAGCCAGCCCTAGGAAAAGTATAAGTTGGACAACAGTGATAACAGGAGCAGTTACACCCAGGCCACCTCCTAAGGGAGTAAATAACCTCCTCGGGGCACCTCTCTGAATGAGTCTGGATGGAAAAATAAGCCCATATTTGGATTAAGGTAACATTTGGAATTAGGGTCTTTATAGTCAGGTGTTATTCCAGTTATCAGAATCCTTTTCTTCCTTACTTAATTGTAACAAGAACCTTTCAAGTACAACAAAATATATAATCAAAAGTGTCTTTGATCTCATCTGAAAATGCACAAACCTTCCCAGAACTTTTAGCAACAACTAAGATAAGAAAAGCTTCTAACAGCTCTAGCCACAGTGTGCATTAGAAGAGCAGACCCAGGACTCCATTCTGAATAGGGGTAGTTTGCATTCTTATGTCTGCACCTTGCCCTCTACAAAAATCAATGTGCCAGAGCTATTCATGAGTGTTTATGTAAGGTTCTCTCTATTTGACTGAAAAAGTAGAGCTGCTCTTTTAGCTCACAGGATAGAGGCTGGTGTTTTGAAAGCTGAAGGTTATTATGAGTTCTATTCCAGGTGTATGTGGCTGGTTCATGACTGTGCTGTCTACTTGTATGATACGTGGCCATGAATTACTACAGTAAGAAGCCAAATGTAACTTGTTCTAAGGTATTTTCAAGGCACCAACTAAGGAGGCCAAGATACTTGCAGGCTAAAAATGGCCACAATACTTTAGAGAGGCTATTTAATCCCACTCTTTGAATTTGCTTTCCATTCAGATTCTAATCATTTGAAGCATAGTTGAACTGTGTAGAAACTGAGGAACTGGAATGTATCATGGCATGGATACACATCTTGAACTGCCTCACACCATCTTTTTATTTAAACTCTGTAGTATTTTGGTGTGTCTGGAGGGCACTGTTGTAAATTCCCTCTTTCTACCTTTCACATTTTTCTCAGAACTTTGAATCAGAAGACTAAGGGTATGTCTACACTATGAGAGTAGTTCAATTTTACTTAAACCGATTTTTTGAAACCGATATTACAAAGTCGAACGTGTGTCCACACTAAGCACAGTAATTCAACTTTGTGAGTCCACAGTAACGGTGCAAGCGTCGACATTCCAAGTGGTGCACTGTGGGTAGCTATCCCACTGTTCCCGCAGTCCCTGCTGCCCATTGGAATTCTGGGTCAAGCCCCCAATGCCTGATGGGGCAAAAAATGTGTCGCGTGTGGTTTTGGGTAACTGTCGTCATTCACAGAGGGAGGGGGGGTTTGAGGGTTGAAAGCGGCGGCAGGCAATCATTTCACGCCCTTTTCCCTTGATTGACAGCACGGACGCCATAGCACCGCGAGCACGGAGCCCGCTGCGATCATCGCAGCAGTTATGGCCGTTGTCAACACCTCGTGCCTTATCGTCCACCTTATTCAGAGGCCGATGTTAAGAAATCAGGTGAGGCTACAGCAGCGCGGTGAGGACAGTGATGATGACAGGGACACAGACCTCTCTCAAAGCACAGGACCCCACAAAGTGGACATCATGGTGGCAGTGGGTCATGTTGATGCAGTGGAACGGCGATTCTGGGCCCGGGAAACACCCACAGACTGGTGGGACCGCATAGTGCTGAAGGTCTGGGATGAATCCCAGTGGCTGCGAAACTTTCGAATGCGTAAGAGCACTTTCCTTGAACACTGAGTTGCTGTCCCCTGCCCTCAAGCGCCAAGACACCAGGATGCGAGCAGCCCTGACAGTCCAGAAGCAAGTGGCAATAGCCCTCTGGAAGCTTGCAACCCCTGACAGCTACCGGTCAGTCGTGAATCACTTTGGAGTGGGCAAATCTACCGTGGGGGTTGCTGTGATGCAAGTAGCGAACGCAATCGTGGAGCTGCTGCTATCAAAGGTAGTGACCCTGGGAAATGTGCAGGTGATAATAGATGGCTTCGCTGCAATGGGATTCCCAAACTGCGGTGGGGCTATAGACGGAACTCACATCCCTATCCTGGGACCGGGCCACCAGGGCAGCCAGTACATTAACCGCAAGGGCTACTTTTCAATGGTGCTGCAAGCACTGGTGGATCATAAGGGACGTTTCATCAATATCAACGTCGGATGGCCAGGAAAGGTTCATGACACTCATGTTTTCAGGAACTCTGGTCTGTTTAGACGGCTGCAGGAAGGTATTTACTTCCCGGACCAGAAAATAACTGTTGGGGATGTGGAGATGCCTATAGTGATCCTCGGGGACCCAGCCTACCCGCTAATGCCCTGGCTCATGAAGCCGTACACAGGCACCCTGGACAGTGATAAGGAGCTCTTCAACTACAGGCTGAGCAAGTGCAGAATGGTGGTGGAGTGTGCTTTCGGATGTTTGAAGGGGCGCTGGAGAAGCTTACTGACTCGCTCAGATCTCGGCAAAACCAATATCCCCATTGTTATTGCAGCTTGCTGTGTGCTCCACAATCTCTGTGAGAGCAAGGGGGAGACATTTATGGTGGGGTGGGAGGTTGAGGCAAATCGCCTGGCCGCTGATTACGCACAGCCAGACACCCAGGCGATTAGAAGAGCCCAGCGGGATGTGCTGCGCATCCAGGAAGCTTTGAAAACTAGCTTCCAGACTGACCAGGGTAACCAGTGACTCTTCCGTTTGTTTAACCATGAGGTGAACCTGCCCCCGTTTCTTTACCCTGTTAATATTGCCTATCCTCTCCAATTACCAACCCCCTTCCAACACACCTTCCTTTAAAAAGAAAATAAAGGCAACATTGTTCAACAAAACCGTATTTTTTATTAAGGATTTTTCAGTAAAGAGAGGGAACTATGATGGAGGCTAGGGTGGGGTGCGGGTGGAGGGAAGGAAAGGACACTTCAAAACTTGGGCAATGACAACCTTCTGCTACTTGAGCAGTCCGCCGGGGTGGACTGGTTGTTTCCATGGAGCCTGCCACCCCTTGTTTTTGGGACTCTAGGTGAGGGGGCTATGGGACTTTGGGGCGGGGGAGGGCGGTTAGATCTCCTGCAGCGGGGCTCTGTCCTCCTGCCTCCGGTCCTGCAGAACATCCACCAGACGCCGGAGCGTGTCTGTTTGCTCCCACATTAGCCCAAGCAGCACCTCAGTCACCCGCTGGTCTTCCAGCCGCCACCTATCATTGCGAGCGTCCCTCCTGTCCTCACGATCTTCCTGCCTGTTCTCACGGGCGTCCCGCCTCTCCTCCCGTTCGCTGGCTGATCACTTGTATTGTGAAATAGTCTCTTTCCACTCACTCTGCTGTGCTACCTCAGTGTGGGAGCACTGCATGAGTTCGGAGAACATCTCGTCTCGTGTGCGTTTCTTTTGCCACCTTATCTGTGCCAGCCTTTGGGAGGGAGATGCCGGGGGAACCCTAGAGACAGTTGCAGCTGTGGGATGAAAAAAAGGGAGTGAATTCTTTACAAAGATACATTTCCCAGAACAATGAATATAGTCTTTCCCGGTGAACAAGACCATGCACACTACCTATCACATTTGCTTTCAGTACAAGGTCGCATTTTGAATCTTTATATTGAGTGCCTGGGGTCTTGGTGTGCAGATCACACAAGTGGGGCCAGGAAATGGAATTTGGCTAGCAGGCGGACATGGTAAGCCGTAGACTTTTGGCTGCTGAAAGCTTACTTTACAGCAGCACCCTCCTTTCCCGTTCCAAGCAGAGCTCCTACAGATGGCCAGTTACTGCTGTGCTGTGCGTGTTAACGTGCAGCAGCAGAGACCACAGTAACCCCAGCCATCCCATTCTGTGGGATGGTCAGTTTAGCCTTCACCTGAATGCTTGGCTGGTCTCAGGAAAGATCCCTGCAAGTTGCCAGCGAACTGCTCAGCAGGAACGTTCCCCCTCCTCGCCCCCACTGTGTGGCTGGAAACCGCAGGGTAGATTGATTTATTTTATTTAATTTTATTTTTAAAGGAACAGGCAAACAGTCCCCATAATAAAATTCACCTAATTCCGACCAGGTCACCATGACTGATATCACTCTGAGGATTACGCAGATGGAGAAAGACCGTATGCTGTGTGAATGCCAGCAAACACTGGGGCCATATGCCACCATGCTTTGTCAGGCAATGATACCGGAGTACCTGCTACTGGCCTGGCATGGTAAAGTTTCCTACCATGGAGGACGCAATAAGGCCGCTCTCCCCAGAAACTTTCTGCAAAGGCTTTCACAGTACCTCCAGGAGAGCTTCATGGAGATGTCCCAGGAGGATTTCTGCTCTATCCCCACACATGTTAACAGACTTTTCCAGTAGCTGCACTGGCCACGAATGCAGCTAAAGTGCCTAGGTCAAATTAATCATTAAAAACCCATTGCTAAAATACTATGTCTATTCTATTCAAAAGATGTTTTGAACACTCACCTACTGATCCGTCCCCTGATTCACGGTCCGGGATACCGCCTTGGGAGGGTTGGGAGGGGATCTCCGTCAGGGTAATGAAGAGATCCTGGCTGTCGGGGAAATCAGCGTTCAAAGCGCTGTCGACTGCCTCGTCCTCCTCATCTCCTTCATCATCTTCCCCGTCCGCGAAAACCTCTGAGGAGGCGATCGATGAGAATACCCCATCGTCAGAGTCCACGGACACGGGTGGGGTAGTGGTAGCGGCCCCACCCAAGATAGTGTGCAGCGTAGAAACGGTATGTCTGGGGCTGAGACCCGGAGCGCCCGTTGGACTCTTTGGTCTTCTGGTACACTTGTCTCAGCTCCTTGATTTTCACGCAGCACTGCGTTGCATCCCGGCTGTATCCTCTGTCCGTCATGGCCTTGGAGATCTTCTCATAGATTTTAGCATTCCGTCTTTTAGATCGCAGCTCTGATAGCATGGACTCATCTTCCCATACAGCTATCAGATCCAACACTTCCCGATCAGTCCATGCTGGAGCCCTCTTTCAATTCTGGGATTGCATGGTCACATCTGCTGGAGAGCTCTGCATCGCTACCAGTGCTGCTGAGCTCGCCACGACGTCCAAACAGGAAATGAAATTCAAACTGGCCAAACAGGAAATGGAATTCAAATGTTCCCAGGTCTTTTCCTGTGTGGCTGGGCAGAGCATCCGAGCTCGGACTGCTGTCCAGAGTGGCCAGAGAGTGGTGCACTGTGGGATAGCTCCCGGAGCTATTAGCGTCGAATTCCGTCCACACTAACCCTAATTTGACATGGCCATGTTGATTTTAGCGCTACTCCCCTCATCGGGGAGGAGTACAAAAATCAATTTAAAGAGCCCTTTATGTCAAAATAAATAGCTTCGTTGTGTGGACGGGTGCAGGGTTAATTCGATTTAACACTGCTAAATTCGACAAACTCCTAGTGTAGACCAGGCCTAAAAGTTTGGCAAATCTAGGAATGTAATCTCAAAGCTAAAAGAATAGATATATACAGTGAAGTCCTCAGCTCATTTAAGATATGAGAGAGAGACAAATTTCAATGTGCAAGTGTGAGGAGAGTACTAAAATAATTAATACAACCTTTTCATCGTGCTCCATTATTATAATTTTACCATATTCATTGTTTCATATTAACAAAGGGTCCAGAGGGTCCAATCAAGATCTCCATTGTGCTAGATAAAAATCTATATTCTAGATCATGTCAGCTGTAGTCACATAACTATAGCTTTTCAACCAGGGATTCTTATCAGAAATAGTATTGTGAAACTCTATTCTAAATGCTTGAAAAAACAGTGGTTTGTCCTTAGTGATATTCAGAAGCTTAGACTGGGCACTTCATTAAAAACCTAGCTATTGAGGACTACAACAATACAAATTTTCAAGCACTGCAAAAATAAAAATTGTGTACACTTCTCTAATCTCCAGTCTACAAATTGCCATGAAATACCATCACTTCAACATCTAGCAAGGGCTCCTACCTCTATGAGGGCTAAGCACTGCTGAATGTTTTCCTAGTAATGGTAAAGACCCAAATGTCAATATTTTGGGTACTGCTTTCCTTTATCATAATTAAGATTGCTATAATTAAACATCACCATTAAAGAGCACTTGTAACCCTCTGAAACAATGTTTAAGATTTATACCCAGTCTGATTTTGATTAAATAGTTCCCTGTCACCACAGTAAAAGCCACTGTACAGGGTGAAGTTTATTTAAAAAAAAAAAAAAAAAAAAGCCTGATTTTTGGTTTGTTTCACAGTATCCTTTTGTTATATACTAGTCTACTTGATCTAAGTAAATAAGAGATTACATTGTTAGGACTGAAAATATTCTCCAGTGTTTGTGCAACAGCTGCAGAACTCCATGCAGTGACATTACCAAATGCTGCTCTTTCTGCCCAAACTGGAACTAGCAGAGGGTTTATTTTATTGTGGGATATTGATACCAACTGTTGAATTCAGTGGCTGATTCCTCAGCTGTGCAAAGTGTGTATGAAATGCTACCACATCTGAGTTGTCCCCTCATGCTGGTAGTAACATTTTATATCCACTTTCCACAGATATAGATAACTAATCATGGTGCAAGGTTGGGGAGAATCAGGCCTTCAATTACACCCTTGCAACTCATTTGGCTTTGTAAGGCTTCCACAGGTATAACTGAGGCTAGAATTTGTCAATGAAACTTGTTTTGAATTCTTTTTTCAGCCCTAGGAGCTCTTTGGAGGTACTAATATAGGCAAAGCACATGCTTAGCTTCAATCATGTGAAATCTCCAGAAAAGCACTTCAGCATGTGCTTAACATTAAGCACATGCTGAAGTACTTTTGATAGAGAGATTATTTAGAGGCATAAGGTTTTAAAGCTCTTAAACATATCTGTTTGAACCAAGACCAGTTTTTCTTTTTTACAAATTAAAGCCTAATTTTTAAGTGGCTGCTCCTTTGGATGTCCACTCTGAGACTGCTAAAGCCTGATTTTTTTTAAGAGATGCTTAGCTCCCATAATTCCAGTTAAATTCAGTGGGAGCTTCAGGTGTTCAACACTTCTAAAAAACAGACCCTTGTGTACCAAATTGGGTACCCAAAATTAGTGGACACTTTTGAAACAACAAGACTTCTTCCTATTTTGGTTTTAAGAAGCAGAGAATCAAATTACACCCTCCATTAAATCCATACAACCCCTTTGATTTCAGCAATGCAAAAATAATTCTAAAAATGAAAATTTTGTTAAGTGACTCTGTTTAACAAGTGATTTGTCTCCACTTGTTAGTGGTAGTAGAAAAAGTGGTTTGAATGAGCCTTGTTCAAGTCACATACTTAGAGCCTGATCCAAAGCCTGCTCAACTGAATGGGCATTTTTTCATTGTCTTCGATGCTCTTTGAACCAGAGCTTTAATGAGCTAAATCCTGCTTCCATTGAAGTGAATGGGATTTTTGCCACTGACTTAATTGTGAGCAGGTTCAAGCACAATATTACCACCTATATGAAAACTACATATTAGTTGCACACATGCATACATACTATAAATATAATGGCAATATCATATAGTAGTGGTTTAATTTCAGTATATATGTCCCAGCTCTCAAACAATGTTCTCATAAGAACGAAGGATAAAAAGTTGTAATAAGAGACACATGTCTCTGTAAATGTATAAATAATATTCTAAAGCATTTTTCAGTCATGTTTTAAGACTTTCTTTTTTAGCACTCTAACTCTCCAAGAATGTTTCTAAACTAATTAAAAAGAAGGGTGGGACGTGGCATCCAGAGAACCATTTGCTCACCATACTTCATGTTTTTCTTTCACTTCAGCCCTGGGATCCAGATGGCAGACTTTAGTAGATATGTTTCCCTAACACCAACATCTGGATCTCTGGCAGAGCCTCCCAGCCAGTTGTGCTGATAGCTGTTCAATTCCTTGGAGCTGCTTCATGCTCCAGTAGTGTAGCTTTGCTATTCTTGGTTTGTCTGAGCAGCCAGGTCACATGGACATCATTCTCATCTCTCTAGCCTCTGATCATCCTCCTATTTTAGTTCATGATCATATTCTGGTCTTGACTGAGAAGATTAGTACAGATCTCTCAGTGAGACCCCTAAATAGTGTTTATACATGCAAAGGCATGTGTATCAACACCTTTATATTTCCACATCCATCTTTCTTGGCCCCCTCTCTGGTTGGGCTCACATTTTTCCATCTCAGCCCTACAGGTGGGCTCTTCAGACAGACATCCCTTGCCTAGGATCTGGGTTGCTTGGACAGGGGTGTATTTCTTTCCTCGAGCCCATGGGAGGAAATTGTTGTGGGAAGGGCTTCTTTCTCACTTGAAGACCAGGAGAAGTCAGTGTACAGCCTGTCGTGTCTGGAAATCCACTTGTTCTGGGAATCACAGCTAAGAGCATTGACAGCAACAAGTGGTGGGGTGGGGAGTGAATCAGTAGGTCAGCAACTTTTCTTTTTAAATTTGTCAGGTATCTGCACGCTTAACCTGAATAGGATCTGGGTTTGCTCATGCTTCACTATACCACAGCCTTGAACGAAGAAAAAGAAGAGTTTGGAGAGTAGAACTGCTTGAAATTTTCTGATTTTTGAAAAGTTTACTGAAAAGTTTCACTGAAATTTTGACAGTTTCCAATGAAATTTTGTCTCCCTCACCCTCTGCTTCCTCACTTCCATTTTTGAACAGCTCTAATAGAAAGGAATAAGAGGAGAGCAAGATTGCTGGATGAAAAGAATGATTTTGAACATAGGCTGTGGACAAGAAGAGAGGTGCAAAATAGATGGGAGGGAGGTAGTATTGGAGTGGAGGCCTAAGAAAGAGAAGGTATCTATAGTCATGCTCTAAAAGATCTTGGAGAAACAAACTGAAAATATATTCCACTGTTTAGTCTTGGAGGACATGAGATGTGCGCACTTTCTGCAAAGGATAAGAACACTGGAGGTCATGTTCTTCTTTTGGGAGACTGGAGGAAGTCCTTGTCTCCATATCTGTTGCTATGTAATTCAGAACTAACCACACACGGACACAGAAAAAGAAATGGTTGTGACATAAGTTTGAATCAGTAAATATTTAAGGGGATAGACCTTAGATGGTGTAAATTGGCATAGCTGCATTGTTTATATATTTACCATATTACTACCTTTGGAGCTGTGCTCATTTTCACCAGCTGAGGGGCTGGCCCATTTCAGCCCTGTCTATCTAAAAGATAATTGCACTGGTGTAACTACAGTCAACTAATTACACCCATGGGAATTTTCTCACATTTTTCTGATGTAGATAAGGTGACCAGACAGCAAATGTGAAAAATCAGGACAGGGGGTGGGGGGTAATAGGAGCCTATATAAGAGAGAGACCCAAAAATCGGGACTGTCCCTATAAAATCGGGACATCTGGTCACCCTAGATGTAGACAGGCCCTAAATAGATTTACTGATTCATGCTTGTAGCTCAGTTGTTCATTTTATGTGTCTGAGTGTGGGGAGGAATAAGGCAGAGGAAGAGACTGGATATTTGAGTTACTATCATTTTACAAGGCAACAGAATTGAAGATTGACTTCTCCCAGCCTTCCAGGAGTAAAACATGACTTCCAATTTATCCTGTGCAGTCAATAAAGCTATGCCAATTTACACATATAATCTATATCTATTAGGAAAGCAGTATATCTACTTGAATCATTGTTTGGCTGGTCCTTCACATACAAACTGTATGATAAGCAATATTATATTCACAGCTGTGTAGGTATTACAATGGGGGCATATTCATAGATTCTAGGGCTCGAGAGGCCATCGAATCCAGCCCCCTGCCCTCATGGCAGGACCAATTACTGTCTAGACCATCCCTGATAGACATTTATCTAACCTACTCTTAAATATCTCCAGAGATGGAGATTCCACAACCGCCCTGGGCAGTTTATTCCAGTGTTTAACCACCCTGACAGTTAAGTTGGACATTAGGAAAAAGTTCCTAAACCTCCCTTGCTGCAGTTTAAGCCCATTGCTTCTTGTTCTATTCCTCAGATGCTAAGATGAACAAGTTTTCTCCCTCCTCCTTATGACACCCTTTTAGATACCTGAAGACCGCTATCATGTCCCCTCTCAGTCTTCTCTTTTCCAAACTAAACAAACCCAATTCCTTCAGCCTTCCTTCATAGGTCATGTTCTCTAGATCCTTAATCATTCTTGTTGCTCTTCTCTGGACCCTCTCCAATTTCTCCACATCTTTCTTGAAATGCGGTGCCCAGAACTGGACACAATACTCCACTTGAGGCCTAACCAGCGCAGAGTAGAGCTGAAGAATGACTTCTCGTGTCTTGCTCACCACACACCTGTTAATGCAGCCCAGAATCAAGTTTGCTTTTTTTGCAACAGCATCACACTGTTGACTCATATTTAGCTTGTGGTCCACTATAACCCCTAGATCCCTTTCTACCGTACTCCTTCCTAGACAGTCTCCTCCCATTCTGTATATGTGAAACGGATTGTTCCTACCTAAGTGGAGCACTTTGCATTTGTCCTTATTAAACATCATCCTGTTTACCTCTGACCATTTCTCCAATTTGTCCAGATCATTTTGAATTATGACCCTATCCTCCAAAGCAGTTGCAATCCCTCCCAGTTTGGTATCATCTGCAAACTTAATAAGCGTACTTTCTATGCCAATATCCAAGTCATTGATGAAGATATTGAACAGAGCCGGTCCCAAAACAGACCCTTGCGGAACCCCACTCGTTAAACCTTTCCAGCAGGATTGGGAACCATTTATAACTACTCTGAGTACGGTTATCCAGCCAGTTGCGCACCCACCTTATAGTAGCCCCATCTAAGTTGTATTTCCCTAGTTTATTGATCATCATGCGAGACCGTATCAAATGCCTTACTAAAGTCTAGGTATACCACATCCACCGCTTCTCCTTTATCCACAAGACTCATTATCCTATCAAAGAAAGCTATCAGATATGTTGAAGGTGGAGAGATTTCTCATTACAGGAAATTTGCAATATGATATCACCTGAATAGAACTGTTAGAGCTGGATGGAAAAATTCAGAATTTTGGCAAAAATATGTAACAATTTTTCCCATTTTTCCACCTGGTTCTAGAGCTGAGTCAGAACATTTCAAATTTCTATTTTTGTCTTAAAATTTTGATTAAAAATGAATTTTCACCACTTTAATGTTACAATTTGGATGAAAGAATAATTAAGAAATGCTTTTTAAAAATCAATATTAAGACAAAGAAAATAGTTAAATGTGTGTTTAAAATACCTGGTTATTGCTATCAGCCAGACACTAGCCCTGAATTAAGAAAATGTTTAAGCACATGCTTAATATTTTAATCATGGGCTCAAGTATCAATGGGGCTTAAGTGCATCTGCTTAAGTGCCCTTCCTAACTAAGGATGCTTTCCTGAATCCGTGCCAGAATGCTGCTGTCTCAATGCATACAAAAACTTGGTTTTTAACATAAGTGCACACACTAGTAATGTAATATTAACTATGCCAGACCCTGTTAAACCCATAAAAGAGGCATCACTTTTGTATTCTAATTCTGTAACTCCTGACCCAGATTTAAGGGATATAAAGATCACAATATTTTCATAATTTGTAAGACTGCATGTTTAACTCACTGTTGTTTTAACCCCCCTCGAAGCCTGAAGCTGAAATCTGTTTCCTCACTTCTATAGATGCCTTTCTTTCCCATTGTGTGACTACACAGGGTTGTTATTGTAGGGTTGTGCTCCTGAGCATTGAGCAGCTGGGCTGGCTGTGTTTCTTTTTATTTTTAAGTTCACTGAACCATTTGATCTAAAACAATATAGAAAAGGATAAAACATATAGCCTGGGAGCAAACAGTTTGAACTATAGAAAAACAAACCCAAAACAATGAAGTTACCAGTTTTTGGTACTGCTTTTGCTCTCACTTCAGGGGACACTGTATCAGGCCTTTAGAGAGAAGAAATTATCTGAAATGGACTGGCTCTGTTTTGAAACTTCACTGAAATAGAAGGTAAAATGTCCTGTGGACTCCTGTATCCGGCTGTGCAGAAGATGAAATACTTACTCACAAAGGAGTAAGTTCCAACTGAGTAATCAACAATGTGTCCATAAGATTTTTTTTTTTTATCCTCATTTTACGGTGTCTGTGTGTCTACAGACACAAATGCCTCAAACTACCTGCGTGGAAATGCTTACCAAATTTGCATAGCTTTCAAGATCATTTACTGAAACTACTTCAGTCTGAACAGTTTGAATCTGATCCTACAAACACATTATTTGTAGTAATACTCAGGGTCTTCATTGCACAAGGCCCAGTGCAAAGTACCTACACGAGGAACAAATATTTTATAATGGGCCCTTCAATCTAGCAGAGAAGGTACAACATGATCCAATGGCTGGAAGGTAAAGCTAGACAAATTTAGGCTGGAAACAATGCATCATGGTGTGTTTTTTTACAGTGAGATTAATTAACCATTGGAGCAATTTACCAGTGGTCATGGTGGATTCTCCATCACTAACAATTTTTAAATTGGGTGTTTTTCTGAAAGATATTATCTAGGAATTATTATGGGGAAGTTCTATGGCCTGTGTTATACAGAAAGTCAAACTAGATGATTACAATGGTCCCTTCTGGCTTTGGAATCTGAGTCTTTAAAATACTTATTAAAAAACAAACAAACCCTAGATTACTCCATATGCACATGATTGCAGGATCAAGTCCTTAGTCAAAATAGGTTTATTCTTATACATACGCACACAGATTTGGAAAACATTAAAACAGACCCTGTGAAGAATCTGGAAAGCTCTAATATTATTGTGTTCTTTTGTGACCCCTGCTGTTTGAATTTAATACTGTGCCTTCAAAAATTTTATCTGAAAGTCCGTGCCGGTTATGGTTTCACTCCTATTCCAGCAAAATCAGAGAAGGTACACAAACACACATTTGTTTATATTTACTACATTGTCTATATCTGCATGTTATGCTTCAGTTCAAGTGATCTTTCTTCTTTAATACAAAATACAAGATGTCACAATTCCAGCTGAAATTACAATAGAAAATATGTAGTCTACTTATTTGAACTTTTTTGTGTTCATGATTTCAAATTTGTGTTCAACTAGTTGTTACTCTGATGAAAGAGAATAAGTGTTTAAAATATTTTCTTTTTAAAAATATTAATGTATAAAAAGAACTGATGTTCTCAATGAGAGAGAAATCAGTCTGTACATATTTTCTCTTTGTGCAGTTGGTGCTGTAGCATAAGCCATGTAGGTAAAGCCTGTCCTCACTCCAACATTATTAGGTCTTGTGGGGAAAAAGCAATTTTCCATATAAAAAACTGATTTTTTTTTCTATGAAATGGAAATTTTTGTGGGGGTGAGAAAAATCCTATTTTCAGTGATTTTTTTTTTGAGATTTTTATTTTAAAAAAAACCTGAATGTTTTGGTCTTTCAGAAAGTCAACAATTTTTGATAGTTAAAAACAAATAACTCAGTTTTTCAAAGGGCACTTTTTGAAAAAATAATTGTTATAATTGAAATTTTTTGTGGGAAAGAGAATTCTTTCCCAGGCAGCTCTAACTATTATAAGTTCCTTGAGTAAGGGAGACACCACGTGCCCTGCAAAGAGAGAGAGCAAGAATTGCAGAAAGAAAGGAGTTTGCAAATGATTGCGTGTAGAGAAGGAAATAGAAGAAGAGGGTTTGCAAATGGAAAATCCCAGCTAAAACGTGGTGCTGCATATATGAATTGTTTAACCATGCTAAAGAGAATGCTAGGACTGATTCTGCTTTCACTTACACCAGTGTAGATCAAGAATGACTGGTGTAAAATCCAGAATCACACCCAAAAATACTAAGTCCTGGAAGAGTGGCAGAGAATTTTAGATCTCTTAAGTTATATAGTACCTGGGCTTGCAGGTATCTTCAAAATCATTGCTCATGAAGTACCTGTGATTAATATACAGCTTTAGGCATATTTTCACTACATAAGGCTTGGTTCCAATCTTGCTTACGCTGGTATAAATCAGGAGTAACTCCAATTAATTCAACAGAATTAATGGTATAAAGTGGGTGTAAATCATAGAATATCAGGGTTGGAAGGGACCTTAGGAGGTCATCTAGTCCAACCCCCTGCTCAAAGCAGGACCAATCCCCAATTTTTGCCCCAGATCCCTAAATGGCCCCCTCAAGGATTGAACTCAGAACCCTGGCTTTAGCAGGCCAATGCTCAAACCACTGAGCTATCCCTCCCCTCCCCTCCCCCAAAATGAAAGGAGAATTAGGCCCCATGGGGCCAAATTCTGTTTTCTTACACAGGTGTAAATCTGGAGTAACTCAGCTGAAGCCAATGGAATAACGAGATCTATGCGGCTGCAACCAACAGCAGCAGATGGTCCATATTGTGAACAAAGCCTCCCCTTTCTCTCTCATAATTTGTCTATTTCCATCATTGGCAATTGCTGATTGCCAAGATATGTCCTGTCTGTGTACATAAATTGTCTCTTTCTCTGTGAGATTGCCGCATTTGTGACATCACAGTCATTTCCAAGGTTCTCTACTACTTTTGAGGAGGTTTGCTATAAAGGCGATCCCACAATCTGGTCTCAAATGTAAAGATAATTAATATTCCTTCTGGACTCATGATCAAAGAACTCAATCCAGTTGCATTCCCACATTCTTATTTCCCCTTTCAATGTATTCCAAGCTCTTTTTTTAAACTCAAAGTGTTGTGTATTTTTTTTCGGGGGACTTTCCTGACCCATTTCCAATAAATCAAGAGAATGAAGTGAATATCTCTGGCCACGATACAATCCTCTCCTGGCTAGCCATTTGGAAAATGGCTGTGTCCTTTGTGGGAAGCATATGATTATGTTATTGCCAGGGAAGGACAGTGATTTCCTTTTTCCTTGCTGGTTTTACATTTAGTCATAAGACCTGGTTGACATGGTGACTATGGAACTGTACATATTTGGGTATAATATAGTAAAAGCAGAGAAGGGCTCAACCTGCAAATTCTGATTCAGACCCAAGCTTTCTCAAAGTCTGGGAGCATTCAATACAGGGTGAAATCTGGCCCCATTGAAGTCAAAGGGAGTTTTGCCATTGACGTCACTGGAGTCAGAATTTGAGACCCTGTGTTTTGGTTCAAGCCTATCTCTGACTCAAATATTTCTAGATGTTGTTACTAGGCCCTTCCTAAATCAGGCAGTGGATTATTGAGAGTAGCATAAAAAGAAGACTCTGTCAGGCTGAAAGAGGAGCCATGTTGGCATTTTTTCCATCCACTATGGTTATTTGGCTTTTAGATGAAATGCATCATAATTACCTCTACTTTAAAAAAAAAAAAAAAAAAAAAAAAAAAAAAGGCCCATTCTGCACATGAATGTATTAAGGCTGTACTTATATAATTTACAAAGGGTCATATTTTTACCCTCAGTTTTGGCACACAATTTCCATTGGACTTTCATAATCTGCTTCTGGAACTGAGGTAGGGTATGTCCCTCAAATAAGACAACACAAAGAAGGCTGTTCTTAGTAAAATAGCAGGGCAGCTGATGATATAGCAACAGATCCTCAACTAGTGTACAGCAGGTTAGCTCTATTGAAGCCCAGGGAGTTACACTGATTTACAGCAGCTGGGCATGAGGCCTGTTTGTAGTTGCAGGAATAGCAATGACACTGCCCATCACTAATGGAGGAGACCAAATATATTGGGAAAGTATGAAAGGTTACAAGAGTTTGTTCAGATACGCATCCAAATGTTCGGGGGCCAGATCCTCAACTGACATTAACTGGTGACAATCCATAGGGTCCAAAAAGTTTGATTACTATTTCTCCCTCCCAAGTGCATTCTATTTCCCTGAACCAAGCTCCTTTGCCTTGCCCTCACCTACAGAATTCCTCCTCCTCACCACCATTTATCTTCAGAACCTTCTAATAAGCCCTCTACTTTTGCTGATTCCATTACAAGGTTTGACGAGTCCAAGCACATGTTCTCCTTCCATGGAATGCTATTCATATCTCACATGTTCAGGGTGTACTCCAATCAGAGGTGTCCTAGAATGTTTTGTGCGCTCCTGAGGAAAAAGCCCCAATATGTACACTATTTTGATAGAACAATACACTGGATCCAAGACAGAGCGGGACTGCCAGGTCTTGAAAATGGTTTGGGAGTGTGTGCGCTGGGGGATAGTGGGTAAGAAGGATGTTTTAAAGCATTCAGGTTCAGTTCAGGGGAAGAAATTGTAGTGTGAAACAGTGCTTAATTTGTTAGATACAGTTATTCCACTCTGAACTTTCTCTTTCAATCACTCCTCTGGCCTTCCCATCAGTTAGTTGTAAGTATCTTTGCAACAATATTTTTGAAAGTTTTCCTAAAGTAAAATGGGCCAAACCTGTGATGTCCAGGTGAAGCATTTGTCCCAAGACCAAGAATAGCCATGTTAGAAGGGAGTTAGCTGTTCACTGATACAATAAATAAAATAATAAAGTAAATATATTTAAGTTTGAGATATTGGGCCAGATCCTCACTGGTGTAAATCATGTACCTCTGACATCAGTGGCACTTCTCTGATTTCCACCAGCTGAAGATGAGGCCCATGGGTCTGATTCTCTCCTATCTTATGCCTGTGCCTTTTCTTATCCCTGTGCAAAGTGGGTGCAAGCTGCTATCAAATCAACATTCTCGCCTCACTTTCAGTAGTGATGGTGTTTTACATTCACTTTGCACAGGTACAAATGATGGTGCAAGGCAATGAAGAATCCGCTTTTTGCATATGCTTGTTTGCTGATTTTTTTTAAGTCTGACTATATTAACTGATTTTTAGTATTTCATTTGACTTTTTAAAGTTTAAACAAAATAAAAATCCATAAGTTGGACCCTTAATTGGGGTTGGAACTATGCAAATGTACAGGTGCTGAGATTCTGTTTATTTAGCTTAAGTACTTTTAGGGACCCCTTTACGATAGTATCTGAGCACCTGAGACTCTGGCCTCATGCAATTAGGGCAAACTTCAGCCCCATATTGGTGTTCATAAACTCACATGTCGAAGCTCTACTTTGGGGAAGGGAGGGACTAAAGGCTTGATTCAAAGACAATTATACTCACTGGAAAGACTCCCATGGAATTGGGCTGTGGATCAGACCCCTCATTGGCCCTTACTGTGCCTTATTTGAGCTGATCGTCTTTATATGGTGAAACTGTTTTTTCTAACTTGACCTTGTATGTAAAGCTGGGCAGGAAACATATTTCCTAGCCTGTGAAAAATTCTGAGATTTCAAAAAAATTGTCTCCCACATCCCAGGTGAATGCCTTAATCAATGGGCTTTGTTTATTCTAAGGTGCATGGGTGGATTTGTCTCTCTCTCTCCAGTTATGTGTAAAATAACTTAAATTCAATATAAAGACTATAAAGTTGAAAAGCATGGTGAGTACAACCAAGATCTATGTGCCTGTGACATTTAATAAAATGAGACTTAATAGTGTGCAATACAATTTGCTGCTTAAACAAAAAGGCTTGTTTCAATATTTTCATTCAATGTTAAGTGTTTTGGGATAGTAATGGTAACTGTTGTAAATGCAATGATCAATTATTGCAAAAAAAAAAGAAAAGGTATTTTTAATAAAAAATGCATTCATCTTGGAACTTCAACCCACCTCTTCTGTACTATATGGCAGACACTCTAACCATTAGACAACAAAGAATTGGGTTAACAAGAATAGGAATTTCAAGGAGTAAAATTATCCCCAGGAAAGATCACTTATTATTGCGGGAATGCAATAAAGGCATGGCAAGACTTATGTGGAAAAATTTAATAAAATGTTGACTATAAAGGCTACAGAGTTCAAAGTCTGTTCCCAAGTTTGTACTCAAATCTAGGTGTGTGCAAAACCTCATGGAAATTCAACTTAATTTACTTTGTGTTTTGCTTCTTCAATAAGTGAGATTAATATTTTTCCTTCATCTGTAAATGGCTCTAAATAGAATGATTAGGTCTTGGCAAAACCATAAAAGGGATACAGTCCAAATATTCAAATGTTTGATGATAAGAAGCCAACACCCTGGATTTCTAACAAATTTTAGCTTGTACAGTCATAACTCTGTCAGTTTCCCATAAAAGTTTGTTTCTCTCACCAACAGAAGTTGATCCAATAAAAGATATTACCTCACCTCCCTTGTCTCTAGTTTACCATAGGCTATTTACCTTTATCCACTCATAGCAATTCCAATATTCCTATAGCAGACTGTACGAGTGGTCCCTCAAACCCTACTGCTTTCTTTCTATGCAAAAAGAACATATGAGAGACTTTCACTTAAATTACTCTTGTATTATCTAAAGGAAATTGGAAGAAAATCCAAGTCTCCAGGAAACAGATCACACCATGTGTCTCCTCTACAACAGTTAGCAGCTAGAGCTGGGTGGGAAACTGTTTTCTCATCCCAGAATTATATTCAAGACTTTGAAAAGTTTTCCCATCCCAAATCAGGACAAAGTAAAAATCTGAAATGTTCATGGTCCTACAAATGAACGAGAATTTCAGTTTGGATCAATTGAAACACTGTGTTGAAATGTTTTTGTTTTGGTCATTGCAAAATATTTTCATTGTTTTTGGATCATTTTAAATGTTTGGTTAAAACTTTAACTCATCCTAAATTTCTCAATGAAAAGTCATTTTGAACCAGGAAAACAATTTTTTTCATTTTAAAAAGTCATAATGAATGTTTCCACAATTTTAAAACTTTTTTCAACATTTTTTGAGTTGAGAAATTCATCAAACCAACCCATTCCAATGACCAGTTTCAGTTTTGACAAATCCACATTTTTGTGTGTGGGAAAACACCTACAGCGGTCCCACTCTGAGAAGAAAAGGGTTTCTGCTAAACTGCTCTTAAGCATGTAAAAGAGTAGTACATGGAAAACAAAGGCAGAACAGTTTCAAGCTACATCCACCACATCTATGATTAACTGTATTTATTTGCCGGTGATTTACAACTAAATACAGTATTGCTTTTCCTATTGTTGTAATAGTGTTCAAACATCACTTAGTTCTGCAGAAGCAGGTTCAGTCCAACATCATGAGCCTATACAACTTAAGGACAGCTCCTCTAGCTGGTAGCTGTAATGGACTAATCCCCTCTGTCGACCAGTCACTGGAGGGGGAGACACTCTACACAGTGAGCAATGGATTACTCTGTTGTACACCTCCAGCCAATATTCTGTAGGTAGAGAATAGTATACCTATACCTCATGCTACTAACATAGAGGGACAGGTTCATCCAAGTTTGCACAGGGAAGAGTGACTTACAAACTGGCCACTCCATGGAAGATTCACTTCTTTTGTGGTCTTCTGCTATGTGGCAGCTTTAGGTTATGGCTACACAACCTACTGGTTAAAACTCCTGCGGAGATGTACTGAATCAGCTCATTATCACTTGCCCTGACTGTACCTCTTACTGGGCAGTTCTGCCCACTTTTGGCACTGCAGTCGTTCCCTACTGATCAGACGTGTTGTGGCTAAGTCACCTCTTGAAGGATTTTCCACCTCAGGGGACCTGCATGTAAATTTATGCCAGTATAAGCAGAATTTAGCTGACTGAATGGAAATTATATACATAATGGATGGCAGTAACAGAACATTATTTCAAGATCTAATCCTGAATTCCTTCCTCAGGCATAACTCTTGGTGAAATCAATGGGAATTTTGCCCATGGAAGCAGTTCAGTATAAAGCCTTTTGTCCGTACTAGTTTACATAAGAACAGAGGAATCATAACTCAGGACAATGTGAAGCCTCTAATGTACAGGATAGATTTGTATATGTATGTGAAAACTCTTATTCACCTCTTATATTAATCTGCTGTTTGCCTGCACTGTTTCAATGCAAACCATGGTGGTCCATTAGAGTTTAGCCTATATCCCAAACTGCTTTGGAAAGGTAGTCACATTAACTTCAGAATCTGGACTGTTGAGGGTGCCAGCTTTGTCAATGACTCAGACAGTGATTAAACACAGAAGTATTTTTTCCTACATTTATGAAATGTAAAGATATTTGTTTTGATTCCATCACTGTCACCTCATTAGGCACCAGGCAAGTTAGGTTATACACTGAATCGGTTTTGCACTACGTTTTGTTTACTTTTCATAAATTAACATGGTAATTCTCTGTAATAAAATTCATGGTTTACATAGATATCAAAAGCCATCGTCCATTATTCTACTTAATGTTACAGCTTTAAAATGTGCACTAACTGCTCTGTTTATATAGCAGTTGGATGGAGCACTTAGACCACTGTGTGTCACATCCCAGATCTGCTCCATTTTAAGAAACCGCATGGAAATGTCAAAACTAAAAGACCTTTCCATTTAAAATTTCTCCCTGCTCACAGAAAGGTGAAACTGTGAAGAATTATTTTCCTAAAGTCTCTCTCATTCCTTGTGCATTGGCTACAAAAGCCAATCTTGGTAAAAAGATAAGTGTTTCCTTCTGCAAAATCTGCAGAACTTATGAGAATTCATTATTCAGAGCTAGGTTGGTGAGGTTTCTTTCCTTAAAATTCAGCATGTAGCAGCCTAGAATAAATGACATACATAGATAAGAGGCCTATTTTGGAGGTAGGTAGGTCTCTAATATATTTTATACTTAAAGGCTAGGTCCTGGCCACCAGTACAGGTCCTCTTGTTGCTCGATGCAAATGGGCCATAAAGCTGATCTAACCAGGCAATTCAGGATTCATCCAGCGTAGAGGCTGTGTCAGGGTGTTTCTGGAGGCATGGTCACAATGCTGCTGCACTCTGGCAACCCTTCAACTGTCATAGTTGCTCCTTAGGGATCATTACCAGTCACAGAGTTTAGAGCAGCCTTTTGTGAGGCTCCTCTAACTTAGGCCTGGGCTGCACCTAAAACTTAAGTCAACCTAGTGACATTATTCAGGGGTGTGAAAAATTCCTTTCCCTGAAAGACATAGTAAAGCCAACCTAGGACTCATTGTAGACACCTAGATCATTGGAAGAATTCTTCCATTGACCTAGCTACCTCTTCCTGAGGGGATGGATTTACTACAGTGATAAACTCCCTTCCCATGCTGTAGTGTCTACACTGCAGCTGTGCCACTGTAGTGCTTGTAGACATACGTACCCCTACACTGGGAGTCAAGTCAGCCCTGGGGTGGTTTTTAGACACTTTTTGCTTCCCTCCCCTCCCCTCCCCCCATCACCTGGTCCTGCACAGAACACCTGAGGACTGGAGGTAAGATCCTGCACAGGCAGACCTGCGGACTGGAGGTAAGATCAATTGATCTGCCTATATACTTATCTTTATTCTCATCTGAGTTAAACCAAGGTAAAACAGGAGTAACTCTACTGAAGACAATGGAGTTGCACATTGGTGTAAGTGAGAAAAGAATGAGGTCCACTAACTTGTGGGTACAGAAAGCCTGTTCATAGTAGTTAGAGCAGGAAAAATCTGGTAAGGAAACTAGATTTTGGACAGACCAAACAATGTTATCATTGGCAAATAATTGATCTCTTGCAGGGACATTGTATGAGCTGACATGTGATTCCATAAGGCCAAAGCAGCTTTCAGATTCTGGGTTTAATCCCCTATTTCTCCAAATTACTTTGTCATGACCCACAAATCTGTCTTCAGGGTTCATGGGAGGAGCCACACACCAACTGGCAGCCTGCTGACAATTGCTTACCTGGGCCCCATGAAGCCTGGCCCCAGTGTGAGGCTCCACCCCCTGAGATCCAATTAGTGGAGTCTCAGAGCAGCTGATTGGCCCACTGGCCCTACCAAAGCCAGCAGCAGAACAGGAAGCTGTCAGAACAAGTAGGCTCCACTCTGGCTAGACTGTGTGCCTTGTTCCTTCTACTACTCCTGCTCTCTCAGCTTGATTTCCTGGCATCCCAACCTGGCATGACTCCTGGGATTTGTAGTGGGGCAGATGCCCCACTCCAGCAGAACAGGGGTTGAAAGCAGCCCTGCAGAGGGCTGCAGCTGGGATGAAAGGAGTGAGAGCAGCTGAGGGAGTAGCTGACCACAGGTGTGGCCAGCTCAATCAGGGTCCAACTGGCCCTGATAAGAGGGCTAGGGGGCCACGAGCTGAAGGAGTCTCTCTCCAGCCTTGGAGGGAGAAGGGCCTAGCTGCCTGGGAACAGAGGGTACCTGACGCAGAGCAGTGCTGGGGAAAGGCAAGAGGAGCTGGGGAGCCTAAAGAGGTACCAGTGCTGAAGAGGTGTAGCCTGGGGATAGGCAGAGGCAGCTGGTCCAACCCCCTTGCCAGTGATGAGTGGCCATTACAGACTGCAGTCTGCCCCAGAGAAAGGGGGCCAGATGATGACTGGTGGTAGCCACTGAGGCAAGGTGGGCTTAGAAGGTTGGGGGTTTCCTCTGGGAGGGGAGACCCAGAGTTTGGGGGTACTGCTGTGGGCAGAACCCCAGGGAAGGGGCCCAGGAAGGACATGGGGCCTAAGGCAGGAGAGACACCGGCCAGCAGGAGGCACTCTGAGGCTGGAGATTGAGCTAATTCCCAGACTGACCAGCAGGAGGCATCATGCCAGTGAGTCTGCGATCTGCTACAGGATCTAACTTGTGGTTCCGATCTCCAATTTGTCCTGCTTCTGATCCCTGGTATCCTGGCCCAGATGACTCTTGGATCTTATCGCATGACTGTAGACTCTGGCTTACTACTAGGTCTGGCTGCCTATGACCCAGCCATAACAGCTTGTTTGGACCACAATAACCCTGAGGGGCCAAGCCCAGAGTGAGAAGGATGGACTCAGCAGCAGTACCGCCACAGCCACCAGAAGTATCGACTTGCCCAAATCAGCTTCCCACCTCCAGGTGGAGGCCCAAGTTGTGCAGCTGACCTTGGACAACCAGCAGCTGCAGGAGCAAGCAAGACAGCTCAGTGCTAAGAATACCACTCTGTGAACACAGCGCACAGAGACTTGCCCCAAACAGGGGCCTGCATTACCCTTTGCCCAAATGGTTTGATGGGAAGTGCCAGCGGTTCTGGGATTTCATGACCCAATGCCGCCCTCTGTTTCTGATGTATCCCTGGACCTATGCCTCTGACTGGACCAAGGTGATCTTGGTAATCAGGCTGCTGAGAGATGTGTTAGACTGGGTCTCCCACCGCTGGAAGGCCATAGCCTGGTGCTGTCGAACTGGGCAGCCCTTCTCCTAACGATATCAGCCATCTTCAATGACCCACACCAAGTTGACCAGCTAAAGCCACCCTGAGGGGACTCCAGCAGGGGCAAGGCACAGTGGCTTCTATGTAGTGCACTTCTGACTCATAGTAGGTACAGAATGGAATGAAGCATCACAGCTATACCAGATCTGATGGGGCATGGAGGAAGAAATCAAAGACTAACTGGCCAGTGTAGAGATGCCTACAGGCCCTTGTGCATCTCACCATCCACATAGATAATCAGCTGCAAGAACAAAGAGGTGAAAAGAGGTTCCCTTCAGCCCCCCTACCTGCATACCATGACCTCAGCTTCTGTATCACCTGCCAAAGCCATGCAAGCTGACCTGGCTTGTCAGTGACTCACACCCAAGGAACAGGAATGGTATCGCCAGTTCCACTTGTGCCCTACTGAGGTGAACCTGGACACCCCATCTTGGCCCTGGGAGGCCATTTTCATGGAACTACCAGAATCCAGTAGTTTCACAACCATCCTGACAGTGGTAGATCACTTTTCTAAGATGGCTCACTTTACCCTCAATGGCGGAAGCTGCCTGGCTCTGGATAAACAACATAGTCCATCTTCATGGCCTCCCTGATCATGTAACTTTGATTTGGGGGCCTCAGTTTAAAGACTGCTTCTGGCATGAGGTCCTACTTTTATTAGGAGTCCACACATACCTGTCATCTGTCCACCATCCTCAGGTAAACAGCCAAATGGAAAGAATCAACCAGATCCTCGAACAATACTCACAATGCTACATCAACTATCACCAGAATGACTGATCTTCACTATTACCCTACGCAGAGTTCTCATACAATAATGTGGACTTTGCATCCATGGCCCCTTCTTTATCAATTATGGGTACCACACCCAATTCCACCCTCATCTACCCATGTTCTCCCCTCAACCCATCTACCTTGGACCTAGTACAACACATCACATCTCAGAGACTGTAAAGGGACACGTTGAAAAGACAAAGAAGCACTACAAAACACACATGGACAAGCATAGACAACATGGCCTCCTACTCCATAGAACAAAAGGTATGGCTTTCAACACATACTTCAAGGACAGACCCTCTTGGAAACTAGACTACCAGTTCCTTGGCCCATACTGGATTTGGTGACAAATCAACCTGGTCATCAGCTCCATCTCCTTCAATCCCTTAGAGTCCACCCCATATTCCACATCTCACTTCTAAAACCATGCACCAAGAACACACTTCCCCATAGCGGCCAAATTCAAAGTCAGGAGGAATATTTTGTTCACAAAGTCCTTGACTCTAAATTCAAGCAGGACAAATTGTGGTACCTGAGTGACTGGGAAGATTATGGCCTGGAGGAATGCACTTGGGAGCCAGCTGAAAACATTCATGCTCCTGTCCTGATTTCTGCATTCCAGAGCGCACCCCTAGGCTGGGAAGGGAGAGATGCTATGACCCTGAGGTCTCAATCCGAGGTCCACAGGAGCAGCCACGCTGACAGTTACCCAGGAAGCCCAACCCCAGTGTGAAGCTTTGAGGTCTGATTGGTGGAGTCCCAGAGTGGCTGATTGATCCACGAGCCCTTTTTAAACCAGCAACAGGAAGAAGAAAACTGTCTCAATAACTGGGCTCCATCCTGCTCCCACTCCCACACCCCTGGTTTGATTTGCTGGCATCCCAATCTGAAGTGACTCCTGGCATCTGATTCATGGGTCTGATCTTCAGGTTTTTTCCTGCCTCTGACTCCCTGGTATCCTGACCTGGCCTAACTCTCTGGTTCCTGGCTTATTCTGACCTCCCGATGTCCTGACCCAACCAATTCTTGACTCCTGTCTCATTACTGCAGACTCTGGCTCTGACTACTCGGTCTGGCTGTCCATGACCTGGCTGTGACAATTTAGCCTCATGAGACAGATGGCTTGTGCTCCATGTAACCTCTAATACTATCTGGAGTCTCCCACTAGGATATTTCATCCTCCTATTCAATTGGCACTAGAGTTTCAGACTGTAGAAGAAATTATCCAGCTTGTAGAGTCTTCACGGGCGGGGGACTATGTAGTGTAAGCACAGAAGTGTAGCTTAAGCTTCTGTCTCCATTTTTTTTCATTCTTCTTCCATTGCTGTCTGTCTGTTAACCTGCACTAAAAGAAGGCTGAGAGTGCAGCAGCTAGTGCAGTGAGGCCCAAGAAAATAAAAATATGTGCATGGTTTGTCTGCTTTTAATTTGCTTTTTAACATAAGTTGATAGGAAAAGAGAGATTCCATGGGCCAGATCCTAAGTAATTTTAGCAAATGGAAAACCCACAGGGGGAAAAGAATCTATTGTAAATCCAGCGCAGCTACAATAAAGTGGGATTGGAATTTGGCCCATCATATGCATATAGCGCATACAATATGACTTCTAAACAATTTAAATGTATCTTGTTAATAATACTTTGCTTCTTCCTTCTAAGAAGTAGCGCCTTCCTTCTAAAGTTCTCAAACATTTTACAGACTCTAATTAATTTAGCCTACAGCATCACTGTGAGATGGGGAAGTATTATACTAACTTTACAAATAGTGAAACGGAGTCACAGTGACGTACCTACTACAACGCAGCAAGTTTTCTAGTAAAGGTGGGTCTTTCACTAAAAGTTGAAGAAAGCCTTTTGACTGAGCTGCTTGAAAAATGGGGTAATTAAAAAAAAATTAAAACAGCAAAAGTTTATTCAGCTTATCAAGAAGTAGGCCAGCTCTACTTTCTAGAGGCCTTGAGGGACACTTTTCATTAGAGATGGTGCTCTTTGGAGGTGCTTCTCCACAGTGTGTAGCTGATTTTGTTAAGTGACAAATTCATCAGAAAAGGCCTCTTTATAATAAAAAAGATCCAGATCCTGCCACTCTGAGGTCTGGTCTACACCTAAAACATAGATTGACCTAGTTACATTCTCCAGGCAGTGGAAAAATTTCACAACTTGTGTGACGCAAATAGATTGGCCTATCCCACTGTAGATGCAATGAGGTAGACAGAAGAATTCTTCTGTCACCCTAGCTACCAATTCTTGGGGAGGTGGATTACCTAAATCAACAGAGAACCCCCTACTGTCAATGTCAAAAGTGTTTACTCTATGCTATAGCTGCAGCTGTGCCGCTTTAACTGCTGTAGTGTAGACTTACCCTTACTCACATTGTGTAGTGCCTTTATCAACAAGCGTCCCATTGACATCAGGGTGCTACTCAGCATGAATAAGAGTGGTAGAATCTAGTCCTATATGCTTGATTCATCATGCAGCAGTAAATCAAAGTATTATAACAAACTGGTTTATCATCCACTTAAACTTCAGTCAGTGGTAATTCTTTTTTACTATTTTTTAAGGGATTAGTCAGATGAGTGGGATATATCCAGCTGCCATAGGAGCACAAAGAGCCTGATTTGCTCAGTATGTCATGGGGCTAGGCCCAAGGTTCCTGGGGCCTGTATAAACCAGCTATCATGCAAGGAACAAAAACAAGAGGCAAACGCAATAGCTAATAGGAAAAATTCTCTAGCACACAAGACCAATTTTCAGATAAACATAGAAATACTCAAAATGGACTCTGCGCTCATCCTTCACATGTAAAATACTAAAGTACAATAGTTCCCTACCCTACTTTTCTAAAGAGGCAGACTGCCAGGGCTAGTATAAAGAGAACAAACCTGACTTCTCTAAAAGAGAAATCATATGACTTTATTGCCCATAAGTCTGAAATCATTTATTAATCCAGAAAATCTTATTCTCCTGTCAGACAATTCTTTTATCCCAAGAAGTGCTGTCTCAGGTCACATAGCCACTCCATCCAGCATTATGTCCTGCATTCAGATATAACATCCAGTTTAGGTTTTGATCAAAATTTCATTTAAGTCAGGGGAAAGATTCCAATTGACTTTCATAAGTGTTGGATCAGGCCATCAGGGAGCAGGGCCGGCTCTAGGCACCAGCAAAACAAGCTGGTGCTTGGGGCGGCACATTTCTAGGGGCAGCATTCTGGCACCTGCTATGCTGCCCCTAGAAATGTGCCCCGGCCTCCCCAGCTCACCTACGCTCTGCGCCGCCGCCACCAGCTTTCGTGCCACCGCCGCTCGGCTTCTCCCTGAGCGGTGCGTGAAACAGCTGTTTCGCATGCCTCTTCTCCCCCTCCCTCCCAAGCATGCCCCGTTTGCTCCCCACCAGCACTCCGGCTGGGGAGAGCAGGGCCACGGGCATGCCGCACTCCCCGTCAGCGCTCCGAGTGGGGGGGGGGTTGTTTTTTTTGTTTGGGGGGGCAGCGTTTGGGGGTTTTGTTTTGTTTTTTGCTTGGGGCGGCAAAAACATTAGAGCCGGCCCTGTCAGAGAGGCAGAGCAGTCCTGTGTGGGTATGGTGAATTGGGGTGACCACTCCAGGCCCTGTGCTTCAGTGTGCATGTGTCATGTGGAGGGTGCTAGGCCAGCCCAGGGTGGCGGAGTTAGTGCCTGGGGGCACAGGCTGGCCCAGGGAGTGGGATTAGAGGTTCAGGGGGCCAGGCCAGCCCGGAGGGTTAGCATTGTATTTCCTTTGCTTGCTCGGCATTGGGTCAGGCTTAGTCTCTGGCAGCAGCAACCCCAGCCCACCCTGCTCCATCCCACCCCACGCCACCGGCTCCCAGCGTCACCCGCCACTGCATGGCCTCCAGCATCCTAGCACTACCGGAACACGCAAGCGCCAGGCTGACCTCATCCATTGCCCTTCCACCCCAGATCCCTCCCTTTTCCAGGAACCCCCAGCACAGGGGGCCCCCTAGCACAGGTACCACCCTGTGACTCTCCATCATCCCTCATCCCCCAGCACTGGTGTCCACTCCCCATACCAGATTTCACCTGTATAAAAATGTTAAGGGGGGCCCATGCAGGCTGATTTGTCCCGGGCCCCGCACCCCGCTAGGGACGGCCCTGTAGGGAGGATACTGTTCAAGCATTTTAAATGAGCAAAGGCCAGATTCTGCCAACCGTAGTCACATCGGGTAACACTTTATTCAGCAAATAGGAATCTGACCCCAAGTGAAACACATGAACGTATACTGTAGAAGCATATAAATAAATCATACAGGTGCCATTTTTAGGATTTAATAATAAACAATGTAGCAGATAGACTAGGGTAATAAACTGATCCTGTGCCATATAGTGGCCAAAAACTGCCCACGGATGGATGATCTGACAGTTAACAGTTAAATATTATTAACATTAAGATTATCACATATTCAGGACAAATGTTAAGAAGTAAACTACATTCAGGAAATCAACAAGTTGTAGAATGAGTTACCACAGAGGTTTCCAAAATGTCGTCTGTGGAGAACTGGTTGTCTGGGGAGGACTTGCTGTTGGTCTGCAGAGAGCAAGCAGGGAACCCTGGGTGCTGGTGCCTTATTTCCAGCTGCTAAATTTCATTACAGTTACAGATACATTCCTAACGTTACTTCTCACTTAGGCGATTTCTGTACCTACCACAGTAGTGTTATGCAATTTCTGTTAGCTGTGGACCAAGAGGGTGATTCCATTGCGAATGGGAGTGGAAGTAGTCTGCAAAATCATCATCCTGTTAAGAAGGTCCACGCTATGAAAAAGTTTGCGAATCCCTGCTTTATCCGGAAAATGATAGAGGTGGAAATATTGGGGATAATATTTAAAAAACACATATAGGACCCTCTCCTATTCAGAGGGCCAATTCCAAGGAAACAATGCCCATAGTATGACCAGATAGCAAGTGTGAAAAATCGGGACAGGCGGTGGGGGGTAATAGGAACCCATATTAAAAAAAGCCCCAAATATCGGGACTGTCCCTATAAAATCAGGACATCTGGTCACCCTAAATGCCCAGCCAAAGTATTAGGTTGTGTTTTGGCTATCCCCACAGAGGGGTGACAGGTGGAAGGAACTTTCCACCTTAGCACTGAATAGCTTTTCTTTGACCTATGTTATCCAATGGCTGAAGCTGCCCTTCACTGATCTAATGTGCATCCAGAGGTGAAAATAAGCTGGTATGCCCCGGTACGACATACCGGCAAGAGCCGGTGCGCCATACTGGGGCGGCCTGGCTTCCCCAGGCAGCAATTTAAAGTCCCTGGGGCTCCCAGCAGCAGCTGGAGCCCCAGGCCCTTTAAATTGCCGCCAGACCCCCACTGCTAGAGCCCTGGGGTAGCGGCAGCTGGGCTCCGGTGGCTATTTAAAGTGCCCGGAGCTCCCACTGCTTCTACCACCCTGGCCCTTTAAATAGCCGGTGGAGCCCCGCTGCCACTACCCCAAGGCTCCGGCGGCTATTTAAAGGGCTGGGGCGGTAGAGGCAGGGGAGCCCTGGGCCCTTTAAATAGTCCTCGGAGCCCCCGGCTGCTGCTGCTACCCCGGTGGGAGGGCGAGAAGGGAGGAGGGGGGCGGCATTTACCAGTACAGGGCGGGGCTAGGGCTGGCTCTGACCCCTCAGCCCTGCCCCTTCCGCCTGAGGCCCCAGCCCAGCCCCATACCGGTAAGTCATTTGACTTACTTTCACCCCTGTATGTACCCATTACAATTCCATTTTCAGAGGTACTTTCCTTGCACTAGGTCTGATCCAAAGCCCTCTGAGTCTATAGGAAGGCTCTCACTGAGATCAGTGGCTTTCGGTCAGAATAATTGTGCATATAAAACGTTAACTCTAAGGACTGGAGGATCAGACCCTAGTCTCCATGTGGGAGGCTAATGATGGTGTCAGGGGAGAATGATGATAGAAATGGGAATGAGTTTAGATGGCCAGAATGGCTTTAATTCATTTTCCACCACCCCCTCCCAAAATCTTAGAACTTTTATGGAAAACACATTTGTAATGTATTCAGTTGCATCTATGCAGGGAAGAATAAGATTGGCATAAAGGTAAACAACTGGCAAATTATTCATAACTCAAAATCTGCCCAATGGTTTTTCTTTCCAGAACTTTAGAAATTAGAGACTGCGCACCAGATGTTATAAAAGAAATTACTAATTTAACTGCTAAACTGCTAAAAGGTTCTATCTAGTAATATTTTCTTGCCGAAAATGCCAGTGTCTTGTTAAATGTTTATTGAATGTTATAATTATATTACATTTGCTGTTAAACAATATTGACGTTTTTGAATAAGAAAGTTTTTGGGTTTTGTTTTTTTTTTTAAAGTAGGCAGGATGTAAAGTGAACATCTGGTAGTAACCTTATGTGTGGTATTCAGGGTGGGAGGGGCAGAGAGCTTTCTTCCCCCCCCCCTTTTTTTTTTTGCTATGTGTTTTTTTAAAACCTTTGTAACAGAAAGTATGATTAAGCACTAGACTTTCTCACCATCAATGAAATGTTTAAAGACAAGCCACCAGCAAATCCTCAGCAAGCTGGTGAAATAAGGATATATTTAACTATGAAACAGCTGGTTTTTTAGCAATAACCCAGCTGTTTGGCTTGGAGGATGCTTGTTACAGTTGATTAATCATTATATTAAAAATAGAAAAAATAAACATCTTTGGAGAGCACGAAACAGGTTTTAAAAGAAATCGGTAATTCCATTATTACAAGGAGTGCAACAATAACAAAAAGGAATTTCACTTTTAGCAACACAAGTGCATTAGTTAACAGCGTAGAAGTGGCTGAACAGTGCAAGACTAATATCACTGCCAGCAATTGATTGAGTTTCCTTTTGCCATTCAATGTTTGAAAAGCATTTTGCAATAGTTTGTGGTACAGAGTTTTCCACACCCTCCCCCTCCCCTAGCCTAGACCTTTTGTTGAATCGCTGTAAAGAGGCACAGTGGGTTTGTGTGGGCTGTTGGCTGACTGCCCCAGTAGGGCACTTTTTCCCCCTCCTTTTCCCATTGGGTAATGAAAGAAGACAGGATGGCAGGTATTTGGCTCTCTTTCCAGCCTTGGGCATTATCCATAACTCAAAGATTTTGATTTGTGTTGGAGGCTGGAGTAGGGAATGCATATAGTATTGTACCATTTAGTTGGGATTTTAAAACAATCTTTCTTCTATAGGATTTCCCTGTCATGAAATAGATTTAATCAAGAGAATCAGTCAATTATAATACGTGACATTTAAAGATCTTTTACATATAACTTGACTCTTTAAATTGTAACTCACTGTTCAGAAAGGAATTTCTGCCTGAGAATTTTGTCAAAAACCAAAAGCTTCTTTCTCTGTACGTGGGGCCAAATCCTGGTTGCTGTACCCCCATACAAACAGTCCCATTGACTCCTTTGCAACTACAGGTGGCCCTCAATTCAGCAAGGTACTTAAGCACATGCCTAATTTGAAGCATACAAGTAATCCCATTGACTAAAATTAAGCATATGCTTAAGTACCCTATTGAATCAGGGTCTGTATGAGTAAGGCAAATAGGGTTTTGCCAACATTAACTATTAAAAATTTGTACAAGCCCCCTTCTTCTGTCTTGTTTGCTTTAAAAAAATTAAAATAGAATAAAAACAACTTGTTTAAAATTATTTTAAATCTGATCTATTTTTCTTTTAAAATTTATTTATTTGGACTCCAAATAGAATGTCCAAAGACTCTCTATTATGATATGATGCAACTACGAGAATGAGGAAAATACTAACTGAGGCACAACATTGCTAAGAAAAGAGTCCTAATAGCCTTTCAAATTATTATTATTAATATAATAATTATAAATTATAATAAAAATTATATTAGCCTAATAAATGGTCATATGCGTATTTACCCCACACTTCGTAATTCTGGGGAGTATTTAATTCATGACTCCTGCTGCAGGTGTCTGTAAAATGGAATTTTCCTTTCGTGACACATTTTGACACTTCAAAAATAATATTCCATTCCAAATCAGAAGGACAAAATGAAATACTGAAATTTTTCATTAAATGAAAAAATATGAAAAAAAGTAATGAAAGGTTGAAATAGAATTTTTTTTTAAATTCAATCACAATGCAATGTTTTGACCTATCAAATGAATCTTTTTCATTTAGATTCTCCCTATCAGAAAATTTTAATAAAATGTCATGTTAGACAAAACCATATTTTCCAACAGGAATGTATGTTGGTTAAAAAAATGAACTAGCTCTAGCTCCTACAACAGAGTAAAATTATGCATTGAAAAATGTATGTAGTTGCTCAGCCTGATTCTTATTTACCCTGGTGTAAATAATCAGTAATTCCATTTAAACCAATGGATTTACCCTGGTGTCAAACCAGTCTAAGATCATATAATCTATCTGGAATGCTGAATACTGCACCCATGTCTGTGTTCACACACATGCACATTGTCCATGATACCAAAAGTCAACATGAATACAGATCACCATTTTAACAATTAATGAATCATTCATAATTTTCAATAATTATTTATAGTTTTCATAGTGTTCCATGAGAATGACAATCAGGCTGAGTTTTCAGTTGTATTGCCAGTTCAGACTACTTTAGTTTTTATTTTAAAATGATAAATATAAAACCCCTTCTAACTCTGTCTCCTTGAAGACAAGGGAAAGACTCCCATTCACTTCAATAGGGGAGTTAAATCAGGCCCTTAGTGCTGCTGACAAGTGTCACACATTCAGTACAGAATGTTTAAGAGCCACTATTTATCCACAGAACAGCAACACCACATGGAGTAGCAAGCAATGCAGATTTCCACACACAAATTCCACACGACACAAAACCAGCATGATTCAGCTATGAGTTGGAGGAAAAGGAGAACCTAAAAGAGAACAGGGAAGTCTCTATGACCATTGAGAGCTACATTCTTATCATACAAAAGGTGGAATCCAAAGTAATTCATACAAAGGTGGAATCCAAAGTAACTTCACTGACCGCAAAGGAGGTACTCCACATTTACATTGCTTCAGCAGAGATCACAGGGCATGTCTACATTGCAATTAGACACCCATAGCTGTCCCGCGCCAGGTGACTCGTGTTCATGGGGATCAGAGTAAGTGACTTTTTAATTGTGGTTTAGATGTCTGGGTTCAGGCTGGAGCCCAAGATCTAGGACCCTGCAAGAGCTTGGGCTGCAGACTGAGCCAGAGTGTCTACACCACAATTAAATAGCATCTTAGCCCAAGCCCTGCGAGCCCGAGTCACCTGGCACAGGCCAGCCGTGGTTGTCTAACTGCACTGTAGACATCCCATAGTCCTGCAATAAGCTCTTCACAGGCACAGGGATTTGCCTGTAGAGAGCTCATTACAGGATCCGGACCATAATCTGACCCTTACAATTCCTTTGTTTCTATTGTGGTTACTAATAAGAAGGCCAAGTGGTCCCAATTGCAGAGTATCTTCAGTAGCAATGGAATGAGAAGGTTTTGCTGTTTCCCAATCTGTCCTCCGCTAGCAACAGATTTAACCACTGGGGGTTAATTCAAACTTGTATATGTGGGTTGGTTCCTAGAAGGAACAAGAGACATTAAATGGCATCATCGTAGTGTCCTTCTTTTCTCTATAGATAAAGATCTATGATCATTTACATCATAAGGTACCTTTCTTGGGTTTTTTATTTAATTGCAAAAATGGGCTCCAGGCTGAAAATTGTCACACAGGCTCTCAACTATATAACATTTAATATTTTTATTATAAAAGTGGTATTTGAGCTATTAGAGTTCAAAAATATTACTTCCAAAGGGTTTTATTTATAGTCTCTTAATAGAAAACTCTTGCCAATCCAGGATTGAATCTAACCTAAATAATAAAAATAGGAGTTATTTTTCTAGTAATAACACCTAGTTATTAAGTAAAATTGTTCTTTGTGAAGCTCCTGCACCAATCTTGAGTGGGTTCTAGTGCCCATCAGCAGGCGGAAAGACAAATTAATTTTGTGGAGATGATACAGGATGTGAATAAGGACTCATCAAGAACCTCTCAGCCAGCAGAATATTTCCTTAGTGGTCATTCAATGAATTAGACTAAGAAAGAAGACAAAACTCCCATCCTCCAAAGGATCCCTGGGGTTGTATCCTGTTGCTGGCTCGTGGTCTAAAAAAGAAGCTATGTTAAAAAGAGCAGAAGTTTATTAAGTGTAACATAATTACTGCTTTCCTTATGTGTAAAATACCATCCTTCCTGAAATTAAGTATATCAGCAAATTGACAATTGTGGGAGAGCAGAGGGAGCGAGGGAGCTGCCTGCAGGAGAGGTGAAGCCTGGAGCAGGGTTGCAAAATGAGCCAACCAGAGACAGCTGGCGTGCAGAGGGAACCTCAAGCAGCTGGTTCCTTGTAAGACAACTGAAGCAATTCTCTTAAAGGGTTGACTGGGAAGTCTACAAGGATGTCAGCTTGGAGCAGGGCATTACCAAGCTGAACCCCACCGTGGGTCACCTCCCAGAACCAATTTAAAACAAAAAAGACTCTGAAGGAACCATTTCACTCATCTATGTTCTGAGGTAAGAGCCAGGCCCCAGGACAGATTCAGGATTTTGAAGTTTAGTTTTGAGTTTATTTTGTCTAAATAAACCCAGACCCTGATAAGGATGGTGACTGGATGAGCAAGTGTGTGGTGCCTGTATAAAAGGGCTAGGAAGAGTGAAAATAAATAGAAAGCAGAGCAGTGCAGAGGCACCCTGGTCATGAGGGGTTGCGCGGAGGGTGGCTCACTTGTTTACAACAGTATACTATTCTATAGGAATAATTCATTTTGATAATTTCAATCACTTCTGTGCACAGTGAATATCCACAAGCAGATTGTGATTTCCTCATATTTGTCATTCAGAATTATTTGAATATTTTTGCAAAGCTTTTTAACTCTGAATTGATTGTTAACGATTCTAAATATTCACTGTTCAAATTGCATTGATTAGTTGTGATTAGTCAGGTAAGTCACATGGGATTGTTTCTGTGGATGAGTGTCCGAGTGCTTCTGCTGAAATATCTGTGAGTGGAAATTTAAAATGTGTGTTTCTGTAAATATTTCCACATGCAACTTTGAAATTTGGACTCTGTGAACTTTCTCATGGATCACACACATGTCAACAAAACGCTAAGACAAGAAGAGGAACTCAACTGATCCATGAGCTGACCAAGAGCACCGACAGTACTTAAACAGGATAATGATAACAGTAATTGTTATCAAGTCCAATCAACGTTTTATTTTGTCAGGACGGTAATTTCCAAGTGTCTTGAGCTAGCTATCTGCTCCTGGAACCCTTTCACTGATATTTTCACATTGTATCTTTTTATACTGTTCATCTACTTCCAAAGCAATTTCAGGAGCAACAACACATTTCTGCTCTCCAGATTAATGACATTATTTAAAGTAGAGCCTCTCACCTTGACCATATTCCTTGAACACATCTGTCTGAGAGGTTCTAGCCTACTCCCTTTTTAAAGACTAGCATCCCTGAGAATGGTCTTACCTAGTGGTCTGCCACTTAAAAAGTTCCTGCCCCTTTTTTTCACCATACCTACAAGGTCTTGACCATTGCAGTTACAGTTGCTGCAGTGCAGTAATGTTGAGACTTCTACTCGTAAATTAAATTAAGGAATCTCTTCATTTTCCCATCAGTCATTGAGTGAGAAATTAACATGATCTTCAACTTTTCTTTTTGACATAAACAACGGTACACAATAGATATCCATTGATCATTCTATCAGTAGCAGTGCTTGCATTATGAAGCTGGAATAAGACCCTCTGTCTCCCGGAAAAGTATGATTATTTATATTACTGTACCACCGAGGAGCCCCAGCCATGGACCGGGACCCCATTGTGCTAGGCACTGTACAAACACAGGTGGTTTCTTAACCTATCTACTGAGAGAGGATCATATTTCAGGAGATCTCTTTTAAACTTCTCCATGTTCACAACTCTAACGATACACTGATCAATATATTATCCAGTTATGGATGAAAGTGTGGGCTCTGCTTCTGAAAATGACCTGTTAGTACCATCAATCCTAAGTAACTATTGTGAACCAATCCAATGAGAAGTGCTTGGGAACAGACTAAAGATGATACGTTGCAGCCGCAACTTTCTACACTCCATTTATATTCAAGTCTGGAAACTGAGCTATGCAAAATTTTGGCTTAAGCACTGTGTTTTTCCAAATAGGTGCCTTGTGATTTTTCAGTACACCACTTCCTCAGTTCTAAACGATGCTTAACCCTCACCAGCTTTCTGATTTCCCTTGAGATTCTCTGTGAGATTATCCATCCAATTCCATATAATCCTTGGTCATATTTTTGGTTTGGTACGGGGGGTGGTTTGTTTTTATACTTTAAAACTTTTTTTGAGAAAATAAGTCTGAAAGTACCTGTTTAGCAAGAAAAACAAAAGATTGGTTGGATATTAAGAAAGATTTATATTAAATGGGTCTTCAGAAGTTTGCGATGTTAACTGTGTGTTCAGTTCTACCTGCCTGAAAAAATGTGCTTTCTTCCAGTCAGCATTTCTATCATGCTCAGAACTCTGCTCATTTAAAGGCAAGTCATATAGTTAACGTTTGCATCCGACGAAGTGGGTATTCACCCACGAATGTGCCTATACGTCTGTTAGTCTATAAGGTGCCACAGGACTCTTTGGCACATTTGCATCTTGAACTCTTCATAAATTATACCCCTCACTTTCAAGTGTGTGTGAAACAAAGTAACTCATCTGTAAATATTTGCTGTTTCTTAATTGGCACTAGAATGGGAAGAGAACAGTCTCCAGACTGTGGGCCATTGTAAACTGAAATAAATGCACTCTAGTAGCATTTAATCCTACTAACATCGTTTCATTAGTGCTTTTATTTATTTATTTACTCTTACAGAGCAAGAATTAGGCATCAGTGCCCTGAAGCTTTATTTTATGTAAAATTCATAAAGGCAGTTGAATCCAAGAAAATTATACTAGAAAGTGGAGGGAGCCAAAAATGTTATGAGTCTTTCTGTTTGATACTTGTTAGTGTTAAAAAGATTTTGCTTTTAACATAGAATGCAAATTACCTAGCCTGGAGAATGACATCTGCAGGATTTCCTGCATTGTTTTTACTATTCTGAGCCATAATCCTGCAAAGACTTACAGTGTGTAAAATTAAGCACATGGGTAAGTAGCCCCATTGGCACACAAGTATGTAAAGGAAAGCCCATGCATAAGTTTTTGCAGGATCAGAGGCTTAGGGCGTAAAATGGAAACAACTACCTGAAAATCAGAGTTCTTAACAAATCTTCTAGCTACATTTCAATACCAATTAAGCATGTAGGCCCAAATCCTCAACAACAGGAGTTAGGCACGTAAATACCTTTCGAGGCTCTGGGCTACAGGTCCTGATCCTGCAATGATATCTATGCAGGAGGATGCTTGAACCTGCGTGCAGTCCCATTGACTTTAGCAGAACTGTGTGTGAGAGCAAGGGTTTGGGCAGGGCCAGCGCTACCACTAGGCGACCCTTCCCTAGGCGGTCGCCTAGGTCGCCAGGATTCGGGGGGCGGCATTTCGGTGGCGACAGTGTTTCTTCAGCTGCTGGGGACCTCAGCAGCATTTCAGTGGCAGCTTCTTTGGCCACTGGGGTCCTCGGCAGCAGCTTCTTCGGTGGCTAGGGTCCTCGGCGGCATTTCGTTGGCAGCTTCTTTGGCAGCCGCTCCTGGGTTTGGGACCTACAATGGAAAAAAAATCCTTTAGTTTGCCATCCATTACTACTGCATGCATTAGGATAGTATAATGTGCTACACAAATATGCAACTACCAGTAACACATCACTCTGTGTGGCATCCTCCAATCTACTGCAAAGGCAAACAAAATACTCTGAATTAATCTTATCTGATCTTTAAAAACAAAATGAAGCCTTGCTTAAGCAGGACTGCCACTCATGTTGAATTGCATGGTGGTTTGTGATAAGAAAAAATAATAGCATTGGGAACAAGGACGAGATCACTGAAACTCAATGGCCCAAAATATGGCATTTAGCCATTGGCCCCTGTTAAGGTTAACAGGAAGCTGCACCTACCCAAGATGAGTGTGAGTGCAGGAGCTTCACAGGTGAGTGGCCCTTCTGTGGAGCAGGCAAGGGAGGAAGCTCTGGCCCCTTTCTCCCTGCACTGCAGCACAAGAGCTGCTCCCAATCTGGTCAGGATTCACTTATGACCAGCAGCAGGCTGGGTTTAAATCTAAGTCTCCAGAGTGATGGTCTTGTGAATGAAACCTCCTTGTGTAGCTCAGCTCCTTTCAACTCTTTAGTTTGATGCAGTTAAAAATATAAAATATGTTCATTGCATTTTTTTTAAAAAAATACATCCATTAACACCACAGTTGCTTTCTTATAAGGTTGAGGGAAAATGTAAACATTTTTACAGTCCTTGACCAAATCAAGGAGGTTGAAGTGCCAGTGGTCTGCTCCCTCACAGGTTTACAGGGCAATAAATAGAGCCCGTTTCTTTTAAGAAGCTGTAGTGATTTTTTTTTTTAACTCAGTGTTCTCTCATTACATCATTGATAGCTCTGATTTTGTTTGGTCCCTTGGGAGGTCCTTATTTGGCTTCATGTCTTCAGAGCATTTTTTTTTAAGTACTAGCCCATTTTTGGAATAATGTTTTTTTTACACACTCACATGCAAAGTGAAAAATCAAAGTCAACTACTTTCCTAATTAACACTCTCAGCTGTCGGGTCTGTGTATTTTGATGAGGACAAAGTCATCAGTGAAACAAGTATTGGTGGCATGAAGTAATCAAATGTGCCCTTACAAGCCAATCTGTAGTATAAGCTGTTAGTACACCAGTGTTAATGTTAAAAATAACCCCAAAGGAGGTTAATAAGTGCTGTTTTGAAAATACACATCAGAGGCAGCAGAAATCTAACTAGCAGAGCTGGCCAGAATAAAGGGGAAAAATAGGTATTCCCCCACTTTTCAGTTCAAAATTAACAACATTTCAACCAGCTCCACAGTTGATTAAAAATACTAAAATGGAGAGATCTTGCTTTAAAAAAAATGGCACTAATTTTTTTCTTTTTAAAAATGAAAAAATGTATTGACATTTGATTTTTTTTTAAATTAATTGCTGGCTCTACTAGTTGTTCGTGAATGATGTGGGGAGGGATAGCTCAGTGGTTTGAGCATTGGCCTGCTAAACCCAGGGTTGTGAGTTCAATCCTTGAGGGGGCCATTTGGGGATAGAGGGCAAAAATTGGGGATTGGTCCTGCTTTGAGCAGGGGGTTGGACTAGATGACCTCCTAAGGTCCCTTCCAACCCTGATATTCTATGATTGTCATAGTTCCTTCTTGGGGCTAGGTGTGCTGTGCATACAAAGAGCTTACAATACAAATGAATAACTAGAGACACCAGGTGGTTACAGGAAACAAAATGGGGGAGCACAAGTTAACAGTGAGATGTCTATGGTTATTGCAATAGAGGGGGAAGCACACCGGAAGCCAGTTCCAAAGTCAGCAGAGACTCCTGTGGAGTTCAGATCAAGCCCAGCTGCACAGCTATTTTCAAATGTTTTGTAGGCATTGTGACAGAGATGAGTAGGGTTGTGACAATAATATACCGGAAACCCTCAACATTAAATGTTTTTGGAATATCCTTTGTGGATCTGACATGATGTGGATTTTTGAGAAACATATTTAGAAACAATTTTTTCTGCTAGCTGGCCTGCCACGGGGGAAATGGCTTCCCACCCCACTCAGACTCAGGAAGGGAACATGGAGGTGTTTGTTTTAAGGAAGGAGAAGTGCAATGTTTCTAGTCAGTTCTGGAAATGCTGGGGGATAGGTGGGGAACATTCCCATGGAGGTTGGAGTTCAGAGAACTCCAGAATCCAAGCGTACGTGAAGGTGTTGATTCGCTGCCAACCTCTTGTGAACCAAACCGCAGAGTTTGCACAGATGTGTCCGCCGGCCTTTAAATTGACTTGCCTTTGTGAATTTAAAGCCAAGAGTAATCTTCCTTTCATAACTCACCTTGAAATAATCCGCTGTTTGGCTAGCTTGAATGGGCTAAATCAAATGAAGTAAGAGGAAGGACTCCATGTCAGTGGGCTTTGGACCAGCTGCCTGTGCAATAGTGGGCACAGAAGATTAAACTAAGGATAGACTTTTGATATAACTGTGTCTTTTTGGGGGAGGGGGATGACTTAATTCAGGCTGCTGTTAACTGGCTTATGTACTTTAGTGCTTTTTGCATTACTAAAGTTATCAGTATAAGAAACATACAGCTCAGTAAAGGGACAAGGGATGCAACAGCCTAAACAATCATGGCTTGAACTACCCTCGTCAAATCTCATTTCATTAGCCCTGGATACACATTTCCTCTTACAAAGTGCTTTTTAAGCTTTGGGACTCCAAGGAACACTTTGTTTCTGCAGCTTCTCTCCTCATCCTTTCTCTTAATACAGCTCTCTAGGTACTGTATATATACAAACCTAGCACCACTTCCAGTATCTCTCTGCTAATGTCGTCTTTCTGTAGACATCTATCCATCATTTATGCCCTTCCTCTATAGGGACATAATTGTTGTCTTTAGAAAGCTAATGTTAAGCCTCATTTCTTTCTTTCAGCACTTGGCTGGACTCATAAATCATCATGATGGAAGCTACTAAAGACCTAGTAAGAATAATATCAGCCTGATGTCAGCCTTTGCTAGGTTCCCCCCAGCCCTTCCACCATTATGCTCACTACTTGTCCTCTCTCTCTGACTAGTCCCACCCATGTGATGCAAAGCTATGCTGACTACAATAGATGACAATAAAGCCATGTTGACTACAATAGATGCAAACCAGTCAGTTGTCAGACTTTTATCATTGTGACTTATGTGGAGGAAGGATGGTCTTTCAGTTAAAGTACTGGGTTAGGAGAGCAGCGTTCAAATCCCACTTCTGCCACAGACTTCCTGTGTGACTGGGAAGCCATATATCTCTGCCTCAGGATAATGATACTTAGCTACTTCACAGGTGTATTCTGAGAATAAATTCACTGATACTGCATAATAGGTACCTATATAGATTTTTCTCCATATTATCAGTGAAGTTCTCAGCAACTCTAGACCTGTCTTTCCATAATTAATTGTGTTTGGCTCAGTAACTAAATGAAAGGGGGCCTTTTTCTAACAAAAAGAGTAGGCACCCAGAGGGTTAAAATGGCTGAGGTCATCCAACTAGTATTTCATCACTGACACAAAACACCCAATGCTGGAGGAGATTCTCACAATTAGTCACTACTGTTGCTCTCACAGTTCTATACAGGCCCATTTCTCGCTGCTTTACAATCTTAAATCTCCAAATTATGTTGATTTCTTCTTGCTGAGAGATTTAATTATTGGTATATGTTCGCCACAGAAATGATGAAAGCAAGCTAGAATTACTACTGAGTGGTCTAAAGCAATCTAGGATTATGATGAAAGTGAGCAGTAATTGATCACTGACTGATGTAAACAAAAGATTATTGGGCTTGAAACATCTGTAATTACAGAGCTATGATTCTTCAACTGAACATTTTCTTGTCAAACATAGGACAAACACTGTATTTGTCTTGTAAAACTGGAAGCTTTTGAGTGAGAAATTAGTCAGAAGATGACTTGAGTATCTTATTGTGTAAGTTGCACAGGGGGCTAAATCACTTTTTGTGTAACTCTTTTAACTTCAGTGGAATTGTGCCCATTTGCAGCAAGGCTGCATCTGACCTATGATGCGAAATGTTCCTACAAAACTCAAAATGACACAATTCCCATGAGTTTCCATTTAATTACAAATTAGAAACCCAGAGTTTGAACCAGACCTTGAGAAGTGCCAGAGTTCTCAAGAAACTATAGTCTATAGCCATTTAGCATCTCAAACCAACTACCTGAACTTCTGCCAGTAAATCAGGAAAGCGTGTCAGCAGTGGTGTTATCAAAGCCTAGAATGTCTCGCTTCCTGAAGCAGAAGTTGCCTTCCAAAGTGTAAGGTTGAAAGGCGCTAATCAGATTCATAGCTCTTTTAGCTTTGAACATTTGAAAATTCATATTATAAATTAATGATATCTTGGTTAGCAGTCCAGAAAATGACCTTCTCGTCCGGCAGCTCCCCATACCATTTAGTCACCCAAATGATGATCATTCAGTAATATGGAATATTCAGTAATATAGATATTATTATTCTGTGGCTTTGAAAGTTGCCTAAGGATAACTTTTTTGGCTGCCTGTACCCCAAACGCTAGTTCATTATTTTAGGTTGCTTTGCCCAATAAAAGGGATGGCTCTCACACTAAAGTATCTATCTCTATGTGCAGATATGCCAGAGCAGCAGTAGAAGACTATCTTCTTGAGCTCCAGTTGGAAACCTGTTCTGTGGACCATGGCTTAAAACACCCTCCAGAGCTGCTAACAATGCCCAGAATGATGTGATTTTTAAACAGGAAATCATGGAGATCATGGCCCCTATTTATTTATTTATTTATTTATTTATTTATTTATTTTTGTAACAACATATTTCAGGAAAGAACTCAAGGACTCTAAGCCAATACACAAAACTGAGCATGAGCGGGTGTGTATAATAACAGTACATCCCTTCAAAGGTGAAACCAAGCATCTCACAGTAATTGGGTGCCCTTGCAAGTGAAGGAAAGCAGATTGAATGTCACTGTTTGAAAGCAAAGCATTAGGATCCCAGTTCCTTACTAGCTGTACAACATGGTCAAAGAACTAATGGCACAGAGTAGATCCCGGAGTCAACTGAAGATTTTACTGAGATAATTTTAATGTAAGAGCGGTAAATTGCAAGACAGTATTCAATGGGGATATTTCAAGATGCTATTTAAAGAAGCTTAAGAGAAATAAAGCAGCAGGATCTGTGGAACTGTTAAAGTACTGGGCCAGCTATTCTTTTGTGGCCACAGTTGCTGTTCAGTAACATCTGGAGAACAGACAAAGAGTCCTGTGGCACCTTATAGACTAACAGACGTATTGGAGCATAAGCTTTCGTGGGTGAATTCCCACTTCTTCAGATGCACTAGACTAACGATATCTGGAGAACAGAGTCGGTCCCATCCAAATGATTATTTGGACACACAAAGGCAACAAACAAGACTGTTGTAACTGTCACGGAATTACTTTTCTATCCATCCCAGGGAAATTTTTGTCTTCTGCCTTCTTGGCTGGAGCCACTGAAATCTTAAGGAGCAAGATAAGACCACAAAAAACTGGCTTCACTTCTGGCCATTTCATGATGGAGCAAATCTTCACAGTGTGAGCTTATCAAGAAGGCGTGAGAATTGAAGTGCCCTGTTCCCATTGCACTGGATATCAAGACTGTGTCTGACTCTGACACAGAATTGCTCGGCCTGCTCTTGAAATTCACAGGCCTCCCGCACAAGCTCTGCAGATGACTCCTCTTCACATTATGTTCTTGTAAGTGGGAACAGAATCAACTTCTTCTGAGTTAGGTCAAGTGTTTCATAAAGATGTGTTGCCACGCCAGGACTCTCCAATGCCATCATGGACTATGCGCTTGGCCAGATACTAAGCAAATGCATTTTAGGCATATGACCTAGGAACCTCACTGATGTCGATTTTGCTGACGACATTGTGCTAGCTGTTGAGTCAATGGATGAGCTGGTTGCAGCACTTAAAGCCCTGGACAGCTCAGTGGCAAAAACTGCCCTGGACATTAATTGGGGTAAAGAAAAAAAATTTCCACTTGACAATTTTGAACACAGTGGGCTCTAGCATCTATCATCAACTACCCAGTCGAGAATGTCTGTCAGTAATTTCACCTCCCTCGGCTCTGTCAATAACATGGGTGACATTGAGAAAGAACTTAAAGCTTGGACTGTAAAAGTATTGTCAGTAATGAGGCACCTCAAGAACATATTTCACAAATTGAACACATAAAATGGTATGAATTCAAATTTAATTAAGCGATCCTTTTTCTAACTAAATGGGTCATGTTCTCTCAAATGGTTGCCCAGTGCTCTCTAGGAGATATGGTCATCTGCTCCAAATGCCTACAAACTTCTCTCTGAAAATCACCTTTGACTTTGACCCAATGAATACAGGATGAAAAGACCCTCCAGAAGACCTAAAACATGATGACTGGATGGTGTCAAAAGACATCTGTTCCTCACCAGCATCCTACTCTGTAGCATGCCAGATTTGGCTCATGACAGAACATAATGGAGGTGCATAACGTGTTTGGTGGCGTCTACACTGTTCAAGCAACAGCATATGAACTAACTGATATTTCAAAACCACACTAAGCAGGGATGTTTTAAAATACAGTAAGAACAAGGAAAAGTTCAGCAGTTAGAATACTAGTGGCCAAGTTCAACCAGGAGAAATTGCATCTGGGGCAACAAACTGGTCCCAGTACCAAGTTAGTTCCGTGTGCATGGACTGGTGTTAACTATAGAAATACAGTGCAACCTGTGTTAAGCAACCACCCAGCAGGCAAAAAATATGTGGTTGCTCAATAGAACTCATCTTGACATAAAATTTTACTGGAAACTTTGGGGGAATATCTTTAAATGGGTACTTGTAGGAACACCAACTTGAAAACTAGTCAATTTTTTTTTTTAAAAAAAGGTAAAATTAATTTCAGGCACTACACTGACCAGTTGTAAAAAATTTGATTTAAGTGATTTGCCCAGATCACATAGAAATTCTGCGGCAGGGATAGAATCTACTACTCAAAAGCAGCATTCAGTTGCCTTCACCATGAGACCTTCGTTTCTCTTCCTGCAATCCCGTGCCTCATTCGCTAAACTCTTTCCAACTTCTGCAACAAACAAGGCAGGGATGCCACAGACAAGTCTCTTTCTCTACACAACTTTGATTCAGCCCTAGAGCAGATCCATCCTGTGAACTTAATGATGCAGGGGTCCTGTACGAAAAACTAGATTGTGATAATATAATTAAAGACTGTATCCTAATGCATACACCTAAGGGGGTCAGATTCAGGTTGCACAAACATCTTTAATTTCTGGCACTTCCTAATCTTTGATTGCTTGACTTTTGTGATCTTTAATGTTCTCTTAGTGTCATTTTTGTGTGTGCGATAAGGATATAAACTGACTATATTAGAAAGACTGTCAAATGAATAAAATAAACAGAAAAATAGGGAAATATAACTTCCTCTAATTTCTTTAGGTTCTGATCATCTTAGGTGTTACTTGTAACAAGAGTAGGTAAAACAACTTCAGACAGAAGAGTGCTTTTTTTCAAGTCGATGGTGTCTCTTTAAGAAAAGGGATTGTCTATTGGAGGTGGCATTGAAGGCAGGTTTCCCTACTTGTGTTTTCCTTTGTTTCTTTCAAGAAACATAGAACAAGGCCAACATGCTGTATGTTTTAGCAGGTTAACATACTGCACTATACTGACACTTTATCGTAAATGTTTTTGGTACTACTTCAAAGTCAATGTTTACACTGAGTATTTTCTTAGTGCACACATGTGGAAATAACAGGTGGAACTTGCCAAAATTTATCAGTCAATGCTGTAGCTTTAAAACTAACACAGGTGTCCTAGATCCCTTACACAGAATAAACAGAATTACCTGATCAAGAGGGTGTGTAACTCCTCTCCTCTTGAAATAACTCCTCTCTTCTTGAAATACTAGTTCTAAAATTGAGTCATCTCTGCTTTTCAAAGGAGCAGATGCTATTGATTCCTGCACACCCATCCCACCTGAGTGTTTTTAAGTGCACATTTATGATTATAACCCTATTCCATTGCTTTCTAGAATTTAGATTATTTTTTTCTAAATGAAGGGCAAGCAATAAATATTCAATGAGTTCAGTTCATCCCTGGATCACACCTGTAGGAGCATCAGGTCTTTAGCTTTAGAAAAACCACACAGAAGCTGGGATGGAGCAATTGACTTGGAAGGAGGATAGCTAGAAGCCAGTCCCCGCTAACGGGTCTCCTATGGAGCCCCAGCCACAAATTAAAGCTGGCTCCCTGGGCACGAAAACCTAGTGCACAAACATTTTGCCTGTCGTCCTTCAGTATGAATCTATCTGCCCTGACACATAGCTGCCCTAGTGCCATTGGAGCTGAATCAAGCCCAGTACACCTAAGCTAATATTTCCTTTTAAAATAAATACAGCAACTTGTTTGTCTTTCTGGAATCTTTATTAAGATGAGTTTAGTAGGCTTGTTTGCTTTCCCTTTACCTGGAGGATAAATAAAACAGAAAATGTAAGATGACTGTTAGTATACATTTAGGAGTATGTTTCAACAGGTTTGCACAGCTGTAACTGACTGGAAATTAAACATTAAAACAATACTATTGATAAGGGGTGGCTTTATATTTTTTGCTGCCCCAAGCACGGCAGTCAGGCAGCCTTCTGCGGCATACCTGCGGGCAGTCCACTGGTCACACGGATTCGGCGGCGTTTCTGCAGGTGATCCGCCTGTCCCGCGCCTTCGGCGTGCTCACCGCCGAATTGCCACCGAAACCACAGGATCAGCGGACCTCCCACAGGCATGCTGCCGAAGGCTGCCTGACTGCTGCCCTCACAGCGACCAGCAGGCCACCCCCCGCAGCTTGACGCCCCAGGCACACGCTTGCTACGCTGGTGCCTGGAGCCGTCCCTGTTGATAATGCACAAGAAGGAATGGAATCTTTCTCCCTTTCCGTAGCTGTGTTGCCTCTAGGTCTTCAAGAGTAACGGGCTTCCCGATATGCTCTTATTAATCAGGAATAAATATGACAGAATAACTCCCCATGTGAATAACACAGCAGTGGCCTCCAAGAGGCGGTTCCACAGCCTTTAGGAATGGAAAAGCCTTTCCTGCTACACCTTCTTTTCTAGCATAGGGGGAAATAATTTTAACATGGAGGAACTGGTTGGTTGGTGGTTTTTAAATGCCTCTCATCCATTTCCAATTAAACTGCACTAATGATCATTCTTTGAATAAACTGAAGCTACGTAGCATCATGTCATGTGATTTGGAGGCGTGTGTGTAGAGAGAATTCCGTTGCAGGTGAGGTAAAATATACAGAGGATGCAGTCCTGTAAAAGGAGGATGACACATAGAAGTCTGCATATACAGTTTTTCTCCATGCACCTTTTGAGTTTGGGCCATAAAAAAATTAAGATGCTTGAAAGTGGAAAAAATATTATTTATGTAACGTCTGTCAACACTGCGTTGATTTGCGTGCTTAATTTAAGTACTTAAATCACGTGCCAGATGGCACAATCAGCATGCACTGTTGAAAGACTGTAATTTCACTGTTATAGAAAACTCTTGTATTATTTTTGTATACTTGGCCTTATGATAAGATTTGTGGGCCAGATCCGCAGCTGGTGTAAATCTGCATAGCTCTACTTTCAGTGCAGCCACCCTGATTTACACCAGCTGAGAAACCGTGCAAGGTCTTACAGACAAATTTTAAAGTTTTATGTAGCAGAAAATAGCACACAGTTAAGCCAGGTTGCTGGGGAGTGGAGGGGGAGAACAGTGGAAAAACAAATTGGTATGATGAATGAAGGAAAAATCCTTTTCTCTGACAGTTTGAAGAGAGCTAACAACTTCTTTTCTGTTTAACCACACAGAGGCAGATTCTGCTTACAGCACTTACATTGACTAGTATCCTGCCCTTTGAGTCATCCACTGACCCTATAGTTTCACAAAGGAGCAGACCAGAGAACAAACTGTGATTTGAGTCACAATTCTTGCCATGTCTCCCCAACCTCTCACCCCCGTCATGCTTTGATGGAGAATGAGTTACTCCAGCCTTTTCCTGCCAGGAATAATCACAGGTCCAGTACTATTTGGTGATTTTTTTAAAGCCCACCTCCTGGCATCATGTGATTAGGTGACAATCTCCGCTTTCATTTTCAAGAAACAGTATGTTTCTAAACCTTGTTTGCTGAGAGAAGCCTGAAAACATGAACCCTGAAGGCAAATAAAAAGAACCTCCATTTTAAAAACCTTATGATTTTTAAGCCAATCACAATGTTTTGGGGCCTGACCCATGATTTCTGGAATGTCTGGGATTGGCAATACTGTGGAGTAGCTCAACCCACCCCTCCCCAACCCCCAGGCATTGGGAAGCTACTCTGGCCAATGAATGGGTGGAGCAAAGTCTGGGCTCCTCTTACTCTCTGCCTTTCTCCACTCTCTTTCTGCACATTTGCTGTATTAAGCAAGCAGCCCCCGCACTCCCCCTTGTGGCTGGAGTCTAGTCAGGGCTGAGCAGGGAGATGAAGGAAGCTTACTCCCCTGCCCAGCTGAGTAAGGCCTGTGAAGATATAGCTGAGAGTAAGACACCAGTGTGACTCTGCATGAGCAAATGGGACACAATCGGTCTCCTAATTAATACCTTTTTGTTAGTGGCATCAAAGGAAAACAAATGATATTTTCCAGCTGTCTTTTATTGATAGGTCCGAACCTTAATGCACGGTTTCAGAAAATGCTTTACTGAAAGGATCAGCTCTAAAGAGGAAAAAGGAGAGGTTTAGGAGAAGCTGTGACTCATGGGCTCAAAGAGAAACCGGGACTAAGTTCCAGACAAATGACCCCTCCACTGTGCAGAGGGGTGGGAACGGGGGTGAGAATGGAGTTTGTGACTGGAGGAGCCCAAAGAACAGATGGGAGAAGTAGGTGGATATTAAGATTTTGAAAAAAAAATTGAATAATTTTGCCATTTTAAATAGGTTTACTATTATTATTAAAGGGATAATTCTTCACAGGATTATGAAGTATGGGTGAAATTCTCTCATAAGAACATAAGAATGGCCATACTGGGTCAGTATGTTCAAAGGTCCATCCAGCCCAGTATCCTGTCTACTGACAGTGGCCAATGCCAGGTGCCCCAGAGGGCATGAACTTAACAGGTAATGATCAAGTGATCTTTCTCTTGCCATCCATCTCCACCCTCTGACAATCAGAGGCTAGGGACACCATTCCTTACCCATCCTGGCTAATAGCCATTAATGGACTTAACCTTCATTAATTTATCCAGTTCACTTTTACACCCTATTATAGTTCTAGCCTTCACAACTTCCTCAGGCAAGGAGTTCCACAGGTTGACTGTATGCTGTGTGAAGAAAAACTTCCTTTTATTTGTTTTAAACCTGCTGCCCACTAATTTCATTTGGTGGCCCCTAGTTCTTAAATTATGGGAACAAATAAATAACTTTTCCTTATTCACTTTCTCCACACCACTCATGATTTTATATACCTCTATCATATCCCCCATTAGTCTCCTCTTTTCCAAGCTGAAAAGTCCTAGCCTCTTTAATCTCTCCTCATATGGGACCCATTCCAAACCCCTAATCATTTTAGTTGCCCTTCTCTGAACCTTTTCTAATGCCCGTATATCTTTTTTGAGATGAGGATACCACGTCTGTATGTAGTATTCAAGATGTGGGCATATCATGGATTTATATAAGGGTAATAAGATATTCTCTGTCTTATTCTCTATCGCTTTTTTAATGATTCCTAACATCCTGTTTGCTTTTTTGACTGCCGCTGCACATTGCGTGGACATCTTCAGAGAACTATCCACGATAACTCCAAGATCTTTTTCCTGATTAATTGTAGCTAAATTAGTCCCCATCATATTGTATGTATAGTTGGGGTTATTTTTTCCAACGTGCATTACTTTACATTTATCCACATTAAATTTCATTTGCCATTTTGTTGCCCAATCACTTAGTTTTTTGAGATCTTTTTGAAGTTCTTCACATTCTGCTTTGGCCTTAACTATCTTGAGCAGTTTAGTGTCATCTGCAAACTTTGCCACCTCACTGTTTACCCCTTTCTCCAGATCATTTATGAATAAATTGAATAGGATTGGTCCTAGGACAGACCCTTGGGGAATACCACTAGTTACCCCTCTCCATTGTGAAAATTTACCATTTATTCCTACCCTTTGTTCCCTTTCTTTTAACCAGTTCTCAATCCATGAAAGGATCTCCCCTCTTATCCCATGACACAGGGTACCCTAGGCGAAACTTCCTTGCACCAGCCCTGTGCCCCCCGCAGCTAATGCAGCCCCCCAGCCCATGGGCCGCAGGAGCTCAGCCCCACCAGCCGCGGGAGCTGAGTGTGGAACTGGGAGGCAGGGGGGCGGCTCGCCGCGGCTGCCTCCCGGCTCCCCGCAGTAGCTGAGCAGGGAGGCAGGGGGCGGCTCACCGCGGCTGCCTCCCGGCTCCCCGCAGCGGCTGAGCGTGGAGCCGGGAAGCAGGAGGCAGCTGCCCGCCCCCCAAATCCTAGCACCCTAGGCGACCGCCTAGGGTCGCCTAGTGCTAGTGCCAGCCCTGCCATGACAACTTAATTTATGTAAAAGCCTTTGGTGAGGGACCTTGTCAAAGGCTTTCTGGAAATCTAAGTACACTATGTCCACTGGATCCCCCTTGTCCACATCTTTGTTGACCCCTTCAAAGAACTCTAATAGATTAGTAAAACGTGCAGAGGGCATAAAAATATCCTGTATGCTAGTTAAGCCTGATTTTTGGAAGGCTCAAGTGCAACTTCACTAGGTGTATAGGCCTCTCACTGGCTTTCTGCATAGGGATGAATTTTGTCGCACACAGTGCCTTAAAGCCCTGTGATATCTTACTGATTAACAAGCTTTCTTTCTACGTCTTCCTCTTCAGGATAATCTTAAATCAATAATATAGTTTGTGTATTTCTTTTTGGACAGCTTGAATTTTATGAGTATTGTGAAACTGCACCCGGTCATGAATCCCACTTCTCTTCTAATGTATGAGGTGTATTACGTAAGCCATTTCCTCTCTCCAAGCCTCAGTTTCCCTATCTGTAAAATGGGGATCATGATATTAATCTTTGTAAGCCACTTTGGGATCTACTGATGAAAAGCCCTGTATAAGAGCTAGGTAGTGTTATCATCATCGTATATCCCTAACAAGAGGATACCTGGCAATCCCCTCAGTTACAGAAAATATATTACATAATTCTCAAAATGTATTTCTTAATACTAGTACTGTAGGTGCCAATCAAGGAGCTAAGAATACTGGGAAAGATTCTGATTTAAAGTTATACCTGTGTAAATCAGAGAAACTCCACTGAACTCAGTGGTCTTGGTTGGGATTCACACCAGTATACATGAGATCAGAATCTGGCCAGATACATTTTTAATCCATTTTTCCCCCTAATGATGAAGCTGTAATGATCGGGGCTTTGTGAAACTTTAACTAGGAGTTTCTGGGATTTCAAACTCTTCCCCCTTAATTACAATGTTCTAATAATGTAGTTTAATTATCTGATATCTATTTGGTCCCTAATGCGATGGGCACTCTAAAAATAGGATGGATGAATATACTAGCTGAGATTCTGGGCTGTGCCTCCTGGAAGGATAGTGTGGGCAAAATGGTTTTAAGTCATCTTTGCATCCTCTCTATTCTAAGCTACTCCAAGGGCCACATAATTTAGAGAAGCAAGGAGTAATTATTCATGTTGTGCTATATTTTTTTTTTTTGTTAAGATGAAAAGTACTGTAGGTACTTTCATTTGCACATATTTGCAATATGCGCTATAGGGGTAGTTCCCATTCAAATACTATAAGAATATTTTTCCTTTGTATTAATTAATAGCCCATTTTTCAATGTACATTAATCAAGCATCCAGAGCTTAAGTATTGTACCTGTCATGTAAAGCTACTCCCCAGAGAAACATGCAACACAGATTGAACAAATGGGAAAAAAAACTACTTTATATATTGGTGGCGATGCAATTTTGGGGTTATATCAAACACTGACATTCACTGTGAAAACAGAAAATAGAGATATCAGCACTACTGTAGAAGCATTAGGTAATATCACTTAATGCCCACCTCCAAAAACTAAATCACATAGACAGCTTATGACATATGGGTACAGCCAAATATGAACCTCATGTTGCAGTTTATTTTGAGTATAGTTTTCAGTGCAGGTGATAACTATACCACAGTGGAGATGACATACTTGTAAGCTCCTTGGGGTAGCAAGCTGTACCTTTCTGCTATATTTGGAAAACATCTAACACATTGTGGACACTACTGGACTCATGTAATGATGATTAGTACGGATTGATACTTGTAATTCTTGGTTCTGGTTTTCTGAACTTATTTTTGCTTGGCTCTATTTTTACAATGAAAAGAAGCCAACACATCAAACCCAAGAATGTCTACTGCTTTGTAATCTTATCAGTCACCTGTCTTATCTATCTTCCAGCTTTGCTCTACCTTAAGATTTTCATTTTGATTCAGACCTACATAACAAAGACTCGTATGGAAATTGTATATAATATTTAAATTCAGATCCTGAGGAACTGAGTTCTTTCACTACTCACTGAAGTCAATGATATTTAAGAGAGCTAAGGATCTTATAGAAGGGACTCAGCATTCTGTAGGATTGTGTTCATCCCTTTATCTAAAGAATCTAAATTTCTCTGCTAGTTACTATGGCCCAATGTGACAATTTACAACCTGTAGATAGACCCGTGCACCTATGTGGAGTCCCCGTTGCTGTCACGTTGCAAAGGGCAGGATGGGGGCCTAAACCTGCTTCATTGTGACACCGGGAAATACAATTCTCAAGGAGCACGAAAGCATCTTTCTTGAATGTTGTTATATATCATATAAACCAACAATTCCAGACTGTTGAAAGATGAATAAACCATGATGACTTCAAAGATTCATCAGTTCATCTTCATTTATGGTTGATTACTTTCTGACACACCAGAACTTTATTATTTAACTAGCTGTGCATTCAGAGCCAGAATTTCAAATGGTTTCCTAAAATGCATCTGTTTGCGTATGCAAAACTCCACAAGTGACTGCATTTTTGTTTTCTATCCAGATCTATTAGCTTTGATATCACTCTCCAAAACAAAAGCAATCCATATATAATTTTTAAAGGGAATGCTAATTATGGCAAAATATATAACCAAAAAGCATGGAACATTTAAAAAATTGTGTTAGCAGCATAATGTGCAGTCAGCTTTGTCATTTTCTAGAAACTCCGCAGCTATGTAGAACTTGGTGTGCACTAAAGAAAATAGTTTGTTTCTCTGCAGCCCTTATGTTCCATTTTTTTATTTAGATTTTTCTTGTCAATTTCGATGTGCCTCTGTGACATGAGAGTTTATGGGCTCCCTCTGGTGGCCATTTGAAAACCTGAAAATTACTGAGTTTTATTTATTTATTTATTTATTTATTTATTTATTTATTTATTTTTACATACATCTCTACCAAAAAAAATCCCTAAGACCTGATAAATAAACAATCTTTGATATACTTGTAGATGGCTGTATGGTTAACCCCTTCTCTGCTCGCCACTATTCTGTAGCAGGTTTGCTTGGAGAAGTTTCTTAACATTACACTGAAATGTCATATTTCTAAGGTGATGTATCCACTAAATGAAGAAGTGCTTGAAGTGCACATTGATACATTAAAAAGCAGCAAAGCATTTAAAACTACTTGGGGGCTGCATTTTCATTAAAATGTGTCCATTAATATCTGTGTTATGCTGTTTGATTTGTGGGTTCTCTCACACATGATGCACCATGGCACTGATTTTGCTTTCATGCTGATTTTATACCAGTGTAACTCTATTGAGCTTAATGGGGCTATTCCTGATTTACACAGATATAAGGGAAAGGACAACCAGGCCCCATATGTCTAAATAAAATGTAGACTTTTTTAAACATGTTGCTGACTTGCACTGAATTATATTTAATTTTCTGACTAAAAACCATGGCCAAAATTTTCAAACCTGGGAGCTGTTGATTAATTTAGAAGGACTATGTGGGCCAAATGTGTTAACATAACTCAGTCACTGTCCAACATTAAACAGAGTTAAACAAGATCTGGGGTTTGGTATACAGAGACCTCGGCCTGCTTATACTATGGCAAACACATCATTAAAAATCCTATTAACCTTTTATTAAAGATACAGAAAAGAAGGAAAAACAGTTAAAGCATTTGAAAGGTAAAGTATTAAGTCAGGCTTCCTCTTTAACAACGTCCCTTGTTCCCTTTCCCTTTAGCTGGAGAGAGCTTTTAGAAGAAAAATGGTAATAATTGTCCTTTTAGGGAAAAGAGAAGAAGTTTGTTGAGATGGGCTGGAGTTGTTGTTGCAGTCCGACCCTGTTTTATCCCAGGTGATATTTGGGATTCAGTTGGAGCTGGTAGAAGTAGTGATGTCATCTGTATCCCTCTTCTGGCCCAATCTGATCAGGACATCAGTCAGGGTGATGAAGGCCCTGGGTTCCAGGAAACAGTGAGAGTGGCAGCCATGATGGTGAAGCTTGCTCCAGTAGCCCCCATCTGTTCTTCCGTCTTTTCCCCACCAAGTATCTTTCTCTAAGGATCCAAAAAGAGAGTGATACATGGAGTAGTCCGTGCCCTCATTATTTGGTCCATCAATAAGGCCTAGTTTCCCACACACCAGTTTTGGTGCCGGACTCACATTTTCTTCTGCTCAAGAGCCTGGTTTTAGGCACCCTGGTTTCAAAATGTTAGCCCCTAGTCTTTCTTCCTTCTGCACACACAAGGCCCACTGATGTCAGTGGGAGTCGAAATCAATGATCAAGCAGAAAACTTGACCCTCTCTTAACATTATTCATGTCTATCCTAGACAATGATCAAAGATTGTCACAAATTCATATGACAGCTCAAAGTGCTGTGTTTTGAACTTGGCTGAAAGATGTGTAAAATAGTTTCTTATATCAACTACATCAATTCATGGTGGGCCATATTCTCTTGTTCTAAGCACAGCACTCCTATTGACTTTACTGGATGTCTTCACAAAGCTTGTGGTTAGAATATGTCCCTTTACTGAAAGCTGTATTTGGAAGAAGACTGTATGGGGAGGAAGAATGACCCTATGGTTGGCACTAGGTCCTAGAGATATAGGTTCAATTCCTTGTTCTACCATGGACTTCCTGTGTAACCTGGGGTGGTCACTTAGTCTCTCTATGCCTCAGTTCACCATCTGTAAGGGTGCCCAGAGCGGAGATGGTGGCATATTTTTAAAAAACAACAACCCACCACCCATTGAAATGATGCTGCCTTTGGCTGAGTTGGTCACAGGATACATAATATATGGAAATAATATTTAAGAAATGTATTTCAGATACATCCATTGCAGAAGGTAGGATATGACCACCCCGTGCATAGGTAAGGCTTTTGATCAAATTACCCTCCAGGCTCACATGCTTGAGGGAACTTAAAGCATAGGTGTAGACCTACAGAGTTATGCTAAATCCATCTTTAGAGGACAGCAGAATTCCAGCCAACCAAAAATTTAACACCTAGGATGCTGATAGCCCTTCAGATATCAAGATTATTCCACTTATTGTGATCTGTGTTCGTATATCTGAAGATATGACCACGTCTTGAATGGCTAATTCTCAGTGCATTTATGAAAAGCTGTTCAGATACTGAAGTTTCAAAGCCAAGAGCTTTATATTGGAAGCTTAAAGGGGTTAGCATGCCATGGAATGATTTAACAAATATGCTTGATCTAGTGGAAATACAATAATTGATCTTCGTTTTTTCAATGAAAATGCAGTACTGATTAATCAAGGATTGTGTTCAAAGCTTGCGTGAACTATGCAGTGGTTCCTTAATAGCATTTTTAAATTCTGAACCATACTTTAAATTACCTCGTAATGTCCTGTTACAGAATATATCACTGAAGATTTCTTTTTTCCCTCCTAGTAGATAATCACATCACACATGAAGAGTCAGACTTTTCACTTCAAACCACCATTAGAGTCAGCGTAGCCTCAGATGATAGAGCGAAGGGAGCATAAGAGAAAGTGTGTAACTCAGCAACAAGTTTCTATCTCCCTAGCCTCAATGCAGGGCTATGCCTTTTTGCAGGTGAAAACAGAGCTCATGTAGAAATGTGCCATATCACTTTTTGGTCTACAAATGTACATAATATAAAAGTTGAAACATAGAGGAGGTTGAGAAATGGTTTTCCTAGCCAACAAATATTTTTGAGAGATCAAACTTTTTTCCCCATTCTGAATCAGGACAAAAAGTCAAAAGCTTGTAAACTTTCATGAACAGAAAAAAAATCTGTGTCAGTTTGTCACGGGGAGGCACAGGTTTCCTTTCCCTCGTCCCTGCGCCCTGTGCTTAGGCTGGCAAAAGAAAGGGTCTCATATGCCCCTTGCCGGTACTTCACCTGTGCTCTTTTGTTTACAGTAGCTGTACAGTCCCAATTTCCCCAAACTGGTCCCCGCCCTGACCTCTCAGTGGGTCCTCCGGCCTTTGAGGCTTGTGTCCTCCAACCTTTGAGGCTTGTGTCCTCCAACAGAGACAGAGCTACCTCCCTCCTATCCTCCTGGCTGGCTCACTCCCCCACCTTCAGCCTTCAGCCCATTCACTCAGTCACACTGCAAGGAAATGGGGGAAGGAGGGTCTTTAGCAGGGCATCAGAAGGTTTGACGCCTCTGCCCTGTGACACAGTGTGATGGGGCAGAGCAGCCCCGCATTGGTACCACAGGGGTTAACCCTTCCTTCCTGGCAGAGGAAGCCCTGCCCTGGAAGCCCTGCTGGGCATGCTCCAACTGGAGCCTAGGTATAAAAGCCTGCAAAGCTGCTCAGTCTGGGCTGACCACCGGAGGAGAAGGAAGCACACCGCCAGCTCCTGCGGAGGGGTAGCCAACTCTCCCGGATCCAGGGGCCAGCCAAGCCAGGACGCACACTGCATCCCAGACGGAGGCTGCGGCAGGAAGGGATGGACCGGAGGACCCCCCCGCCCCGCGGAGTGGAGAACGCGACGTTGAGGGTAGGAAGTGACCCAGGATAAGGTAGAGACGGGCAGCATTAAAGCTGCGCTGATGTTCTGCGTGTCGCGGGCGGATCCCTGCTGAGCTAAGCACAAGGGGGAACCCCGCCAGTAGGTGAGCCCTGGGTCGGGACCTGGTGGAGAGGGTGGGCCCGGGCCCGGGTCCCCCTACTACTCTGGCCATTAAGCTGCACTTCCCCTCCGGAGAGAGGGAAGGCTGTGGACTCTGGCCATTGGGCCACACTGCCCTGATCTTCGGGGTGAGTTCTATGGACTCTGGCCGCTGGGCCATGCTGCCCTCATACTCGGGGCGAGTTATATGGACTCTGGCCGTTGGGCCACACTGCCCTGATACACGGGGCAAGTTATATGCAATATTTCCATTGCAGGGAGCACTAGGCCTCCTTGTCCTCCTGGTTCCACTGCCCCTGGCTGAGTTTGGAAGCTTGCATAGTTTTGTTATAGAAATATGGTTAGAATTAAGCCAGTGGTATTCAAAGTATTGTTTTTAAATGTTGGACAGTCCTGTACAGTAGATCAGATTTCAAACCAGGAAAATTAGGGTTTTTTGGGGGGTGGTTTCTAAAATATTTTCTTCCAGCTTCAGTTTCTTAATTTTAATTCTACAATAGGGAACACTACCGTAATTCCATCTAAAACAAATGTCACTTTGGCTTTCTAATATTTTATTTGGTTTTTATATTGTATCATTGTGATAATACTTTAAAGTTTTTTTTCATGTCTTTAGTGGTTATACTGTACATTAAAAATCTTGGTGGAGAGGGACTTTTCTATCTTTTAATCATGGTTCTGTTCAAACACAAAGGTAAAAGAATGTCTTTAAACTCTATCAGCAATCAGAAACATTTGCCTTTTCATAAAAATTGTGCAATCAATTTAAGAAAACATCTTAATTCAAGATAGCCCTAAATCACATGGAAAGTTAAGCATGTGCTTGAATCCCATTATTAATGTCAATGGGAATCATGCAAGTGCCTAAATTTAAGCATGTGTTCAAGTGCTTTCCTGAATCGATGCCTGTTCCATTTTGTTACCCTTAGGCCACTTGAATAAACATACTGTTCAGAATATACCACATGCAGCTCACAGGAACAAGAATACAGACAAGTAAACTATCCCTGTGTCATCCAATGGCTTTGTTTGCTCTGCAATGATTGGCAACCCCTTTTATTTTCTTGATGTGATGTGAGTTACCACAAGGCAAATTACGTTTGATTAAATAATTATCATGTGTAACCAAAAACTGTATAATTAAATGTGAAAACAAATTAAATCGCACAAAATTCCCACCACTTCCTTCCTTGCTCAACTAATTGCTCTGGCAATTTAGACTGTAATATAATTATTTTTTTAAAAAATCCAGTGTATGACACACTTCCCAAAATATTCAAAGCTTTTCAGAATTAAAAAATTAAAAAGCTTATTTAATAACATCTTTCCCTAAGAGAGGTGGAAGGCCCTTTACTATCCAGCTAAAATGTTTTGGATTCTTACTCTCTCTCAGAACACTCAAGTCCATGTTATTGTTTTTTGGGAGCGGTTGCATTCAGGGTAGATTTTTTTATTTTTTTTTTGGTTAGGCTTGACAAACTTTGGCTTAAATGCAGAGCACCTATGTCAATATTGCTGAACCGCTGTGTGATGGGTTCGGCCACAGGGACCCCCTTGGGGTCTGTCACCTGACGTGCTGACTTTACCTCTGAGCCTGTTTTCCTGGCCAGAACCCTGCCTTGTTGAGCCAGACACACTAGCCTGCTGCAACACAGACCCAGGTCTGGTCCACACCCCCAAAGCTGCAGACTTTAACCAAAAACTGCTCAGCAGGTCACCTATCTCCAGCACCTAGACACCCAGTTCCCAATGGAATCCAAACCTCAAATAAATCCGTTTCACTCTGTATAAAGCTTATACAGGGTAAACTCATAAATTTTCCGCCCACTATAACACTGATAGATAAATATGCACAGCTGTTTGCTCCTCCAGATATTAATCACTTACGCTGAGTTGATTAATAAAAGTGATTTTATTAAGTATAAAAAGTAGGATTCAAGTAATAGAACAAAGTAAGTTACCAAGCAAAATAAAACAAAATATGCAAGTCTAAGCTTAATACATTAAGAAACTGAATACAGGTAAATCTCACCCTCAGAGATGTTCCAATAAGCTTCTTTCACACACTAGACTCCTTCCTAGTCTGGGCCCAATCCTTTCCCCTGGTACAGTCCTTGTTAGTTCCAGCAGGCATCTTAGGTGAAAAGCAGGGGGCTTTCTCATGACTTTGTTCTGTTCTGTTCCACCCCCTTTTATAGCTTTGGCACAAGACGGGAATCTTTTGTCTCTCTGGGTCCCCACCCCTCCTTCTAAATGGAAAAGCACCAGGTTTAAGATGGATTCCAGTTCAGGTGACGTGATCACGTGTCACTGTAAGACCTCCTTTTTCATTACCTAGGAGCTGGCCTATATTTACACAGGAAGGCTTGCAGGTAAACAAACCCAATCACAGTTTATTGATTCTGAAGCACCCTTAATGGCTTCCACTTAATATGTTTACATCAGTAATACAAGTTTATATCTTATTCTCCTAACTCCAAACATAGAAATAATACATGCAAACAAATAGAATGACCACACTCATTAGCCCATAAGCTTTGTAATGATACCTTACAAGAGACCTTTTGCATTAAGCATATTCCAGTTACATCATATTTACACTTATAAGCATATTTCCATAAAACATGATAGCGTGCAATGTCACACCCTGATTTCATTTTGGGTAAGAGTTTGCTACAGCTTCTATTTTTTTCTTTGTATAAAGGTAACTATGGACCCAATTTTTCTAGGCCCTGTATGGGCCAAACTCCCATTGACTGAAGTGCAATTTTGTCTGTTTGAGGACTTGCAGACTAAAGTCCTATTATTCTAATGGCAAAAGACAATGTAATGGTGTAACCCTCCTAAAATAAATAGAGCTAATGATATTAACATATAGACAAATTGGGTGAAATCCTGGCCCCACTGAAGTCAATGACAAAACTCCCAATTATTTTATTAGGTCTAGGATTCCATCCATTGTTGCACCGGTTTTGTAAATTTGTACTTCAGCAGCTATTTGCAGAATCCTGTGAATTCATTACTCCTATAATGCAATGCTGCAGTGTAGGCCTGAGTTGATAAGCACAGCATAAATGGGATATGATAACATAAGAGTGAATATGGTAGAGCACGACCAATTAGATCCATGAGTTCACTGCCTCTTTCTTTCCATTTAAATTCCTTTCCATACTCATTTATTCTTTCAGCGTAAGCCTGTTTTGTTCAGGGTTATGGTCCGGTCCAGATCCCACTGAAGCCAGTGGGAATCTTTCATCTTTCCATTCATTTTCATTGGGAGTGATTAACTCTTCACATGCTTAGTTTTGCATGTGCTTAAATATTTTGCTGGATTGGGTTGTTCCATACCAGTATCCCTTAAAATAGATATAGACCGAGTCTTTAATTGAAACAATAAAACTAAGTTTAGTTCAGATGTGCTGGTGTGTATCTTTTTCTAAAAGTAAAATGCTAGATTTCTGCTTCTATGACTGTATATTTGGGGTCTGCCTCCATCCATCCACTGTGGCAGAATGGTCCTTAACGTGGCATGACCCCATATTGGTCAATACCTCCTGACAGTATGCTTTCAATCAAGCCTGACATGTTGAAATGTAACATTGTTCCTTATTTTTCACAAACTAGCCAGGCTATTGCTTTTTCAGGTGGCTCAAAAATATGTGCACAGTTTGTACTTTGAATGTTTAATAAGCTTAAAACATAAAATATATAATGCAGCTTGAACTTTCTAGTGTTATTTCATCACCAAAAAAGCAAAGTCTTGAGGATCAGCAATTGCCTTTGTCAGAATGTAAATTCCAGCTTGTAATACCCAGGCTGTATGTTTCAGGAAATCAGTATTAACCTATTAGCATGCAGTTTTCCTTGGAGAAGAGCCATCTTCACACTGAGCCTGTATTCCTGCTTCAAACCTTCCTGTCACTGTTCCGTATCCACGACCCAGCCTAAGGCAGCCTTTGAGGGTTCTCTAGCCATTTCCTGCATTCTGCACTAGGACTAATTGAAAATTTGGGTGGCCTTGCTTATTTATTTTCATGGAATGCAGCGGGTTATATTTTCATGGCACTTTCTCAGCAGTGCAACGTTTCAATTTCAAAACCTGCAACATGAGAAAAAGCACCAAAAAAAAAAAGAAAAAAAAAGACAGCATACCTTTGATTAATTTTTGTAGTAATCCTTTTATAAAACATAATGGAAAACAAGTAATTGGTATTTTGTTTGTCTTGCAAGATCACACTAATTTAAATGTGCATAAATCATTATCATTTACTATCATTACAGAAATAGTAGTTTAAATGTACAGATGCCATGGAAATGAAAAGATAATATGCAGTGTATTCTTTGCAAGTCTTGTAGAGTTCAATAGCTACATAGTTGGGATTTTGCTTGAAAAAACTATTTCTGTATATGCCACTGGCAATGATCCTAGTCCTGGACTCTGCCTCCATGGATTTCTGCAAGAATGTAATTCCACAAAAGCCAACTTCAATGCCATTGCTACTTTAGATTTGCTCTTGTGTGTGTTAGATTTCAAGTAATCCCACCTCTACCTTTCCCAAAACAAAAAACCTATCCAATTTTTTATTTTGTGTGTGTCTTTGTTACTTAACCACGCTCTTTCCGCCTCTTGTTTTGTTATATCTTTAGTGTTCCTTGAATTTTATGCAAAAATAAAATGTTAATGTGGTCAAGTTGACATTTAATGTAACCCCCCTCCCAGTTAGCAGTTCACTGATGGATTGTTTTTAAATAGACTAACTGGAATATTTGAAATTAAACAACCTTTTGAGAATCACGCTTTCTTCATTGGCCCATGGACACAAAGAAAAGATGAGCAACGAATATACCATTAAGATGTTGATTTATCTCTCACAATTTACTTTGAAATGGACTGAGTCAAAAATGTCAGCTACGAGGCAGAGGCTGGAATCTGTTCTTACATTTATGCTCAACTCTAAATGTAGTTGCCATCAACTGGAGTTATGCATGTGTGTGTATTCAAATAATAGATCCCTCCATCTGAATTTAGATATTTCAGAATTGATGAAATAAGGTTATGCATAAAAAAAAATTAAAAATGGAAACTTCCCTGCCCCCACTGAATTATTAATGGCATGTCACTTTGGAATTTTACCCATAACTGAAATGTGTTGATTTGAATCAGACACTGACCATTATTTTTATATAGTGCTGGTAACAAAACAAAATTTAATATAGATTTTTGACTAGACATGGATTTGAAGCAAAACTCCAGATCCAACCTCCTCTCCACTTCCACGTTAGAAAGTTCAAATCCTTATCAGATCCAAGTCCACCGCACTTACATACCTTTATAACAGGGGTGGGCAAACTTTTTAGGCCTGAGGGCCACATCGGGTTTCCGAAATTGTATGGAGGGCCGGTAACGGGAGGCTGTGCCTCCCCAAACATCCAGGTGTGGCCCGGCCCCCATCTGACCTCGCCCCCCTTTCTTGCCCCGATGGCCCCCCCAGGACTCCTGCCCTATCCAAACCCCCCTGTTCCCTGACGGCCCCCCTGGGACCCCTGCCCCATCCACCCTCCCTGTCCCCTGACCGACCCTGGACCCCCCCGTCTCTGACTACCCCCCGCCGCCCCATCCAACCCCTCTTCTCCTTCCTGACTGCCCTCCTGGGATCCCTGCCCCATCCAACCACCCCTTATCCCTGACCACCCCCAGAACCCCTGCACCTGACTGCCCCCTGCCACCCCATCCAACCCCCCCTTCCTGACTGCCCCCCCCCGGGAGCCCTGCGCCCTTCAATCCCCCTGTTCCCCCCACTCTGACCGCCCCGACCCCTATCCACACCCTCGCCCCCTGACCACCACCCCGAACTCCCCTGTCCTCTATCCAACCCCCCTGTTCCCTGCCCCCTTACCGCGCTGCCTGGAGCGCTGGTGGCGCTACAGCCGTGCCGCCCCGCTAGAGCCAGCCACACCACCGCGCAGCACAGAGCACCAGGTCAGGCTGCGGCTCTGCAGCTGTGCTGCCCGGCAAGAGCTCGCCGCCCAGAGCATTGCGCTGGCAACACAGTGAGCTGAGGCTGTGGGGGAGGATGAACGGCAAGAGAGGGGCCGGGGGCTAGCCTCCCGGGCCAGGAGCCCAGGGGCCGGGCAGAAGGGTCCCGAGGGCCGCCACAGTTTGCTCACCTCTGCTTTATAAAGAGCCTGAATGGAAATCTGGGATCTGAGCAGTCCCACACTCGGGGAAGTTCAAATTTGGAACTAAACTGCCTAACTCTATTTTAAAACAAACTTGATCTACCTTAAGGCATGCCTTCCAGAGAAGGGTCAGATTGTGGCAGTTAATGAGTGCTCTGAGATGGGAAGAAGCCACCTACCCAAGTGTATCCTACTTTATATTACTGTGTCAAATTTGTGAATATTCTGTATGCTACAGTTAATATTCTTTTACAATTCAGTTGGAAGTTGCAAACTACATAACAGACATAAGAAAAGGTACGTTTTTGCACTGTGATTTCCATATATCGGATACATTTTAAGATTACATATCAGGATTTAAAAACTATTATTTTTAAACTGCAGCTGATGCCTCCTGGAAATGATTCCAATTAGAAATTATTCTTCTAATGCTGCATATCATCTGCTTTCTTCATTATTACCATGGACACTTGCAACTGACCAGGAGATTGTTCTCATGAATTAATCTGCTCCTGCTATTTAGTCATCACCTGAAGCATGAGCCTTCTCATAGTAATGGCCACAGCAACCAGCTGTGATTGGTACCAACAGAGTTTTATGATTTTAGATTGAGAATAAGCAGCAGGAGCCTGATCCAACTCTTTCAAATTTTAATCAAAAGACTCCCATTTATTTCAATGGGACATGGATCAGGCCTCGGAAGCGGATGCACCTTTGAATAACAAAGTCCAGTTATTAGGCAAAAGTCCTGTAATAATAACTGGGAATGCAGAAAATATGGCATAATTGTTTCCAAATAATGGCCAGGATTCTTTTTTAAAATGTGTAAGTAGATTTAGGCTCCTAAGTGGGATCTGAGGGACACCCAGCACCTTTGAAAATCAGGCCACTTTGGCTCTGATCTAGCAAACACTTAAGCACCTGCATATATTTACTCATTAAGTAGTCACATTTGTCTGCAACAGGATTATTCTTGTGAATAAAGTTATGCACATACTTAAGCATTTTCAGGACAGGGGCCTTATTTAAGGCTATGATCCAGCAAATCTCTTAAGCACATGCTTAACTTTAAGCTTTGGTGTAATCCTGTTGAAGTCAATGGTTGGATGTGGTGGGGCGGGTGCCCCGGGCGGGTGCCCCACCCCCTTGCATGAGTGGGCTGCAGCAGGCCAGTGAGCCTGCGTAGAAGGGCAGCCAATGGGAGGAGGGCTTATTGGGAGCCAATCAGGGCCCAGATTGGGGACAGCCAATCAGGGCCAGGCTCAGCCCTATAAAAAGGCTGCCCAGGAGCGAAGCAGGGAGTCTCTCACAGGCCTTCGGAGGGGAATGTCTGTCTCCTGCTCAGGAGACCAGCACCTCGAACAGTGCAGTGCTGGGCAGAGGCAGGGGAGCCTAGGAGAGCTCCAGCCGGTTACCTGCCAGGCTGTGAGCCCTGACTGGAAGGACTTGGAGGGTGCAAAGGGGTCAGCGGGGAAGTGACCCAGGGAGAGCGAGGGGAGAGAAGGAGGGCAGGGAGGCTGCCGCTAGAGGGTCCCTGGGGTGGGCCTGGGTCTCCCCCCCTTCCCCCTTATCGTGCACCGGGCCGTGAGAGGTGGCCATAACAGACTGCACCAGACCCCTGACAGAAGGGGATAGACTTTGGGGTGTGGTTGGCCACTGTGGCAGGGGCGAACCAGAGGACTGCTGTTAACCCCCCCGGAAGGGGGAGAGCGTGGACTAGGGGCCACTGCCGGAGGGCAGTGTCCTGAAGAGGACGCCGCGAGCCAGGAGCAATGCGGGTCCAGATGCCGGCAAGGGAGCGGCGGACGGGACACCACCGGCGGAGGGCGCTCCAGGACTTCTGTGAGCTAATTCCCAGACCGATCGGCAGGGGGCGCCGTGGTGGTGAGTCATAACCCCGTCACATTGGACTACTCATGTTTAAAATTAAGCATGTGTAGAAATGTCATGTCAGATCACGGCCAGAGTGCTCAGCACCTTGCAGGACCCAGCACTAAACAGGGACTTAGCAGTCTATATTTAAACACCAATTTAAAAAAAAAATCTTTGGAATTTTTTAAAAGAATATTGGCTATGGAAATTTCTGTGGATCTTTAAATAGATTGGGTCAAATTAGTCCCCCACTGACTTCAATGGAGCTACAACTGGGATGAGTTTGTCACATCAAGTTTTGGGAAAAGTTGTTGATGAAGAAATACATTTCAAATACATGTTGAAAACAGTCTGTTCTATGTTTAGAATTCAATAGTGAGTCATATTTAACCCACAATTAATTATTACATTACAAAATCCTGCACCCATAATGCAGGAGCTGTCCTACCATCATTTCTACTTTTGGGCCCAATCCTATAGTCTTTAATTTAGGGGAAACTCCCATTGAAGTCAAACTTTAAATAATGCTTGAGCGACCTGAAGTTCTGGTGAAATTAAATTTGCTTTAAAGCAAAGTTTAATAAATTGATAATTACAGCTGTTCTAGTTTTTAAATCATATTTGATTCAGTCTGGAGAACGTTTATTGAGAGTCTTAATAAATAAAGCATATTTTATATACATTACTCTACAACCTTTTGGGTCCTCTTTAAAAATAAATAATAATATTAAGGGCTTGATTCAAAGCATATTAAAGTCAAACATTCCTATTTATTTTAAGGGCTTCAGATCAGGCTCCATATGTAATAATTTCTATCAGTGATATTTCAATTTCACATTTTAATGTTAAATGTGTTCTATTTTTTTTCATAAACTTACTCTGTAATTATACAAATGATCCCTGATTATACCAAAGTGGTACACATTGTAATCTCCTATAAATACTGTGCAATTATAAAATTCATTTGACAATGATGGTTATATGAGAGTTATTTGAAAATATTTCAGCTAAATATTTTTTTGAAGGAAAAATTACTTTTCAACCAAAATGAATATATTCATTCCCTCCCCGACTCCTTTTTTTGAAGCAGGGAGAGCGGAGAGGGGAAGGAGAAATGAAAAACCAAATTCCCAAAAAATTTTAGGACTAAACACAACATTTTTATTTCATTTAGTCAAAAACATAAAATATTTTGTGGAAAATTTTCAAAATACAAAACCTTTTTTCTTCTTCTTCTTTTGAATGTATGTATTTATTTATTTTGTGGAAAACACTTATTTTTTGGACGAGTTCAGTCCCAAATATTATTTATTATTTGTATTGTGATAGCACATACAGACCAACAATTAAAGATCAGGGCTCCATTGCACGTGTATAACCTAAAACAGACCTTGCCCCAAAGAGTTTGCAACCTAAGGCCCTGATTTTGCAAAGACTTACACACACACTTAACTTTATGAACTATGAGTAGTTAATGAGGTCCATGGAAACTATTCAAAGGGTGTAGAGTGAAGCATGTGCAAGATTAAAACTGAGCCAGTTTGATTAGGCCTTAAAGTATGAGTTTCCTGAGATGCTGCTGTTACACTGTAATAACAATTGAAAATTATTTTATGAAAGAATCCTGATTAGGAAAGATAAATCTGAGATACATAGTAATTTGACGGTTATGTTTGTAAATGGTATGCTCTGCGGAGTAAGTTATTTTTTGCTATTAAGATGTTACCCAATTCTACTTTATTTTCTAAAGGAAGAATGCAAAATGTGATGCACAGAGTGATGTTAACATCACTGTGCGAAACGCAGCCACTATTGCACCACCCTAAAACTAACGTTGTGGCCAGTAGATCTGCAGTATATAAACTAATTGGCCTCCACTCTATTCCTGTCCTGTGCATAATCCTCCCTATGCAAAGAGAGCAATTGTTAGGTAAAATCAGCTTGTCCTACTCACCCCTCACTGCCCGGGTAGGGCGGAGTTGGTTTGGAACTCCAAAGCTGTCAGAGACCAAGAAAAGAAATGCACCAGACCCAGTAACTTTGATCAAAGGGCACACCGCTTCGGAGGCATGTGGCAACTTTATTAGTGACAAGCATCAGTATTTATAGTTAGTTTTAAGACAGACAAGAAGGAGGGGTACTGGGCACGTGTTTACCTCTGCATCATCTCAGGCTTGACCTTGTTCAAGCTGGTTTCTATAGTTACTCAATTTAAACAGGGTGGCAGAGGAACTGATGCAAGCATATTTGTGCAAGATAAACGGATTTTGAGCAAGGTCAGAAGGAGGAATTTATGACAGGGGCCCCGCTTAGCTAACACTATCACCTAGCCTAGCTTTATAGTGCACAGAAGATTGTAATGTTCTCCCTTGCAGGTTTATCTCTGTAACAGTGGAACCAGGACAGTTCTGCTACAGTTTGGCCTTGCATACCAGGAGGGGAGAAGGAGCACATTTTACCTCAAGGTCCAGTGTAACAAAATATGAAATGTTTTTTTGATAGGGCTTTCCCTTTTGAGGAAAGAATATGGGACATTTCTAAGATTTTGCAGCTTTATATGTCTGCTTTGTTCTTTAAAAATAAAGGCTGCCGATGAAAGTTGCTTCCAAGAAGTAGCATTTGAGCTAATGAAACCTACTTTACATAGACTAATGACATTCTTGACTGAGCTGTAGTATACAGAATTCAGTATTTTTAGCTGCACAAAGTAAATGAACAATTTGTTTTGTTGATGCTGTTTAGAGAAACAATGCCTCTGGGTCAGTAGTGCACAGATTCCTTGGATAGGTCTTTAAAGGAAAGAATTAGTATACTGCAAACCAAGAAAGGAAAGCAGTGTGAGAATTTTGTGTACTATTGAAGATCATTTAACAATGCAAAAGGCTACGCTTTCTGTTTGATGTGGAGAAACTGACTACTTGTTCAGGAAGAGAATTCAAAATGTCTTGTGCATTAATTTATATTCTGTTTCTTTTAAAACATGCCAGAAATCACTTGGGGGTCAAGCACTGATCAGTAATGCATCTTTTTCTCTTTTCTTTAAGCGAGCATAAATATATTTTACTTTACAATTAGAGTTGCTGGCCTAAATTGATATTTACTGGGAATAGCACTACCAAGGTCAAAGAATTTATCAGTACATATTTGTTTAAAAAAAGAAAGAAAAGCCAGGGTTTTTTTAAAAGCTCATCCTGGATATCAGCCTCATGCCTTACATCTAGTCAATTTTCTATTACAAAGACTCACAAGGCAGTTAATCTCTAGGAAACATAATATAACATACAGGTGGGGAAAGCCTAAAAAATGTGACTCTGGAGAAATAGTCCATGAATTTTCCAGCAAATATATGCCACTATCTGAAAGCCCCATTTACAAAAACATACAACACTGGTTTTAGCTCTCCATATTTGATCCTGAGAAAAAACAGAGAGGTAGAACCAGTGAGACCACAAAATGCTTGAACAGTAAGTATGGATATCTTAGAGCAGGCAACTAGGAGTTAGGGCTCCTTGGTTCCATTCCTGGTTCTATCATTTTGACCTTTGACAAGTTACCTAGGCCTTGATTCACAAAGTACATGTTAGGCATGTGCCTAAAAGCATGTGGCTTCAATGGTCTAAGTACATTGCCAAATTGGGGCCTTCAGTGGCCTTTCTCTATGCCTCAGTTTTCTCTATCTGAAAATTGTCTAGCAATATTGAATAGAAGTAGGCAGGTGGTATCACTTCTGTAAACAGCATTCACAAGACTATTGCTAGAATGCTGTTCTGATGTCTGCACTTCAAAAAGGGATGTTGACCTATTGGAAAGGGTTTGCTTATTGCCCCCTAATGACCTCCCCAGGACTCCTGCCCCATCCAAACCCCCCTGTTCCCTGACTGCCCCCAGACCCCCTGCCCCTGACTGCACCCCTGGAACCCCTGCCCCATCCAACCACCCATTCTCCCTGACCGCCCCCAGAACCCCTGCCCCTGACTGCCTCACGCTGCCCCATCCAACCCCGCCCCCCTCTCCCTGACTGGCCCCCCGGAGGCCCTGCCCCCATTCAATCCCCCTGTTCCCCGCCCTGTGACCGCCCTGACCCCTATCCACACCCCACCCCCTGACCACCACCCTGAACTCCCCTGCCCTCTATCCAACACCCCCCTGCTCCCTGCCCCCTTACCGTGCTGCCTGGAGCACCGGTGGCTGGCGGTGCGCTCGCAGCCCTGCCGCCCAGAGCATTGCGCAAGCAGTGCAGTGAGCTGAGGCTGCGGGGGAGGGGGAACAGCAGGGGTGGGGCTGGGGGCTAACCTCCTGGGCCAGGAGCTCAGGGGCTGGGCAGGAGGGGCCCGCGGGCCGTAGTTTGCCCACCTCTGAGTTAATCCTTAGAACAACTTTCTAAGCATTGTGGCAGATTCGCCATCATTCAAAGCCTTCAAATTAGGATTGGATGTTTTTCTCAGAAACAGGTTCTAGCTCCATTTACAAGATAAGAGTTTGATGCAGGAATTACTTGCTGAAATTCTATGGCTTGTGTTATGTAGGAGGTCATTCTACATTATCATAACTGTCCCTTCTGGCCTTAAAATCTTAGGAATGCTTACCTAACTCTCAGAGGTATTGTGTTGTTTAATCTACTTAAACAGACTAGAAAACAGTAAGGGCAAACTGTTGTTCTATGTAAGCCTTATTGGGGTAAGACTTCACTGTTCAGCAGGATATAGTGTATTAAAGTTGCCACTTTTCCATACCATTCTTAAGAACAAGGATTAATCTCTTTATACTATCTTGAGTATTTTTAATAATTTAAATTTTATAATCAATATTACTGTTTTACTCCATCTGTCCTGGAAGCATGTATGTGTGATATGGGTTCTTCTGCCCAACAAGCCCTATCTACATTCCATTGCTGTTTTCCTTAGGAGCTGTTGGATGGGTGCTTACAACATGGCCACTTTAATTTCCTCTGGATATAACCATCAGCTGGGAAAACCACATGTGGTGGTGTCAGAAATGCACTGTACATGAACAGTGCTTCACTGACATACTTTCAGATCACCCGAGTGGGTCAGAGTAATAAATCCCACTCTGGGGAGCAAGAGAAGTTGCATGTCTGAGGGAAAGCCACATGCCTGTTAGGAAGCATAGCATATACCCTTTCAGAACCTAGCATTGGGTTCTGTTGTTGCAGAGCTCAACCAGGCTGTGCAGTTTGGACTGGATTCCATGTTGCTGTCACACCAGGACATGGATTTGGCCATAAATTGCTGCTAATGTTATTTTATTGGCAAATTTTATTATAAACCTTAAAATGAAGATGACATTGGATCTGATTTTCAGAGGCTCCACGTTCCTGTAGTTTTCATAGAATTCATCTGGTGTTAAGTGCTCGACACTTCTAAAATTCAGTTCCTTTCCCTTTTTAAATCAAAAACAAGTTTTTGTGGATACAGACTAACACAGCTACCCCTCTGATACTTTTTAAATCAGTTACTTGTAGAATACTTGTATTTCCAGGAGAGATGCAGATCCAGATCCAAACAACTCTGAACTGTGGGAGAATTTGGATCCATTTCCAAAGTTTGCAGCTTGATTCAATTCTAAATTCAACATTGCAAAATGTTCTGCATGGACAAACCGTTGCATTGAGCCCTACTGAAGTCCGTGGGGCACAGGCATCAACTTGCATGGATCAGTTTGCGGGATCAGGGCCTAAGTGCTGTCTACTGGATGGGGGTCTCCCTCGGCATTACTCAATCCTTGGTTTGCTTGAAAATAGTGGTATTCTCAGATAACATCCTTTTAAACAAGCAAAATGTACTGATGAACAGTCTGAAAATAAGGTGATACTCTCATGGATGACAAAACTTAAAAAAAAAAATCAAAGTTACGTTACATCATCATAGGTATCTGTCTTGCTCAGGTATCAAAGAGCATACTATAGCATTCTGATAGCAAAAGTAATTATTGAATCAATTACTGAGCATCACTGGAGAATAATACTAGAAAATTAGACTAAAGCAGATGCAGTACAGGACTTTAAATGAGCAAAAGGACAAAATAAGGAATTTACCAGCCAATTAATTTTAACTTCATTGCTAGGTGAATTATTGTCGCCCAATCCTCTAAAAGGGTTAAGTGCCCTCAAGTCTAACTAATATCAATGGAACTACTTGTAGGAATTATGCCTGATAGCATCTGAGGCCAAGGAGGTTTTGTAAAAAAAAAATTGTGTGTTTTTTTTTTGTTGTTTTTTTTTTTTTTACAAAACACATTTTGGGGCCTTATTTGACAGTAGTATAACTTTAAGTGGTTTCCCCCTTTTCCAGTTCTTCTTGTTTTTCTTTCTAGTTTAATTTCTTCTGTTTTGGTTTAATTCTACTTAAGCTTTTGTAACCACATGTCAAATTAAAACCCCAGCAAAATAAAGAAAATAACATAACTCTCCTATCTCACCCCCCAAAAAATGTTCTTTATTTTTAGATCTCTCAAGTAGGCAAGTCACAGGTTCTAAGATGGGCTCCATCCTTCTTTGTTTTATGTGGCATGAGACAGACACCTAATTTTCTCCCTTAAGAAGCAGCTTAGGCATCTGCTGTCCAACTCCAGGTAGCAGGCCCCTGTTCATGGATCACAGAGCTAGGCACCTCCATGCAGCCCAGACTTAGATGCCTATTTCTGTGAAATGAGCAGGGCTTAACAAACACCTTTATCATCGGCCACTGTTCCCTCTAAGCTGTGTGCGTGCACCCACAGATCCTAAACCCCACGCGCACGGCAAAACACCACGCGCACAAAAATGTGCACAGAGGTACAACAATTTGCACAGAAGAATTTTTTTGGCGCACACGGCCTGTCAAAAATTAGAGGGAACGTTGTCATCGGCATCTTCCATTGGGTAGCTTAGGGTGCTCTGTGCCTAGCATGCTGGTTTTTGCAAATCCCATTCTAAGGCAAATCCCTATTCGTTGTATACCCTAACTTGGCTTTATTGTTTCTGTGATTTTCTAGGTACCTAAAAGTTAGGCACTGTGACACTCAACATTGCAATGCCTAAGTCCCTTTGTGGATCCCACCACAGGCCCTGATCTTGCAAATTTGTAAGTTGTGGGAAGGCGGAGGGGTTACGGGCCATCCTGGGTCCTGTCCCAATGCTCTGTGATGAATTGCTTTGCATCCAGCAATCCCTGTGTTTCCGTCTGCATATGACGCCATCTTTTAACGGTTTGTGTACTGCACGCTCTCCTCTTCGGTCTGCAGTATGCTGCTCACTCTCACTAACATGTCATGAGTGGCAGTTGAGTTATTCCTTAAACTACAAAGGCAAGAGGAGTTCGACATTGATCTCGCCACGCATAGTAGCTAAGACACGAGATTGCTTGTGGCATTCACAGAGGTGCTGACCACAGCGAAACGTCACTTTTGGGCTTGGGAAACAAGCATTGAGTGGTGGGATCACATCGTCATGCACGTCTAGGATGATCAGCAGCGGCTGCAGAACTTTTGGATGAGGAAAGCCACATTCATGGGACTGTGTGATGAGTTCGTCCTAGCCCTGTGGCGCAAAGACACAAGAATGAGAGCTGTCCTGTCGTTGGAGAAGCGCGTGGCGATTGCACTGTGGAAGCTGGCTACTCCAGATTGCTACCTATCGGTCGCTAACCAGTTCAGAGTGGGAAAGTCAACCGTTGGACTCATGTTGACAGAAGTGTACAGGGCCATTAATCGCATCCTGCTCCGAAAGACTGAGACTCTGGGCAACGTGCGTGACATTGTGGATGGCTTTGCACAAATGGGCTTCCCTAACTGCAGGGGGGTGATAGATGGCACGCACATTCCAATTCTAGCACCAGACCACCTAGCCACCGAGTACATTAATCAGAAGGGGTATTTCTCTATGGTTCTCCAGGTGCTTGTAGATCACCGTGGGCATTTCATGGACATTATCGCAGCCTGGTCTGGAAAGATGCATGACACACGCATCTTTCTGAACACTAGCCTGTTCAGGAAGCTGCAAGCAGAGACTTTCTTCCCAGACCAGAAGATCACCATAGCGGAAGTCGAAATGCCCATTGTGATCCTGGGAGACCCTGCCTACCCCTTAATGCCGTGGCTTATGAAGCCATACACGGGGAACCTTGACAGCAGCAAGGAGCAATTCAACAGGCTGAGCAAGTGCAAAATGTCTGAGTGTGCTTTTGGACGTTTAAAGGCCTGGGGGAGCTGCCTATATGGGAGGTTGAACCTGGCCGATGACAATATTCCTGTGCTTATAGCTGCATGCTGTACATTCCATAATTGGGTGAAAGCTTCACTCAGGGCTGGACCGCAGAGGCTCATCCCCTTGAGGCTGAATGTGAACAGCCAGAGACCAGGGCTATTAAAGGGGCGCAGTGCGGGGCCATAAGGATCAGGGATGCCTTGAGGCAGCAATTTGAAGTTGAAAGCCACTAATATTTGTTGCTATGCTCAGGAGTGCAGTGCTTGTAATGCTAGGAGGTGATTGTGATTGGTGCAGACGATGAACTGTGAAGGTTTAAGAAAATTGCTGGTTGCTTGGCAGGGCTCTGTTTGCTTTCAGTTACTGGAATAAGGATTGCTTTCAAACCAACACAATTCTTTTATTAAAAAACAACAACGGGAGGAGAGAGACAAACAAAAAAACACATCAACACTATGGGGGAAGGGAAGGTCCCAGAAGGAGGGGGGGTCCCGGGATGGTTAAAGATGTGTGTACGTCCAGGTATCAGATGCAACCTTGTCCTTTGGAGTACAGTGCAGCAGAGACTGTTCTTCATCAGGGCTAAACTGCAGAGGGAAGGGTGTTGAGTGCAATGGGTACTGGGAGTCCGCAGTGCTGGACTGTGACGAGGCAGGAGTGGAATGCAGTGGGTACAGACTGGATCCAGGAGGTTGATAAGAGTGTGTTGGTGGTGTTGGGGGCACATGGGGAAAGAGTTTTGCAACAGCAGCGGCAGAAGGGGCTGCGCGGAGCTGCTCGGTTTGCAGTGCTAGTAGCGCCTAGAGCGCATCCGCTTGGCGCTCCATAACCTTTAAGAGCCGCTCTGTGGCTTCATTCTGGCGTGCCACGTTCTCTTTTTGGTCCCTTTCCTTGCTGTCCCGCCACTCCTTCAGTTCTTGTCATGATGCACGCTGTGGCTGAAAAACATTACGCAGAAAGTCCTCTTTAGTTCTTCGTGACCACTTTCTAATTCTGCGTAGCCGTTCAGTGGCAATAACAAAGAGGGAGGCTGGGCTCCCAAGGTCATATCTGTGAAGCCAAAATGCAACATTTTACAGAAGCAGTATTGTTTGAAACACACAGACCACTGATTCACTGATTTAAAACACAGCTACTATTTACATACCTGTCACTAACTGGCTGACCCCAGGCAAGCACACATGAGCCACAAAACCCTCCAAATGGTGAGTAACCGCAGGGGCAATCAGCGTTCCAGGACCGAACTGTACACTAGGCATGTGGCTTGGGGAGAGCCAGCACTGTAGGGGGAGCCTTATACTCATTACTGTCCCCACATTTTCCAGAGGCTGTGTTCATTATGGAAGATATCTCGGTGCTGAGGGTGAGCAGAGTCTCCAAGACTGCGGCTTCCACCCTGGCCCTTATGCGGCCTGCCTATGTGCAGCAATGGTCATCCCCACCCCCAGTGCTGGCACAGTGGCACGGGAAAGTTACCCTTAATGGGGCAAGAAACAAAGCAGCTCTGCCAAAGAACCTGTGGCAGCAGATTGCCTAGTATCTCCATGAGAGTTTCATGGAGATCTCTTTGAGGCAGATTCCTGTGAAGTGAGGGAATCAATCAACACCCTGTTCTGCTGCTCAGACTAGGCATGTGCTACTACGCGCATCATACAGACACAAGCCTGATTTCTGCATCCCTCCTGCCCCGAACAACTCGCTTCATGATTCCCAAAATCAAAGCCACTTTCCAGGGGCTTCCTCTCACGTTTGCACTTCACAAAGCTGACAGCTGTGACTGGCTAGCCTCCTCTGAGGTAGAAGAGAGCTCCTGGCTGCATGCATCTCTGACCTCCGAGTCATCCTCTGCCTCTGGATCCCCCTCCCCCTCCTTGTCCAAGATTTCCTCCTCCTGGCTCGGTCCACTCTTGACTGGCACATGAGCCACCGAACTATCCACAGTGGTTTTTGCAGTGGAGGTGGGGTTGCCACTGAATATTTTGTCCAGCTCTTTGTAGAACAGGCAGCTTGTGGGCGCAGCACCAGAGCGGCGGTTTCCCTCCCGCGCCTTGTGGTAGGCGTTCTGCAGCTCCTTCAGTTTGACCCTGCACTGCAATGTGTCCCGGTCATGGTCCCTTTCTGTCATGCATCATGAACTCTGTCCATAGGTATCATAATTCCTACGGCTGGACCACAGCTGGGACTGGATAGCCTCCTCTCCTCAAATGCTGATGGTCCAGCAGCTTGGCAGTACTTCAAGCCGGGGATTGCCTGATGCACGGAGCAGGCATGGTCACCTGGAAAGATGCGCTGAGACCACTGCATGCATCACGAGCAAACAGGAAGGGGACTTGCAAAATTCCCAAGGAATTTAAGGGGTGGGGCTCACGGTCACCTGAGGGCAGGGCAGTAGTGTTCAAACTGATGACCAGAGAGGTGAGAACAGGTATTGTGGGACACCTCCCACAGGCCAATCGCAGCGCTGTAATCAACCAGGGCGTTTACACTGGCACCGCGGCCCTGTACCCCTGGTGCAGAAAGCTGTACGCCTCTCATCGGGGTGGTTTTTTTACAGCGCTGCAACGGTGCAGCGTCTGTGCACTAAGTGGCTTGGTAGTGTGTACACCCTGGGAGTTACACCGCAGAATCTTACCAGTGTAGACAAGGCCTTATTGTGTTTAGATTAAATTAATTAAAATAATGTAAACTAAATCACAATAAGCCCCTCTTAAACCAAACTAAGAGTCTCCATAGCAGGGTTTACACCAGATTAATGATGGTGGTTTAAAAACTGACTTAAATTAAACCCCTATAACTTTCTCAGGTCCTGAACCTCTTCCCTACAGGGGCTTGCTCAGGAGCCTCTAAAACTATTTTTTAAAATGGCTAAATTAGACAGGTGCGATATTGGATGAAGAGTGGGACATTGGTAAAACTCCAACTTCCCGCCTCCCCCACAGGACCCTTCTCAGGCCTTGGTTTATACAAATCAAGCCAGTTTGAAACAGAAAAATATACCCCTCTGCAGGGTGCCTGGCAGAGCTTTGCAGGAGTGGGGCCCGGCTCCTCTTTTGTTTCTTTCGCTTTACTTTATCCCGCGTCTAAGCAGCATTTCCCCGCTCACCCTCGGCGGTTTTATTCCTTGACGAGCCTTCGGCGGGGCGGGGCTGGACAGCGCCAGGCTCACAGCTCCCCGCCCCGCCCCGCCCCCCCGACACTGTCTCAGACCCAGCACGCCCAGCGGCCTCGCCCTGCGCCTGAGGTTCGAAGGGACCCGGCACCAGGCCCGGGGGGAGGGGCCGAACGCCCAGGCCCGGGCCGGTGGGCGGGGGAAGGAGGAAGCGAACGAGCTCAGGGGCGGGGCGAGGAGGGGCGGAGAACGAGCTCAGGGGCGGGGCCGGGAGAAGGAAGCCGCGGCGCGAGCGGGAGGGGCGGGGCTGCTGCCGCTCGATTGCTCTGGCTCCGTCTCTCGGGCGATCGATGCATCCTGGCTCCACTGCGGCGGGCTGGGCGTGCGAGGGACGGAGGGCGGAGGCGCTGCCGGTTACAAACACCGCGGTGGCCGGTGAGTGACGTTCCCGCCTCCCTTCGATCCAGGTCAGCGCGGGCCGGCGCTGACCTGCGGAGCAGCTTCTGCCCCCCCGGCTTCTGCCCCGGGGGGGGGCGGGTCTCACTGCGGACCCGCCTTGCTGCCGTTGATAACAATCCGGGCCGTTGGGACCCGCCCGTTAGCCTGCCCCCGCTGGGCGCCGGCTCTGTGCGGGGGAGGCCACGCGCCGCCCCCCCCCCCCCCAACACTGTGCTGGGGGCGCCGGGGCTGCTGGAGGCTCCGCTTCTCCCCGCCCGGCTCAGCTGCCCTGGGCCCCACCGGGCCACGTCGGTGCTGCCGGGGATCCCGCGCGAGGCCGGAGGAGCGCAGGTTACGGCTGCGGTGCGTGTTCTGCTGCGGCTCGGCTCCCAGCCCTGCCCTTTGCAGCGCGCACCCGACTCCGAAGGCCTGCCGCGCAGTGCATTAGCTAGCACGGCGGTGGGACCCACATTTGCGATGTGGTGTGGCTGCATGAGCGCTGGCTTGTAAACACTGGGTATGTCTCCTCTGCAATTAGGCATCTGTGGCTGGCCTTTGTTATGCTGGTGGGGCTCGTGCCAAGGGGCTGTTTAATTGTGTTGTAGATGTTTGGGCTTGGGCTGAGGTCTGGGACCATCCCAGCTGGCAAGGTCCGAGAGCCTGGGCTGCAGCCCGAGCCCAAATGTCTACATTGCAATTAAACAGCTCTTATCCTGAGCCCTGTGAGCCTGAGTCAGCTGGCAGGGGCCAGCCACGGGTTTCTAATTGCAGTATAGACATACCCACTGAGTTCACAACCCGGGTCCCACAGACCTGGGCTTACAATGCGGTGTAGACATACCCTTATAGCTGGCTACATAATCATTGATATTTTGTCAACTTGGGCTCTGACCAATGTGTTACAGAAGCTACCTGAAGGATGCAGCTGAGGCTGCAATATGCTGTCATTTCTGTCATGCTTTCAGCACTTTCCTTTTCACCTGCTTGATGTCAAATCTCCTGAAGTCCGTGACCCTTGGGCAGTCTGCATCCAGGCCAGGTTCTCCAGCAGCTGCTAATACGATCATGTCCGTTTCACTGCCGCCCACCATTGAATAGCAGCGATGAAACAATCCTGTCCCTTTCACTGAGCAGCTGTGGGCATGAGGGAGCATATTTTGTTTGGAAAACACTATTTTTCAGAGAAAAAAAATTGGTTTGTCTGAAGTGGACCAAAACCAAATTTTGAAATGAGGGCATTTCCAGTGAAGCAGAATTTCAATGGGCTGTGCTGTAAAGGTGTGTGTGAATTTTTTTGGATGAAGTTGTCAAGATAAATACCCCCATATTTAGTAGTAGCCCCATATATTCTTTACCAAGTGTATTAATTAGATTATATCCTTGATGACAGGTGGGTTAATTAACATATTTTGCTGGCTCTAATAGCATCATTTAAACATGCAGACTTTTTAAAAGTCCTTCAAACTTGGCTGTTTCATGGTGTTGGTAAATATCTTTTCTTCTGCAAGCTTTATAAAGTCTGCTGGGGAGCTCGTAGACTTTTGAGAAGCTTAGACGACTGTAGTAAATAACTAAAATTAACTATCCATTCATCCAGAAAACATGTTTAAGAAATAGTTTTAAATGAATTAAATAACCTGGTCTGAAATACTCATCTATCTTTTGATATTATTCCCCTTCCCTAGTATACAATTTTTCAAAACTTAAGTGGCTTCTTTTCAAAGTACTGCATTTCTAAAATGCTATATCTAATTAACTCCAGATTTCCACACCAAAAATGATGTTGACAGGATATCGCAATGACAAATTTCAGGAAGAAGGCTACTTATCTGGCCAAATTGCTCCCCCATTTTGTTATAGAGATGCTGTATGAAATAGTGATTTGGAGAGCTTACATTCCTGCTTAGCTAGTAGAAAATATCTCTTCTTCCCTTTCCAACCACCAATTCACTCCTTGTTACTAATTTTCATTAAAATTTTGTAAAGCTTTTAATGTTTTGTATTAAATCATGTAATATTCAGAACATTGTGATTTGAAAATAATATAATAAAAATATTGTTCCTCTAATTTAGTAATGTTCACAAAGTGCCTGTCATTTAGGTTACTCCTACACAGCAAATGAAGGTGTACTTTTAATTTAACTAGTGCAGGTATCAATAGTAATAAAGATGGGGCGACATGGCTTTCAGTGCAGGCTACTTGCCACTGTACAACCCTGCTGGAACCCTGGGTAAGCTAGCCCTTGCTGAAGTCTGTGCTGTCATGTCTTTACTACTATTGGCACTCATGCTAGCTAGATTAAAGCTAGTGTGGGTATGCTTACTTGCTTTAAACCACATCTTAATTTGCTGTGTAGATATAACCGCAGAATGTTTGGGGCTTTAAGATTTCTCATGGTCCTAAAACATGTTTACAGACCAGCATTAACAGTAATTAAGGCAAAAGCAAACACTAAAGGTTTTCAGATTTAAAATATACTGACAATCTTGCCATAGTCCAGATTTTGAAATTTCTTTATCTGATTGTATTTATATATTCCTTTCTGCGTAGGACCACTCAGCATAGTGAATTTGATCAAAGTAATAAATAAAATAGGTGATTAGATGATAGAGCCTACGTCATGAATCCTATCATGATGAAAATTGCAAAAAATAAGCAGTGTGTAACATTCAACTAATTTTAAGAAAATATTTAAATAATTATGAAGTCAGGGAGTTTAAGGAAGCATATTTTCAAAAAAACAAATCAGATTTAATTTCAGTCTTATTTTAAATATATTTCTACTTATGCTGAAATCTGAAAATCCTGGTTTATCACTAAAATTCTAAATGTAAAGTTCAGAATATCCGACAAAACTAGAAGGTTGAATGTGAGAGAAGTTTTTGAAGTTGCATTATTTCAACTGCTAAATTACGTCAATTTATGTAAAGCAACCTGGATTATAATTCACCCTGCATTTCTGTTTCCAGCAAAAACAGGCCTGTAAAGCAAAAAGATTGATACTGCCCAGAGCTACAAACCCAGAAAGGCTAGCATGTGTACATATTTTGTCCGTTTTCTCTAAATGTATGTTGCTCACAGATGGAGACCCTGCCTACACGGGGAACCCTGCTTTCCTAGTTGTTATATGGGAATAATGATACTGACTGCCCTGAAAAGCACGTTGAAATATACTGATGAAAAATGCTGTGTAAAAGCTAGTTGTTGTTGTTGTGCAGCCTTTATCCAGCTGCTTTTTCTAAAAAGTGATGGCTTGATCCAATGGACTGCTTCTTAGATGAGGTTTGTCGTCATACGATGATGTATCCAACAATGTCATGTAGCAACAATGAACCAGATCAAACCATTCCCATTTTAAACCCAGTGAGAGGAGATCCTGAGGAAGAAATTTTCTTGAGGATCCCTCCACTGTTGGGAGGAGGTACCTTTTTTCTTTCTCTAGAAAAAACTGTTGTGCCCACTTTCCCCAAATCTACTGGAGGTCCAGATCTTCAGGTCTTAGCTGACCCATCTCTAAATATACTGGTGGATATGGAGAGAAATTATGTTCATCCGCCGCTAGCCTTGCCTCTAGTCTGTCCACACTTTCCCCCTCCATTCTGGCTTACCTGCTTCACTCCCCGCTTGCAGTGTGCATTGTGGGCTCATGGATTGCCTTCCACAGTGAAAGCAAAATGGTGCTGTGGGAGGAAGGAGAACTGTCCTGGGAGGGTTCCCTCTACATGTTGATTGTGGGGGATGATCTAGGCAGTGATTTTAATATCATATGAAATAAGTGTGATTAAAAATAAAAAATGTTTTTTCCCTTGGATATTAGGTAGTGCATATGCATAGTGGTAACTTTTCAAAGTTAAAGACTTAGAGTTCACATTCCATCTCCTAACCTCAATATAGCCAAAGATTTACAGCCTTCAAACTATCAGTTTTAAAAATAAAACACACTTCAAATTGAAGTATAAAAGCAATCTGAAAATTAATCTTTGTTTACATTCCTATATCTCAAAAACAGCAGCATGTTCCCCCAACCTCAAAATTTAATAGAGGCAAAACCACCTATCTTCTGGGATCTTATGCCAAAAGTCAGCCTTGGATACACACTTCAATGTTGGATTACAAATTCCTGAAATTAAAGATTTATAATGGAAAGGCTCAATTTACCTATAGAATCTTAACATCCTAGACTGCATATCAGTAACATGCTTAAAACAAACAAAATAAAACAAACAACACTATATTTGATGTATATATATATTTTAGGTCAAAACTGGAGTAAATATATTTTTAAAATACACATTTTTAGATGTGGATGTGGCTAAGGCATTGTCTTCAGTAGAAAACTGAATAATTTAAACTCTGTTTTTTTTAACAATAGAGATAATGACATGATGCTGACTGTTCAATGCAGGCAAAAACAAGTTGTGTCAGGTAGTCATGATAACCCTTCTGGCACTTGGGACCACATGCAGTTGTGTTTATAAACAAACAAAAAAGTAAATAACCCTACCTCCACCCTGTTTTAAATATGATTGAGCTTCCTAGTGAAGTAAAGCCCCAAAGAGGTCTATATTCTATTAACATCCAAGGAAACTGACAACAAAATAGGGTCCTGGCCTCCCAATCAGATTAATATAGCCAGACCTTGTGCATGTGCAGAACTGCAGAGTCAGTGGGGCTCTGCACTATACTGTATACAAGAATCAGATTGGATTGTATTGGGGGTCCTGGATCTGACTCTAGTATTGGGACCTAATTGAATGTAGAGGCCCCTAGAAGTGTGTTCAGGTATATTTTTAACCCTTTTTGGTTGAGCTTTACTGAGTCTGTGTCATAATGTCTGTAACAGTATACTCTGTATCGGTGGTCTCCAACCTTTTTATGCCAAAGATCACTTTTTGAATTTAAGGGCAACCCAGGATCTACCCCGGCCCCCTCACTCCATCACTTCCTCCCCCTTGCTCGCTTTCCTCCAAAATAAAACACATTTTATTTTGTGTTATAAGGGGGATAGCGGGTTAGGGTTTGGGAGGGGGTGTGAACTCTGGGCTGGGGCCAAGCGGTTCGCAGTGTGGGAGGGGGCTCTGAGCTGAGTCTGGGGCAGGGGATTGGGGTGCAGGAGGGGGTGAGGGGTACAAGCCCTGGGAGGGAATTTGGATGCAGGAGGGGGCTCTGGGCTGGGGCAGAGTGTTGAGGTGCAGGAGGGGGTACAGGGTACTGGCTCTGGGAGGGGGTGCAGGAGTGGGTATGGGGTGCTGGCTCAGAGAGGGGATCAGGGCTGGGGTGAGTGGGGTGCATAAGGGGGTGCAGGGCGCCCTGGCTGGCTCTGGGAGGGGGTTGGGGTGCAGCCTCCCGTCGGGCAGCACTTTGGGCATCTCCCAGTTGGTGGCACAGCAAGGCTAAGGCAGGCTCCCTGCCTGCCCCAGCTCCACGCTGCTCCCGGAAGAGGCCAACATACCCCTGTTGCTCCTGGGGCGAGGGCACGTGGCTCCATGCGCTGTCCGTCTCTGCAAGCACCGCCCCTGCAGCTCCCATTGGCCACAGCTGCCTGTTCCCAGCCAATGGCAGCTGCAGGGGCGGTGCTTGCAGGCAGGAGCAGAGCGCGGAGGGAGACCTCTGCCCCCAGGGTCATGCTGGCTGCTTCAGGGAGTGGTGTGGGGCCACACTGAACTGCCGGAGACTGCAATCGACCGGTTGGTGACCACTGCTCTATATCTAAAGAGGCTGATAGCAGCTCCAAAGTTAAGGTTAGACTTTTCACTTAAACAAAAGTTAAGTCTCTAAATGAAACAAAAACTTCCCACTGGTGAGTACCTAATGGTGAACACAGACACACTGAATTTTCAAAACGTTTTTTGCAGTCCAGAGTCTCTCTTTAAAAATCTATCTAACTACTTTAAAATTGCTATTATTGAAAATTTTCAAATGTCTAGTGGTGTGTCTCTGTATGGCTGAAATGGTTCTCAACATTTGTACATTGCTTCATGCTCAAAAATGAACATTATATTCTTGACAAATAATCTTAAGGAACTATAAAGAAGGGTGGTATGCTTTTGTTATCATAACAGTCCCTTTTCATCATCATGGAAGGCGACAAACTTTCATTCTTCACAGACAGCTTCAGTTCTCCATAATCATATGAGAGACAGGCTTTTAGACAGAAGATTCAGGCTGCAGATTGGGAGCACACAGGCCACCTCCAATATTAATACAGACATATTGCCTGTGTTAAACTCAGGGAAACATATTATATGCATATCTGTGCGTACAGGCCCATATTCAGCAAAGCATTTAAGCACATGTTGCATAGGGACTACTGATGTGCTTAAAAGTCAGGCACATGCCTAAGTACTTCGCTGAATCCAGGTCATGTAGCGAGCATGGGGTATTGGGGGAGGGCAAAATACTTTGAGTTAAAGTGGTACAAGAGCATTTCCCACCAATGCAAACAGTAAAAACCAAGAAACCAATGATGCCACACTGCAAACATCACTTGACTTTATCAGCCTCCCTGCCATTTATATCCTCACTAACAAACACAAGGTTTACTCCAGCCATATTAATTGTATAGATATGGTTATTTTATGACTAATAATGTTTGGCTGAAGAATAGTGTATGGAGATACCTGAGGTTATGAAAAACCTCTGGTGTTTTATTTTTTTCTCTAGTTAAACAAACAAAAATCCACCCCAGTGGGATTTATTTAATTCATTTTTTTTAACTTCTTAATATATTTACATAAACAGTTTGAAATTTTTTTTGATACTCAAAATATCAGGCTCCAATTTCAGTCTGTGAATAAGAACTTTTAACTAATTTAAGAAGCTGAAAGGAGATTGTTGAGAACACTAACGTTCTTGTAAAGACTGTTAGGTTTATTAGGAAACGGTAAGAAAGTTACAGAATTGTAGAAGCTTTTGAGTCGAAGGAGATGTGTGGGCAGAATCACTGGTGATTGGAAGGCTCGTGGATGGAATAAACTTTCAGTAGATGTTGGAGAGAGAAGTAGGTGGAGTCTTAAATTAGGAGAGGGTTTGATTTGCTACAGTCTGGAAATTTATAGAAAGCTTGTGAGCTATCTGACAGTATGGCTGGCTAGGTCATTTTTGGTCTTCATGTTATTTAATTTACTATGTAAATTCATCTAACTAGTAAATGCCAAAGCTGTTGATCAATACTTCAAATGGGTGATTAGTATTTGTAGGGATTACCAAATAGCAGTACATGTATTTTGACATGTTAAGTCAGACAAAAGAAGGGATAGGAAACAAGTGATTTAATGGACTAATGTCCATTGAAAATAGGCTGTTCTAAAGTAAAACATAAACTGTCAGGAATAGTGTGACAATCTTGATTTGAGGTGGTAATCCTTTCTGTGTTTGTGAAAGAGATTGTGTCGCAGTTTGTGGCATCAACATGGTAGAAATTTGTGGAAGTCAAATAGTAGATTATGGGGCACTTGAGTTTAGAATTTGACCAGTTTTAAAATACCTTTTCTTCTCTCAAGCCTGCTCAGCATCCATGAAGGATGCCTTAAAGAAAATTCGGATTGGTTTGGTTGAAATGTCATAATAGGTTAGGAGTGGTGAAAGTGTTTCTGTATCTAAGGGCAGATACGAAACAGTGAAAAGTCTATCTAGTTAGTAGACTGGGATTCATGTATTATGTTTTTTGTATACTATTTGTAGTATTGGGGATTGGTCCTGCTTTGAGCAGGGGGTTGGACTAGATGACCTCCTAAGGTCCCTTCCAACCCTGATGTTCTATGATTCTATGAACTGAAAGTTTTATGTCTTGGACACTATGAATTTAAGGAATTAAGCGTGCTTATGAAGTAAATTGTGCAGTATGTTTTGTGTTGCATTTCATAAAATCTTGGTGAGTTTTTGGTTATTTTGTATGCTAGGGCAAATCATAATAACCCTGGTTTATGAAACTGAGTTTGTTTTGTCATATAGGAATTATTGTAGTGTGGAAAGAGAGTAAAAGAGTATGAGCTTTATTTTTTTTGTGGGTGATTTTGCTGAATGAATGGGTGAAGTATGTAGGTTGTGATTTAGACAGGTGATTGAGGTAGGGCCAATGTATGATTGAGTGGATATGGGATGTTGGATTGTGTGTATGGGCAAAGTTAAGGTTGTGTGTTTGTTGGTGAGTTTGAGGGAGGAGGAATATGTGGTATGGGTGGTGTCTAGAAGGCAGGGTGAGGTGGAGTTGATTAAGGTGAAGTGTGCCCAGGGTGGAAAGGTATTAAAGGTTTTTAAACGGTCTCAGTTCAGTTTTTTCTGTTTTGACAGATATTTGTTTTAGTGGTATCCCCCACGTCTTAAAAAAACAATAGAAGGTATCTCCTAAAGTGGTCAAATCTGTCACAACAAAAGACACTTTCTAAGTGTGACCACTGAAAGGGTAATTTCCTTGATTTCAGTAGTTTATGTTGGTGGGCTATACCCTTGTGCAGCCTTAACTCATAGGGCCAGATTGAGATACTCTTACACTGAGTGGCACCTTGTATTACAGGTAGCCCCAATTACTTCAATGAGACAGCTTGTGGTATAAGGTACTATTCAAAGCGAGGCTTGGTCTAAGAACAAAATTGGACCAATTTAGCTAAAGGTGTGATTCGAAACTGATTTAATTTAATTCTATGCATCTCTTCTGTGTGTGGACAAGCCCTGAATAAGGGTAATGTAATCTGGCCCTTAGTTAATGGGATTTGTTTTGTGATCTTTTTCAAATATAAAACATGTCAAGTACTTTATTTAAATATTTGACACGTTCTTCAGGTAGATCTGTTGCACATACTGCAGTCATTTAGTATTTACAATTTAGTATTTGATACAAGCCTAAGATTTTTTGACATGTGATAGATAGAAGGTTAATTGATGTTAATTGATGTTAACCCTTCATCAGCTACTAAACTGCTACAAGAGGAGTGCAAGTCATTGCTACAAAAGGCCATTACCGGTATGTTTTCTCAGCAAGGATTATGGATTTCTTCTTTCTCCTTTCCTTCCTCCCCAAACCTCACAACACACAAGCCAGCTGCAAGGATAAGAGGAGAAGGCAAGCAGCTTTCTTAAACACACACACACTCCCGTCCCCCCACTCCTTTCCTCTTCATACCTCAGCAGAGTGACAGCTCCTAGATGTTGCGTGCGAGTGAGTTCAGCTGGTGCTGTGTGGTCTGGGTGTGTGGTCTCCAGCTCGGCGGAGAGGCTGCTAACAGGGTGGATGAGAGAGAGCAACACTGTTTACTTTAATTTATTTCGGATGCCGGAACTGTGCCCGGAGTTTCTCCTGAGCTTGATTCCACAGTTAGCGGCGTCAATCCCTTGCAGCTGCAGTGCAGTCTGAAATATGCACTGAACTCCTCTACCAAGTGCTTTCACAGCATCTGCTTCAGGTCCAGACTTCTAATCCCTTGTGACTCAGAAATCTTAATGACATTGCTGAATGCTGTGATTATTTTGCTTTCACTATGTCAAGATACATGGCCATGAAGATATACCTTTTTTGTGTTAAGTAAAGCAAGAGTTTTAAGATATACAAGTACAGTCACTGTGAAAACAAAACTATTGAATGGGCATTACTCGGCTACCCTAAAAGATAAAATAACTAACGTATAGACCTGATGGCTGACTAGGTCATGTGACCGAAATATGTTCCTTTAACAATAGAATAAGGCATAATATCAGATCGTTTAATATAAAATCACATTTTTGTTTTCCATAATTTGTCCCGTCTCCCACAAATTTATACTTTCAAATTCTAGATTGATTTTGGCATGTGATATTGTCCTGTAAATTAACATGTTTGTCAATGTTAATATTGGCTTGACTCAACATGCCAGATATGACAAGCTAAGACAAACGAGGCTTTACTATTTCCATGTAATGGTGATAGTGCCCTTTATTTTATACTTGTTCATTTTTTCATTATAAGTAGCTTAGTGGTGTTTTGAAGACTTTTTTCCACAAAATATAACATTCATGAGCATTTCTTGTTTAAATTGACAAGTCTTCTTTTATTATACAAATAAACATGCATGGACTCTTAATATCACTTGGAATGTCAGCATTGTTTAGCTTATTCACTTCCCAGTCTTTTCTGGCAGGCTTGCAGGATTAGACTTTATATTATTGATGCAGTGTTGAAGGCTGTGGAAATTCTAGGGCACTGAAGATCTCCAGAGGGGTTAATAAATGTCAGTTATTTTCATTGTGTTGCTTTTTGGCTACTTTTAAATCTTGGTTTGTGTAGCTTGTCTGTCTGAATTTACATTGTTGGGAAGATAAAGCACAGAAAAGGGTGCAGTAGTGGTTTTCATTGGTTTGCAGTGTCTTTGAATTAAAAATCTAAGGAACTTATTAGTAAATCATCTCAGTGTCCCCCTCTGGGTCATTTGCCATGCTTCTTCATTGGCACAGTGTTCTCCAAGAGACACTTGGCGTTTTCTGTATTAAACAAATACATTAGATTTGTTTGGTGGAAAAGTATGTTTCATAGTTAACCAGGATGATAGACTCTTCAATTTATGGAATCTGTTAAGGTTTTTTTGGCTTGTATTTTTTAAAGTGTGTTTCAAAAGTCTGCCTCTGTTGAGAGCACGTAACTGCTAATTGATATCAGTAGGCCAGGGGTCCCTAACACATCACTTCCAAATTTGCAGTTCCTTGTATTTTAGAAGGCAGTTAATGAAACTAATTCTCTGATGAATACTCTGGAAAATGAAGCATGCCGTGCTGGGCATTCCTGCTGTGCCTTGCACCAGAACTGGTTGAACAATAATATTTTTATTAATGTTGGAATTTTTTCATTAGTTATTTTGTGACTAAAACACATTCATGAACATGTATTGGTCTTGACATAGCTTTTGCGGTAGATGTGCTCATTCCACCACAATGATGGCAAATAAGGCTTATTTTTAATTTCCTCTTTTGAATTCAGATTCCCTCTGCTGGATGACTGCAGCAATGCACTGTGACCCCAGTATTACTCTTCCATCTGAGAGAGAATCTTTCAGGTTGACTGCTTGTGAGAAATTTCATCTTGCAAAGTGCTGGGGACTTTAATTTAACTGGGTTTTCAGTAATTGGAACCAACTGACTTTACTTTTTCAGAAGCCTGGAACTCATCTTTATGACACCTTAATTGGTGTTTTCTCTATTGACAAAACTCCAAAAAAATCTAATTGTTAATCCTCCTCTTCCAATGTTTGATGCAGAAAGTTGCCTCCTAATGTCTGCAGTCATTCTCATGATAGCCTTGTCCACATGTGAATCCAATGGACAACATGATACATTGAAGTCCTGCACAACTATGACTAAATTATTTCAGATTCTGGTAATGCCTCCAGAGCAGTCAGCAACATCCTGCTTCACAAAACTGGTCTGATCAGTTATGACAGTTCCTTTATCCTCTCACATCCCTTGCCATTTGGCCATCTAGTTTGTCCTAGAAAGTGAATCAGAATTCTCAGAGTAGTCCCAAAGGTTAAATAGCTTTCTAGCAGATCTGATAGCCTCTGCCATTTCTGTGTGATTTGCCAGATCCATATTTGTGTGATCAGAAAACTTACTTGAGAAATTCATTTAAAGAGAAAAGGATTGTGCTCATCTTGCAAGATGTCTCCAATAGTTTTGTTTGTAGTGGATGCTTCTCAGCTCCTTGCACTTCATAGCAAGAATTATGACAGCCAACATGATATCAAAAAAACTTATCTGGAAATAGTAATGGAAAGCATTCAAGCAACTGATGTGTATGCCAGATTACACCTTTTTTTGTGACTTTGTTTTCTCAAGATACCAAAAAAGAGACAACTACTATAATAAAGGAATATGGTTTAAATCAAACAAAAAAGAAAGTCCTAAGGAAATTTCTTCAATAAGACTAATTCCTCAGCAAAAAATATTGCTGAGAAACCTGTCTTTCCACATCCTATCTGTCAATGAGTAACACTCCTCACACAAGTAAAACAGTTTTTTTAATAATGGAGACAATGGGAAATTAACTAATTAAACTTCAAAGTGATAATTATTGCTGGAAAAAGCCTATCTGAACATTCTTTTCAGTCAAATAGGTGTTTTGTAGTGGCTATATTTTTCAAGCTTCACTTTGGGTGCTCACAGGAAAGAACAATAGTCTTTAATGGCTCTGAGTTTGTTGCTGAGAGACTACCAGATGCACGAAAGCTCAGAAGATGACAAAATTGGGAAATGTCTCTTTTCCACTTGCTGGCAGCACGGTGTTGGGCACATATAATAAAAAGAGAGAGAATTTTGCTATTTCAACCAGTGTTTATAAACCTGGTAAATGAGATAATTTTTGTGCTGGGTTTCCTGTTTGGGGCTACATTTATAATTATAACCCTAGGTATGGACTCGCTATGATTTAGTATTTTCCTTATGTGCTTCTTCCTAGAATTATAAAAATCATGTTTAGTTTCTAGTTTACACTTCTTTAAAAATAGGTTAAAGGAAGTAGAAAATTAGAAACTAGTATTTTGGGAACACCCGTGATCTTTTGGGTCCTTTATCTGTAGGTCAGTATTTCAAATTCAGGTGACTTCTGAGTTGAATCATTTTTAGCTAATGGCTCTTTTGATCTATGTGACACTAATGGGTGGTCTCAATATAGTTCCTGTTAGACAGGTATCCACATCATACATACAAACTACCCTTAAGAGTCTTAGCAAGGATGCCAGTGACCAAATGGATTGAACTGTTGTGTCTTCTTTTTCCTTCTAGCCAGTAGAAGTGGTCCCTATATGTTACAATCAAGACACATTGTCAGGGCAGTGTGGGGAAACTTGCATTGCTCTCGCTCATGTTATTCTAGTTTTATGGATAAGTAGAATACTTTGGTACTTTCTGTTCAGGACCTTCTGAAAAGTTCTTTACACAGAAGAACTTAAGATCTCAAGTATAGCTGTTTTAGAGCTTCATTGTTTACTGAATTTGGATGGGAAATTTCTGACACTGAAGATTAGTGGGTATTGAGTTGGTTTTTTGTTCGTGATTTGTTCGTGCTGATTTGACTATATTAGGGGCTCGATCCTGCAGTTGGATCTATGTCTGATGACCCTTACAACACAATGTGCCACTGAGACTAGCTATCCTACTTTAGTCAGTTGAGCTGTACGTGGAACAAGGGCTTTCCTGTGAGGAAATGCTGACAAAAAATACCATTCAGTATACTATGTGTTATGTTAATGGTTAGTGTTATAAGTTCCAATCCATGAAGGTCTTTACATTGCAATAATGCTAGAAAGTCTGAAAATATTACTTTTTTATAATTAATGCAAATATTTTTATTCTTTGTTAATTTCTGACAATCCATTGTGTCCTCCTTCATTAAGTCCCCTTTTAAAAAAGTGCCAGTCTTACCTTTCCCTACTTGATTACACTGCTCTACAGCCAAAATGCTTCTGAAATAAATGTTGTCAAACTTTACTAATTCTGGGTTACTGAGAACAAAAATGATGCTTAAAATTGTTGATTGGCTCTAGTTTTCAAGACATGCTATTGGGTCAGTATATACGACCCTTGAGTTGGGAATGGCGGAGGATAAGTGAGTTATAAAGGGAAGGGATCTCAATTTAAACCAGAAATGACTAAAATACATCTTTGACTGGATCTATGAATAAATCTATGACTGGGTTTGGACAGTACTTGCTTTGTAGGCAAAACAATGAATGATGCAATCTGAAGCTGGTATTGCGTCATACATGATATGAATTGCATCATGTTATTCCTAGAAGTCATGGATGATGCAATCATAATGAAGCTTACATCACTCGAACAAATTGCCCTATATCAGCTCTAGAAATCATACAGTGTCGTGCTCTCTTATTTGTCAGTGTTTGATTTTGCAAAGGGACACATTTCTGTTTAGCCAAAGTGAGCAGAGATGCCTCATACTTGTGTGAACAGTGCAGATAACTTCTGCTATGTTTGTGGTGAAGTGACTTTTGCATTACAAAAGCGCAGTATAACCACTATGGTTAAGAAAGCCTATCACCTTTATTTCGGCTGCAAAATTGGAGATCAGGACAAGAGGTGGGCCCCACACATATGCTGCTGCAACACTTGTGCAACAAATCTTTGCCAGTGGTTGAACAGGAAAAGGAAATCTATGCCTTTTGCAGTGCCAATGATTTGGAGAGAGCCAACAGATCATACCAGCAATTGTTACTTGTGCATGGTGCCTCCAGTTGGGAAAGGTGTGTCAAAGAAGAAAAAGTGGACTGTGCATTATCCAGACATTCCATCAGCTATACGCCCAGTACCCCACGTAGAAGGACTGCCGGTTCCTGATGCACCAGAATCATTCTCACTTGAGTCAGACGAGGAAGAGAATGAAACTTCTGGTCCTGAACCATCAATGTCACAAGACCCACATTTTCTCCCATCCTCCTCCTCTGAACCACACCTCATAACACAAGGTGAACTGAATGACCTTGTCAGGGATTTGGATCTACCCAAGAGTAAGGCAGAACTTTTGGGCTCCAGACTACAGCAGTGGAATCTCCTGGCAGGTGATGTTAGGGTTTCCATGTTCCGTGACCGTCAAAAGGATCTTGTCCCATTCTTTTTCATGGAAGGTGATCTTGTAACCTGCAACAGCATCGATGGTGTGATGGCAGCCCTCAACATCGTTCACGATCCAGATGAGTGGAGACTGTTCATTGATTCATCGAAGACGAGTCTTAAAGCTGTTTTACTGCATAATGGCAATGTTTTGCCATCAATTCCAGTTGGTCATGCAGTCCATATGAAGGAAACCTATGACAACATGAAACAACTTTTGAGGTGCATAAACTATGACCAACATCAGTGGCAGCTTTGTGGCGATTTGAAGGTTGTTGCTCTCTTGCTTGGTCTGCAGACTGGATACACAAAGTACTGCTGTTTTCTCTGCGAATGGGATAGTCGTGCAAGAGATTCCCACTACATCCAGAAAGATTGGCCACTCCGACAGTCATTGGAGCCTGGGAGGAAAAGTGTTCAGCATCCACCACTTGTTGAATCAAGGAAGATTTTGTTACCACCCTTACACATCAACCTGGGTCTGATGAAGAACTTTGTCAAGGCCATTGACAAAACACAAGCAGCTTTCAAGTACCTCCGTGGAAAATTTCCAAGGTTAAGTGAAGCTAAGATAAAGGAAGGTGTCTTTGTTGGTCCTCAGATTCGTGAACTTCTTCGAGATGATGCATTTGACCATGCATTGCGTGGCAAGGAAAAAAAGGCATGGAAAGCCTTCCAGTTGGCAATAAATTTTCTCGGAAACAACAAGGCAGACAACTACAGGTTGTTGGTGGAAAACCTCCTCAAGGCATACAAAAGCCTTGGTTGCAACATGTCACTAAAGATACATTTTTTGCACTCTCATCTAGATTTTTTTTCACCGAACTGCGGAGCAGTGAGCGACGAGCGCGGCGAGCGATTTCACCAGGACATTGCACCAATGGAGAAACGCTATCAGGGCAAATGGAGCCCATCAATGCTTGCAGACTATTGCTGGACAGTGACAAGAGATGCTCCATTTAATGAATACAAGAGACAAGCCAAGAAGCGCCGAGTAGACACTGAATAGGACTAAACTTTGTACATAATAGTTTTTTGCCTTTTGTTTCCTAATAAATTTTATTTATATAACCCCTTGCTGATTTTTAAAGTGTTACATAAACAGGACAGGTGAAATAGTATCATGTAAAGCAACCATAAACACATGAAAAGACCTAGGTTTACAATTTATGATTAAAACTCTACTATCTACACAATATACATAGACATAAAATGTAAAAACTTTAATATCTTGGAAACAGTAGCCAATCAGTTGTTTTAATTGTCATATTTGAATTCAGCACATCCAAATACATACTAAATAGCACATTTTATCTCTGAAGCAGACGACTTCTCAAAAATTGTAGACCAGTGTTATCACTTCATCCATCCTAGAAATATGACGTCTTCATTTGCAGAAGGAATCAGTTAGAAAATAAAAGTCCGTATGTTAGGACAGACTTATAAATAGTCAGGTATATATTGGATATTTTGGCAAATAGTCACTGAAAGTGAGGGGATGGGAAGTAAAACCAGAATTCTACTTTCTAGTAGAACCATGAATTAGAAATGCACGGTTTAAGCCCAAGGTAGCAGAATGGAGAGAATAATTTCTGTATTGTTTTCACGAGTCAAGTTTACTGGAAGGTTAACTGCAATGATAGCTAGTTTTTTGTAGAGATTTGGCAAATTGATTATAATGTATGTGGTATTTCTAGTAGATATCTGTGCAGTAGTTGGGATCCTTGAAGAATACTGTTTAACATTTTATTTTACATTGTCCCTCCTATACCAGTGTTAACAAACCCATACAATTCTGCATCTTTCTGTTTCTTTATATAAGTGCTCTGAGACCTAGGTACATTCTCTCTTACACGACCGGGCTCTCTCTCTCGTGCTCTCTGCTTAATATTATACATCTAAATACAGAACAAAACTTCTTTAGTGGAATGGTCCCAAGCACTTGCTCGATCTTTTACCTATTCTGTGAAATAATGAAGCCAATTGTTATAAATAAAACCTCAACTACTCTAGACAGTCTGAATGCTATAGTCCAGTTGTAACATTTTGAGATTTATTTCAGGCTCCCTATTCCAGTGAAGTATTTTTAAAGCAGTTCTGCAATAAAAATAGAAATATTTTAGAAAAAATATTAGACTTCAGAAGGCTCAACATTTTTATTACATATATTCAGCTCATCATGGAAAGAGATCAAGTGCTAGTTTCTGAAATCCAGCAAAATATGTTTTAATATTACTTTTGAATTTAGTCTTAATTCCAACACATTACCTGTATACCCAGATATTTTGAAAGATGTACTATCCCCAGTAAAAAGAAACTGAAAAATTTTCTGGTGAAGAAAAATCAAGCAATGACAAAATAGTTTTTTTTCTGTTTCATTTTGTCTTCTAGAGATTTCCCCCGCATTGCTAGTGAGGCTCTGAAGAGTCCCCTATTTTGACCTGTGTTTTGGTCATTGATTTAAAATTCTATATAAATCTCTCTAAACCGTGTCCAATAAATATAATGGTCCAGATGATCTCACTCAGATCCATTCATCTGTCTTCCAATTCCTGCAGAAGTGGGGTGCTTAGCTACCCCCATGGCACTCTCACACACCTCTACTTTCTGTGGAGATCTCTCCACACTGATGGAGGGGATAGACACTAGGTGGGCAGGCTACTTGAGAATGCACAGTATTTTCCTTCTGGCCCTGTGGAAATCACTCAAAGAGAATACTACAGTCCTAGGCTGCAAGATCTCTTCTATCCTGTCTCAGCATAGGGAGCTGGACTAGGTGACCTCTCAAGATCCTTACATTTTGATGATTCTTTGATTCTGGGAAAATCTCTGTAGGTCTCTAGTGGAGTCATCAAACTCTGGGCCTGAGAAGGGGTGGGGAGTCTGTCAGGGACCAGAGACACACGACTTGTTCACAGATGGCCCTATTATCCTTCAAGTTTCAGAGTAGTCTCCAAAGCCAGCTTTTCGGAGGAAGGAACTCTATCTCCTCGAGTGACAATACTGTCTTCTCCCTGGATCTGTTCCCACAGGAAGGGATGAATCTGGGCCTATGATAACTGCTACCTTTGATCCATGTAGTCAGAATCTCCTATGTTACCAGTATTTTTAAACTTGGCAATAGGCACAAAACTTGTCAGGAAGGATAAGCATGTACTTAACCTTTGAACATCTTATTTACTAGAGACAGAGCTTGGAGCACCTCCTATTATTAAAGTTGCTCTGCATTTCACATTATAAAAACATATTTTCACTTGGTTATAAGTTTGCAAAATTGTACCTATTTTGGCTGAAATTATGAATGTCTGGTGTCTGCCTCAGGCAGAGGTTTTTGGAAAATATCATTCAAAACATTTCAGCCGCTTCTGAGAATGAGGCTAGTGAAAAATACATTGTTTTGCCCATGTTAATAAAAATTCTTATAACTTTTTTTACTGAGAAGTTCTAGCTACTCTTGTTTGGCAGGAGAATTTCTCAGGGGATGTGCTTTTTGCTGTCCCTGTGAAAATCCACCCAAAGTTTAAAAATGTAGGAAATTACACACTAAAAAATTGTGTTAAAAAAAACATTATTAAGGTTGCAACACCACGCCCCCAAAAGCTAGGAAATGCCAGAATTAGGTTTATACATTTAATTTAATTCAGCCCCCTTGTTCATAAACATCATGATATAATTTCTGTGCCATGATTACATAGTATTTTTTCCACAGACCCCCTGCTTCATTTAGTGCACAGGAAGGGCCTGCTTTGGGGATTAAACAGGGTTGTGTAGTGAAGGAGACTTGTCTATAGGACCCTGCATCATTTGTGTCAGAAAATGGGTGGTGTGTCATGAATGAGGCATGGGATGCAAAGAGAGAGGGTGGTCTCATGATTAAGGCAGTTGATTGCTGCCCTGGAGAATTGGATTCTATTCCTGTCTCTGCCATAGTGCTTTTATATGATGCTCGACAAGTCACTAAACCAAACTTTTCATGGGTGGTCACTAATTTTGTGTTCCTCATTCTGGGTGCCTGAGTTGAGATTTTGCTGTCTGATCTGCAGAAGTGTGGAACATTCACAGTTGCTACTGAAGTGAATGGGAGCTGTACTTAGTATTATATAGCACTTCATAGGTTCAAAGTACTCTGAAAAATCATGTCCTAGTCATCTCAAATTGGTTACCAAAATTAGTGGATACGTTTTACCTTAATCTCTTTGTACCTCAGTTTTTCATCTGTAAAATGGGAATGATAACACCCCCTTCTCATTTGGGCGTTGTGAAAGTTAATGTTTATGAATCATTTAGATACTGTAGTGATGAGCACCATAGAAAAGGCCTTGAGGAAATTAATAATCCTGTCTTCAGAATAGGGTTTGAATAACGTGTAGTAAGCATAGCTTGGGGTCACGCGTTGAACAATGAAGGGAAAACAAGGTATTGAATAGATGCTCATTAAGTGAGTCCTGTCCATCCTGTGTATTAAGTGAGGTAGGAATCCTGTCGAAAAAATAGTCTGTGATTGGATAAACTGTTGCCTTCAGAGCTGGGCAGCTGGAGAGCGGTGGCTCTTGGTCAGATGCCCAGCTCTGAAGGCAGTGCCCCTCCAGCAGCAGCACAGAAGTAAGGGTGGCAATTCCATACCATGCCATCCTTACTTCTGCGCTGCTGGCGGTGGCAGCTCTGCCTTCAGAGCCGGGACCCCGGCCAGCAGCCACCGCTTTCCAGCTGCCCAGCTCTGAAGGCAGCAGCACTGCCAGCAGCAGTGCAGAGGTAAGGGTAGCAGTACTGCAACCCCCCTCTGCAATAACCTTATGACCCCCCCCACCCCTCCCCCCCACACACACAACTCCTTTTTGGGTCAGGATCCCTACAATTACAACCCTGTGAAATTTCAGATTTAAATAGCTGAAATCATGAAATTTATGATTTTTTAAATCCTATGACCATGAAATTGACCAAAATGGACTGTGAATTTGGTAGGCCGCTAATCATAATGCATATGTCCAAAGAGGCTGAATTAAGTTCGCACATGTAGCTTTAATCCATTTTGGACAGCCACCAGGCCTGACTTTTATATTTGTACCTGTGCTTTTGTTACTTTCATAATATATTATCTTATACCTTAAACTAATATATTTTTGGACTACTCAGAAGTCATTTGTCGTGGATCACATCCTGTCACATTCTCACTAGCATCTATTTAAGTTTTGCTGAAAGGTTTCTGCCATTTTTTTCAGGTGTCCTATTTGGTTATCGGCTTGCCTAGACTAGAGAAGTTCCTGTTATAAATACATGATGACAGATCATCTTCTCCCCAAGAGCAACTGGTGGAAGGAGTGCAGAGGGGACTAAATGCTGTGAGGTTCCCCCTCAGAGTTTAAAAAAAATAAATTGTCCTGCCTGGAAAGCTTAGGGGGTCACAGGATAGATGAAGTGATCCATATATCCCTTGAGACAGGAGTCATCATATGTGGATGGCTGTCCCTGAACCCGGCTATGCTTGCCCTTTTCTCTACTGTTGAAATTACTACAGGACCTATTTGCTTCTTTGGACTGAATCCCTGTGCAGCAGCTGCAGAAAGAACCCAGTGGGAGCTAATGTTGCTTCAAGCCGTGTGCATCTGCTTTTTGGTTTGCAAAGCTGCACAAATGAAAGTTACTAATAAACAACAAGATGTTTAGTATCAGAATTAATCATGGATTAAGTGTGAGTTGCATGACACAGGAGTTTTAGTAGTGTTTATGACTGCTGAGATAACTGAAATGATTCAGACAGGCTCCTGATTTGAAATGCAAAATGATACTATTCTGGAAATGATTCTCAAATAATATCACATTTAAATACATATTTAAAGCGTATATTGTCCTGGGCCAGGTAGGATTTTTTTATATTGTTGATAATATTGATTTCTCCTTTATGTCGGTATCGGGAAGCTTTCTCTGATTTCAGAGTAAGAATGGTTTCCATTTTGAATAAACTCTCATCATTTATGTAAACTACTCCTGAGGAATCCTTTCCCTCCCGACGAAGGGGGGGTAGTATCGTATCTCTGATCTAAGCCAAGGATGGACTTGACTGAGTAGATTCTTCCTAATTCTGGCTACTATGACCCTATACATGTGTACTCTGACTTACCATTATGAATGTTAATGGATTTGTTTCTAATGTATCTTTTTTCGTGTTTTACTTTTCTTTCTTATAATTCAGAACTGGAGTTATTGAATATACATACGTGTAAGTGTAAGGACATCTAGATTAATGTAAAATGTTTAAAATGTGTGGTGAAAACTATCTGTTTTTTATAAAAACATATTAAAAAGATGTTTAGTTTTACAATTTTAATGTTTTCAGTTTTCAGTGGTATAATTATTTTGTAAAAAACCTACATACTGTATTTTATTTAATTATTGTTCCTTATTGAACAGATCGCTGAGTAACTGGACTTCCAATCACAGGAGGAAAATACCATGTCTCGATCACGCCAGCCCCCTCTTGTAACTGGTATCTCTCCCAATGAAGGCATCTCATGGACAAAAGTCACAATTAGAGGAGAAAACTTGGGAACTGGGTCAACAGACCTCATAGGTAAATTCAGAGAAATGGTTTGATGCATTCCACATTTTTAGACTGCAAGAAACTGGTTGGTGACAGATTCTGATATCTTTCCATTCAGAGGAAATACACGATGGGTAGTATGATAATATACAATTATCCCCATGAGTTTGGAAGGATGGTTTTGAATTGGTGATGTACACGTTAAATATATGTGTACCTTATTACTTATGCCAGAGGTGGTTTGTCTTGTAGTTAGAGTCCATGGGTGAAATCTGGCTGTAGTGAAGCCAATAAGAGTTTTGTCTTTGGTTTCAATGGAAACAGGGTTTTACCCCATGATTGTAAAACAGAACACCCAAGTTCTGTTTTCTACTCTGCCAGTGACTTGTGTGGCTGTATTCAAATTATTTAATTTTACTGTGTTTCAGTTTGCCATCTAAAAAAAGAATATAATAACATTTTCCTGCTCTGACCAGGGTGTTGAAGCTTAGTGAATATTTGTTTAAAAATACAACCAAACAAAACAAAAAAACCTTTGAGATATCTAGGTAAAAGGCACCATATATATACATATTTTTGTTGTACTTTTTAGCACTCCAGCTAATTCACCCGGACTCTGTGTTGCCACCTGAAGTCATGCTATGCCACACCACACACCCTCCAATAATACACCTGGGCAATTGTGCCTTACTTTACAGTGTAAATAAGTCTTCTTTCAAATCTTTGCTGCTAATCATCTTCTATGTTGATGTAGGAGAGTTGAAAGTCGTCGTAATTTTTATCTTAGCTTATTTAACATTTAGCTTATTCTGGGGAGTGTCTAAAGGTACATCTCTACACATCTGCAGCTGGCTGAGTGGGGAGGGTCTCAGAGCTCAGACAGGATCGTCTACACTGCTATTTTTAGCCCCACAGCTGAGTCCTGTGATCCCATGTCAGCTGACCTGAGCTCTGAGACTCAGTGCCATGGGTTTTTTATCACAGCATAGACATACCGTAGGTCCCAGTCTTGCAAAGAGTTACACACGATGGGAGTACTCACACTTGTAAGTCTGTTGGATTCAGGCCTAATATTTTTGTAAACCTCAGTTAAACTCTCCTTACCATCTGTTGCCAAAAAGCATTACAATTCAATAAAAAGTAGAAAATACTATATGCTTGGGAATAAACTGAGTACCACATGTACGAAGAAAGAGAATAGACCTTTTTATGTCATTCTGTTAAAGACAACCAGGTTGTAAATCACTTGCAACTTTGAAACTTATGAACCTTTAAAAACACTTTTAAGAAAATGTAAGAAAATACTTTTCGTTTATAAGGAGGTTCTGTCATTTGGGAACAGAGTTTTTTCTGGATTTAAATATGTATCGAGAGAGCTCCTTTGTCAGCTTTAAAGTTTTAGCCCTATGCCATTACTATATTTAGTGTAGTATGCAAAACATTAATGAAGAGTACATACATTACAGTGCCATGTCATTTATTATTCTGTGATGTGAAGCCGATCATAGCAAATTTTTAAGTTAGAGGACTTCTTAAGTCTCATGTTCCCTGAGTAGTAATATTTATTTAAGAAATAAAATTGAAGGCAGGAAAGAGACTCTTAAATAATGTGGAAATCTTCAAACGATTTTGCACAAGTATAAACATTTCCTGCATATTTTAGTGAAAATCCAAAGTTAAATTATTCCATCAAGCTAAATTAAACAGTAATTAAATGAATCTTATTGAGCGAACCTTAAAACTGACCTACAAAGGAGGGAAAAGGATGCTCTTTTTTGTTTCTTTTGATGTATAAAAACATTCTGAATGTTATAATTTAAAAAAAAAATGCTTTTTTCCCCTTGCTAGTCTTTACGCTAGAAAAGTCAGCTGTTGTCTACCCTGGTTTTGTGGGAAGACTTTTATACCTGACAAACTAGTGGCAATTATATCATAAGACAAGAGTCTTTAAACAGTGACTAAACATCACTTTCCCTCTCAGTTGCCCAGGTTTCAAAGTCAGATTTCTTTTTGCTTTATTGTTTTTTTTTGTAGCACCTACTTAATTTAAACTTCAGTTACACACTTGGGAAAAAGTTCTTTGTTAAAGATTCAACTCTCTCACCTTTTCAGTCAGGGCTGAGAAAAGTTTCTCTCCAGCCTTATTTTTGTCCTTCAAAAAATCCATGGGCAAAGGCCAGAAAAGACAATATTTGATATTTCATACATTCTGAAGGTAAAACACAAACATAAAACCACTCTTTTTTTAAAATTTATTTTTTTTATTTCAGCTCTTGTTAATTTATCACAGAAAAAGCAACCTCTCTATCCCCCCAAACAATAACACACAACTGCACAGAGACAAGGTTTATTTCTCTGCTGGTCACCTTTACTTTAGATCGTAGTTCCTCTGGTACCACTGACACATCTGGGAGCCCAGTTCCTCCATTGATTACTGTCACTCACTAGCTTTGTGGTAGTTCAGGTGATGCCAGCACATTTAGTTTATGTCACTGTCTTCTGCCAGTTCTTCCTTGGTCTTCCTCATTTTCTCCTTCCTCCCACAGGTATAATGCTTTCTTAACACTTGCTCCAATCTTCCATATGTTGTACATGTCCAAACCACCTGAGCCTTCATTTTTGTTGATATTTTCTAACATGTCCTGCTCTGTCAGCTTCCTTACTCTTGCATTTGTTGTTTTATCTTTCCATAAAATGTGTAATATCTCCCTCAGCTGTCTGTGGAGATTACCCATCAATCTCTTTGTGTTAGCCATTGTCTCTGCTCTGTACAGTAGTGAGCTCAGTACAGTCATATGATATAGTCATGGTTTAGTTTGATGTGAAAGATCTTTGTTTGCTTTTCCTAATCTTGTATGAATATCTTTCACAGTCCCCTTCAAATGTCATCACACTCTCCAGGTAGCTGAACTCTTCTACCTGTGTGATTTCTTTTCCATCTACATATACCTTTGCATCTGTTGTCCAGTTTATGACCTTCAGAACTTTTTACTTTCAATCCAATTTTTGCTGCTTCCTGTTCTACATCTGATATAAGGGGGAATCATTCAGTTCCACATCATACTTAGTAAAGCAATGTCATCAGCAAAGTCAAAGTCATGTAACTTATCTCCGTTATCCTATTTTACACTATCCATAGTGCCTTTTGTTGTCCTCTTCATCACCCACTCAGGTGCTAATTCAAAGAGGATTGTTAAATAACACAGATCTTTGTGCAACTCCAGTCGCAATATCACAATAGTCACGCAGGCCTATATGCGACCTCACTGCACATCTGCTTCCATCATATAAACTCCCTTATTTATGTTGATCAGCTTAGTATCCCATAGTTTCTAGTAATATTCCACAAATGGCATAAATTGTGTCTGCCAAAAAAAGGGTGCTCTCATTTGGTGCATGAACTGGAGAGGTAATGCAATCAGTTTGGCTACCATTCCGCTGAATAGAATGAAGAATGCAGTGGATGGTCACCTTTAAAAATATATATAATTTATCTACCATCTCTGTACATTTTAAAAATAATTCTTTCTGAATATTCAACTCTGTTGTAGCAAGAGTTTAAGTCCCCTTAAAAAAATGAATTTGGCCAGGTAGAGATGATGTGCTATCTGACAAAAACCTCAAACCTGCCAAATCTGTCTGCTGTGTATGGTCAGAGAATTAAATTATGAGAAAAGAAAGTGTGAAATGTTTGGGGCTGTGCGACACATGCTGAACCCTTTTCATGTAAGCATCTATTAAATTGGTAAGAGGTTTCTAGAAATTGAAAATACAAACCAACCCAATTAAAAAAAAACCTGGCGTTGTCTGATTTCAGTGATGTACCGTCTGTACTGGGGCAGGAGCTAATCTAGACACCTGTACTTGAATACTGAATCATTAATATTTGTGCAGTGTTTTGAAGATATAGAGGCTGATCAGCAATGTACTTAGTACATAGGGAGAAATAATTTCAAAAGCACCTAAATGATTAGGAACTTAAGTCCTATTTTCAAAAGTGCCTGCTTCCCACTGAAAATCACTAGGACGTAGGTTCTTAAGTGACCTATGTGCTTTTGAAAAATATACCCATGATTTCCTTACTGTATTGGGTCTACAAAGTGCTATAGAAGAGTTACATATTAGTAGATAAGAGCACCTCAATTATCTATAAGTAGGCTTGGAAGGATTAGATTTTTGTCAGTAAACATTGATTTCACTGTACATACACAAACCCACAACAAATATTTACATTGATGATAATCAAAATGTAAAGATAGGCAACGTACAAAAAATGTTGCTTGAGAACTTCTTAGAGTCAAAATCCAATTGTTTAGATTTTTGAATTCTACTTGTTTCAAATGGATTAGGGAATGAATAGTAACAACTGGTCTGATTTGTTGATTTAAAGATATTTACTTTGTATATTTTGACATGTGATGTTGACAATTTGTGTTTTAACAGTTTATAACGCTTAACAGTTTGAATCTATCTATTTGTCATTAAATAATTGTCTGACCGCCCCCACCCATAATTTTCCACAACTGTGAAAGTTTAAATGCATAAAAATAGGAAAAAATGCTTAAAAATAAACATCAGTATTATCCATCTAAATTATAAAAGAGAGGGTTGGCAGAATTCATTTATTTGTTTATAAATGTCTAGATAAACAGAAAACTAACTATTATAAGACAGACTGTATTTCATCAGTTTTATTCACAGTAAGTCTTTGATTTCCAGGTTTAACAATCTGTGGACACAACTGTCTGCTGACTGCTGAATGGATGTCTGCCAGTAAAATAGTGTGTCGAGTGGGACAAGCTAAAAATGATAAGGGAGACATTATTGTCACTACAAAATCAGGTGGCAGAGGAACTTCGACTGTTTCCTTCAAACTCCTGAAACCTGAGAAAATAGGTATTTTGCCTCATTCACACTTAGTTATTTTTGCTAAATAATTAAAATTGACTAGATGTTTTTGGTTTTGTAAATAACATTTATTTGTAAAATTTAACCCACTGATAGTTGTTCCTTAGTTACTCTTTACTTGTTTAGTACTTGCAAAAAATATACTAACAATACACATTTTGGGTTGAAATCTGCCTTTTAGGTATACTTATACATTGGTCATTGAAGGCACCTGTTTTTCTGAAAGCAAAAACTCTTCGATTTCATTCACACACTCCTACTCTTTAGAGTGCAAAATGACAGTCCCAGTAATCAAGTTCTTTAATGGGCTATTAAGCCTAATGAATCAGTAAAAAAAGAAACACAAAAGGAATGCGTGGACAGTAGACCTATAGCTCCTTCTGACTTATGCTTTTTAAAAAGGAGTTGAATGTTGGATGCTGTTATAAATAAGCAACATTAGCAACTGATACCCGGTAAGATTAAAAAAGATGATGACCTTTTTGGGGTATTTCTAGTGTATTGTTTAATAATTAAGAATGTTGTCAAGTAGTCTAACCCCGAATTTCATCTGCAGTCCTGTCAAAAATGTCCTTTGGATTCTAAATTTTTTTAAATTCAATCTAGCTCATTGAGAAATTAAGACAGGCACTGTTTATATAAAGGGTCTACACAAAAGCAGCAGTTTAGGTTCTTGTTTTCTATGGTTCCGATGACAGTTAAATAACACATACTTTCCCCAGAGCTGTTCTAATGTTTTACAATCTAAATGTTAATATTTCAAACTTTATTAGAAACTCATGGGAGGGGGAAGTCTTGGGGGAGGAAGAAATCTGTGTTTTGCCAAACAGCAAAAGACTGAGGGCCAGATTCTCTGCTGTGTCCAGCTTCAGCTGGGTGCGCCAGAGAAGGGAGCTGATTCTCTGCCAAGTGCAGGTTGGAGCAACCCTGCCCTGCCTCCCTTTCCCTGAACCATGACCTTGACATGCTCCCTCTGCTTGATCTGTTGGGAGGAAGCCAGTTCTCTCTGCTCTACGCTCATTGAGGACTGCCACATACTGGGGGACTTGCTAGCTAAGGGGCTTGTGGCCAGAATTGACTTTGTTCTGGCTGAGTGGTGAAAAAGGAGGAATCTTCCCCCAAATCTATGAAAAGAGAGACTGCCACATTAACTGCTGGTATCTTTGGTGGGTGACAGGGTTGGAGGTGACGAGTAAAAGACTTTGAAAAGTGCTATTTTATTATTGCCTGTTAACTTGTCCGCATTGGTACATTATATCTTAAAGAGAACAGTGCAGTCTGTAAGATGTGATGCCCTGCCATTGATACCTTTCCAGCTACTCTAAGCAAATAGTTTAGCATAATTGTATCCAGGTTGTTTTGCTCTGTATCTTCCAAAATATTACCTACGCACGCATTTTATATTTTTCAGGCTTTTTCAAATTAATTCAGTATGGCCGAAGTTGATGGTGCTGGACAGCCTTTGTTGTTTTAAGGATATATGCTTTGTTTTCTCTAGGTATCTTGGATCAGTCTGCTGTCTGGGTTGATGAAATGAACTATTATGACACGCGCACTGACAGGAACAAAGGGATTCCCCCCTTGTCTCTACGTCCAGCTAATCCGCTTGGTATTGAGATAGACAAGTGAGTACCAAATGCCTTTAATCCACTTTCTTAGTGGTTTTTTCTATACATCATTATATGAATTCCAGAAAAGTTTAACAGCTTAGAGGGTGGGGAAAGACAAGAAAATTCAATTAGATGATGGCACAATACCTAGTATTCAGTGGTGTTTGGTAATCTATATTACTAGGTGATCGATAAGAACGTCAGATAATCTGAGAGCCTCGTTCATTGAATCTTGTGAGGTTTACAATTTTGGAATTAGCAAATAACTTAGGGTCTGAGGGTTTATACGTTGCAGTTATAGTACTCTCAGTGTTGTGCTAGAGTTCTGTGGGGCTTTTAAGCATGTTTAGATAGATATCTCTTGCTAGTATTGCAATGTGAAATATGTTTTAAGTATCCATCAACTAGTTTACTTTTATTGAAACATTAATATGGGTTTCTAACCACAAACCCCTTGGCTTTTATTCACAAATATTGTAGACTTTATAATATTGCTCTGTAATAAACTTACTCCATTATTATAAATCTATCATAGGGCTTTAAAGGGACACTACCAGTGCCCAAAACATAATCGAACGTAAAATAGCATTTAAAAATAAAATTCCTCAGAAGTAAGATATCAGCCCCTTCAAAAACAAAGGCTGTTTAAAATTAGACTGTTTTACTATGGGATCCATTCTGTCTGGAGTGCATGGTTTTTTGTGATCTCTCTGTCCAGTTCTTCAGAGTAGCGAAGGAGATGCACTATTTCAATATCTTCTCCTTCGCACAAGAATGGGGCAGCATGATGCACACTTGTGAATCAAGAAAGCTGAAAGTTCTAATTTTTGTCCTCTCTCAGATTTGACAGTGTACCTTTTTAAATGGTTATCATAACTATGTATGCATTTGGGATTTAACTAGGATATTATCCCTTTATTCTTGCCACAATGGATAAAATCTTCTGTTAAATAATTATCATCATTCAAGTTTGAATATCTTCATTTCCACAATTATTTCTGTAAAATACTTGAATTTTTACCATCCTAAATCCTGGCAATTGCAGTTCTCTCAAAGTCTGAATCCTATTCCTAGTAAAATATTGAGAGAGTGATCATGACCTGTCTAGAAAATCCAAATCTATTACACTTTCTGCTCTCCATTCATCTGTCAGTTTTGTAACTGTATCCAAACAAATGTTTGTCTGGCAAGATCTAGTCTTCATAAACCAGTGCTGCTTATTGCTCGTGACTTGGTTATTTTTAAGATTGGCTTTATTTTGATAAACGCTCGGATACAGTCTCAGAACCTTACTGTCAAAATGAATTCAGATCAGCTTGGCTACGATTACTGTCACACGGATTGACAACTACCTGAAGTGAGTGTAAACAAAGGATGTAATTTAACAAATGTTAAATTGAAAGAGGAGTCTAGAAGGGTACAGATAAGTTTAGTATTGGATCCAGTCTTACTTAATATCTTCCTTAAATGTGGTGTAGTAGTAGTAGTAGGTAGCATGTTATAAAATGTACAGTTACTAGTGTGCAGGGAGTGGTACAAAAATAATACAAAAGATTGTGGAAAGATCTAAAAAATCTCTTGTTATTTTCTGCCCAGGTGAAGTCTCTTAGAAAAATGCAAGGTGCATCTGGGAAATTATAATCCCAAACACATATGTAATGGGGAGGAGGAATCTGGGAAGTAATAATGCTGGGAAAGACTTATCTTTAGGTGTGACAGAGGAGAGAGAATTCAAAACAAATCTGTAGTGAGACATCTGAGCAAAAAGGACCTATACAATTTTGGGCTGCATGTGCTGAGATATTCCATGACACAGCAGTGTGGTAATAACCATGACTGTAACTGGAATATTCTGTGGTTAATATTGAGCACCTCTTACTAGAAAGTTTTTATTTATTTATTTATTTATTTATTTATTTTTACAAATTGGAGGATGTTCAAAGGACAACAGAAATGGTTGTGAGACTGAAAAGATTGGTTTGTAAGGACATTTTAAAAGCTATATAGTTAGCTTAGCTAACCATTGATTAAGTGGGGACACAAGTCTGCAAATACGGGAAGTGTATAACCTTCGAGGGAGGAGAGGTGGCACAATTAGGATTAATGCAATGAAATTAAGAAAGGGAAAATTTAGACCAACTAGCTATAAGCATAAAACTTTCTAATGATAAACTTTACTAAGCTTTGGAATCCCAGTGAAAGTGGCGTAAGCTGCCCCATTGCTTGGCATATTTAAAACTGGACTAGAAGTAAGCCTAGTACAATAAAGAACAATCCTGCATTACCACAAAGATGAACTAGGTGACACAACATCTTTGACTCGCTTAAATTATTTAAACACGCACACAAGTTAGGATGCATTTCTCAGGTTTGATTTCAAGCTTTAGGAATGTGCCATGGGCGTGCAGCACTGTTCTGACTTTGTGGAATTTACATCCTCTGTGGGCAGCTTGGCTTGCTGCCTGATAGAGGTGGGGGGGAAATGTCAGCATACTAGCCTTGCTAATAGTGGTAGACAATAGAAGCTTTTAAAAAGGACTAGCTTTGGAGGGAAAGGGGTGAAAGAAGAGAGAGAACATGGGAGGTGGCAGGGTAACAGGAGGTGAAGAGGGACCAGAAAGCAAAAGGCCTAGAGTAAAGACACAAGGAAAAAAGGATCATGCCAGAATAGCATGTGAGACAGAAAAGCTGGTTCAATGATGTGAAATGACCAAATCACCTGCCCTGTGTGTTTTAAAAAAAAACCAGGCATAATGCTTTCTTCTTTTTAAACAAAAAGTTGCCTCATGTGGTTTTCTAAATATTATTTATGGGACCCTGTCCAATGCAAATGCATTTTGAAATGAATCATGCATTGTGAATCATACAGATTGGTATTTCCAAGATGGCTCCAACTATGTTACTCAGGTTTTAATGATAAAACATCTTAAGCCCCAGGAATGGCTGTTAGTTAAAAAAAACAAAACAAAACCCACAATGTTTAACCGTTTGTATGAATGGGGGAAATGTATTTGATTTTGTGTATATAATCAGCAGATAGGAAAAAGTGGAATTTGACTAATAGAAATAATTTGGGAATTGTTATGGGTTATGTGAAAAGGGCCTTTGAATAATGAATTACTTGGTAATCGTGGTGGGAATGCCTTCTGAAGGTGGATGAGTCTGCTGCCAGTGATTTCAATAAGTCACCTTTTTTTTTACAGCAGTAGTGTACATACATGAAATGTACATGTAAGTAGGAGTTTCATGTTGTCTTCGTGACCAGTCTGTCTGAATGTGAAAAAGAAAGTGAGTTGTTGCTGCTTTTGCATGAGTCAGGATTTAATAAACATTTTATGGGTGTACCCAGCATGCAAGCTGTCATCTTTCAACCCGCAAGTTTAATAATTGGTATTTATTGGCAGTGTTTAAAAATATGAAGGACTTAACAGTCAAAGTCATAACTGCTGTTTTTGTACACATGGTGCCTTAGTAGTTATAAAAATGCAACTAAGTGCCTAAAAATACCAAGTTCATTTTGCAAGGAGACCAGGACTTGGTGATAAAAATTTATAGTCATGACTTTATTATGCTGATTCAACATTTACAAACAAATATACATTCCTAAGACGATTTCTTCTCTGCCATTGTCAGGTCTTTTTTTATAACTTCAAACATAAAAGCAGGTTCAAATTAGAAGTGGCTTTGTGACCCAGCTTTGGAACTCAAGTGCATGCTAGTGTGTTTTCTTCACCAGGCTTTGTTGTTTGTTCAAAATATTGAGTCTGCTTGTTGAATTCTAGCTTTGTAGTGTAGCCATCAACTTGTAAAGGTAAAGCAAGAATTCAACAGAAATTGAGTTTGTGTCTTCTACTTTTATTTGGTGGCTTGAAATTCAAAGTAGATCTGATTTTTTTCCAAGGTGTGTTGCTGGCTATGATACTATGGAAATGCAGCCAGAAACCCAGCAGAAGAAGAGGTACCAAGTAGTGACTTAGAGCTGGAAAACAGGGAAAAGTAACATAAAAATACTAATAAAAAGGGATGGTGATGAAGTATGTTTGATTTTACCATTTAGAATTTTTACAAGAACGGACTGGTAGGTTAATGATTTAATGCCTGGAATTTTAAAACAGAAAAAGAAAAGAATTTGCAATATCTACTTCATGATAATAGTGGGAGAAATGTTAATGAAATTCAGACCTACAGACAACTTGTTTTGAATGATTACTTGCTATATCAATAGATATACCTAGTCAAAACAGCTGAACAAGGTAGTGTGTACTACAGTTTTTTCCATGTAACCTTTGCCAGACCATGAAAATGAATGCAACTGCAAAGCAACAACTGCAATCAGACCTAACTTTATCTAGTGTGGTTAGAAATTCTCTTGGAATTATATTTGTTGTTTTGCATGCTGCATGGGTCGTCACTGTGTCTCGTACATGAAAGCAAATGTTGACATGCTAAGTACATTCCACATTAGCTCTGTATCCACCCACTCAGTACAGATGCTTGCATCTTCCCACGGCCAGCTTCTGAAACATTTCAGCCGAGAAGATGCAACAGACTGATCTTACACTGCCACCTAATGGAGTATGTCAGTTTTCTATTGTGATATGAGGGAAGACTGTTTCAGTGGGTAACTTCATCCTTGAAGATGGCTAATTGAAATTTACAGCAGCAGATATGCAATGGAAGTTTAAATTTTTCCACTGTCCCTTTTGTAAACTGCCACATTCAGTTATTCAAGTTATGCGATCTACAGATGAAAAGTGCTATTTAAGTGGCCATGTATTATTATGCTGTACAAATATTGTAACATTTTAGTTACAGCTTGTGATATTGAGCCATCAGTTTTAGCAACCTACTTTTCTTACAGTCTTTCACTGAGTCTCTCTTACAGCATTCTTCTATGATTAGAAGCTGTTCTGACATTTCAATATCTTGTCTGTGCTGTGACCAGCCCTATGTCAAATTTTGCCAGAGTGAGTCATTGCCTCTCTCCTGCTATTGCAGAGGTCCTTGTTAACACTTTGGATTTGTCCTGTTTAGTCTACTGCAGTGTCCTTTTTGCTGGTCTCTCTGCATGCACGATTAACAGAGTACAGCTGGTGCAAAATCCTGCTTCTAGGAGTCTGACTGATACCAGACAGAGCAAGCTCATACAGTAACTCTAGTTTTGGCTTGTTTATGCTGGTTGACATTCAGAATCTGTGTTTATTTTAAGGTGCTCCTCTTGACCTATGAAGTCCTCTGGAATCTAGTTCAAGTTACCTTTTGGTGACTGTATCCAGTTTTCGGGCCTGATTTTAGTCTCTAAATGGGTTTATATTGTTATGTACACTGAAAAATCTACGACTGGATAGCTAATACTTTGTAAAAAGTATCTTTATAATAAACCCCCTAAAAATTACAAAGAAGCATTATGTTGTGCAAATAGACTAGCTATGTTCATTAGTACGCATTGCCACCCTTTGTTGTTCCACTTACTTGTTGTGTCTTTGTTTAAGTTAGATTGTAATCTTTTGGAGGCAGTGACTGTTACTTGTTATATTTACAGACAGCCTAGTCTGATCTTGATTGACCTCTTTGACTATTGTGTGTACAAACCAATTTGCAGGACTTGGTTTTTTTAAACCTGAACAGACTAACTGGAGGGAGTACAGTACATTGAAATAAAGGCTAAGGGTTATATTAGCAGTATTTATGTTTGTTTGGTTTTGTGTATGATATAAAGGGAGATGTTGGTAATATTTTGCAGTAATAAGTATTGTCTCTGAGAGGTGTTTTTTTGGTTCATTTTTAGTCAGATGTCCATCTCCGATACACTCTCAGAAGGTATATCCTACTTTGATGCACATTAATAAATCCTGTTTTCCCTATGTGTTATTAAATGCATGTGTTGAGATGATACAGTACTTGAATGTCTAGTTTGACTCTCTTTCTTGGCCATTGAAAGATGAATCTTTAGCTCGATTGTTTATTGTTTGACCACAAGGGCTGAGATTGTACATTTTATGTATTTTGTGAGCACTATATTGTATTATAGTGATCCTATACATTTTGTTGGTTAATAGGCACTCAGTGATAATCCCACTGTAAAAATTCTTATCCTGAAGTGTCCTTCCTATTTGAAGACTTAGAACATTGGGCTACTGTCAAGTACACCTGACCATTAGCATTTCCCAGGCAGTACAATTAGCATCCACAAAATCCATAATCATATCAGTACTGTAATGAGTCTGACTGCGTGCACATATGGATTTTTGTATTCCACATAATTCTTTCACCAAAAGTAGAGAGAACTAATTTGGACCATGTTGTATGCAATCTCTACTTCTCACACTCTTTCTCTCCCCCCCCCCCTTCTTTTGACTTCTCATATTCTCTCTCTCCCCCACCCCACCACTTAAATAATAATGAATAACTGAGACAATCCTAGTTGTTTTAATTCAGTAGAGAGTGCCACTGGCAAAAAAAAAAAAAAAAAATTATGCCAAAGAGTGGTGTCCTTTGCAACTCCTGATGCTAATAATCCTCAGGATGTAAGGTGTGGTGGAGCAAAGATAACTTTGTTTCTTTGCGATTCTCAACTCTTTTAAAAATATCTATCTTTGATTCACTAGTTCATTATAAGCTGCATTTTGCTTTTCAGCATATTTTTAAAATAAATGTGTTAGAACAGTTCATCCTGGAAGCACGTTTTGTAGTCCTCTTGCCTCTTTGAAATATGCTTACCAATAGTTTGTTTTAAAAATATCTTTCTCATTGTAATTTTCATTTCCAGTGAAATGGCCGTTGATGCATATTTAATATCCTCTACAACAGCCTAATGTATATTCAGTGTCGTCTTCATTTTCCTTTTGATCTTGCCAGTTTAATTTTAAGTGCAAGGTCCTGCAGGTGTGATTTTTGTTTGTACCGGGTGTTGCACAGTCTAACAGCAGTTTGTCTAGTTCATATGCCTGAGTGGATTTTATTTCAGGTTCTGTGCCTGCATTTATTACTTCATTTTTGGACAGCAGTTTTTAATTTTTTTTGGCAGAGCTTTGAATTAGTTTCTGATGGTTGGATGCAGCTATGAGTAGAGAGCTGGGAGTGGTGAATGTCTCAAGTGATTTTTTTGATTTGGGAATTTTTGATGAATTGTGAACATGTCTTTTATGAAGGGGAGAAAAATGGGTTTGATTTTAAAGTTATTTGATTTTAGAATAAATGATGTAAATATGCTTTGAGCAGGGGGAAGGAGATGAGTTGCAATAGTTACTTGGCTACTGTAGCTCTAACGCTGTTGTGGAGCCATTTTGCTACTGTTTCATTGGCTGCCTACAGAGATTGGTGCAGGGAGATGGAATAGTCTCCTTTATTTGGGTTGACATAGAGTCCAGGATTCAGCTCTTAATAGATTAAGCCAACTTGAAAGATATTCAGTGTTCACGATTTTTCATACGAATGTGGGAATCGTAATATCAGGTCTGCGATCTTTCTAGGGCAATATAATATATTTAACAGTGGCCAGTACCAGATGCTTCAAAGGAAGGTTAACCTCCTCCCTAAAAACTAAACAAACAAAAAGGCCCTCAAATGAAATAACCTGACTATAAGGGAAGTTTCTTTCTAACCTTCTACATTCTGTGTTTTAAAAAAAATACATTGTGCATGCGACAACACACCTATGAATTCAGATTATTTTTATACTACTCATCAGATATATTGAAACTTTTTTCCAATTGGTTCATAACTTTGTGAGTCTGTGTTCCCTTTAGGCTGAAACTTGTAACACAAAGTCTGGCCCTGTTTTGTAAATGAAAATAAATGAATTGAAATATTTTGTATACAGATAAGATCATGTAAATGGAATACTTCTAACAAATGTGGATGGTGGATGAAATGGGAAGATTTTTATGAAATTCAACAGACATTATTTTACACATACAATGGGAAAACTACCCACCACCCACATTTAAAATGTGTTCGATTCTGGTGCAAACTTCAAGTCTAGAAATTCACTTTTTGGGGTTAAAAAGATCAGTGTAATTTCACAACTTTCACCATTTTGAATGCTACCCAGTTTAGTCTCATGGTGCTTATTACCTGTTGAAGGTTTTAACCTTACATATACATTTTTCCATACTTTTGTGGGTATAAGCAAAAGTCTTAATTTATTTTAAAATTAGTATAAAAAGTTTTTTTTTCTACGTGAAGTAACATGAGATTGAATATCTGCAGTATATACTCATTCATGTATACATATCTACACTGTGTGTTTATATGTACTGGGGACACATGATGCGTGAGAGAGAGACATTGCCATAGACTTAAATGGGAGGTGGATCAGTCCCTTAGAGACCACCAGTCACTGTATTATCTAAATGCTGATATTGAAAAAAATAAAGGGCATAAAAGACATACAGCAAAAGATGAGCTTTGCTCTCACTTTTCTGGGGTTTAGTTGCTAAGTACTCATTTTGTACATTTTGTTTTATAGCATTATGAGAGAGTTTTTGAAATAAGAAACTGAAAGTTTCTGCTTGCCTTCATAGCACATAGTCTTTATTTAACTAGAGTAATCCCTTTACTAAACATAAATATTTTAAAGGCTGTATAAATTGATGCATTCTTTTTCAAGAAAGGAGAAAAAAATATTTGTATCAACAAACGTACATATGATTTCTAAATGCAAATTATAGTAGTCAGACATTTAAAAGTTAAAAAAGGAAGTAACAGCCTTAGTTGTAAAGAATGTTCATGGTGATACTGTTAGAATTGCAGCTGAAGTGTGTAGCACCATTTTAATCTACTGCTCCCATGTACATTAGTAAAATCTAAAAATAATTTACCATTTTAATTTCAATTGCCTCTTTCCTCAATGTGTTGGCTTTACCCTAGAACCATTAGTACCAGATTTATTTTGTTAGGTTGTTACAGTTCTGTGTTTTTATTCTGTTACTACTTAGTGTCGTGATTTGAAGAATGGAACATGGGCTGTTGTTTTATGTGATGATTTTTCTTATAACCTTTTGGCAGTAAACACTTTACTTTATAAATTATTTGCCTTTTTCAGAGGGAGATTTCCCCAGAAGGATTTGGAGGCACTGTTTCCTGGGATGAGTGCCGATTTCACTAGTGAAAACTTCTCCGCTGCATGGTATTTGATAGAGAACCATTCAACAACAAGGTTTGTGGACAATAACAATGTTTTTAAAACATCTGACAGTATTTGTATTGTTACTGTACATCATAGGTATCAATGGTGGTAGTAGTGGAAGAATTGTTGTTCATACTGCAGTAATGTCCACAGGCCCTAGTCAGATTTTTGGGCCTCATTGTGGTAGGTGATGTACAGACACGTAGTACAAAACAGTAAGGCTTTTTAATCAGCAGGCATGTGAAATGCTGTAATAGAAAAAGGTAGGACCCTTCAGTGAGATTCATGGAGTGAAGTTTTGGAAATTTTTGCCAGTGACTCCATCATAATGTTTAGGAAGAACAACTTACAGCTTTTGCTTGTGTGACGACCTTCAGAATTGTGTACACAGAACTTGCTCTCATAGCCGCCTAATCCAAAGCCCATTGAAATCAGTGGAAATTTTTTCCTGATTTCAATAGAATTTTCATCAGGCATGGGATCATGGTAGTTACATGGATACATTATGTACATACACTTTTGCATAAGCAGCTGAACATACACAGTTCTGCAGGTTTTGACTATAGTAGATTTAATGGAGGATGGAGCGCTGTTTAAAAAAATGTGAATTTTAATATTCTTGTAATGATATTAGCTTGAAACCAGATATGGAAATAAAGACTTCATTTGGTGTAGTAATTTTCTCTTGCATTTTAGTGGTAGAACGTGTTCAGTTTACCAGGAACCAAGAAGGCTATGAACACTTTAAATGAAAAGCACATAGTTGTTTAGATGGGCATAGAATACTTTTCATTTACTTCTGAATTGAAACAATGACTGAAAGATCTCTAATTATAAGACAAAAGACCTGCTCCAATAGCAAGGGAACAGTATGTTCCAGTACATGTGTTAGAAGAAGAGTGTATTTGAAATAAAAGTATTTGGTAGGAAAAATTACTAAAATGACTTTTTATTAGTTGTCTAAGCTCTACGAGCCTGATTCTGGCATCTTTACTTACAGTGAATAAGTAACTCAGTGGGACCAGTCATTGTAAAGATTGCAGACTTGAGCCCTAAAATAGGTCTTTGTGGTTACCATTCAGGAACTGTTAATAGGACCAGGAATCTATCTTTTGGTTTACAAGGATTTAGCTGGAATGTAAGCAACAGAATAAATCCACAATCAACTCTGCAATAAAACAGTATGTTGATGAATAAAATACTGAAATTGTGGCTATTGAGAAGATGCTGCTGTCCATGAGTTGAAAACATAAATAACTACATAGACAGCAATGTAGCTTGACATAGACGTACTTTCTTAACTGTTTCACATTGTTGTGTTGGATCAGTGCCTAATGATGCATTCATGTGTGAAGCCTCATGTTAAAATGGCATGTTGTTACATTTTTTCTGCCAATATTAACTCAAGGCATGGAATTTGTCTTTGGAAAATAATTTGTCACAACTTTCTGCAAAACGGTTCTAGTGCAGTACAAATTATTGTTGTATAGCTTTCTTTATTTGCAGTATCCCATTAATCCCATTTTTTTGGATTGGGTCCACTGCTCTGGACTGAAGCCATAATTCATAGGTATTTCTGTTCAATCCAATGGAATGGGAGCAGAGTGCACCTTTATTTTGTACTGATTTATTTTTAAATGGAAAGCACTTTCTGTTTGCATCTTTGCTGAACCAACTCATCATAAGTATGAACAGGGGTAGGGAAAAGTGAAGGAAAATTGAAGGAAAACTGAAAATTTAAAGTGGCAAAGATGCAAATATTCTTTCAGACTGGTAACAGCAAGGAAGACTTGAATGATAGATATGATTTGGTGATGTTTCAGAGGTGATTATAGATTGATAGACAAAGTTGCAGATTAAGGATAATTCTGAGTCTGCTGGATCCTTAACCATTTTCCCAAGGCTAGATATTTCAGAAACATGGAGCAAAGAAGACATTACCCAGGTTGAGCAGAACATCAGTGTTTCAGATATTGAGTACTAGGAAGTTATGGGGTGTGTTTGATAGAACAAGTACATAAATGAGAACTAGAAGACTTAAGAGTTAGTTAAGAAGGATGGACATAATCAAGGACAGATCCATGCCTTGAGCTAATATTGGAAGAAAAATGTAACAAGATTCCATCGAGTAGGCTTTCAGTGACAGAGAAATTATGAGGCACAAGGTTGGGGGTTTGGGACTCCTGACGCCTGTTCCTAACTTTGCTACTACTTTGTTGTGTAACCTTGGGAAAGCTAGTTAGAGTAAAATTTTCAAAAATGCCAAAGTGATGTTTAAGTCCCACTGAAAGTCAGTGGGACGTAAGTTGCTATGTCATTTAAGGTTTTTCAAAATTTTAGCCTTGTCCTCTCTGTACCTCAGTTTCTTCATCTCTAAAATGGAGAGAATACTCATCCCTTTTTGTAAAATGCTTTAAAATTTATTGATGAAAAGCACTGTATAACTACTAGGTGGCATTATTTTGGCCCCCACATACCTTACTTGTGCTGTTGTGTTTTTTTTTTTTCTTCAGAAGAGCACAGCATATCCTTAATGTCCCTACCCTTTATTTAACCCCAGGTAGCAGGAACTCTGAATGTGTGAAACTCTGATGTTTTGTTAGCTTATGTATGTTTTTTCCTTCAAGGAAATTCAGATTTTTTCACCCTAAAATTATTTTCCTGACAGAACGTCATAACAAGTATAAACAAGCTCTTCAGACTTCATATTAATTTATCACATAACGGGGAAACATTAGTTAAAAGAGAGCTGTACTGATTTCGTTAAGCCCAGCAGTCTAAAAGTGCTGCTAGTAAGAATTTCTTATTTTACACTCAAATAGGCCATTTCAAACAGTGAGTAATATGATTTCCGACCAGCAAATGGAAACGGGAAATAAAGCAAAACATTGTGACATCATCCCCTGTATAAAGGGAAATGCTTTTGCACAGTGCACCAGTGCTTTCCTGTCTCGCAGCAGGTGGGGATCACTTTCTGACTCCCTGAGCTCAAATTAGTTAGTTTTTTAGTTTGTTCTTTCAACAAATCCTTTACTAACACTTTTAAACTGACAGAGTTTTTGATACTATTGTGTTAGGTGTATTCGCATTGGTGGATTTTTTAATTTCCATTCCTCACTGTCTTCTTGAGCAGTCACTGTTTAAATTTTTTTTAAATATCTTTGAAAAATCACACTTTTTTTCTAATTATAATTGGTATTTCCATGCTTACGAATGGTGGCTAATTAAGTAACATAACTTGTGATAACTTGTCCATAAATACAAGAAACAAATAAAAAGAAAAGGAATACTTGTGGCACCTTATGAATTACAGATATTATTACTTTGAAAATAATCAAAGCTAGTTAAAACTAAATTTCCAATTTAAAAATTTCACTAAAGCAAAAACGGATAAGAAATCTAGGAGTACTGGGGAGCAGTAATATGGAAATATTTCTACTGTAGGAGTGACACTGGACAACTAGTTAGACATGAATTTGCAATGCAGTATAGTAGCAAAAAAACCCAGTAGGCTGCATGTTGAAAAGCATAAAGGAATGGAGTAGGATTGTGTTTTTCTTGAAGACTTCGGTGCAAAATTGCATTTAGTTCGGGACCTCATTATCAAGAAGATGTCGGTAAATTTTGAGGGACTTTGGAAATTAAAAACAAAAAGTGAATGGGGTTAAGCTTAAAAGAGGTAAATGTACATTGTTTGGCTAAGTGTACACAGAAGATAATGCAAATAATTATGTAGGATGGTACAGTGTAAGTGGATATAGCTTGGAGCAATAGGGTGAAATTTAGAAAAGGAAAACTTAGGATCGGTATCAGGCAAGACTTCCTGACTGTGAGACATACACAGTGGAAAATCTCCCCACATTTGGGAAAACTAGATTGTTCAGAACTCTAGAAATGTAACATAGAGAACAATTCTTTGTTGGTAGGAATGTGTACTAGATAACCTAATAAATCTCTCCCTTGTCTACTACTCTGTGATATCATGAAGTACTGTAAATTACCATGTCCTGTGTGCTAAATTTTAATACATTACTTTTATTGTATCAATCCCTTTTCATTATATCAATGACAATGTTTCTTCTTTGCTTAATTTCAGTTTTGATCAGCTCAAAATGGCAGTTATGAATCTGAAGAAGCAAGCAAACAAGAAAAATGAGGGGAGTCTAGCATATGTGAAAGGAGGTCTCAGCACTTTTTTTGAAGCACAAGATGCCCTGTCAGGTAAATTGATTAATGGTCATCAGCAATATAAAAGAAAAATCAAATATTCGTATAGGAAATCTATTTTAACATATATTTTAAAGTAAAAAGTATGAAGAAGGAAAATAGATTATGAGTAACCTAAAATTCCAAATGATCAAGGTCGCAAGATAGGACTGGCCAGCTAGATGTACTAATCAGTGAAAGATGGGCACCAAAAAACCTGCTAGGTATCAAAGATATTCCAGGAAGATTGCATAATTCACAGTATGAAATAATCTAATGAAATCCAGAAGAGCAAGAAAACATACTGAACCAGAGCTGACAGAAAGGAGATAAATTTCAGACTTTAGGAAAATAGTCTTGCTGCTGTGATGTCTCATCCTGAGTTTAGATTAAAATGGTTACCAGTGTACAGTAAGTTCTGACTTGAGAAATCAGGCCAAGAATTTCAAAAAGAACTCTAATATCTAATATGACCAATTTTAATAGAGAGGTGTTATTTTCACTGAACCCACCCACCGAAAAGTAAGGGCCTTTTAATGTGTTGCAAGATGAGCGTGCAAATCTGAGCACTCCCAAATCACTGTTCAGTTGAAAATCTTGGCCTAAGGCTATTTTAATAAGAGATGAGAAATTTTGATGAGACAAAATCTTTTGGTGGCAGGTTAGAGTGATATGACTAAATAGAGAAAAGTAGAGTGGCGTTACTACTATCCTTTTAAAGGATCCTAGTACTGCTGGTCAGGTTCTAGTTACCTTTGCATTGGTTCTAATGACCACGTTTAAAGCTTTCAATAGCTTTTAGAGGTGGGGAGGGGTCTCATTCGCTTTAGGAAGTGCATCACAGAAATGTGACACTGTGCTTGTGGAACATTTATAGTGTGTTACTGTGTTTATAGATCTAGTAACTGCCATAGATGTTTAATGGTTGCAGACAGAAGTGGAATAGGAAAGAATATGCTGAAATGTCATTTTAGAGGGCTTGTTACTTCCAACCTCTGTAACAGACTTTTTCTTACATGAAAAATGTTGATAGATCATGTTTTGTTTTGTTTTTTCAGTAATCCGAAATCACCTGGGCAAATCTGAAATCCTAATTTGTAAATAATCCTAAATCTATGAGTTAATGTGAAAATTTGACTTTAAATCCCTATGATTACACCCAAATTCTTTTTGCTGTAGAGCTAATATAATATCAAAATATACTCCACTCCAGTTCAACAGTTCATGACACACTTTCCCAACAACAACAACAACAACAACAGAGTAGTCCTGATGGATATATGGTAACTCTGCATGTGACCTCTTGGAAGACTATTTTGGGAATTCTCTTTTCTCTGTCTTGTGAAGGCTGGGTGGGGATTTGCAGAATAATCAATGCATTATCATAAAGTGTGTGTCTTTTCAGTAAGACCAAAAAACTGGTCTGCAGTTGTTTCTCTTGTCCCTTCCTTGTGAGTTCAAGCTCCTTAAAACCAGCCTCATAAGAGATGAAGAGGCCAGAGAGCCAGCCAAGCTACAAATTAATTTTACAAATATTAGCCAAACAAAAGGAAAATTGCAGAGCACCATTTATTTCATTTAAAAAAGTGTCTGCTTGAATACAAAAATAGTTGCCAGCGTAATACCTTTCTGCATTTTTCAGCTGGTATTCTGCAGCTTTCCAGTAGCCTCATTCAGAGTATTTTAGCTGAACTCATTCTGTGCTTTCATTTCTGTTCATTTTAGGGGCATATCCCCCCATCTAAAAAAAAGTCTTAGTGCAGCTGCTTTTGTATCATAAGCACTATGAATTGAAAACAGAAGAGTATTGTAGATCATGGTGTCACTTTGTGCCTATGATCAGTGCCGTGGTTTGTGTCTTCCTCCCAGAGACCCTAATGAGCATTCAAAAGGAAACAGACTTGTAGTTTGTGCCAGTGTAAACAGTGAATTAAAAAAAAGATCATTGAGAGGAGAAGAATGACCCTGATACTGTTGAAAATTAGCATCTTTAAGGCTTTGAATCTCCTCCTTGCATTCAGACCTGTAGCATTAGAATTGGAGGGCGTTTTGTATTTGATTTCTAAAACTAATTCTTGGGGAGGACACAATTAGAGCTACGGGAATAACTAGTTTTTGATTTGCTGGCATTTTCGAACAATCAAAAATAAATTTCACTTTGGGCAGAACAAAACATTTCCTTTTGACAATATATTTTGATTTTGACTATATGTAAACATTTGATTTTTAAAAAATGAAATTTTGAAACAAAGTTGTTTTGAACCACAAAATCAAAACATTTTGTTTAAAAAATGTCAAAACAATTTTTTAAAATGTTTTTAGTCCCCGTCCCCCCCATCAAAACAATTTGGTAAAATTGTCACAAGTCTGCAGACTGTTTGTGACACCAAATCTGTATTTTTCACTAAAAGATTTGGCTGAAAAATTCCATCCGGCATTAGTTACAGTCTATTCCCTTTTCCTCACCATTCAGTCACCCTCTCTCCCCATGTTTCCCGTCCCCATTGGCTCCTCATCCAGTCTGTCACCGTTCTGCTGCTGTTCCTTGACCCAGTCTCTTTATGCAGCCGCTCCCAGTTCTTCCCCCTGCATCCTAGCTTCTCATCAGATCTGTTTTACCTCCATCTTTCTCCTTCCTCCAACCTGGGTCCCAGTTTCATTGTCCAGTCAGTGCTACCCCCATCCCAATACCCAGTCTTACTCTCCCACCCCGATCAGCTTCCAGTTCGAGTCTCCTCCCTCCTTATCACACTCCTTGTCCCATTCTACTCCTGGCAGATTTGGCTCTTGTCTCCCTGCATTCAAATCAGGCAATTCCCTGTACACTACCTTGGCATCAGTAGGGGAGGGCATTCAGAGTTCAGGAGAGAGAGCCTCCCTGCTTTCAGTTCTATTTCCTGACCAGAATCCAAAACAGCCTGCAGCATCCCAGAGTTGCAATTGCAGGGATAATCCTGCGCAACCCCCTGCTAGCCTGATCAGGAGCATGCCAAGAATGGACAAAATCTTTGGAGATTTTAGCTATTAAACTCTAGCATGTACTTATGAGCATGTGCAAATTGCAAAATTTTCAAAGGCATATAACGTGGCCAAATTATGGGTGGATTTTAACAGGGATGGCAAAAGGCACATCGTGACAGAAAGGCTACCCTTTGACCAAATTTCAAGTTCCTGCACCAAACCATGGGGGCACTTGAGTTTCTCGAAGAGAAGATTACCAGAATTTTTTAACACGGGCAAAACAATTTATTTTTCTCTAGCCTCATTCTCAGAAATGGCAGAAACTTTTGGCTGAAAGTTTCCAAAAACATTCAGCCTGAGTCAGAGACCTGGCATGGAACATTTCAACCCAATCTCTTCATCAGAGTTGTTTATATTCAATTACAGAGCCCCATTACACTTAAATGTAGGAGTTTATTATTATTTGTTGATGTTGTAGGTTATACAGTATTAATTTGCATAGGGAGTTATAATGCTGGTGATGTCTTCCATGCAAGTACAGTGGAATTTCCATGCAATATTTTTCCTCCTTTAAATTCTAGACACGTCTTTTTTTTTTTTTTTTTTAACTGCGCTACATCAGAAACAGCTGATATTTTAAAGCTGAAATGTGGCTTCAACATAATCCTTAATAAAGAATATAAACTTGATTCTGCAAACTGCTTCACTAAATAGTTGTTAAACTATACAGCTGTCAAAGTATCACATGAACTAGAGAGAGAAAATACATATTAGATCACATCTAGTCCATCTCTCCTGCCAATACAGTCTAAATGTCCTGTGTTTATTGAATTTCCTCCACTTCCTGACAGGAAATCCATTAGATTGTGGAATAGCCTCCCCACAGGAAGGATTCTATGATCGCCTAAATTTTCCCTATCAGTTTTATCCCAATACCCTTATATTATCGCCAAACAATTTTCTCCCAGACTTTTACTCCTCTTAATTATTTGTAAACTATTACCACGTCCACCTTTTTCTGTTTAACAAAGTCACCTACTTCTAGTTCTTTTTAATCTTTCCTCTTAAATCGGTCTTTCCTAATCAATAGTCATTTTTGCTTTGTTTTCTTGAACTCTCTCTAATTTGTTGTGGTGATTTCTTAATACTGTAGATTTCTCATTTCATAATAAAATTTCATTGAGAAATAGACTGCTATGTCACCTGGACCCCCGGTGTTTTGTATTTTCATTTAACTATAAAGTTGAAGAACAAATATGTTTGTACATTTTTAAGCTTACATTTTTAACAATTTTTTTAAGATAAAGGGCCTGATCTTGCCTACAGTTATTCACAGATTTATGTTTGATTGCTCCTGTTAGTAAGGGCTTGCAAGATTGGACCGAGATTTATTAAATAGACTGTCAAAACTGATGAAATCTTTTACATTAAAATTGATGTAATCTTTACAAAAAATAAGTGAAAAACATAAAAAAGAGTTGTACCAAAAGCTGTTCATTGCATTGTGCAATCTGGAAAGTGTTTACTAAGAAAATAAGAGGTCAAGTAGGCCGGACATATTGTTATTTGGTTTAATTTCCTGGAAAATAAGATTGGTTTATCAGATCCCCATATCTCTTTGTCCGTTAGCTTGGCTGACAGTTTGACAGTAACTTTGCTATAGAGAGATGTTCAACAGGAAGTTTGCTTTGTCAGTGAAAGGAGGCTGTAAACTGAGCTGAGGGGAACTAGGCTCACCTCCACTTGACCCATTTGTCAGCATCAGTTATGTAGCTGGTTTATTTCCCATAATACTAATGGTAACCTAGAAAGTAGCATTTCAAACAGGCTACTGTTCATTTCATCATAAAGATATAATGTTTTATTGCCTTTGATAGACCACATACCACCATAAAAGATTCTGAACAGATAGTAATCTAATATATATATTTTAAAATGCACTCTTTAGAATCTTTACACTGCAAGATTTCTTTTTAGTTAAGTACAGATTAGAGAAATACACATTTGCATTTACTGCATTACCTGAATTTGCAAGCGTGTGACAGTCACATTACCAGTTAGCGTTCTTTCTACCTTTTGGATATGTTGAAAAATTCTAAAATAAGTTATAGTTTGAGATTATGACCCTGATTAGGGCAGCTTTGCCCAGCTCATCTAGTGCAATTCTGCTGCAGAACTGGTTTAATTAGCCCTCGGAAGAACCCACTAGAGTAGAGGGATCCTTGGGTGGCACAATTCCTCCTTTTCCCATGGCTGTGTCAGGGTGTGGCCAAGGGAAAGTGGGCATGGCCAGGGCATCTCTGTGCCCTGGTGAACCCTGTTGTCCATAATAGATCCTTGGTTGCTGAACGAGTTAGAGCAGCATTTAGGCTATTTTAATTTGCACCTTGTGACAGGCCCAGAGCAGAATGATTCCAATCTCAGGTGAGTGAAAAGGCATGTTTGCAGACCACATCATACCCTCCTTTGCTTTCCCCAACCTTGATTTGGAATAGACATAGCCACAACCCACCATTTGGCCCAGTGTCAGGAAACTTATGGTGTGGTATTACTGCTGCTTAATCCAGTTTCTTCAAAACAAAAGAAACCACTACATAGTCATTCAGTTCTGACTCAGTCTGGGGTCTTGGGAAACTAACAACTGATGTTTGCCTGCCATATAAATATTCCTTCCTGTTGGACAGTCTGAAGCTATCCAAGTACGTTGTGCGTATTTTCACAGCACGCTAGTAATGCAACAGATGTGTTTGACATGACACATTTATTCTAAGGTCCTGTATTTAAAATAGTTTTTATTCATCAGTCCCATTTTGGGATAGAATTACACAGTTAAGAGCTTTTAAAAAAAAAAAGTATACTGGCTGGGAAGGTGGAAGGAGAAATGTTCTGCCTACTTGTCCATGGGCAGCCAAACTTTCAAATGTGGTTGTCTGACAAGAAAACCCGTTTGTCAAATTTTCATGCTGTGGTTTCATTCTGAAGTAAATTAAATATTATTGCTGTTCTTATTGTCTAATGAGAGTAGCATTCTTTGCATTCTGCTTGTTTTGCTTTGGTCTACTGTCCAAGGGTTACTCGTTATTCTCTTGTTTTTAGTGTGTCAGTCACTAAGTCTTATATATGAAGTTTTAGCCTCGCTTTAATATAAATTCACACTGTTTGGGCAGAAGCATATTAGAGTGAGAGTCAGAAGTGAGACTATATAATAATGCATTTTAAATCCAAATAAATATCCTAGTACTTTAAATAATATTATGGACAATATCCATCTGACTTGAAATATAGATCTGTTCATACAGAATAGCACTAGTCTAGTCCCTTCTGTTGAGTGCTCTTTGTGATTATGTAAATGAATATTTTGTTCTTGGTTCCACACCAACATAGTAGAGGATAGCCTTGCAAGGGTGTAAACCATCTATTATTATTATTATTATTATTATTTATTAATAGTATTAATATTTTTATTTATTTTATTATTTATTTCTTATTATGGTAGCACTTAAAGGTCAACCAAGAGTGGGGCACATTGTGCTGGGCAGTGTACAAACAGAATAAGAGATCACTTGGGCCATTCATTAGTATCTACATCAAGTACTGGTACTTTCTTGGGGGGGCAGGTCTTGTGTTTATTAAATTCATTGCAGATCACCCATGCTCTATTCCTGCTGTGCTACAGGACACCGAAAACAGTATTTCTACCAAGAGCAGTGTATCCTGAAAGGCAGGTGGTCTGATAGTTAAAAGCTTTTAGTTAAACATGCATATGCATTATAATTTGTCGTGGATTTGATGGTAATCAGGTGTCATTTCAGATAAAACCAACATCTTGGACACTCTCCTCCACCTAATAAAATAGCAGATTGTCAATATATACATTTACATTTCCACAATGGGCCAATTCTTTTTTGACCATTAGGTCATCATGTTGAGTCAAAGGTTAAAACCATGTGAGTGGTGGTTACCACAGCCTAGTGAATCTAGTATACATGTATTCCAAAGCAGTTTCAAGATGATAGATATGACTGACTGATTTACTTAATGCAGCTTTGCATTTAAAACTCCAGAAATGTTTATCTTGTCAAATGTACCATCCTAGAGTTAAGCTTCCTGACATATGGGGCAGACTTGTTTTTCATTGCTGCAAGTCCAGCATAGCACTTTCTAGCTTTTGCAAAGTACAGTATCAAACAAGAGATTTCTCCTTTAAAAATAAGAGAGACTTCAATTGGAATGGTGTTTGAGTCCATGCTGAAATACATGTGCCCAAAACTGCATGTGTTAAGAATGACCCATATTTGATCTGCGTCAGCCTCTGACTTAATATCTTCTAAACTGGTGACAGCCTTCAGAGCTCTGGCCTGATGAGCAACCCAGAACACTTGGTCGATTCCTCCAAAATATCTCTCAATTGCCTTAAACTCACCAGAGTCAGTTTGAAGTTACTGTCATGTTTTATGACTTAGAGTTTTTTTTGAATCCCATTTTCAAATTTATTTTTCAGTTGTTTAAGCTATAGATAATCTTTTATTAGTCCAGAATATCAAGCTGAAGGTTGTTGTTGGTGCCATGCACCAAAAGAAACATATCTTGTCTAACTATGACCTACATATCATTTGAAAGCCCATAGTCTCTACTACATAGTTTTAAATTCATGTTATTTCAATTTTGATTCAAACTCTTCTTGTCTTTATCTCCACAGCTTGTAAAGCTGCTTTTATGCCTTATGTGATATCATGAGATGTCCGTGATCCCAAGTTCACTGGGTCACTAAAGAGAGTATAACTTTTCCTATCCTGTAAAACCTGCCATAACCAGAATTGCTCAGCTGCAGATTTTTCAGTGGATCATTCAGCAGAGTAATAAACCTAGCTTTTAATATATATTTCTGAGACATTTCCCTAAGAGACTTTGTGGTTGCTTATATAAAATTTCTTCCTACATGGATGCATTGTTACCAAGTGTTGAAATTTTATTTCAAGTCTCACAGTAGTTTTTGTGTTTTTCCTTAAAACCCCAGCCCCTGGAGTCAGGTGATTATTTGAGACTCTCTACTTTCGTAAGTAAATAAATAATTTTTTCTTGGCCTTGTGGTTGTGGGGAAAAGCATGAAAAAGCTCAAAAAACAAAAGATAAGTAAACACAACCCAACATTTATTATTTCAAAATCTAATGCTTTTTGGAGGCCTAACATTTTTTTCAATAGTTAGTTTGGCAGTGTTTTGGATGTTAATTCAATATGATTTGAGATTAAGGCCATGTTTTTCCTTCAAGTTGAAATTTTTTCAATATTTCTGAAAATAAAATCATATTTAGTGACACTGTAAGTGACAGTACACCATGTTGCTAATTTATAGATCTTTTAGCATTTTATGGAGCAATCTAGTAATAGCTTCTTGAGGACAAAGTGACACACTTCTGTGCATTTCAGATGATCAGCATCAGCATGTATATATCTGGGATCCATTCTGAAGAATTTACACCTCCCATAGGGGGAATGCCCTTATCAAAAAGCTTTTCAGGTTTTCTCCAAATTACACAAATAATTTAATCTTTCTGACATGAAACCCATGGACACTTGGGTTTCCATTTATTCTGGAAAGTGTGTTTACATTTTAGTTTTTCCTATTCTTTAGCATACTTTGGTGCCAGAGGCTTAGTGAATACTATGCCCAGGGCCTTCAGAACTATGCTCTGCTGAATCAGTCTGTCTTCTGTAGTTGTTTGTTTTTTGGTTTGATGTGTTCCAGGCACTTTTTAAAAAAATTAACTAAGTTTCTGTGCAAAAGCTCTCAGTTTTGGTCTACTTCTGCTCCCGTTGGAAATCAGTGGTAAAACTTCTATTGACTTCAGTGGGAGCAGAGTTAGAGCAATGCTGAGCTGCTTTTGAAAATTTCACCCATAGTTTTTGTACAAATTGGTATTAAAAATTAAGGATTGACTTGCAAGTTTAAATTGCCTGGTCCTGCAAAGCTGCAACAAAGTATTAAACCCTCTCTTTCCTAATATTAAATTGTTTTTAACACAAACAGCAACTAATCAAATTGTAGTTTAGATTACTAGAAAGCCTATTGCAGTTGCCAGATTAAATTATCACTTGTTTTTCTGGCAAAGATAACTGCCTTTGAACTGTTCAACTGAGGTTGAAATGCCTAGATTCAGTCTCTCCTTGCCCTAATAACTGCAAACTTCTTATCAGAGCACTAACAATATTTTAGCTGATGGTCAGACATGGTAAGCCATGGTCTTAACCAAGCATATATATGGTTTGTGTGGCTGTCTAGAGATATAGAATTTCCAGATGTTTTGAAGGCATAGAAAAAAATAACACATGGGGAGAGAGGTCGAAAAACAAATTTTGGAAAAAATTGAATATCTGAAGTAGTTACTTGTTTATCAAAATGAAACTTTACTTCTTTAAGAGTGAGATGTATTATGTATAATTTAGTTATCACATAGAGATTACTGCTAATTACATTTATGAAGTAAATAAGTATAAATTCTTTAGTATCAGAGGGGTAGCCGTGTTAGTCTGGATCTGTAGACGCGACAAAGGGTCCTGTGGCACCTTATAGACTAACAGAGGTATTGAAGCATAAGCTTCAATAGCATCCGAAGAAGTGGGTATTCACCCACGAAAGCTTATGCTTCAATACCTCTGTTAGTCTATAAGGTGCCACAGGACCCTTTGTCGCTTCTATAAATTCTTTGCATTTGAATAATGACAAATATACGTAGTAATAAAGATGGAGCTGACACATGAATACCTCAGTGTGATTTTTTTTTTTTTGCCGTTGACATCTCTAATATGCGGGGGGGGGGGGATTAAAATGTGAAAATAGAAAGCATCAACATTGTTGACTTGTAAACAAAAAGGAAGACTATACGTAGGGCTCAGAAATAGTATGTAAATCGAGATCTGATGTTATAAAGCAGATACGAAAGAAACTCATGTTTGTAGAGAAAAAGTGCTAAAAATGAACATATTCATATTAGGGTTGTCAAGCGATTAAAAAGATTAATTGTACGATGAATCGCCCTGATAATAGGATACCATTTATTTAAATATTTTTGGATGTTTTCTAACATTTTCAAATATATTTATTTTATTTACAACACAGAATACAAAGTGTACAGTGCTCACTTTATTTTTCTTACAAATATTTGCATTGTAAAAAAACAAAAGAAATAGTATTTTTCAGTTCACCTAATACAAGTACTGTAGTGCAATCTCTTTATCATGAAAGTTGAACTTACAAATGTAGAATTATGTACAAAAAAACCCTGTTTTATTTTTGAATACAATGTAAAACTTTAGCGCCTACACGGCCACTCAGTCCTACTTCTTGTTCAGCCAATCGCTCAGATAAACAAGTTTTTTATGTTTGCAGAAGATAATGCTGCCTGCTTATTGTTTACAATGTCACCTGAAAGTGAGAACATGCGTTTTCATGGCACTGTTGTAGTTGGTGTCGCAAAATATTTACATGCCAAATGTGCTGAAGATTCATATGTCCCTTGATGCTTCAACCACCATTCCAGAGGACATGTGTTCATGCTGATGACTGGTTCTGCTTGGTGACGATCCAAAGCAGTGCAGACCAACACGTTCACTTTCATCATCTGAGTCGATGCCACCAGCAGAAGGTTGATTTTCTTTTTTGGTGGTTTGGGTTCTGTAGTTTCCACATCAGAATCTTGCTGTTTTAAGATTTCTGAAAGCATGCTCCACACCGTGTCCTGATCAGATTTTGGCAGGAACTTCAGAGTCTTAAATCTTGGGTTGAGTGCTGTAGCTATCTTAAAAATTTCACATTGGTATCTTCTTTGCATTTTGTGAAATTTGCAGTGAAAGTGTTCTTAAAACGAACAACATGTGCTGGGTCATCATCCAAGACTACTATAACATAAAATATATGGCAGAATGTGGGTAAAACAGCAGAGGACGTACAATTCTCCTCCAAGGAGTTCAGTCACAAATTTAATTAACACATTATTTTTTTAATGAGCGTCATCAGCATGGAAGTATGTCCCCTGGAACAATAGCCAAAGCATGAAGAGGCATATGAATCTTTAGCGCTTCTGGCACGTAAATATCTTGTGACACCAGCTACAACGATGCCATGCAAATGCCTGTTCTCACTTTCAGGTGACACCGTAATTAAGAAATGGGCAGCATTATCTCCCGTAAATGTAAACAAACTTGTTTGTCTTAGCGATTGGCTGAACAAGAAGTAGGTCTGAGTGGACTTGTAGGCGCTAAAGTTTTACGTTGGTTTGTTTTTGAGTGCAGTTATGTAACACAAAACCTACATTTGTAACTTGCATTTTCATGATAAAGAGATTGCACTCCAGTACTTGTATGAAGTGAATTGAAAATTACTATTTCTTTTGTTTATCAATTTTAAAGTGCTGATATTTGTAATAAAAATAATATAAAGTGAGCACTGTACACTTTGTATTCTGTGTTGTAAATGAAATTGATATATTTGAAAATGTAGAAAAACATCCAAAAATATTTAATAAATTTCAATTGGTATTCTATTGCTTAACAGTGCAATTAATTTTTTTAAGTTAATCGCAAGAGTTAACTGCGATTAATTGACAGCCCTAATGTGTATATATATTCATTATAGTGTAGCTAACACAGCACAACATTAAGGACCTGCAGTAAATATGGGTATATATCCAGATTTTATAGTGAACAGACTCTTTAATAGTCCATTATTATTATATATAGTGTGTCGTATCTGAAGACAAATCTAGCCATCATATAAATAAACAAGTAAAACTTAAACAGTTTAGTTACCAATTTACTCTTTGAAATGCTATCATAGCTCAAGTTTTTTCTTGTGACTTTTCTAATCAGACTCTCTCAAAAATTCAATAATTCTGATTCTGAACTTTCACTATGATCTTTATCTATTTCATTAAACTGAGGATATGCATGGAGTGAAACAAACTCTTTCACATGTTATTGTGTTTCTTGATTTTGTGTGTATATTTCCAAACACTGACCAGTGTCTTTCTCATGCTTCAGAAGATGGAGGAATCTGAAGCAGATGAGAAGCAAAAGGAGTTGTTCTGTACAGAGGCTTTGCCACCATGTTGTAGGAGCAATATGCTTGGCAGATTCCCAGATTGCACTCCAGGACCAAATACGTGAAGAGGTTCTGTATTCTGCAATATTTGAAAGTGCTTTTCCAAAATCTAGTCCTGAGTGTGTAGTTTGTTTAGTAATCCAGTCAAGTGATATAACAGTGTTATCATCACTAACATAATTAATTACCTTTGAACCTTGGGTCTACGTGGTTTACAGTAGCATATATTGCTTTACAGATGAATTCTTCCCATCTACATATAAAGTCCTTCACCTTTACATCTTCTTGACTTGTATGTGGAGGTAAGCTTAGATTTTCAATACAGTTGACTTTATCTTGGTCATAACTTGAGGAATGTCTGACAGAAGTGCTTTGTCTGATTCAGATACAGTGATTGAAGAAGTAGTTGGCTGCAGAATCTTCAGTGTGTTCTGCAGGTGAAGCCATGAAGGTATCCTCATCAAGTATAGTGTGCTGTACACTTTTAAGATCTTCTGTCATCACTCTTTCTTGAAGAGCTTCTTTGTTTTAATATGTTTGCAAATGACTCCCCCATACTTCCCATCTTGTTTTATTAGAAAGTTTCAGTGTTACCATTTTATTCTTACAATGCTTTTCTTATTGTTTCTTCTTAAAGAATATGAGTAGTTGTCACATGTTTTATAATTTCTTTTGCTTTTTTTATAGATCTCTTCCAATGTGCACAACTGCATGAAATCATTAATTAGCAGGGTTAGGCCATGAAAAGGACATCCTGTTACAGTTATATGGGGATATTTGTCCCTTATGTTGTCCCATTCTGCTTTCATATTACTGGCATTGTCAGTCAGCGAAGCAAATACTTTCCCATTTCCACTCTTCTCTAGTACTTCACATATTTCTCTCCTAATATACTTTGCAGTTTGTCTGTTTTTTCCTGAAGTGGTGTTATTACAAAGTTTATGATTCCTTCCCCTCCCACCCCTATGTTTGTCTACCCATCTGTAAGTACTGCCACACAAAGTGCTTCATTGATTTTTTTTTTTTTTTTTTTTTTTTCCCCTTGCACAGGTTGCATTGCATGTTCATATTCTGACTGTAGAAGAGGCTTGCTCAAAGAATGTTTGCTTGGTAACGGGTATGATGGTCTTAATAATTTAAATGCTGCCTGCCAATAACTGTTTTCAATGACTGACACTGGAATACCAGAAGTACATATCACTCTTGCTTCATCAGTCTTTTTTATTGATATTCAGGTATCATCTTGTCTATAAATGAAGTCATTGTTGGGAGGTAATATCTTTTATTGGACCAACTTGTGTTGGTGAGAGAGACAAGCTTTCGAGCCACACATAGGTCGTCTTCAGGTCTGGGAAAGGAACTCCCAGCCTCACAGCAAAATGCAAGGTGGAACAGATTTTTTAGCATAAGTAGTTAGCACATATTGTAAGGATGGTCCATTAACACCTCACCCACCTTGTCTCTAATATCCTGGGGCTAGGATGACCAGATAGCAAGTGTGAAAAATCGGGACGGGTGGGAGGTAATAGGAGCCTATATAAGAAAAAGCCACAAATTTCGGGACTGTCTATAAAATCGGGACATCTGGTCACCCTATCTGGGACCGACATAGCTACAACTACACTGCATACAATCATTGTTGGGAATCTTTTGAATATCATTGGTTCAGATGCCTGTGTTTTCCTGGTGATTGAAGAGTTGCAACTGAGTGTAGAACACTTCCAGATGAAGATGTCACAGAAGCAGAAGGACTTCTGGATCAAAAATATTTGTTGCAAATGCAACCACTGTCCGTGTTGTCTATCTCATGCTCTTCTTCTTGACCTTCATTTCCACTTTTAATGTCCGCAGGACATTTCATGCGTGCTAGGATGTGTTTGGTCATACTGGTGGCATTTGGAAATGCATATTTCATTTGGTGGTATTTGCAAAACACAGGTCCTTTTTTTGTCTGAATGACTTCCAGCTTGGAAATACTTCTACATGTTAGAAGACAGTCACGTCATCTTTGCTGAGGGAAGGAAAAAATAATAAGAGCTTCTCTGTGCTGGGTGTGGTTTGTTCCTCCTGTGGATGTCAGGGTCAGGACTCTGAGACAGGATCCATTCGAGCCCCTCAAGATTCTCTTCCAACACCTTGCAGGCACAGGTCTCTGCCCCACTGGCTCTACACAAGTAGGCAGTAGTCTGTTTGTTTGTTCTCCAGCAAGACACAGGGTATCAGTCTTCTAATCTGCTGAAGAGAGAGGATGAGTGGGCTGCTCCTTGGGGCCTGTCAGGAGGACAGCAACTTCAGGATAGCCGCTGCTTCTCTCTTCCTGCTCACATTGTCTCCACACCAAACTTCACTTCTGCTGGCTAGTAAAAATGGGAGCACCTTGTACTGACTGGGGGGCTGTAATAATATGCCCCAGAGGGTTACATAGATATATACAGTATATAGGCCTACAGTATACAGGAATTATAATTGCCTAATACTATAAGTTTTGAAATAAAGTAACTTCATTTGGCATACTTATTAGTTATTAGAAAGCATTTTGAAGGACTGAAGTTCAGCAGTAATATTTCATATATTACTCTAATAATTCTTTCACTGTTCATTTTGAGAAATTTTTTCACATGAAAACTTCTTTTCCATTTCCCCCCAAAGTTCCAATTTTTCCATATCAGGTGGAAGGTTTTTTTCCTGAAAGATTTTGGATTTTTTCTGGAGCCTCTTATCAGCGAGGCCTACTCCTATCCCTCTCATTGGCATCTACTTTGACTGCCCTTGGTTGCATGGTGTCACTTAGCCCATTCTTGAGCTTCTTTGTTGTTCTTGTGTGGCAGGCAAGAAATCCAGTTTATCCAGATAGCACTTCTTCTTTTCCTAAGCCTTTGAGCAATAGGAGTTTTTCCAGCTTCTGTGTATGAAGAAAATGTTTCATCTGTTTTTCAGTTACTTTATAATGAAAAAATGATTTTAATCACCATTTTAATAAATCCTTCAGAAGCTTTTTGCATTCTGAAAACTAAAAAATAAGTTTGAATCTTAAACCTACAATTTGGTATGTGCATCGTTCTCAATGTGAAATGGACATATAGCTAAATCTGAAAATACTGTTGAGTGAAAAGTAAAGATGGGTTCTGTATATGGAAAGTGAAGGTGTGTATTGTGCATGTGTAATATATTGTACTCTCTACCAGTCTGAGTGTTCCTAGAGAAGTTATTTATATCTACACTGTGTTCAGTGTGTTTAAGGTAATTTAGCTGGGCTAGTTGTGCAAAACTAGTCCAAACAAAAATACTAACTGGTATGTATGTATGTATGTATGTATGTATGTAAACAGTCACCATTATCTCACTTACTCCAGACAACACTTTCCCTCTACTCTGGAATCTCTTAACACCCTGACAAAACACTTGTACCTTGTAGATTTAGTCTCTTCCCCTACTTCTACAGCTTTTAAAATTCAGTTGTGTGACGGCTTTTGCAGAGCCTCAGCCCACCAATTTAAAAGTATGGGTACTCTGTAGCAAGGGGTCTCAAACACTTTAATAGTGTGGACTATATCCTCATCTAGACATTATTTTATTGACCTTCACCTTCCTGTTTGTGGTTTCATAGATCACCTGCTCTCCCGTTCATGATCACATAGCCTCCTGGTGGCAACTACAGGAATTGATTTACATGGAAAAGAAACACTAGGAAAGTGTGTATATATTTTTAAACTGTCCCTAATTTTAAAAAGGTTTAAAAAAAAAAAGAGAGAGAAGCTAATTGTACTAATCTCCATTTCTTTTTCATTTAATCTCATTCTGTCATTTCTCTTCTCTTACTGGAAATGAGACTACAGCAGACCAGCAGCTTTCTATAAATCACCTGCTACTGCTCTGAAGGCAGCAGCGCAAAAGTAAGGGTGGCAATTCCATACCATGCCATCCTTACTTCTGCGCTGCTGCTGGCAGTGGCTCTGCCTTCAGAGCTGGGCTCCCAGCCAGCAGCCACTGTTCTCCAGCTCTGAAGGCAGCGCCGTCACCAGCAGCAGTGCAGAAGTAAGGGTAGCAATACCGCAACCCCCCCCCTACAATAACCATGTGACCGCTCCACAATTCCTTTTTGGGTCAGGATCCCTACAATTAAAACACCGTGAAATTTCAGCGTTAAATAGCTGAAATCATGGAATTTATGATTTTTAAAATCCTATGACCATGAAATTGACCAAAATGGACTGTGAATGTGGTAAGGCCCTATTCATGGGCCTCAGATTAGTACCCTCTGCACTTTAGGATGTAGTCACTAAGTGTAATAAAAATATGTTGATTGATTTTTGGTATACTGTTCAATACACTGCAAACAGGCAGTTTTAAACTTAAAATACAACTTTATGCCATCATGTGCCAGCAATGCCCCTCTGCCATGTACATTGGCCAAACTGGACAGTCTCTATGCAAAAGAATAAATGGACACAAATCTGACATCAGGAATCATAACATTCAAAAGCCAGTAGGAGAGCACTTCAATCTCTCTAATCACTCAGTGACAGACTTAAAGGTGGCAATTTTGCAACCAAAAAGCTTCAAAAACAGACTCCAACGAGAAGCTGCTGAACTTTAATTAATATGCAAACTAGATACCATTAACTTAGGTTTGAACAAACTGGGAGTGGCTCGGTCATTACGTTAATTGAATCTTTTTCCCCTAGTTTAGTATCTTAGTAAGTACCCTTACACCTCTGTGTCAACTATCCATAATGGGCCATCTTGATTATCACTTCAAAAGTTTTTTTCCCCTGCTGATAATAGTTCCTTTCATTTCATTAGCCTTTTACAGTTGGTATGGTTACTTCCACCTTTTCGTGTTTCTCTGTATGTATAAATATTTGCTTACGGTGTGTTCCATTCCGTGCATCTGATGAAGTGAGCTGTTGACCACGAAAGCTTATGCTGAAATAAATTTGTTAGTCTCTAAGGTGCCACAAGTATTCCCTTTCTTTTTGCTGACACAGATTAACACGGCTACTACTCTGAAACTTTATCTATAGTACATTCCAAACTCATAGTGTTTGATTCTCATCTCATACCAGTGTAAATCAGGAATAACTCCACTGAAGACAATAAAGGGCTTGTCTACACTCCCCTGCAGTTCATACTGGACTGCAATGGTATGAATAGCGCAGCACACCAAAATGCTGCGCTTTAATGCCCCCATGTGGATACAATGGGTATGAACTAAAAGCTTCCTAGGTTACATTAACTTAGTCCTCTTCAAACAGGACTGCATTACTGTAAACTAGGAACCTTGTAATTTGCGCCCGCAGCATCCACATGGGAGCATGATAGCACAGCATTTTGGTGTGCATGGCTACTCACACCATTGCAGTCCAAACTGCAGGGCAGTGTAGACATAGCCAAAGGTATACCAGTTTAAAGCTGACAAAGGAATGAGCAGAATCAAGTCTGCAACGTTCCAAAGCACTTAAAAAGTTAGAATCTGGTAGGGCAGTGACTCTAAAGGAAAATGTATCAGGAGTTAGACACTGATCAGTAGTTCACACCCATTCTTGAACAATAGAACTCTATTGGTGACACCATAATTGTCCAGACTCATTTTGAAAAGTGGTTTAAGCATTTGAACTGATAATCTTTTCAGTAATTGTATCCCAAATATGCTAAAAGTTTACATTTATACCATTTTTAGGTTTGTCTCCTGAGTGCTCAGATAGCTAAAGGGGCACACACTTTGTTGCTTCTGTATGCCAAGCTCACCACTGCCCACACTACAAGTTCTTTGCATCCTTTCATTCTTCCTCACAAGCTTCCTGTATGGCACCTATCCCCCCCTCTATACTTCAGGAACTACTTGCAACTCCCCAGAGCCCCCAGTACCAGGATCTCCCATTCTCCTTCCCCCATGCCAAGGGCCGTGGGTATGCCCTATTCTCTTATCTCTCTCTTCCTCCTTTCCCCCAACCCTTTCTTATTTTTTTCTTTCTGTCTTTAAACTATTGGGAAGATGGGCAGAGCTGAGTTGGAGTTATTGTTATGCTGGAAGGAGTTAATGGCTGCCATCAACCAGTTCTTTCATCTTATGATGGTTACAGAGGTAGTTGAAGCTTTGGCTCTGCTAACTAGATGCCAGGCACTGTCACCCATTTCTCCCAACTGTTTCTGTACTTTCACAAAAATGAATAGCACTCTGCCCACTGATACTAGATACTTTGAAATCATTGACATATCACATAACAGCGTTTCACAGCTTGTTATACAGTTGAGGAACCCAAACAATCTTTTTCTGCCCTGTAGTAACAATTAGGGGGAAAACTGGTCTTTTAAAAATTGGTTTCATATGGGCTGGGACCAAAATCACCCAAATGACTTAATTTTAATCAAATGGTTAATGCATGGTGTCACTGCAGGGCAGAGTTACAATTGTGTGGGTACTCCAACTGTGCATTTGCATATCTTAACATTAAGTTTGACTTTAACTCTGGATTTCCAGGATTTATAATTGACTTTGGGAAAATTCAGCATCTTTGTAATCTTTTATACCAGAGGTGGGCAAACTATGGCCCGCGGGCCACTTCCAGCCCGTGGGACCATCCTGCCCGGCCCTTGAGCTCCTGGTCAGGGAGGCTAGCCCTGGCCCCTCCCCTGCAGCCTCAGCGCTCCGCGCCGCCAGCGCTCTGGGCGGCATAGCGGCATGGCTGGCTCTGGCTGGGTGGCGCGGCTCAGGGCCGGATTTACCAGGTAACACAGGGTGCCCTGGCACGGGTCCCCCCAACAACAGGGGGCCCCAGGGGCCAGGCACTTGGGCAGCTCAGTACCGGCGCACTCCGCATGGGGGGGCTGCACTGCGGGGGCAGGGAGAGCAGGGAACAAGGCTCACCTTCAGCCTCAGGGGAGCAGGCAGGAGGTGCAGGTGGTGGGGAGCACAGCAAATGCGGCCAGAGGACACAGGAGGACACCGGGCGGCCGCGCAGCCAGCTGGAGAGAAGCGGAGCTTTGAAGGGGAAACCACCACTTCTTTCCAGCTGCGCGGCTGCCCCGCTCCTCCTGAGTCCTCTGCCCATGTTCGAGGGCCGCGTTCCGAAAGGGGCTTTCGGGCGGGGGTAGGAGGGAGGTTGGATAGGGGTTGGGGCAGTCAGGGGACAGAGAGTGGGGGGGGTTGGATGGGTGGAGGGTTCTGAGGGGGGCAGGAAGTGGGAGCGGGTGGATAGGGGTGGAGGCCAGGCTGTTTGGGGAGGCACAGCCTTCCCTACCTGGCCCTCCATATAGTTTCCCCAACACCGATGTGGCCCTCGGGCCAAAAAGTTTGCCCATCCCTGTTTTATACCCTTAAATTACTGGTACATGCTCTCAACTGTAACTCTCTTTTATTGTAGTTTTTGTCTGGGAATAGGGAGGATAATTCTATCAAGGACTATTAGCCAAAATAGTCAAGGATGCACTCTATGCTTGGGGCGACTCTAAAGCTCTGACTGCCAGAAGATGGGAGGGGAAGATGATTGGATCACTCCAATAACACTATTCTGTACACTCCAGCTGAAGCTCTGGTACTGGCCACAGTCAGAGACAGGATACTAGGCTTGGTCTGACCAATATAGCATTTTTAATGTTTTTAGGTACTATTATGATTAGGGCTGTTGATTAAAACTATGATTTATCGTGATTAATTTTTTTAATCGTGATTAATTTTTTTAAATTAATCATGAGAGTTAACTGTGATTAATTGCACTGTTAAACAATAGATTACCAATTGAAATTTATCAAATATTTTGGATGTTTTTCTACATTTTCAAATACATTGATTTGAGTTACAACACAGAATACAAAGTGTACAGTGCTCACTTTATATTATTTTTATTACAAATATTTGCACCGTAAAAATGATAAAAGAAGGTATTTTTAATTAATATCATACAAGTACTGTAGTGCAATCTCTTTGTCGTGAAAGTGCAACCTACAAATGTAGATTTATTTATTTTTTGTTACATAACTGCATTCAAAACCAAAACAATGTAAAACTTTAGAGCCTAGAAGTTCGCTCAGTCCTACTTCATGTTCAGCCAATCGCTAAGATAAACAAATTTGTTTACATTTACGGGAGATAATGTTACCCCCTTCTTATTTACTATGTCACCTGAAAGTGAGAACAGGCATTCACATGGTACTTTTGTAGCCGGCATTGCAAGGTATTTACATGCCAAATATGCTAAACATTTGTATGCCCCTTCATGCTTTGGTCACCATTCTGGAGAACATGCTTCCATGCTGATGAAGCTTGTTTTAAAAAAAAAAAAAAAGTTAATTAAATTTGTGACTGAACTCCATGGGGGAGAATTGTATGTCTCCTGCTCTGTGTTTTACCTGCATGCTGCAAATCTTTCACTGCAGATTTGACAAAATGCTAAGAAGGTCCTAATGTGAGATTTCTAAAGAAACCTTGGGTCGAGTGCTCTAGCTATAAGAACCTGAAGTGCCTTCCAAAGTCTGAGATGGACTAGGTGTGGACCATGCTTTCAGAAGTCTTAAAAGAGCAACACTCTGATGCAAAAACTACAGAACCCGAACTACCAAAAACGAAAAGCAACCGTCTGCTGGTGGCATCTGACTCAGATAATGAAAATGAACATGAATTGGTCCATTCTGCTTTGGATCGTTATTGAGCAGTACCCATCATCAGCATGGATGCATGTCCTCTGAAATGGTGGTTGAAGCATGAAGGGACGTATGAATCTTTAGTGCATCTGGCATGTAAATATCTTGCAGCGCCAGCTACAACAGGGCCATACAGAAAGTCTGTTCTCACTTTCAGGTGACATTGTAAACAAGAAGCGGGCAGCATTGTCTCCTGCACATGTAAACAAACTTGTTTGAGCAGTTGGCTGAACAAGAAGTAGGACTGAGTGGACTTGCAGGCTCTAAAGTTTTACATTGTTTTATTTTTGAATGCAGTTATTTTTTGTACATAATTATCATGAAAGTTGAATTTACAAATGTAGAAAGAGTTTGCACTACAGTACTTGTATTAAGTGAGTTGAAAAATACTATTTCTTTTATTTTCACAATGCAAATATTCATAATATAACATAAATATAAAGTGAGCATGGTACACTTGGTATTCTGTGTTTAAATTAAAATCAGTATATTTAAAAATGTGGAAAACATCCAAAAATCTCATAACTTTTGAGCTGCTTATGTCTAGCAAGAAATATAGCACTTAATTTAAAATTTTTGAGAAGCTGTTTTGAAGTGTCATGTTGATATAATATATTCCCATCGATTTAAATGGTCTGCATTTTAACTAGTTATTTTATTCCAGCAATCCATCAAAAACTGGAAGCGGATGGAACGGAAAAAGTAGAAGGATCCATGACGCAAAAACTGGAGAATGTACTGAACAGTAAGTTTTGTCCTCCCACCAGCAGCTATTTATGGACTTCAGACTTTATGAAAGCTTTAATATATTTCTTGGAATTTGTTACATGGTAGAAAACAGTAAGTTTTGTCCTGGCATTTATTCTTGCATAGTGATGATTTTTGGGACCTGATGCTGCATCCATTGAAATCCATGGGAACTTTGCCATGAACTTCAATAGGTACAGGATCAGATTTATGGTTAACAATGGGGAAGAAGGGGAGACTTTTAAGATAAATATTGTTTTCCTGCTTCTAAAGTGACAAATCTTGGTTTTAAAAAGTATACACAAAAAAGTTTTGAAAAATAAATGTGTATTTAGGACAATGAGTGGAATTAAATGCAATACATTTAAATGCAAAAAGAAAAATAGAGAACTGCCACTGGAAATACTGTTTACACTAGTAAGATTTATTTACAATACATTTTTTTTATTTGATATTCAGTCATTCAGACCACGTTGGGACTGGTACTCCTAAGTCACTTAGGCGCTTTTGAAAATTTCAACCATAACCTCTTTCCTGTTAAGGCATTCCTCATATTGTATGATAGAGTTGGGAGAGAGTATTTACATTTCTGTTGTTTGGTACATGCTTCCCCAGATCACAAAAGTTACAGTTCCTAATTCTTGGACTTCTGCCAAGATAATTTTACTTTGTTTCATTGTGATTTTTTTCACAGAGGAAGGGATGTTTCCCTTAGTGCTGTATCAATAAGCAGGGAATGACATCCAGATAACTGACTCAGTGTCTGAGAGCCTGAATGTGCTGTATGAAATCAATATTTTTTTGGTCAGGATACTTTGGTGTGTGAATATACAATGATAGTGTGGGTAAGGGGAGAGGGAATAGTTTTTTAAAAGGGCCTCACCCAGGCTCTATGATAGCACATTTTATGTACACTCTGGTACGTGCAGTTTTGCATGTAGTTTTTTTTTTCTTGGCCATGCAAAACCTGGTATTTGCAATTTACTATCTGAACAGTTTATGTCCACACATCTGTTTGGGGTTGTGTTTCTTTTATACACACAAAATGATACATGTAGGAAAACATGCATGTGCCAACATTTTAGGCACAACCTACAATGCCATATACTTTACACCTAGCCACATGTAAAGTCAGTGTGAGCTTTTTTTCTTTTGACCAAAGTAAATTTTTAAAATGTAAAAATAGTAAAAGTACACCTCAAAAGTATGCTGTATTTAGACTAATTCATGTATCCTCTCATGGACTGCTTGTGACAGACCTCAGATTAACAATAGATTCTATGATCATTCTCTGGTCTAGCAAGTGGAGTTGAAATCTGTATGCAAGTAATGCAGTACATCTTTTGCAAGCAGGCTTTTTAGAGTTGCTTGTGCCAGCCACTTCAGAATGGTTTTGGCTTTTGCTTTATTGTGGAAAAGAATTGGTTGCTTTTCTGTCCCTGTGAAGGAGGGCAAGTCATGATGGAGGAGGCTGGATGGGCCAGCGCATGGGCTTTAAAAAGGAAGAGAATAATGTTATTCAAAGAAGCTATTATTTACATATAAAATCATTTATTGTACCATGCGGAGGGATGGGTTTAATCAAGAATGGTGGCTTAAAAGAATTCAGTATATTTTAAAAGTTGTTTTCCTTTATTGGTATAGTATCTACCTGGTTGTCATTTTCTTCTGTCCACGTAAGTTTTTTATTTCTCAAGCTGTCAGAGAAGGAAAACTGATAAGTAGTCAGTTCTTTACTTTTTGGTAAGAAGCACTTATGGACAGAGTGTCTGATACACCTTTTTAAAGTATATTTCTTCAGCATAGGGCTTGATTCGGCACCCATTGAAGTCAGTGACAAAAATCCCATTGACTTCAGCATTACAGACATAGGTCTTTATTCAGAGGTCAAGATGTGAGGATTGTTTGAATCTTAAGCCTTTGGAGAAAAAAAATGTTTGTAAGGTATACTAACTCGTTTTAAACATGCATCTTTCGGGCAGTCTGAAATATGCCAGTGTTTTTCATGGTTAAGGACACCTGGGGGCTGAAGCACTGGATTTTGTATCAGATACAGTTGGAGGTGATGCACTCTTAAGTATTACAGGAGATTTTGTAATAGGTCATAAGGACAATGATTAACTTTTCAGTTTGTGTAACTAAAAAGAGAAACTTGTTCTTGCATAGAAATTTGATTTGATATTTCTCAAAAAATCAATTAAAAATAATCCAAAGAGAGCAAATGCATTAAAATTGTGCTGAGGATTAATAAAGTATATTATTTCTTCAAGGAACTGAGTTATGGATTCTTTTAAACTAAAGACAAATATCCATGTGAAATTCTGCAGTTGTTGGTCACCTTTTAAAGAAGCTTCCTTATGTGTAAGGGAAAAATGCCTTGTGATTATAAATATAATTAGCAGAAAATAATAAATTACTTGTTGCTTAACTTTTAAATGAATGTATAAGCAAGTTGTGATTTAAAATAAAACAGTGATTCTCTTTATATACTAGAAAATATAACAAAACGGGCATTTGGAAAAAATCAAACTTTATCCAGAGTCCAGTTAGATATTATGTCGTGAGTTTTTTCTTAATGAATTAAACTATTTTACATTAAATCACATGTAGTAGAAACGGCTGTCCTGACAAAACAAAGATTTTTACGTCAGGGCTTCAAAATTTCAACAGTTTAAACATTATTTAGATTTAACAATTATTTTACAAAGACTACTTTTAACTTGAGCAGGCCACCCACAGTGTTGACTAGAGAAAATGGCATGCAAGCCACCCAGCGAGACTGATGTAATTTTTTCATCTTTGCTTAAAGTATAGTCACTAGACCAGATAATGTAGACACTTTTTACAGGCAGCGAACTAAAAGGCTAAAACAGTTCTTCTTTTTTCCTTTTGCCTAATTAAAAATAAGTCACAAGTTGAAAAATGTAACTATTTCACATTCCATACAATCTTCCTTCATGTAACAGAAATTTTATTGTTTTGTGCCAAATAATTATGGGAAATGTTTTCGTACAAAATGATATAATACTTTGTAGTCTGATTGGAGAAAAAAAATATTCTCTTTTTATAATGTGTTTTGATTGAAAAAAAATATTAATAGATTGATGTAGACATTCTTATTCACATAAAATTGTTAACATAGGGCTTGATCTTGCATCCAGTGAAGGGAATAAGAATTTTACTGTTGACTGCAATGCAAACAGAATCAAATTCTTGTATAATGGTGTTCCAATAGTGAGCTCTATATAGTTGCTTAAATGTCTCTATAGTTACTATATAGATTCATTTTTTAAAATGAAGCATTTTAATACCAAAGATCTAAGGATATCCATCGTAAAAAAAACCCCCATTCTTACTGGAATTCAAAAAAAGCCCCAACTTGCTTTATATAGCTGTAAAGAAAAAAGAAAGATACCACCCCCCTCCCGACCAATGCTAACTCGTGAAGCTAGGGAATTCAACAAGTATAATTTCATTATATTCTGTTCTAAAAAAACCCAGTCTCTGATGATCAAATAGCCTAAAAGGCATAGATTAACTGTAAAATTTAGATTGGTGGCCAAAACAAACTATAAAATCACCACAGTGAAGTTAAGCACTTGAACTAGGAAAATGTGGTTGTTTTTAATTGTACGGAGGGCTCACCACATTAAAAGGCTAAGCCATCAGCAATGAAATAGTATTTCAGTAAATTTTGACGTGTGCTTAATATAGCTGAACAGAAATAATTAAAGTGTTAATTTGAGTTTATAGAATCAGCAGTAATTAGTCACTACTTTATAATTACCATCCAGTATCATTTGATCAATAAGATTAGCTATTGAGGAATATATAGTGATCTTATTCTGCAATGATTACTTTTTATTTTCTTTTTTTTCTCCCTCTTTTAAAATAGGGGCAAGTAACACTGCAGATACCTTATTCCAAGAAGTGTTGGGTCGCAAAGACAAGGCAGATTCAACAAGAAATGCACTTAATGTCCTTCAACGTTTTAAGTTTCTTTTCAACCTTCCTCTTAATATTGAAAGGAATATACAAAAGGTACAGTGCATTTAAAAAATAAATTACAAATGTGTTTTTTCCCACTTATATCAAGCTACATATCTTTTTATTGTGACAAATCTCCAATGTTCCTTTATTTTAAAGGGTGATTACGATGTGGTCATTAATGACTATGAAAAAGCCAAGTCGCTGTTTGGGAAGACCGAGGTTCAAGTGTTCAAAAAATGTAAGATTTGGGTTCAGTTACTTTGACTCACTGCTGTTTTTTAACAGGAAAGATAAAGAACATGTAGCACTGTGAGACGCCTTATGTGGGCTTCAGCTTCTGTTTATATGGAGCCCTCTTTAGAATTTGGAACAATTACTTTAAACAATATTTCTGGCAAGTTTTCCATCTGAGAGATACATATTACTTTGTAGTATATATAATAGGAGCATGCAGCCAATTTTTTTTAAAGGCTTAGTATTACTAGACATAAAACAGGTTTCAGTAACTACAGGATACAGCTTAGGGTGTCCCTCGCTTGGCATACTTGTGAAAAAGCTTCAAAGCCAAGGCTTGTATTTTTGTAAAATTATTGTTTACAGAACTCTTTCAGATGTAAATTACAGTAAAGAGTACATATACCTTACTTGAGTACATGAAGTGATTGTTTTGAATATCTAATTCAAAATTACTGAGTCTAGAAATTTATTAAGAACAAAGATCCAATTCTGCATAAAATTTGCTTATAACCTTTTTTTTAATTCTTAAAAAAATATATCCATTTGAGAAGAAAATGAACACAGAGCATTGACACCCATGTGGTGAAATTAGTGACATTGCAAAAACAAAACTAATTCAAATTGAACACAACAATGAAGTTGTTAAGGAAATATTATATATTGTAGTTGGGGGAGGGGGCGCGGCTGCATATGTAAAAAGACAAAAAATCTAGGTTTTGACTCCTATGTACAGGGAAAATAGTGCAGGCTAGAATCCTGAACATGGAGCTAACAAAGCATCTTTTAAATTTAATCCTTCAAGGAGAAACATAATAGTTTGGTGATATTTGAAGATTCATCTTGTAAGAACTGGTACAGTTTAAAAACTTGTTAAAATTAATCAGTTTTATCCTAAATCCATGAGATTTTACTAAGAAAACATTAAAATTTTCAGTTGACACTACAGGCAAAGAAAGGTATATTGGCATTCTGCATTCCCTTTTTCATAGATTATGCTGAAGTTGAAACACGAATTGAAGCCTTAAGAGAACTTCTTCTGAATAAATTGCTTGAGACTCCATCAACATTACATGATCAAAAACGTTATATAAGGTAATCCTTTATCTAATATCTTTGTCAGATATATTGTACGTCAGATACATGTCTGTGCATTTCCCAGATAGTGCAGCGAATATTTTATTACATTTTAAACACTGAATTTTTTCTTACAGATTTTGAGATTATCTTTTTCAGGCCAAGGATCAAGCCTATGGCAATAATAAAATGTATTGTGTAATAAATGACACTCCACTAGAATGAGAAATTTAATCTCAATTATCATTCATTAAATAGTTATTAAAAAGCCCCAAACAAACTGGTATTTATATCAAGATTCTGATAAAAACTTATCACAGTATGAATCAAAACTGAAAGAGTAACTGATCTTAAAATGAACTCCATATTCATTAATAATAATCCGTCTTGATTCCGCATGAAAAGGAAATTGTCTTGGATTTAGAAATACTGAACAGAAATCCAAATTAACACTTTTTAAAGGGTTTTACTCTTCAGATTATCGTTTTGGCTCTTTTACCACTGGTTCATATTAAAAGGAGTAATAGGCAGATAGATTGATTTGCATAGAACTTTCAAGGGTCAGTGACATTTTTCTTACAACAGCATTCCCAAAGGGGGGAGGATATGCACAAGCTTACGTTGTGCATACTAGCATGAAAGTGTGTTTGAAGTCCTCAGACCAGCAGCCTTTTGCCAGTGCCACCCTATTTTGAGTAGTCTCTTAAAGCCTCAGGAGAGGACTTGGGAAGAGCAACAGGCCCTATTCTCCTGCTCTAAACCCACTGACTCCTAGACACTGTGGGTACTGCTA